>BSBN01000207.1:1343333-2686666 GCA_027924645.1 Cunninghamia lanceolata | reverse complement strand
TCAATAATCCAATCTTCTTTTCTCTTTACCTCTCCATTATCTTTAAATAACCTAGGCACTCCTGCACTTGAAGCATCAATACCTTCCTTTGCATCAGCTTTTAGTTTGTCATAGTAATGTTGGTGTTGTTTGTGCAATGCTCTGGTATCAGGGATATCTTTATTATTAGTGGCACTTTTATTTTGTAACTCAATCAATTTTTCTTGTATCCTCTTTTCAAGTCGTTCATGTTCTTTGATTGCTTTGTGATTTTTTGAGTAATTATCCCAAAACTGATTCAACCACCGCACCATGTTTGCATACCTGCTCTGCAGTATTGTAACAAATGCATCTATTTGAATTTGTGTGGCTTGGTCAGGGGATAATGCCTGAATGCCCTGAGAGCTCTCACCTTGAGTTATTCTTTTTGTGGACTGGCCAAAAGTGCTCTTAACAGCATCCTTCAAGTAATCATTTTCTTTTGTCAATCTCTCACAGTTCAATTTATAAGCATCTCTTTCTTTGATCAACATTTGAGCCTGTGCTTTATTCAACTTTGCAACATTGATACCAATGTCTGCAGCAATTATAGGATCAGTTTCACCTACTCTGAAAGTCATAACATGGCCAAAAGTTTTTTCAGTGTCTATGATGGCCGTCTTCTTATGGGGAGGATACAACGCCCATATCATCAAAGAATTTTCATCATTATTGTATCTAGTCCCCATATATACTTCATTAACTCCTTTTGGAGTAAGCTTATACTTGTCATTAGCATTATTCAAAAAGCTATCAAAAACCAAAGCAGAATTTAAATCCAAACTAGGAAAAATCATAACCCCTGCATCCTTGAGCAACTGTCTACCCTTGCTAGGTGTCATGTCTTGCATTTCTTTATCCACTGTTTCCTTCAACATATCTAATAACTATTTTTCATTATCAGCAGAAACATCATCTACTGACTCTCTAATTTCTTTTCCTTTGTATTTATATAGGAATGATTTAAATTCCTTTGACTGAATGAATGTATCATCTGAAATGAAAGAATCATAAGCCTTTTGGCGTGGATCTTCATCAGCAGACCCCTCCTCATCATGTAGCACAACTGGAGGCTGATATTGTTGCATTTTTCTTTTAGACATTTCTTTTGTTTTATCTTGTGGCTGCTCTTGTTCAGTCAATTCTTCATCTTCAGAGGATACCACTTCAATCTCTGCTAATTGCTTTTTCTTTTCACTTAAATCCCTGTTATATTTCTCTACCACCAATTGGACTTCAGCTTCTTCCAAATTTCTAATGACATCATCATGTGGATAATGTATGTGCATGTATCCATTGAGATTTTGTTTTCTTCTTGCAGAATCAATAAAACCTTCAGGGTCGAACCCTTTCCTAACCTCAGCAGTCATCATATTATAATGCATTAATTTGTCCAAAATGAGATTGTATCCTTCTTTTGAAACTACAGTAAAATCTCCAAAACACAAAGTGCTAGGCATGAATGATTGTTTATCATGTGAACTTAGATGCATCACATTCGAACAATGCATTTGCCTAATTATTTCCAAATATGCAAGTCTGTCAGGGACAGTTTTAGGCAATATGAATGGAGCATCCTCAAAACCATAAACTCTGATCAAAGTAGCATCCTCAAAGCAATACCAATCTCCCCAATTATGAGTGACAGTAGGAGGGCCACCAAAATCTTTTGGTCTGAGGAATCTTTTTATTTCATTTGAAATTGAATATTCACAGGGGTGATTGAAATATCTATACAGCACTTTTACACAATGCTCTTCAAATTGAGCATAGCTGGAGTTGGCATACCTGCTATCCCAGATTCTGGTCCACATTTGTACAGGTATCTTTTCCCCTTTCTTATCCGCAGCAACAACTCGAAACTCACTTGGCCACAACCCTACTTCCTGGCCATAGTATAACACCATATGCATAAGCATTGAGTAATGCTCAAAAGAGCATGCTGGAGCATTGTTTTTTATTGCAGATAGACCAGAGTCTATTCTATTAGCAATGTAAGAAGCATAATCAAATTGTCTTGCATTATGACACTAGATATCAGAGGCTATGACCATCAAAGGAATAGTCATGAATTCAGGGACCTCTGAGGCAAGGACTTGACCTACAGAAAAATAAGTATGCTGTATATATGGTTCAAATATAGCAACATGAAAGGGAGGGCCATCATTTTCAGTTAAGGGCATCACTTCTCCTTCAACCCTGGGCCTATGAATGGGCAACCTCCATCCATTGTAAGTTGTGTCCATTCTCCAATACTCTTTATCCAGGTCTTTATAAATGATTGGGACAGTGCATAAATCATCCAAATCAAAAACCTCACAAATAGCATTTTTTGACAAATGCACAATTGGTTCTCCCTGTGGGTTGCAGATGGCTTTCAGGTTTGTATTATAATATCTAGCAAGTAGTTGGAGGAGTTCCACATTCAGGAATACATTGGGCACAACCAGTTTTCCCAAATTCAAATGCCATGGGTTTGACACAGGGGCATTTCTAAACCTTCTGTTGTAGTGGAATCTGAAGAGCTCATACCCCCTAATTGGGGTCTAGATATCTCCCAGGCGTTTATGTTTATCTTCCAATTTTTCTACTTCTGCCCTGAGTTGGGCAGACCTCCTGGCCTTGGGAGTTGACGAGGCAATTGATCAATTAGGTCCTGATTTAATTTTCTATCTTTCACTTTCTCTTCAGGGGTTTGATCAGTTCTTTGTTTGTTAGGCTTACTGGTTTCCCCTTGTGACTTTCTTCCTTTTCCCTTTCCCAGAGTTTCCATTTTAAAACTTTGGCAGGAAATCCAAATACAGGCAATATAATGGTTTGTGTAGGTGTACCTGTCGTTCGGTGGCTGGAATTGGAAGCCTCTGCTTTTGCCCTAAGAATTCCTCTGTATTCTCCTCTCGGACGGTTTTTTGCAATTATAATGATTGTATGAATTTTGTAGCCATTTGTATTAATTATCTGATCAATTCAATGTTCATCGCTGTGAAGTGTCACATCGCCATAACTCTTCTTATCGGCGTGATTTTTGAAATGTCTGGGTGACCTCAACGTTTTTTATGGCGCGAATAGTCATTCGGCGTGACCCCTCAATTGTATTCCCGACGCTATGTAATGTCATATTTTAAGTGGGCACGACCATCGGCATGACTTCCCTCATCGCCAAGTATTTTAGATCTCTCTGCGATATAGCAAGTCCCACCGATATGATTTGCTTATCGGGATGATTAATACTATCAGGATAATAAAATTATGTCCTCCCGATCTTTATTGTCTCGCCGATAGTCATCTTCATATATGGACTTTATCTTTATCGGAATGACATACACTATCGGGATAGCTAAATCAAGATATCCCGATCCAAATCATCTCCCCGATGGCCCTTTTCATATCCTTCATCAGACAGAGTATGTTAAAGTGTTACCGATGCCTTTTGATCACTGTGACTTGTGAATCGGTGAGACCTAATTCCCTTATCCCGATATGCTAAGTTATCCCGATAGATGTGTATCGCTGTTAGTCTTGCCGAAAGCTTTCTTATCGGTAAGACTCTAAACATCGGAAGCTTACTTGTTTGCTATCCCGATAGTTTATTTCTCGCCGATGACTATTTGCTTCGTTACCCCCACAGGATGTTCGGTGAAACTCTTGCCGAAATGCTTCATCGGTATGATATATACCGTTGGGGCAACTTTTAAAAAGTCATTTGATAGATATCTGTCATACCGATTGGTATGACCACTTGCCTTTCTTGCCGATGTAATGTCATCGGCATTACTTACTCCATCAGTGACTTCCATAATTCTTCTTCCGATCTCTATTTTCACGCCGATGGTTGTTTTCAAACGATTCCTTATGTATCGGTGTAAGCAACACAACCTCTTGCCGATGGATTGATTTTGATGAAATTTGGCACTGCTCATCCATAGACACCTTGTGAGATAAATTTTTTTTTATTATGGTCTTTTTGGGATATTCTTCAGGATTTATTCAAATATGATGGGGTAAGGAGATAGTAAAAATTTCAAATTTTTACTGTGCTAACATGACCTATCTAAGTAAATAATAATATAATAATGATAACATAACTTAATTAGGATTTAAGATAGCCACAAGCCAACTATTCATAACCCTATGTACACCAATATTAAGGGCGTAGCATGCCCTCCCTCTTCAAAGAAGCATTGTCCTCAATGCTAATCAAGTGTGGATTCTTCTGAGTGAACTCCTTATCCTCCCATGTGGCCTCTTCAACTAGTAAATTCTGTCATTGGATGAGATACTTAGTGAGGGTTCTATTCCTCAGCTTCTTCGTGCATGTTTGAAGAATGCACTTTGGTTCCAATATGATTCTTCCTTCTTCATCAAGCTTCAGTATCATTGTCGTGGATGGACTTTTGAGTCTACTAGCATTCTCCAAGATAGAGATATCGTAGAAAGGTTGTATGATTTTTGATTTAGGTAACCTTAATTTGAAGTCGATGTTGTCAGTCCTTGTTGAACCTTTATGAGGCCCATACAAATTAGGTCCCCTCTTGTGACCTAAAACAATAACTACTTTCTTGAAAGGTGAAGCAGGAATATTTGGCTTTTGCACTTCCATTGACAATAATTGAGCCACACCTTTATCCACATCTTTTTTACTGACATTTGGTGTGCACTTAATGATTGTGGACTCTTTGAACGTAAACCCCATAGCTCATATTTTTTATCCCCTGAGTAGAAGTGCATGAATAGTTCCTAGAAATTCATCTCAATTGTGCCCAAGGTGGTAAGCCATTGAACTCCCAAAACAATGTCTGCCCCAGCCATGGGTATAGCAAACATAGGTCTATCTATCATGTAGTCTCCCATGGTGAGTTTAATGCTATGGCATTTCCCTGAACAATTGACTGTACCACCATCTACAATCATAACCTGGAATTTGGGGGTAGGGTAGACAAAACAATTTAACTCTGTTGCTAGTTGCTTGTTGATGAAGTTATGTGTACTCCTCAAGTCAATCAATACTGTGACTATTTGTTTTTTAAGGAAACCCCTTACCTTGAGTGTTTGTAGGTTATTAATACCTGATAGTGCATGACAAGAGATAGTTGGTTGGACATCTTTACAGTCCTCTACCACCACCACTAGATCTTCTTCATCCTTAACTTCATCATAGGTAGCCTCAATATAGAACAACTTCTTCTCATCACATTTATGTCCTTTATGATATTTTCAATCACAGTTGAAACATAACCCTTTGGCCTTTTTCTCTTCCAATTGTTGAGGTGTCAACATAATAGGATGAGTAAATGATGATGCAAGAGCCTTGTCAACTTTTTTACTAGGTAATTCCTCCCTTCTATTAGCCAAAAAATTTTCCTCCACTTGTTTCGCGATAATCATTGCTTTAGAGATAGAATTTGGACAAAACATGAGTACCTCATATTGAATGTGATCCTTGAGACTACCCAAGAATAAATCATTCAAGTTCTCTTTTGTAATTGTATCCACTCTTAAGGATAGATTTTGGAATTGCTGAATATAATCTTTAACTGATCCTATTTGTTGAAGTTTAGCTAGTTGGCTAAAGAAGTTGTCTGTCACACTGTTGCTATATTGTGCTTGGAGTTCCTCCATAAAAACTAACCATGAGATAGTGAGACCCTTCTTCTTTCAATGAGTACAAATCCAACAATACCAAATGAATTGATATAGTTCTAGATATAGGGAAGCCATCGTGACCTTTTGTCCATATGGGATTTGATGTACTTCAAAAAAATTCTCTATTTAGTTTATCCATGTTAGAGGATGTTGCAAGTATGAGGTGAACCAGTGTTGTCATTGATGTCAACATACTCATATTGCATTGACAAGAAGGATTGGATGAGCTATGTGTTGAGGATATTGAGAAAATTAGCCTAAGTCAAGAACAGTGAAGAACAGTGATGAGAAGAAGGCAAATATATTGTATAGGTTAAGAACTGGAGGATGCGGATTAAAGGGTTTACAGATATGAGTCTTGAGATGTTTCAGTTAAGATTTCAGAGGTCCGCATGAAGATCTAAAGAAGTTGTGGCTGTCTGTGTGGAACTAGTTCCGGCAAGTGTTGAGAGGTGACAGAGGGTGAGGTCTAGAATTGTATAATCCTAATCTATGGATTGGAAGGAGTGTTTGGGATGTCCTTGTGATGTGTCATCTCAAGTTGTGTATGATTTTGAGGTCCGGAAGTACCTTTTGCATTGTGACAGTGGTGATAGACTGTGTTCTTGAAGTTTCAGATGAGAAAGAGAAGAGATTCCAGTAAGTAGAGAAAGTGCAGATGTACCTAGTCTTTCAGGTAGGCTTGTGAAGGTTTATGGATTGTTTTGAGGTTTTGTTGTTGATCTGCATTGGTGGTAGAGCCCAGAATTGAAGATATTCTTCTGGATGAAGTTCTTGTTCAGACTAGCTGACCAGATGAGTTGTTCATCTTGCGAATGATCTTGTGGTGGCCGACCGGATGTATTAATCATCTTACGAATGTCCTTATGGTTGATTTCTGACTTAGATGATTGTTCCTAAGTCGATGTCTTGTATAAATAAGTGTTTAAGAACTCATTTTGTAGTGTGGATTGTGTGATGAGTGTGGCATAGCAAAGAGAAGTGTGAAAGGCAGAGTAGGAGTTTTTGGGCTTAAATGGAACTGATCTAGACATGGTAGAGATGTCATTCTCTAGTTCAAGATTGTGATTCTTATCACTTTGTAGACAGTGTGTCTCTTTGTAGGCAGTGAGCCTCTTTGTGAGTAGTGTGCTCGGGCAGTGAGCCCTAATTGGCAAGTGCCATTCTTTTTCTTATTCTTCTAACAGAGAATAATCCTTGGGTTAATCACCCCGTGGTTTTTCCCTTAATTGGGTTTTCCACGTCAAAATCTTGGTGTTGAATGTGTTGATGTTTATCTGCTCTTGTGTTTATGCTTTATGCTTTCATGGATGATTAATTAATATGCTGTTAACTAACAACGAAGAATCGAGTGTTTGAAGCAAAGTTTTATACAACTAATTCAACCCCCCTCTCAGTTGTATGCCCTAGATCCAACAATTGGTATCAGAGCCAAGTTCCTCTGAAAGAAGCTTAACCACTTGAGGAGATCCAGGATGTCGTCATACAAGAAGGATAGTCCGAAGTTTGATGGAACCAACTTCACTCTCTGGAAAGGTCGCATGAAATGTCACTTGGAATGTATGGGAAAAGCATACTTGGCCATGGTCTCAAAACCATATGTACCTCCACAAGGTGGTCCGACAACTCTGAATGAAATCACAGATGCTAAAAACAATCTGCGGACCAAGGAAGCTCTGCTAAGTGCATTAAATGACTCAGATCTCTCAAATGTTATTGACCTACCAACTGCATATGAGATCCTGACAAAACTGGAACTTCTGTATGAAGGAGATGAGTTTTTCAAGAGTGCAAGGTTGCAAAGTCTGAAAGGGAAATTTGAAAGATTGAAGATGAGAGATGATGAAAACATCACTACCTTTATGCCAAGAGTGAATGAGCTGGTATGTGGAATTAGAAATGCTGGTGGAACTTTGGATGAAAATGAGATTGTTTGCAAAATCCTCAGATCCCTTCCTGCTGCCTACAAAATCAAGGTTGCTGCCATTGATGAATTCAGAGCCCACACAACTCTCACAAGAGAATAATTGGCTAGCAAACTAGCTACATTTGAAATGACTGAGTTTGGAGATGATCCTCCCAAGACTGAATCTACTTTCAAAGCCAGTGCCTATGTGAAAGGCAAACAGAGATTTGATCCAGGAGAAAACTCATCAAGGAAGATGTCATGGTATGATCAAGCAAGAAGAGACATGGAAGAAGAAGAAGTAGAAACAGCTCAACTTGAAGCCCTCATTGCAAAGAGACTGCCAAGAGGATCCGGTAAGTATAAAGGAAAACTACCCTTTAAGTGCTTCAACTACAATAAGATTGGTCATTTTGCTTCAAGATGTCCGGAAAGATCTGCAAGGTCTAATACTAACAGACAAAGATTTCAAAAGAACTGCTATTATGTTCATGAAGAAGATGACAATGAAGGAGTAACTGATGATGAATCAGAACCAGGAAGCAAAGCCGGAAATGAATGGGTGTTTATTACCATCAAGGAAGAAGATTCAATATCCTTTGAATCTGTCAATCACAAGGTTGTGGAAAAAGCTTTGGCTGCTCAAGTGGAAGAAAAAGATGATTGGGTTATTGACAGTGGATGTTCTCACCATATGACTGGTGACAAGAATAAGTTCTTGGATTTGGAAAGGTATGAAGGAGGAATGGTAAAATTTGGTGACAATTCTGCTGGCAGAATCAGAGGTAGGGGAACTATTTCCTTTGATGGAAAGAGCAAAACAGGTAATGTAGTATATGTTGAAGGATTGAAGCACAATCTTCTCAGTGTTGGTGTGTTAGTGGACAAAGGCTATGATCTTCGGTTCAAGAATGGAAAATGCAGAATCTTTACAAACTCTGGAACTGAAATTGCATCCGGTACTCAAACAAAAGGTAATATCTTTCATCTGGTTGGTTCAAATAAAAGTTGTCTATTTGTTCAAGTTGATCAGAGTTGGTTATGGCATAGAAGAATGTGTCATGTGAATTTTGATAACATCATCAAGATAAGCAATATTCAGGCTGTAAGAGATCTTCCAAAATTGATGAAACCTACAAATAGTTTGTGCAAAGAATGTCAGCTAGGTAAACAGAGCAGAGTCTCCTTCAAAAGCAAAGATCAGTCCTCTACCGGATTGTTGGAATTAGTACATATTGATCTCTGTGGTCCGACAAGAATCAAGAGTCTGCAAGGTGATAGATATTTCATGTTGCTAATTGATGACCATTCCTGGATGATGTGGGTTACCTTCCTAAAGGAGAAATCAGAAGCCCTTGAGAAGTTCAAAATCTTCAAAGCTATGGTAGAAAATCAAACTGGATTGAAACTGAAATGTCTAAGGTCTGATAGAGGTGGTGAATTTACATCGGTGAGTTCATTGACTTTTGTGAGAAGCAGGGTATAAGAAGACAATTGTCTGCTCCTAGAACTCCATAGCAGAATGGACTAGTTGAGAGAAAGAACCGGACCATCTAGGAAGCTGCCAGGACAATGATGTTGGAAGTAAATGTTCCTCAAATGTTTTGGAAAGAAGCTATCAGCACTGCAGTCTACACTTTCAATCGAGTTCAAATCAGAAACAACACCGGTAAGACCCCCTATGAACTCTGGTTTGGCATCACTCCTACTATGAAATATTTCAGAGTATTTGGTAGCAAGTGTTATATTAAAAGAGATGAAGATCTAGGAAAGTTTGATGCTAGAAGTGATGAAGGAATTTTCTTGGGTTACTCCACTCAAAGAAAAGCATACCGGTGTTACAATAAGAGATTGAGGAAGATGATAGAAAGCACTAATGTGAAAGTTGATGAAGGAATTGAAAAGCCCTCAAGATTTTATGAGTTTGATGAAGATGATCAAGATGGTGTTCAGGTTCAAGGAACTCAATCCTCTCCGGTAAGTCAGAGTCAGCTTGATCCGGTAAATTAGGAAGAAGAGATAGGTCTGAATGAGCCTGATCAAGAAGCATCAGTGCAGGATACTCCCAAAATTCCAAGGTATGTAAGACAGAACCACTCTGAAGATCAGATCATAGGTGACAGAACACAAAGGTGTGCAAACTAGAAGGAATGTTGCTCAAAATCAAGATGAATGTTGTCTGATTTCAAAGATTGAACCTAAAACAATAAATGAAGCTTGCAATGATGAAAACTGGACCAAAGCAATGGAAGATGAATTGATGCAAATTGAGAAAAATCACACTTGGCATCTTGTTCCCAGACCTAGAGACAGGAATGTGATTAGAACCAAATGGGTCTTCCGGAACAAACTGAATGAAGCTGGTGAAGTAATCAGAAACAAAGCTAGATTGGTCTGCAAAGGCTACTCACAAATAGAAGGAATTGATTTTGAATAAACCTTTGCTCCGGTGGCAAGAATTGAAGCAGTCAGATTATTCCTTGCATTTGCTGCCTTTAAAGACTTCAAGGTATATCAGATGGATGTCAAGTCTGCCTTCCTAAATGGTGATCTGGAAGAAGAAGTTTACATTGAACAACCGGATGGATTTCAATTGTCTGATAATGATGATATGGTCTGCAAGTTGAAGAAAGCATTGTATGGATTAAAGCAAGCCCCAAGAGCATGGTATGAAAGGTTGGATAAGCATCTTGTGCATATTGGATTCAACAAAGGAACTGCTGACAGTAACTTATGTTTCAAAATTGATCATGAAAACATTTTGATTGTTGAAGTATTTGTGGATGATATCATTTTTGGAGGAAGAGATAGTATGTGCAAAACTTTTGCAAATCAGATGAAAAGTGAGTTTGAAATGTCTATGCTTGGTGAAATGAATTTCTTCTTGGGTCTACAAATTACTCAAACAAAGAAAGGGATCTTCATTTCTCAGACCAAATATGTGAAAGAATTGTTGAGGAAATTTGGTATGGAAGATTCAAAGCCAATGAACACTCCCATGGCAACCAGATGTAAGTTGAGCAAAGATGATGACTCCCCAAAGGTAGATCAGACAAAGTATAGATCAATGATTGGTGGATTGTTGTATCTCACTCAGACTAGACTAGATATAATGCAGGTTGTTGGTCTTGTAGCAAGATTCCAGGCTAATCCTAAAGAATCTCATGTTATGGCAATCAAAAGAACTTTCAGGTACTTGAAAGGAACAACTGAGTATGATCTATGGTACCCTAGAGATCCGAATTTCTCTCTTCATTCTTACACAGATGCAGATTGGGTAGGAGATGTGGATGACCGGAAGAGCACCAGTGGTGGAGCATTCTTTTTGGGAAAGAGATTGGTTTCTTGGCTAAGCAAGAAACAAGATGCAATATCTCTATCTACAACTAAAGCAGAATACATTGCAGCAGCAGGTAGTTGCACTCAAATCTTATAGATGAAGCAGATGCTAAGAGACATTAAAGTTGACTATGAGGAGCCTATCACAATTTTCTGTGATAATTCAAGTGTAATTAATATTTCTAAGAATCTGGTACTGCATTCTAAGACTAAGCACATATCTATCAAATTTCACTTTTTGAGAGAACAAGTGAACAAGGAAGAAGTCAGATTAGAGTATGTTCCCTCCAAGGATCAGATTGCAGATATCTTTACTAAACCTCTTCCCAAGGACTCTTTTGAATATCTCCAGGAAAAGTTAGGGGTCATGGCCCCTCCGGTAATGAACTAGGATGCACTAATGTGCATCAGTCCGGTGGATATCACAGTCATATCTTGTGATCTGGATTGATGATGGGGAGCTGCTACTAGGGGGGAGTAGCTGGTATGATTCTGATGTGTTATAATTGCAAGCATGAGCCCTTTGCCATTAATGTCAAAGGGGGAGAGAAGACGTGAAAAACTAGCTGATGAGGAGAAGACATGTTGCTGATAGGGGGAGCTGTGATAGAAAGGAGAAGTTCTTGTCTTGATGGTTTTTCACATCATGTGTTGCCATCAATGACAAAGGGGGAGATTGTTGCAAGTATGAGGTGAACCAGTGTTGTCATTAATGTCAACATACTCATATTGCATTGACAAGAAGGATTGGATGAGCTATGTGCTGAGGATATTGAGAAAATTAGCCTCAGTCAGGAACAGTGAAGAACAGTGATGAGAAGAAGGCAAATATATTGTATAGGTTAAGAATTGGAGGATGTGGATTAAAGGGTTTGTAGATATGAGTCTTGAGATGTTTCAGTTAAGATTTTAGAGGTCTGCATGAAGATCTGAAGAAGTTGTGGCTGTCTGTGTGGAACTGGTTCTGGCAAGTGTTGAGAGGTGACAAAGGATCACAAAAAGGTCCGGTGAGGTCTGGAATTGTATAATCCTAATCTACAGATTGGAAGGAGTGTTTGGGATGTCCTTGTGATGTGTCATCTCATGTTTTGTATGATTTTGAGGTCTGAAAGTACCTTTTGCATTGTGACAGTGGCGACAAACTGTGTTTTTGAAGTTCTAGATGAGGAAGAGAAGAGATTCCAGTAAGTAGAGAAAGTGCGGATGTACCTGGTCTTTCAGGCAGGCTTGTGAAGGTTCGTGGATCATGTTGAGGTTTTGTTGTTGATCCGCATTGGTGGTAGAGCCTGAAATTGAAGATATTCTTCCGGATGAAGTTCTTGTTCAGACTAGCTGACCAGATGAGTTGTTCATCTTGCAAATGACCTTGTGGTGGCCGACCGGATGTATTAATCATCTTGTGAATGTCCTTATGGTTGATTGCCGACTTAGATGATTGTTCCTAAGTTAATGTCTTGTATAAATAAGTGTTTAAGAACTCATTTTGTAGTGTGGATTGTGTGATGAGTGTGGCATAGCGAAGAGAAGTGCGAAAGGCAGAGTAGGAGTTTTTGGGCTTAAATGGAACTGATCCGGGCATGGTAGAGATGTCATTCTCTAGTTCAAGATTGTGATTCTTATCACTTTGTAGACAGTGTGTCTCTTTGTAGGCAGTGAGCCTCTTTGTGAGCAGTGTGCTTAGGCAGTGAGCCCTAATTGGCAAGTGCCATTCTTTTTCTTATTCTTCTAACAGAGAATAATCCTTAGGTTAATCACCCCGTGGTTTTTCCCTTAAAGGGGTTTTCCATGTCAAAATCTTGGTGTTCAATGTGTTGATGTTTATCTGCTCTTGTGTTTATGCTTTATGCTTTCATGGATGATTAATTAATATGCTGTTAACTAATAACGAAGAATCGAGTGTTTGAAGCAAAGTTTTATACAACTGATTCACCCCCCCTCTCAGTTGTATGCCCTAGATCCAATAGAGGATCCTTTCCATCAAACTTGGGCATATCCACCCTTGGAAACAAATTCCTAGATCCCATAGGAGTATTAAAATTTGTGTTAGTATTAGCCGACTTGTAGGTTTCACCTTGGTTGCTTGAGAACTCCTTTCTTGGTTCATTCATATAGGTGTTTAACATGCTTCATATATCTGATATATCTCCTCTTAGGTCACATATATCCTTCTTAATTGAGGACACCTCTTCCTTGACCTTACTTATTTCCTCATTGGGATTACTATCCTCTATTGTTTCCCCATCCTTATCAGAGGATTTCCCCGGTGTGAGAACATTCTTTTTGCCTTCTATTGTAGGACCCGTCATGATGGAAACCAATATTTTTGAAATAAATCACACAAATGAAATTTAAATTCTCTAAAATTTTTACTGTAACTTACTAGGGCAAAGATACCACTTACCTAGACAAAAAATCCAAAAAATTAGCAGATTTGCAGCCTTAAGAGCGCATTTGTTGGAAACCCTAATTTTGCAATAACTCATTTTTTTTTACTTCAATTTCTATCATTTTTGGATTGTAGGCTCCTCTATTATGTCTTCAAAAATCCAATAAAAATTATGCTCCAATTCGGCAGAATGTGAGAGATATGTAGATCTCAAATAAATTGTGTAGAAATCATAATTCTGTAATAATTAGCTCAAAATTGCTCCAATTCCTCTGTTATCTGGACTGTAGCTTCTTTCATATGGTCTTCAAAAACCCTTTAAAAATCTTTAAAAAATGTACAAAAATATGAAAGTTGTACTCTTCCCAAAATTGCCTCCAATATTGAGAAAAAACCTTGCCTCTACGGTGCCAAGATCATGCTCTGATACCACTTGTAATGAAATAACTTGCACAATGGAAGAAGATGATATGAAATATTTTGCAAATACTTGATAATAATTGAGAATAATAGGCCACTTCGAGGGGGCAACCTCCAAATATCTCCAATGAGAACACACTTCACAATCTATCATGAAATATGACTCATATCCTCCTATATATACATAATTATGCTTAGGATTAATAGACACACCCCTATATAACACCTAGTTTGACCTATCTAACTAAATATTAATATAATAATGATAACATGACTTAATTAGGAGTTAAGATATCCACAACTTGACTATTCATAACCCTATGTACACCAATATTAAGAGCGTATCACCATCTCTTGCTGCTAAGTATAACCGCTGTGGGCCCATGGGCTGTATTTCATATCTTATCATGAGCACAAGAAATTCAAACCTCCACTGTCAATGTAAACTTTATACTGAAATATCAATGGCCTAGAATCAACCACCTTCCGCTGACTTTTCTTTTTTCATCCTTTGTGGCCATGTGGCATCCTGTCACAATTGCATAGAGGGAAGAGGGCCATCACCTTTAGGCTCTGTGCACTTGCACTAATCCCCCACATAGACCTCTGCTCTGTAGCCTTCTTTCTTTCTCTCAGGAATGGGCCACATGGAAAGATCTCGTAACTATGTAGTGAATCTTCCGTGTAGGCAAGATTCAACTGTGCACATGTGCTACCATTGATCTTTCAACAGTAGCGGTCTCATTTCTTCTTTTAACCTTTTGATAGCTAGCAGGATCTTGTTTGTCCATTAGAGTTTTCAATCATGTGGTTGTAAGCCTGAGCATCCCTTCCACGTGTCACAATTCTAGGGCCGTGCAGAAGTGGGTGAACCATTTTCTTTTAGCTCTATAGAAGCATGCTAATCCTTCCATATGGATTCCTTTTATATACCTTTTTCTTTCTATACATGCATCATGATCTCATGATCACACAGTGAATCTTTCATGCATGATCACACAGTGAATCTTTCATGTAGGCAAGATTCCACTGCGCCTCTACGCAATCATTAGATCTTCCTCGGTCGCTTCCTTTTGTCAGCTTCTGACACTTGTCATTGCCTCGCAGCCATGTGGTGGAGATATAACATCACCTTCAAGGCTCTATGGGCTTACGATATTGTGCCACGTGGAACCCTTGAACCTAGGTGGAGCACATGGACAAAAAAGGTTGTTCTAAAAAGGGGGCCGTGCTAGGAAAATGACCAAGGGGGGCTTAAATTTTAACTTAAGTTGATGGGTTTAAAAGATTTTAAGGGCACAGGTGACAAGTGGTAACTAAAAAGTTAGGGTTGGTAAAGGGATGTAAATCCTAGGTTCAACTTCATGACTTAAAGGGCTTTCGTGGGTAATAGGAGGTCACTACAAAATTAAAACAAAAGTGTCGTAGCTTCTTGGGTTTAGGGCTTTAGCTACTAGGAATAGGGTTTTCCTCACTCAAAAATAGGGTTTTAGCTTTCTTTCAGGCATTAGACTCTAAATTTGGATGTGCACACCATGAAAATTCAAGAAATTTAACAAGGTCCTAATAATGGCTCATGTTCGGGGACACATTCTCCTTACGGGTATGGCGAGATCCTAGATATCTGGGACATAGACCATGTGCCCAAATCCCTTGGGCCATCTTTGAATGCTCCATCCTGCATCAAAGTTTACACCTACAATTTTAATTTGGTGGCCCTGGGCCACCAAAAATGAAAAACTAGTATTTACCTCTGTCAAATGTCCTCTTTATACCTGACTGCTTTAGGTTCAATCTGGAAGCAATATATCCACTGGTACTATCATGAAAGCATATCATCTTTATGTCACCTTCATCATGTTGCTGTTGATTCATTGACAAAAACTAAAAAATCCACATAGATACTATCCCTTTGCATACATGGATTATAGTTGTGTATCAGTGAAAACATATTGTCCCAAAGTAAATGATCTAAATCATTAGAAAATGAGAAACTATTCAAGGACATGTTGTCAGCATAGGCTTCATGTTCAAATTCTTCCATAGCTTGATACTTATTCTTATATGCTGACCCAAAAGATGTCCCTAGCACAAATTCCCGAAGAAGGACAACCTCCAAATGATTATGTACCAACTCCTCAACCTATCCATAAATGATCAAATGCTCACCTAGATCTAAATCACTTATGTCTCCCTCTTCATGTGTGAATACAACAGTAGTGGTTGATTCACTAAGTGCATGCTTAGCTATTCCTATTTCAAGTATGTGCCTAAACAGTGTTGTCATTGATGTCAACATATCATTGTTGTCATTGGTGTCAACTATATCTTATTCTATTACTTGTTTAGAAGACTTGTATGTTGAGGATATTGAGTAAATTAGCCTCTCCAGAAGAAATAAGTAAGTTATAGAGAAGTGCAGTATAGACAGTGAGTTGTATGCTGAAGAACAGTAAATTACTCTGCATTTATTGCTGCTTGAAGATCATGGTCTGCGGATTGAAAGTAAGTTAGAGGTATGTCTAAGGATCCTACATTCCAGGTTTGAGTCCTCTGCCTAAAGATCTGAGTGAGTTGTGTTCACCAGAGTGATAATTTCTTTTTCAGTAAGTTCAGATGGGACAGGGAGAAAGTAATATGCTCTGCATTCCTCTGCAGTAAAGTATTTTTCTTTGTGGTTTGAGAGTGAATTCTGTGATGATCATAAGTGCCTACAATTGTAGCAGTTCATGGTTTGGTGTTCCACAAGCTATCTTTCTTTTATGATAGTCGAAGACATAGAAGTTCATGTGTTCCGGTGAGAAGATTCCTATGGATAAAGTGGCTAAGGGTTGTGTAGTTGTTCCTAATGATTATAACGTGCTTGTGGGTACCTTATGATCATGTTCTTGTCATTACATTGGTCTGCATGGAAGAAATGTGAAGGTGTTTGAAGATTACTTCTGGATAGTGTCTTGTGTAACCAGCTTGGCCGACCTGGTTGATTCCAGTGATTGTGGAGATCTCTTGAAGATTGTGAAGGTCTGTTGAAGGGTGGAAGATCATGGTTAAGTCCCAGCTAAGGCATGGCATGATCCGCGTGCATTTTTATTTTATCTCCCTTGCATAATGTTGTAATAGGTCAAGACCTATTTTGTAAATGTTTGTAATGCCAACCTTGGAGATTGTTCCAATGGTTGATGATTGTAATGCCGACCTTGATGATCATTCCAAGGTTAATGTAGTGTATAAATACTTGTAGTTGAGTCATGGAAAATTGTCCTTGAGTGAAAATGAAAAGATTTTAAGAAAGGTCCAAAAGGTAGAGCAGAGAAGAGGAAGAGTAGAGAAGAGGCAGAGTAGAGAAGAGGCAGGGCAGAGTGGAGAAATTGTTGTACTTCAATGAGAAACATAAAAAGGTGTTGATTGTGGTAGCATGCCTGACAGTGAGCCGCTAGTAGGGTTTGATAGCCCTCAGTGTTTAACAACCCTTATTGTAATCTTGCTTGGTTTAGGGTTGAGGCATTGAGCCTGCTAGACCTAGTTGTTCTTCATGATAGTGAGTTAGTATGATTAGGCCCATGGAGTGACCAAGCTTGATCATCATTATTTAAAGATTAGAATATATATTGAGATCTAATCCTCTCCATGGTTTTTCCCCACCTTGGGGTTTTCCATGTAAATTTGGTGTCTCTTGTGTTTATTGATGCATATGTCATGAAGTTTCTAGTTTTATTGTTTCATGGTTAAATCTTAATAATTGTGGATAAGTGTTCAATGTTTTAATGCAAAAGTGTTTGAATTTTCAAGACAACCGATTCAACACCCCCCCTCTCAGTTGTCCGGTGCATATCAATAATTGATATTAGAGCCAAGTTCTTTAGAAGAAAGTTTAATAGCTTGGGGAAGATCCAAAATGTCTTACAAGAAGGAAGTGCCACATTTTGATGGAACAAATTATGTTCTTTGGAAGGCTCGAATGAAAATCCATCTTCTTAGTCTTGGTTACAAAGTATGGAAAGCTGCAGAAACTAAATATACCATACCTCAAAATGGTCCTATGACTGAAGATGAAATCAAAGAATATGAGATAGATGTCAAGACAAAGGATGCTCTGCTAAGCTCTTTATTTGACTCAATATTGATGAAAGTTGTGGATCTTGAAACTGCAAATAAGGTATGGAAAAAGTTGAAAAATATGTATGAAGGAGATGATTCTATGAAGAAAGCCAAGTTACAAAGTTTGAAAGTGAAATATAAAATTTTAAAGATGAATGATGACGAAAACATTTTAGCCTTTATGCAAAGAGTTGATGAACTTACTACAGGGATAAAAGCTATGGGCAAAACTCTTGACGAAAAGGAAGTTGTTATGAAAATTCTCAGATCCATGCCCAAGTCCTATTGTCACAAAGTAGCTAGAATTGAAGAATTCATGCAAGTTAAAATAGTTGACAGGGATCAGCTGCTTTGATAACATAGAGGGTTGTGTCACATAAATTTTGATAACATTATGAAGATGAGTAACACACAAGCTGTTAGAGATCTGCCTAGGCTTGTGAAGCCTGCTAATCAAATTTGTAAGGAGTGTTAATTTGGGAAGCAAACAAGAACAAGTTTCAAAAGAAAGGACCAATTAGTTGAAGGACTTCTGGAGCTAGTGGATACAAATCTGTGTAGACCTACTAGAGTAAGAAGTTTGCAAGGAGATATGTACTTCATGTTGCTTATTGATGATTATTCTAGAATGACTTGGGTTACCTTTTTGAAAGAAAAGGCTGAAGCCCTGGATAAGTTCAAGGATTTTAAGGCAATGGTTGAAAATGAGATGGACTTAAAGATTAAGTGCTTAAGGTCTGATAGAGGAGGAGAGTTTACATCAAATGAATTCAATTTCTTTTGTGAAGAACATGGAATAAAAAGATAGCTATCTGTACCTAGAACTCCACAACAAAATGGAGTTGTTGAGAGGAAAAATAGAACAATTCAAGAAGCCGCTAGAACCAAAATTTATGTGACACAAGGTAGTATCCAATGATGAGTTTGATGAAGTTGAAGCCAATTTCATGGACAGACTGGAAACAAGATTTGGTAAGTATAAAGGCAAATTACCTTTCAAATGTTTCTCCTGTGGTAAAGTAGGTCATTTTGCTTCTAGATGTCCTGAAAGAATCGAAAGAAATAGAAAAAGATACGAGAACAAACCTAGGATCCAAAAGAAGTGTTATTATGTTGAAGATTTTGATGATGATGGAGTATTAGATAATGGAGAACCTGATAATACTTGAAATGAATGCTTGTTCATTGCTATTAAGGAGGATCCTATGTCTACTAATTCTAATAGCTATGTAAAGGAAGAAAAACCAGTGGAAAGCGCTCTGGTTGCTTAGGTTATCAAGGACATAGATGAATGGGTTATTGATAGTGGATGCTCTCACCACATGACTAGTGACAAAAGTAAGTTTGTGAGTTTGGAAAGATATGATGGTGGACTGGTTAGGTTTGGAGATGATACATTTGGTAAGATTTGTGGAAAAGGATCTATTTCTTTTGATGGCAAGCATAATACTGAATATGTCTTGTATGTGAAAGGATTAAAGCACAATATCTTGAGTGTGGGTCAGATGTGTGAAAAGGGTTATGATCTAAGCTTCAAGGACAATGGATGCAAGATCAAGGAAAGCTCCGGAACAGTCATTGCAACTGGTAAAAAGACCAAAGGTAATATCTATCAATTGAAAGGAACTAAAAATTATTGTTTGTTGGCTCAGACTAATGAGAGTTGGTTATGGCATAGAGAGTTGTGTCACATAAATTTTGATAACATTATGAAGATGAGTAACACACAAGCTGTTAGAGATTTGCCTAGGCTTGTGAAGCCTTCTAATCAAATTTGTAAGGAGTGTTAATTTGGGAAGCAAACAAGAACAAGTTTCAAAAGAAAGGACCAATTAGTTGAAGGACTACTGGAGCTAGTGGATACAAATCTGTGCGGACCTACCAGAGTAAGAAGTTTGCAAGGAGATATGTACTTCATGTTGCTTATTGATGATTATTCTAGAATGACTTGGGTTACCTTTTTGAAAGAAAAGGCTGAAGCCCTAGATAAGTTGAAGGATTTTAAGGCAATGGTTGAAAATGAGATGGACTTAAAGATTAAGTGCTTAAGGTTTGATAGAGGAGGAGAGTTTACATCAAATGAATTCAATTTCTTTTGTGAAGAACATGGAATAAAAAGATAGCTATCTATACCTAGAACTCCACAACAAAATGGAGTTGTTGAGAGGAAAAATAGAACAATTCAAGAAGTCGCTAGAACCATGATGAAGGAAGCTGATCTGCTAGAAACATATTGGAGAGAGGCAATTCATACAGCTATGTACATCCTAGACAAATTCTAGGTAAAAGGTAACAACTCTAAGACTCCTTATGAATTGTGGCATGGCAAAGTTCCTACTATGAAATATTTCAAAGTTTTTGGTAGCAAATATTATATCAAAAGGGAAGATCTTGGTAGGTTTGATGCTAGATGTGATGAAGGAATCTTCCTTGTGTTGGAACTAGACAACTGAGAGGGAGGGTGAATCAGTTGTCTCTCAATAAAAATTTTCTACCTTTAACCTTCTTTATTATCTTACTATCAGATTAGTGATGTAAGCATTAAAGCATAAATCAACAACATAAGAGCAAAAACATAATCAACACATTTGACACCAAGATTTTGATGTGGAAACCTGGTTAAGGGGAAAACCACAGTGGGGGTTAACCCACAAAATGTGTACCCTATTAAAAGTACTTAGAAAATAGAAGGCACATGCCTTCGGGCGCACTGCCCAAAGCTCACTGCTCAAAAAGAGAGGCTTACTGCCTACAAAATTTATTTAGTAAGAATTAACTAAGAAATAGCATCTACTTCATGCCTAATTCAATTTCAATGAATGCTCAAGAAATTTTTCTTTGCCTCAAACTCTTCTTCACACTCTACACTGCTCTCGTTCCATTCCTTCCCTGCTCTACTCTTAATCCTTTCTTCAAATTTTATCTTGTTTTGCACAAGGATTATTTCAATACCTCTTCAACAAGTATTTATATACTTCATCAACCTTGGAATGATCAACAAGGTTGGAAAAACTTGTCACAAATCATCACACTGTCGGCCAAACACAACTGAGACTTGACTCTGCTTCTGCAACCACTCCATGCTTCATAAAAATGTTTTTAAGGCATCTGCAATAGGCTAGAAACATCTGGTCTGCCAAGACTGGGAAGAACATCAACCTCAAGAAGAAATCTTTAATCAACAAGATCAAACTTCAATGTGGACCTCAAACATAGTAGCCATATGATCCAAAGACCTCCACAAGCAAGTTAAATTCATCAATAACATCCATTCCAAACCAAACTACTAGAAACATTTGAATCTTCCTCTAGAACCTCAAGAACACTCTCTGCCATGACTGTTAGACTGGAAGGATAGCTTGCAGACCTCCAATCAATGAACCATTGATGTTGATGATACACATTGACTTCCCAAACATGCCTTTAGATCTGTAGATCATGAGTTTATATTTCTGAAGCAATCCAAACCTCTTTCCTGTCACTCTGTCTTTCCTGAGTATTGCAAGAATCGGTTCTACTCAGATGGCCATAACTGCTTCAGATCTTCATGCAGACTTCTTAAATCTTAACTACGATAATCTCTGATAATCCTCTATACAGCCACATGATCCTCATGCATTGATTATCATTAATTTTCTCAATATCCTCAATAGTCTAATCTTCTATACAGATAGCAAAACATGATACAGTTGACACTAATGGAAACAAGGACATGTTGACATCAATGACAACCCACTTAGGCACATATTTGCAACAATCTCCCCCTTTGTCATTGATGGCAACATATGATGTGAAAAACTAAATCTAACCATCAAGACAAGAACTTCTCCCCCTTTCTCTTGTCACTTCTGCAACTACTTTCTTTACTACCCCCCTTACATCAGCAACTAGTTTTTCACATAACTTCTCTCCCCCTCTGACATCAATGGTAAAGGGCTCATATTTGCTATCTTTTCTCCTTTTTTTCTACAGATTGATCCCAAAATTTGCATATTGACTACTCCCCCTTTGAGTAGTACCTCATTAACATCAATCTAGATCACAAGATATGATTGTGAATTCCACCAGACTGATACACCTTAGTGCATCTTAGTTCTACTCAAGAGGGGTAATAACCCCTAACTTCTCTCTGAGATACTCAAAAGTATCATTGGGAAGAGACTTAGTGAATATGTCTACAATCTAATCTTTGAAAGGCACAAACTCTAATTTGACTTCATTCTCATTTACTTTCTCTCTCAAGAAATGAAACTTCATAGATATATGCTTTGTCTTTGAATGCAATACCAGATTCTTTGAGATGCTTATTGCACTAGAATTATCACAGAAAATTGTGACTGGCTCCTCAAACACAATTTTGATGTCCTTCAACATTTGTTTCATTCAAAAAACCTAAGTGCAGTTATTTGTTGCTACTATGTACTCTGCTTCTGCAGTAGACAAAGATATTTCCTCTTTCTTTTTGCTTATCCAAGAGATCAATCTTCTCCCCAAGAAGAATGCACCACCACTAGTACTTTTTCTGTCATCCACATCTCCTACCCAATCAGCATTTGTATATGCATGAAGAGTGAAGTTATTGTCCTTTGGATACCACAGTCCATAATCAATTGTCCCTTTGAGATATCTAAAAATTCTTTTGACTACCATAACATGGGATTCTTTTGGATCAACTTGAAATCTGGCAACAAGTCCAACTACATTCATGATGTCAGGTCAGGTCTGGGTTAAATAAAGCAATCCTCCAATCATTGATCTATATCTTTTCTAATTTGCCTTGGGAGAGTCATCATTTTTGCTTAGCTTGCATCCTGTTACCATAGGTGTACCTACTGGCTTTGAGTCTTCCATTCCAAATTTCTTTAGCAATTCTTTCACATACTTGGACTGAGATATGAAGATACCTTTATTTGATTGAACAATTTGCAGACCTAGGAAGAAATTCATCTCACCAAACATTGACATCTCAAACTCACTTTTCATCTGATTAGCAAATGCTTTACACATGCATTCATTTCCACCAAAAATGATATCATCAACAAAAACTTCAACAATTAGAATGTCCTCATGATCAATTTTAAAGTAGAGATTACTATCAACAGTACCTTTGCTAAAACCTAGCTTAAGCAAATGTTTATCCAATCTAGCACACCAGGCTCTTAGGGCTTGCTTGAATCCATACAAGGCTTTTCTCAATCTACAAACCATATCTCCCTGATCAGACAACTAAAATCCCTCTGGTTCCTCAATGTAGACTTCTTCCTCCAAATCTCCATTCAGAAACATTGATTTTACATCCATTTGATATACTTTAAAATCTTTGAAGGTACGAAATGCAAGAAATAATCTAACTGCCTCTATCCTTGCCACCAGAGAAAAAGTTTCTTCAAAATCAATTCCTTCTACTTGATAGTAGCCTTTGCATACCAACATTGCCTTATTCCTTACCACCTCGCCATCTTCATTCATTTATTTTGGAAGACCCATTTGGTTCCAATCACATTTTTGTCCTCAAGTCTAGGAACTAGATCCCATGTGTGTTTCTTTTCAATTTGCATTAGTTCCTCTTCCATTGCTTTGACCCAATTTTCATCATTGCAAGCTTCACTTACTGATTTAGGTTCAATCCTTGAGATCAAACAAATCTCTTCTTGATCTTCAGATATTTTTCTCCTAGTTCAAACACCTTTACTCTTATCTCCTATGATTTGATCTTCAGGATGATTTAAACTTACATACGTAGGAGTTTTGGAGATTGTTTGAGCTTATGTTTCTTGAGCTTGTTCCTCATCATCTGTTAACCTCTGGAGTCACCGGTTCAAATTGAATATGGGTCTGAACTTGAACTTGCCTTCCTTAACTTTGACTTTCATCTTGATCATCTGAATCATATCTGAATACCTGGAGTGTCCTTCTTTGGTTTCATCAACTTTAATATTCGCACTTTCAACAATCTTCTTCAATCTTTTATTGAAGCACCGGTATGCCTTACTTTGAGTTGAGTATCCCAAAAATATTCCTTCATCACTTCTTGCCTCAAACTTACCTAAGTCCTCATCTCTTTTGATATAACATTTACTACCAAAGACTCTAAAGTATCTCATAGTAGGAGGATGACCAAACCAAAGTTCATAAAGAGTCTTACCAGAATTTCCTTTGATCTGAACCCAGTTAAGAGTGTAGACAACAGTACTCACGGATTCTCTCCAATAAACTTGAGGAACATTAGTTTCTATCATCATGGTTCTGGCAGCTTCTTGAATGGTCCAGTTCTTTTTTTCCACAATTCCATTTCATTAAGGAGTCCTAGGAGTAGATAACTATCTTTTTATTCCATGCTTTTCATAGAAAGCATCAAACTCACTGGAGGTAAATTCTCCACCCCTATCAGATCTTAGACACTTTAGTTTCCCACCAATTTCATTTTCAACCATCATCTTGAACACCTTAAACTTGTCAAGGGTTTTTGATTTTTTTCTTAGAAAAGTTACCCACATCAACTTAGAGTAATCATTAATTAGCAACATGAAATATCTGTCTCCTTGCACACTCCTAATTCTAGCAAGACCACAGGGATCAGTATGTACCAGTTCCAATCTCTCACTTGAACCTTGTTCCTTACTCTTGAATGAATTTTTTTTATGTTTTCCCAATTGACATTCTCTGCTTATGTTATTAGGTTTCACAAGTCTTGGAAGACCTCTTATAACTTGAGTGGAACTTATTTTGACAATATTGTCAAAATTCACATGACACTTCCTCCTATGCTATAGCCAACTTTGATCTATCTGAGAAATCAAACAATTTTTCCCATAACTACTTAAGTGAATGATATTACCTCTGGTTTGAGTACTAGATGCAATTTCAGTTCTGGAGCTTTCTAATATTCTGCACTTTCCATCCTTGAACCTTAGATCATAACCCTTGTCAACCAACTATCCAACACTGAGAAGATTATGTTTCATCCCTTCCACATATAGAACATCATTGGTGTTGTTCTTTCCATCAAAAGAGATGGATCCTCTACCACAAACTTACTCTTGTCACCAGTCATATGATGAGAGCATCCACTGTCAATTACCCATTCATCCTTTTCAATAACCTGAGAAGCCAAGGCACTTTCCAGATTTTCATAGCTAGCAGATTTAGTAGACACCGAATCTTCTTCTTTGATAGAAATAAACATCCAATCATTTTTAGAGGAGCCTCCATGATTAGATTCATCATCTGTTACCCCTTCTTCTCCATTTTCTTGGACATAGTAACATTTCTTCTGACCTTTATACCTATTAGGGTTAGGTTTTGAAAATCTTTTCAGACATCTTGAGGCAATATGACCAATCTTATTACAAGAAAAGCATTTGAGTGGTAATTTTCCTTCATACTTATTGGATCCTCTTGACATTCTTCTGGCAATAAGAGCTTCAAGATCTATTGTTTCTATTTCAACATCTTCAAGATCTTTTCTTGTCTTTACAAATCTGTTTGATCTTACAGAGATCTTTCACCCAGATCATATCTTTGTTTTCCATGCACACTGGCCTTGAATGCAGATTTAAACTTGGGAAGAGAATCACCAAACTCACTTAATTTGAAGGTTGAAATTTTGCCAACCAGATGATCTCTTGTAACCTCTTAGACTGTCCTGATCTCTTCTATAGATGCAACCTTATGTTTGTATGAATCTAGTAAAGATCTGAGTACTTTTGACAACAATTTTTTATTCTTCCAAGGTTCCACTAGCACACTTGATGCCACACACAAGTTCATTTATCTTTTGCATGTAGATTGTGATGTTTTCATCTTCACTCATCCTCATAGTTTCAAATTTTCCTCTCAGACTTTGCAGCTTCGCACATTTGACATATTTATCACCTTCATATAGATACTCCAACTTTTTTCTAGATTTGATAAGTAGTTTTTAGACCAAAGACATTTGTCATTTCTGAATTAGTCAGGGCACTCAACAAGGCTTCTTTAGTTCAAAGATTATTTTCAGCATCTTTGACATGATCAGGAGTTGAAGGACCTTTCTTCAGAGGTTTGTACTCAACACTAGTTATTGCCCAATAGGCATTGCCCATGCATTGAAAATGGCACTCCATGCAATTTTTCCAAACAGAATAATTTGTTTCATAAAATCTTGGACTATCCTTCTTGTAGGTTGACATCCTGGATCTCCTCAAGTAGTTAGGCCTTTAAGAGAGGATCTAGCTCTAATACCAATTGTTGGAACTAGAAAACTGAGAGGGGGGGTGAATCAGTTGTCTCTCAATAAAACTTTTCTACCTTTAAACTTCTTTATTATCTTACTATCAGAATAGTGATGTAAGCATTAAAGCATAAATCAACAACATAAGAGCAGAAACATAATCAACACATTTGAAATCAAGATTTTGACGTGGAAACCCAGTTAAGGGAAAAACCACAGTGGAGGTTAACCCACAAAATACGTACCCTGTTAAAAGTACTTAGAAAATAGAAGGCACATGCCTTCGGGTGCACTGCCTAGAGCTCACTACCCAAAAGGAGAGGCTCACTACCTACAAAATTTATTTAGTAAGAATTAACTGAGAAATAACATCTACTTCATGCCTGATTCAATTTCAATGAATACTCAAGAACTTTTGCTTTTCCTCAAACTCTTCTTCACACTCTACACTGCTCTCACTCCTTTCCTTCTCTGCTCTGTTCCTGATCTTTTCTTCATATTTTATCTTGTTTCACACAAGGATGATTTCAATACCTCTTCAACAAGTATTTATATACTCCATCAACCTTGGAATGATCAACAAGGTTGACAAAACTTGTCATGGATCATCACACTATTGGCCAAACACAATTAAGACTTGAGTCTACTTCTATAACCACTCCATGCTTCATAAAAATATTTTTAAGGCATCTGCAACAAGCTAGGAACATCCGGTCAGCCAAGACTAGGAAGAACATCAACCTCAAGAAGAAATCTTTAATCAACAAGCTCAAACTTCAATGCGGACCTCAAACATATTAGCCATATGATCTAGAGACCTCCACAAGAAAGTTAAATTCATCAGTAACATCCATTCCAAATCAAACTACAGAAACATTTGAATCTTCCTTCAGAACCTCAAGAACACTCTCTGCCATGACTGTTAGACTAGAAGGATATCTTGCGGACCTCCAATCCATGAACCACTGATGTTGATGATACACATTGACTTTCCAAACATGCCTTCAGATCCATAGATCATGAGTTTATATTTTTGAAGCAATCTGGACCTCTTTCCTATCACTCTGTCTTTCCTAAGTATTGCAAGAACCGGTTCTACTCAGATGGCCATAACTCCTTCAAATCTTCATGCGGACTTCTTAAATCTTAACTGCAGTAATCTCTGACAATCCTCTACATAGCCACATGATCTTCATGCATTGATTATCATTAATTTTCTCAATATCTTCAACAGTCCAGTCTTCTATGCAGACAACAAAACAGGATACAGTTGACACTAATGGCAACAAGGATATGTTGACATCAATGACAACCCACTTAGGCACATATTTGTAACACCTTGGTTACTCCAATAAGAGCAAAGCATACCGGTGCTATAATAAGAGGTTGAATAAGATCATTGAAAGTGTAAATGTCAAAATTGATGAAAGTAAGGAAAGTTCTTCAAAATCAAATGGATATGAATCAAATGAACCAGAGGTTTCAGAAGTGGTGCAACATGAAAATAGCTCAGATGAAGGAGAAAAAGCCCTATAGAGTGCCACCAAAACTCCAAGGTATGTGAGACTCAATCATTTTGAAGATCAGATTATAGGAGATAAGAGCAAAGGGATCTTAACCAGAAGAAAAGTTGTAGAGGAGCAAGTAAATTTCTATTTGATTTCCAAGATTGAACCTAAAATGGTGGATGAGGCCTGCAAAGATGAAAATTGGGAAAAGGATATGGAAGAGGAATTGATGCAGATATAAAAGAATCAGACTTGGGATCTTGTTCCCAGACTGGCAAATAAGAATGTAATTGGCACAAAGTGGGTCTTCAGAAATAAGATGAATGAGAATGGTGAAGTGGTAAGAAACAAAGCAAGATAGGTATGTAAAGGATACGGTCATGTTGAAGGAATAGACTTTGAAGAAACTTTTGCTCATGTGGCAAGGATCGAAGCAATAAGGATGTTTTTGGCTTTTGTTTCCTACAAAGATTTCAAGGTTTACCAAATGGATGTGAAGTCTGATTTCTTAAATGGAGACTTAGAAGAAGTCTATATTGAACAATCAGAAGGATTCCAGTCATCAGATCAGGGTGACATTGTATGCAGATTGAAGAAGGTTTTGTATGGATTAAAACAAGCTCCCAGGGTATGGTATGCATGGTTAGACAAGTATCTGATATAGATAGGGTTCAATAAAGGTACTATAGACATCAATCTCTACTTCAAGATAAATGGTGAACAAATCCTAATTGTTGCAATCTTTGTGGATGATATTATTTTTGGAGGAAATGAAGGTATGTGCTCATTTTTTGCTAGAGAAATGCAAAGTGAATTTGAAATGTCTATGTTTGGAGAGATGAACTTCTTCTTAGGTCTGCAAATAAGCTTGTCAAAAAAGGGTATCTTCATTTCTCAGTGTAAGTATGTGAAAGATGTTAAAGAAATTTGGGATGGAAGACACTAACCCAATTTGCACACCTATGGTTACTGGTTGTAAGTTGAGTAAAGATGATAACTCACCTATGGCAGATCAGAAAAAGGTATAGATCTATGATTGGAGGATTGCTTTATCTAACTCAAACTAGACCTGACATAATGTATGCAGTATGTCTTGTAGCAAGGTTTCAAGCAGAACCCAAGGAATCTCATGTGATGGAAGTCAAGAGAGTTCTAAGGTATTTAAAAGGTACAATAGATTATGGCTTGTGGTATCCTAAGGATAATGATTTTACCCTCAGTGCATAGACTGATGCAGATTGGACTAGAGATATGGATGATAGGAAAATCACAAGTGGAGGTGCATTCTTCTTGGGAAAAAGGTTGGTATCTTGATTGAGCAAGAAACATGATTCAATATCTTTGTCTACTGGAGAAGTAGAATACATTGCAACAACATGTAATTGTACTCAAGTGTTATGGATGAGTAGACTTTGAAGGACATCAGAGTTTTGTATGAAGATCCAATTACAATCTTTTGTGACAATACAGGGGCCATCAACATATCAAATAATTTTGTAATACATTCAAGGACAAAGCACATATCTATTAGGTATCATTTTTTGAGAGAAAAGGTGATAGAGAATGAAGTCAAGTTGGAGTATGTTTCTACCAAAGATCAGATTGCAAACATTTTTACCAAACCTTTGCCTAAGGACACTTTTGAGTTTCTCAAAGAAAAGTTAGGGGTTATAACCCATCCTACTCTGAACTAAGATGCACAATAGTGCATCAGTCCGGAGGTGTTCAAAGATCTGGATTAATGCTTTTCAGGGCTACTTCTTAGGGGGGTAGTCAAAAAGTTCAAAAGAGAGATTGGATTAGAGAAAAAGAGTGCAACTATATGCCCTTTGCCATTGATGTCAAAGGGGGAGAGAAGTCATGTGAAAAACTCAGAGTACAGATGTGAAAGAGAAAGGGGGAGAATCTTGTCTTGATGGTGGTTGTTGCAATTTTTCACATCATATGTTGCCATAAATGACAAAGGGGGAGATTGTTACAAGTATGTGCCTAAATGGTGTTGTAATTGATGTCAACATATCATTGTTGTCATTGGTGTCAATTGTATTTTATTCTATTACTTGTTTAGAAGACTTGTATGTTGAGGATATTGAGAAAATTAGCCTCTCTGGAAGAAACAAGTAAGTTACAGAGAAGTATAGTACAGATAGTGAGTTGTATGCTAGAGAACAATCTGGTAAACTAATCTACATTTATTGTTGCTTAAAGATTGTGGTCTACAGATTGAAAGTAAGTTGGAGGTATATCTGAGATGCTACATTCTAGGTTTGAGTCTTCCGCATGAAGATCTGAGTGAGTTGTGTTCACCAGAGTGAAACCTACTTTTTCACTAAGTTCAGATGTGACAAGGAGAAAGTAATATGCTCCACATTCCTCCACAGTAAAGTATTTTTCTCTACAGTTCAAGAGTGAAGTCTGTGATGATCATAAGTGCCTACAATTGTAGTGGTTTGTGGTATGGTGGTCCCCAAGCTATCTTTCTTTTATGACAGTCGAAGACAGAGAAGTTCATGTCTTCCAGTGAGAAGATTCCTATGGATAAAGTGGCTAAGGGTTGTGTTGTTTCTCCTAATGATTATAATGTGCTTGTGGGTACCTCCTAATCATGTTCCTATCATTACATTGGTCTGCATGGAATTAATGTGAAGGTGTTTGAAGATTACTTCTGGATAGTGTGTTGTGTAACCATCTTGGCTGACCTGGTTGATCCCAGCAATTACGGAGATCTCTTGAAGATTGTGAAGGTGTGTTGAAGCATGGAAAATTGTGGTTAAGTCCCAGCTAAGGTGTGGCATGATCCGCATGCATTTTTTATTTCATTTGCCTTGCATAATGTTGTAATAGGTCAAGACCTATTTTGTAAATGTTTGTAATGCTAACCTTGGAGATTATTCCAATGGTTGATAATTGTAATGCCGACCTTGATGATCATTCCAAGGTTGATGTAGTGTATAAATACTTTTATTTGAGTCATGGAAAAGTGTCCTTGAGTGAAAATGAAAATATTTTAAGAAAGGTCCGAAAGGTAGAGTAGAGAACAGGAAGAGTAGAGAAGAGGCAGAGTAGAGTGGAGAAATTGTTGTACTTCAATGATAAACATTAAAAGGTATTGATTGTGGTAGCATGCCTAGCAGTTAGTTGCCAATAGGGTTAGACCTAGTTGTTCTTCATGATGTACTTAGTCAGTATGATTAGGTCAATGGAGTGACCAACCCTAATCATCATTATTTCAAGATTACAATATATATTGAAAGCTAATCCTCTTTGTGGTTTTTTCCCACCTTGGGGTTTTCCACATAAAGCTAATTGCTTGTGTTTGTTGATGCATATGTGGTTAAGTTTCTAATTTTATGGTTTCATGGTTAAATCTTAATAATTGCGGATAAGTGTTCAATGTTTTAATGAAAAAGTGTTTGAGTTTTCAAGACAACTAATTCACCCCCCCTCTTAGTTGTCCAATGCATATCAATCATCTATGACTTGAGTCTCAAAAGGTTCATCCTTTGCTTGCTCAACCTCCATGCATTCTTCCTAGGGAAGAAATAGAGATCTAAAATATAACTCCCTTTGTTGCTTTGTCTGATCTAGCTGGTTGACACATTCATTGATCTGTTGTAAGTGTTGTCTTGCTTGGCTAGCCAACAACTTTGCCTTCCTAGCTCTCTGGAACCATCCATCTTCCATCTCATTATCCTCATATGAAGTATCTGCTATCTCTGTTATATCCATATGAATATCCTATTTATGCAAAACATAAACCTCCATCTCTTCTTCATATACATCATCCTAAATACCTAGGACATACTTACTTATGAATACACCATTCTCAAAATTTAACTCACAAGCTAATCCATCATACCTAGTTTCTGTGAATTCCTCTGATTTTTCAACAACACTGCTATAAGATACAACTTCATATACATCTTTTGTCTCATGTTATATATAGCCTTCATCTACATATTTCTCTCCTATAGGTTGATCATAACCTTCATCTTTATCATTGCAGGATGTGTTTTCATTTTTTGCTAGAATTTCTTCATCTGGAATAAAACTTTCCAACCCTTCATCATGTAAGCCACCGTGACCAGTAGAATGACAACCAACATCATCAATTTCATGAGTTAGATATGTAGAAATAGGGCTAATGATATCAAGATTATTATTGATAAGGCCCTCAACAGTGGCAAGATTGTGATCAAAACTACTTGGTTCTTGCATACTCAATGATGAATATATTATCTCATTATTGAACATACCATTGAACATATCACCAAGATCAAATGAATCACATGACTATAACTGAAATTCTTCTATAATCTCATCATTAAAGTAGATACTAATTCCATTACCTGGTGTATGATGCAAAAATGCTTTTTAGTCTTCACCATTTGCAACATGACAAGATATCCCTTGATGCATTAGCATTATTTCAATGTGGTGTATTTGAATTTTCATGAATGCAATTTTCAGGGACATACACCACATCTCTTAGATGTCCAACAATATTTTCCTCATCATCATGAGAAATAATCTTAGTTTGGAACATGTCTTCTTCAATTTCAAACATTGTATCATTTCTTGAATCATATCCAGCCTTAGGACAAGTGTGATCAACACTACAAAATTAATCATTTTTGTCATCACACATCTCAACACTTTCCATAATGTCAATCCAATTAGGGACTTCAACAAAGCCACTTGGATTCAATTCTTGAGGCAATAAACTAAAGCCTAATTCATACATCTCATAGAACAAATCAATGCACACAAATTCCTAAGGCTTTGTTACCAAATTTTGCTTGGCAGCCTAATTAGGCTAGGTTGTAACAGTTGTTTTCTAATGCTTTCAGGAAGAAAGTGAGTTCAAAGGAAAGGATAACAGAAAACTTAAGTTCATAAGCTATCCTAGAATATCTATTGCCTTGATGGAGGACTAGTTTAAAGATTATGTTACCAAGATCAGATAACAGCTCAATTAGAGTTGTTACATGATCCAGATAAAATGAAGTACCCCAACAAGACAGGAGGTATCGAAAGGATGACATGTAAACTTGAAGCTAAAATAGTTCTTTGCAGATCATGTTTTAGATGTGTTCATGGTAGTCCATTCATTGCAGTTTGGTACAGTTTTAGAGAGGTACTTATAACTTTGTAAAATTTGTCATGATTATAAACAAATATTTCATGCAATAATGTTCAGTTTGTGCTATGCAATTGATTTATAAAGAGAAATTACACATGAGATATTGCATGAGATGAAATAATTGTTATTCCTTTGTAGCCTTATTCAAAGAGAAGTGTTTATATGATCCCACACAAGCCGTGGGAGTAACTGTATGTGATAAAATGTAGAATAGAAAGTACATTGATAGAAAAGAAAGCATATAAAAACAAGATGCGACCCATCATTGCTTGAGTGAATGAAAAATCCCATTGTCTGCATCAACATCTTCAACTCTCCAAGTGATAGCTCTGAGAGAAGACCTGGAGGAGGAAGAGAAAATTGATGTTAGAGCTCAGGGTTTCTTCCCTACTTCTATATACAATAATTCAAAATGTACTTGCTATTCTATATCTGATCAGCAAGATAGAATAGATAAACTTAACATCAAATGTAAAGGAATGAAATAGGAGGAAGAATATCAGATCAAACCATCAAAAGAGAGGCTTTAGCCTCAATGTTTTATCTAACATGTTTGTTCAATGTGTAGATGCAGGTATCTAAGATTCATGAAGGAGCAACATTCACAATGCAGAGACTATCAGTTGTAGCAATTAAGAGAAAGGACATTCAAGAGACAAGTACATTCAATAGCTTAGAGAGAGATAATGCATAAGACTGGATAGTCTAAAGTACAGAGAATAGCATAGTCATTCAAAGGCTAATACAAAAATGAGCAGTCAACAAGAGAGCTAAATGAGTAACAATAGTAATATAGTCTAACATCGTAAGAACTTCATGAAGAAGTCCTCCATAGCGAATATGACTATCAAGAAGTTAAAGCACAGTAATAAGAGCCACTCATCATAATAAGTATGCTATAGGGAACAAGCTACAAAAAAGTATGCATAGTAGTATTCATATGATCATAACCAAGATTATCAAGTTGTCTAAGATTGTATCTAGGTTCATCAGACATACCTTTGCACTAATTTACACTAAGGAGATAGTGAGCCAAAGCAATTCTGATAAATGAATAAAAGAGATGTATTTATACAGTGATATGCAAAATAGTGGAAGCCCTTGGAGAGCTCAAGAGGACAAAGCTTGTATGACAGTCAAGAGAGAGGTTTGCACCCATGTAAAATGATAGAGTCCACCATAGACAAAGTGAAAGTAGTCCTTTTATGCCATGAGACAGAGATAGATACATCAAAGGAGTAGTTACTAAATGCATTAGAGAAGATAGTCAAAGCTCATGAACATCATGCAAGCTATAGCAACAAACAAAAAAAATACTGATAAAACAGTCTTAAAACTATTGTGCAACTATCATGGAAAAGGTATAAGGAACATTATTCATAAGGAAACAATCATCATTAACTAAAAAAAATCACTATCAAGAAATAGTCCATGCAAGTCAAGAAGGTGTAGAAATTTTCTTAAAGTGTAGTAGTCATGTGCTAGAGCAAACAAGAACAGTGGTGTAGTCCAAACAAAGATGTAAGACCTTGACAGTCATCTAGAAGACAAGCAAAACACAGTAATTATCACTAAAGGTTGCCAAAAAGCAAGGAGATAATGCTAAGGTATAGTAATATAGTCATGAGGATATAATCAAATGCATTGGTACAATCACTTGAGCCTAATTTGAATAGTAACAATATAACCAATAGTAACATAGAAAATAAGGCATGTGTAACTATTAAGAGGGTAAGGAATGAAAAGAGTATGAAGGAGGCATTATAAATACCTATCACTAAGGCTGAGAAAATTGGTAGACAACGTGGAAACTAAGAGAGATGCCCACAGTGCTAAAGGACACATACACATAGAAAACCCAAGAAGCTAGGGAGCAACAATCTCAAATAGTTTAGTCACTATAAAAATTTCAAAAAGCTCTGAAAGAAAGAGGATTCAAGTAAATCACCACATATATCCCAAAATCAAGTCATGAATATGACTATCCTAGATGATAGTCAGTGAGGGTATCTTGAAGCTCAAAGCCCAAATAAGTTGATAGTCATAGAGAGATACAATCTTGAGTGATAAGCAAGGATATTAGAGATGCAGCCACAAAGTCATGAGAAGATGGAGCACCCTCCTATTATTATTGAGCCTAGAGAGCTCGCAAGAGGATAAAGAATACAGTGAAGCTATAAAGGAAATTTGTGTGTGCCTAAAGAGATCTCAAAGCACCATGCAAATAACCATACAAGGGTTATGAAGATTCTAAAACTTAGACATGGACACCCTACAAACTTGCTAGATGTTGAAACCTTATGCCAGCCAGTATCATCAAAGATGGAATAATCATAGAAGAAACCTCATCAGTTCACTATTGGTAACTAGCAAGGAGAAGGTTACATTCTCACAAATGACAAAATCCATCTTGCACAGTATCAAAGGAGACTGGAATGAAGAAACTATTTTAATAAACATAGGAATATCTGGACAGAGGTTTAAGAGACTTATAATGCATGAGAATTCATGGAAGATGCTTATGAAGAACAATGAATAGATGGACATGAAATCAAAGAAAATATGAAGAAAGATAGTCTACTATGAAGCATCATCAACATCATTTAATCCTATTAAGAGCATATGCAGGCCTGAAGATAGTCATAGAAAAAGGAGTGATAAGGTACAAAATGTGTTTATGTTTTACACAAGGTTTATTAGAAGTGATCGAGGGTTTGCAAAACCCTAACAAAGGTATTCTCATGTCAAAAAGGTATGCATGCAAATAATATGCAGAGGTCTTAAAGTCTCCCAAATTAGAATTTGCAGATGAGTCTAGACAAATAAATGGTTAGGCAATGACAGTCTTGAACATGTTGAAGGGTCCAAAATAGTTGTACATGAGGATGCTTGCACATTGTTGAGAGATTAGAGGAAAGTCTTCAAAAGAAACCAAATAGGATACTATATATAGGGACAGTTAACTATGAACAAGCACATCAAAGCCCTTGTGTAGGGTTCTATTGAACCTGCAAGGAGTGAGCAAACACAAGAACATTTTTATATAACTAGAAGAGTATATAGAGTATCAAAGGTTGTACAGAAGCCCTATTATGAACCCACTGCCGATGAAATATTCACTATGTTTAAAAGACATAAATTATTGTCTTATTATTACAAGTTTCTCCCCCAAACGGCCAGTAGCAACTTGTGGGTAAAGGAAATCATGAATTAATAAAAATAAAAGCAGGTCTGATTCATAAGAAAATAAGTACTCAAGAAATAAAATAATTAAGCAAGAGACACGATTATGAAAGAGGAGTTGCATCATTTGGAAGAGAGGTAATCCTTCGCTGGGTATGAAGATATAAAATTGACATGATTGGGAAAGTAAGGGCAGCAAGTAAGAAGCACCATAATAATTAAAGCATTCGACTCAAAAATAAAGCAATTGTGATATTTATATAATACAGTTCAAATTTGTAGGTTAGACATGTATTCAAGTTACTATGCTTATTGTGCAATCAAAGAAATATTGTAAATATGTCAGTTGTGAATTTATATAAGTAATTTATTATTATTTATATCCTCCATAATAAGAGTGAAGGACAAAAAGGCTGAGGCTAAGCAGTCCTGCCATACCACCCTAAGGCCAATTTGGAGGCAATCTGATCTACACCCCTGCCATATCTCCCTTAAGGGCTAGTATGGAGGACAGAACATGAGAACTGACATGCCCCCGATAAGGGCCTACATGGATTTATCATGTACCAAGGACTGTCATGTCTTCACTACTATAATGCAGTGGAATTCATGAATGTAACTTCATAACAATGAGTAGTAAAATAAATTTATGTTACTATTGTTTATATGTAGGCTAATATTATCTAACATTTGTGTTTCAAGAGGTATGCCATATGTCCATGTATTTTGTATCTATATTTCTATGTTATGAATGCAGATTTAGAGTACAAGAGGAGTAAAAGTGAAGATAATCCAAATGGTAATTCTAAAACTCTAACCCTAGTTTTGATATTTGAACTTTTCTAGGACATATTAAGTAGGGGACATCACAATTGGTATTAGAGCATAATTTTACTATCCTGTGAAAGATTGTTGATGCAAAATAGTCAAAGGGCTCAAAGAACTTTGAAAAGAGAAAAGAGGAAACTAACTTCAATTAATAAATCCATACCTAACTACACCATGGGTGAACAAGGAAACAATGACTTGAGGACATTCACCCAAGCTCTAATGGAGCAAAATGAAAGAAATAGCCAATTTTTTCTCAAAGCAATCCAAAACCTAACTAACAACAGTAATACAAATGATGAAAGAGCTATTCATTCAAATCATTCTGAAAATAATAACTCCAACAAAGACTCAACCACTAGACCAACTAGATCCTCTTTCCTACCACAAGAAAGAGAGGTGGAGGATGAGGGAGAAACCAATCAAAATATGAATAGCATAGAAGAACTAGCAGAACCTTATTCAAAACTTAGTTCTTCCAATAAACAAGATGTCTCTTTTAGAGACTATTGTGATTCCAAAATTTGTGACAAACCAAACCAAAAAAAGAGTAAAACCCAACAAAGACCTAAAGGGAAGAATTAGTAGGATGACTGTCCCAAAATTTGATGAATATGGCAAGGTAACAACACATGCTTGGGTCCAAACATTGGACACATACTTTACACTTAGCACTATGATAGAAAAGAATGCAATAACATTTGCCATCTTCCACTTAGAAAGGGTAGCACATGATTTGTGGCATCACGGTCTCATCATCGAAAATCACAAAAACATAACATCTTATGATGAGTTTACACAAGAACTCCTCCTAAGATTTGACCAAGAGCATCTTGAATGGCACTTTAGAGATTTAACAATCCTAAGACAATGAGGAACAGCAAAAGAATATGTAACTGAGTTCCAAAAACTTGCACTAATGGTGCCTGAGGTATCTCAAAGAAGATTAACCTAAATTTTTGTCCAAGGATTAACAAATTCTATCAAGAAATTGATAACTGCTCTCAATCCTTCAACACTAAAAGACACAATTCAAGAAACACTAAGTATGGACATCCCAATCAACAAGGATTCATACCATACCAAACATCAAACCTTACCAACTTCTCATGGAAATAAAAGACCCGAAAGGGAATTTCGAAGAATCAATTGCTCTTATTGTAATAAACCATGGGAGCACCGGCATAATTTTCAAAAAGAAGAAAGGTGAGGTGATCTAAAGAAGAAAGGGTTGTGCTTCAAATGCAAGGAACCATGGGGACTAGGACACATATGTGGGAAGAATGGTTGAATGAATAACATGGAAGTAGCATCTGATGAAGAGTTAAAGGAAAACTCTAACAAAAAGGCAAGAATGGAGGAAGAAGAATACGGGTCCCTCACAACCATCTCTCAAATTAATGAACACCGACCATTCAAGATCAAGGGTACCCTTAAAGGGCAAAAGGTCATTTCTCTATTAGACAGTGGGGCTTCACATAACTTTATTAACAAGAACCTAGTGAAAAAAAGAAAGTTAGAAACCCAAAATTTCAAAGGATTCAAGGTAGCCCTAGCAAACAAATCTGTGGACCAATGCACCCAAGTAATTCCCTGATTAGTCACTTTGGGAAAACATACCATTGAAGGAGATTTTTATGTTGTAAACCTAGAAAATGATGTAATAGTAGGAACCCCTTGGATACATTCTTTAGGCCGTTTTACCATGGACCTTTTGAATTAAGAAATTTGTTTCCAACACAATGGACAAGAGGTCACACTAAAAGGAGTACCAAATGGATCCTCAAGAATGGTCTCATGTAAGAAAATGGAAAGCATATTTAGGCATAATCAAGCCGAATGCGTTGCATAATGTATGATCTTAGATAAATCTTCTTCTCCAAGTCAAACATACCATATAGATATTCAAGCCATCCTGAGAAAGCATAAAAAAGGTTTTTGAGTCTTTCCCCAAGGAGAGGGTTTGAACATACTATAGAACTAGAGGCATGAGCCAAACTGGTAATTACCACTCCCTATAGGCATCCCCACAAATTTAAGGAAGAAATTGAAAAAACTATTAAGGAATTGTTGGAGATGGGGTATATTCACCTAGTTCTAGTGCCTTTGCATCTTCTGTGGTATTAGTAAAAAAGAAAGATGAAACTATGTAGATGTGCATAAATTATAGTGCTCTAAATAGAAAAACAATAAAGAATCATTATCCCATATCAAAGATAGATGAATTAATATATGAGCTCCATGGGACCCGATACTTCTCCAAAATTGACTTAAGATTAGGGTATCACTAAATTCGAATGAGGGAAGAAGATATACCTAAGATAGCCTTTAGGTGTCATTATGGGCATTACAAATTTCTAGTCTTACCCTTTGGCCTTATGAATGCCCCTGCCACCTTACAATCATGCAGGAATCACATCTTCCATAAATAATTGAGGAAATTCAAACTTATATTCTTTGATGAAATACTTTTCTATAGCAAGACATGGGAAGAGCACCTCTGACATATTGAAGAAATTCTAAGTATCCTAGAATCTGAATCTTTGTTTGCTAAGGCCTCCAAATGTGAGTTTGGCCTAGAAGAGATCCTTTATCTAGGTCATAAAATTAGTGAAGGAGTAAGCTTTGACGAGAAAAAGATTAAAGCTATTAAAGATTGGCCTAAGCCCAAAACTCTGACTCAACTTAGAGGATTTGTGGGCCTATGCTACTATTACAAACAATTTGTCAAATGGTTTTCCAAAATTGCCGCTCCCCTAATAGACTTAACCAAAAAGGGAGATTTTGCATGGAATGCAGCCTCCCAACAATCCTTTGAGAAGCTAAAAGAAGCAATGAGTTCATGTCCTATCCTAGCCATCCCAGATTTTACCTTACCATATTTACAATTCGATGCTTCAAGAGAAGGAGTCGGGACAGTGCTTATGCAAAACAAACACCCCATAGCCTTTGAAAGTTGTAAACTTACAAACATGGAAAAACATTGCTCTATATATGGTAAAGAAATGTTGGCTATTATGCATGCTCTAAACAAATTCAGACAGTATTTTGGTATGTGGGAAATTCAATGTCAAAACCGATCATAATAGTCTAAGATTCTTCATGAATCAAAAAGACCTCAATGATCGCCAATAGAAATTGGTAAGCAACATCCAAGCCTACAATTTTGATATCGAGTATGTCAAAGGAACTAATAACATGGTAGCAGATGCATTGTTGCGATGACCCCAATTAAATACCATAACTAGCATTGCAGGGGATTAGAAAAATGATATTATTGTGGAGTATGCTAAAGACCCCCAAGCTAGTTAGATTCTTGATGAGAATGGATCACACAGTGAGTATAAGATAATAAAAGATCTCATTCTATATAAAGATAGAATCTGCCTTGTGCCCCATTCCAAAATAAAAGAGAAATTTATTAAGGAGTATCATGACAACCCCTTAGTAGGACATCCCAGAAATTATAAAACTTATAAACAAATATGGGAAAGATATTCTTGGAAAGGGCTCAAAAAGGATATTTCAAACTATGTCCAAGAGTGCATGACTTGCCAGAAAAATAAAACTGAACAGAATCATCTAGTGGGTCTATTACAACCATTACCTATTCCAAATCAAAAGTGGGAAAGTATTTCAATGGATTTTATCACAAGATTACCTAGGGTATAGGGAAAGGACTACATATATGTGATAGTGGATCGACTAGCTAAATATGCACATTTCCTTGCGATAACTGATTTTAGGGCACCACAGATAGCAAAAGTATTCTTTAAAGAGATCTTTAGATTACATGGTTTACCCAAGAACATAATTAGTGATCGAGACAGCTGCTTCCTAAGTCAATTTTGGAAAGAATTGTTCTAATTAGAAGGAAGTAATCTCACTCCTAGCACCAGTTACTATCTGTAGATAGATGGACAAACAGATATAGTCAATAAGTAGTTAGAGGGATACTTAAGAAATTATGTCACAAGCCAGCAAAATGCATGGCTTAAATGGTTGAATTTAGGGGAATATTGTTACAATACCACCCACCATATGTCAATCGGTATGAGTCCATTCAAGGCCCTATATGGGTATGATGCCATTTCTTTTGGGAGCTTGATCATCCAAGATAGTAAGGTACCTCGAGCCCAGGACTTCATACAACAAAGCACTGATATTATACATACCAATAAAGAGAATCTTCATCAAGCTCAAAACCAACAAAAGATTTATGTTGATCAAAATCATGTAGAAAGGACAATTGAAGTTGGAGATCTAGTCTTCCTAAGACTCCAACCATATAGGCAATCTTCGATCAAAACTGGTGGAGCTGAAAAGCTAAAACCCAGGTTTTATAGACCATAAAAGGTCTTAAGAAGAATAGGTGAAGCAGCATATGAATTAGAGTTGCCTGAAAGTAGCAGAATTCACAATATCTTCCATGTATCCAGACTCAGAAAAGTCCTCAAACAATAAATCATCCCATGTGTAGAACTACCCCCGATTTATGATGAGGGTAAATTAATATTGGAACCTGAAGTAATCCTAAATGTGTGAGAAAAAAAGATTAAGAAAAAAAATGATTTTTGAGTTCCTAATCAAATGGAAAGGTTTGTCGAAGGAAGATGCCATGTGGGAAGGATAAGATATCTTTAAACATCCAAGTCTAAGTTGCTTGAGGACAAGAAAACTCAGGGAGGGTGGACTGTCATGAACCCACCGCCAATGAAATATTCACTATGCTTAAAAGACATAAATTATTGTCTTATTATTACAAGTTTCTCTCTCAAACGACAAGTGGCGACTTGTGGGTAAAGGCAATCATGAATTAATAAAAAGTAAAAGAAAATCTGATTCATAAGAAGACAAGCGCTCCTTAACAAACAAATAATTAAGCAAGATACAGGATTGTGAAAGAGAAGTTGCATCATTTGGAAGAGAGGTAATCCTTCACTGGGTATGAAGATATAAAATTGACAAGATTGGGAAAGTAAGGGAAGAAAACACAAAGCATCATAATAATTAAAGCATTCAACTTAGAAATAAAGTTGTTATGATATTTATATAATACAATTTAGATTTGTAGGTTAGACATGTATTCAAGTTACTATGATTATTGTGCAATCAAAGAAATATTGTAAATATGTCAGCTATGAATTTATATAAGTAATTTATTGTTATTTATATCCCCCATAATAAGAGTGAAGGACAAATATGCAGTGGCTATATAGTCCTACCATACCCCTCTAAGGCCAATTTGGAGGCAATCTGATTTGTACCCCTGCCATACCCCCCTTAAGGGCCAGTATGGAGGCCATGTATGACAACTTGAACCTCCCAAGCCCCCTTAGGGCCAGTATGGAGGACTGAACATGAGACCTTCCATGCCCCTTGTAAGGGCCTGCATGGAGTCATCATGTACCAAGGACTATCATGTCTTCACTACTATAATGAAATGAAATTCATGAATGTAATTTCATAACAATGAGTAGTAAAATAAATTTATGTAACTATTGTTCATATGTAGGCTGATATTATCTAACATTTGTGTTTCAAGAGGTATGCCATATGTCCATGTATTTTGCATCTATATTTGTATGTTATGAATGCAGATTTTGAGTACAAGAGTAGTAAAAGTGAAGATAATCCAAATAGTAATTCCAAAATAGTAACCCTAGTTTTGATATTTGAACTTTTCTAGGACATATTAAGTAGGGGACATCACAAGCCCTCACTAGAAATTTATTGCGTAGGTCTATCAAAGAATGAAGCACAACATACACAGGAAATGAAACCCTAGCATTTAAAGCAGGATCAATCACAAGGGTGAAATAGAAGCAAAGTCTCATATTTTTGACCTTATGCATAAATAGGAACAACAACAAGATGAACAAAGAGAGTGACCTATCATTTATAGAGTGAATATACATGAAATGAAACCCTAGTGAAAGTTTTGAAAGTAGGAGCAATATGTTATCTACAAATGGTGCAAAATACATTCACTATGAAGATAGATACAGTAAAGAAATCTTTCAAACTATAGAAGGAGAAGCAAAGTTCCCTCATAGTCTTCACCGAACTAATGCATATAAGCTTGTTCTTTCATCATTTTTGTCGCAAAACCAGAGTAAAAAAAGAAAAGAGCACACAAATATAAAAGCCTTTTTCATGTCTTTTCACAGCAAACACCAAATAGAAAGTGTTTACACCATTTTCTTGCAGAAGACAAAGTGAAATATGGAATATGACTTATAGTGAGCAAGTAAATGGTAGGTTTTCTCTGTATCAGTTGCAAAAATCTATCTAGATATCTCAGGACCTTCAAACCCTAAGAGACCCCTGCATGGTGGTGGTGTAGCAGAGCACAAAAGAGAGATGAAATGAAAAAATGAAAAGTTCTTAGGGTTTGAGTATTTTGCTAAGTGCCCTAATCTGAATGTTGGGCTTTTTGACTTAACTATTTAAGAAAATCATGAATAATCAAACATAGGTCATGGTCAATAACCTCAAATCATAGAAACCTAGCAGTGCATGAAGGAGGTTGGGGAGAAGAAAGAATATTATTATGCTTTTTGACCTTTAAAAAACATAATCATCATAAGACCTAATCATGCAAAAGGAGCCCGTGAGGGTCTTGGGAGTCATAAGGAGTATATTGAGTTTTTTCAAATGTTTTCAAACCTTAGAGTCAAAAAACATAATGATATGTCTAATGTTAATGGATTACAATGAAGTTCTTTTGACCTTATTTGACAAAGGGTAGATTTTCTCTTTTTTTTGAGTCAATGGGTAGAATAGAGAGTTATTTTTGCATGGAGAATGGAAAAGGGGGTATTTTTTGCCCTAAAGGCTATTATGTAAAGTCATGAACCCCTTATATTTTTGCATAAATAATTGGCAAAAAAAAAAATTGTATGTTAACAACTATTAAGTGCAATAAATGTTAAATAAATTGCCTTAATACTTGTTATATAATAACCACAAAGAGAGGAAACATGCATTACATAACATTTATTAAATCAATCACATTGATTGCATTTAATAATTGTTAAAATAGGTTATTTTTGCCCCTTAATCATGCAAAAATAAAGGAGGAGTTGAACTAAAGTGCAAGCTCATGTAGGGAGAGATATTTTGAGTTCTATGTTTGCCTTGGGCTGAAAGAAAGCTAATTTTGGCTTTTGTTTGGTCAACTATCCTTGGAGGAGTAGTTTTGAGCTATTTTTTCTCATCTTGGAGGATTTTTGGGGCCTAAATTTTAGGTTTTTTACTTGTGCTCACCCAACAACTTTGAGTTGCTATTCTAGACTCATTCATGCATATTTTAGAGTCTAGTTGAGTTGGAGTTGACTTCCCATCCACTTTTGGAGATAGATTTTGTATTATAGGAAAAAAGCTCATGTTTATTCCTCTAGTTCTTATTTTTTTGCCTTTGCATATTGTAGAGAGGGAGATTGTCTTGTAACTCAGCCATTTTTTAGTTTATGTAGTAGCAACAGTTTATTTTCCAATAGTTTATTGTTATTTTATAGTGATTCCTTCCATTTTCTAATACAATCATTGGTTCTTCTATCCAAATCTAGGTGTCTTGTATATTTTTTGAGTGATTTGATAGGAATTTTTTGTGTTTTGCTTCAAAACCTTTGAATTCTTTGTCTCATTTATTAGATGCAAGTATACAAATTTTAGTTTATTACAGGTCATAGCTTGTACAAGATTCCTCATGCCTTTCTATGAAATACTTATGTGGTGAATTTGATCAGTTTGGATTGTAAGAATAGATGTATTGGAAAGTGTTTGTGCATCATATTGTAGATTTAAGTTAAAATATTGGTGCATCACCCCCTTTAGGATAGATTTTCAATTAAGTTTTAGTTTATACAGTATTCTTCTATCTCTTTTATTCATCAAGTTACCGATCCAATGGGGCATTTAAAGGGAGATAACTCTTCCAGAGGTTCATTCTTGTAACAGGAAAACCCATAGTCTAAGAATGTTCCCATGTTGGACGGGATTGCCAAGCTTGTAAAGGCTTAGCATTTATGGCACAATCCTTCGTGACATCATTTTTTGGCACAATCAGTGGAACACTAAATAGAGTTTTAGGCCACTTTAACACATTTTTTCTTTTCTATTTGGTATGCATAGCAAGGTTTCAACCTTTCAGAGGTAAAAAACAACATACTTGGCAACTCAAAATTTTGATTTTTGTAGATCTAGTGATTTTAGCACATGACAAATGTCCAAATGAGAGGAAGTTCAACTCCATTTGAGTATTTATAGCTATCACCTCCAAGGAAAGGAGATAGAACAACAGTAAGAACACCTAGTCTAGTAGGGAGAACTCAATCTACTCCTCCAAGTCTTCGGACTACATAGTTTGATTAGAGAAATTTGGTGATAAATTTGTAAATACAGACTCCATAGAGACCCCAAACTCCTCAAACTCCAGAGACACCTCAAGCTCCACCAATGGTGAGAAGATGGACCCTTTTGTGCAATTCAATACTGGCAGCCCATTGCTTCTTGCAGCATATGATGACATTTCGGTGGCAGCCTTGAGAGGCTTACCATTTTTCATAGGTGAAGACCAAACTACTCCAATTGAACATATAAAAGATGTGGCTACGTTGTGTTCAGTCCATCACATAATAGGAGAATGTTCCAGTGACATTGTTGGCTGCATCTCTGAAGGGTAAGTCCCTTTAATGGTTGAGGGGATTGGTAGTAGGCTCAATTACATCATGGGATTTGTTAGGGGATGCATTGAACAAATAATTTGAAGACAAATCCAACAATCTATTGTTAGTTGAATAAATCAGCACAATAAAGAGAGCTCCACAAGAGCATATGGTTGATTTCAACTTCTATTTTCAATAGACTTGGGACAAAATATCAGTAGCAGTAAGGCCTACTGATGAACATGTATTTTTATACTTTCGTAGAGCTCTAAATAGTGATATAGCAGTAATGGTGCAATCTATTGGTGGTACAACATTGCCAAGTGCTTATGCAGTAAAATTTTGGCTAATGCCTATTTTTCTAGATATACAACCATCAATTCCATTACGAATCCCTCCTCTTACTTCTATACCTACTATACCAGCCCTCAAATATCAAATTTTAGCACAAACAAATGTTGCCACCATCTCATGAGGCAAAAAGGAAAATAGAGTTATTACAAAAGAAGATAGAGCTGTTACAAGGACAAGAAAAGTTGTTACATAATATTGGCAAAGAATTGGTAAGCATAAAGAAACAAACAAATTAAATTTATAGACCTCATCAGGTCCCTTACCAGAATCAACAATGGAATAACTAGCAAAATCAACAAGGTAACCAACAAAATAGATCTTCTTATCATCCTGAAAACCAAGGCCAAAGAAGGAACTTCAATACAAGGCCTTATAAGCCTTACAACCAGCATGTTGCCAACTCATCTAGAGAGTTAATACTAGTGCAAAAAAAATATGGCACAAGAGTATGATTGGTGTTACTCCTGTAACCAACCACATAACCAATCAACCTGGTCAAATGGCATGATTAATTAGGCCTTAATGGTGCAAAATAATGTTGCTATCCAGCAAAGTACCATACATGAAGTTTCAGAACAACAAGCTTATAATCTTGAACAACAACAATCTGATGCAGCATTCATGAATTTGCAAGGTGAGGGGTTTTGTGGGGTTAATCATATGTAGGGGAAAAATTAATCTGCCCAATCCATAGAAGCTAACATGAGAGGCAAAAAATGAGATGTAGATATAGGACAACAAGCTAGAAGAGGCCAAAATCAAACTCAATCATGCTAGCAAGGTGCTTCTGGTCCAACACAACAGTCAAATATTCATGTCTTACAAAGAGGACAGCCTGTCCCAACTTAGAATCAGCAGAGAGGGCAACCACAACAAGTACAACAACAAGCAAATCCTATTGCTTCAAGGGGATAGCCAAAGGTTGGCTCATGTTCTTTAATATTATTGATTATATGAAAAAGAGAAATGTAAGCATGTCTTTGTGGGACTCGTTATCTTTCCCAGGCTAAAAACATTTATTACAAAAGGCCATATCTAATACCTCTATAAATAATGAGACCCCACAAGACCAATCAAGGGAGTAGCCTAGGGTAGTGCTTGAAAATGATCCACCAGTTCAGGACAAATAGCAATCCAAAGATGTCAAACTGACACCATTTTGTGTTTCAGTAATCATTGGTAAAAACCTTGTGCATAACTATATAATTGACTCAAGTGCTAGTACTTCAATCATGTCAAAACAGATAGTGGATAAGTTGGGACTGACTTATGAACCAATATCCAAACTCATAACACAGTTAGATGGTTCATCTATTAACACCATTGGAGTCATAAGAAATTTAGACCTCACATTACATGATTGCCCAAATTTTGCAATTCCTCAAGACTTATATGTAATAGACCTACTCCCATACTTTACCTTATGCCTTTCCAAGGATTTCACAATAAAGTTAGGAGGTTATTTGTCAGCTGATTGGACTCTTATGTCTTTTAGGACTAGGTATGGTACAAGGGTAACTGTAAAATTTGAACCCCTTGCCAAAGATCACTTGGAACCCTATGTCCCTAGTGTTGTTAATGCTAACCTCACCTACCATGAAGAAGAGCAACCTGCTGTTCATGAGAATCATACCCCAATCGAGAGCATTGCAGACCTATTTTTAGATGAATGTGCATCTAAAAACCATGAAGATGACCCTTATAAGTAAATGGAAGAAGCTGGGTTAGGAATCTATATGATTCATGAATAGACTCAGGCTATTCCTAACTTTATGAAAGGTGAAGAACAACATGACCATGTCGCAACCCCTAATTTCAATAATTAATTTTACTTATTAATTATGATATTTTATTGAGAATAATTAATATTTATTTATAGTTTCAAGTTAGTGGAGCTAATTTTAGATTTGTTTATGAAATTATGATATAAGTTATAAAAATAATAGAATTTAGCAATAAGGTCTTGATATGGTTTAGTTAATTGATTTAAATTAATTATTCTTGTGTGTTGTGGGGAATAAGAGATATTTTATCATTATTTTAGAAAAATTAAGACCATAGGTCAATCACCTATGGGTAGGGTACTTGTTTATTCATAAAAATTATGTTTTAGAGTTGTTGTAATGCATTTTTAGTGCACAAAACAATGGGTGACGAAATTGGAAGTGGTAAGAGTCTTCTTCTCTCGAATAGTCTTAGAGAATTCAAGTCATCAAGAAAAGAAATAAAAGGAAATCTAAGAATCACATTTCTTAAAGAATAAATGAATGCCATAAGCAAGAAGAGGAATACAAGGAGTCATTGGAGCCCAAAAGAAGAATGTGAAATTTGGAAAAAGGAGATATTATAAGGAGATGGAAGTTTGGCTTCAAGAAGGGGGGAAATCAAGAGAAGAGTTGAGGTTTATTTCTAATTTTTGTAGGTCATCAAGAGGACGTTCATAGCTTATATAGAAGAATTCTTGAGGGAAATTACAACCATTTTGATGAGTCAAAGAAAACATACATCCACGGTGACTTGTTGGATGAAAATTTTCTTAATTTCATGAGGGCAAAAGAATCCTAGGTAGAAGAAAGGAAGCACTCAACTGAATAATATGGAAGCTCTCACATTGAGGAATCTTAGATTTTTCTTCAAATACATTTGGAGGTATTCTTCATTAATTAAATCCTTGAGGTATTTCCTTGAAAACTCACCATTATTTATGTTAAAGTTATTCAGAAAATTCTTTTAAGAAAACTTGTTGTTGTCTCATGAAATTAATCTTATCATATGAATTAGTTTATAAAAAGGTTTTTGAGTTTTGAGAATCATGTTTTCCACTTTCTGAAATATTTTACGTTTTTTAATTTTGTTAAGTATTTTGAAAGTTATTGCATTTTTACCACAGTTGTAGAAAAGATTGAAAATCTAGTGTTTTGTTGGTAGTTTACTTTCTTAGAAATGAATTATTCTCATTACATAAATGTGTTAGATGAATTCTCATATTTTCTTTCTTGGAATGGGTATGAATAGATAATCTTTCATATATTTAGTTGTATCCAAAAATTAGATTGAATCAAGAATATTCTTGTAGTGCAAGAAGGTCAAATTAAATCCTTATGTTGATTAGTTTATAAAAACAACTGTTAAATCACACACACACACACACACACACACACACACACACACACACACACACACACACACATATATATATATATATTGCACTTTATTTGAAATATAAAAATTAAAGCAAATAAAAGATCTTTAATCTTTTAGTATTTTTATCATTTATTATAATATAGGGAATCTTTTTGAGTAATCAATTCATTCTCGATTTATAATCAAGTTTGGGGTAAATCAAGATTTGAGGGAAAGGGATGATTGCAGTAAACATTAACTCCTCATCTTATAGAAATTTTCTAATTGTTTGTTGGGTTTTATTCCCCTTATTCTTACTTTTCCAAAACATCTTGAATTTTAAAATTTTATTAAGAAATAAGAAAGTTATGATATATTTACTACTGGCTGGTTTTTCATGTTAAGCCTATTTCTATTTAATTAATTCATTTTTCCAATGATCTAGAATGTTTTGTCAACAATTGAAATTGATTTATATAGGTTAACAATTGAAAATAAGAATTTCATTTAAGTAAGTAGAGTAAATTATTTTCTTAGAATCTCTAATGTGCAACTAAGCCATGTATGAGAGAATACAACTCTTGAGATACTTGTGCATTGTTCTTTGAAACTAGAGGTTTTCTTATTGAATGGAAAATTTAGTAGGATTTTCATGAATTACCTTAAGCTATATTTTACTTGTATTTGGATAATATAAATGTAGATTAGAATTTAGGAATGAGGCTAAAACTTTAAATTATAGTATAGATGAGGATGAGAGAATTATAAAAGAAAGTGTGTTTCATATCAATATCCAAGAATGGTTGGAATATTTTTGTTGTTATAACTTTCCTATTTTACTTGTAAAGAATATTTATAAATTTAATTTTTGCATGCATTTTTTAGAACTTGAATAATTTAATCAGCATATGGAACAATATGGATGTGTATATTAATTGATTTATTGACTCTAGAAAATATTATGTGATGAACTAGATCCCTTGTGAGTAAAGTATCTAAGTCAACCTTATAGTTGCAAGACGAGTTACTCTAAACTACGAAGTCTCTGCGATGCGTATACGTAAGAAAGACCATCATGGATGAGCCCCCAAGACATTAGATCAGCCCCTTAGGGCCTGTAGGTTCATCATTTTGTTCATTGATATCTAATATATTGTTCATTGATTTTGTGGGACTAATGTTTATATCTAGTTGTGTAGATTCATGCTAAAAGATTTGTGCAGTTATGAAGACAAGTATTATATGAATGGTGTAGGTAACTAAACAATCTGAAGGTGATTTTTAGTTATCCTATAAATTGTACTGCTCTCTCTCTATCTCTATTGAGTTCAGTGGATTAGATGCAGAGTGTTTTCATGTTTATTGTTGATTTGATATTCTTGTATAAGCCTACATGGATGAATATTGTAAAGGCATGATCCTATTTCACTGTACTTATTGATTCACGGATGCATGGAATCTTATTTAAATATATATTAATGAAATGTGTTTCATGACTTGTGTTATTTGTACTATTTTATAAGAATAATAGTATTTTATTTTGTCGATTTGGGATGGTTGTTACAGAACATCAATCTAAACATGTGGTCGATGACCTATGGTAGATGTATTTTGATGGTGCAAGAAGCAAAGTAGGTGTAGGAGGTGGAGATATCCTTAATTCACCTAAAAATGAGAAGTATTATGTAGCTTTCAAATTTACATTCAGATGTTCAAATAACATAGCAGAATGTAAGGCACTCATTCATGGATTAGAATGGGCTAGAAGGAAGAATATCAAGTGTTTGAAGGTGTATGGTGATAGTGAACTAGTGGCAAATTAGGTATGAAAGTTAAATGCCACAAAAAATGATTTTCTTAAGTCATATAAGCATAGAGTATGGAATCTGATTGAAGATTTAGATGCTTTTAATCTATTGTTCGTGCCTAGAAACCAAAGAAAACAGGCTAATAAACTTGTAGCCATGGTGGATGAATTTGATATACCCAAAGAAATAAAAAATACTAAGCAACAATAGTATGTGAAGGTGGTTGTGAGACAATCAATGCTTGATAATAACATACATTGGCAGGTTTTTGAAAGTGTTAATTAGATAGCAAATTTTCTCATAGAGGAAGTTAAGTTTTTAGCTGGTAAGCAACAAAAATTGTAGTAGCAACTTAAGTACTAGATTGTACAACTAAAGACAAATAACCTTCCAAAGGGATTGGTTACTTTAGAATCAGTTTTTAATTCAGATGACCAGCTAAGAAAGGAGAAAGCCAACATACTTATCAAAGAGGAACACTATGAATTAGTATAAATTTTCAAATCCAAACTGCTCAAATTAGGAAACGTATGTACAGCTGAAGATAAGCATGCTTTTGTGTTTTTATGCCAAGAATTTGATGATATTTTTGTATAGGAGTAAAAAGACCTCAAAGGTTTTAACCTTGACCTAGCTCAACACACTATCAAGCAAGAACTGGGAGCAAAACCAGTGAGGTAGAAGCAAAGGCCTCTTAACCCCAAGCTAGAAGTTATGATAAAAACAAAATTAAACAAGTTGATTCATAGCAGCATTATTTTCCCAATCAAACACACTTCCTGGGTGTCTAATCTAGTTCCTATTAGGAAGGAAAATGGTGAGATCAGGCTATGTGTTGATTTCAGAGACCTGAACAAAGCTTCATTTAAAGATCATTACCTGCTGCCCTTAATGGAGCAGATTTTGCAAGTAGTTTTAGGTGCTGAAAGGTTTTCCTTTCTTGATGGCTTTTCAGGATATAACCAGATTTTGGTGAAGGAGGAAGACCAATACAAGACAACATTCACAACCAAATGGGGTATAATGGCTTATCAAAAGATGTCATTCAGGTTGTCAAATGCTAGAGCAACCTTTCAGAGAGCCATGGATATGGCATTTCAAGGCATAATGAATAAATTTGTTTTGGATTATCTAGATGATATTACTATTTTTTCTAAGGATGCCAAAGATCACTTTTCCCATATTAGACAAGTCTTTGCAAGATGTAGAGAATATGGAGTCTAATTGAACTCCAAAAAGTGTATATTTGTTGTTCATGAGGGTAAGCTACTAGTTCACATTATTTCTAAACATGGGATAACAATTGATCCAAAACGAGTAAGTGTTATTTAAACCATACCCCTACTGGCCCATAAAAAGGGACTACAAATTTTCATAGGTAGAATCAATTTTGTTAGATAGTTTAATCCAAATATTGCAAGTTTATTAAAGCCCGTAATAGCCATGTTGAAAAATAACATTGGTTTCAACTAGACTGAAGAAGGAAAGGACAGCTTTGAAGACATCAAAGCAACTATAGCAGAAAATCCAACATTAATAAACCTAGACTTATCAAAAGATTTCATTCTATATGCCTATGGAGGAGTTGAAACTATCTCTGCTATGCTCACTCAGCAGAATAAGGAAGGCCAAGACAAACCAATAGCCTTTTTCAGCCAGGGATTAGAAGGCTATGAGCAAGGGTACACATTTGTTGAAAAACATGTACTTGTCATAGGAAGCCTTCAAAAATTTGAGGACATGTTATCTAATAACAAAATCCAACTGATGGTTGCCCATCTAAGTGTAAAAGAATTTTTGTTGAGAAAAGATCTGGTAGATTAAAGAGCTAGTTGGATAACTACAATGATGGAGTATGATGTTGAAATCAAGGTTACCAAGCTGATTTGGGGTAAAGGACTATGTGAGCAGCTAGCTGAAATAGCTGAAAATGATGTAAAACTACTAGAGGATGTTGTTTTAATGGTTGATACTATTGTTGTATCTACTATTCTAGCTAGCAACAAGATATGATGCATTATTTGCAGACCAAAGAGTGCCCAATAGGGCTAACTGCAGCAAAAATAAGGTATTATAGACAACAAGCCATCCCTTATGTTATTGTCAATGATATTTTGTTCAGAAAGGACTACAATGGAGTGCTCTTAAGATGCATTGAAACATATAAGACTGATAAAGTATTCCATGAGTTTCATGATGGACCAATTGGTGGTCACTTTTCAACCCGCACAACAGACTTAAAGATCATGAAGGATGGATATTACTGGCCATCTCTTTTCAAATATGTGTATGGTTGGGTAAGGATGTGTTTGAAATATGTTGTATTTGTAGGCAAACATAAATTAGCAGCCATGCCATTATAACCCATCATAGTGGATCAACCCTTCACCAAGTGGGGCCTTGACTTCATTGGAGCAATTAATCCACCTTTAAGTTCTGGTCATAAGTGGATACTAACAGCCACAAATTATTTTACTAAGTGGACAGAGGTAGTAGCTTTGAAAGAAGCTAATGAGAGTGTTGTTTTGAACTTCTATGAAGACTTAGTAGTTAGGTTTGGTGTACCATATACAATCATTTTAGATAATGCATTAGCTTTTGTTGGCCTAAAAATAACTGACTGGGCCATCAAACATAGTGTTTAACTAAGCACTTCATCAAATTACTACTCTCAAGTGAATGGGTAGGTTGAATCCACTAATAAAAACCTCACCAGGATCATCAAACAGACTATAGAAGATAACTAGAGAACCTGGCATTCAAAGTTGAAATCAACCTTATGAGCTAATAGAGTGACTCCTAAAAGGTCAACAGGTTAATCACCTTTTGTACTTGTTTATGGTAAAGAGGCTAAACTACCTATCTCAACTGAGCTAATAGCCCTAAGTCTCATAAAGGATCTTAAGTTCATGGAGGATGGTCCTATGGAGGTACTATTAGCTAAGCTGGTAGAGTTGGAAGAAATAAGAAATAAAACAACACAACAATTGGAAATGTACCAGATGCAAATGAAAAGAACATTCGACAAGAGGTCAACTTTCAGAGTTTTCAAAGAAGGAGACATTATTCTCAAGTGGGATGAGTTAAAGAGCAGGATAGGTAAGCACAACAAGTTTGATGCTATGTGCACAGGCCCATTTATGATTGTTGAATGCAAACAAAACAATGCTCTTTAGCTAGCCACTATGGAATGACATGTGTTACCCATCCAAGTTAATGTGATTCACCTCAAACATTGTTTTTGAGAAAACAAAAAAGTTGCAATTATATCATAGTAGAGTACTTTTTTAGTTAAATAAGTGTTGGTTGCACAGTAGTTTCATTTCAGTTTTGTCTTTCCAAGAAGTACTGATGCACAACTAGCTAGTCATATTTGAAGCCAACATTGTTTTGTTTTAGTTTTGTTTTTTGTTGTTGTTTTGTTTCTAGCAGCTGAGTTTTCAAGAGATTTTCTAAGTTCCAAGGGCTAAGGAAGACTCTATTACCCAATCGACATACTAGGCAACTGGCCTTGAGAGTTTTAGAAGGAAAAACTAGCATAGAGGTCACAAAAAATGTTATGAAAGTGTGCTTGGTAGCCCAATTACACTGGGATGTAACAGTTGTTTTCTAATGCTTTCAGGAAGCAAGTGAGTTCAAAGGAAAGGGTAAGAGAAAACTTAAGTTCATAAGCTATCCTAGAATATCTAATGCCTTGATGGAGGACTAGTTTAAAGATCATGTTAACAAGATCAGATAAAAACTTAATTAGAGTTGTTAGATGATCTAGATAAAATGAAGAAGTACCCCAACAAGCAAGGAGGCATCCAAGGATGATATGCGAACTTGAAGCTAAACTAGTTCTTTGTAGATCATGTTTTAGATGTGTTCATGGCAGTCCATTCATTGTAGTTTGGTACAGTTTCAGAGAGCTACTTATAACTTTGTCACATTTGTCATGAATATAAACTCATATTTCATGCAATAATGTTTAGCTTGTGCTATGCAATCAAGATTTACAAGGAGAAATTATACATGATATATTGCATGAGATGAAATAATAGTTATATTCAAAGAGAAGTGTTTATATGATACCACAAAAGCTGTGGGAGTAACTATATGTGATAAAATGCACAATAGAAATTACATTGATAGAAAAGAAAGTATATAAGAACAAGATGGGACCTGTTGGGTTCCGAATCGGCAGACGGTTTGCTAGTTCCAATGCATAGGCAGATTCGGCCAACAAATACAGGAGGTTGCGTGAGCTACCTCCCCTTCACTTCTGGTTCTACCACACCAACAGGTGTATCCCTATAGCTAAAGATTTAACCTTGACTTGCCCAATGACAGAAAGATTTAGCTTTACAATAACAGGTAGAATACTCTCATGTTTGGACCAAGATTTGCATGATAAATCTTAAGGTTGGCAACATTCTTGGACGTATCTAACTGGTTGAGGATGAGAGTATGCAGGGGTCCTAATTCTACTCCTACAACTAATAGGTTGGAATTATGAAATGGTTTGTATTTAAGTTTTGGATGCAAGACATGGGGTTTTGGATCATAACTACTACACAGGGAGCATATTGGTGCATATCTCAGGGCAAGGAGTCAACTAGATGTATACAAGTGAATGATTTGCACTGGCATTCAAGTTTCAAGGGGTCAGATCGGTGTTTACCTTACAAACACCACCCAAGATTGAGTATTTAGTTGCCTCTACTTACACATATCCCGACTGACATACATTCTTCTCCATACTTAACCTAAAACAGTTTAATCCACTCCTTGAATGGAAATTAGAGATCAAGCATGCAATAAAGAAAGTCTATATTCTAAAATCTGAGAAACCCTTAGCAACCAGATTCAAAAGAAGCTATGCATACATCAAATGGAGACAAATAGCTAAACACATGCAAGAAGCATTTTTCATATAAACATAACATGAAACTGAACATATGTGCAACCTGCATTCAAAATGCAACTCATAAACTCCAAAAGAGGCAGAACAACCAAGAAAGGCTTTGTTCTTCATTATTTTTTCCAAAAAATGCCCTAGTCTTCAACAACCCAAAATGAGTAACACAGTTTGCCTTTTATAGCAAGAATGTGCACTCATCATTAAGCATAATGGTCTTTTCAAAATTCAACCAAATATAATGCATCCTAGAAATGGCACCCAAAACATTCAATGCAATAGGAGACACAGAGAAGAGAAGCAGGTGAAATCGGGAGATGTGCAGCCGTTTGAAGATTTTCTCATAAATTATGGTGGGTGGCTCGTCAATCATCGACCCATGCCTCTGCAAACCTGCCATTAATGGCATACCAACTCATGGCCTCTGGAAACATAATAATCTGTGTGCATTGCAAATTTTCCCTCCAAGAATGCCACTGTAGAAGTGTGGAAAACCCTTTGTTTGAATAGAGCCGTCGATTTCCCCCTATTGCCAAGATCTGCGGCCTGAATTTGAATGGGCAAGCTATTGGCCAATCAGATCGTGCCACGTAGGTACCTCCCTCTATCGCTGACTTTTCCATAGCGAACATACATTTACCTTTTCGCCATTTTACCTTTTTTGCCTTTTGAATCCTTGTATATGCAGTTGTATATACATACAACTAATCTGGGACACGTGTCACCTACTGACTGGTTATCCATTGCTATGAAATTTGCATCTCCATCCGACGTCGGAAAGACCCCAAGATGAACCGCTGATATGCCAAGTCACATCGAAATCCCTTTTGCATATATGATTGTATATGCAAACATACAATGGTTAACATACATACAATGTGGAGCTCAGAAGATTATCAGCCAAATTGGATTTTGGGAACATGTCTGGCTTGCATGTATATTCTCTTTGTATATCATGTTGTACATTGCATGCACAACATGCAATATACAACCCACGGACTTCAAATCATTATGGAGCAAATTGAAACCGCCATTGGGTCCAAGTTGTATCTTACCTCCTTTGTATATCGGCATATACAATGCACACATACATACAAGCTACGGACTCAGCGCTGTATCAACCAGAATGTATATCTCTTTGGGTCCAGGCCATGTATATTAGAAATGTTTATGCCCTTCTATGTTTGATTGCATGTGCCAACATACAATCACCTTTGCATGTAATTGGTGGGCCCCACCCTTTGGTTCTTACCTTGCATGTATCTTTTCTTTGTATGTGCCTTTTGCACATTTCCAATGTATATCGGATATACATTTACCTTCATGCCTGCCAATGTACATTGTCCCTTGCACATTTCCTTTGTATGTACCAACATACAAACCTGATATGCATTCACCTTTGTATCTGCATCGGCCGTTGGGGAGACTGTTGCATGAGTTGCTGATATACAAAGCCTTGCCGATGAAACCTTTGTATGTCTGCGTTGTATGTTCTAACATACAATCTACCTTGTATGTTTCCTTTATATGTGGCGAATGTATATGCGAACATACAACACAATATACAAGCAATACTCTTGATACAACTACAAAAAATTCTAGGAATCTGTAATGTATATTCCACCATTGTATGTCCAAAATGTACCTTAATAAAACATACAAGCCCGATATGTATACAAAGATGCATACAACCATTTTTTGCACTTTTTTGAAAGCCGATTGAACTTCTTCAAGCCTGCCAATGTATATCTGCACTTGTGCATTTAAATGTACATACAAACACCAATGTATATACAAAGATACATGTATAAAAATATGAAGGCCTACAGACTTAGGAAAATTCTGAAAAATGCCTACAAATTTAAATGCTTGAAACCTGAATGTTTATGCAGGTACCAACATTGGCTCTATCTGGGCACGCATGCCTCTTGCAGGCATGGCGAGAACCATAGATCTCTAGGATGCAGACCAGTCCCTTATCCATTGGGCAACAGAGTCAAACATTGCACCAACCTACATCACAAATCATTTTTGAAGATTATATTAGCGGCCCTGGGTAGCCAAAAATTATAAACTATAACCTCCTCCTATCAAATGCTTGATTCTGATCTAAACTACCCCAACCACAACTGAAATTATGAACATAACTTGCCCACAAGCCAATCTTGTCCATTATATGCTTTACCATTTTTGAAAACTTGCCTCTGTCAGTGTTACCTTTGTCACTCTGCATGTCACAATCAGACACATAACCATACATACTAGAAAATCTTTCAGCATTAGGTAACACATGTATGTTATGTTCCTCAAATAGTATATCATCATATTGCATGTGACATCCCTCATTATCTACCTAGCTATTGCACATTACTAGGCACTCATCCAGCTGATCCAGAGATTGAAAACACTCAAAATATATGAGACCTGCAATGTCATTTATATCACTTATTGACATTAAAAACAAAACTTTATCCATGCACCAATTGTTGCATACATCCAGAACAACTGATGCTAAATGTTCAATGTCCACAGTATACATATCAATATTATCTTCACAACAGCTGAAGATCTCTGCCTCTGATTCATATGTCCCCTCTTCACAAACTGATGCAACACCCATGGCGGTTGTCTCCTCATATTCATCATCATTTTCAAAAAGAGGGTTAATCCTGCACCAATGAAGGTCATGACTCACAATGTTCAAAGCATCTAAAGGCTCATCATAGAGGGGGTTCACACTCACTGCAAAGGTCTTTGCTTCTTCTTCATCACAATCCAATTCTTCTTTAGTATTATCAAATCTACAGTCATAAGAAGAACAAACCTGATCCATGAACTGATCATGGATATCATCTTTATCATCTGATTGCCCCACATACAGGATCTCTGCTACTTCAATGCACTCTGAAGCTGCACTATCCATATCACTTTCTAGTCCTCTAATGCTTCCTGATGAAACTAGAATTGACTCTTGATCCATATGATCACAACTATGCATAACTGTATCATTTAAACATGAATGCTCTTTGCTTAGGACTGGCATATAAATATCACTTGAAAAATCATTATTATCAACTTCATTTGCTGGGCAAATCTGGACATCCTCCTCTATAGCAGTCATCATTACCTTTAAATGATGCATAAATTGGGACAACAAGGGTGTGAGTGCTTTGAAATTCATTTTCAACATATAAATTATATCTTTCACTAACATTGGGGACCATAGGGTAGCATAAATTTGCAGAGAAATAGCCCTTTTGTATTCCATACCTCCAGTTGTTTTCAATGTCTATTGCAAACTGATGTGCCTGGTGCAATGTGGTGGGCTCCTTATCTCTCAATTTATAGCTCATTTTTTTATTAAATGTTCCCAAATAGACCACTAGGCACAATGCATCACCAGGTCTCATACATTCTGGAATTCTTTTCAATGCCTTCATAAATCTAAGGTTAAAGGCTGGAATTAACTCTTCCTTTTCAATATGGATATACATGAAATCACTGATAACTACATATTCAGATATTCTTTCACCATATTGCTCTAGAAATACAGATTTGAAACCTTGCCAAGAGCTAACAGAGTAGGCTAGAAGGTAGGAGAACTAGTCCCTTGCATCTTCATCTAGAGATTGAACAAATAATCTCATAACTACATCTTCATGGTCAACCTCAAAGTCATCTATTACATTTCTAAACTGTTGCAAGTGTCTCTTAGCTAATTCATCCTTTTCACCACTGAATTTAGGCAAATACTTTCTAATTTTAGATGGAAAAGCATTTGGATAACCACAAATGCCATTAAAATTTATGGGCTTATATCTATCATTGCTGAAACTCCTTCTATTACATAGTTGGGATTGGTCATTATACATTGTTGCATTTGACACCTCACAAGGGTGCACAGGCTAATAATACATCTTTATGTGTGTATGCAACCCTCTTCTCAACTCAAATTTTCAATCAATGACCTGAGGCCTTCAAAATACAAACCGCTATTTCAGCTTGCCTAAAATCCTCTAAATGAGTCCTTTCAACAATATTGCATACCTCTCTTGAAACACAAAATACATTCTCAGCAAATACAAAGCATGCAATCTCTCACCAATATTTCCTTTTAACCAGTGCTATTTCACCAAATAGGGAATCTTTTAAAACTTGTAAAAATACCTGGATGTGTTACAGCTGCTGCAAATTCCTTTCCCTGACTAAAAGTATGAAAAACCTAATACATCCTTGTATTCCTTTTCAGGTTCTTTTTGTGTAGAGTCGCCACCTCCTTGGCAGAGGAATGAGCTTCAAATAACATGAAGCTGAAAATTCATTTCTTTCCTTTCTGGGTCCTCCAATAGTAGAGCCACACATATAACTTTTCAAGTTTGCTGCAACAAGGCACTTCCAGGTTTGAAACCCCAAACTTTTAGACTCAAGCTATTATGGATATGATATTACTCCCCAGAGGAGTTGCCATTCTGTTGGTGACTCGGATGGGCCAAAAAGATAACACCTTTAAATCAACGTCCCCAGTGGAGTCACCAAATCTGTTGGGTTCTGAATCGGCAGAGGGTTTGTCAGTTCCAATGCACAGGTAGATTCAGCCAACAAATACAGGAGGTTGCGTGAGCTGTCTCCCCTTCACTTCTGGTTCTGCCCCACCAAGAGGGGTATCCCTATAGCTAAAGATTTAACCTTGACTCACCCAATGACAGAAAGATTTAGCTTTACAATAACAGGCAAAATACTCTCATGTTTGGACCAAGATTTGCATGATAAATCTCAAGGTTGGCAACATTCTTGGACATATCTAACTGGTTGAGGATGAGAGTATGCAGGGGTCCTAATTCTACTCCTACAACTAATAGGTTAGAATTATGAAATGGTTTGTATTTAAGTTTTGGATGCAAGACATGGGGTTTTGGATCATAACTACTACACAGGGAGCAGACTGGTGCCTATCTCAGGGCAAGGAGTCAACTAGACATATACAAGTGAATGATTTGCACTGGCATTCAAGTTTCAAGGGGTCAGATCAGTGCTTGCCTTACAAACACCACCCAAGACTGAGTATTTAGCTACCTCTACTTACACATATCCCGGCTGACATACATTCTTCTCCATAACCTAAAACATTTTAATCCACTCCTTGAATGGAAGTTAGAGATCAAACATGCAATACAGAAAGTCTATATTCTAGAATCTGAGAAACCCTTATCAACCAGATTCAAAAGAAGCTATGAATACAGCAAATGGAGACAAACAGCTAAACACATGTAAGAAGCATTTTTCATATAAACATAACATGAAACTGAACATATGTGCAACTTGCATTCAAAATGCAACTCATAAACTCCAAAAGAGGTAGGACAACCAAGAAAGGCTTTGTTCTTCATTATTTTTTTCCAAAAAATGCCCCAGTCTTCAACAACCCAAAATGAGTAACATAGTCTGCCTTTTATAGCAAGAATGTGCACTTAGCATTAAGCACAATGGTCTTTTAAAAATTCAGTCAAATACAATGCACCCTAGAAATGGTGCCCAAAACATTCAATGTAGCAGGAGACAAAGAGAAGAAAAGTAGGTGAAATTAGGAGATGTTTCACCGTTTGAAGATTTTCTCATAAAATATGGTGGGTGGCCCGTCAATCATCGACCCATGCCTCTGCAAACCTACCATTAATGGCATACCAACTCGCGGCCTCTGGAAACACAACAATCTGCATGCATTGCAAATTTTCCCACCAAGAATGCCACTGTAGAAGCATGGAAAACTGTCTGTTTGAATAGAGCTGTCGATTTCCCCCTATCGCCAAGATCTGTGGCTTGAATTTGAATGGCAAGATATTGGCCAATCGGATCGTGCCACGTAAGCATCTCCCTCTATCGCTAACTTTTCCATAGTGAACATACATTTACCTTTTTGCCATTTTGCCTTTTTTGCCTTTTGAATCCTTGTATATGCAGTTGTATATACATACAACTGATCTAGAACACGTGTCACCTACTGACTGGTTATCCATAGCTATGAAATTTGCATCTCCATCAGGCATCAGAAAGACCCCAAGATGAGCCGCCGATATGCCAAGTCACGTCGAAATCCCTTTTGCATATATGATTGTATATGCAAATATACAATGGTTAACATACATACAATGTGGAGATCAGAAGATTATCAGCCAAATTGGATTTTGGGAACAAGTCTGGCTTGCATGTATATTCTCTTTGTATATCGCGTTGTACATTGCATGCACAACATGCAATATACAACCCACGGACTTCAAATCATTATGGAGCAAATTGAAACCGCCATCGAGTCCAAGTTGTATCTTACCTCCTTTGTATATCGGCATATACAATGCACACATACATACAAGCTGCAAACTCAGCTTTGTATCAACCAGAATGTATATCTCTTCGGGTCCAGGCCATGTAAATTAGGAATGTTTAGGCCCTTGCATGTTTGATTGCATGTGCCAACATACAATCACCTTTGTATGCAACTGGTGGGCCCCACCCTTTGGTTCTTACCTTGCATGTATCTTTTCTTTGTATGTGCCTTTTGCATGTTTCCAATGTATATCGGATATATATTCACCTTCGCGCCTGCCAATGTACATTGTCCCTTGCACATTTCCTTTGTATGTATGAACATACAAACCTGATATGCATTCACCTTTGTATCTGCATCGGCCGCCGGGGAGACTATTGCATGAGTTGCCGATATACAAAGCCTTGCTGATGAAACCTTTGTATGTCTGCGTTGTATGTTCTAACATACAATCTGCCTTGTATGTTTCCTTTGTATGTGGCAAATGTATATGCAAACATACAACACAATATACAAGCAATACTCTTGATACAACTATAGAATATTCTGGGAATCTGCAATGTATATTCCACCATTGTATGTCCAAACTGCACCCGAATAACACATACAAGCCCGATATGCATACAAAGATGCATACAACCATTTTTTGCACTTTTTTGAAAGTCGATTGAACTTCTTCAAGTCTGCCAATGTATATCTACACTTGTACATTTAAATGTACATACAAACACCAATGTATATACAAAGATACATGTATAAAAATATGAAGGCCTATAGACTTAGGAAAATCCTGGAAAATGCTTACAAATTTAAATGCTTGAAACCTGAATGTTTATGCAGGCACTAACAGGACCCATCATTGCCTGAGTGAATGATGAATACCATTGTCCACATCAGCATCTTCATCTATCCTAGTGATAGCTCTGAGAGAAGACCTATAGGAGGAAGATAAAATTGATGTTAGAGCTCAGGGTTTCATATTTGCTTCTATATGCAATAATCCAAAATGTACTTACTTTTCTACATCTAATCAGCAAGATAGAACAGATAAACTGAACATCATATGTAGAGGAATGAAATAGGAGGAAGAATATCATATCAAATCATCAAAAGAGAGGCTTCAGCCTCAATGTTTTCTCTAACATGTTTGTTCAATGTGCAGATACAGGTATCTAATCCTGAAGGAGCAGCATAAACAATGCAGAGATTGTGAGTTGTAGCAGTCAAGAGAAAGGACATTCAAGAGACAAGTACATTCAATAGCTTAGTGAGAGATAATGCATAAGACTAGATAGTCTAAAGTACAGAGGATATCATAGTCATTCAAAGGATGATACAGAAATGAGTAGTCAAAAGGAGAGATGAATGACTAAAAATAATCATACAGTCTAACATCATAAGGACTTCATGAAGAAGTCCTCTATAGAGAATATGACTATCAAGAAGTTAAAGCACAGTAATAAGAGTCACTCATCATATTAAGTATGTTATAGGGAACAAGCTATAGAGAAGTATGCACAGTAGTATTCATATGATCATAACCAAGATTGTCAATTTGTTTGAGATTGTATCTAGGTTCATAAGACATACCTTTGCACTAAGTTACACTAACCAGACAGTGAGCTAATGCAATTCTGATGAATGAATAAAAGAGACTTATTTATACAATGATATGCATAATAGTGGAAGCCCTTAAAGAGTCAAGAGGACAACTTGCCTGTATGACAGTCAAGAGAGAGGTCTGCACCCATGCAAACTGATAGAGTCCACCATAGACAAAGATAAATTAGTCCTTTTATGCCATGGGATAGAGATAGATACATCAAAGGAGAAGTTACTAAATGCATTAGAGAAGACAGTCAAAGCTCATGAACATCATGCAAGCTATAGCAGCAGACAAAAAACATGATACTGATAAAATAGTCTTAAAACTATCATGGAACAGTCATGGAAAATGTATAAGGAACAATATTCATAAGGAAATAGTCATCATTAACTGAAAAAAACACTATCAAAGCACAAGGAACAATCCATGGAAGTTACGAAGGTGCAACAGTTTTCTTAAAGTGTAGCAGTCATGTGCTAGAGCAAACAAGAATAGTGGTGTAGTCCAAACAAAGATGAAAGACCTTGACAGTCATCTAGAAGACAAGAAAAACACAGCCATTATCACTAAAGGTTGCCAAGAATCAATGAGATAATGCCAAGGTATAGTAATATAGTCACAAGGTTATAATCAAATGCATTGGTATAGTCAAGCCCAATTTGAACAGTAACAATATGACAAATATTTACCAATTTTGGTTGTAAATGAGAATAACATAGAAAATAAGGCATCTGTAACTATTAAGAGGGTAAGGACAAAAAGGAGTATGAAGGAGGCAGTATAAATACCTATCACTAAGGCTAAGAAAATTGGTAGACATCATGGAAACTAAGAGAGATGCCCATAGTGCTAAAGGACACATACACAGAGAAGACCCAAGAAGCTAGGGAGCAGTAGTCTCAAATATTTCAGTCACTAGACAAACTTTAGAAAGATCTGAAAGAAAGAGGATTCAAGTAAATCACCACATACAGCCCAAAAACAAGTCATGGATATGACTATCCCAGATGATAGTCAGTGAGGGTATCTTGAAGCTTAAAGCCCAAATAAGTTGATAGTCATAGAGAGATACAATCTTGAGTGACAAGCACGGATATCAGAGATGCATCCACAAAGTCATGAGAAGATGGAGCACCCTCCTATTATTACTGAGATTGGAGTGCTAGCATGAGGATTAAAAATATAGTGAAGCTGCCAAAGAAAGTTGTGTGTGCCTGAAGAGATCCCAAAGCACCATGCAAATAAGCATACAAGGGTTATGAAGATTCTAAAGCTTGGACATGGACACCCTACAAACTTGGTAGATGTTGAAACCTTATGCCAGCTAGTATCATCAAAGATGGAATAATCATAGAAGAAACCTCATCAGTCCCTTGTTGGTAACCAGCAAGGAGAAGGGCACATTCTCACAAATGACAAAATCCATCTTCCACAGTATCAAAGGAGATTGGAATGAAGAAAATTATTTTAGTAAACATAGGAATATATAGATAGAGATTAAGAGACTTATAATGCATGAGAATTCATGGAAGATGCTTATGAGAAACAATGAATAGATGGACATGAAATCAGAGAAAATATGAAGAAAGACAATCTACTATGAAGCATCATCAACATCATTTTATCTTATTAAGAGCATATGCAGGCCTGAAGATAGTCATAGCAAAAAGAGTGATAAGGTACAAAATGTGTTTATGTATTACACAAGGTCTATTAGAAGTGATTGAGTGTTTCCAAAACCCTAATAGAGGTGTGCTCATGTCACAAAGGTATGCATGCAAATAATATGCAGAGGTCTTAAAGTCTCCTAAATTAGAATGTGCAGATGAGTCTAGACAAATAAATGGTTGTGCAGTGACAGTCTTGAACATGTTGAATGGTCCAACACAGTCATACATGATGATGCCTACACATTGGTGAGAGATTAGAGGAAAGTCTTCAAAAGAAACCAAATAGGATACTGCATATAGGGATAGTTAACTGTGAAGGAGCACATGAAAGCCCTTGCATAGGGGTCTATTGAACCTGCAAGGAGTGAGAAAACACAAGAACATTTCTATGTAACTAGAAGAGTATATAGAGTATCAAAGGTTGTATAGAAGCCCTGACTAGAAATGTATTGTGCAAGTCGATTAGAGAATCAAGCACATCATACATAGGAAATGAAACCCTAGCATTTAAAGTAGGATGAGTCACAAGGGTGAAGTAGAAGTAGAGTCTCATATTTGTCACCTTCCTTATGCATAAATAGGAACAACAACAAGATGAACAAAGAGAGCGAGCTATCATTTGCAGAGTGAATATATAGGAAATGAAACCCTAGCGAAAGTTTTGAAAGTTGGAGCAACATGGTAGCTACAAATGGTGTGAAATACAATCACTATAACGATAGATACAATAAAGCAATCTTTCAAACCATAGCAGGAGAAGCAAAGTTCCCTCATAGTCTTCATCGAACTAATGTATATAAGCTTGTTCATTCATCATTTTTGTCACAAACCCAGAGTAGAAAAAGAAAGAGCACACATATATAAAATCCTTTTTCATGTCTTTTCACATTAAACAACAAATAGAAAGTGTTTACACCATTTTCTTGTAGAAGACAAAGTGAAATATGGAAATATGACTTATAGGGAGCAAGTAAATGGTAGGTTTTCTTTGTATCAGTTACAGAAAGCCCTCCAGATGTCTTAGGAGCCTCAAGCCCTAAGCGACCCCTCCATGGTGGCGGCACAACAGAGCATAAGAGAGAGATGAAATGAAAAATTGAAAAGTTCTTTAGGGTTTGAGTGCTTTGCTAAGTGCCCTAATCCGAATGTTGGGATTTTTGACTTAACTATTTAAGAAAATCATGAATAATCAAATAAAGGTCATGCTCAATAACCTCAAATCATAGAAACCTAGTAGCACATGATGGAGGTCGGGAAGCAGAAAGAATATTATTGTGTTTTTTGACCTTTAAAAAAAACATAATCATCATAAGACCTAATCATGCAAAAGGAGCCAATGAGGGTCTTGGGAGTCATAAGGAGTATATTGAGATTTTTCAAATGTTTTCAAACCTTAGAGTCAAAAAACATAATGATATGACTATGGTTAATGGATTGCAATGAAGTTCTTTTGACCTTATTTGACCAAGGGTTGATTTGCTTGTTTTTCTAAGTCAATGGCCAAAATAGAGAGTTATTTTTGCATGGAGAATGGAAAAGGGGCTATTTTTTGCCTTAAGGGCTATTATGTAAAGTAATGAACCCCTTATATTTTTGCATAAATAATTGGCAAAAATATATTGTATGTTAAGAACTATTAAGTGAAATAAATGTTAAATAAATTTCCTTAACACTTATTATGTAATAACCACAAAGAGAGAAAACATGCAATACATAACATTTATTAAATCAATCACATTGACTACATTTAATAATTGTTAAAATAGGTTTTTTTGCCCCTTAATCATGCAAAAATAAAGGGCGAGTTGAACTTAAGTGCAGGCTCATGCAGGGAGAGATATTTTGAGTTCTATTTTTGCCTTGGGGTCAAAGAGAGCTAATTTTGGCTTTTGTTTGGTCAACTATCCTTGGAGGAGCAGTTCTGACCTATTTTTGCTCATCTTGGAGGATTCTTGGGGCCTAAATTTTAGACTTTTTACTTGTGTTCACCCAACAACTTCAAGTTACTATTCTAGACTCATTCATGCATATTTTAGAGTCCAGTTGAGTTGGAGTTGAATTCCCATCCACTTTTGGAGATAGATTTTGTATTATAAGAAAAAAGCTCATGTTTTTTCCTCTAGTTCTTACTTTTTTGCCTTTGCATATTGTAGAGAGGGAGATTGTCTTGTAACTCAACCATTTTTTAGTTTATGTAGTAGTAGCAGTTTATTTTCTAGCAGTTTATTATTATTTTGCAAAGATTCCTTCCATTTTCTAATACAATCAGGGGTTCTTCTATCTGAATCTAGGTGTCTTTTTTATTTTGTAAGTAATTTGATAGGAGTTTTTTGTGTTTTTCTTCAAAACCTCTGAATTCTTTATCTCATTTATTGGATGCAAGTATACAAATTTCTATTTATTACAGGTCACAACTTGTGCAAGATTTCTCATGCCTTTCTATGAAATACTTATGTGGTGAATTTGATCAGTTGGTATTGTAAGAATGTCTCTATTGGAAAGTGTTTATGCGTCATATTACAGATTTAAGTTAAAATATTGGTGCATCACCCCCTTTATTATAGATTTTCAATTTAGTTTCAGTTTATACGGTATTATTCTCTCTTTTCTTCATCAAGTTACCGATCCAAAGGGGCATTTAGAGGGAGGTGGCTCTTCTAGAGGTTTGTTCTTGTAACAGGCAAACCCACAATCTGAGAATGTTCCCATGTTGTACAGGATTGCCAAGCTTGTAAAGGCTTAGCATTCAAGGCGCAATCCTTCGTGACAATAGTTTTTGGTATGCCCGATGGGACATTGAACATAGTTTTATGCCACTTTAACACATTGTTACTTTGTTGTTTGGTATGCACAACAAGGTTTTAACTTTTCAGAGGTAAAAAACAACATACTCGATGACTCAAAATTCTAATTTTTTGTAAATCTAGTGATTTTAGCACATGAGAAAGGTCCAAATGATAGGAAGTTCAACTCTATTTGCATATTTACAGCTTTCACCGCTAAGGAGAATAGGCAGAACAATAATGAGAACAACTAGTCTAGTAGGGAGAACTCAATCTACTCCTCCAAGTCTTAGGATTGTAGAGTTTGATTAGAGAAATTTGGTGATAAATTTGCAAATACATACTCCACAGAGTCCCCAAGCTTTTCAAACTCCATAGACACCTCAAGCTCCACCAATGGTGAGAAGATATACTTTTGTGCAATTCAATACTAGTAGCCCATTGCTACTTGTAACACATGATGACATTCTGGTGGCCCAACCTTGAGAGGCTTACCATTTTTCACAAATGAAGACCAAAGTACTCTAATTGAGCATATAAAAGATGTGGCTACGTTTTGTTAAGTCCATCACATAATGCTAGAGAATGTTGCAGTGAGATTGTTGGTTGCATCTCTGAAGGGTAAGGCCCTTCAATGGTTCATGGGATTGGCAGTAGGCTCAATTACATCATGGGATCTATTAGGGGATGCATTGAACAAACAATTCGAAGACAAATCTAACAATTTGTCATTGGTTGAACAACTCAGCACAATAAAGAGAGGTCCACAAGAGCATATGGTTGATTTCAACTTTTGTTTTCAACAGACTTGGGACATAATACCAGTAGCGGTAAGGTCTACTGATGAACATACATTTCTGTACTTTCTTAGAGCTCTAAATAGTGATGTAATAGTAATGGTGTAATCTATGGGTGGTACAACACTACCGAGTGCTTATGCAGTTGCTATAAGAGCTGAAAACAACCTAATCTGGGTTGGAAAAATAGCCCCAAGGATGGCAATGCCTATTTTTTTAGAGATATAGCAATCAATCGCATTACAAATCCCTCGTTTTGCCAAGTTTCAGCCCAAACAAATTCTACCACAGCACCATCTCAGGAGGCAAAAAGGCATAGTTATTACAAAAGTAGACAAAGCTGTTACAAGGAAAAGAAGAGCTATTACATAATATTGGCAAAGAATTGGCAAGCATAAAGAAACAACCAAATCAAATTTATAGACCTTATCAAGACCCTTACCAGAATCAACAACAGAATAACTAGCAAAACCAACAAGGTAACCAACAGAACATACCTACCTATCAGCCTGAAAACCAAGGCCAAAGAAGGAACTTCAATACAAGGCCTTATCAGCCTTACAACTAGTATGTTGCCAGCTCATCTAGAGATTTAATACTAGTGCAAAATAATATGGCACAAGAGTATGATTGGTGTTACCCCTGTAACTAACCACACAACCAATCAACCTCCTCAAATGGCATGATTAATTGAGCCTTAATGGTGCAAAATAATGCTGTTGTCCATCAAAGTACCATAAGTGAAGTTTCAAAACAACAAGCCTATAATCCCAAACAACAACAATCTGATGTAGCATTCATGAATTGGTAAGGTGAGTAGTTTTGCATGGTTAATCATATGCAGGGGAAAAATCAATCTACCCAGTCCATAGTAGCTAACATGAGAGCCAAAAAAGGAGCTATAGATATAGGACAACAAGATGGAAGGGGCCAAAATGAGGCTCAATCAAGCCAACAAGGTGCTGCTAGTCCAACACACTATTCAAATATTCATTTCCTACCAAGAGGATAGCCTGTCCCAACTTAGAGTCAACTGAGAGGATAGCCACAACAAGTACATCAACAAGCAGATCCTCCTGCTTCAAGGGGCTAGCCAAAGGTTAGTTCGTGTTCTTTCAATATTATTGATTATATGAAAAAGGCAAATGTAAGCATGTCTTTGTGGGAGTTATTATCTTCCTAGGCCAAAAAGATTTACTACAAAAGGCCTTATCTAATACCTCTGTGAATAATGAGACCCCACAAGATCAGTTAAGAGACTAGCCTATGGTAGTGCTTGCAAATGACCCACTAGTTTAGGATGAATAGCAAGCCAAAGATGTCAAGCCTACACCATTTTATGTTTTATTAATCATTGGTAAAAACCTTGTGCATAACTGTATGATTGAATCAGGTAATAGTACTTCAGTCATGTCAAAACAGATAGTGGATAAGTTGGGACTGACTTATGAACCAATATCCAAACTCATAACACAGTTAGATGGTTCATCCATTAACACTGGTATTGGAGTAATAAGAAATTCTTACTTCACATTACATGCTTGCCCAAATTTCACAATTCCTTAAGACATATATGTAATAGACCTCCCCCCATACTTTTTCTTATGCCTTTAAAGGGATTTCATAGCAAAGTTAGGAGGTTATCTGTCAGCTAATTGGACTCATATATGTTTTAGGACTAGCTATGGTTAAGGGTAACTGTAAAATCTGAACCCCTTACCAAAGATCACTTGGAACTCTATGTCCCTAGTGCTATTAATGCTAACCTCATCTACCAAGAGGAACAACAACCTACTATTCATGAGAATCATACCCTAATCGAGAGCATTGTAGACCCATTTTTAGATGAATGGGCATCTGAAAACCATGAAGATGACCCTTATAAGAAAATGGAAGAAGTTGGGTTAGGAATCTATATGATTCACGGATAGAATCAAGTTGTTCCTAACCTTATGACAGGTGAAGAACAACATGAACAACAATATGAACATGTGGTCAATGACCTGTGGCAGCTATATTTTGATGGTGCAAGAAGCAAAGTATGTGCAGGAGGTGGAGCTATGCTTATTTCACCTAAAAATGAGAAGTATTTTGCAGCTTTCATATTTGCATTTAGCTGTTCAAATAACACAATAGAATATGAGGCACTCATTCATGGATTAAAATGGGCAAGAAGGAAGAATATCAAGTGTTTGAAGGTTTATGGTGATAGTGAACTAGTGGCAAATCAGGTACGAAATTTAAATATCACAAAAAATGACTTGCTTAAGTCATATAAACATAGAGTATAGAATATGATTGAAGATTTTGATGCTTTTAATGTGTTGTCTGTGCCTAGAAGATAAAACAAATAGGCTGATAAACTTGCAGCCATGGGGGCTGAATTTGATATACCCAAAGAAATTAGAAATACTAAGCAACAACAGTATGTGAAGGTGGTTGTGAGGCCATTGGTGCCTGATAATAACATAAAGTGGTAGGTTTTTGAAAGTGATGATCAAATAGCTAATTTTCTCATCAAGGAAGCTAAGTTTTCAACTGGTAACTAGTAGAAATTGCAACAACAATTTGAGGACTAGATTGTAAAACTAAAGACAAATAAGATGCCAAAGGGCCTGGTTACTTTAGAATCAGTTTTCAATTCAGATGACCAACTAAGAAAGGAGAAAGCTAGCATACTTATCAAAGAGGAACACTATGAATCAGTGGAGATTTTCAAATCCAAACTGCTCAAGTTAGGAAAGGTATGTACAGCTAAAGATAAGCATGCTTTTGTGTTATTATGCCAAGAATTTGATAATATGTTCACATAGGGGTACAAAGACTTCAAAGGTTTTAACTCTGAGCTAGCTCAACACACTATCAAGCTAGAACCCAGGGCAAAACCAGTGAGGCAGAAGCAAAGGCCTCTTAGCCCCAAGCTAGAAATTATGATGAAAACAAAATTAAACAAGTTGATTCACAAAAAAACATCATTTTACCAATAAAACACACTTCTTTTGTGTCTAATCTACTTCATGTTAGGAATAAGAATAGTGATATTAGGCTATGTGTGGATTTCAGAGACCTAAACAAAGCATCATTGAAAGATCATTATCCACTACCCTCAATGGAGCAGATTTCGTAAGTAGTTTTAGGTGTTGAAAGTTTTTCTTTGTTGGATGGCTTTTTAGGATATAACTAGATTTTGGTGGAGGAAGACCAGTTAAATACAACATTCACAACCAAATGGGGTATAATGGCCTATCAAAAGATGTCATTTGGGTTGTCAAATGTTGGAGCAACCTTTTAGAGAGCCATGGATATGGTATTTCAAGGCATAATGAATAAATTTGTTTTGGTGTATCTAGATGATATTTCTATTTTTTCTAAGGATGCCAAAGATCACTTTTCTCATCTTAGACAAGTCTTTGAAATATGCAAAGAATATGGAGTCTCATTGAACCCCAAAAAGTGCATATTTGTTTTTCATGAGGGTAAGCTATTGGGTCACATTGTTTCCAAACATGGGATAACAATTGATACAAAACCAGTAAGTGTTATTTTAGCCTTACCCCTACTAGCCCATAAAAAGGGACTACAAAGTTTCTTGGGTAGAATCAATTTTGTTAGACAGTTTATTCCAAATATTGCAAGTTTAATAAAGCCCCTAATAGCCATGTTGAAAAAGAACATTGGTTTTAGCTAGACTAAAGAAGGAAAGGACATCTTTGAAGACATCAAAGTAGCTATAGCAGTAGCTCCAACATTAATAAACCTAGACTTCTCAAAAGATTTCATTTTGTATTCTTAAGGAGGAGTTGACACTATCTCTGCTATGCTGACTCATCAGAATAAGGAAGACCAGGAGCAACCAATAGCATTTTTTAGCCAGGGATTAGAAGCCTATGAGCAAAGGTACAGATTTGTTGAAAAGCATGTACTTGTTGTCATAAGAAGCCTTCAAACATTTAGGCACATATTATCTAATAACAAAATCTAATTGATGGTTGCCCATCCAAGTGTGAAAGAATTTTTGTTGAGCAAAGATTTGGCAGATAAAAGAGCTGGTTGGATAACTAAAGTGATGGAGTATGATGCTGACATCAAGGTTACCAAGCTAATTCGAGGTAAATGACTATGTGAGTAGCTAGATAAAACAGCTGAAAATGATGTAAAATTTCTAGAGGAAGTGGTTTTAATGGCTAGTACTACTGCTATATCTATTGTTCCAACCACCAACTCTAGATGGACATGAGATATGATGCATTATTTACAGATTGGAGAGTGCCCAGCAAGGCTAAGTGCAGCAAAAAGAAGGTATTATAGACTGCAATCCATCCCTTCTGTTATTGTCAATGATATTTTGTTTAGAAAAGACTACAATGGAGTGCTCTTAAGATGAATTGAAATAGATTATATTAATAAAGTATTACATGAGTTTCATGATGGACCAGATGGTGGTCACTTTGCATCTCACATAATAGCCTTAAAGATTATAAAGGTTGGATATTACTGGCCATCTTTTTTTAAAAATGTGCATGCTTGGGTAAGGAAGTGTGTGAAATGTGCTATATTTGTAGGCAAATAGAAATTAGCAGCCATGCCATTACAACCCATCATAGTGGATCAACCCTTCACCAAGTTGGACCTTAACTTCATTGGAGCAATTAACCCACCTTCAAGTTCTAGTCATAAGTTGATTCTAACAGCCACATATTATTTTACTAAATGGACAGAGGCAATAACTTTGAAAAAAACTAATGAGAGTGTTGTTTTGAACTTCTATGAAGACTTAGTAGCCAGGTTTGGTGTACCAAATACAATCATTTTAGATAATGCATTGTCTTTTGTTTGCCTAAAAATAAATGACTGGGCCATCAAACATGGTGTTTACCTAAGCACTTCATCAAATTACTACCCTCAGGCGAATGGGCAGGCTGAATCAACTAATAAAAACCTCATTACGATCATCAAATGGATAATAGAAGATAACTAGAGAACCTGACATTCAAAGTTGAAATCATCCTTATGCATTGGTAGGGTGACTCCTAAAAGGTCAATAGTCAATCACCTTTTGTAGTTGTTCATGGTAAAGAGGCTAAACTACCTATCTCAACTGAGCTACCAGCCCTAAGTCTCGTGAAGGAGCTTGAGTTCATGGAGGATGGTCCTATGGAGGTATAGTTAGCTGAGCTAGTAGAGTTGGAAGAAAAAAGAAAGCAAATAGCATAGCAATTGGAAATGTACCAGATGCAAATGAAAAGAACATTTGACATGAGGGAAACTTTTAGAGTTTTCAAAGGAGACATTATTCTCAAGTGGGATGAGTTAAAGAGTAGGCTTTGTAAGCACAAGTTTTATGCTATGTGGACAGACCCATTTATGATTGTTGAATGCAAACAACACAATCCTTTTTAGCTAGGCACTATGGAAGGAGAGGTGTTACCCATCCCAGTTAATGGGATTCACCTCAATCATTGTTATTGAGAAAACAAAAAAGTTGCAATTATATCATAGTAGAGTAGTTTTTCAATTAAATAAGTGTTGGTTGCATAGTAGTTTCATTTTAGTTTTGTCTTTCCAAGAAGTACTGATGCACAGTTGCCTAGTCCTATTTGAAGCCAACATTATTTTGTTGTAGTTTTGTTTTATGTTGTTGTTCTATTCCTAGTAGCTAAGTTTTCAAGAGATTTTCTAAATTGCAAGGGCTAAGGAAGACTCTAGTACCCAATAGACATACTAGGCAATTGGCCTTGAGAGTTTTAGAAGGCAAAATTGGCATAGAGGTTGCCAAAAATGTTACTAAATTGTGCTTTGCAACCCAATTAAGTTGGGCTATAATAGTTGTTTTCTAATGCTTTCAGGAAGCAAGTGAGTTCAAAGGAAAGGTTAATAGAAAAATTAAGTTCATAAGATATCCTAGAATATCTACTGCCTTGATGGAGGACAAGTTTAAAGATCATGTTACCAAGATCAGATAATAGCTCAATTAGAGCTATTACATGATCTAGATAAAATGAAGTACTCCAACAAGCTAGGAGGTATCCACAGGATGTGTTGGAACCTAAAAATTATGGAAAAAGTTTAGGTACCCATGATGAAAATTGGAATCAACATCGAAAATGAGTTGGGGTTGCTTTTTGAAAATTTTAAAAATTCCCTATATTTTGCAAGATATGTATGTTTTTGGTAAAATGTACAATAAGAAGGTTTGTATGTTGCATATACAAAGCTGTTTGTATATCAAGTCATTATATGAGTCGCATGTGGGATTTGTTAGGTTTATTACATCATTATACTTGTATGCATTTCACTAACACTTTATTTTTACATACAAGTTGGACCCGACAGAGTTCAGAGTTTAAATGAATAATTGGTTAAGTCCGTCGGGTGTATTTTAAGTTTATATATTTGGCAAAGGGAAACATACAAGATGATATACAATGGGATATGCATGTCACGGAATCGAAACAATTATGAAAGGAGGTTTTATTGTTGTATGTTTCGTGCCTTGTATGTATGTTTCAGGTTATACATTTCAATATACATACAATGCAGAACTCAAGAATGGTTAAAATTTAGTTAAAATGATGCATCATAACTTAAAGTATATCAAAAGATGCATGGCACTTTATATACATCACGGAGCCGAAAAGTAAGTAAACTGTGGTTTATAAAAATGATAAGTCTGAAGAGGTGATACAAAGGAGTTTGTATGTATTCGGCTTTGTATCTAAAAATTGGATACAAGTATTGTTGCATTTCGGAAGATACAATCAGAAAAGTGATGTGGGCTCCACCGTTTGCATGTCGGGCTTGTATAAATAACAATGTATCTCTTCGATATACAAGCCGATATACAAGTTAAAAGGATGTAAATAAAAGATACAAATTGGATGCAAAAAGAAAGTTAAATACTGAAAAGTCTTTGTATGTTTGGGGTGCTTGTATGTTTATAATATACATACCCGATATACAAAGGAATAAAAAGCATCGCTGGGGATAAAAGGTAAAGAGAGGGTCTGTATAAGATGGTTTATATAAGATGCTTTGTATGTGTGCTTACACAAGATAACATACAAACAACAATATACAAAGAAAATATACAAGAGAATAATATACAAAACCTAACATAATTGGAGATTTGAACATTATATACATCAGGTGGGGACCACATATGTATGTTGGAGATATATGTATATGATATGCAATAAAGTAATACAACTGGATATATACAAAGGCAGATCCGAAGATAATTTCAATTTATTTCATAAACCCAATAAAGTCCGCACTTGTATATGAAAGATATGTATTCAATATACAAGAAGGTGATGAAAAGCTGAACTTGAAGATAATTCAAAAGGCTGTTTTATAAAACTGATGGGGTCCGCATTTGTATATATGTTCCAAATTCATATGATATAGAATATACAAATGCAAAGATTGAAAGGAAGGAAATTTCAACACAATATAGAGGCCAACCACATATGCATATGTATATGAGATACAGAATAATAAAACTTGCATATACAAGTCCCATAGCCAAAAATGAATCTGATATTAAAGGGCAATTGTCCCATGTTCTTAAAATCCAACCTGGTGGTGTATCTACTAAAAAAGTGAAATAGACATATAAAAATGCATCTGGTGCAAATTTAGAATACTGTTATCCTCAAATAGAGATTACAGAACATTTTGAAGACAAAGAAGGTTAAAATTAAAATGTTTTAATTTGTTGAATATAATTAATTAAGTGAAGAAGTTGCATCGAGTGGTTTTCTCAAGGGTCACAACCCTTGAAAGTGCAATGTATATATGAAAGATGAAATCAACAATAGAATATAAGACATACAATTTACAATGTTTTCAAAAGATCATGTTGCAAGTATATTATTGAAGAAGTAAATTGGAGTTCTCTGATCTTGTGGTTTTATTCTTCAATCAATTGTTTGTTAAAGATACTCAATTGTGTGGTTGTCTCCAGTTCTATATTTCCTTGTTATTGAGATTAATATATCAAGTATATATTTAATTTGTCAATACACATTTGTTGTAGTTGTGTGATTTGATTAATTGGTTTCCATAAAGGGAATTAAAATCCTTCTGATCAGTCACAGTAACCTGGAAGTGTTAGTTTTGATTGCTAAGAAGAGCCATATAATTAGGATTGCCATTCTATCTCCAAATTAATATTATCTGTTATTCTTGCATATTTCATTCAATTGGTTCCTTTAAGAAAGGATTAAATTGCCTTCTAGTGAATAACAAGAAATTTGATTATATTGGTTGGATTATTAAGAAGAGTTTGTCAATCATCTCCTTGCACGTTTATACAAGTTATAAACTAAAATTGTGCCAAACAGTTAGAATTACCACCCACTATAAGCCACTAGTCTTAAGTCCTCCATTTGACTCTGTTTACCCAACAAGGCACTGGTCTTATTTCAATTCATTATTTAGAATCCTTTATTTAATTAAGCACATCCATAAAATTCACCTTGATATTGCTTATACAATTTATACCAACCATTCATTAGATACTAGAATTATTTGACAAGCTCTCATCTAGTCTACACCATTTGCCACTATAGGTAGATCAATTTACTTAGTTAAAATAGTTGCATTCAATCTACTTTAATTTTCAAGGTTTACCCACCTAGGTGTAGCAGGACCTAAAGTGTAGGAAATCATCAAACCTTGAAGGTTGATTTCGTCAAGTTAGTTCAAAAATGTTGCAAATCTAAGCATAGAGCCTAGCATTCTCTTAGGATTAGCAACCTACATTTTTGAGACCTAACAAATTGGTGACTCTACTGGGGATAAATAAAGGACCTTAGTAACAAACCATTCCTTTTATAGAGTCATTTCAGAAACTTTAAATTTGGTAACTCTTCTAGCAAGAAGAATCAAGAAAGATAAATTTCAATCTGTTTCCTATTTACAAAATAGGTGGCGACTCTAGTGACTGTTATCACAAAAAATTGATACCAAATGGATGGTAGGAGATCCAAGATGGAAGGCAAGAAATTGCAATCATCTCCACCAATTAGAAACATCTCCAAAAGAAATGGAACATCAAATTATCCTCACCAGAATAATAACTAGGAGGTTCAAGAGGATAATTTAGAGCAAACTATCGCAATTCACAATAAGTTTACACCTCTGCGTGATTCAAATGAAAATCTCAATGGGGTAAATGATGACATATTGGCAAAATATAGACCTGATCCTCAAGAACAACTTGAGTGTGAAACATGGGCCATGAGGGAAATTGATCAAAGACAAGCTGAATATGATTTCAAGATGTCATTACATCAGGGAGAAGGGGTAAAACATGGATTCTCAACTCAAGAAATAAATGAAAGCCCAAAGGCTTTAGGAGGTATGAATCAGGCACAACAATATTTGTTTAGACTCCAGGAGGAACTTGAAATGATTAAGATAGAGGAAACTAAGAGGTTGTTGCAACAAGAGATTCAATAGATAAAGAGTAGGGCTAAAACAACACCCCCAAAATATGTACCTCCACATAGGGGAAACACTTCAAGGAATCCACAGCAAAATTTACACCAAAATACATGTGGTGCGTCAAATTCACAAGTCTCCGAAAGTCATCAAAATGCCATTCCTAAAGTTCCTAGACCACCTCTCATACACAACACCTCTTAGCATATGGCTAATCCATACCCACCACCTGGCCAACAATATTATAGAACACAAAATCCTTACATAAATCCCTACATAAACCCATAGCAACAATATGCCTATTATCAGCCTCTAGGTGGATATAATTACTATCCTAATCCACCACCCATGAATTTTCCACCCCAAAACCTCACAAACATATGTAGCCAATTTGATCTGACTGGATATCAGTTGTATCCATATCCTATGGATAGTAATTGGAGAAATATAGTTCCCAAGTTCAGTGGGAACAGTGCAATATCAGCTGAAAATCACATCAAAGCCTTCAATGCTTTCGTACAAGATATTGGTATGGACTCTGAAGATGTTAGAATGAGATTATTCATGATGTCCCTAACTGAAGATGCAAGAGACTAGTTCAACAACTTACCTAATGCCTCAATCAGTTCAATAACTCATTTCCATAATCAATTTAAGGAGCAGTATGGTAATCAGTATGCCCTTGAGTTTGCATTACATGAATTGATAAGTATCCAGAAATACCAAAATGAATCAGTGTATGACTTCAATCTGAAATTTTCCAAATTACACAACAAGGTACCACACGGATCCAAACTATTTGATCCAGCAGCATTGAGCATTTATATGAAAGCATTTGATCCCAAGATAGGGTACGAACTTAGAAATCGATGCCCTATGACCCTGGCTAAAGTACAGAAAGTGGCCTTAATAATTGAAAACAATAGGAAAGCTGCACGTATGGTTAGCAAGAGGGATAACCCTAGAAATCCTCAGAACCCAAACATTCAGCAAACTAAACAAGAAGGTCAACATAGGCATGAAAGGTCCAGGTTGCATGATATGCCGTATAATACAAATTGGAAAGATGGGAGACCCATTGATAATAGCAGAAAGCAACACTATGGCAAGGATACCCCTGACCCTCTAAAAAGAAATATGGCACATATGGTAGAAGATAAACCTTGGTGTCTGGTATGCAATTTACCACATTCACCTGAGTATTGTGAGGTGGCTAAAACAATACAATAAGAAAAAATGTTATACAATTATAATAGAGACAATCACACCATAAACATGATGCAAGATACACCATATTTTCTGACTTAAGACTATTCTTCTACAGAGGAAGAGGGATATGAATATGATGTAGGAAACCAGAGACATCATATCAATATGGGAGAACAAGAAGTGTTCTCAGATCAAGAGGATGGTTATGAGGAACCTACTTATTATAACAATCAGCCATATGATCAATGGAGAAAGCCCACTGAAAATGAAAGAGAAGCTCTTACAATAGTTGTAATAGCTCAAGCTAAAAATGCTTATGACTTAAGGAATATGACAGTGGATATTGAACAAGGAACACCTGGGAGTGTATTCATAAAAGATCAGAATTACAAAAAGAATAATGCAAAGTCATCATTCAAAGAACCAGAAAAGGGTGTTAAGAGTAAAACGAAAGAAAAATCAAAAAATCAAGAAAAAGAAAATATAAAGATAGAAAAGAATGATTAGACTATGGCCCATTCTTTCGACATTGCTCATGCAATATCTCAGTTAAAAATATCAGTTCCACTTTTAGAAAGGATGAAGATGGACAAATACAGAAATATAGTAGTTAAACTGATTTCAGATATACCAAATCAAAAACATACAGCATCTAAAAACAGAACAAACAATATTCATCAAGAAACATTCCAAATGCCTGAGGTATACCTAGGTGATACATTGACAAAGAATCCCTCACAGGTGGACCCTTTCTACACTACATTATTGATCAAAAATAGGAGAGTGAGGAACTGCATGATTGATTCGGGTGCTGCCATGAACATCAGGCCAATAGCAGTTATGAACGAATTGGGAATGTGGGTTGATACTACATTTGGTAGGTGTTAAATGCAATGGATAATAAATCCATCCCAGTCGTTGGTATTATGAGGGATGTGGAGATAAAACTTGCCTCATACCCTGAAGCAACTTATAACATTGATATTACTGTAGTTGACATCCCACCATATTATGGAATGCTTCCATCAAGACAATGGGCTACAATGGCAGGAGGGAATGTCCAATTGGACTTATCATATGCCACAATACCAGTTGGAGGTAAAGAAATCAAGCTGTATAGGGAGCCAAGGTATGAAAATATTATAGAACGCTTGGATCAACATGAAATAAATTTCTTTTGTGATACAGATTTGGGAGCCTTCAAGGTTGAGAAAAGTCAGCCAAAATTGCAGAATACTAATCCAATACATATTGAATCTAAGAAAGAAGAATATGGTGTATGGAAGATGTATTTTGATGGTGCATGTAGAAAAATGGGAAATGGGGCCGGAGTAGTATTTATTTCACCAAGAGGTAAAACTTTCAAATACTCTTTTCTATTAACATTTGAATGCACAAACAATGTAGCAGAGTATGAAGCTTTGCTCATTGGTTTGAACATAGCCACCAAGCATAAGATAAAAAAATTAGCTGTATATGGTGATTCTGAATTGGTTACTTTCCAAGTAAGAGAGAAATACCTGTCAAAAAACAAGAGGTTGAGATAGTACAAAAACACATTATGGTATGATATTGAGTTATTTGATGCCTTTTCAATCAACTGGATTGATAGGTCAAAAAACATTATGGCAGATTTTCTAGCGAATATCACATTGAAAAGAGATGATGTCACATTGGGAAGTATTACAGAAGTTGAGTTCAAAACCAAACCCACTATCCCAGATAATGTACATAATTGGCAAGTATTTGACAATGATGCTGATATAATCAACTTCCTGCATTGTGCTGACTATTATGAAAATCAAGAGATTGATTTCAATGCATTTGTAGAAGAACATGATGGGAAGGAAACCCTTTTTGGTCAAGAGATAATTTAGTTGAAAACAAATAAAATACCTAAGGGACTCATAGCATTGGAAAAGGCATTTGATGGAAATGATAGATTTAAAATGAAAGACACACCAGTGGTGCAGAATGACCTTGAAGAGATTAATTTGGGGACACAAGCAACCCCAAAGAATGTGTATATTGGAAAAAATCTTAACCCAAAAATTAGGAGCAGGATCATCAACTTACTTAGGAAGTATAGACACGTATTTGCCTGGTCATATGATGATTTAAAAGCATATAGAGAGGATCTGTTTCAACATGAAATACCACTAAAACCAAATGCTAAACCTTTCAGGCAAAAACAGAGGCCTGTCAATCCTACATTAGCTCCTAAGATGCTAGAGGAACTTACAAAATTAAGAGATGGAGCTATCATTAAGCCCATCAGGAACTCCTCTTGGGTTTCTAATTTGGTACCTATCAGGAAAAAGAACGGTGATATTAGATTGTGTGTGGACTTCAGAAATTTAAACAAATCTTCTCTTAAGGACAACTATCCCCTCCCTAATATGGAAGCAATATTATAAAAAGTTACCGGATGTGAACTGTTGTCAATGATGGATGGCTTCTCAGGGTATAATCAGGTGAAAGTCAAAGAATCAAAGCAATTTAAGACTGCATTCACCACTCCATGGGGAACATATGTATATTTAAGGATGCCATTTGGACTCACCAATGCTAGAGCAACATTCCAAAGAGCAATGGATGTGGCCTTTGCTGAATTGATTAATAAAATCATGATAGTATATCAAGATGACTTGACAATGTATTCCAAAAGGGATGAGGATCATTGTGCACATTTAGAGCAGATAATTATTAAAGCCCTAGAATATGGGATTTCATTGAATCCTAATAAATGCCATTTCGCAGTGACAGAGGGGAAGTTGCTTGGTCACATAGTCTCAAAAGATGGAGTGAGAATAGATCTTGAGAGAGTAAAAGCAATTGACCAAGTCCCTATCCCTAAAAATGTGAAAGCTATACAGTCATTTTTTGGCCAAATTAACTTTTTCAGGAGGTTTATATCAAATTTTGCAGAAATTGTTAGTCCCATATCAAGGATGTTGAAGAAAAACTCATAAGTAAAATAGACAACAGAAACAATAGAAGCATTTACAACTATTAAAAAGGCAATCAAAGAAGCCCCTATTTTGATATCTCCTAATTTTAGTAAGCCATTCCAACTATTCTCATTTTCCTCTTATCATACAGTTGCAGCAGTGCTATTGCAAAAAAATAATGATGGATATGAACAACCTATCTCATTTTTCAGCAAATCCCTTCAGAATGCAGAGTTGAAATATGACATTATTGAGAAACAGGCATATGCATTAGTAAAAGTAGTTAAAACTTTTAGGCCATACTTGGTGGGAGCTGAAATCATAGCATATGTGCCTAATCCTACAGTAAAGGATGTATTGGTCCAAATTGAAGTCACAGGTAGAAGATGCAAATGGATCAATAGAATTCAGGAGTTCACTATTGAAATCCAGATTACTAAACTAGTGAGAGGACAAGGTCTTGCTAGGTTAATGGCTGAAAGTAATCTTGAAGCTTCTCAGATATGTAGTGCTAGTGATGTTGATAATACAAGTTCTAGCATTGAGCATACTCCGTGGTATACCAACATCATATATTATCTAAAGCACATGAAATGTCTTGAGGGGTATGATGATAATAAAAGAAAGACTCTTAAATTACAAGCCTCAAAATATGTATTTATTGATGGAGATCTTTACTGGAAGAATAGGGATGGAATTCTACTATTATGCCTAGATGAGCATCAATCGAAACATATCATGAAAGAGCTACATGAAGGCATGTGTGGAGGTCATTTCTTAGCAAAGACTACAGCCCACAAGATCTTAAGGGCTGGATACTATTGGCCTAAAGTTTTTAATGATTCATATAATTACACTAGGAAATGTGAAGCATGTCAGAAGTTTTTAGGAAAGTTGAAATATCAGGGAGCATTGCCCTTAAAACCCATACAGGTGGAGGCTCCATTCTATCAGTGGGGTATTGACTTCATAGGAGAAATTGCTGAGAAGTCAAGTGGTGGACATAAATGGATTTTAGTGGCGATAGATTACTTTACAAAATGGGTGGAAGCAATCCCAACCAAGCAAGCAACAAGCAGGGTGGTGATTAATTTTCTGATGGAAAATATTATATTTAGATTTGGCACTCCAGTAAGGTTAATCATGGATAATGGAATGTGTTTTAGGTCTAATGAATTCAAAAATTTCTATAGTAGACATGGCATCACTATGTCCTATGCTACCCCATATCATCCACAGGCAAATAGGCAAGCAGAATCCAGCAACAAAAGCCTTCTAAAAATCATAAAAAGAATGTTGGATGGAAACAAGAAAGCGTGGGATTCAAAGTTAAGAATGGTTGTATGGGCTAATAGGATTACTGTAAAAAGAGCAATTGGGAGATCTCCTTTTGAACTAGTATATGGAACCCAAGCGAGAATACCATTAGAAAATCTCCTACTAGTTTACAAATTTATTCTTCAGGAAGATTTAAACATTCCCAAACCAATGGAGGAAAGATTAGAACATCTTGCAGAGCTTGATGAAACAAGGAGACCAGCCCAAAGGTAGAATATTAAGTTACAATCACAAATGAAATACCTCTTTGACTAAAAGGCCAAAGATAGGAAGTTTAAAATAAATGATTTAGTGCTGATGTGGAATGCTAGGTGCCAGGACAAAGGAAAGCATGGGAAATTTGAAACTTTATGGTTAGGTCCTTTTGTTATAACTAGCAAAGGAGGTGATGATTCTTACTATTTGCAAAACATGTCCAGAGAAGAGCAGGAATTGCCTGTGCATCGACAATATTTGAAACCTTCCTTTTCATAGAATATCATGCACAAAGAGAATTAAGTGTTGCCAGTGCATGGACAACCCTTAAAATTCTCAAAACAATTTCATTCCATGCATAGTAGTTTAGGGAAACCAAAAGAGATTAGGCTCTGCCAGTACATGGATAGTCATATCAATCTCTATATGAAAAAAATATTTTCCATGTACAGTAGTATAGGATCATTCCCATTCCCCATCATTATCACCCCCATCCCCCATTCTCATACAATTCTATGAAATTGCAATCTTGAATAAATGAAACATATGGTCTGCTCCCCAGAGATCTGGGATCTTGTTATGCTCACAAGGGGCATACATCCCCAATAAGAGCCACTGTTGGAACCTAAAAATTATGGCAAAATTTTAGGTACCCATGATGAAAATTGGAATCAACATCGAAAATGAGTTGGGGTTGCTTTTTGAAAATTTTAAAAATTCCTAGTATTTTGCAAGATATGTATGTTTTTGGTAAAATGTACAATAAGAAGGTTTGTATGTTGCATATACAAAGTTGTTTGTATATCAAGTCGATATATGAGTCACATGTGGGATTTGTCGGGTTTATTACATCATTATACTTGTATTCGTTTCGCTAACACTTTATTTTTACATACAAGTTGGACCCAATAGAGTTTGGAGTTTAAATGAATAATCGGTTAAGTCCATCAGGTGTATTTTAAGTTTGTATGTTTGGCAAAGGGAAACATACAAGATGATATACAACAGGATATGCATGCTACGGAACTGAAAAGATTATGAAAGAATGTTTTATTGTTGTATGTTTCGTGCCATGTATGTATGTTTCGAGTTATACATTTCAATATACATACAATGCGGAACTCAAGAAGGGTTAAAATTTGGTTAAAATGATGCATCATGACTTAAAGTTTATTGGAAGATGCATGGCACTTTATATACATCGTGGAGCCGAAAAGTAAGTAAACTGTGGTTTATAAAAATGATAACTCCGAAGAGGTGATACAAAGGAGTTTGTATGTATTTGGCTTTGTATCTAAAAAATGGATACAAGTATTGTTGCATTTCAGATGATACAATTAGAAAAGTGATGTGGGCTCCATCGTTTGCATATTGGGCTTGTATAAATAACAATGTATATCTTTGATATACAAGCTGATATACAAGTTAAAAGGATGCAAATAAGAGATACAAACCGGATGCAAAAAGAAAGTTAAATATTAAAAAGTCTTTGTATGCTTGGGGTGCTTGTATGTTTATAATATACATACCCGATATACAAAGGAATAAAAAGCATTGCCGGGGATAAAAGGTAAAGAGAGGGTTTGTATAAGATAATTTGTAGGTGCGCTTATACAAGATAACCTACAAACGGAAATATACAAAGAAAATATACAAGAGAATAATATACAAAACCTAACATAATTGGAGATTTGAACATTATATGTATCGGGTGGGGACCACATATGTATGTTGGAGATATATGTATACGATATGCAAGAAAGTAATACAACAGGATATATAGAAAGGCAGATCCAAAGATAATTTCAATTTATTTCATAAACCCAATAAAGTCTGCGCTTGTGTATGAAAGATATGTATTCGATATACAAGAAGGTGATGAAAAGCCGAACTTGAAGATAATTTAGAAGGTTGTTTTAAAAAACTGATGGGGTTCGCATTTGTATATATGTTCCAAATTCATATGATATACAATATACAAATGCAAAGATTGAAAGGATGGAAATTTCAACACAATATAGAGGACAACCACATATGCATATATATATGAGATACAAAATGATAAAACTTGCATATACAAGTCCCATAGTTAGCTGAAAAGGAATTCGATATTAAAGGGCAATTGTCCCATGTTCTTAAAATCCAACCTAGTGGTGTATCTACTGAAAAAGTGAAATAGACATATACAAATGCATCTGGTGAAAATTTAGAATATTGTTCTCCTCAAATAGAGATTACAGAACATTTCAAAGACAAAGATTGTTAAAATTAAAATGTTTTAATCTGTTGAAGATAATTAATTAAGTGAAGAAGTTGCATCGAGTGGTTTTCTCAAGGGTCACAACCCTTGAAAGTGCAATGTATATATGAAAGATGAAATCAGTAGTAGAATAAAAGACATAGAGTTTATAATGTTTTCAAAAGACCATGTTGCAAGTATATTATTGAAGAAGTAAATTAGAGTTCTCTGATCTTGTGGTTTTATTCTGCAATCAATTGTTTGTTAAAGTTACTCAATTGTGTGGTTGTCTCCAGTTCTGTATTTCCTTGTTATTGAGATTAATATATCAAGTATATATTTAATTTGTCAATACACATTTGCTGTAGTTGTGTGATTTGATTAATTGGTTTCCATAAAAGGAATTAAAATCCTTCTGATCAATCACAGTAACCTGGAAGTGTTAGTTTTGATTGCTAAGAAGAGCCATATAATTAGGATAGCCATTCTGTCTCCAAATTAATATTATCTGTTATTCTTGCATATTTCATTCAATTGGTTCCTTCAAGAAAGGATTAAATTGCCTTCTGGTGCATAACAAGAAATTTGATTATATTGGTTGGATTATTAAGAAGAGTTTGTCATTCATCTCCTTGCACGTTTATACAAGTTATAAACTAAAATTGTGCCAAACAGTTAGAATTACCACCCACTATAAGCCACTAGTCTTAAGTCCTCCATTTGACTCTGTTTACCCAACAAGGCACTGGTCTTATTTCAATTCATTATTTAGAATCCTTTATTTAATTAAGCACATCCATAAAATTTACCTTGATATTGCTTATACAATTTATACCAACCATTCATTAGATACTAGAATTATTCAACAAGCTCTCATCTAGTCTACACCATTTGCCACTATAGGTAGATCAATTTACTTAGTCAAAATAGTTGCATTCAATCTACTTTAATTTCCAAGGTTTACCCACCTAGGTGTAGCAGGACCTAAAGTGTAGGAAATCATCAAACCTTGAAGGTTGATTTCATCAAGTTAGTTCAAAAACGTTGCAAATCTAAGCATAGAGCCTGGCATTCTCTTAGGATTAGCAACCTGCATTTTTGAGACCTAACAAGATGATAGGTGAACTTGAAGCTAAACTAGTTCTTTGCATATCATGTTTTAGATGTGTTCATGGCAGTCCATTCATTGTAATTTGGTACAGTTTCAGAGATGTACATATAACTTTGTCAAATTTTTCATGAATATAAACAAATATTTCATGCAATAATGTTTAGTTTTTGCTATGCAATTTATTTACAAAGAAAAATTATACATGAGATATTCCGTGAGATGAAATAATTATTAGATTCAAAGAGAAGTGTTTATATGATCACACACAAGCTGTGGGAGTAACTGTATGTGATAAAATGCACAATAGAAAATACATTGATAGAAAAGAAAGCATATAAAAACAAGATGGGACCCATCATTTCCTAAGTGAATGACAAATCCCATTGTCCGTATCAGCATCTTAATCTATCACAATGATAGCTCCAAGAGAAGACCTACAGGAGGAAGAGAAAATTGATGTTAGAGCTCAGGGTTTCATCTCTGCTTCTATATACAATAATAAAAAATGTAATTTCTATTCTACATCTAATCAGTAAGATAGATTAGATAAACTAAACATAAGATGTAGAGGAATGAAAGAGGACCTGAAGAATATCAGATCAAACCATGAAAAGTGAGGCTTCAACCTCAATGTTTTCTCTAACATGTTTGTTCAATTTGTGCAGATACATGTATCTAATCATGTAGTCTTGAGCAACATTCACAATGTAGAGACTATCAGTTGTAGCAGTCAAGAGAAAGGACATTCAAGAGACAAGTACATTCAATAGCTTAGAGAGAGATACTGCATAAGATTGGATAGTCTGAAGTACAAAGGACATCATAGTCATTCAAAGGATGATATAGAAATGAGCAGTCAATAGGAGAGTTGAATGAGTAACAACAGTCATACAGTCTAACATCGTAAGAACTTGATGAAGAAGTCCTCCATAGAGAATATAACTATCAAGAAGTTAAAGCACAGTAATAAGATTCACTCATCATATTAAGTATGCTATAGGGAACAAGCTATAGCTCAAAGTATGCATAGTAGTATTCATATGATCAGAGCCAAGATTATCAAGCTGTCTAAGATTGTATCCAGATTCATAAGACATACCTTTGCACTAAGTTACACTAAGGAGACAGTGAGCTAAAGCAATTGTGATAAATGAATATAAGGGACTTATTTATACAGTGATATGCATAATAGTAGAAGCCCTTGAAGAGCTCAAGAGGAAAAAGCATGTATGACAGTCAAGAGAGAGGTCTGCACCCATGCAAACTGATAGAGTCCACCATAGACAAAAGGAAAGCAGTCCTTTTATGCCATGGGATAGAGATAGATACATCAAAGGAGTAGTTACTAATGCATTAGAGAAGACAGTCAAAGCTCATGAACATCATGCAAGCTATAGCAGCAGACAAAAAATATGATACTGATAAAATAGTCGTAAAACTATCATGGAACAGTCATGGAAAATGTATAAGGAACAATATTCATAAGGAAATAGTCATCATTAACTGAAAAAAACACTATCAAAGCACAAGGAACAATCCATGGAAGTTACGAAGGTGCAACAGTTTTCTTAAAGTGTAGCAGTCATGTGCTAGAGCAAACAAGAATAGTGGTGCAGTCCAAACAAAGATGAAAGACCTTGACAGTCATCTAGAAGACAAGAAAAACACAGTTATTATCACTGAAGGTTGCCAAGAATCAATGAGATAATGCCAATGTATAGTAATATAGTCATGAGGATATAATCAAATATATTGGTGTAGTAAAGGCCAATCTGAATAGTAACAATATGAAAAATATTTACCACTTTTCGTTGTAAATGTGAATAACATAGAAAATAAGGCAAGTGTAACTATTAAGAGGGTAAGACTGAAAGGAGTATGAAGGAGGCAATATAAATACCTATCACTAAGGATGAGAAAACTGGTAGACAACATGGAAACTAAAAGAGATGCCCATAGTGCTAAAGGAAACATACACAGAGAAGACCCAAGAAGCTAGGGGGCAACAGTCTCAAATAGTTTAGTCACCAGATAAACTTCAGAAAGCTCTGAAAGAAAGAGTATTCAAGTAAATCACCACATACAGCTCAAAAGCAAGTGATGAATATGATTGTCCCAGATGATAGTCAGTGAGGGTATCTTGAAGCTCAAAGCCCAAATAAGTTGATAGTCATAGAGAGATACAATTCTGAGTGACAAGCAGGGATATTAGACATGCAACCAAAAAGTTATGAGAAGATGGAGTACCCTCCTATTATTATTGAGTGTGGAGAGCTAGCAAGAAGATAAAGAATATAGTGAAGCTATGAAGGAAAGTTGTGTGTGCCTGAAGAGATTTCAAAGCACCATGCAAATAACCATTCAAGGGTTATGAAGATTCTAAAGCTTGGTCATGGACACCCTACAAACTTGCTAGATGTTGAAAGCTTATGCCATCCAGTATCATCAAAGATGGAATAATCATAGAAGAAACCTCATCAGTCCCTTGTTCGTAAACAACAAGGAGAAGGCCACATTCTCACAAATGACAAAATCCATCTTGCATAGTATCAAAGGATATCAGAATGAAGAAAATTGTTTCAGTAAACACAGGAATATCTGGATAGAGGTTAAGGGACTTATAATGCATGACAATTCATGGAAGATTCTTATGAGAAACAACAAATAGATGAACATGAAATCAAAGAAAATATGAAGAATGACAATCTACTATGAAGCATCATCAACATCGTTTAATCATATTAAGAGCATATGCAGGCCTGAAGACAGTCATACCAAAACAAGTGATATGGTACAAAATGTGTTTATGTATTACACAAGGTCTATTAGAAGTGATTGAGGGTTTGCAAAACCCTAATAGAGGTGTACTCATGTCACAAAGGTATGCACGCAAATAATATGCAAAGGTCTTAAAGTCTCCCAAATTAGAATGTGTAGATGAGTCTAGACAAAGAAATGGTTATGCAGTGACAGTTTTGAACATGTTGAAGGGTCCAAAATAGTCATACATTAGGATGCCTACACATTGGTGAGAGACTAGTGGAAAGTCTTCAAAAGAAACCAAATAGAATACTGTATATAGGGACATTTAATTGTGAAGGAGCACATGAAAGCCCTTGTGCAGGGGACTGTTGAAACTACGAGGAGTGACCAAACACATGAACATTTCTATGTAACTAGAAGAGTATATAGAGTATCAAAGGTTGTATAGAAACCCTCACTAGAAATGTATTGTGTATGTCTATTAGAGAATGAAGCACATCATACACAGGAAATGAAACCCTAGCATTTAAAGCAGGATCAGTCACAAGGGTAAAATAGAAGCAGAGTCTCATATTTCTCACCTTCCTTATGCATAAAAAGGAACAATAGAAAGATGAATAAAGAGAGTAACCTATGATTTGTAGAGTGAATATACAAGAAGTGAAACCATAGTGAATGTTTTGAAAGAAGGAGCAACATGTTAGCTACAAATGGTGCAAAATACATTCACTATGAAGATAGATGCAGTAAAGCAAGCTTTCAAACCATAGCACGAGAAGTAAAGTTCCCTCATAGTCATCACTAAACTAACGCATATAAGCTTGTTCTTTCATCATTTTTGTTGCAGAACTAGAGGAGAAAAAGAAAAGAGCACACAGATATAAAAGCCTTTTTCGTGTCTTTTCAAAATAAATAGCAAATAGAAAGTGTTTACACTATTTTCCTATAGAAGACAGAGTGAAATATGGAAATATGACTTAGAGTGAGTGAGTAAATGGTAGGTTTTTTCTGTATCAGTTACAGAAAGCCCTCCAGATGTCATAGGAGCTTCAAACCCTAAAATACCCCTCCATGGTGGCAGCACAACAGAGCACAAAAGAGAGATGAAATGAAAAAAATGAAAAGTTCTTTAGGGTTTGAGTGTTTTTCTAAGTGCCCTAATTCGAATGTTGGGCTTTTTGTCTTAACTATTTAAGAAAATCAAGAATAATCAAATATAGGCCATGGTCAATAACCTCAAATAATAGAAACCTAGCAGTGCATGATGGAGGTCGGGGAGCAGAAAGAATATTATTGTGTTTTTTGACCTTAAAAAAAAAAATAATCATCATAAGACCTAATCATGCAAAATGAGCTCGTGAGGGTCTTGGGAGTCATAAGGAGTATATTGAGATTTTTCAAATGTTTTCAAACCTTAGAGTCAAAAAACATAATGATATGACTAAGGTTAATTAATTCCAATGGAGGTCTTTTGACCTTATTTGACTAAGGGTAGATTTGCTTGTTTTTCTAAGTCAATGGGCAGAATAGAGAGTTATTTTTGAATGAATAATGGAAAAGGGGGTATTTTTTTCCTTAAGGGCTATTATGTAAAGTCATGAACCCCTTATATTTTTGCATATATAATTGGCAAAAAAAAATTGTATGTTAACAAATATTAAGTGCAATAAATGTTAAATAAATTGCCTTAATACTTGTTATGTAATAACCACAAATAGAGAAAACATGCATTACATAAAATTTATTAAATCCATCACATTGATTGCATTTAAAAATTGTTAAAATAGGTTATTTTTACCCCTTAATCATGCAAAAATAAAGGAGGGGTTGAATTGAAGTGTAGGCTCATGCAGGGAGAGATATTTTGAGTTCTATTTTTTCCTTGGGGTCAAAAAGAACTAAGTTTGGCTTTTGTTTGGTCAACTATCCTCGGAGGAGAAGTTCTGAGCTATTTTTGCTCATCTTGGAGGATTTTTAGGGCCTAAACTTTAGGCTTTTTACTTGTGCTCACCTAGAAACTTGTAGTTACTAGTCTAGACTCATTCATGCATATTTTAGAGTCCAATTCAACTGGAGTTGACTTCCCATCCACTTTTGGAGATAGATTTTATATTATAGGAAAAAAGCTCATGCTTTTTCCTCTAGTTCTTGCTTTTTTGCCTTTGCATATTGCAGAGAGGAAGATTGTCTTGTAACTCAGCCATTTTTTTAGTTTATGCAATAACAACAATTTATTTTCTAGTAGTTTATTGTTATTTTGCATAGATTCCTTCCATTTTCTAATACAATCAGGGGTTCTTCTATCTGAATCCAGGTGTCTTGTTTATTTTGTGAGTGATTTGATAGGAATTTTTTGTGTTTTGCTTCAAAACCTCTAAATTCTTTGTCTCATTTATTTGATGCAAATATACAAATTTTAGTTTATTACATGTCATAGCTTGTGCAAGATTTCTCATGCCTTTTTGTGAAATACTTATGTGATGGATTTGATCAGTTTGGACTATAAGAATAGGTGTATTGGAAAGTGTTTATGCATCATATTATAGATTTAAGTTAAAATATTGGTGCATCACCCCCTTGAGGATAGATTTTCAATTTAGTTTCAGTTTATACAGTACTCTTCTATCTCTTTTCTTCATCAAGTTACCGATCCAAAGGGGCATTTAAAGGGAGCTGTCTCTTTCAGAGGTTCATTCTCATAATAGGCAAACCTGCAGTCTGAGAGTGTTCCTGTAATGATGCTAAAATCTTACTTACTAAAACTAGGAACTCAAAAGAAAATGCAATTCTAAATTTGGAAAGAAAAATGATTCAATACTCAAATATTCATAGTTGCATAAAGATAGCAAGTTCCAATAATGACATATAATTTTAATCAATCAATAAATTACATTTCCATATACTTTCACCAAAAGGGGTGTTTCAAGACATTTGATTCCATGTTACAACAGATTGTATCAATATTTCAGTTACTTCAATAAAAGTACAATTACAATTGGGCTTGAGCAAGCCATACAAAATTAATACAAGTATATCCATAAGAATCATATATATATATAAAGAATCCTCTAATCTCAACCACCATGACCCTAATGGTCTTCCGCAAGTTGAGGTCAAGAATGTGGTCAAGGTGCTTTTTCCACCCAACCATGAAGTACTAGACTTCCCCTTTTTCCTTCCTAACTTGAAGGAAGCACCGACCCTACAAGAGGAGCCTATAAACCTGGAACGATAAAGGCAGGAGGGAGCTCTCGATGCATGCCTAGTGCCTGTATGCATTCCTAAACTATACTAGAAATGGCATAACTCTCGCAATAGGATGTGGTAGAGACATATATAATTGTAGGCTTTTCAAATCCATCTTTTTCAATGGTCTATCAGCTTGGCCAAGCTTAACAAAACAAAATGGTAATCTAGAAAAAGTAGATTACCGTCTCTGGAGCCCACATTCAACATCCTGTCCCAGAAGTAAAGTAACTCTCCAATATAACACAAAATTTATCCAGACAGAAGGAATAAATCAATTTCCAAAGTTTAAAGTAATGCTTCATAGTTTTTTAAGTTTCAAAAAAATCTAAAGGGTTATAATGATCTTTTGAAAAATACACATTTTCTAATTTGGTAAGAAATTATTGTTGAAACAAAAGTTAATTCTATTACTTTATTTTGGTGTTGGTCCATTTTCATCCTATTGGGTTCGATATATTTTCGGATAAAAAGTTGGACAATATGATCCCACTAACATATTTTTCTACAAAACCAACATAGAAAGTTTTTAATCAATTATATTCATTTATTGTCCAATTTTTGAAAGAAATAATAAACTCGTTTATATTCCATGAAAAATTTTGAGTAAAACATTTAAATTTTTGATAAAATCAAATAACTAAATTAAATATATGTTAATATAATTCCATATATATATATATATATAAAATAGAGTAAAATAAATATATTTATGATATAAATCAATTAATCCAAATATATATAAATTAAATAATTCTAACTCAGCGAATGATAAAAGACCAGTAAATAGTATAATTTCCAGTGAATAATCCTCATAGAAAAACTAACATTTAGCATATGAAAGCATTTTGAAATAGAATTTAACTTAATGTATAATATTAAATATCTTTAGTGGGAGCAACAGTAAAAATCATTCAATAATAAATTATAATGTGCAACATGTAAAATTTGTAAGTGATTTTATTATATGAATCAGATGTTCTATATAAATATATATATGTATATACTGCTTGTGTATTTATATATATATATATATATATATATATATATATATATATATATATATATATATATATATATTGCATAAAAATTAATATTTTATATATATCATATTATAATTTTACTACAATCACCATTACATATCTGAGAAAATGCTTTCTCAATAACTTTAGATCTATGTGATAGATAAAAATAATAATATAAATACAACATTGATATTAAGTTTATAAATATATGAATATATAAAATAGAAATTTGATAAAAGAAAACAATTTTAAGTTTTTACAGAAAAATGATCGAATATATATAAATACATTATGCATAGGAACCTAGTTTGCTATTCTTCTGTTGATCTCTTGATATTCCTCTTTTCCTCTATTTTTTCCTCTTCTTTGTTCTCTCTTTTTGCACTAATTTTCTCTTTGGCTTCCAAATACCTGTGAATATTTTCTGTATGTGAATAATGAGAGTTAAATCTTTATTTAAATTCCTTTATTTCCTTTTTCTAATTTCCTTACTATATTTCCCAGTTCCTAATTTTTGTATAGATTTTGTCTTTTTCTAAATCTATCTTTTTCCATCTTTCTATTTGTTTCTATCTTTTTTTTTTTATATATTTTCTAATTTTGTTTTCTTTTTCTAAGTTCTTTATTTCTAATTGTCAATTAAAATAGATTTTTCTAATTTTGTAACTCACATATAGGACTAACTTAATTTATTACTAAATCTTGGAAAAAATATAGATAATAATTCTAATTTCAAAAAAGGCATAATTTTAATAACTAATGTGATTCTAATATTAAATTTGCCACATAACTTATTTCTAAAATAATAATTAAATAAAATCTAATTATTTCCCTCACATACAAATTAAAATAAAATATATAAGTATATAACTATGTAAATATATAATTTAATTTACTTTATATTTCATATAGAATATTTTTAATATAAATAGAATAATAACTAGAATTATAAGGTATTTTTCTTTTCTAAAATAAAATAATAAGAAAACAATATTTTAATAATGCAATACTAATGCATCTATATGCCATCTACATGTGTGTGTGTATTCGAGAGAATCCCCTCCATCCTAACCCTGCTAGGGAGCTAACCACCTCAACCTTGACAACACCCTTCTCTTCGACAACCTGCAATTCATGAAACTCAAATTTTCTGTTAATAGGTTAGTGTCCAATAGCCGAAGCATCACAATTTATTAAATAAAATAATATTCAGTTTATCATTTCAAATAATATTCACTTATTCCATCTTTTAAAATAAAATTCCATCTATTTAATTCAAATCAAAATAAAATAAGTGTCTATCTATTTAATTCAAGTTAAATTAAAATAACATTTATTTAATCCACATATAATTATCTAAAAATAGCTCTAAATATAGTAAGTTCATAATGTAGTAGAGTTTGAGATGTGACATTCTTCCCCACTTGGAAAAGATATCGTCTCGATGTCTTATTACAAAACATCTACATAAAAAAAATCTTATACAACCAATATCAATAACATAACTAAGTCATAATTATATAGAAAAAAAAAGTTTATGCTGAAATTTCAAATATATTGAACATAAAACAATTGCATACCCTTTTCCAACTTGTTTTTACCTTAACATTACAACTAGTCCACCTAACCCAGAGGTTGATTATTTCAAAAGTACCTGATGCTTAAACAACAAGTCCTTGTGTCTAACAATGATCACTTGCACAAGTAGTTAGATCATTAGTAGGTAAAATTAAATAACCTTTTTGAAGCTATTTCATTAGCACAAACAAGATTGAATCGAACCTTTATAGATAAGTCAAGCATGAAGAGATAATTATTATTTACAAATTCATCACACAAAATGTATTACTTGGATAAAGTACACAAAGTATGAGTACAATTCCAAAATCAAGTAATAAAGAAAGATAAAAGTTCAAATCCTAGATTCATTCATATGCATAACCAATTAAGATAGGAGATCCACTTCTTAACATTCTAGTTCTAACCCACTATCATTTCTAAAGTTTTACATAGTTGTCCTATACAAAAGTATTTATTAAACCAAGTATCATATAATTGTACCCTAGAAATGTCAACACTTAAGAAGATATATTAATCATAATTCAAGTTATGCAAAATTGCTACCTACTCAAGGTATTCTTCATTCATCTATACATCAAACACCACATCTTTTATTACATAAATGAAGTTATAATTATTCCAAATCTGATCACATGCATAAAAGTCTACATACTCATTGTTCTAGGATCTCTATTCTTCTAGCATGGTTCTAGATGTTAGACATCATTGTTCCTTATCATTTCTACATACAAAAATTCAAACAAGTCTTATCACAGCCTAAGACATTTGCATACCAGTGATTTTTATCCAACATACTTACTCACGTGGTATAACTATGTACTAAATCGCAAAAAGTCACCCATATAGAAAGATTACAATCTATTCATATTGTCAACATGCCTACTCGCATGAGACATCTGAACAATTACCACTATGATGATAAACAAGCATCCCATACTACTTGTTATCATCAATGGAAAATAAACAACACTAAACAAAAAGAAAAAGTTTCAATCATTAAGATTCAAGGAAATATCAACACTACATTTTAAAATGTGTTTCAACAATAAATTACAACAAGATCATCAACATGATCAGCAACATAAAAGATAAGAAGATCATCGAAGATCAACATTGAAGTGTGAAGATCAACAAGTCTTCAATACTAAATCATTGAAGATTGTCACTCACAAAGGATCATCCATACTAGAATAAGAATTTTAACTTGATTACAACACCAAATCATAAATATTGGAGGTTATGTAGGTCATCATGATCTTGATACTAATTCATAGATTAAGTAGCACTAAACAAGATGATTGAAAACTAGTTCATTGAAAGTCAAAATGTCATCATAATTTTCATCACTAAATCAAAAGGAATATTTCAATAGATGTATTTTGTATCAACAAGACTCTTAAGTCAAAAGAGAATTAAATCTCAAAGGTAGACATTCAAACTTTTAAATCATGGAGAGTCAAATCTCAAAAGTAAGTGAAGCCACTTCATTTCAATTGATTGAAAACGGTCAAGCAAGGAAAGACTTCAACAATTGCTATCAACTCAACATAGAAGGTTGCCATAAATATAATCAGTTGAAAAGATTACAACAGTAGCCTTTAGGGTTTGACATTGAGAATGGAAGTCAACACTTGGCTGACAAAGTTTATTATTTGACCGACTTAGTCAACAAGGAGTTTTCAAAAATCAAACTAGATTCAACATAAATCCTAAATGTAAAAGATCAGTATCTCATCAAAGGTTATCAAGTTTCATCACCAACCAACTAATGTGGTTGACAAGAAAGAATTTACACATAATCAAACACAATCAAAATCGTCAAGAAAGGTTTGTCAAATTTTGAAATATTTAGTCGAAGAAACTCATCATCATTAAAGAAAAGGTGATAAGAAGATCTTCAATAACATAAAGAAATCATTATGGTCGTGAAAGATAAACAATCACAGATAAGTCAAATCATCATCACATAATATATGACTAAATTGCCAAAAAGATCCTTTCAAGTTTTCTTAAAGTAAAACTAAGTTTCATTTGTATAGAAGTGCACTGCATAGTATTAAGTGTCTAATTCATTTCAAATAATACATACTGCAATTCTTCAAAATACTTTTCAATTCAAACAAGAATTTTTTCCACACATATCTATCTCATAAGCATTCCTTATTCCTAATGCATCACTTGCCTACTAAGTTATGAATTTGTTAGAATCTGAAAAGATTAATAACCCAGAAAACTAGTGCAAATGAATAGATATCTAAACTATGAATGCAAATGATGCGAAATCAAAATAGCAACATAGAGTCAGTATCCAAGAGAGTAATGCAAATGCTAGAAGTAAAATAGCATTGAGAGGATACAAAAGTAAGAGATACAAAATACAAGCCAAGTAGCATGCTTATATAGACTAGGAAGAGGGAGGAGGTGGCAACACCGACCAATGAGGAGAAAGCATCTATCAGACTAAAGATAGCAAAGTATCTTCCCAAGATAGCTAATGGATGCTCACATGTAGGAAGGTGACACCTCGCAACTACTCACCTAATAAGACATGCTTTATTAACCTAAGCGAGACTAATAGAAGTGTAGGAAAAACCTAGGAAATAAAAACCTACACTAACACCCCCCCATAAGCGAAGCTTAGGTGGATGTAGAAATGGGTCCCAGCAAATCAAGCCTGATGAGGTACCCATGTACATAAAACTCCCCCCAAAGAGAGAGAAAAGTCCCCCCCCCAAAATAGAGAGAGAAGAGACCCCCCAAAGTAGAGAGAGTCAGGACTCCGAGTGAGAGGAAAAAGGCCCCCAGAAGATGAAGCATCCCGCACCCCCAGCAAAGTTCACAAATGAAGGAACTTGCTCTCAATGAAGGGTTTGGTGAAGATATCAACAACCTGCTCGGAAGTCAGACAGTAGCGAAGGTCGATGACGTGGCCATGGATGAGTCGTGGATGTAGTGCATGTGGACCTCTATGTGTTTGGTCTGCTGATGATGGACTGGATTTCGTGAGATTTGAATGGCACTCTGGTTCTCACAAAATATGACTGATGGCCATCTGATCTAGGTACCAAACTCAGTGAGAAGATTTTGAAGCCAAATGGCCTCAGTGGCGGCATTCACAGCCCCTCGATACTCGGCCTCAGTAGAAGATAGAGCAATAGCAGACTACTTCTTGCTCGACCAACAAACAAGACCTAAACCAGTGAGAAGTTGTAACATGAAGTAGACTTGTGATCCTAAGAATTGTCCACCCAATCTGAATTTGTGTAGCCCACCAAGTCAAGCTCAATGCCCACTGCGTAGTGAATCCCAAAACTGTGAGTACCCTGAATGTAGTGAAGGATCCACCTGGCTACTTTCCAGTGTAGCTCATGAGGCTTCTGCATGAATTGAGAGACCATGCCTATAGCATATGAAATGTCAGGTCTCGTATGAGTCAGATAAATGAGACTCCCAACAAGCTGTTGGTACAAAGTGCCATCAACAAGTGGAGAAGAACACTGAGCCTCAAGTTTGACTCCAGAAAGGAAGTGAGTCGGAGCAGGCTTACAGTCACCCATATGAAACCTCGAGAGAAAATCTAGAGCATACTTGGACTGTGTGATGGTGATCCCAGAAGAAGACTGAAAGATTTCAATCCTGAGAAAGTAATGCAACAAGCCCAAGTCAGTCATCAAAAACCTATCATGAAGGGTAGTTTTGACAGCCCCAATGGTGGATGAAGAACTCCCTGTGATCAGCAAGTCATCAACATACAAAACCAGAAATAGGAGTGAATCATCCTACTACAGAATGCAGACATTGGGATCAGAATGGCACTGAGTGAACCCAACTGATACAAGGAAGGAGTCCATCTTGGCATACCAGGCCCGAGGAGCCTATTTGAGGCCATAGAGAGACTTCCAAAGATAGCACACAAGTGAAGAATCCTGAATGAACCCCTGTGGCTGCTCCATGTAGATCTCCTCTTGAAGGTCACCATGAAGAAAAGTACTCTTCACATCCATCTCGTGTACTTCCCAACGATTAGTTGCAGCAATGGCAAGAACAAGTCAGATGGAATTCATTCAGGCAACTAGCGCAAAAGTCTCAGAGTAGTCAATCCCAGGAACTTGGGAGAATCCTTTGGCGACCAAGCGAGCCTTATGCTTGTCAACCAACCCATCTGCTGCAAATTTTGTCTGATAGATCCACTTACATCGAACAAGTTTTCTTCCCTTAGAAAGAGGGACAAGATCCCAAGTGTGGTTCCTCATCAAGGAACTATACTCCTCCTACATAGTTGTATCCCACTCAGGAATACCAGAAGCCTCATGAAAAGACTATGGATCTGAGGCAGTAGCAATGAAAACATGTGGAGCATCCTGAAATTGTGAACAAGTCCACCTAGTGTCTGATGGATCCCCAACCCAATCACTTGCAGACTACAAGGTCTATCTAGCCCAAAGTGGACTAGAAGATGGAGAATCTAGAGGAGAATCATCAACCTCTGAATGATGACTAGGAGAGGAAGGAGGTGAGTCCTCTGAATTGCTCTCTACATCAGAAGTGGAGGTAGAAGACTGCTTAGGTGAATCTGACTCATCAGAAGATCTGTCATGTATCCCAAGTGACTCCAATGTCAAAGTAGAAGGAGTTGGAGAAGTGATAGAAAGTGAGCTCGAAGAGCCCTCCTCAAACTAAACACTCCTCTCAATGAACAACTCATGTGTAGTAGGGTGGAGCAACCGATAACCCTTCACACCATCAGGATAACATACAAATATGCAAGGTCTGCTCTACGGATCCAAGGCCTTGCATTTCTCTGCAGGAATGTGGGTCCATGCAGGAGAACCAAAAACTCAAAACTACTTTACTGATGGTTTCCCACCGCTCCAAGCTTCAAAAGGAGTGACTCCCTTCAAGGCTCGATGAGGAACACGGTTCTGGATATAACAAGCACAGTTAATGGCCTCTGCCCAATACTGTGGTGCAAGAGATCTGGAGTGAATCATGTAGTTCACCATTTCCTTCAAGGACCTATTCTTCCGTTCTGTAACACCATTCTGCTGAGGATTGTATGGAACTGAATGCTGCAAATCAATCCCCTCTGAAGTGCAAAACCTCTCAAACTGATGGTTGACATACTCACCACCATTGTCAGTGCGCAAAACTTTGATGGCTTTCCCAGATTAGTTCTCTGCAAAAGTTTTGAAGTCTTGAAAATGATCAAATACCTCTGATTTCTATTTGAGAAAGTACACCCAAGTATATCAAGAAAAGTCATCAATGAATGTGAGGACATATCTAGCCCTACTAAAAGAAGGATGCTGAAATGGACCAGCCAAATCACTGTGAACTAACTCCAGTATTTGTGAAGCTCTCCATGCCTCACCTTTGTCAAACTTTTCCTTAGGATGCTTACCAAGAATGCATCCTTGGAAAACACCACCTGAAAATTGAATTGAAGGTAAACCTGTGACCATGCTCTGCTGGTTGAGCTATTGCAAGTAGCAGAAGTTAAGATGGTCAAACCGCTCATGCCATAATCTACTCACATCATTAGAATGAGTGAGCAAAACAGTTGAAGGAGGATCAGGAACAAAGTGAGAAAATAGATAGAGCCGTGACTGATGATCTGCTCTCCCAACTGCAACTGTAGAACCACTGTGCAACTCATGAATCTCCACTGAATCAGGAGTAAACTCAACCCACTTGCTTGAACCTGTGTGAGTGATCTGGTATACCGATAGGAGATTAGTTGATAATGAGGGCACACAAAGAACATCATGGAATGTGCCATCCCCCACATCAACAGACCCTCTCCCATACACCTCAGCAGGAGTGTCATCATCCATCAAAATAGAAGGCATAGTACACGGCTCCAAAGATGCAAGTTCTTCCTTAGATGAAGCCATGTGGTGCGAAGCACCTGAATTAAGAACCCAAGTGGATGGTGAAGAAGCAATTACAACAAGGGCCTTACCCTTTCCTTTCCCCTTGCTATTTTATTTTGCCTTATTAGACCCCTCATTAGAACTTTGTTTGATAGACTCAGGAACACTGATATTATTCTTCTCAAGAATGTGTGTCAAGTGATCAATTTGTTTCTTCAGACATTTATGTTCATCATGACCAGATCTTTTACAATAGGCACATTGGACCCTCTCTTTCTTAGGCTTTTCACCCTTGGAAGATTGAGTCTCATTAGTTCCTTTTGAAGCAACTGGTATCTGATCCTTCTTCTCCTTGCTATTCTTCTGTTTCTTATCCTTACTATTATTGTTACTACTTTGTCCTTTCTATTCTTTTGTGCCTTGGTTGGCAGTCAAGGCATGTGACTTAGAGGACTTAAGAGTGCCCATCTAGATTAGCTTGTTCTATTCCCGAGTGAGACTGACAGCAAAATCATCTAAAGATGGCATGGTGAATTGAGTACCAAGTGCACCCTTAGTAGCATAGAAAGTAGAAACAAACATAGAATATTATGAACTTAGCTTAGAGAGAATACTAAGAATCAGTTGTTCATCTTTCTTTTCAATTCCACATTATTTTAACTACATCCTTAGTGATTTCAATTTAGTGAAGAAATCCTGGATTGTGTTGAAATTGCTTGGACTTAAACTAATTAGTTCATTTTCCAACATATGACCCCTCATTGAATCTTGTCTACCAAATAGTTTTTCTAGCTTTGTCTAGATTTCATTTGGTGTATTCAAAGACTCAATGTGAAAGAGCAAATCAAGAGAAACAAACAAACACAATGTTTCATATGCCTCATCACATTTGTTAAACCACTTAGGCTTATCTTCATCTTTAGCAGGTTCAGTTTCAAGTCCCATAGTTATCCTATTTAATCCAGCTTTCCTTAAGTGAATTGTCATGCGTGATTTCCACTTAAAGTAATTGTATGGAGTTAGGATGGGAAGATTTGTTTGATCCATGATGAAGAAATGTAGAGAAGAAGTGTCGAAAAGAAGAGAACCCAACCAAGACAACCCCCCCTTTTCAATCAATCAAAGAACCCCCTGAAGAAAATATGATTTGGCACTTTATATTAGTGCATTTACAACTGCCATTAGCAATAAATACTAAGTGGTCTTGATTTCAATGCATTACAAAACCCTCATAAAGAGCATATGTTGAAAATACAACTTTGGCTCAATGCCCAAATAAATAAATAGTACCACTGTGATCTACTCAAAAAATCATGCACTTTCAAAAAAAGAATCACCTCGATACAAGGTTGTATGTGAAAGTTATGATCCTCTGAAGTTCCCAAAACGAGAATTGTGCAATGTCATGACTGAGAATTTGCAATTTCTAAAAAATCTTGGCATCAAAACTTAAAAAATTCTGCACTAGTGCATAGAGCACCAAAAAATAGCCAAAATTTAAAAAATTCGTGGGAAAGGGAGTCTATATGAGCAAGAATGGAGCATTTGAAAACTGCCTTCAAAATTGCAACTGCCAACGGAGAGGGGTCCTGCTGTAGCTTTTTGAGCATGTTTCTGTAAAATATATACATTGCATGCAAAAATGGAAAGCTACCCAGATGGGTTTTCTGTGCTGCAAACAAAACCCAGAAGGCATTTTTCTTGCTAATGTACAGAAGATGTTGCTCTAGTGTAAACAGAATGCCTTTAGCTACAAAAAATGACCCCAGCAACCAACAAATGACATGCAAAGGCTAAGTCAACTACTTAAGACAAGAAATGGCATGCTGGAACCTACAATATTAATTGAAAACACCAAATATGCAAGTTGTTTGTCAAATTTAAGTTCAAAACCCCGGTTCCACAATTATGTATGACAATCCCTGATTTCGGTGAAACGAAAGCCAAATCTAACTTTTTCAAGCCTCTTGGACGCATTGGAATAGCTAGAAATGCTGCCAGTATAACCAAAAATACTGCAATCACCCAAATTTCATAAAACACATGTGTAAACCCAGAGATTAAAAAAGTTTCCATCAAACTTTTCTGATTCTCAAGATCATCTGAAGATGCAAGAGAAGAGCATACTGGGTTTTTTTTTAAACTATAATAAGATTTATTAACCCCCCTTGAATCTCTCAAATATGGAAACTAAAATCTACTCTTGCACATAGAATAGCTCTGATACCATGTTAGAATCTGAAAAGATTAATAACCCAAAAAACTAGTGCAAACAAATAGATATCTAAACTATGAATGCAAATGATGCAAAATCAAAATAGCAACATAGAGTCAGTATCCAAGAGAGTAATGCAAATGCTAGAAGCAAAATAGCATTGAGAGGATGCAAAAGCAAGAGATACAAAATACAAGCCAAGTAGCATGCTTATATAGACTAGGAAGAGGGAGGAGGTGGCAACACTGACCAATGAGGAGCAACCATCTATCAGACTAAAGATAGCAAAGTATCTTCCCAAGATAGCTAATGGATGATCCCATGTAGGAAGGTGACACCTTGCAACTAAACACCTAATAAGACATGCTTTATTAACCTAAGCAAGATTAATAGAAGTGTAGGAAAAACCTAGGAAATATAGGGAAAAATAAATACCCCACTAGGAAATAAAAACCTACACTAACAGAAGAAACATGTTAGAACAAACATATAACATTACTCATTCATGAACATGCAGTCACACAGTGCACATAGCATGAATAATTAGCAATCCTGAATACACGAACCCTAGGTGCATAGCTCACACAGGGTAAGAATACATATGCATCATTCACAAAAAGTATATCACACATACTTGTAGTGCATCACTTGCATAAGGCATTAGTTTCTATGAACATTATGTGTTCAAGTACAAGTTTAATAATTATGATAAGTGCATCTCTCGTACAAAATATGAAATATGCATAACATGCATGATTATAGGGATCATCACTTGACCCATATAACACAATGAATAGAAAAGGTGCATCTCATACACAAATTATGAAGGCAATCATTACTCAAGTGCTCAAAAGAATCAATAATTTACTCTACTGCATCACTCGCACAGAGACAACAATAATACGAATCATCAACGCTAATAACAATCAAGCATACAAGACTCACAACATCCATCATTCTTTCCTATAAGATAGATCGAAATAACTTCTATCATGAATCATTAACGAAGATCCTTAAGACATCTTAACCATGCATTCTCCAAATATCTCATGGATTCTACTAGATCCATACTCACATCCTGAAAGATTAAGATGTTTCTCAACATTTAACTTGCCCAAAGCTTAGTACTGATACAAACATTCTTACTTTTAAAACATCTATCTTAGTATTTCCTTCCTGCAAGAAGGCTCAACCAAAAAAAATGTATCCAACATTGTCAACTTTATTTCACAGGTGATTTTCCTTCTTCCTCTTATCAACTTATCCAACCTTTACATTATCAGAGAGATCTCTCTTCTCAATATTTTTCTATTAATTCATATCGTCACTCTTGTGTTGTCACCATATCTTTCCTGAATCAGGTATAGCTATCCAACTCACCTCATCATTCACCCTTTTAATTCCAAAATGATTTCCAATCCGTCATTTTTGTAGAGAGTCCTATGGCAAACACAACTAAAGTGATGAGGACAAAACTAGTTAATAATGTTTCTAGACATAGAATGATTGAACTACATCTAAGCTTCTACTTGGTTCCAACTAAACCATCCAAGAATCAACAAGATTCCATCTCATCAAAAGAATCTTTAACTCATAACTAGGGTCCTTAATACACTCAATGCACCTACGACTTTATGTCATCAATAGGTTCGCATTACTAAGCATAGGAGACTCGAGGCCTGAGTGTTGAACTTGGGAGCTCTGATACCAAATATAATGATTCTAAAATCTTACTTACTAAAACTAGGAACTCAAAGGAAAATGCAATTCTAAATTTGGAAAGAAAAATGATTCAATACTCAAATATTCATAGTTGCATAAAGATAGCAAATTCCAATAATGAAGTACAATTTTAATCAATCAATAAATTACATTTCTATATACTTTCACCAAAAAGGGTGTTTCAAGACATTTGATTCCATGTTACAAGAGATTGTATCAATATTTCAGTTACTTCAATAAAAGTACAATTATAATTGGGCTTGAGCAAGCCATACAAAATTAATACAAGTATATCCATAAGAATCATATATATATATATATATATATAAAGAATCCTCTGATCTGAACCGCTATGACCCCAATGGTCTTCCGCAAGTTGAGGTCAAGAATGTTGTCAAGGTGCTTTTTCCACCCAACCACGAAGTACTAGACTTCCCCGGTTTTCTTTCTAACTCGAAGGAAGCACCAACCCTACAAGAGAAGCCTAGCAACCCAGAACTGTAAAGGCAGGAGTGAGCTCTCGATGCATGCCTAGTGCCTGTATGCATTCCTAAACTATACTAGCAAATACATATATATAATTCTAGGCTTTTCAAATCCATCTTTTTCAATGGTCTATCAGCTTGGCCAAGCTTAACAAAACAAAATGGTAATCTAAAAAAAGTATATTACCTTCGCTGGAGCCCACATTCGGCATCCTGTCCCGGAAGTAAAGTAACTCTCCAATATAACACAGAATTTATCCAGATAGAAGGAATAAATCAATTTCCAAAGTTTAAAGTAATGCTTCATAGTTTTTAAGTTTCAAAAAAATCTAAAGGGTTATAATGATCTTTCAAAAAATAAACGTTTTCTAATTTGGTAAGAAATTATTGTTGAAACAAAAGTTAATTCTATTACTTTACTTTAGTGCTGGTCCATTTTCATCCTATTGGGTTCGATATATTATCAGATAAAAAGTTGAACAATATGATCCCACTAACATGTTTTTCTACAAAACCAACATAGAAAGTTTTTAATTAATTATATTCATTTATTGTCCAATTTTTGAAAGAAATAATAAATTCATTTATATTCCATGAAAATTTTTGAGTAAAACATTTAGATTTTTGATAAAATCAAATAACTAAATTAAATATATGTTAATATAATTCCATAGATATAATCACACTTACACACACACACACACACACACACATCCCATTATAAAAATAGAGTAAAATAAATATATTTATGATAGAAATAAATTAATCTGAATATATACTAATTTAATTCAAAATACATATATATATATATATATATATATATATATATATATATATATATCAGCGAATGACTTTAACTCATAATTTCTAGCAAATGTTATAGATAGAAGTTTCAGCGAATGATAAAAGACAAGCAAATAGTATAATTTCCAGCAAATAATCCTCATAGAAAAACTAACATTCAGCATATGAAAGCATGTTGAAACATAATTTAACTCAATGTATAATACTAAATATCTTTAGTGGGAGCAATAGTAAAAATCATTCAATAATAAATTATAATGTACAACATGTAAAATTTGTAAGTGATTTTATTATATGAATCGGATGTTCTATATATATACTAATTTTTATGCAATATATATATATATATATATATATATATATATATATATATATATATATATATATATATATATATATATATATATATATATATATATATATATATATATATATATATATATATTTTACTACAATCACCATTACATATATGAGAAAATGCTTTCTCAATAACTTTAGATCTCTTGATATTCCTCTTTTCCTCTATTTTTTCCTCTTCTTTGTTCTCTCTTTTTGCACTACTTTTCTCTTTGGCTTCCAAATTCCTTTTCTGTGTGTGAATAATGAGAGTTAAATCTTTATTTAAATTCCTTTATTTCCTTTTTCTAATTTCCTTACTATATTTCCCAGTTCCTAATTTTTGTATAGATTTTGTCTTTTTCTAAATCTGTGTCTTTTTCCATTTTTCTATTTGTTTCTATCTTTTTTATTTTTTTATTTTTTTTATTTTCTAATTTTGTTTTCTTTTTCTAAATTCTTTATTTCTAATTGTCAATTAAAATAGATTTTTCTAATTTTGTAACTCACATATAGGACTAACTTAATTTATTACTAAATCTTGGAATACATATAGATAATAATTCTAATTTTGAAAAAGGCATAATTTTAATAACTAATGTGATTCTAAAAATAAATATGCCACATAACTTATTTCTAAAATAATAATTAAATAAAATATAATTATTTCCCTCACATACAAATTAAAATAAAATATATAAATATATAACTATGTAAATATATAATTTAATTTACTTTATATTTTATATAGAATATTTTTAATATAAATAGAATAATAACTAGAAATATAAGGTATTTTTCTTTTCTAAAATAAAATAATAAGAAAACAATATTTTAATAATGCAATACTAATGCATCTATATGCCATCTACATGTGTGTGTGTATTCGAGAGAATCCCCTCCATCCTAACCTTGCCAGGGAGCTAACCACCTCAACCTTGACCACACCCTTGTCTTTCACAACCTACAATTCATGAAACTCAAATTTTTTGTTAGTAGGTTAGTGTCCAATAGCCGAAGCATCACAATTTATTAAATAAAACAATATTCACTTTATCATTTCAAATAATATTCACTTATTCCATCTTTTAAAATAAAATTCCATCTATTTAATTCAAATCAAAATAAAATAAGTGTCTATCTATTTAATTCAAGTCAAATTAAAATAACATTTATTTAATCCACATATAATTATCTAAAAATAGATCTAAATATAGTAAGTTCATAATGTAGAAGAGTTTGAGACTTGACAGTTCCCATGTTGCACGGGATTGCCAAGCTTGTAAAGGCCTAGCATTCAAGGTGCAATCCTTCATGACAACAAGCTTGAAACCCATGGGGATATCCATATAAGCACTAAATACTATAGAAAATAGAGAATATCCCAATTCACCCTCATATCTTCTCATGTCAAAAAGAGCCCAAACCAAGACCATAGGATCACTAATGCATGCATCTTATTGATAATTTGCTTGGTACTCTGTGTGATCAGCACTATGGACTGATGTATAGTCTAGGACAGCAGGGGTGTAAGTGCTCTAGCATTCATTTTCAATTCTTGACTTACACCTTTCATCAACATTAGGTACCTTAGGGCAGAAAACACTCGTAGACAAGAAACTCTTGAACATTCCATACTTCCAGTTGTTTTCAATGTCCATGGCTATCTCATAAGTCTAACACAACTTGGTTGTAGGATCCTTGTCTCTCAATCGGTATCTCATCTTTCCATCAAAAGCTCCCAAGTAAACCACTAAACATACTCCATCATTTGGTTTGATCACTTCAGGAATATCTCTCAATGTTTTTGAAAACCTCAAATTCAATGCTGGGACTAAGTGAGTGTAGGATCATGATTCGCCAAACACTACCCCTAAGTGGCAATGTAAATGTGAAAAATGGACTTAAGTAACTTCATGTCAAAAATTGAATGAGTTATCTACATAATCTAGAAATAAGGTAGTAATAAAAGTTGTAATAAATTGAATGTAGTTTATAGGCTACTACTTTTTTAAAAATTTTAAAAATAGTTTGGTGAAAATTGGATATTTCAATGGAGCACTACTAAAATTTCCAGAGAAACATAAAAAGTATGTGTCATTCCGGCCAACCTAAGTATGAGAAAAAGACAGTATTTTTTCATCCATGATTTGGATTTAAGTCAAGGACACATGAGCGAATGTGATGCATATTTTTTTAAATTTTTCAAATAAATAAATAATTATTTATGAATTTTTTACTGTGACTTTTTTAAAATATTAAAAAATAATTTTCTAGCCAACCTAACTTGGTCAAAAATATATTAAAATCATTTAAAAAAAAATTTAATGCATACCCAATAAATCCTAGAATGTGATGCATCTTTTGGATTTAAAAAAGGATTAATATGTTGAAAGTTATGGATGTTTTTCAATATGTATATCTATTAGGAAATCAGACATAGCATATGTAGAAAATTAATAATAATTACCTATTCAATTATTATGAGGCATATATTATATTTTTAGAATCTTAATAGCTTCCTTTCTAAACCCTTTTCATTTGATTAAATTTAGTTACAAAAAAGTTTGTTAGCTTCAAGGATGAAATTGTGGAAAATTTTAGGATAACACTAAATGGGTGGTTTTGCATGTTTCATTGGCAAGTTTTGGGACTCCCACTTGCCTAAATATGAGGTAATCCCAATGGATTTTGGGGGGGGGGGAATCCATATTTGAGCTAGAAATATTAACACCCCTTCCATCCAACTCTAAATATTAGTCTAAATGTTAGCACTGTTTCAGCTAGCAAGTTTTTCTCCATTGCCACTGTTTGGCCCATCATGATCTTGCACTCACCCGACTAACTCATCCTCTTCCTTCTGAATACCCATAAAACCACTGATTGTTGATCTTGCATTGATCCTCTCACCAAACTGTTCTATGAAAACTTCTTTGAACTCATCCCAAGAATGGATAGAGCATGCTAGTAAATAAGAGAACCACTCTCCTGCATCTCCTTTCAGAGATTGAACAAATAACCTCATGATCATGTCCTCATGATCTACTTCATAGTCATCCATTACATCAATGAAATTCTATAAATGCTTACTTGCTGATTTAGATTTATCACCACTAAACTTTGGCAGATGCTTTCTTATCCCATCAGGAATAGAATTTGGATAATTTTGGATACTACTAAAATCTAGTGCTTTATATCTTTAAATAGATCTTTCAACAGAGACAATGCCTCTCTAAGGGTATGATTATTGTTGTGATGCACAATGTATTTTCACATTAGCTTTGCAGTCACACATTTATTCTCGATCTTCTTTTACAACAAGATCTTAAGCTTGTACAATACATAATCTTATCTTAGTTTACCCAAGATCCTCCAAATGAGTTTCCTCAACAACATATATACTTCACTTCAAAATACATACTACCATATTAATAATGCAGAAGTATAAAATCCTATCACTATTTCTTTCCTTTCTCTTAGTGCTTAGTTCTCACTTAATAAGGAACAATATTATTCTCAAAGAACAACCTTCAACATAAAACTATACTTCATGGAGACAGGAATATGTAAAATACCTAGAAGTTTTTTACAACTGCTACAAACTCTCTTTTTGACTAGAAACTATAGATGTTGAAATATCCTTTAAACATTTATCAGGTTCTTTCTTCACAGAGTCACCACCTCTTTTCACAGAGGACTGAACTTAAAGATTCTTCAAATCCTTCTTTCATTCTAGGTTTTCTCCAACAACAGAGCCACATAGAAATTCTTCAAACATACCAGTATCACACATAGTATGCCACCTCTTTAATCTACCAGTATGGAGAACATCAGAGTCACCACCCTTAACATGTAATAATGATAATGCATTTTAATGATAAGCAATAGAACTGGGTTAATAACAAATAAACAAATAGTTATAATATATTTCAATGATTTTAAAGCATTTGGGTGCTTGATTGCTTCTGGATCATGAAACTAGACATAGAGGCAAGAAATTGGTGCCTTATTCATTGGGCAATAGAGTCAAATCAAATGTAATTGAAACCAGATATTAGTAGGTAACCTGAGCATCAGAAGCTTTATAACATTTCCTTACAATATTACTCTTAATATTCTTAATTCAGTCATTCTTATCATATCCTCATATACATCCATATAAATTTGTCTCTGATAAAGCAATTTAACATATTCCTTGAACAAGAGCCTTAAGCAGAAACATACACCCATAAGAAATTTCATGGAGACAAAATGAAGGAATCCTTGATTCATTCACTCATAATTCATGCAGACCACACGTCAAGAGACAATTGGATGAAAAATCTTTTATTTAGTTTAGACGATGCTAGTATTGATACACAAGTTCACAAGAACATGAAATTGTGACTCAAAAGACCTGAAAACAAAATGAAAACCTTCAAAATCTCTATGTTTTTCTATACAATTCCAGAAGATCAACCAACAACCACCCTTGTAGAATGACCCTAAATTCCTTTTATAATCAAGGAGCAACAAGCTTCAGGCCACCTACATTCTAACATATTTAATTATGAAACAATCAGATCCTTAATGAAACAATCAGATCCTCTAATAAAAATCTTTGATGAAATGCACTGGAATTCAATTGTTCTGAGCAAATTTGATTTCCTAGCCTCAATCATGCTAAATTTCCATTAATTTCAAAGTGGAGGATCATGGGAATGACACTGATAGATAACCGCCCTAGGATCCAAGATCTGATCCTCCACCGCTTGAAATGAACCTAACAATTTCTGCTAACAGGATGCCACCTAATACTTTACAAGCTGCTTGGAGTCTTCTAATGTCCTCCATGAAGGATAGGAACCTTTGCAAGACACCATCGAGCTCGCTAAATCATGACACTTACTACCACGTTGAAGTCAATCCAACATACTATCTCTGCTACTGTGTAAAACCATCGCGGGGCAGTGGGATGTAATTCATATCTTACCATAGGCACAAGAAATTCAAACCTCCACTGTCAATGTAAACTTTATACTAAAGTATTGATGGCCTAGAATCGACTGCCTTCTGCTAGCTTTTCTTTCTTTCTGTACTTCATAGCCACATGGCATCTTGTCATAGTCACGTGGAGGGAAGTGGGCCATCACCTTTAGGCTCTGCATGCTTGTACTAAGCCCCCACATGGACCTCTGCTTCCTAGCCTTCTTTCTTTCTTTTAGGAATGGGTCATGTGGCAAGATCTCGTAGCTGTGCGGTGAATCTTCTATGCAAGCAAGATTCCAATATGCGCATGCACTGTCATTGATCTTTCAACACTAGTGGTCTCATTTCTTCATTTGACCTTTTGATAGTTGGTAGCATCCTATTCGTCCATTCAGAGTTTTTGATCATGTGGTTGTAAGCCTAAGCATACCTACCACGTATCGTAATTTTGGGGCCATGCAGAAGTAGGTGAACCATTTTCTTTTAGCTCTACGGAAGCATGCTAAGCCTTCCACGTGGCTTCCTTTTATATACCTTTATCCTTTTGGACATGAGTCATGATCTCACGACCGTGCAGTGAATCTTCTGTGTAGGAAAGATTCCACTGCACCTCTATGCAATCATTAGATCTTCCTTGGCTACTTCCTTTCGTCACCTTCTGACACTTGTCATTGTCTCGCAGCCGTGCGGTGGAGATATGACATCACCTTCAAGGTTCTGCGGGCTTGCAATATTGTGCCATGTGACACCCTCATACCTAGATGGATCATGTGCACAAAAAAAGTTGTTCTAAAAAGGGGGTTGCACTAGGAAAATGACCAAGGGGGGGCTTAAATTTAACTTAATTTGACAAGTTTAAAAGATTTTAAGGGCATGGGTGATAGGCGGTAACTAAAATGTTGGCGCCGGTAAAGGGATGTAAATCCTAGGCTCAACTTCATGACTTAAAGGGCTTTCGCAAGTACTAGGAGGTCACTGTAGGATTAAAACAAAAGTGCCACAACTTCTTGGGTTTAAGGCTTTAGTTGCTAGGAACAGGGTTTTTCTCACTAAGAAATAGGGTTTTGGCATTCTTTCAAGCATTAGACCCTAAATTTGGATGTGCACACCATGAAAATTCAAGAAATTTAACAGGGTCCTAACACTACCTTAGAAGGAGAGCCAAATTATAGGGGTTGTTCCCTTTTGTTGTATTTAGAAGGAATTAACCAAATCTAGTCAATCAAGAAAGAATGGAGGAATGAAACCTCAGTTGAGAAAAATCAAAGTAAAACAAACTGTTGAAACATAAAACCCAGTAACCAAATGGACAACATAGATCAGTCAACAATTTAGAACCTGATCTAGGAGGTCAGAATGCCTAGGATAAGGGCAATTGGGTGCCCTAGTCCCAAATTAGGGTTTCCAAAAACTACAAACTTTGTCAGATCTGTACCAGCCACCTTAGTCTTCTTCCTAGAGATCACCTTTGAAACTGTCCATCTGACCTACACATATGAAAAGAGGGAAAAGGTTGGGTACTATTTAGGAGCTTACCTCAGTCAAGCCCTATGAATGGTGTTTTCACCTCCACAATAGCAAATATGATAGATAAAGAATGCATGCCCTAGGAGGGCAGAGGAAAATCCAAAGTAGAATGGAATGCTAAGACAAAGAAAGAAGGAAAGAAGTCACCATGAGCATGGAAACCCTTGTATTCTTGTAGACAACATCACAACTTGAGTCAAGAAGTTGGTGTAGCCTCCAAGATCTTCACAAGGCTTGCAATATGTTAGTGCTGCAACAATAATCCACAAGAGAGAGTTGTAGAGCATGGGAGAGAAAGAGAGAGAGTGCAAAGGTACCAAGATTTCACTAGAGAAAGTTAGATGTTCAAATGAATAGAATAACTTACTTTTATATGCATTCCCATTGATTTCCAGAGAATTAAACCACATAAGGCCAACATTAGGAATGTTTTAAGGGACCTAAGCCGACAAGGCCACAATTTAGGGAAGGGCTAAAGGAGCCTGGGGAGCTTGGGCACCTTGGTCCTTTAGCTAGACTCCTTCCAAAAAAGAGCAATTAGAGTATGCTTAGCCTCGCCTTATGATTTTTTTTGGGTTTCGTGCATCGGGACCAAGTATTACACACTTAACACTCAAAAAGGTGTTAAAATAGGTCCTAATAAACATGTGTAAATATTTTAGGCCCATCTAGGAGCTAAAATAAGGGTAAAATGGTGGTGTACATATTTTACGATGCTACATTGTCAACAATTTAGTACATGAATACACACTTGTAGATGAAGTAATTTACAATTTCAAACAAGGCACAACTTTGAAATCCTAAACTAAATGTTAAATTAATCCTAATTTAATCCTAATCTAACAAATTTTCTGAAAGAATACAAAAGAATGGTGAGAAGGAAACTGTGAGAATAACCTATTTTATCCTATTCTCAAATCCAATTCTATGAGTAGACAATTGTAATTTAAAATCATTTTTGCTTGACTAGTCTTCACATAGTCATTAACATTAGATGATACATCTCCTAGGTACCAATAAACTATGAAAGAAAGAGCAATCAAACACCCTATTTCATGCATAGATTGAAAACACAACTTCCACAATCTTTGTGAAAGATAAATATCATATAATTTTGCACTAACTCTTAGGTTTAGTGTGCTATTCACTTGCAATCCTATGTATAATGTTATTTTCTCCCAACACCTTCTAGGGGGTGTAACATTTGATCTAGACCTCTATTTTCAATGTATTTTTTAAATTGAAGATCTTGACAAGTCATACACATTAAATTGATTGGAGATTAGTTTGGGCATCATTAAAACCCTCAAAAACCCCTTAGAAAGTGAGAAAACAAGCCCCAAAGTTGCACATTGTGATACTTGAGAAAGATAGGAATGAAAAGAGGTGGACTTGAGATATTATTATAATGGCATTGAATAAGGAGGTCATGATAAAAAGTCAATAGTGGGAGATATATTGGGAAGAGTGGAGCATCTTTTCGTAATTGGGGGACCCATGGTAGTTGGCATATTTGAATCATGGACTATTAGTCTTGAGAGTGGTGCATATTGGGATTTATAGGGTCAAAGATGCTATCCTTAGTTCATTTCTATCTTGTACACATGTTCCAATGCATAGTGGGGGATGATATTTTTTCTTGTGGACCATGGTTTTGATGTCCACTATTTTATAAAAACCACTTGGTGGTTTCATGTTTCCTTTTCTCTATATATGTTGAGTGTATGAGATAGGGGTTGAATAGTGTTATGCAAGTGAAGTATTGTTAAGTAGCCAAAATGTTGTTAGAGTGAAGAAGATTGAGTGGATTGTATTGGTATAATCTTGTTCTTAAGATTAATACAAGCTCGATATCTCTTTGGTGATTTAGTTTTTCCTGAAAGGGTTTCTCCATGTAAAAATGATGTTCATATGGTTTCTATATTTATGTTTTCTTGCTTATTGTTTCATTTATATTATATGACTTATCACATGTTTCATTAGAATTAAGCACCATTAGTTAGTATTTCTACTATATATTTACTCTTTTCTCAACACTAGTATGATCAGGTTGACCACATAAAAGGACTTACAATCAACAAATCCTTAGTGATATGAATCACACTTTGAATCCATCAAATACTCATTCAAGAATAAAATGGTAGAACAACATAATTCATGACTAAAAAACCATGGAGGAAGAAATAAACAAGAATAAACAACAATGAAAATGTTATTAAAGAAGCAAATGAATGGTTTCTAATCCTTTACAATGTCACATTTTGGGATCTTCTAGGTTTCCCGTGGAGGAGAAGCCTAGGAGTTTTCCCTCCAATTTTCAATTCTAATATACAATTATGAATAAAAAAGGCCAAATTTTAAAATAGGGGTAGTTATACTTTGACTTTGAATAAATCTAAATGTGTCTTCTTTCGAGCAATCTTCAAGTCATATAAGCTATGTGGTAGTAAACTTCTAGACACATCTAGTCTTACATCTAGTCTTTAATGGTAATATGATAAGAACTGGTTTAGTTTCAAGTAGCATTAAGACATTAAAATCAACAAATAGATCATTTAACAACAATCTTCTTTAGAAATAGTCTTAATTAACCTTCATTGAACACTTGTTGACTATTTCCATCAAGATTTCTTCAATAATATTTTATCACCTTTTAGTTTCATGCTCTCCATGCTCAACAAATCTATCCAAAGTATTATCTCTTTGAAAAGGTCTACAAGAAGCAAAGTCGAGTATCAAAATCCTTTGGAAAAATTCACAAATTTAAGCATCCATTAAATTTAGATTCAACATACACACATTTAAGATCATAGTCTATTTTCATATTTTATTACTCTAAGTGCATGATATACTCTTTGTTTACTCTTTAAACTCAAAGTTCTCTATCACACATACACCATAGTATAACATTAACTTCAATTTTTATTGTAGATGGGTAGTCAATCAAGAGTTTTATTTATAATTTATAATGTGGTAAGCCTATGACTATCATCACTCATTTAGTGAATTGTCAAACCTTACAAGGCTTATGAATCATATTTGATATGCTATGGAAGATCTATGGCTTGGCATAATAGCCTAAAATCTAATGATCTAGGGAAGATTGCTTAAATGGAGTTGCATGACCTTTAACAAGGTTGTTTTAGCCTAAAGTCACCACATATCTCATTCTTCTAGCCACATTATGTGTTATGTAAAGCATGCTCAAACTCTTAGGACCTAACCTAGTCACTCTTTCTGAGCCTACGTGTGATCAAGACATTGGTTTTCATAGTGGAACCTAGGACCATACAAACACATTGACCAATAATGATGGAGCACATGCATTCTTTTTTCCTTAACAATACCCATGCATCCAAAGGCTAGTGGGTCACATTGTGCGAAGCATACCTTCTCATGCCCTCAACCAATCCAATGTTCAGCCATAGTGTATATATTGAAAAAATCTGGTACAAAGAAAATATAAGGCTTTTATTAAGTTGTTTTTCCATGGGACCAAGGTTGACATACAATTCACAAGAATTGCCATGAGGTCCTCTATATTGCCACTATTTGTGCTTGCATGCCCCCAACCAATGGTTTATTAGTCAACCTTATGTCGTGCACTTACATTCCTATATCATCTACCAATGTAACTAAAACATAGTGCATCACTAGAATGGTAGCCTATGACTAAACAAGCAATGAAATAATGTGAAGTATCTCTTATGCCATTTTGCCACAAGATTGGGAATAGCATTTAAACTAAGTGCCCAACTATATCTACCTACAACAGTAGCTATAAAAATAGTTACACATCAAAGTTTACAAATAACATCAGTATAAAGTTGAATAATAGATGCAACAACAGCCACTGTTAGTGTAGAATTTCTATTCTAGGATATTCCTCTAGATAAGTTTGCTAGTTGTTAGGTTGTTAGGATAATGATTGCTTAGTTGTACAATCTTGTATAGAGCTGATTTCTTAGTTATGCAATCTTGTATGGAGCTGCATGCCTTTTTCTTCTAGTTTGTCGTGGCTTTTCTAAATGGCTCATCTTTTGCCATATATATATATATAGTACTAATTCCTAAGCTATTTGTAATGCAAAGAAATGCAATCAATGTACTTATTCACAATTTATTCTTCTTTATAATTTGTACAAGTGTAATTTGCATCTCGACTGATCCACAAATTTTACATGGTACCAAAGAGATTAGTTTGACGACAAATTCATTTTATATTGTGTGAATTTCACCATGGAGGCAGATGTAAACCTTTGCTTCTAGATGCAGGTAGATTTCTATGAAGATTTTCACCACCATGGAATGTAGATATAAACCTTTGTTTCTAGATGCATACATGTTACTTCCCCTATTGTTTTTGTATGCTCCTTGCTTTTCTGTACTTAGTTTGATTATTTAAAAATTGTGTGTGCTTTGCAAGCACCACATGATAAAGATCTGGGAAAATTTGGAGCTTTGTAAAAAGCTTTGTTTCTTTAAAATCGTATGTGCTTTGGGAGTACCACATGATAAAGATTTGGAAAATTTTGGGGCTTTGTAAAAATTAAACTTATATAAACTTCCATATGGGAGTTTCTACTTAAAGTATCTAGTATAGGTTTCTTTCATTATCTTTCTAAATAAACAAAGCATAAAAGTTGCTAATTAACCACTAGAGCTTCATACCATTCAGAGCACATCTCTGTAAACATCAAATCTTCTGAGGATCAGCTTTTGTATTGAGAGACTAGGTGTTTATCTATTCAACCCCATCCAGTTCAAAAGTGCAGACTAAAATACCAAACTATAATTTCAAGCATTTGAGAGTATCTTGGAGGTACTCGCGTAGTGGTTTCTATGACTCTAATCTATATCTTGTCGCTGGATTTATTTGTAGTTCTTCATCGGCAGTTGCAGCTTTCTTCTTTCTGAGTTTAAATAAATTGTTAGGAGTTTTTCCACCTGGGCTTTCTCCTTTCCTCTTTCTAATTGGGTATTTGATCAGGCTTAGTTTCTAGGACTCATATCTCTCTTTTCACCTAGCTACAGTTAAGGGGGTGTTAGTGTTAAATTTCTATTCTAGGATATTCCTCTAGATAAGTTTGCCAGCTGTTAGGTTGTTAGGATAATGATTGCTTAGTTGTGGAATCTTGTATAAAGTTGTTTGCTTAGTTGTGCAATCTTGCATGGAGTTGCATGCCTTTTTTTCTATTTGGTAGTTGGTTTTCTAAATGGCTCATCTTTTTCTATATATGTTGTACTAATTCCTAAGCTATTTGTAATGCAAAGCAATGCAATCAATGCAATTATTCATAGTTTATTCTTCATTATATTTTGTACAAGTATAATTTTGCCACAAGATTGAGGATAGCATTTAAACTAAGCACACAACTATATCTAGTTGCAACAATAACTATAAAAATAGAACTTACACATCAAAGTTTACAAATAACAGCAGTATAAAGTTGAATAATAGCTACAACAATAGTTACACATTAGAGTCCAACAAGTCTATAAGAAATAATTATGATGGTTGCAAGAGAAGCTATAACCACACAGAAAAAATTGTAACACTCAACCAAAAACAACAAAGAGCAGAGCAGGGCATATAGGCATGATTAGAGATATCAAACTCAAAGGCTATTAAATGAGAGTGTGCAGCTTGGGAACATGCGCTTCCCTCCTTTACTTGGACTTTTCTCCATGTACATTTTGGATAACTATGCAAACTTTGAATGTGAAGTGATAACTTAAGAGGAATATCAACCTATGCCAGATATAGTCAACAAAACAATATAATAAAAATTGCATGGCTTTAATGTAAAGCTTGATTAGTTTGGATTTCATCTATTTTTTGATGGAAAGGGAGCCATGAGAATTAATGGATATTATAGGTGAGGTAAAATGAAGAAGCTCAAAAATAATTGCCTAGTAGACTAGTGCTCTCTAATGCACAATAGGAGTGCAACACATGTTAGGTTCCCTCTAAAAGTCAAGTAAAGCTTAACCAACTGGCATGTTGTAATAAAAACTAGTTGGTAGAAATCAATCGACAAAATAAGATTTCAATAAATTAATCAACAATTATGGAGGTCGACATTGTGGAAATTAGACGAATGAAATGGTCTGTGATATGAGTCGACGATTGTAGAGGTTGAAAATTTTATAAAACAATCGACACACAATGTACTAGTTGTTTATGGTGGGCAAAAAGTCAAAAGCATTAGGGTTCCTTGTCTGTAGTCTTTAACAATAAGTACAGTGAAGGCATGAGATTTAAACTCAAAAAACTTGACCAGACATGATAAAAAACAACGAGAGAATGATTATTACAAAAGGGACCTAATTGGATTTCAATATAGTTCATAGGATAAAAGGCATGAACACATGACATTTGGCCAAATTAAGGGAATGCTTAGAGTACACACAAAGGTCTTCCATGAAATAATTAAAAGGGAAATCTTGAGCTTCATTTTGACCATGACACACATGTATTGTGTGTAAATCAGGCAATTAGGGGAAAGCATAAGCAAGAAAAGACATCTTAGTCGAGTCTATTTGTAGGCATGTATATGAAGCATGACTAAACTAGGAAGCTCATGGTAAGGAGTTCCAAATCAATCCCTTCAACATATAGGACTCCCAAAAGTCTCTAAAATATGGCATGAAGAGCACTTATTTAATCATCTATTTGAACTAGGATTGCTAAGATATTAAACCTAAATTGATATGCACATCTTGAAATTTAATAATTAATCTTGAAAAAATCAAGTGACATTATCATAGGATATGTTTGCAAATTTAGAGGGTTGAGTATTCAATGGTAAAAGACGTAGTGCTACATGCAGTCTTTTCTTTCCAAGCCAAGTTGGTTAGATAATTTGGCTAGAAATGGATTGATAATGGGGAAGTCTTCCACTTCTTGGGCATTCTCTTTTCTTTTCAAGCTTCTCCTTTTATCCTCTACCAAGCAATTGTTGCAAGGATCAAGAAAACACTCAATTATTGGATCATTAAGCCTCTCTTTTTATTTGGTAAGTTCCAAATTTGTTCTAAAATCTTGGCGGCCACCCATTTTTATTATTCCTCTTTCTAGTTACCCTTGAAGGCTTCTTATTTAAAGCTTGAAAAGTTGCTCCAAGTTTTTCTCTAGGCCTCCAGTGATTGGCATCAAGGATTTCATTGTGTTGCTTGGGAATTTTGTCATCTTCCCTGCAATGCTGGTGATTTAGATTTGCTTTCTATTTACTGAAAAGGAATTGCCTTGCATGATAAATGGATTATTAGATCCCTAGAAGGGATTGAAGCTTGGAAAATTCTTATCAAGCATTGTATTAGTTCAGTTTTGCATTTGAGTCAGTAATCATGGAAAGGATTGGATCTTGGTACTCTTCTCACTATGAGGGAACCAGTCTAGATTCAATGCACTATTGTTATCAAGAGCATTTGGAAAGCTTGGGAAGCTATTAATCCTTAGCTTTTATGGGTTGGAAATGACTTCTGCAATGACCTTTCAACCAATTAGCAAACTATTTGGTGGTTTCTAGTTCTTTCTTGTCAAGATTAGCCTTCTGCTAAGGTGCCATGGATCCATGCTAATTGGTTGAAAGGTCATTGCAGAAGTCATTTGGTGGTTTCTAGTTCTTTCTTGTCAAGATTAGCCTTCGGCTAAGGTGCCATGGATCCATGCCTTGAAAATTATCAAATGACTTGCATTAGAGTGCTACCATATCTCATTACTAGAGCTACCAAGAATTTCATTTCTTGGTCTGAAATTAAAACAAATTTAGGTTGTCTATCCATGACCAAGAGACTTTCTAAACTGTTATTGATGCCATCCCCCTAGATGATTCACAAAATTGGGGTTAGATCTTTCCATCCTTTGTGGAAGGATTGGAAATGGTATCTGAACACACCATTTTATAATTATAGGAATTCTAAAGGTTATTTGTGGATTTCACCTCACCTTCGTATGATGGATTAGTTGAATCATCATTGGCATCTTCAATCTACTCTTGGTGCTTGGCATCGCCACTTTTAATCTATTTGGTCAGCCATTCTAGAGCCTAAATTCGCTCATTTTTCTTATGTACTCTTTATCAAGGCCTTCCTCTTGGAACTCATTTAACTCATTTGGGAGTTCTTAATCCCTATTTTCTATTTTGTGGATAGATTAAGTTTCTCAAGCAACTCTTCTAGTTTTACATTAGATCTCAATAAGCTTGGAATTGGATTCACAATTTTTTAGGCCCTTTTGGCCTACTCCTTTTTCTTGGCACATGGTTTTGTTAGAAGACCAGCCTTATCTCCCATTCAAGTATACCCAAATTTTCATGGTGGAAACTCTCTTCAACACTTTTAAAGATAGAAATTCAACTCTTTTTTTTAGGATGCTCAATTAATATTTATTTCTCTTGGTACACTAAAGCTATGATTTTCTCTAATGTACTTATGCAAACTTAGGTGCGCTAGAAGCTAGCAAGGTTGCACTTGAAGTGGCTAATCTCTGGGGGCTCTTAGATTGGTCACTAGGGAAATGCTCCTTGCATTGGTACTAGAGTACTTCCTACTCCCTTTTCTACTCCTTGAGGGCACCAACAAGGTTACAACTAATCTACCAAAAAAGTTTGAGGATCTCACTGGTATGGATCTCAACCATTGGGGAATAGAGACAATGCAACCCATAGATGGTCTTAGCCTTCAATGCCACCCTTTGCCTCTTCTTATGAACATGGTGCTCCTGGTTGGCTTGACTCTCACAAGTTTTATCACTTTGAGCTTGCCATTTCTCTAGTTCGTGCTCATCCACCCTCAAATGATAATCTTGAATAGGTGGGAGCTCTCACTAGTTGGGAACCAATTGATGATTCTATCCTCAATAATGTTTGGGGCAAGCTTGATGATAAAGATCCTCCCTCTACTAGTGTTGCAATAACTTATTAGTCATTTTAGCTAGGCTTGGCCTTTTGTTATTTCATCTTTGTTTTGGACTTCATCTTGCTTAGACTTTGTGGATGTGGATTTCTACCATCTATCTTTTTTTTTTGTAAATATGTACTATTACTTTTTTAATATAAAGTTTAATAGGAAATATTCATAAGAAAAATTAGAGGGTCATAATAGGACTTAAAATGCCCAAACATTAAAAGTGATTTTGAAAATGTAACCTTTTTGAAATAAGATAAAAAAAGAAAGTAATTCTTTAAGTCAATGGTTCAGGGATTCAAGTTAGATTCCAATAGGACATCAAAAGATGATAAAGCTCTTAGAACTTTTAAAGTCTAAGGATCCTTAATTCTTGGAGAATAGAGGTGTGTTGTGGAGGCTAAACAACTATGAAAAATAACAAACTATATTAGACAATATAAAAAATTTACACTACAATTCACAATAATGTCCTTATTTTAATGAAAAAAGTAATTTTGACATATATGCAAAGAGAAATGCATTATGGTTAAATATAGGTCTTTACTTATATATGTATACATTTTCCTAGTATAAAAATGAGGCAAGATTCAAAAAGAATTCCTAGGGGTTGGCTTAAAGTTGCATTAACCTTCACCTTGGGTTAAACGTTTTGGGAGATTTGGCTATAGGTGAATTTGAGGCATAAAGGAAGAAACCCTAATAAACTACATCTAGGAACTCTAGGGATTTGATACACTAAGAGGCGGATCTCCCATCTTTGAATCCTAAAAGGTCCTATATGTATAACTTATTTTCATTGGTAAAGTACTCCTTCCCTAGTCCTTTAAGAGCATAGGTAAGTGTGAGCAAAGTTGAACATGGATTTCTTCTTAAAAATAACAAAGAAAAACCTAAGTAAAGGTCTAGATTGAAGAAAACAACTCCTAAAATAGTTGGCATGCACCATCCTCTTAGATTGTGATGTTGGCTAGTAGGGGGACAAAAACATCATCATTGCCTTGACTAATGATATTAGACAAGAAGGATGATAAGAAAAACAACATATGTTGAGATGATGATGTTAGACAAATAGAGAGTCAATAATAGAGAAAATATGGAAGGAACAAAGGATGACCCAAGAGGACAATGAGGATAAAAAATTAACCATGAGGAAGTTGAGGAACATGTATATAACAAACAAGTGAATATAAAAAAAAAAAAAAAAATTTAATAACATAATTAAACAACACACCACTTCACATGTATTTAAATCCCTTTATCTCCATTTCAATTTGGGAGATTAATGTACCCACAAATCCAAACCAACAAAATAATTAATAAGATAAAACATTGTTTTTAAGTGTACACAATTTTTAAATTAATATAATGAATACAAATAAAAATGAAATAATTAATATAATGAATACAAATAAAAATGAAATAACCGATAGTAAATTCTAAAAAGGAGGAATATCCATAACATGCGTGACCAAGTGACCTTAGCAAGGAAATTGCCCGAATCACGGAAGCAAACCGACAAGGAACATGAAAGCGTAATTGACATGAAAGCTGGTGTGTTGTAAATTCAACTGTATTTGAAATATAGTCAACAGAAGTTGGATATATGTCTGTGCACGTATGTAGAGCAGTAGACGAAGATTGTTTTCCAAAAAAAAATGGTTACATTGGTTTGATTCTTTTGGATAACTAGCACTACAATAAAAACGAGGTCATGGGTTTGATTCCTTTTGCATAACTAGCACTACGACTATTTACTATTTACTTGAAAGCCACACTAATGATGTCCAACCAAAAAGAATAGAATTTGTGTGCAAGATATATGCCACGGAATCTATATAACAGATCTCAGATTTATTGGACAGTAAAGAAATACAATAAGAGATCTCAGATTTATTATTCTTCGCCAGCCCTCAGTTTCATTTGGCTAGCTTTTCTCAGTCTCTGTCGCTCCAACTTCTTCCAAGGCTTGGTCTTCTGGCGCTTGGTGATGGCGGATACGCGGCTAAACCAGAGGTTATTTTTTCCTTCTTTGGACTGGGAACCAGAGATAAGGGGGCGCGTGAAGGCAATCGACTTTATGACTTTGATTGATTTGGATTGCACTCTTATTCAGTTTGCTGTCCGGAACATTGTGGGGCATGCCTGGATCAGGGGATATGAGGGTCGCGTCCTAAACTATTCAGATGTCGTTTCGCAGCTCCTCTCCAACATAATGGATCTAGTGATGGATGGTGTCTATGTCCACTCTCTTGCGGCAGGTTTGTTCTTCAAGAACATTTATACGATGGAACGATGGGAGGTGGCTGTAGCTAATTATAAGATAGACCAAGGAGACGCCCTCATCGGTGGGATTTTTAACCTCACTTCCCTGCGGAATTCCCCTCCTCAGCAGGTGATTTATAGGGCAATGCAATCTAGTCTTAAATCTCTGTGTAGTGCGGAATTGGATGATGCGCTTCGGTCCTATTGCTTTCTTTTCTCCAAGAAATGGTCCGAGCGAATCAAGGATGTTTTCACAGCAATTCGCTTTCTCAAGATCCATGCTTCGGACCTGGCCCCGGGAATGCCTTTTTCCGCACTGTCTGAGGTGGAGGAGGGTGGCCAGTCTGAGCCTTCTATGGAGATGGACGCACAAGCTCTACCGGCTGCTCCACCAGCGGCGTGATGTCTCTCATGGGGTTCGTGGTCTGTGTTCAGATGTTTTTGCTACTGGTGGTCCTGTGTTGGCTGCGGCGTGCTGCGGGGGTGGTGGGATTCCTTTTTTGTGGTTGGGAGTGCATGGGTTGTTGGCGGTCTCCGTGTCTGTTCGTTTGGTGTCAGTGTGGGGGGTGCTCTGGCGGTTTCTTCGGCTGCGTCTGGCATGGGTGGATGGCTGGTTTCGTTTTTTCCACTCTTGCCTTGGTGGTGACTTCGGGTGCTGTGGGTTGTTTTCCTCGGTGTTTTCTCTTTGCCCATCTGCGTAGTGGCGGCCTAAGTGGTGATCGAATGGGTGACTTTTTCTCATTGTTTTTTCTTTTGTTAGTTTCTGTGATGGCTTGGGGTGTTTTTGGTTTTATTCCTCTGGACTGGGCTTCGGCCATATTTTCTGTAATACTTTTATTTTTTCTTAATATACGGGTGTTCACTCCCCTTTTTCTGGTTTAAAAAAAAAAAGAAATACAATAAGAAGAAGTTAGTGATTCAAAGCAACCATGAAGTCATATGCAATCATATTTGCTAAAATTTCAATAAGTGTGTTGATTCTGCTTCATTTTTGTGCGGCAGACGTGGACACAGCAACCTTTTTGTTAGGCGGTGAAGCCCACTCACCACACCACGTGGTCTCTTCTCTATGGGATGTAACAGAACCTGTTGTAAGTTACAAAGTAACTTACAAACAGTTTGTAACTGTTTCTTCTATTTCTGTTGGAGGTCGCTTCTCTTCTGAAGTGTGTGTTGAAGCTGAAAGGGTACATTGGTTCTGACTTCGTAGGAACAGCCATAGTAAAGGCTGTGTATGTAAACTTATAATAGAGAGACAATATATATTTCTGGGGATATCCCATTCAGTGTGGACGTAGCCTGCTATGCAGGTGAACCACGATATATCTGGTGTTGTGTTTCATTCCAAGTGTGTGTTTATTTCTCTGTTTCACTCTGTTTTTAATCTCAACACTTTTATTGTCCTCCTTATGCCCGTAAGTATCGTTAGCATTTCCCCAGTACCTTGTATTTTACGTTTCATTATAATATAAGGGTCTCTGATTTGATATTTTAAGGCATCTTGCCAAACTGTTCACGTTTTGTTTGTGCCTTTACCTTTGGCATACATGTTTGCTAGGTTTACTAAATTCACCTTTCCGCTATACTTTGATGGACGTTCATACCCTGTTCAAAGCTCCCATTTTTACTCTCTTATTTTTAGAATCCTTGTAATCTCTGGATCTCTTGTAAATTGAGGAAGTGAATTCAGAAATAACAAACAGATTTATTTTTCTGCCTCCAAAACTGTGAAGGTTGTATAAGGTGTTCTCTGTTTGGCTGTAAGTTTACTCTTGTTTCTGCTGTTAAAATTATTATTTCAATTGGAAAAACAGTGTATTGATTTAATTTCAGAATCTTCAGTAGCAGTGCTTTAATTTGCTGTTGTATTGGAAACCTCCATGGTTGTTGTACAGGATTATATCCGTCAAAGCCCAGAGGTCGTGTTTCCCCATCATGTCCAAGTGGGTGCAAGAACTACAGGTCTTCCAACGGCAGCACGGGATGTTCATGTCCTCCTTATGTCCGTAAGTATCATTAGCTTAATCAAGCATTTCACCAATACATTGTATTTTACGTTTCATTATAATATAAGGGGATCTGATTTGTTATTCCTCATCACTGATCTTGACTTCGGGTGTAAAGTGGTCTAGAAACTCATCTTATGTAAAGTGGTCTAGAAATTTCCTGGTAAGACTCTCAGTTTGCAAAACAGAGGTTGTGGGTTCAAATAATGACATAATTTGTTGTCTGCTGAAAGGCTTGCGTCACAAAAGAAAGGGTGCTATGATATGAGAGGAGGAGGATGAACAAGGGCATATTACTAAAAATCTTGTTTACACAAAACTGATATGAAGTGTGAAGACCTAATGTTGATAGGTTCTTTTTATTATTTGGATTTTGCAGCATCGTCGTGTTATGGATACAATCAGGCCCAATTTCCAGCAGGCAATCTTTTTGGAGCGGCTAACGACGCAATTTGGGACAACCAGGCAGCCTGTGGAAGAAAGTACAGAATAAGATGTTTGAGTGGAACAAGTAATGAGAGAATAAATCCATCCAGAGAAAGATCACTTGTCATAAAGATTGTTGATTGCTGCTCTTCCGCTGGATGCGATAATGGCGATGCAACTTTCCATTATCTGCTGATGCCTTTTCTCACATTGCTCATTCCTCTGCTAACCAAATTAATGTTGAATATGAGCAGTATCATTTACAATTATGACAAACGAAATTTTGCGTGATCATGTATAGTATTGTTAAACAGCCAATAACAATTTTACACCTCATTCACAATAAAAAAAAGTGGCAAATATTTGTCCTATTTTTATTGGTCAAAATTAACTTTTAACTGTTGAAGTGGATGATATTTAAGAACTCTACTTAAATATCATCCACTTTAATGGTCAAACAGCCAATAACAATTTTACACCTCATTCACAATAAAAAAAAGTGGTAAATATTTGTCCTATTTTTATTGGCCAAAATTAACCTTTAACTGTTGAAGTGGATGATATATAAGAACAACCTGTACAGATTGTGATGCATAAGTCTTGGTCACGAAGTTCCAGTTGTGCGCATGAGAAAGTCAAATCTGACTTTTGTTTCGCTCAAATCAGAGATCGAGAAGTGGAGATTCATCTAGGTTTTTCTATTATTAATTTACTTGGATTTTACATGTGACAATTTTTTAGGTATGCTAGGCAAAATCTAAGTACACACCATTGCATTCAACATGCCCAAAACCCCTCATTTCTATATAAAATTTACTAGTTTTCAAGTTCATGGTCTAGAGTCCAGTTGAATTTTTAGGCTTAGCACCATTCATCTATATGGTTGTACGGTGTAGTAATGATGTCATCGTACAGATTGCTAGCATCATTACTTCGAAAATGGATCCCTCTCTATTGGCTATTTGGATTTTGCACCCGAACTTGGGAAGCTCGTATCTCAGTCATTTGGACTCAAAATTAGGTGCAATTTTTTTCTTATTTTTGGTATTTTTTCACAAGCTACATGTTGTCATGATTGATTTTAAGATTTCACTCCTCTATTATTAAGCATTTGAGTTGTATCAAAAATTTTGTTGTCCATTTGTGCTTTTTAGAACATAAAGCACAATTAATTGAGGTGTTTTTATGTCATTTTTATAAAGTTGGTATTGTTTAAGGTCTACATAGCGGTGTAGTTTTTTAAATTCCTAATATGTAAGAACATATTACTTTTAGTATTTTGGCCACTTTTGGGCCTATAAAAAAATTTCTATTCTAGTATTTCACTTTGTACAACACACATTGAAATAAAGTGCCAAACATTGTGATTTATTGGGGGTCATTTCACATATAGTATTAGGGGGTTGCATGTGTATAAACACTTTATTAGTCTTGTATTTCACATTGTAACACACAATGAAGTAAAGTGCTAAACATTGGGGTCATTACACATATAGTATTCGGGGGTTGCATGTGTGTGTTTCCTATCTTGTTGCATATCTCTCTTGTTTTCTACATGATGGATTATTTACCACCAATTCCAACTCCAATGGTAATATCATATAACTATTTTGAATGGAAGTGTAAAATGATGTTTTTTATTAAAGTAAAGGATTGTACAAGTATGTAATTGGAACTCTACTTGAGCCTACTGATGACTTTAAAAAGATTAAATGGGAGATAAAGTGTGAAGAGGTTGTTGCATATTTGTGTATTGTTGTGTCTCTAAACTTGCTATTTCATGTTGAGACATTGAACACACTTGTTGAAATCTAGAATATTTTATCTAATTTGTTTGGAAAACAAAATGAAATTAGAGGTCATCTCTTTGAGAATAAACTCATAAGTCTTAATCCCTGCAATTTTGACACAATCCAAGATTTCTTTACTAAGTTCAAAAGCCTCAAAAATACAAAATGTACTCTTGGTACAACATCTCAAATGCCTACCTTTAATGAACTTGTTGTCTCTCTCATAATGGAGTAAGACAAACTCATTCAAATGGGAGCCCTTAAGCCTTTTAAGCCACATGCCTTGTTAACTCACTAAGACATAAAAGAATAGAAGACTACATGCAATAAGGAGAAGAAACAAAAGAACAAGGACAAGAAAGATGGTTCTAATGGTTATTACTACAAAAGTCTTAGACATGATGAACACAAGTGCATGAATAAACAGATAGATCACCTCACTCATCTTCTAGAGAAGAACATTGGAGTACCAAATTTATTTAGTCATAATTCATCACAAGAGGAGTCCTCTAAGAAGGAAAATAATAAGAATAAAGGAAAGGGAAAGGCCCTTGTTGTTATTTCATCTTCACCATTCAAATGGATTGTTGAATTAGGTGCTTTTCACCATATGGCATCATATTAGTATGATTTCACATCCTTGGAGCTGAATCCCATGTTGCATATTATGATGGGTGATAATACTTCAATTAAGTTTTGTGGGAGAGGGTTTGTTGATCTAGGTGTTAGAACATTTTATGATTCTCTCTATGTGCCTTCTTTGTCAACTAATCTCTCATCTATTTATTATATTACACACATAAGTATAAACAAAAGGGTTAAAAATAATCTAGATTCTATGGTCATAAATGAGTTATGTAGTGACTCCATCATAGCAATTAGGAGCACAAATCAACAATCTCTATAGTATGCTTTCTCAGATTTTGTTTATGCCTTCTCACATTTTGTTTCAATCTCTCTTTCCGCTGCACTACTTACTCATTTGATTTGGTAAGTTATAGCATGAGTAGTTTGGTCATTTAAACTACCACTATCTATAATGGCTCAGCCAATAAGGCATAGTAACAAGGTTGCCTTCTATTTGATTTTCTAATGGAGTCTGCTAGGGAAGCATTCTTGGTAAACATCAAGAAGATAAGTATGACAAAGACAAAGCATGGAGATCTAATAAGATAGTTGGTACATACTAATTCGGCTGGTCCATTTTCAAAGTTCATTTGACAAGGCCAAATATGTTCTTATACTCATGGATGATTTCTCTTGGTTCACTTGGGTGTATTTTATTTACTATAAGGTAGAGGTCTTTGAGTACTTTTAGGAATTTAAAGTAATTTAGAGAAATAATCTAGGAAAACCATCAATATTTTGAACATTGATCATGGAGGCGAGTATGTCAACCATAGATTTAAGCATTTCTATACTTAAAAGGAAATCAACTTGAAGCATATAGTTTCATATAGTCCTCAATAGAATAGGGTTGTAAAATGTAAGAACAAATCCCTAAAATAAATGTAAAATTACATGATTCACTCTAGATCCTTTGCACCACAATTATGGGTAGAAGTATTTAACTATGCAAACTAAACCCAAAAGAGAGTTTCTCATAAAGCCTTCAAAGGAATTACTCAATTTGAAGCTTGGAGTAGGATGAAACTAATAGTGAAACACTTTAGATTATTTAGATATTTATATTGGGCCCATATGAGAAAGTAGGTCATGTACATTTGTTGGTTATCTAGATGGTGAAAAATGATATAGGCTCCTTCATCTAGATACTCATGAGCTATTTACTGATAGGAGTATTAGTTTGATTAATTCTCTTCAAGTACAAATCTTGACACTTATCCTTCTTCCATCGCTTGGGGTATACTTTAGATTGATAACAATTCCTTAGATGAGGTAGATCCATCTGAGCATAGGTCTAATGATGGGGATTCTTCTTCCTCTACTACAAACAATGAGGATCATCATCCCTCCTCTCCTAGCCATCATTCTAAGGATGTAGAATCTCCTCCTAACTCTAACATTTTTGATCCACTTTGGGTTAGACAAACTTCGCAATCTATAAGTAACTAGGTAAGGGATCCTTTAAACACTAGGTAGACCTAGTCATAGTTCCAAGAACCACCTTATATTTTCATCACCTCCACCTCTAATCCATAGTATTTTTGGGAGGCATTAGGCAATCTTGAATGGGAAGCAAAAATGTAGGAGAAATACAGTTCCTTGATGAGGTATCATACTTGGGATTTAGTACCTCTTCCCAAGGGAAGAAAACTAGTTCTATGTAAGTGGATATATTAGACCAAATTTGTAGAAAATGAGTTCAATAACAAGTTCAAGGATTGATCAGATACTAAGGGATTTTCACAAGTTCATAGCATTAACTACACTAAGACCTTTGCACCTATAATGAAGATGAATTCAATCTAACTCATCTATGCTATTGTTGCAACACATCAATGAAAAGTTAATCAAATTGACATGAAGAGTGCCTTTCTTCATGGTGATCTCAAGGAGTACATATACATGGAGAAGCCATAGGGTTTTACAAGATTCTTCATTTGTTTGTCATCTCAAGAAATCTATTTATCACCTAAAATGGGCCCCTCGGGCCTAGTATTCCAAAATGGATTCCTTCCTTCTCACAATTTGATTAACTCATTCCCACTCTAATGCAAACATCTATATCTTATGGCATGATGAGCCTCTTTTACTCTTGGTTTTGTATTTGACAACCTATTGATCACAGGGAGTTTATCATCTTCCATTACAATAGTGAAAACTACCCTTTAAGAGAGATGTTCAAGGACTGACTTTGGGTTGTTTTGTCACGTCTTAAAATTTCTAAACTCTTTGAACTCAATTATATTTTGAATTATTAGATATTTAAATGTGATTATGTTATTCCAAGGTAATTTTTTTATGAATAAAAAGTGAGATATTATCATTCTCTTCATGTACGCAAATAGAAAGTTACTAAATGATGAACTTTGATGCTTATGTGATGCTTCGGCTATGGATTTTTGGTTATTAACCTATTAATCAGAAATTGAGTTTGAATGAGTGCAGGTATGTGTCAAAGGCAAGGGCTTGGTTAAAGTAGAGGTGATCTAGCTTCCTGCAAGAATTGGATGGAGAAAAACTTAATGCATGCATACACAAGCATGTAGCTCATACGGCATCTTACATTTGATTTGATTGAGGTGGTGTAATTCATTCTAATGGAATGATCTTTGTTGAGTTTTAATGCAAAATGGTGGTGTGTTTGATGAAAATAGCTAAGTAGTCTTTGTTAGAGACATTTCTTTTAATGTATGAGATTTTTATGTTTCTTTAAAAGGTATAATTATATGAGTGGATTATTATATTTAATAGGAAAAAAAATATTCTTTTGATATAATGTGATAAATTGCAATTAAAATTGTATATTCACTTTTATTTAAATTTTATATGTGAAGATAAATTTTTTTTTCTAAGATAATATTAAAGTTTTAAATTAATAAAAGAAAGCAGAAAAAAGAAGGATCTACATGCAAAAATCAAAAAGACAAAAAGAAAAGGCTATAGAAAATAGAAACAAGCTAAAATTAAAAGAAAGAAAGAAAAGCTTAAAAGAGGGTGTGCCTTGAGATGAAAACATAGAAAGCAAACATAGAACTCCAAGGGAGACACACCATTGAACAGAGCGAAATAGAGAAAGCAGAAATAGAAAACAAGGAGGAGCAGTAGGAGCACAAGAAGAGTCATTTACCAATGTTGGATCAGGTACCCAGCTTCCAATCTAATCCTTTTTCTAGTTTAATTGTTCTCTATAAATCAACTTCTTTCATTTTATTATGATAGACCTTTTCCATTTTATGGAGCTTGTATGTTTTAACAAATCATGATGCATGCTACTATTCGGCCTTCTCTTTCTTTGTTTGTTTTAAGCACCTTGACTAAACGCAGCCTAATTGGCCTACTTAAAAACCTTAATCTACCTTATACCTAAGGTGAGAGGCTCGATTCATAGTTTGTATCACCTTTGGAAACTTAGCTCGCGGTCATTCATGATAGCAATTATCATGTGTAGGAGTCAACAACATGTGCAGCAGCCTTTCTTGACATATTTGTAATGCCCATTGGGCTCATTAAACATTGTAGTTGTATTTCTTGACTTTGTTGTTTGCATTTAGTTTTCTGGTTGTGTGTCATAACTCACTTGTCTTTGTGAAACTCTATATATTGATGCCTTGCCTCTTCATCTCTAAGGTAATTTAGGGCTTTTGTATTTTGCTTGTTTTGTGATCAGCAGATCATTTTGTTTGTTGGTTTTGCCTTCATTTGGTACCAGAGCCATCTGGTTCAGAGATCTTGATCCAAAGTCCAATGGAGATCATTTTGTTTTTTTAGCTCCATTAACGAATGTTTCTAAGTACAGATATATAGGAGGACTGCGTACAATCTGCTGATAGAATCTGAGGTGTTTGAAGTGATGCAGAAATATTGTTGTGTGAAGAAAACCAAGTGGTAGAACATGTGAAAAAGTGACTATTTGAAAGTTTGAATTTCTATGTAAAAGAGGCGTGTAGACCAGCGGTGGAAAGAGAAGCCATGAAGACTTTGTGCACAGAGAAAGGTGTGAAAGTTTTCAAATATCTTTATGTGTTGTGCAAAGTTGTGCAGGCTATGAAAAGAGAAAGGCTGGATGAAATTTTTCTCCCAAATACTTTGTTTTAATCCTCTTCTAGAGCTGACTTCTTGCACATCATATTTTTTTAAGAGTTTAAAGCTTTTTAAGAGCCACGTGAAAGCATCACAAAATTTATTTCTATGTAAAAGTTTTTTTAACCTTTAAAAAGGTGAAAGTAAAAGCTTTAATAAGATATGTAAAAGTTTTTACTTTATAAAAAAAAAAGTGAAAAAGTAAAAGTTTGAAGAAAAATTGTATTTTTAAGTTTTAAAAAAGGTATTAAATATTTATGTTGCCCTTTTTAATTATTAACAAAAGAAGTGCATAGAAAGGTTGGTTAGTAGTGATATGTTTATCATTGGAATTTATTTTTTTAGGGGTTATAAGTTCAAAACCCTTTAAGGTGTAATCATTTTGTAAAATGATAAATGAATCATTTGTAATTAAATGCATTATCAGTTGAATCTAACACTTATACACCCAAAAAATATAATATAAAGATCATTTTTTGGTGTGGGTCCTATTTGAAAGGACAATGGGAGTATCTATTTGCAGAGATCTCTCAGGGATTTTTTTGTGTTGAGACTTTAGGATATTGTGCACATTTCTCTTATGGAAAATATGGCAGGAAATGTTATATCTAATACATTAATTCCTGTGTTTGAAAGAGACAACTTTACATATTGGTGTACTAGGATGCAAACCCTACTCAAATCCAAAAATTTGTAGGAAATTGTTCAAGTAGGGTATGTAGAACTAGATACAACTGCATTCAATGCATTAAATGATTAACAGAAAAGAGACTACAAAGCAAATGTAAAGAAGGATTGTGAAGCCTTATTTCTTATTGAAGATGCAATTAATCAAGCAATTTTTCCTAGGATAAGTGGTGCTATTAATTCTAAGAAAGCATGGAAAATTCTCAATAATGCTTATCAAGGAGCACAAACTACAAAATTATAGATAATGAGAAATTTTTTTGAAAATGTGAAAATGGTCAATAGTGAAAGTATGAATGATTTTCTAACAAAGATAGAAGGCCTAGTTAGTCAAATAAAATTTCTAGGAGAAACTGTGGATGACAAGCATGTTATTGAGAAAATATTAAGGAGTTTAGTTCCTAAATTTGATGGTGTGGTTTCTACAATAGAGATTTCTAAAGATCTCACCACTATGCAAATAGATGAACTAAGTGGAATATTGTTAACTGCTGAAGAAAGAATGAAAAGTAATGAAGAAGGTTTAGAACAAGCATTTTCCTCTAAAGCAAGCATAAGAGGTAAAAGCAACACATTTTTTAGGAATCAAAATAAAAATGAATAAAAAGGTGAATCTAGCAATTCTAGAGGAAGATGTAATAGTTTCAAAGAAAGAAGTAGCAACTTCAAAGGAGCATGAAGAGGAAAAGGTAGAAATAATCAGGGAGATAAAAAGAATGTCCAATGCTTTCATTGCAACAAGTTTGGACACTATGCATTAGAATGTTGGAATAAACAAGGTGAAGCAGAAAAGAGAAATGCTCACAATACTGTTGAAGATAAACAAAATTTGTTTATTTCTTGTTTTAATGCAAATGTCAATGAGAATAATGCATAGTACATTGATTTTGGATGTTCATCACATATGACATCTAATAAAAATTTGTTTATCTATTTGGATGAAAACCATTATAGTATAGTGGTATTAGGAGATAATCAATCTCATGGAACTAGAGGCAAGGGTACTATTGCAGTTGTAATAGAATATGGTGAGGTAAAACACATCAATGAAACATTGTTAGTTCCATCCCTCAAGAAGAATGTGTTGTCCATTGGACAAATGTTAGAGAAAAATTATCAAGTGACCTTTGATTAAAAAGAGTGCATAATAAGAAATAAGTTAAAAAGAAATGTAGTTGTTGCAAGAGCAAAGATGACAGGTGATAGGATGTTTCCTCTCCATTTCACCCATGGAAACCAAGCATTAAGGTCTAGTGAAATGAATGAAAGTAGAATTTGGCATCAAAGATATGGCCACCTCAGCTTTAGTGGGCTAATTTTACTCAATAGATTAAAAATGGTTGAGGGTCTACCTTTCATTGAAAATACAAAAGAAGTGTGTGAAGAATGTATTGTTGGAAAACAACACAGAGTTAGCTTTCCAATTTGTAAATCCAGCAGAGCTAAGCATCATCTTGAGATAATCCATACGGATTTGTGTGGTCCTATGGAAACACCTTCTTTGAATAAATCAAAATATTTTCTAGCCTTTATTGATGATTACTCAAGAAAAAATCGGGTATATTGTTTGGTTTCAAAATTAAAAGTGTTTGACAAATTCGTAGAATTCAAGAGGTTGGTTGAAAAACAAAGTGGTAAGTACATCAAGGTGATAAGGTCAGATAATGGAGGTGAGTACAAATCAAATCAGTTTCTAGATTTCTACAGAAATCATGGAATCAAGAGAGAGTTCACTATTTCCTACACTCCACAACAAAATGGACTTGTTGAAATAAATAATAGGACCATTGTTGAAATGGCAAGGAGTATGATGAAAGAGAAGAAGTTAGAAAAGATGTTTTGGGTAGAAGCAGTTTGCACAACTGTATATCTTCTCAATAGGAGTCCTACAAAAGAAGTTAAGGGGATGAGTCTTGAACAAGCATAGTCTGGGGTAAAGCCAAGTGTTCAACATTTGAGAGTATTTGGGTGTGTTGTTTATGCACACATACCAAAGGAAAAAAGGTCTAAACTAGATGATAAAGGCCTAAAATGTATTTTTATTAGGTATGGATCAAAAAATAAAGCATATAGATTGTATGACCCAATAGGAAAGAAGCTTGTTATAAGTAGAGATGTGGTATTCAATGAAGCAATAGAATATACTAAGGAAAATGAAACAAAGGGAAAAGAAATAATGATTGATGAAGTTGAAGAAGGAGAAGAAGAAAAAGAAAATGAACCCAAGTCTTCTAGTATAGGAACAAGAAAGTATCAAAAATATCAAAGGAGGATAGAAAAAATCATCCATTAACTCTTATGTTGGATTCAAATTTTGAGAAAATGACAACAAGATCACAAGCAAAAGTGAATTATGCCTTGATGACTCAAATCATGGAAAGTAATGAGCCACAAACATTTGAACAAGCTCAAGAAAAAGAAGAGTGGGTTGAAGCAATGAATAGTGAGATAGAAACAGTTGAAAGGAATGACACATGGGATTTGGTTCAGGTACCTCTTGGTAAGGAAATTATTGGTACAAGATGGGTGTATAAAACTAAGTATAAATTTGATGGAAGTATTGATAAACACAAGGCTAGATTGGTAGCCAAGGGATACACTCAATAGGAAGGTATTGATTACACTGAAACATTTACACCTATAGCATGAATGGATACTATAAGATTAGTTTTGGCTTTGGCAACTCAGTAGAGTTGGATAGTTTATCAAATGGTTGTAAAGAGTGCTTTTTTGAATGGATATATTGATGAGGAAGTGTATGTTTCTCAACCTAGAGATTTTGAAATACCTTCTAAAGAACATTATATTTACAGATTAAGGAAGGCCTTGTATGGTCTTAAGAAGGCACCAAGAGCATGGTATTCGAGGATAGACTCATACCTACAGCAGAAAGGTTTCTTAAGAAGTCAATCAGATCCAAATCTTTATATTAGGATCTTGGCTAAGGATATTGTTTTCTTAGTTTTCTATGTTGATGATCTTATTTACACTGGGAACAATTCAACTTTATTTGTAGAGTTTAGAGTAGCTATGGTTGTTGAATTTGAGATGATAGATTTGGGACAAATGCACTATTTTCTTGGTATAGAAGTATGAAAAAACAAAGGTGAATTATTCAAGAATCAAAAAATGGCTCTAAAGCTAAAATCTCAAAGGTATGTCTTATTCCAAAATGAGCTCATGTGGAGAAATCATGAAGGAATATTTCTCAAATGTTTGAATCAAGAGCAAGTTGAAGCTGCAATGAGTGAGTGTCACCATGGTGTTTGTGGGGGACACTTCGAAGCTAAAACCATTGCCCATAAAATCCTTAGGGTTGGGTACCAAGTGGCCTACTTTATTCAAAGATGTGGCACAGAAGATAAGGAAATGTGATGCTTGCCAACAATTTTCTGGCAAGATGAAATTTTGTAGAGCATTACCCCTTTTACCTCTTGTTGTTGATGCACCTTTTGAACAGTGGGGAATCGATTTTATTGGGGAAATTCAAGAGAAGTCTAGCAATGGATTTAGGTGGATTCTTGTGGCCACTAATTACTTCACCAAGTGGGTAGAAGCAATTCCCACTCATAATGCAACTTCCAAAGTGGTTATTGATTTCATAGTTAGTAATATAATCACTAGATTTGGAGTGCTAGCTAGGATTTTGGTAGATAATGCCACGTGTTTCAGGTCTCAATAAATGTTGGACATGTGTTCTATGTTTGGTATAAATCTTGTGCATTCATCCCCTTATCATCCCCAAGGTAATGGATAGGTTGAATCTAGTAATAAAAGCCTAATGAAGATTATAAAAAGGACATTGGATTAGCATAAGAAAAGATGGGATGATAAATTAAAGTGTGATCTATGGGCTAATAGGATTACCTTCAAAAGATCCATTGGAAGGAACCCATTTGAGCTGGTGTATGGAGCAGAGGTAAAGATGTCAATCAGCATGGAACTACTAGTCTACCAACTGCTACATGATATGGAAGAGGATCAGTATGATGCAATGTCCCAGAGGATATTGCAGTTGACTAAATTAGAAGAATAGAGGATAGCTGGACATGATAAAATATTGAATCATAAGCAGAAAATGAAGCTTTTATTTGATAAGAATATTGTATCAAGAGATTTCTAGGTTGGCGACTTGGTGCTTAATGGAAAATATGAAGATAAGGGGAAACATAGAAAATTTGATCCATTATGGCTTGGACCATATGAGGTAGCTAAGAAATTGGAGCTCAATGTTTACCATTTGATGACTCTAGAAGGAATGCTCTTGGAGCTGCCCATTCACGGTCAGTATCTGAAGCATTATTTTTCATAGCTAATACTTCCCCTAAATTTTGAATACAATTGATAGTCTTCTTGTGCTCTAATGTTTATGACCATATTTTGTCATGTATATAAGCCTTTGTTGTAAATACATCTGTGTTTTTTCTCGTTTTGTGTGTTTTGTGCCTTTTTGGTCTACCTAGAGATCTAGATCCTCGCTGACATATTTGCCACACATCCCCAACTAGAGCCACTATTGGGACCTGTAAAATTTTTCTCCCAAACATGCCTTGTTTTGCCTCAAAAAATCCATTAAAAATCCCCACTTTTTCCCTTGCAATCAAAATCCCTCATATAAACTCAATCAGATAGATCTTATATAGGGGTTTTTAGTTCAAAATATTCTAAGCATTGTGTCTTTGTTTTCTTCCTTTGAAAAAATGAACATTTATAGGCCTTTGTCAGCAAATCAAAAAAAGTGTGAACTGGAAAACTAGTTTGGAAGTTTGTCTTTTTACTGATTCGTTGATTATCCGATAAGTCGGCAGGAAAACAAGAAGAATGGTGAAGGAAAGAGAGTCTTTATCAACAAGTTTTGAAGTTCGAGAACCTATTGGTTCTCCGATCAAATAGATCACTGACTGAGTAAAAGTGAAGGGGCTGTGAGAGCTTGAAAGTTTCTAAGGAAAGGAAAAGAAGAAGTCAAAAGAAGTTTTCAATCAATGAAGGTTTTAGTTCATGAACTTAATAGTTCACTGACAAGGAGTTTTACCGATGGAGGATTCATTGATTGAAGAGAAGGAGAGGAAGGCCTTGGCAAGGGCAAAAAGTAAGTAAAGAGGGCTATCAAAGGTTTTTTTCTAACAATGAAGGAGATGAAAGAATGATGATGACTTAGGAAAAATGAAAGGGAAAAGGCTTAAGCCTTTTGTGGGCAAATTGGTTGGTTCGTGAATTGTCGATTTAGCCAACAACTATTCACAAGTTCATCATTTCACCAATAGGTCGACCAAGGGGCAAAGAAGACAAAGGAAGTGGCAAGTTCGTGATGGGGAGAATTTCCTGATAGAAGAGGAAGAAGATAGACAAAGAAAGGAAGAGTTGGAGCTAGTTTGCAAAATGAAAAATATCGACAAGGTAGAAGGAGGTGATAGAGAAGAGGTTTGAAAAGGAGAAAATTTGCTAAAACATAAATAGAGAAAATAATGGAAAGAAAATGAGGCCAAGGTAAAGTGGTTCGTGAAAGTGATATTTCACCAACCAAAGAAGAAGAAAGAAAGAAAGAGTTTGAAAAAGGTGAAAATTCTTGATAAAGGGCAAAACTCATCAAGTTCACAAAAATCAAATTTCACCGACTAAAGGAGAGAGTGAGAAGATAGAGACAAGGCTAGTTCACAAAAAAAGAAGATTTTCCAATAAGGAACAAAGGAGGTTGAAAATGAAGACTAGGTGCTAAAGCAAAAGAAAAGGAAGATGTCTCCCATGGTTCAAAAAGGTCAAAGTTTGCTGACGAAGGAAGAATAAAGTGGCAAACAAGGAGTTTATAAAAAATGAAAAAGGCCAATAAAGGTGGAAGGATGCCCAGTATGCAGAATGGTACAGTCAGAAATGAGATAGCTTAAAAGGGAAAATTGGACAACACTTTTAAAGTGTTGTAAAGGCTTTAAAATGGTGATTCCTTAAAGCATGCCATGATTGCGAGATTTGTGCAGATAGATTTGTACCCAAAATTTATGATTTTCTAGAATAGTGCCATGCAGGTGGTTGATATAGTGAAATTCTTCAATGCATAGGTACATTTGGAGGACAAAGTAGATAAGTTAGATATTGCAGGTGCCAGGAAAAGGATCATAACCTTCCCTCTTTATTGTTCCAAGTACACAAAAGAGTGTAAATAATCTTCTTCTAACATTTTTAGAGTTGACAGAGAATGGGCAAGTTTCCAAATGTGCATACTTCCGGACATTGCAGTGGGAATGAATTTAATGTGGCATGGGCATACTCATTGACTAAGTGTAGTACTTGGGAATAGACATTGAATTGTTATGTTATATATGCATAATTTTCTGATCCATTAAGGGTTGTCCAGTTGGGCAAATTTTCTTAGCGTGTTTTGAGCTCCAAAAGGTAGATTAGAAAATGTTATTTTTACAATCTTTGTTTAGCATGAAACAGTCATGAAATGTATATAATAATATTTGCAAATCTTTGTATTAGACCACTATTTTTCTCTATTGTTGTAGATGTTCTTTTTAGCAAACTTAATCGTAGTTACAATTTTCTCTTGTCACGTTTAGTTGTGTGAATGTAAGCATTGATTTGAATGAATGTGACAGTTCTTAATCATTTCCAAGGCTTTGTAAATAATCTTTTCAATATTAAATGCGAAAAAATATGGTATGGTGTTGGATTATTAAGCATTTTCAACGATTTGGTACTAATTTTCATGCATTTCATTTATTAAATAGGCAGTTGTACATCTCTTGTAGTTATTTTTCCTCTGTTGAACATTAGACTCTATAGCCCAATAGATAGGCACTAGTCTGAGTAGCCTTAGATCACCCAATCTCTAAAACAAAACAATACATATATCCTTTAGACACAGTAGTAGTTTTTATGCCTCCTCATTGTGTATGATTGCCTTTATCAGCTATATAGGGGTCTTGTAACAACCAATTGTTCTTAATTTAGTGACAAATTTGGGGCTCAGAAAGTGATTTGGGTTTGGTTTTTCATCTATTTTTAGTTATTCATCTGGTTTGTAATCACTACCTGCTTAGGTATACCCCTTGGAACATCCCTCCAGAGTCTAATATGAGCTCAAAGAGCAAAGGAGTCTACCCACTCCTGTTAGTTGGCCAAAATCACCCATAACTTGTTGATAAACCTCTTTCTATCACCCTGATGATAATCCCTGGCCTAGGTGATTTAGAAACGTTTTACAATTTTGTGTTGTAGTCATTTTGGGACCCAATAGGGAGTAATCTTACAAAGCATGGATTTAATTGAAATGGAATTTTTAAACTAATCTAGACTTGAAACAATTTTAAACCACATGCATAAATATGTACCATTAACAAGTGAAATCTATGTAGTATCAACATTGTTCTTTGCCATAGTTCCAAAGTTATGTGCCTAATCCACCTCATTTTATTTTCATATATTTATTTATTATAATTATTAAACCTTGACTTGATTATTCAACCAAGACCACCAAACACACCAATATCCAAGATGACCAAATATACCAAAATCCAAAGCCAAATAGTGCATGCAAAGGTCTACCACCACCTCATCAAATAGAGTGTGGGTATTTTGTTGCAATAACTATCCTACTCATGCCTTAGTAATGATTATTTGCAAGTTCATAATCTTCCACTGTATTCTTTCTCACCCCATTATTAGGTGTTTGTATACATTTATTTTAATGAACATAGACTTATAGAAAAAAAATTGAAGATCCTTGGCAATTTTAGTATATTATGTTGTGCAAAATAATGGGGTTTCAATTTTTTCGTGCTTAATGAAATGGCATCAAATAGATTTTAGCTTTTGTGCTGAAAAAATGAAGAACTAATGCAAATACATTTTCCTCAGAAGGCAATGCTTTTGTTTATGTTCGTGCTCCCCATCAACTCACCTCAAATATTGCAATTTGATATGGTCACTATGATTTGCTTTCAACCATTTTCCCTTTCGAATAAAAGGAACTGTAAATAAAATGAAGTTATGTAGCAGGTGTGAGTGGATTTGGAGGTGGAGGCACTCCCTCTGATCGATCATAGCGTGGCAATTACCTTTCTATGAACTTGGAGGAAAAAATAGTAAAGTTTTTCTAGTGGAAGCAAACAGGCAAGTTGTGAGACAACTTTTCAACGTCAAGAATTTCCTATTGGCTAAATATTCCAAGGGAAAATAAATGAAATATTCATTTCATACATTAATGAATTTGTTCCTCTCTTCTCTTTGTCATTTGTTTAAGGATAACTAGATTGTTATTTTGTGGCATCACTTTTATGTGGGAATTTGCAGTTAGTTTACCAATAAATAGAAAAATTATATTCATTAAATGTGGGAATTTGGAGTTAGATTAGTTTTACATAGGCTTTTTGTAGTATTATTGTCTTTAATAATACATAGAAAATTAATATAACTTATAACTAACTATTTGTGAATTTAAGTTTATTTTAAAAAATCATATCTAGGGGCATTACTTTTTAAGGATGTGGTCCCATAGAAGGGCTTTAAGAATTATTTTCAAGGGGCTTTAAGAACACAATATATAAAATTTATTAAATAAATTGATAATTGATATTTTAAATAGATCTATATTTATTAAATTTAATATGTATATTAGCACTACATAAAATGTGGAATACCTCTATAGAAGTGAATAGTGTAGCTAAGAAACACTCCTCTAATGTAACCCCTATAGTGGATGCATGAACTAGACAAAAACATGGGTGATTGCAATTTTGACAAAAATGGGGTGTAGATCGTAATGGTGTTGACGTGCACGAGGTGCTAGGAGTGGCACCATCTCCTTCATTCTCTCTAGCACTAACTTCAATTGCCTGGAAGGTAGCTTGATCAATTAAGTTTCTTGAGAGTGTACTCAATTCTCCTAATGTTGACACCACTGCCTATTAGTGAATGGGTGAAACAATAGTGGGAAAAGAAGGAGCAACAATAGGTTGAGGGGCACACGTCAATTTGGATTGACACATGCCCCTGGCCTATGCTATGGCATGCCACCACCAACACCTTGGAATGATTTGATTTCAAAATAATTGGACTTTAAACCCATCTCAAACTGAGCCTATAATTTTCTCAAAAAATATCAAGGCACCTCAAAATTGGCCTCCCAAAATTTTGCTGGTATTTGAAGATGCCTACATCATTTAATTGAAATTCTTTTTTTTTATTTAGAGCAATGGGTTGGTTTGTTGAAGGGTCAACAAAATACAAGGGCTAGGTATGTTTGGAAATATGTAAATCAAGGATCTATCTATACAACATTCCATCTAAATTGAATTTCTTCTTCTCCCTTAATAGATGGAACCTATCTAGATTTACATCAATTGATCTAACAAAATCAACAATGGTTTGCATCAAAGATGCAAACTGTGTAACATGTGGGGGCATATTTGGCTCATTTTGGATAAAATAATTTTTTTATTGTAATGTAGTTATGTTGTCATTTATAATTACTCACAAGTGAGCCTCATCAAATGGAGGGGGTTTTGCATATTTGGGTTTTGGAGGGGGCCATATGGGGTGGGGGCTTTCAGGAGGTTTTGGGTGGGGCATGGTTGGGGGAGTATTTGGTTGGGGGATTTTCAAGTGGGGGTTTATTTTACAAAACTTGTTCTAATAAAAACTCATAATAAATGGTAATTGATCCATGTATGAGCATTTACCTAAACTAGAGCTATAATTACAAAAAGGAAACATAAATTTAATTACTTGTACATCAAAATGTTAAATGCACAATATTTATACATTTAAAACTTGGACATATATAATACATATTTAAAAATAATAAATTACATAACAATACATTTAAACATTTAAATGCATATCAATACTTATACGTTTAAAACATTTAAACATAACAATACATGTGTTTGAGATATTTATACATCTAAAACTTGCAAATAAATAAATATATGGTTTGAAATACATTTAAACATTTAACTACATAACAATACATGTATTCAAAATATTTATACATTTAAAACTTGCAAATATAAAAATACATGGTTTAAAATAATACATAACAATTCTATTTAATTCTAATATTTTCTACCTTTGCATTCTTGAATTTCTAGGCTACATTCTAATATGGAACTAGACCCCCATTATTTGAAGAATTTTAAGAGACAAGGGGAATAATCTTAGGTTCAATCATATCTACAAGGATATGTATTTGACAAAATTTTAAAGATGCGGGAGGAATATAAGTTGAGGTATAAATAGCATATCAAAGGTCATTGTTATATTTCCAAAATCTAATGACCAATAACTTGCTACATATAGATATGTGGGGTGGAAGAGTATTTAGATCCTACAAGCAAGTTGATGAAAGTATTTGATCGTCTATATAAAAATCCACTACTTCATGAAGTTGAGGTTTATGTTATGCAAGTGTTATGGTGTGCATCAAGCCCTTACTTCAATATATTAGTCAAAAATTTCCTATTGTGCAAATGTATGTGACAAAGGATATTATGAAGGAATAATTTGATTATATTTTAACAAAGGAGAAAAAACTCCTAGGTTGTGCCACCATTATATGCACACATTCTTCTGAGTGATAAAAACTGAGGGAGAAACCCTAAACAACTATTTGGGGATCTTCTTGTACTATCCTCTAAGCTACTCTTAATGTAGCCTATATCTTTGCATGAACCTAAGTATCACAATAGATTCAAGAATTTAGAAGCTCTTGATGGTGATACTCAAAATTTATCTTAGGTCTAAAGGATAATTATAATTATCCTCTCACATCTACATGGGATCCCACTTGATAGGATTAACATTATGATAATGATAGGCACTAATTTTAGTTTATTTAGCTCGAATTATCAAATAATTCTAAAAAATATGCATTCTATGACTAATGTCCAAAATTTAAGAAGATCCCTAATGCTTTAAATGGACCTCAATGCAGAACCCAAATATATTAAAATTTTATAAATTGTACCTCTAGAAAATTACCTACAATGGGAATGAAAGGATAGTTGGTGAGGTACTTCATTGGTCCTTAAATTCTTAATTCTAATTAAAATCCCTTGTGGTTAAAAAAATTCTTAAATGGCCTAAATTGCACTTGACACATGCAGGAATTTCCTAGGGAAATTTTATGATAGATTAATGGTAAAAACAAGGGCTAAAAAGATCATGTGTTTATTATTAAATAAATAGTGAATTAGTTAGATGGTTAAAACCTTGAATCTTGATAGTTGTGTCCTTGACAATTCACATTGGTGTTGTCTTTTCTATTAAATCTTTGTGGTCATAGTCTCCAATTGGACAAATCTCACCATAAAACTATTTGTTGTTGGAATTCATAGTGTTCAGAGGTTGACAAAACTTGGTAGTATCATCCTTTTATTGACTATCAAAACTCTAAATAGCATCCTAATAATGATTTTTTTTTTTAAATTGTAATAAAGAATTTCTTTTTTGCATCAAGTAGGGTATCCCAATTGTGCACTCCATGATTTTTGGACATGCATACGTAATTATTCATCTATAATTTATTTTTTGAGTACTAGATGTGAGTTTCAAATCATAGGACTATTTCAAGTTCACCTAATGTTCAAAAGACCCTTAGGATTTACAAGGTGAATAGCACACCTAATCCTAACATAGATCAAATAAGTCCTAGGATATTCTATTTCAAGGAGACCTTAGTTTTACCCACATCTTCTCTTCTATAAATGTAACAAGATTTTTTTAGCATTTAAGGAGGATGAATTGTTTATAGACCCATACTTGTTCAAGCCTTGTCTACTCAATTTTCCCTCTCTTGTCTTTTTATTTATATATTTAGGGTATCTTTGGTTCATGTGTACGACATCCTTTAAGCCTTCTATAATGTGTAAATGTGGAAGCTGTGATTATCATTTTTATCTTTTTTCTATATCTATTGATGAATGGTTAAAACTTCTTTTACATTATTATAGTCATACTTGAATCTAAATGATGTCAAGCATTAAACTCCATGCTAAAATCTCTATATTAAAATGGAAAAGACTTCTCTTTTGGCACATCACCATTTAATTTCTTCCCTTTTGATCCCAACCAAAATTAGGCCCTACTAGAATGAAGAAGGAACTAGCCTTTCAATCCTAGGAGTCATGCAAGTTTCCTACTTGTAGGACTTCCCTTTGCTAATCTCTCTACATGGCATGGGTGTTGAACAGATTTGAAACACTAACATATGTGGTTATATAATATCTTTAAGTATGAACATAAGGGTTAAAGTAACTATGTTGGTTATAGCCCCATAATTGATTAAGACCCGTTTAATATAGTTGTCATAAACCTAAACTTGTAGATAGAGGGAGGGATTGCCTCATCTAACCATCTCATTATATGAAGTTATTTGTCTAGTAGTGAATGTAAAAACTATATCCTTGGAAGGAAAATTTAGTGGTTGAAGTTCATGGTTAACATTATTAACATGAGGGGTTGGAATCAACTGTGCTAAGTGGCTCATAACCATGGGCTCAAGAAAGGAACTCTATGAATAGCACAATTCTTAATAAGGTCCAACATTTGAGGTAAAGTTAAATCATTAGGTTCACGATGACTAAGGATGGTTTTTCTAGATCCCCAACTGGCATAGATTTCCATATCTATGTTAATTTCTACAAGCCCCAACATGTATCTTGTTTGGGGGAATGTGTACATGGTCAAGGTTGAGGCCTAGGTTCTTCATATTGTGAGTAATAGAATAACTCAATATATTATTCTCATTCACTTTGAAGAAGACATTGAATGGACGTATTATAATCTCTATACGTGGATGTGCCATTCTCCCTAAGATTATGAAATTTACAATATAAGTGAGGATTGTGTTGTGCAGGAAGGATGTCGTGGTTTTTTCTATATTACCTTCACTACTAGTATGAAAGGGAATTCACTTTGAAGTTTTGGCGACATGAATTTTGCATTTTGAACACATTATGTTGGTTTTATGGGATGTTATTTCAAGTTTCTCTCCATATTAATTTAAAATAAAATCTTATGCTTGCCTACCACTTTTAATAGCTACCTAGTCAATGCATAAAGCAATATACATGGATTCATGATAAGTTGGGAAAGGATTTTTTTGAGCCCCTTAACAAATGTTTGCATTTAATGAATGGAGGAATAATTCACAAGGTTATCTTACATCTATGTGGGGAGTAGTGAATAAAGTATAAAGCACCTACCTTCATCAAGTGATGAAGTGGGCAATTGATTCATCAAGCTCTTATCTAGTGTAGAGAAACTCTCTAATGCTAGTGAGCATTGTTTTTGTTTTTGTCTATTTTTTGTTTTCTTTTATTTCGTTTTCTTTTTGTTTTGTTTTATATTCTAAGGTTTAGATATTATATCATAAATTAAATTAAATTAAAATTTAAATAAATCACAAGTTCCTTAAATGGGCTAGAAATATCAATCGACCTTTTGATTGATAGATCGATTAATATTTTGAGTTTCTATTGTATCATAAATTAATTAAATTAACCAAGTTACAAACCCTAAACCCTAGCTTTAGGGTTTACAAATTACAACTTAAATGTCCTAGGGTTTAGAACAAGTTCTAAGGTTTACAATAGGTCCTAGGGTTTTCATTTTTAGTGAATATAGTTTTGTTTAGGGTTTTATGTTTGAAAACTAAATTTAAATTTAGAAACCAGAAAACAATATAAATAAGACATAAAAAAAATTTAAACAAGAAAGCCACCTACTTGAAAACACAACAAGTAGATTGTTATGGAGATAGGAGGTCAAAAACAACTATTAGTGAGGTCACCTAATTCAGGTATGTGTTTTGGAGAGATTTTCCCAAGCGGCCTCCTTGTGTGAATAGAGGAAAAAATGAAATCGTTGGGTAGAAAAAAAATGCTTTTTGCAAATGGGTAACTGTTTCTAAACAGGAACCCATTCCCTTTAGAAACACATACATGTCCTTAACTGAGTATGCACTCCTAATGCGTACCCATGTAGGAATGGGATCCCAAATCGTAATAGGTACCCATTCCATACAAGTAGGAATTTAGGTTCGGGTGCCTCTTCCTAAATAGGTCCATGTTTTTTGTGAAACATGTACCTATTCCTGTAGAATATTTTAACCTCGCGAGACTTCCATTAAAAGTGAACTCAACTTCTTACGCCCACTATATTTTTTTGTGTTTGTAGAATATTTAATGCTTATATCAAAAAAGATATTAATTGTACTTTAGTGAAAAGAAATTCTATTGTATTATTTTACGTGTGGTGGAAGAAAATTAATTAAAATTGATTATTCTGCCTATATCACTATTAATGGTCAACAATCTCATACCTTTGGCCTCTTTCGTTCAATACGTCAAGGATGTCCTCTTGCACCAGCTCTGTATGTTCTAGCCACAGGAGGCTTTGGATATCTTCTTGCTCATTCTGTATCACATGGGCTTGTTCATGGAATTTCTTTACCTAATTTTTTCAACCAGCTAGTTAATGGCCATTTTGCAGATGACTCATTTTTAACATTACTGGAAGAGGAAACTACAATTAAAAATGCTCTTAGATGTCTTGAGACCTTCTATTTAGCCTCAGGTTCCTATATCCAGTGGCACAAAACTCTATGTTACAAGCAATCAATTCTTCCTATTCATCATTGGATCCAACAGTATGGCTAGTGTTGCGTTGCTCATGGCAAAATCTTCTGATTTCTAGGCATCCCATTTGCCTTCCAAGGCACCTCTACAAATCTCTGGCAAGCAATTCTTTCCCGAGTGGAATAGAAACTTGCCTTCTAGATTACTAAGCCACTATCTATGGCTAGCAAATTCCAGGTATGTTCTAAAGTTTTAGCAGCAACCCATGTTTACTACTCTTCTTGTTGGGCTCCTTCCAAAGCCTCCTATGCCAAACTGGAAAAACTTTTGAGGGATTTCCTTTAGACCTCTTCTGAAACTCACCATGGTTTTCACTGTGTTGCATGGGAGTTTTGCTGCTTACCTAGAGATTCAGGTGGCCTTGGTCTTCTTCTACCCAGCACCAAGGCACTGCTTTGTGTGTTAAATGGATCATTCATGCTCTCTCTGGTAGTGAGGCATGGAAAATTTTACTCCGACACAATATAGGAATGGGACATCCTATTCACAAGCCTGCATGGAAAGGGATTGGTTTTTCAACAACCCTTGTAATGAGAGAGCCAATGTAAATCTCAGGTACATTTGTGGCTAAGAGCATTTGGAAAGCCTGAGAGAAAGTTAAACCATGGCTCTGCTAGATTAGAGATGGGTTTCGAGATGGTCTCTCATTTAATCAACAGAACATTTGGTGATCGCCTCTCTTGACCAATAAAGGCCAGCCATTAGCTAAATTCCCTGGCATAAAAGCTCTTAGATTTCATAAAAGAGGTATCCAAACTTTTCAAGATATTTTTCATAGACCCACCATGAGCCTTATGGAATGGGAACCTCTTCAAGTTAAATTTGGCCTTCAAAGGAATGATCAGGCTACCTATGATAGAATTGTCAGTGTTATTCCATTAGAAATGCTTCACAAAGTGGGAATTCACTCCATCAGGCCTTGGTGGAAAGACGTATCCAGACACACCAATGCATCATTATAAGCCAAGGCTTGCTTACAAGTGGCTCTCACCTCATTTGCCAATGATAGATACGCTCAACAAGTGATGGTTGCTTCATAATTCAGTGCCTACTTGGCATAACAGATTTTCCACTATTTGGTCGACCATGCTTGAGACAAAGCTAGCACATTTTGCCTAGTGCCTTCTATTTCAAGGTTTACCAGTTGGAGCAAGGCTTTTTCATCTTGGGGTTTAGGATCCCCATTGTCCTTTTTTTGGACAAGCTGAGACTTTTCAACATCTCTTCTGGTATTGCACCAGAGCTCAGCAATTTTGGTTATGGATTTATGATTTCTTTAGTTCTTTCAGACCAGAGCCTTTACCATGCCAGATAATACTTCTAGATGATTCTCCTAGGTTCCCTACAAGATTTCCTCAGATTTGGCATATTTTCAGGGTGGAGATTCTTTTCACAATTTGAAAAGATCGTAATTCTTGTATATTTTGAGACAATCACATTGGAACAACTGTTTCTCTTTATATTAAAGCTATTATTTGTTCTAATGTTCTTCTGCAGATACAAGTTCAAGCAAACAAAGTGGCTCTTGAGGTTGCTCACTTACAAGAATTGTTGGATCACTGGGGTAATGCTCCTTGCACAGTGGCACGGGTTCCTCCCTCTCCTTCCTCTGTCAGAGCTCATTCACCTTCTCATGGCCACAGGTGAAGGAGTGGCTCTACCAGGGACTCCCGGCCACATTCTCAGCCTCCTTCTCGTCGTGCACCTCACCATCGCAGATGCTCATCCTCTCCACATAATCATGGCTGGACAACAGGTCGTCCTGCAGGTCGTACAGGTGACAATGCAGGTTGGCTCTCTGGTGACAATGCAAGTTGGCCTACTGGTGACAATACAGGTTGGCTTGCTCCTGATACTTCCAATCCAACCAACACAGGTTGGGATAGCAACAAAGTTTTTCCGCGCTTAAATTTGGCTATTTCACCAGAGCATCAGGGGACAAATGCATAGAATGATGATGGGTGGGCTCCACCAGATGTCATCCCAGACCTCGCAACAATTTGGGGTAACCCGGATGACATGGATCCCCCGTCTACAGGTGTTGCTTTGGCTGCATAAATCTGCATAGCATTATGTTTTTATAATTTCTGTTATGATATTACGGGTGTGTATCCATTGGCATTCTAGAACATTCTGGGTTATGCCCATATGACAGACTATTGTTTGGGGTGCGCCTTTATACCACCCAAACTATTTTTTGTGAAAGTGTTTACTTTTATCTTATGATTAATAGATAATTTAACATTTTCATTTTAAAAAAAAAAAAACTGTACTATTCCATAGACACACGTCAACCTAGTATAAGTCAGCGGCTGGACTTGGCATAGCCGCCCCACGATCCTTGAGACTTGCCAGAAAGTTAATCCTATGGAACCCACAGTACATTTCTCTATGGAATAAATTTGACGTTTGATATTCTTTGACAATGACAGTCTTATACATATCGCAGGCATTGCTTTGGCAATATTGTCTGTCTCGGCTTTCCTCCGTGCCTTGCTCTCAGACACCAAACAAAACTTTATGCCATACATGCTGCCATTTCATCTAGATATTATAAACATGTTTTCAAGGATTTTTTTTGCTCGATTCAAGTTTATTAATTCTGTGCATAAGTTCTTCTGAAGACTGTGGTGATTGGAAGTAGCAGTCGCATCTACAATATCTGAGAAAATTGCTCTATCCTTTATGCATTGATAGATTTCCATAAGCTGTTCCAAAGCACCATCTCATTTCTTTAGAAACTACTCATTCTTCCGCCAGTTCTACAGAGAGTGTAAAATCTATAGCACTGGAAACTTCATCTTCGGCAACGCAGCTGTGGTTTTCCACAACTACAAATCTGACAAAAATCCTCCTTCTATTATGCTTTGATAGATGTCCATACCTTGTTCCAAAGCTCCCATTTTGGCACAGGCAGGGAGGATGCTGGCAAAGGTTGTGGAATTTGGCTTTACACCTGCCAATTGCATTTGCTTGAAAGTTTCTAAAGCCTTTTCAACAAATACATTTTGTGCATATCCTGCAATCATTGCAGTCCTGGAGACCACATTTCTTTGATGGATTCCATACCCTCGAAAGTTTCTTAATCCTTTTCAAGAAATCCATTCAGTGGATATGTTGCAATCATGGCATTTTATGACACCACATTTCTTCTTAAGGCATTTTGTCAAACTGTCCACGTGCCTTGTTTATGCTTCCACATTTCACATACATGTTTAGCAGGGCATTTGCAACTACAACATCTAACTGAATTGCCCCTTCTGCTATGCTTTGATGGATGTCCATACCCTGTTCAAATCTTCTATTTATATCCTGTTCAAATCCTAGTTTCGTACTCCTACAAGCTCTATTGAATAGAAAACGAATGTTCAATAACAATTTTATACCTCATCTACATGAAGAAATGGTAAATATTTGTTAAAAATGCCCTGACTGCACACACAGTGATCCAAACAGTTAGTAGAATTGGCTGCCGGCATAAGATGAGCCGCTGCAATTAGCATGGCAGTTTGTCTAGCCATAGAGGGCGGTGCATAAACAAATAGACCAAGCAATGGTAAGTAAAAGGGGGGAAAGCGCCTTTTTAAGTGCTATAGAATCATGGATACATGCCTTGTTAAAGTTGCTTCACCTAGTTGAAGGCATTTTTTAAAGCTAAAAGCTTCCTTCTAAAGATGATACTTTTTAAGCCAAAAGCTTCAATTTAGCGTCATCTTTTAATACATGCTTTATGAAGTGGAGATTTTTTTAAAAGTACGGCTAAATACTTTTTTACGCGATGTCTTTTGCAAAAATTATGTCTTGACGTGTTTATATTGTCTTTTATAAAGCACGTGTATGGAAATATAGAGCTCTAAATTTAATGGTTCTCGGGCCTAAATTTGACAATCAACGCTGCCTGTCAAACAATTTTTTTTTGTGATGGTTATCTATTTAAATTTGCCTTTCAAATATTAAAGCTTATTTATTTTAAAATATATATATAAATAAAAATATATATAAGAATAATTACATAAAATTTTCGACAGTTTTGAAATCTTCCCTTTAAAGTGATAGTCTTCCTAAAATTTTAATTGTATTTTACAACTAAAATAACTAAAACGGACATATGGCCATCAAATTTAGGCCCTCATTTTATGATTGTAAATATTTACTATAAAATATAATTAAAATTATACCGAGAATATATAACATGAAAGGGTTGATTGTTGATAGATTGTCAACATTCTTATAGAATTGTTTTTTATATATTTAATTTAAGCATTCATTAGATTTAGATTCAATATATATGAATTTAAGATCATAGTCTATATTGGTATTTTATGATTCTAAGTGTATGATATATTTGTTGTTTATTTTTAAAGTGAACTTTGATAACATAAATAAACAACACACCATTTGACAATTATTTATTCTAATTTAAGAGATTAATTTACTCATAAATCTAGACCAACAAAATAATTACACAAAGAAATGTTCTACAATAACAATAGTATTGATAAAAATTATAGACAATGACATATATTTTAAAAATCTAAAACTATAAAATAACTCTTAAACAAATAAAAATAAAATAATTCCTCGTTAATGGGGTGATAATGTTACACCCAAAAAAGGAGAAGGGAAACAAGGTGAAGTCCTCCGGCAAAGGAATGCGTGAAGCTAAATCTCGATGGCGCCTCAAAGGGAAACTCAGGCAATTCGGGAGCAGGATGCTTGGTCAGAGATGGGCAAGGTAAGACTCTTGGGAAGGCGGCAAAGAAGCTAGCGGATGGAACCAACAATGAAGTGGAGTTCCAAGCACTTATCATTGGTCTCAACCTATGTCGATGTTTACGAGTTAAAAGGGTAGAGGTGGAAGGGGACTCAATGGTAGTTATAAATGCCTTGAGAACCAAGGTTATGTCAAATTGGAAGTTGAAAATGTTGTTGAATGAGGCTCTTGACATATTGGGGTAAGTGCAAAAAGTTGGGGGGCCAAAAAGTGGCAAACATTTTTTCAAAAAAAATTAAGACATAATGTGAGCGCGTTATAACATGCGAGTGCGTTATAATGTGCTCACGTTATGGTTTGGTAATGACAAGCCTAAGGCTCGGCAAAACCAAACCATAACGCGCTCGCGTTATAACGCAAATGCGTTATGTTTAATTATATATATAAAAAGAGCATTTATGTTCATTCGATTTCTTTTATTCTCTCTACACCCGTGGCCTACAAAGCCTAAGAAGCACACTTGCATTTTTGAAGACCCAATTTGACACCAAAATCTCACTAATTCATCGCCAAAATGCCACCATGACGTCGAGCATGCCAAAGGAGTGAGTTTTATTTTTTTTTTGTCTGAATTTGTTTCTAAATAGATAGGTTTGAGTTGATTTTTTATGCAAATTTCCTTAATTGTCAGGAAATGTTAATGCACCTCCTCCTCCTCCTCGTTAAAATCCACAAAATCCTGAATAGGAAATACCTACCGAAGAACAACCTGAACAACAAACTCCTCCATCCATTCCTCGACATGCCCTTGGAACACAAGAAAATCTAATGGGACAAATTGAAAACAATAAAAAAGAAATTGAAGACAATTGCAAGGTTGAAAGATCCTTCAACTTCAACCTTGCATAGATCCACGCTTGCTCAATGTCTTGAATCTATGCTATCAAATGTAGATTCAATTAGCAAGCAAATATCTAGTTGGTCGGATAAGAGGAGAGAGTTTAGAGAGTATTATGCAGACAAGCTATCATATGAAGAAGTGAAAAAGTTACAAATTATAAAATTGGACTTGTGTTTCATTTTCACAAACCCACAAACAAATCAACCTCCACCCATTACATGCAAGAGGTTCCCTATCCATTGGTGCAACAACCAAGTGATAAGGGACAATTTTGGGTAGAAGTGGTGGATGGTTTTTGACCATCCTCCATGCAACAATAATGAGGTCCCATAATACTTTTTGAGGAAACTCTAGTGCGAGTTTGTCCTCAATAAAGTGCCAAACTATTTTGATATGTGGGAGTTTTAGGGTAGAGGTGGGGGGTTAGACCAGGGTCACATGTTGACCCACAGCAGCCAGTGAGATAAGTAATCAGCAAACCAGCCCATAAGCATGTGTTTATCCCTTCCATTGTGAAGGAGAGTGTTGAGGTCGAGACACTTCAGTCCATTAGTGCCTTGACCCAGAGCATCATAGAGCATGTCAATCCTGCAGTATAGCGTGGGTTGGGAGATAGTGTGAAGAGCAGGGTTCCACCCCATACTTGTTAGACTTGCGGGTCAACCTTTGGTTATGACCCCATGGATAGTCAAGATGCAAGTACGCAGGCTACATCTACAACTGAGCAGATGGTGATGATAGATACCCTCCTGAGTGAGACTTTCGGCCTTGATACTTAAGTAAATATTAGCAAGTTCATTGAATTTAATTTATTAAATTTTATTTTTGAAATGCAAGATTAACTAATTTAGTTTGATAATTTTGATGAAATTTTAGGGTCATAACATTGATGCAGTTCTCAATAGTACTCCACCTGCATTTTAAACTATGATATCTACTATCGGGGTATGTAACTAGTAAACAATTATAAATATTATATGTGAATAGTATTGTTATATGAATGGTATTCTAATATCTGATTTTGGATGTTGAATAGGTTAATCTTGGAGATTTCACAGCAACACTTGCCAGTGGTGGTGTAGTTTAAAGCTTCACTGAGGTAATAAAATAAACAGTTTAACTAATGAATTGTACTTATTAGATTTTTTATTTTATATTCATATCGTTGATTACATTACATTGCACATCTTTCAAACTCAAAGCATTATGAAACATTGCATTTAATAGCTAGATGTTGATAGATGACAAAATTTCAATTATAATATAGTTAAATTGAAAAAAAATGCCTCAAAGAAATGTGCTCTCATGGAATGCAATGAGAAGCAGATGAATAGACAAGGACATCACGATGAACCACTTTTCTTTGAGGCATATTTTCAAACAACTCACTACCTTGTCTATTCTACCACATTTTCCATACATGTCTACCAAAGCTTGTTGATCCCCTCCACACTATTCTTCAACAAATTCTCTTTAATAATCTCATCCAATTACCACCAATTAGACCCCAGGACATGACACCAGAGAGGAGCATAAGCCTATGACATCTTATATAGCATATGATTGACTCGAACATTATCTAGGCTTTACGTATTAATTATGGGGGCAACAAGTCACCCCTAACCAAAATCTTCAAATCTACACTAACCCTTTCACCTACAAACTTATGTCAATCCTATTGGCTCAATTTCTTCCATCCCTACATCTATAAGAAAGAGCTATAGTATATCACCAAGAGAGCAAAATCTTCACTGTGATTATGTGTATTATGTGTCTAGTTGTATCATAGTGATGCATTGTTGATAATGAATATCATAGTGTGCTTTATTGTGTGTACTTCCATGTTTAGGTGAACATGTGTGTATGTTAGGAACCATGACTTGCATCACTATTCTAGATTCATAATTGAATAATGTTGTTTTATTTTCAAATGATGCAGGCTGTGGAGACACCTCCTGAAGTTCATAGGGCAATGGAGCATGGTGTGTCCACTACAATTCATAGCTCCATGCCATTGACGAGGGTATGAGGCAGATTAGTAAATTTCAATTTACATTCATTGTTATAGTTGTTTATTTTTGAAAAATGAAATGATTATTGATTTGAAGTTTAATTTCTATCTGGATGGTTTCTATAGGACATGACATCACCATAGCCTAATCTTGCTACTAAGGCAAATGAGGAAGCAGATTATGTGGTAGCGGTAAGTGATTATTTTGTTAAATATTTCATTTTTTATAACATGTAATTTCTATTTATTAATGTCTATACTTTTTATTGTAACAGCTATAGATCCATGAAGAACTAAATAGGAGGAGCAACCCTCAGGTTCCTAGTAGACTACCCTCATACACGTCTCCATCCTCCCGAAGATCAAAGGTTGCTCGTGATCTATTCCCTTCACCAAATAGAGGGGAATGAATGCTTATTGGGGTCCTTTGTTGTATGCCTATATGGCATTTGTGGATATAGATTTTTTATTGCATATAGGAGACATTGTATGCCTATATGGCTGTTTTGTATATATGTTATACTTATATCAACAGATATTGATGTATGCCTATATGGATATTTGGTTAATACAAATCTTTTTTATTGCTGGCGTCCATATTTGCATTATAAATCTATGTTTCAATAGATATTTGTAGATGGTTACTTCAAATATTTAAAGTCCAATTGTATTACATAGGATGTTTGTTAATCCAATAAGCTAGCTATTGTTATTCAAGTATCACCTAAACTTCATTTTTGAACTAAAAGATAAAAGTTATATTTAAAATAATAATGAATTATCCTGTTGAATAGAAAATATTCATATTCTTTATGAGTTGCTCAATTGAAAATATTCAAATGAGTATGCTGATCCATATTCTTTATGAGTTGTTCAATTGAAAATATTTCTTAATTTCTTGTTATTATACCATATTGGGATGCAAAGAGTATGTTTGTTGTTTTGAATAGATAGTCAAAATCATATGCTTATGAGCACCTAATGACCATTGTGGTTATTAAATGCAATTCCTCTTGCATATAAGGTGAGGTTATGAGAGTACATTGAGTCTTATCTAATTTTAGTATGCAACATAACATTGGGGCTATAGGCTTCCATAAGTCATCAACAATCAAGGTTCAAGGTTGTTTGTCATTGATGTCAAGGTTGATGCCATGATGTTGATAAGGTGATATAATGGTTCAAGGTAGGTGATGGTCAGAAGGTGCATGATGTTCTGAATATGGTTTTCATGATAAGGTCTCTAAGTTCATGTTGATGCTGTATAAAACAAACATGGTTCATATGATTCAAGGTTCATGTTCATGATGGATGTGGTTTTGTTCATCCAAGGTTTTGTTGTGAATATGGTTTTCATGATAAGGTCTATCTTGGAAGGTTGATATGATGCAAGGTTCAAGTTCATGGTGGATGTGGTTTTGTCCATGCAATAAGAAGTCAGAGAAGACACAAGCTTTCATAATCATAATTCAATGTCATCATCAAGGAGAGTTATATTTATCAAGGGGAGTCATGAGTTTGATTCGAATGTGAATTTGTTCATGTCGTAGAACCCTAAGCCTATGATAAGTGTCATACTCTAATGTCTTTCTTCTGATGTCCCTGAGGTCTCTGAAATGTCCTAGATATCTCTTGATGAATGTTTAAGTCTTTCTTATTGATAGTTAGGGTTTGCATATTGGGCATTAAACCCTAAAAAGAATCTACTTTTCTTAAGATTTAAAACCCTCAATTGTCTATCATGTGTAAAGTGCACTTTTGTTTTAATTTAATATTGAATTATAATCACAGGTTACTATCACTTAAGTCAACCTACTAAATGGTCTTTAAGTCATTAGTTCATCGGCCCTTCAACCTAACTCAACTGGCCTCTCTGGTAAACTCTCATAAGCCCAAGTACCAAATCATAATCAAAGGTCATATTTAATTAATATGAGGGAAGAAAAAAGGATTGGAAGGTCAGTATTTAAAAGGAATTTGAAATACAAATAGTCATCTCTATGTAGTTGAATTTGATGGGCATGCCTTTATAAAAGTCTAAAAGACAACTTTATGCAGGATATCATGGTATTTCTAATGTTTAAAGATTGAAGACTAGTTAGTGTTTGTATCTTGGACTATTTTGGCATATTTGGGTGTGAAACAGGACCATGCCTAGCCTAAATGTACCCATCTAGATGCGTTGGAACTGTCAGTTTGGCCGCATGAGGAGAAGAACAAAAGTTACACCCCTGTGCAACTTTACACTACCTCCTTTTGACAATTTTTGGGGTAGCATAAAACCTTTCACCACGGGTAAACACCTTAGAGATATAAAAAAATTGAGAAAAGTTATTGTAGAGTGACCCTATGTGATCATGTTGCCTTAGATGAAATGTCTCTAAGTGACATTGTTTATGAGTAACGGCTCGTCAAAGATTGTTGTCTTTTTGCACTTTGGACTCTTCATGGATATCGTCGATACAATGTAGCTCGGACTATTTTGGCATGTTTGGGTGAAAAATAGGACCATGCCTAGCCTAAACATACCCATCCAGACACGTTGGAACTGTCAGTTTGGTTGCATCAGGAGTAGGACACCAAAAATAGAAAAATGCAAAAGTTGCTTTGTGCAACTTGACAACATTGACACTTTTTTGCAACAAGACTCAAAGACTCAAACTGACCCCAAATTACTCAAAGTAACTCAAAAACATATGAAATGGTCTTAGAAGACCTTATTACATACAATTGACTCAATCAAAACAAAATTTCACTTTTTGACCCCTCTTGGAGGCATGACAACCTGGGTGCCCCTGCACCATTAGTGCAACTGAAGTCGATCAAGTTTTCCTATTAAGAAAAAAATCTTCCCTTAGCTTCAAGAAATATAAATATTCTATACTAACAAGGCCAACCATGTGAAGGTGGAATCTCATGTGCCCTCACCTAAGACCTAAGACATGTGTATTCTAGTAGACGTAGGACACCTAAGACACATATTGTATAGTATGTATCTAGATTTTATAGACATGGTAGACCTAAGACACCTAGTCTTTATACCTTATCGTAGTCTAGACTTAAGTCAACTAGACACCTAGATTATAGCTCTACCTAAGACACATATTATGGTAGACCTAGTTGACCACCTAGATTAAATTATAGAAGACACCTACCTAGAAGATACCTAAATCATTCTAGATTATACCTTATTCTAGTCTCTAGATAGGTTGTTGATATATAATATGTACGTAAGACACCTAGATTAGATTAAATACCCTTTTTCTAGTCTCTATCTACCTAGTTGACATATCGTATATACCTAAGACACAATTAAAGACACCTATTATCTAGTTAGAAACCAAGACACCTAGACACACCTATATTTTATACATTACCTAAATTTTATACATTACTCTCAGGATCAACTTCATCCATCACTTAGGTCTAACCCCATGAAGCATAACATGATGATGTAAAAATGTGTATATGTGTAAAAATGCAGCAGCAAATAAAAAGAGACAAACCTTACAAATTAATGTGCATACTTACAACTCAATGTAACATGAATTTACAAAATCAATGTGAATACTTACAAATTAATCCAATGAACTATCTGGGTTTTCTCTACTCTTTATTGTGTCAAGTATTGCCTAATGGTCTGACTCACGTACCTTCCATAAGGTCTTGTTCAAAGGTCTACCCCGATATTGTATCAAATGAACATTGGATGCCACGACAAGGTTTGAGTAATGAAGAATCTTCCAATGCATGTCAAAGTCCTGAAATAGCCAAACCTTAACATTCTTATGTGGGTACCTTCTAAGCCATGTTCTAGTAACAACCACTGTTCCTATAGGGTATTTGATGTTTTCTCCATCTGTAACTGGGGCCTCCAATTTCTTTTTGGCCTCAACACAATGACACAAGTAATAATATGTTCCCTCTTCGTTATCTTCATCTACAACAACTGCATATACATGCCCTACATTGATATGTGTAGCAAATTAGATGAAATTAGTCAACATTACAAAAACACTACAAAGTAATATGACATTAGGAATTTCAAAAACTATACAAATAGATATATTACCTGGTTGAACTAGATCTGATATGTGGTCAAAGTCAATTGATGATTCCATCTATGTTATTTCCAGTGCCGTCGGGGGCCGTCGGGGGCCAATACATGTCAAGTGGGCTAAGATAACTTAACTGCCATTCATCAACCCACTCCTTTGACTCGCACTCCAGAGATGAATTTGTGCACAATCAAAGAAGGAATTTCAAAAAACCTGCTGCTATAAGACAAGCATACATGTATAGGTATAACTATTCTTTTGATGGTTATTGTTATACTTGTAATCAATTTGGACACAAATCAGTTAATTGTAGAAGGAATACTAATATTGTTTGTTACAAGTGCAATAAGGTTGGACATATTCAAAGGAACTGCAAAATGAATAGAATGAATGAATCTGCATGGAAGCATAACATAATTGCTCAGGAGATGACAAAAGGGTACTATCAGTCATTTGGTTATGATTATAGCATAGTTTGTTATAATTGCAAATCTTTTGGTCATAAAGCACACAGTTGCAGGAGAGCATCACCTAATTTGAAAGGTTGGGAAAAGAAAAAGGTTGAAAAGGTTTGGAGAAAGAAAGCACTTGTGAAGATTTGGAAGCAGAAAGAAAGTAAAGAGAAGTCAGAATCTAAGCTTGTGCATCTTGCACAAGTCATTACATCTATTGCATAACATAGCATGAAGTAAGGGGGAGGTATCAAATGTTCTATCAGTTAACCCCAAGAAGTTTCTGGAAGAATATCATTTGATATGATGATCTTGTTTGTCCATCATTCTTACCATGCTTTGAAATTATTGATGATGATGTTGCTAACAATGTTGATTTTCAGTATGTGTAACAGTGATACAGGTGATCTTTAGTTCTGTATGCATACAAGTTGTTAAAAGGATGGTCAGGGGTTCAAAGCAAAAAGTTTGATAGTATTGAGAGTTTTGGTTTATAAATGATCCTATTCATATTTTGTTCATAGCATGTTGTTACTGACAATGGTTGAGTTGGTATGATGTTGCAGTTCAATGAGATCTTGATATGGTGAAGTGTTTGTTGTCATTAAGATATTTCCAAGAGCTCTTATCAGATATTTGTCTGAGATGGCTAAAAATGAAAATTCAATTCATAGCAATTATCTCTGCTTTTGATTTGTGCAAAGTGTTGTTGCAGATGCAGTTTGTTTGTTTGAATGACAAAGTCAAGAGGTAGTAGTTCTTATATAATACAGTATGTTTCAGATGTGGTGTCTTGTGCAGAATAGGAGGATAGTTTAGATGGTCTTCATTCTTTGTCATGTCAGAAAAGGTGTCAGAATAGTTTGGTTGCAGGATGATAATTTGATGGTCATATCTACTATCTTGTTGAGTAATGTTTTATGGCATATGTTTTGCATAAGTATTGAAGATTTCAGGTGATTTGGAGATTGTGTTTCACTTGTTTCATTGATGATCTTCCTCACTAATATGTTTCAGACAGAGTTCTTCAAGCTATGACATTGATGGTGATATCCTGCATTTCATCAGAAGAAGTGTTCTTGATGTGATAATCTGACATGTTTCAGGGAGGTATGTTCAAGTTGTGTAATTCTAGTTTTGAAGTGGTATCAGGTATGTGTTTCAAGCTATGACATCTAGAGTTGCTTATGAAATTGATGGTGCTGCCTTGTTTTTCTTCAAGTTCATCTGTTAATCAGAGGCAAGTAAATGTTTTGAATTAGCAATAGCAGATGGTAATGTTCAAAAAGAGACATGTCATCTTCCTCCTCATATTGGTATTGTGTCAAGAAGTGATAGTTACTCTTGTCAGTGTTTGGAAGTGATTTTTATGAGCAATGATTTGTTTGTGTACTTTAACACAGGGGGAGCAAATAGTTTTTGTGTCTTTGTCATCAGATGTCAAAAAGGGGGAGAAAGAGAAATTGCATCAGGTAGTTTTGCCATCAATGACAAAGGGGGAGATTGATGGAGTCAGGTTGTCATTGATGTCAGAAAGGTGTTCTTTCAGGTTGTCATAGATGTTGGGATTGATCTTCATATCAGGACATCAATATCATCAAGTCAGGAGCTATGAAGAATAATGTTAGTTCATGTTTTGATAAGATCAACATCATGTGCAGGGATGATATTGGTAAACATTTGAGTAGGAGACATCATCTCATGTGTTCTTTCTATTATAGCTTGTTCAGTATGGTAAAGTGTTGTATCATTCAGATTGAGTTACTTCAGGATGTCTTTGAGTATGTTGATCATATAGGAGCTCAAATGGGTCTAATGCAGAGTTGTTTCATGTTCACAGATATAAGTTATGTTAGATACAAGACTCATGGTTATCTTGTTTGATCTGCTTGTTAATGCTCACATATTATGGATAAGTGATATCAGTTGAACAATATATGATACTTGTGCTTCAAATGTTGAATATTCACATTATCATTCACATTCAATTATCTCACTCTCATTGGTGGAATGTAGTTCTGATGATCTTGTTTAAGGTTGTCATTATCATCAAGGATCTTTATCAGAGGATAGATGTTATGCATTAAGGTTCAGCTGCTTGGACATCAAGGAATTGGTATTGTTCAAAATGATCATATAATCTTAGTTGATCATCAAGGATGCCTTATTACTTAGAAGCTCCATTGATCATTAATGGAATGTTATCTTCAGAGTTGGTGTTCAATATTACATGATGCCAATCAAGTGATTTATTATCTCTCGTTTCTTTGTGCTTGTACATAGCTACTTACATTTCAGATTGTGAAGTTGGTGAAGGCTTGATTTTGATGTTGATATCCATATTGTAAGTGTATTTCAAGGATAATATTCAAGGGCTTTAAGAGATTGTTTAACGTCAAATATCCCAAGTCATTTATCTTATTCATGGAGAGCACTTTTGTTCTAATTTGCTGTTGACCTGATATCCTAGGTCACCTCACTAAAGGAAACCTGCAGGAGGGTTTAAGATCATAGGGCAACCGGCCCCTTTCCACCGATAGAGCAAGTCATCTACATGAGCGGGCTTTCAATTTGAATTTAAATCTTTATCACCGCCAAAAATGTCAAAAAGGGCACGAGTTTGAATGGAAAGTTTATGCATTAAGAAAAAAAGGAAAAGGCTTTAGTCTTTCCTTAAAACTTTGAAAAGTATTTAGAATCTTTTTTAAGACCGAAATCAAAGATAGATAATTTCTTTTTTAAAACTTAAGTAATTTCCTTATAATCTTTTTTGATCGGTCCTTTTTTTAAGGAGTATTTTTGATAAGGAGATTTTTATTATTTTTTGTGAAGAGATTTTTTAATAAGGAGATTTTTATGAAGAGTTTTTTTATGAAGAATTTTTTAAAGACTAATTTTTTTTTTGGGAGATTTTTTATGGAGATTGGAGATTGTTTTTGAAAGGATTATTTTGAGAATAAGGCAGATTGAGGAGAAATTAATTTTTTTTGTAGATTGGATAAAGATTTTTTATTTTGCAGGAGATTATTTTTGAAGAAGAATTTGAAGAGGATAATGAAAAATTTGTTTGAAGAAATTTGCAAGGGTTTTGTATTTTGGAGAATATGAAACATCATGCAGGGATTGAAATGAGAAGGTGAAAATATTTATACAGAGGAATATGAAAAATCTTTTGCAGGTGAATCAATTTGAGAAGGCTCTTCATTTTTGACATGAAAAATTAAGCAATCCAGTGATTTTTTTTTAAAAAGAATATGAAGGATCATGTACAGAGAAGAGGAAGATCAAAAGATTTTTTAATGCATAGAATTGACGGGAAGATATTTTGTTTTAAATATAGAGAAGAGAATATGAAAGGTTTTTCAGAAAGTGCATTGTGATGGGTTGTGAAAGATATTCAGATTTTATTTAATGACATTACAGATGCTTTGATTAAAGTGTCTTGTGGATTAAGAAGATGAGTGGAGTGATGTTGTGCAGATCTATGATGAATTGACAGGGATCAAATACAGATACAGAGATTGACAAGGTGATCAGAAAGACAATATGCAATTGCAATAATAATCAGGTGCATTGATTGTATGACTGGTAAGGCAGAGATGAAATATACAGAGAAAAGTAGTGTTGCTGAGCATATCTGGATGAAGAATTGATTTTTGAATGGAATGACCATTTGAACACATAAGAGAGAATAAAAGTTATGTATTGAAACAGAGAAACCCTTTGAATTTGTGTTTTCAGTTTGTTCTGTAATAGGGGTTGGTGCTCCTTGAAGATGGTGCTTCTAAATAGTATGCTAGTGAGGCTTGTAGGTCAGTGAGACCTCAATAGTCAGTGAGACATAATATTCAGCCAGTGAGGCTTTGTAAGATGTTTTCAAAGTTAAGCCAGTGAGGCACTTCATGAGTGGTTTTTCTACCCAGAGAGGGTTTTCCACTCTAGTAATTCTTGTGTCTTGATTCATATTGGTCATCTTTCTATGGTTGTATGTTTTACTCATGAGTTTTTGTTTATCATTCTCAGTTATGTGCATATGTGTTTGACAAAGTTATGTGCATATGCGTTTGACAATTCAATGATTACTTTCTCTCCTTATGCTCTCCAAGTTAATGTTTGAAAAAGATTTGAAAATTCACACAACACTGATTCACCCCCCCTCTCAGTGTTGTCCTTGACTCCTACAATTGGTATCAAAGCCAGTTTCCCTCTTGCAGCTTAATCAGCTTGGGTAGGTCCTGTGTGTGGAGTTCAATGGGTAAGTGCAGGAGAAATAAGAACATAAGAAATGTTAAGATTCATTCTGGTAAAAAGACATCATCCATATCAAATCTAGAATTTGATAAAAAGTCAGTTGATAAAGTTGTTCTCCAAGTTGAATCTGATATTGTCTTAGAAGAAAATTTTTCAGATGTTCCTTAGTTTGATGGTTCAAATTTTTTAGTTTGGTATGTTAGAATGCAAGTGTATTTATCCTCCTTAGGATATGATGTTTTAATGTCAGTTGAAAATGGTATTTCTGCAAATAACAAAGAAGCTCTTGAATGTAATGATATTGCAAAGAAGGCTATATTATCTACTCTGTCTAATGATGTTATTTGTAAAGTTATGGATTGTGTTACAGCTCAGGATATGTGGAGGAGATTGAAAAGAATTTACCAAGGTAATGATAAAGAAGAGGACACTCTGGTATGTGAAGAAAGTAGCAATGAAAAGAGACTTTCAAATGAAGGAGTTGATGTTCAATCCCAATCAAATTCAGAAGAAGCTAGCATCACAAGTGATAATGATCAGAGTGATGATGATCAGGATTATAATGAACAAGATTGTGAGATTGATTTGGAAGGAGAGCTCATATATGCTCTGAGTGAGCTCAAGAATTATAAGAAGGAGAACAATAAATTAATGATGCAGTTGCAGCAAGAAAGAGATTTAAAAGATAAAGCTCTTACAGATCTTGAAGATGCTAGAAACCTGATTGTAGACTTGAAGAATCAAGCAAGTGAATCAGATAAACTGGTTGTCAGGTTGAAATCATAAATTGAAAAAGCTAAGAGGATAGCTGATGTCTCAATATCTAACCTTGAAGTTGCAAGGATTGAGAATCTAAAACTAGAAAGTGATATTATCAATCTGAGAAAAGAGTATGATGGTCTCAAAGCTTTATCTAAGAAGTATAAGGAGTTTGAAGAAAGCACAAGCAAGCTACATAAGATGCTTGGTAAACAAAAACTATATGAAGACACTACTGGACTTGATTTTGAAGAAGGAGAATGTTCAAAAGCAAGAGAGACTTCTAGAAGGAAAATTGATTCAAGTCATCATGTTGCTGCCAGAGAAAGTGAAAGGAAGAATGAAACAGAACAGAAAACCAGAGATGAATTTGTGCACAATCAAAGAAGGAATTTCAGAAAACCTGCTGCTATAAGACAAGCATACATGTACAGGTATAACTATTCTTTTGATGGTTATTGTTATACTTGTAATCAATTTGGACACAAATTAGTTAATTGCAGAAGGAATACTAATATTGTTTGTTACAAGTGCAATAAGGTTGGACATATTCAAAGGAACTGCAAAATGAATAGAATGAATGAATCTGCATGGAAGCATAACATAATTGCTCAGGAGATGACAAAAGGGTACTATCAGTCATTTGGTTATGATTATAGCATAGTTTGTTATAATTGCAAATCTTTTGGTCATAAAGCACACAGTTGCAGGAGAGCATCACCTAATTTGAAAGGTTGGGAAAAGAAAAAGGTTGAAAAGGTTTGGAGAAAGAAAGCCCCTGTGAAGATTTGGAAGCAGAAAGAAAGTAAAGAGAAGTCAGAATCTAAGCTTGTGCATCTTGCACAAGTCATTACATCTATTGCATAACATAGCATGAAGTAAGGGGGAGGTATCAAATGTTCTATCAGTTAACCCCAAGAAGTTTCTGGAAGAAGATCATTTGATATGATGATCTTGTCTGTCCATCATTCTTACCATGCTTTGAAATTATTGATGATGATGTTGCTAACAATGTTGATTTTCAGTATGTGTAACAGTGATACAGGTGATCTTTAGTTCTGTATGCATACAAGTTGTTAAAAGGATGGTCAGGGGTTCAAAGCAAAAAGTTTGATAGTATTGAGAGTTTTGGTTTATAAATGATCCTATTCATATTTTGTTCATAGCATGTTGTTACTGACAATGGTTGAGTTGGTATGATGTTGCAGTTCAATGAGATCTTGATATGGTGAAGTGTTTGTTGTCATTAAGATATTTCCAAGAGCTCTTATCAGATATTTGTCTGAGATGGCTAAAAATGAAAATTCAATTCATAGCAATTATCTCTGCTTTTGATTTGTGCAAAGTGTTGTTGCAGATGCAGTTTGTTTGTTTGAATGACAAAGTCAAGAGGTAGTAGTTCTTATATAATACAGTATGTTTCAGATGTGGTGTCTTGTGCAGAACAGGAGGATAGTTCAGATGGTCTTCATTCTTTGTCATGTCAGAAAAGGTGTCAGAATAGTTTGGTTGCAGGATGATAATTTGATGGTCATATCTACTATCTTGTTGAGTAATGTTTTATGGCATATGTTTTGCATAAGTATTGAAGCTTTCAGGTGATTTGGAGATTGTGTTTCACTTGTTTCATTGATGATCTTCCTCACTAATATGTTTCAGACAGAGTTCTTCAAGCTATGACATTGATGGTGATATCTTGCATTTCATCAGAAGAAGTGTTCTTGATGTGATAATCTGACATGTTTCAGGGAGGTATGTTCAAGTTGTGTAATTCTAGTTTTGAAGTGGTATCAGGTATTTGTTTCAAGCTATGACATCTAGAGTTGCTTATGAAATTGATGGTGGTGCCTTGTTTTTCTTCAAGTTCATCTGTTAATCAGAGGCAAGTAAATGTTTTGAATCAGCAATAGCAGATGGTAATGTTCAAAAAGAGATATGTCATCTTCCTCCTCATATTGGTATTGTGTCAAGAAGTGATAGTTACTCTTGTCAGTGTTTGGAAGTGATTTTTATGAGCAATGATTTGTTTGTGTACTTTAACACAGGGGGAGCAAATAGTTTTTGTGTCTTTGTCATCAGATGTCAAAAAGGGGGAGAAAGAGAAATTGCATCAGGTAGTTTTGCCATCAATGACAAAGGGGGAGATTGATGGAGTCAGGTTGTCATTGATGTCAGAAAGGTGTTCTTTCAGGTTGTCATAGATGTTGGGATTGATCTTCATATCAGGACATCAGTATCATCAAGTCAGGAGCTATGAAGAATAATGTTAGTTCATGTTTTGATAAGATCAACATCATGTGCAGGGATGATATTGGTAAACATTTGAGTAGGAGACATCATCTCATGTGTTCTTTCTATTACAGCTTGTTCAGTATGGTAAAGTGTTGTATCATTCAGATTGAGTTACTTCAGGATGTCTTTGAGTATGTTGATCATATAGGAGCTCAAATGGGTCTAATGCAGAGTTGTTTCATGTTCACCGATATAAGTTATGTTAGATACAAGACTCATGGTTATCTTGTTTGATCTGCTTGTTAATGCTCACATATTATGGATAAGTGATATCAGTTGAACAATATATGATACTTGTGCTTCAAATGTTGAATATTCACATTATCATTCACATTCAATTATCTCACTCTCATTGGTGGAATGCAGTTCTGATGATCTTGTTTAAGGTTGTCATTATCATCAAGGATCTTTATCAGAGGATAGATGTTATGCATTAAGGTTGAGCTTCTTGGACATCAAGGAATTGGTATTGTTCAAAATGATCATATAATCTCAGTTGATCATCAAGGATGCCTTATTACTTAGAAGCTCCATTGATCATTAATGGAATGTTATCTTCAGAGTTGGTGTTCAATATTACATGATGCCAATCAAGTGATTTATTATCTCTCGTTTCTTTGTGCTTGTACATAGCTACTTACATTTCAGATTGTGAAGTTGGTGAAGGCTTGATTTTGATGTTGATATCCATATTGTAAGTGTATTTCAAGGATAATATTCAAGGGCTTTAAGAGATTGTTTAACGTCAAATATCCCAAGTCATTTATCTCATTCATGGAGAGCACTTTTGTTCTAATTTGCTGTTGACCTGATATCCTAGGTCACCTCACTAAAGGAAACCTGCAGGAGGGTTTAAGATCATAGGGCAACTGGCCCCTTTCCACCGATAGAGCAAGTCATCTACATGAGCGGGCTTTCAATTTGAATTTAAATCTTTATCACTGCCAAAAATGTCAAAAAGGGCACGAGTTTGAATGGAAAGTTTATGCATTAAGCAAAAAAGGAAAAGGCTTTAGTCTTTCCTTAAAACTTTGAAAAGTATTTAGAATCTTTTTTAAGACCGAAATCAAAGATAGATAATTTCTTTTTTAAAACTTAAGTAATTTCCTTATAATCTTTTTTGATCGGTCCTTTTTTTAAGGAGTATTTTTGATAAGGAGATTTTTATTATTTTTTGTGAAGAGATTTTTTAATAAGGAGATTTTTATGAAGAGTTTTTTTATGAAGAATTTTTTAAAGACTAATTTTTTTTTGGGAGATTTTTTATGGAGATTGGAGATTGTTTTTGAAAGGATTATTTTGAGAATAAGGCAGATTGAGGAGAAATTAATTTTTTTTGCAGATTGGATAAAGATTTTTTATTTTGTAGGAGATTATTTTTGAAGAAGAATTTGAAGAGGATAATGAAAAATTTGTTTGAAGAAATTTGCAAGGGTTTTGTATTTTTGAGAATATGAAACATCATGCAGGGATTGAAATGAGAAGGTGAAAATATTTATACAGAGGAATATGAAAAATCTTTTGCAGGTGAATCAATTTGAGAAGGCTCTTCATTTTTGACATGAAAAATTAAGCAATCCAGTGATTTTTTTTTAGAAAGAATATGAAGGATCATGTACAGAGAAGAGGAAGATCAAAAGATTTTTTAATGCATAGAATTGACAGGAAGATATTTTGTTTTAAATATAGAGAAGAGAATATGAAAGGTTTTTCAGAAAGTGCATTGTGATGGGTTGTGAAAGATATTCAGATTTTATTTAATGACATTACAGATGCTTTTATTAAAGTGTCTTGTGGATTAACAAGATGAGTGGAGTGATGTTGTACAGATCTATGATGAACTGACAGGGATCAAATACAGATATAGAGATTGACAAGGTGATCAAAAAGACAATATGCAATTGCAATAATAATCAGGTGCATTGATTGTATGACTGGTAAGGCAGAGATGAAATATACAGAGAAAAGTAGTGTTGTTGAGCATATCTGGATGAAGAATTGATTTTTGAATGGAATGACCATTTGAACACATAAGAGAGAATAAAAGTTATGTATTGAAATAGAGAAACCCTCTGAATTTGTGTTTTCAGTTTGTTCTGTAATAGGGGTTGGTGCTCCTTGAAGCTGGTGCTTCTAAATAGTATGCCAGTGAGGCTTGTAGGTCAGTGAGACCTCAATAGTCAGTGAGACATAATATTCAGCCAGTGACGCTTTGTAAGATGTTTTCAAAGTTAATCCAGTGAGGCACTTCATGAGCGGTTTTTCTACCGAGAGAGGGTTTTCCACTCCAGTAATTCTTGTGTCTTGATTCATATTGGTCATCTTTCTATGGTTGTATGTTTTACTCATGAGTTTTTGTTTATCATTCTCAGTTATGTGCATATGTGTTTGACAATTCAATGATTACTTTCTCTCCTTATGCTCTCCAAGTTAAAGTTTGAAAAAGATTTGAAAATTCACACAACACTGATTCACCCCCCCTCTCAGTGTTGTCCTTGACTCCTACAGCTCCTGCACCATCATGCTCCCCCTTTCCATGCCTGGCCTCACAAAAGTTCCACATATGTTGAACACCTATAAAATTATGCCTCCTGCTCAGCCAATAGAAATTCTGTGAGTTCTTGAATTGTTATGCATAGTTATTCGACCATATGATATGCTGACTGAACAATATGCCCCTTCTAGCCAAATCATTGTAGAACACTTGAAAGTAACCTTGCATGAACTCCATAGAATGCGTGCGATCATCACTGATATAGAAATGATACTCCCTTATAATCTTTCTGTCATCCTATGTACTATCATTCACATGAATGAATGTGATGTGCACAAATATAGAAACATGTGTGGAGTTGTAATATTGTGATTGCACCTCATGCTGTGGCTGTAGACTGAAGTTCTCTACAAAGTCAATGACTGAAACAATTCTACCAACTAGAAATGTGTCCTTGCATAACTTGAATTACAAGTCCAACCATCAAGCTCTATGGGCATGTATTGCATACTCATACACTATGTTGTCACGAAATATAGGCATAAACTAATACACTAGAATCTTTTCAATAAATAATTCACACTTCTTTACTTCTTTACCATATTTTGTATTGTATGCCATTATTTTATACTTGTCAAACTCTACTAGTTCATTTCCAACCGATGTGTCCTTTCCATATGTTCACATATTGGCATACATTGCAAGCCACCACAATGCTGACATGTGCCATCCAAGCATAATTTCTTGTAGAATATTTGACCTTCCTCTCTTGCATATAAAATTCTTGATATGAAGTCTCTTGAAGATGTTGGTGGGGCACGTATGCTACAACCTTGCAAAACATTGTTAGTATGCAAATCTAAACATATAGACCAATAAACATCAAAATGGTTAGAAAATTTAATATGTAATCTACAACAACAAGTAGTGCGTGTGTGATTTGTTGGAAACAAGGTAGATAACTAAGAGGGGGGGTGAATCATTTATCTCAAATATCTTAACTTTCTTTTCTCCTTTAATAATTAGTGCAACATCAAAACATATAAGCATACATAACCATGAGAGCAGAAATAAAATCAACACACATAACACACAGATTTTTACGTGGAAAACCCTATTAAGGGAAAAACCATAGGGTGACTAACTGAAGATTGTATTCTCTGTTAAAAGAATAAGATGTACAAAATGGCACTTGCCAATTAGGGCTCATTGCTCGAGCACACTGCTCACAAGAGGTGCACTGCCTACAAGAGACTCACTGTCTACAAAGTTTATAGAAGGTAAACAGGTGTTTGAACTGATGAGAGGCATCCACAAGTGTTGAAGTTTAGTTCTGGTTAGGCTCAATATACTGATCTAATGCACTTCATTCTTCCCCTATTCTAGTGCTACTGCTCTGTCACATACCAGACTTGTATTGTTGATTCCACACTTATCTCTATCTTTCTTCGCACCTTATTTCATCACATCTATACACACACACACACCTTCATACTAGAATCCATCTGGTATGTATATCCATACCAAGGATTTCAACAACTTTCTAGTTGGCAACCAGAATACTCAAGATATTTAAAAAATACTGATCTGTCGGCTGAATCCATGCTTGATATGTGATGCATATCAAAATCATAGACATTGAAGTCATCAATCATGTCGTCCCATATTATATGATCCCTCAAATAGTTTGATCAACATCAATTACTCATCTGGATTGAAGTCTAATACTCTGTCGGTCAGTTCTTCCTCAGTTTGCTCTACCTGTCAGGAACCCAACACTCAGATGCTCATATCTTTTCCATGTTTTATCACCGGAGGTTCAATCTCTAGAATATAGTAGTCATGATACTCCTCTTGACTTGTCCAAGTCCATAACTTGTTGAGTTAGACCATCTGATTGATCCAGACCTGATTGTCAGACCTTGTTGCATGTTTTGTTCTTGTTCACCAGACCAAAACACTCTTCAATCTGACTTCCGGTATAGGCATATTATGTGTTGCGGATGTGTGGGATAGACTTTGTTGCCATCAATGACAACACTCATGAAGCCACATAGTGTCTCTTGCCAACATGATTTATCTTGACATAGAAAGGTTTTAGCATTTCAAAATATCTTTGACAAATTTTAGTTTGAGGATGCTTCTCTAGAAATTTACCAAAAAATTGTGTTTGATTCATATCCAAAAAATGCTTTGGATGTTGCTCATGGTTCTAACTACTGATTATCCTTCTTACCACATCCCTTTGATTTGGAGATACCCTTATGTAATTCTTTGAAAAGTATTGAATTAGTGATCTCAATGCTTCAACAATTGGTTTATCTTTTCATGGTAGTCTCCCTGAGAACGCCCATAATTAATTGGCATTAGTGTCCTCAATTCTGTCTTCCAATGGCTCTTGATAAATTTTTCCTATTAATTCTCAATGGTTGATTCACCTTTCTAATGAGACAAGCTTTTGTCATTTGGCTACTTACTATAGTCGATGTAATCACACACCGTGTTGCATTACTATCTTTTGTACATGAGGTGTTACCCACACTCTCATACACACTCATTAGATTCTTGATAATAGATTTTTCACTTGAAGCCTCTGACGTTCTCAACCCAAGAATCTTCATGATGGACCTATACTTTATACTTTGCCTCATTTCAACAAATAATTGACATCTTGCAGTTTCATTTAACTTTTCAAAGAATAATCTCTAAATCTTATGAGCATATCTTCTACAAGTACATTTTGGAATCTTACCTTCCATTGGCCGCAAAATATTCTCCTCAATATCAATCAAATACTTTGGCTTTCTATGCAAAATTCTAGGTGGTGATAGGTTAGGTAAATTCATCTCAACATTAGGAATTTCATCAATATTTAAATGAGATGGGCTAGATGGTATACCTTCGATTGAAGATGGAATAGATGGCATACCTTGAGGTTGAGGTGGGAACGATGGCATACCTCCTTCATCACATGTGATTGATGATGTACTCTCAACTTTAGATGCGGTAGATGGTGTCCCTACATGTTGACTTGCAGTAGAGGACATGTCTCCAACTATGGTATTCAAATCTCTCACAGCATGAAGTTTTTGCATTCATTCTCTTTGTGCCGCCAATACCATATCTCTTTTGTGATTGTTGTGGTTCCTCTTTAATTGGCATGTCTTCATTTATCGTGTCCAATTTCCTCTCCTCACGAAGTACCCTCATAGCCGCTACTTTCTTTTCATTCTTAGCTTCTATCTCTTCTTGTGTTGGTTTAATTCTTGATCGTTTCCTCGGCATGACGAAGAATTTGTCTATAGCATGATAAAGAGACCAATATTAGTTCCTAAGAAATGAATCCATACAAATAACTAAAATATGTCATTCAACCCTTCATAGTAAATGTACATACAATCATCATGTAGAAGAGTAAATGTCACTCAACCAGAATAGGTACAAAGCATTATTGTAGCCATACAAAGCATTATTGCACAATGTTATTGCAGCCATACAAAGCATTATGGTACAAAGTTCACTTCAGTCCTAGATGAGGATAAGGTCAAAGGAGAGTCACCTATTGAGGCTACAAGTGAAGAGTACATGGGACTTCATGTAGACTACTTGTTGATAACCATCTAGTCATGAAAGGATATGTGATTGAGATTGTGGGAGACATCATACTAGGGCAATGCCAAACTCAAGTAGATAATTATGTGCATTTTAGAGGCAAATTATTCTAGGTTGAAAACTCATGTTTTTAGGCAATTAAGTTGCATAAGGGTTAGGGTTTGTAGAGAAACTCTTTGGAAGGTGTTTGTAATGCTTGAAAAGGTTGAGGCAGACCCAATTTGACATGTTTTGTGTCTTGGTTTGAAGATTGGAAGCTTGGAGATCAAAAAACCTATAGTGACCTATTTCCACAAGTCTAATTAGGCCTCTTGTCAAGTGGGATAGTCAATTATGGAATGATGAAGGCACTATGACATGTCTTCTTTTGGTGAAAAGTGATGCTTTCATGTAGGGTTTTGATGAAAGAGCATTGTTAAAGTGTGGATGACAATTTAGGAAGCATAGGCAAACATATTATGATGTGTTGGAAGCATTGCCCCCTTTCGATTGAGTTGAACCCTACCTCTGCATCACATACCTAGGACTGTCATAAAAATCATTAGACTAATCTCTGTAATTTAGGGTATTGAATGGTATATAGTCGATCAAGGCAACCACCATCTTGTGCTAACAAAGGACAATTAGGAAATTTTGAAATATTGTTGTTTAATGTGCATACAAATCATCATGAATAGGTGCATAAGGAATGTCCTAGCCCAAGATATGTGCATACAAATCATCATGTCATGTGCATACTTGTATGATCTTGGCACCTATTCATTTTTATTTTAACTTGTTAATATGACAAGATAATAGTGGGATTGTATTTTTATTATGTTGTAAGGATTTATTCTTGTATAGTTTGACATCATGGTATGTTAAGGTATGTTTATTACACATAATTATCAAAGAGCCCAAGTGCAGAAAATATACATGGCATCATGTAAGATTGTAGGTTGCTTTCTTGATTGGGAATGTGTCTATTTTAATTAATGTTGACCTTTGAAATGTCTTTTATTATGCATACCATGAACTAATTTAAAACATAGTCTATTATATAAACACAAGATATGTATACATAGTCTTTTATTATGCATACTGGATACAAGTGATATAAACATGTATGATAAAGCATGATAAAGTAATTCAAATAGAATTAAGGAAAATGTAAAGAACATGCATGTAAAGACTTGACATACCTAAAAAATGGAGATTCAAATGGAGAGAGTACCCAATTATGTAGTGTTTTTTTCTTCTTGCATCAAACTCCTCAACAATTTGAGTTTTTCACCACTTGCTTCCTTTTCAATGTTAAATTGAATAACACTCAAATATAATTAGTAACAAAAATACTATTAACCAATCTATAATGTTAAATTCCTAAAATTTAATCACAATTAACATTGCGACACTACAAAAATCAAAACTTGAATAGATATATATCAAATTTGATGTGAAACTATGTTATTTCCTCCTTCTCAAGTTGGCAAAGTAGAAAAGGTGGTCGAAAGATCATGCAAAGGTGGTAGAATGTGTAAAATGTGCATGTGAACTTCCCAACAACATGAAAACACTTTTTTTTTGTCAGAACACGTGCATAATCAGCATGAAAACAGAGCATGTGGGCCTGGATCACGGGGATCCAAGCCTTTTTACCATTTCTATAGTAGTACAAAACATGAGCACATTATAACGCACTCACGTTTTCTCCTGTTATAAATTGATCTATAAATATTTGTGCCTATCTCACCTTTGATAGCACCTTTGCAATATCTCACCTCTAGTACCATTAGCTCATGTTCTATCTCTCACCTCTCTATATCTCACTTAACTCTCCCCCTCACCTCTCTACCTCTCCCCTCTCTATGTCTCTCAGTCACTCCTTGTCTACCTCTCCATCCATCCTTAGCCATCTAGGTCTCACTTAACCCTAAAACCTAAAGCCTCAACCCTCAACCCTTAAACCTTAAATCCTAAACCCTATCCCTAAACCCTCAACACTTTACCTTAAACCTTATTCCCTCAACCATAAACCCTAATCCATCAACCCTAAACCCTACACCCTATCACTAAACCCTAATCCCTTAACCCTTAGACCTAAAGCCTCAACCCTCAATCCTTAAACCTTTAACCCTAAACCCTATCCCTAATCCCTATACCCTTAACACTCTACTTTAACCCTAATCCCTTGACCCTCAACCCTATCCCTAAACCATCAACCCTATCCCTAAACACTCAACCCTCAACGTCAAACGCTAATCCCTCAACCCTTAACCCTAACCCTCAACCCTAATCCCTTAAACCCTAAACCCTAATCCCTCGATACTATACATTAAACCTTCAACCCTAAACCCTATCCATAATCCCTCTACCCTCGACACTCTACTTTAACCATAATCCCTCGACCCTTAACCCTATCCCTAATCCCTCAACCTTCAACATCAAACCCTAATACCTCATCCCTTAACCCTTAAAACTTAAACCCTAAAACCCATCCCTACACCCTTAACACTCAACACTATATCTTAAGCCTTAAACCCTAAACCCTCATCCCTAAAGCCTCAACCCTCAATCCTTAAACCTTCAACCCTAAACCCTATCCCTAATCCCTATACCCTCAACACTCTACTTTAACCCTAATCCCTTGACCCTCAACCCTATCCCTAAACACTCAACCCTCAACATCAAACCCTAATCCCTCAACCCTTAACTCTAATCCCTTAACCCTAAACCCTATCCCTAAACCCTCAACACTATACCTTAAACCCTAATCCTTCAACCCTCAACCCTAATCCCTCAACCCTCAACCCTAAACCCTATCCCTAAACCTTAGTCCCTCAACCCTCAACCCTAAACCCTATCCCTAAACCTTAATCCCTCAACCCTCAACCATAATCCCTCAACCCTCAACCCTAATTCCTCATCCCTGAACCCTAAACACTATCCCTATTCCTAAACCCTCCACAGGCTTGATACTATACCTTAAACCCTAATCCCTTATCCCTAAACCTTCCAATCCTATCCCTAATCCCTATACCCTCGACACTCTACTTTAACCCTAATCCCTTGACCCTCAATCCTATCCCTAAACCCTCAACCCTCAATATCAAACCCTAATCCATCAACTCTTAACCCTAGTCCCTCAACCCTAAACCCTCAACACTATACCCCAAATCCTAATCCCTCAACCCTAAACCCTAAACCCTATCCCTAAAGCCTATCTCATTTTAATATATCTTTTCCCTCACCTCTCTATCTCTCACCTTTGTTTCCCCTCACCTCTCTACCTATCTGTAAACCCTAAACCCTATCCATGAACCCTCTACCCTTGACACTGTATGTTAAACCATAATCCCTTAACCCTCAACCCTCAATCATTAAACCTTCAACCCTAAACCCTATCCCTAATGCCTCTACCCTAAACTCTATCCCTATTCCTAAACCCTCAACCCTTAACACTATACCTTAAACCCTAATCCCTTATCCCTAAACCCTAAACCCTATCCCTAAACCCTTAACCCTTAAAACTTAAACCCTAAAACCTATCCCTAAACCCTTGATGCTCAACACTATATCTTAAACCCCAATCCCTTAACTGTTAGCCCTAAAGCCTCAACCCTCAATTGTTAAACCTTTAACCCTAAACCTATCCCTAATCCCTCTACCCTCGACACTCTACTTTAACCCTAATCCCTTGACCATCAACCCTATCCATAAACCCTCAACCCTCAACTCTCAACATTAAACCCTAATCTGTCAACCCTAAACCCTAATCCCTCAATCCTAAACCCTCAACCCTCAACACTATTCCTTAAACCCTAATCCATCAACCCTAAACCCTAATCCCTCAACCCTAAACCCTCAACACTATTCCTTAAACCCTAATCCCTCAACTCTAAACCCTAATCCCTCAACCCTAAACCCTAAACCCTATCCCTAAACACTCAACTCTCAGCACTATACCTTAAACCTTAATCCGTCAACCCTTAACCCTCAATCCTTAACCCTAATCCCTCATCCGTAAACCATAAATGCTATCCCTATTCCTAAACCCTGAACCCAAGACACTATACCTTAAACCCTAATCCCTTACCCCTAAACCTTAAACCCTATCCCTTAACCATTAACCCTTAAACCTTAAATGCTAAATCCTATCCCTAAACTCTCAACCTTATATCCTCAACCATATACTTAAGCCCTAATCCCTCAATCATCAACCCTATACCTTAAACCCTAAAGCCTACACCCACAAACCCTAATCCCTAGACCATATAACCTCACCCTTATATCCTAAACCTCGAATATTGTGCCTTAACCCTATACTTAAATTAAACCTAAACTATACATTCTCTCAACCTAAGTCACCCTATGCCTTATATACCCTGAATCCATATCCTAAACCCTAAACCTATTATCCTAAACTCTAATCCCTGCACCTTACACACTTAATCTTATACACTCAACAACTTGAATATTAACCCTCAACTGTAACCCTCAACCCTCTAATCTCTACCCTCTACCCTCTACCTATCACTTAAGCCCTAATCCATCAACCCTCAACCCTCAAAACTATACAAGCTCAGGTCCTTATATACCCTAAATCCAAAACACTTACATACATACATATATACATGAATACATACAAATATACATACATACATACAAACACGCATACATACATGTACATACATATAAGCATGCATACATACAAGCATGCATACATGTACATGCATACATACGTATATACATCAATGAAACATACTTATGAAACTTGAACATAAATCATTCAAAGGAAGACATAATGCGGGCACGTTATAACACACTCACATTATGTCAAATTGGGAAAACATTAGCAAAGATGCAAGAAAGGAAAAAAACATAATATAATGCGAGCGTGTTATAATGCGCTCACGTTATATTGTGCTTTGGGAATCCCAAGACTTAGGCTTGGGATTTTCTTTGGATTTCCAACCCAAAGGCTTGGAGTGCCTTTTCAACATCCACATACATGTTTTTACAAATTCTACAAGATTTCACATAATTTTGTTTGTGCTAACCCTCACAATTGCACGTGTTTCAAGGTTGAACAAATTGAACACCTGGGTAATGTTAGGCTTTCTCTTAGCTATTTAACGATGTAATTTTTTTCACATTTGGACAATGTTAAGCCTTTCATCTTTAATTTCTTTTGTTTGTGTGTCTGTTTTTTGGAAAAACCACTGTTTGGTCTTTTTTTCATTCTAAATTAACCATTCATTAAATTTTTTAAAAAATTACATATTTAGAAACTAGACTCCATTCTACACATATTAAAAAAATGATTTTCAATTAGTTTTCAAAATTTATAGGGGTAGCACGACTAAAATTCTATTTTTTAGGATGTGTCCACTTTGAAAATTAGTAAATAATCAAATATTCATCAAAAAATTATCAGAAAAATCAAGCATAAACTACATGGTGTTAGCTAATTTTTCACTGAAGCGATTTTAAAAATACCAAAAAAAAGGTTAACCTTTTGAAGGAGCCACAAAACATGCTATGTTATGTTTTTTTTTACAGAAACAACACCAATTTCTGTGGCTCCCTCTTTTGAACCCCTTAATTTATACCATTTTTTTTAAAAAATAGTAGTTTAGAAAGTAGACTCGGAGCACTACGAACATTGTTTTGGTTGCATCTCCAAATTTTGAGTGTAACTATGCTCAATTTCTCATCCAAGGCCAGCATTTCCTGATTTCAGAAAAAAAAAATGGCCACTTAAGATCCCTTTTTGGCCCCCCCATCTTCTTGCACTTACCCATTGGAAGGCTTCGAACACGTTGTTTCTAATCATGTGCTAAGGGAGGGTAATATAGAAGCTGATGAGCTTGCCAATCAAGCTATCATTGCAGTGAATGAGTTGCAGTGGGAGGTGAGCATTAATGATAATGCTAACACAAATCTATGTCAAACCATCCAATTGGACCAGGGTGAGGCGGTTGGCAGAGCGTGCAAAGAGTGCTACATTGATGAAAGAAATTGGAGGAAGCATCCATTTTTTGCGATGGTTTTTGCAAGTGAGAAAATGGTAGCAATGGAAACTCTAATGCACCTGGTATGTAGGAAGTGACAAATGTCTTTCCTCGGCCAAGTAACAAACAAAAGGCTTGGTGTGGTTTTTAAACCAAAGAGTGGGATCGTTCTCTTCACCATTGAATGGGTTTTGGGTGAAGATTTCATTAGAAATTGCAACCATTATAAGGTTAATACAGACCTCTCCTCCATGTTTCTAGCAGTAATGCTAGACCTAAATGAAGAGAAGCCCATGATCAAGCAGATGATGGAAGATTTTGTAAAGTCAGATTTCAAAGGCGACTGGTAGGAGGTGTTGGGAGTGGCGAGATATGGAATTGGCATGTCATTGCCTAAAGACTTTCACAGAGTCAATTATGCAGGGGATGTTGTGAAGTGGTGGCCATTCATCAAGGAAGAAGAGCAATGAGGGGACTTTCTTTCCTTAAGAAACTTATAAGTATGGAAGTTGAATATAATTGGATGAATGAGGTGCTGGCTCGATACTATGCAGAGGACGAGAATGCATGAGGTGGAGCGATCAAAATCTGTTTTTCTTTTTGCTTATGTTTATTGCATATAATGTATGGGACATTTGAATAGTATAGATAGTATAGTAGAATAGAAGCCTGCAATAGGGCAGGGATAGGTAGACTCATAGGGAATTTTGTTATATCCCTATTTATTTTGTTCATAAACTGTAATGTTGAACTCTAAATATGTTGTTAATTTTGGTTAAAGTATAATGCAAAAGGGAGCTACCCCATGTCAGCAATTTACCAAGCAAATAATAATAATATAATTCTAAAATAAAATAAAATAGCTCAAAACTATATCCTTTAAGATATTTTAGATTAATGTATTTAAGATATATACTAATTAATAGAATTAACTATTAATTATCTTTAAGTGTACACATTTTTTACATTAATGTAATGAACACAAAATAAAAATAAAAGAGGGAGATAACGCTTAAATTTGATAGTCAACCTTGCGTGTCAAGCAATTTTTTTATAACAATTATCTATTCAATGGTGCCCTTCAAATACTATGACATGCTTTAGTATAAGTAAATCATATAAAAATCAAATATATATATCATCATAATCCTATATGAATTTTTACAGTTTGTGCAAAATCTCATCTTTGATACAGTATTTTTAAAATTTCGATTGTATTTTACAACAAAAATGTCTAAATACAGCTATACAACTGTCAAATTTAAGCTGTGCACTCATATAACCAATTCTAAATTCTAGAAATATCTAGAAACTTATTACTATGCGCTTAGGTTACTTATTTGCTAAGGAAATTCACTGAAACACAGAAGGAAATCAACAACGAAATCCTTCAACAAATAAAGTTGGCAGTTAGAAAAGATTTGACTTCATCACAATTGCAAGGCATATTGCTTTTCTTACACTTCATTAACACCTGATTTCTGTTCTATGCCTTCACTTGCAAGTTTGTTTCAACAAACCCGTGTTGTTTTAGTGTATCCTTAAAATACATGCAAACGCGTGTTGAGTGTTCGTTGTAAGCATGTCATAGTAATTTTAAAATATAAATATATAAAAGAATAATTATATAGAAATTTTCACAGTTTATTTGAAATCTTCCTTTTCAAAAAATACATCTTTTAAAATTTTAATTATATTTTAAAATCTTTTTAGAATTTTAATTATATTTTAAAATTAAAATGACTAAAAATGACCATACAAATCAAATTTAGACCCCACCAGACACCTTTCTTCAATACATCTTTCTAAAATTTTAATTATATTTTAAAATCTTTTTAAAATTTTAATTATATTTTAAAACTAAAATGATTAAATATGACCATACAAATCAAATTTAAACCCCCACCAGACACCTTTCTTCACATACACTAATACTGCTTGAAGAAGAAATAGCAGAATTTATGCGAAAGCTGAAGTTTATATAATACATCTCAGACAGTAAATAAATACAATAAGTAGAACAGTGATTCAACGCAACCATGAAGGCATATGCAATCGTACTTGCTCAAATTTCAGTAAGTTTGTTAATTCTGGTTCATTTTTGTGTGGCAGATGCTCTCACAGCAATTTATGTAGAGGAAACCGCTAAAGCTAAAGGTACAGGATTTTCTCAGTCATTGCCCAAAGGGACAGTCCCTCCGTCATGTCCGAGTGGTTGCAGACACTACCGGTCTTCCAGAGGCAGTACAGTGTGCTCTTGTCCGTCCCTTGCGCCGACATCCCAATTTTCTGTGGGCACAGCAACATTATATGGTCCTCCTTATGTCCGTAAGTATCGTTAGCTTAATAATTTGTTGTCTGCTGAAAGGGTTGCGTCACAAATTCCCCGGTAAAAGAAAGGGTACTATGATAAGAGAGGAAGATGAATAAGGGCAGATTACTAAAAATCTTGTTACACGATACTGATATGAAGTGTGAAGACCTAATGCTCATAGGTTATTTTTATTTGGATTTTGCAGCATCTTCCTGCTATGGATATAATCAGGGCCAATTTCCAGCAGGCAATCTTTTTGGAGCGGCGAATGACGCAATTTGGGACAACCAGGCAGCCTGCGGAAGAAAGTACAGAATAAGATGTTTGAGCGGAACAAGTAATGAGAGAATAAATCCATGCAAAGAAAGATCACTTGTCATAAAGATTGTTGATTGCTGTTCTTCCGCTGGATGCGATAATGGCGATGCAACTTTCCATTTATCTGCCGATGCCTTTTCTCGTTGCTCATTCCTCTGCTACCAAAATTAACGTCGAATATGAGCAGTAAGACTCCATCTACCTATCATTTACATTTATGACAAACGAAATATTAAATATGAGCAGTAAGACTGGGCATTTTGCAGGCGATGGCGATTTTGAAATTAAAATCTGTTCATGTATGATTGATCTTTTAATGTTTTTTTGGTTTCGTTTTTGTATGTACAGAGTGTGATGCATTATACTTGGTCACAAAGTCCAGTTGTGCGCAGCAAAAGCTACTCCATCTACGTTGAAGGTCGGGGCCTAAATTTGTATAATGGAGACCTACACTGTAATTAAATATTCCAAAGGAAAATAAATGAAAATTCATTTCATACATAAGTGGATTTGTTGCTCTCTTCTCTCTGCCATTTTTAACAGATAAGTAGGTTATTATTTTGTGGCATAACCTTTATATGGGAATTTGGGGCTAGCTTAGCAATAATAGATAGAAAGATTATATAACTAAATATTTGTGAATTTAAGTTTATATTAAAAAATTATATACAGGTTTTAGGTAAGGAACTCACTTTTTAAGATAAATAGGAGCTCTACTTTTAAGTTTCTAAATTTAAGGGGTACTTCATAAGATAAATAGGAGCTCCTAGTTTTAAGTTTTCAAATTTAAGGGGATACTTTTTGATGGGGCTAGAAACTTCATTCCTCCAATATGTTAGTTTTGATTTTTTTCCTCTTATGTTTAGGGTGTGTATATTAAAACCTAAAATAAAACATAGATAAATAAGAGCTCCTACATTTAAGTTTTTAAATTTAAGGGGTACGTTTTGGTTGGGGCTAGAAATTTTTCCCACAAACTTACTAGCTTTTGCTGCTAAATTTAGATTCCTACCAATATGTTAGTGTAAGTTTTTTTTGTATCTTATGTTTAGGGTGCATATACTAATACCTATAACAAAATATGGATAAACATGCATATAAACAAACATCTTATTCTAAACTTAGATGCACCTCAGTTAGAGCAAAAAGAGAATAAATAAGTGATGAAAAATAATAAAATCTTTGAGTAACACCCTCTTGTTATCTTGGATGTGCTCAAGATGTTGTTAATGGAGACGTGCGGTTGCTCTTGCCAAGAATCTAGCTTCATATACTTGTTTTGCTTCCACTTTTTCATATGGAGTGCTTGAGAGGGGTTCTCTTTATAGACTTTTTGTTGAGATCATGGATGGTTGAGATTACCTCTTAGATTGGAGGGTTGGGATTTAATGATGGAGGGATGAGATTAGTTCAAATGGATGGATAGGATTGAAGATGCTTTTAGGTTGTGATTGGGTGCTTCCACAACAGTGTGTTCCAATTGTGGGATGGGGCAAGAAAACAAGCCCAAGGAAGAAAAAAATGAAAAACACCTTCCAATGAAAGTTCTTTGACTTTGGAATACCTTCATTCGAAGGTATTTATATTCTTTTTTAATGTTTTCACGTTCAAAAAGGCAAAGGACAGGTTAAATGAAGGTACCTTCAAACAAAGGTCCTTTTCATGACCTCAGAAATTTCTCTTTCGAAGCTTGGGTTGGACCATCAAACTCAATCACTACGACATGAAATTTTGCAAGATCATAGCCCTTGAAATAAGTTTTCCAAAAAATATAATTTTGAATATATTCAATTTAATTATTATATAAATATTTTTTATCATTTAGTGAACATAGGTTTTTCACCAAACATCAAGGTCTTTGTTGCACATACGTAGATTTAAATAAAGAAATAAAGAAAAAATATCTTTTCATTATGTGCTGATGTCCTTGATTCAACAAAAAAAATTAATTTGGATATATATATATATATATATATATATATATATATATATATATATATATATATATATATATATATATATATATATATATATATATGCTAGATATGTTTAAATTATAATTAATCTCACATAAAAGTTAATAATAAATAAAATATGCAACAAAAATTATGAATGCACTAGATATTTGTGTTACGAATTTATGTTTAAAAATTTATGATTTTATCCTTCCTATTAAAAAAAGTTATGGTGATGGAATAAATGTCAATTTTTAAAAATACTGTTAACTAGAAAAAATAAGTTATTAGAACCTACACACAAAATCTCAAAAATTATTAATTCACATCATCTTCAAATTCTTAATGGTTTAGTTGTTATAGGTGATAGAAAGTGAACATTTAGTTTAAAATATTGATTTCAATGTCTCACTTTGACCAAAAAGTAGGACACACTATTGTGGGATCACTCAATTAGGATTGTCTTTATGTGAATCACTAGGATTAAGAGATGTGAAAGGGAAATGCATGGTGGGGATTTAAGATTAATTTGACTTTTATCTTTTAGCTAGTTATATAATTTATTTATGGATGGGAAAGGATTTGATTTATTTATTTATGATGAAGTGGGACCTTAGACTAATTAACTAAATAATAAGATTGTTTAATTAATTAATGATATGAAGATGTAGGAGAATAGATTAATTAAATAAATATGATTTATTTAATTAATTTGATGATGCAAGAATGTGAGTGATAATCCTAACTAACTAAATGAGACTAATTTGTTTAATTAATTAGATGTAAAACGAAGAATGTTAGGTTTTAATGTTAATTGAAATCTAAGTGTCTACATTTTGCCCCTCTTTAAGATGGTGTTGTGACTAAAAGAAGCAATATAATTGCAAAGAAAGTACATATAAGCATTCAATGGGATGACATTGGTGATAATATGTCCCAAGCACAACAACTTTGATTTTAGGATGGTTTGATAACTAGTTTGATTAAGTTGATTGGTTGAGATTGGTTCATTGGATTGATTGAATAATGATTGAGATTGGATTTGATGCTTCAACAGTTGCTTAGATTTTAGATGATTTAGATTAGGGATGCCCCCTTGAGAGGATAGGTAGGTTTAAAGAATATGGGTGTGCTCTTGAAATGGATTGAAAAGATGTTAGTAAAGATGCGTAGGAATGAATAGAAATGAAATATGTGGATAGAAGTGGATTTTAATGATGGATGAAGGGATTGGGGATAATAGATATAATTAGTTAAAAGATGAATTTTATGGATGAAAAGATTAAAGAATGAATGGAGGAGAGGGATATGTAAAGGGATTAGGTGTAGGATAAGTACATGCTAAGAATGAGCAGATTGGTGATTTCTTTAGCATCTAGGGCAGTATGCACCATGGTATGGTGAACCATGATGGTGTTGTGCCATATGCATGAAGGATTGCCCCAAAAAGAAAAGGTCATAAGTATACATTTGCCATATGACACCATGATATGAATGATCATGATGTCATTATTGCAATATGATGCAAGGACTGTCATAGATGTAAAACAAAATGATAAAACACATGCAAGCATAGATTATGAATAGACAAATAAGATTTGGCCCCTAGTCAAGCTAAAAAATAAAGATTGATTGATGATGATTATGGCCTAAATTTGATGGTTCTAGGGTCATATTTAGACATTTTTGTTGTAAAATGCAATCAAAATTTTAAAAAATTGTATCACATGAAAGGAGAGATTTTGAATAGAAAGTCAAAAAATTATATAGAATTATGATGATATATATTTGGTTTATATATAATTTTACTTATACTAAGGTATATCATAGTATTTTAAAGGCACCATTGAATAGATAACTGTCATTAAAGAAATTCTCGATAGGCAAGGCTGACCATCAAATTTAAGCCCTGATAATAATGATGATAGTTATTAGGAAAGGTGTCTCAACCTTGCAAATACAAAAGGTTTCTATTCTTCTCAACTTTGGTCTTTTCAAATACCCTTTATCTTGAAGGATGGTTTAGAACTTTCAAAGTTTCCAAAAGGGGCTAACAATGAAAGGGCTTACTATTTTCAGTAACTCTACATTTGAGCACGGATCGACCTGGAATTTTCCCAAAAGGTGTGGAACTACCAAGTAAACATATTGGGTGAGTTTTAAATCAAGATCATACTTGGATAGCAAAATATTAAAGTTTCCATATTTTGAAACTCCTGGAAAAGTTTTAAACTCAACTTTGAGGCACTTAGACGTCCCTAATGCCCTAAAAAATTTTGTAATGAGAAAATTACTTATAGCACGATAGATATCTTCACAATCTTTCTGACGCATTAAACGATTCGTCAATCAGACACTCAGATCAAAAGTTATGGCCTCCAAAAGATGGGCCTCCCATTTTAGGAAATGTGAAAACATGTTGGACACTTAAAAGAGCTATAAAAGGGAAAGTTACACATTTTGGTTTGTATTTGGCACATCACAAGGCATATTTTAGTAGGGATAATTTGGGTGCCACTTCTGGGTGGTTTTGGCTCATTGTTTTGTAATTACCATTGACGGTTTACTATATTATATCTCCTATATCAAGAGCTTGAGATGGAGGTTGTGAGTAAGAGTCTTATAGATGTTGAGTTTCCTCTGGATCTCTAGTTGGTTATACTCCTATGAAAGATTGCTATGCAAGTATATTGTAATCTTCTTGATTCTTGAATAATATATTGGGTAGCTTTGGAGTGCACGGGGTTTTTCTCCCGAACTTAGGGTTCCCCCACGTAATTGTTGTGTTGTGGTATGATGGCTATTTGTGTTTATTTATGTAACTTTTGTAAATATCTAAAAAGTTCTACATATCCCTCCACTCAAGATTAGTGTAGGAAGTTGCTTCGCTACCTTAGCTTCCTTACAATAGTGTTGTTGATGTAGGAATGATATATCCCAACAATAATGTGATGATCGAGAATAATAAATCCCAATGATAGTTGTTTAGATATGATCAAGGCTTGTAGTAAGGCTAGTGTTAATGGGTGTTTTGACATGCAACAAAAGATAAAATACTAAGTACTTTATCTCTCCTGAAAGGAATCAAATCTCAACAAATCAAAAAATGACTACCCCAAGGTCTTTACCAGCCAAGCCTTTACCTTGATAGGATAACTTAATGTTTGATGTACTTTATTGTTTACACACAAAGTGACTTACATAATTGTCCACTGGAACCTATGGATAGGGTTTGGTCTGAAGATAACTAAATCTAAGACTAACCACAATCCTTGGGATGTTTTTCTAGATCTTAAATTTGAATATCACTATGGCTAGAAATAATATCTTTTCATCTAATTTTCAATATTTAGTGATGTTGATCCTAAAATCTAACATGTTTTAGATTTTAAAAAAAAAAAGTTTAAAAGATAGATAAGAAAGAGATAGGGTAAACTTTAAAACTCCTACTTATGAACTACTAACTTATGACATGAAATATGTATAGACAGATCCAAGACAAATCAATATTTATTTAACCAAATGTATTGAACCACTCTACAAAGATAGTACAATATTCTATGGAATAGAAATGATTTTTAGATTATGAAATAATTTATTAGATACCCAATACTAGTGCATCCTAACAAGATATCTCACAATTGAACATAAACTAAAAATCTTCAAGCTAACTACACAAAGTAACTTATAGTTAGCAAATCACTAGTAACTTATGAACATGGGAGATCCATCAAATACACATAGTCAAATTCATTTATAACCACAACAAATTCTTCTAAATGAAAAGGAACCATGAAGTAGACTTATTCATTAATATATTAAAAAGCTCAACACATATCAACAATCTCCAACAATACAATAATAAGAGACCATGAAGCAATTTGTTTGTATTATTTTCAAAAATATGACAAATATCAACAATTCTAGATCCTTAAACAAACAGAAGTGATTTCCTTTTATAGAGGAGGCAAGATCACTTAGTACGTACAATAGATGACTAGGATTCATCTTGCATCAATGGCTTAAATTAACTTATAATTAAATGTTTGGGTTCAAATTCATCTAGATCACCCTTTTACAACCAACCCAAATCCAATGGTTACATTTTTTTACAAATTTAAAAATCTCAAATAGGTTGACCTCTTTTAGGATATCTCTCTTTTTTCTTTTTTATAAAAAAAAAAATATTCCCAAACTTAAGTTGGCCTATTCCCAACAATAGATATTAAAAAATAAAATAAATTGGCATGAAGCTTCAAGTGGGATGCCTAGACTAGAAGTCAAACCTAAAATAGTTGGTTCACTCCAATAGTGTGAACAAGCTCAATGGTGTTCTCTCATTCTGATGCATCATCTTCTATAGTGTCCTAGTCCTTCACTTATTCTTTTCTTCTATAATCCATCAAGGCAATGAGAGAAGGATTAAGAGCATCTCGATTTGGCTCCTCAACAAATTCAAACCTAATTCTCTGAGCATTATATGTATTGAAGAATATATGTTATGAAGATTTCCTCCTAGGTGTCTCCTCTAGAAATTTTTTGATTGTACACTTCAAATCCATTATTTTTTTCATGTGGGCAATACTAAATGAATATGGTGGTTCATGCAATCCAAACATTAGGATTTTCTTTAGTTGGCCTTTGAAGTGCACTACATGTAGTTCTATTGTAGAATCCAAGTAAGACCTGGTCAAATCATGTAGCACATCGAAGATGCCACTTTGTATATCCCATACATGTTGCCCTTAATGTGATCTATTTCTACAAGATATTTATCAACAATCTCTTTTTTAAATTTTGATAATTCTACCCACATAAATGGTAATTCAAGAGATTCTTAAATAATGATCTTTTCCTTTAGAAACACTTTTGGCTTTAACTTAAACATCATTTCCACCCTTGGAAATATTTGTGAGTGATTTTCTAAATCTGTTTTACAAGCATCATCCATTGTTTCTATCTTTCCTTTAAGTACATTAAAATCAGTCAAGGCTCAGACGACTTCATCAATCACTTGGTAGCCTTGATAATATATCTCCTCTATCCAATCTTGAGTGGTTCTAGCCACATGTTTCATCTTCTCCAACTCTATAGCTTCCTATTATGAAAGAATGATTAGAGGAGTTATTGTCCCATCCTCTTGTTGCAAAGGAGCTACTATATGCCTTATGTATCTCTATAGCTCAACCTCTTACTCTTTCAGCTCCTTGGTTTCCTCATCCTTATTCATTTTGGAGGCAACTAAAGAGACTACATTTCGAACATCTTGATTTTCTTGGGCTCTAGTAGCTTGCCAAAGGTTGATAGTAGTTATTTGATAGGCTACTACCTAGAGCTCTCTATCATCCTTATCTACCACTAGAGTTGTAATTTGTGCAATCTTAGATCTTGTGGAATCTTTTGTTATTGTAGATAAAACAATAGGCTTCTTTCTCCCTTTAGGTGCATCTATCTTTGAAATTACACTAGAGAAGTTCAAGGATGTAGGTGTTATTATTGGCTGCCTATGGTGAATATTTACTTTCAACCATTTTGGAACCAAATAATCATCACTTATTCCTTCTAGTATTTGTTGTTGTGGAGAAACTTGGTATTGCACTTGTGAAGCACCATCTGCATGTCCATCATTGGACTTATTGGTTTGATCAATTGGAATTTGTGAAGCATATTTATTTAGATCCTTGACAGGAGTGGTATCAATAGCATTTATTTGTACATCACCTATTATTTTAGCTTGTTGTTCAGTAATTGGACCTTTGTCCTTATTTAGCTATTCTTCTTTATTTTGATCTTTTTTGAGGGACATCTCCTTATTTTATTGAAAATCAAAGTATCTTTTCTTATATTAGTGTTACATGTGAATCTTCTTGTTGAGGCATGTCCTTATGAATTTCCTCATGAACTTATTGAGGAACATTAATTTGAATTTCTTTTTCAACTAGTAGAGGTTGCTTAACTATTACTTCTTCCATCACCCCTATCACATGCTAAGTTTCTTGTTTCTCTAGATCTTGCATTAATCTATCAATATTCTTTAGAGATAGTGGTTGCAAAGGTGCTTCAAAGAAACTAGGAGGGGTCACCAAGTCCACATTGGCTGGGTCATCCCACAATAATGGGTTACACTTTTTGGCCAAACTTGACATTGAAATCAATATTTTGAACTAAATCTTCATGTTCTGATACCTATAGCCGCTAAACCATTAGGAATTTGAAGATGATGTGAACGAGTGATTTGTGAGATTTTGTTTGTGTATATATATATATATATATATATATATATATATATATATTTTAAATTGGAGTTAAATTGTAAATTTTTTTGCATCTCCTTTGATAACTGGTTTTTAATAGTAAACGGCATGTTTTTAAAGTGATGTGTATTCCATAGCACATAACTTTTTTTCTACAAAGGATAAAAATTTGATTCTTTTCAATTTAGATTGGTAACACCGATATATACTGTATGCATTTGGTTTCACAATGTTTTGTTGAATATATATTTTTTAATTAATTTTTGAAGTCAAACCAATTATAATTTAGAAATAGGCGTATTCTGTAAAACATATTTTTTTTGTATGTATCGAAATTCAATTTTTTTTCTTTTGTTGAATCAAGGGCATCAATACCTAGTGCATAGATATTTTTTACAATTTTGTTTCAGTAATTTACTAATTTGCCATGTGTGTAGAATAGAGAACTTGATGTTCGATTAAAAACATACATTCACAAGAAATAAAAAATAAATATAACAGTCAAACTAAATATATTTAAAATTATATTTTTTAGGAAGCTTATAATAAGGACTACATACTTACAAATCATAAATTTTAAATGAATTCATTTGATCCCTCGAAAGATAAATCAAAATTGTTTTTTTATCAGCATTTCGATAGGTGTAGAGGAGACTCCATTATAGGTATGGTTTAAAACTAGCAGGGTTCTATCCAAGGGGGTTTGAATCTAAGGGGGTTTGATCAAACCTGATTTAATTAAAATCCTTTAAATGGAACCTTTCAAGGCTTAAATCATTATATTTTCTAAAAATATGTGATTTGCTTAAATTATTACATTTTCTAAAAATATGTGATTTTAGCAAAAATCAGGATGTCCCAGAAAGTGTAACCCATTATTGTGGTAGCACCCGGCTTTCTCCAAAATAACCTTATTCAAGTTAGAAAAGAATGAAGGAGGTGGAATTGGGCAGATTTAAAGAGGGTAGAAGCCTTTGCATTTTTGTTAAGTGGTCACATCTCAATTTTGGACAGGATGAAGCAGAGTTGGGCAATAGAATTTGACCAGTTGAAAACCACTTTTGCAGATATACTAAGTATATGTAAGTATAACTTGTATATATACTTATTTGGCTATGTATAGGTAAAATTTTGCAAATCCTGGTGTGTGGATTCCACCCTTTGTCATTGATGTCAAAGGGGGAGTGAGGAGCAGTGAAAAATATAGAATCTAGCTAAGGGGGAGCTCCAAAAAAGTGTACATAAGAACAGAGCATCAGCCACAGGGGAGTGTAGTGTGACACTTAGTCATTTTTCACTAAGTGTTGCCATCAATTCCAAAGGGGGAGATTGTTGGCAAGAGACACTGTGTGGCTTCATGAGTGTTGTCATTGATGGCAACAAAGTCCATTCCACACATCCACATCACATGGTATGTCTATACCGGAAGTCAAATTGAAGAGTATTTTGGTCCGGTGAGTAAGAACAGAGCATGTAGCAAGGTCTGACAATCAGGTCTAGATCTCTCAGAGGAAGTGTCTCAGCAAAGTACAGACTTGGGGAAGTCAAGAGGAGTACCATGACTGCTACATTCTAGAGATTGAGCCTCCAGTGATGAAAGAGTGAAAAGATATGAGCACCTAAGTGTTGGGTTCCTGTTTGGCAGAGTAGATTGAGGAAGAACTGACTGGTAGAGCATCAGACCTTAATCCGGATGAGAAATTGATGGTGATCAAGCTTCTTGAGGGATCATTCATGGTTGGCTGACATGATTGATGACTTCTATAACTATCTTTTTGATACGCATCACTTAGTAAGCATGGATTCAACCGACGGACCAAAGTTTGGGAAATTCTTGAGTATTCCGGATGCCGACTAGAAGGATGTTGAAATCCTTGATGCAGATATATATACCAGATGGATTTCGGTATGAAGGTGTGTGTGGTGTGTTGTAAAGTGAGAATAAAAGCAGAAAGAAGTGTGGAAGCAGCAATACAGGTCTGATATGTGACAGAATAGCAGCACTAAAGCAGAGGAAGAATGAAGTGCAATAGATTAGTATATTGAGCCTAACCAGAACTAAACCTTAACATATGTCGATGCTTCTCATCAGTTCAAAAACCTAGTTACTTTCTATATACCTTGTAGACAGTGAGTCTCTTGTAGGCAGTGAGCCTCTTGTGAGTAGTGTACTCAGGTAGTGAGCCCTAATTGGCAAGTGCCATTTTGTACCTCTATTCTTTTAATAGAGAATACAATCTTGGGTTAGTCACCCCATGGTTTTTCCCTTAACAGGGTTTTCCATGTAAAAATCCTTGTGTTATGTGTGTTGATTTAATTTCTACTTTCATGTTCATTTATGCTTAAATGTTTTGATACTGCACTATTGTTAAAGAAGAAAAGAAAGCTAAGAAATATAAGATAACTGATTCACCCCCCTCTCAGTTATCTACTTTGTTTCCAATAGGTACTAGGCACTGACTCCACCTGATTTACCAGGTCTGAGTGTGCCTTCACCAATGAAATGGTTGAACAGAGTTAACATGGGGTCCCTTGTCATTGTTGTATGGTTGCCTATTTACCTTCGTGGTCTTTGTCTTGTCGTTTGATTATGCTTGTCGGTTAGGTAATGTTCCACCATGAGGTTTAACTAGGTTGGAAAGTGTCCAAGTGTGAGTGGTAAAATTGTTGCATTTAATAGAACTATTAGATTGAGAATATAATGTAAATCATAGTTGTATGGGAAATAAATTTGATAAATTATAGTGTTTCAGAAATTTTGAGTTGTGACATATAATAATCACTCACAATGAATATTTAAATGAACAAAACTAGTTGTAAGTTAAATTGAAATTTATAATATTACAATTTAATAAATAAAATAAATTACATTAGAGTTGTAAAAATTAAAGGAAATAATAAAATAATAAAGTGTTGGTTGTAAATAGACTAAATAGTATTGGAGTCAGATACAGATACTAATACAATCATAAATTTTGAGAGAATTGACTCATCTGAGGCATTAAAATAATAAAAAATAACAATGTGGGAGTTGGAGGGCATTGGATCATGTGCGGATCCCTACGAAGGTGGAAGGAGGTTTTGTATGAAAGAGGAGGTTTGCAGAAGGGAGGGGGATGGTTATTGCAGGAGGAGAGCTGAGGAAGAAGGATTGAGGAGAAAGATTGCAGGTTTGGTTTTTCTTGTAACTGAAGAATTGATTTTGGCATTGAATCCAAGCTTCGGATACAGGTTCTAATGTCTTCTATATTCTATCCCTGTTTTATTTAGACTGAATGATGAAAATCTGGTTTTGTTCCTCCAGTAAACATTTGCTTGAAAGTTCTAGAGCCCCTTTGATGATCCATTCTATACTTATCCTGTAACCATTACATTTCAAACAATTTTCTGTCTATGATTTAATTATTAACCTGCCATTTTTGCATAAATGATTAAGAAGAGAATATGAGTCATATCTTATTGTTTTAGGAATCCAAATCAAGAAATAGTATCGTTGTAGATACTTTAAGCCTATATTATGTGTGATCTACAGATACCAAGAAAACACATCCGCACCCTCATCACAGGGTAAACAGGTTATACATCTGCCAATTGCATTTTCTTAAAAGTTTCAAAGGCCATTTCAACAATTTCATTTTGTATGTTACCTGCAATATTTGCTCTCCAAATGATTTTCTTCCTTAGGCATCGATCACATAGCCATGCGTTGTTTATAACTCCACATTTTCTTTGCATACTTGCCTATTTGAGCATCACCAACTTAAAAATCTGACATAATCCCTCTATTCTTCGTGCTACAATGGATGTCCATGCCTGTTCCAAAGCTCCCCCTTTTACCCTAGGCCGGTGCAGACTAAAATGGGTGCTGGCAAAGATTGCGATCTGGTTCTTTCACCTACCAATCACCCTTGTTTGAAAGTTTTTTAAAGGCCTATACAACGAATCCATTTTATGTGCATCATGCATTGATGGAAGCCTATGAGATCACATTTCGTAGTTACATTTTGACAAATAATGCATATGCCTTGTTTGAAAACTCCTATTTTGCACAAGCCGCATGAATGGTAGAAAATATTATGGAGTTTGTTTTTTTAAAACTACCCATTTCATTTGGTTCAAATTTCCTGAAGCCTTTTCAACATATTATTTGGTGCATATGCTGCTTTCATTTTAGTCCAGGAGATAGTTTTCTTTGAGGCATTTTGTCAAATAGTTCATGTCTGCTGCCTATGCTTTCCACTTTATGTATACATGTCTATCAAAGCATTTACAACTATGATATCTGCAAAAAAATCCTTCCATTATCATGTGTTAATGGACGTCCAAACCATTAGTCGAAAGCTTTGAATTTCATTTAGAAAAATAAGCAGAGCGATCTGCCTTGCCAATTCACATCTGCTTGAAAGTTTCTAATGTCTTTCCACAAATCCATATATACAGCACAGATTTAACAAGTGTCTCAATGATAAAATTCCCTATTTATCTGGTTCCCCTCTCTCATGTACAATAGTGTATTCTTCTACAATTATCATTCTTTCTCAATCTATTTAAGATGCACAGTAAGTATAAGTCTCCATTATTGCAATGCAATAATGGCATTTTGCTTTTGGATCTCAGTGTCGTTGAAGGTTTATCTTAAAGCCTTGTCAATAAATTCATTAGGCGTATATCCTGCACCATTGCACCATCTTCACATCTTTAGTACTTTCCGTGTAGTGGCGACCTGATATGGGGTGTTTAAACTGCCTGACTGAGCATACACAGGTACATACATTAGAAAGTTTCTAAAGCCTCTTCAACAAATTCATGTGAGCAAGGAAACTTACCAGTGTCTAAATATTTTCATCCACTTTTTCCCCATTATTCATGTCGTGCATTCATCTTAATTTGTAAACACAAGCCATCGCATATTTAGACTGAAGGATGCTTTCCATCTATGCGTTTTATTAATGTTTGGTGGGCAATTGTCATTATTATATTAACTATAGGAAATATAATAATTTTAGGGTTTCATAAATAAAGAAGTTTTCATTTTGTTTTCATCATTAATATTTCATAATTTTATATTATTAAATTATACAATCAAATATTACCTTTGAATTTCTATTGGCATATTTGATTCAAGGTTCCAAATAAACATATTTAGATCATATAAACATATTGTATTTGATTATAATATAGTGACGATACCAATTTATTTAGGTTAAATTAATGAGATATATTTGACTAGATTATTGTTCTAAAAAGGAATGTAGTTGATATAAATTGTATTGTATTCCATTAAATGAGAATTGATATGATTATTTATAAATAGAAATAAATGAAACATAATTAATATCTTTGGATGAAAAATATTTACTATCCAATGATCCATGGTCTTTAGATTCATTATTACTAATACTAATGTTATTAGTAATATCATTATAATCTTAGTCAAAGCAGTTGATTTAATAAATTCTTAAGTCATCTAGAAAACCTATAATAAATTTTATCGGTGAAATTATTAGGAAGATAATTTATTAGGAAAAGAGTTATAAAAAATATATATTGTATTCAATTATAAATATCAAACTAAGATTATACTAACGATATGTGATTATAGTAGATTAATTTGATGTAACTCTGGTGTTGATTCTATTATAGTCTATTTATAAAAGTTGGAAATTGGTTCAACTGCATAATTTTAGTAAACTTGTGAGAGTTTGAACATTGGTTGTAATGGGTCGATGTGTATGTAGTCAAGTTTTAGTCTTCCAAAGGCTTAGAATGTCGTGTTTTAATTCCATGTAACATGTGGATGGATGTCTTGGGAATTACGATGTTTTATTGAGCATGTGCTCTAGTTGTGTATGAGGTATAAAATCTTGTGAACGATGTATAGTCTAAATTGTGAATGTATTTGCAAAGAGGTAATATTCCCCAAGAGGATGTATTGTCAGTTTGATTGTAGAATGGGGAGACATGGAAATCGTAAAAGAGTAATGATTAAGTATTGCTTTGGACATTGGATTAAGAGATGTGTTCTTATGTTTATGTTTGATATGCAAGAAGGACAATGCCTTGCAAAGAGCATGTGTATTTATTGTTATGATTTTATATGTCCTTGTTTGATGGTTTGGGTTTCCTAGGTGCAGGAAGGGGAGTGGCTTCCAATGTGGGGCTGGTGCCCAAAGTGGCAGCTAGAGTAACCCATTGGAAGTTGGTAAAAAGTGATAACCTAAAATAAACTAGGGGAAAGGGTAGATATCACATTACAAGATAATTAGATTACCTCACTCATCCCTGTAGTGCTAGTTCAAACTAAGGATGAGGTGAGAAGGTGTGGTCGGCATAATCGACTTCTTTGTCCTGACGAAAGGAAGGTTGATTCCGCATGTGTCACCCTATGGGGCTGGTGTCTAGAGAAAGACTACCAGGGTAACCATAGATGGGGGCTGGTGTCTAGTGAAAGACTGCTTGGGTAACCCATGATTAGGACCATGCAATGAAACTCTCCCTACTATACCCTAGCATTCCCTATTTGGTCTCTCCCCACTTGCTATGGGTTGCCTCTAGTAGTGGTGTTGTGTTGTTTGTGATATTGTCATGTGTTGTATTAGAGTCTTAGATATTCTTTGTTCATGTTAGTCTTTTGCCTACCTGACTATAGTTGTTTTGGGACCTCATGTTAACTCCTAGCTTAGGGGGTGGACCTTAGGGTCCCACATGGTCGGTTGGAAGAGCTTTTATATCCATTGGTTATCCCTTGCTGATGTTCATGTGCAGAGAAGATATATCTTAATTTTTAGACATTTGATCTTGTACCAGTTTGAGGAAGATGACTATATATATTCTTGTTCTAGTTTTGTGCATCAGTTCATTCATAATGTATGTAATCTGATGTAGTCTAAAGATCACAATGTAATAATGCAATGATGTACCCATGTGAAAGGGAAATATTACAATTGTGTATTTGATCATGTTGATTGTTTTAACTGATGACATGAAATGAAGATGTTTATGTTTATAATGCATTAGTTTTAGAATGAGCTACTGATGTTAGTTAGTAATGTATGTTAAATCATGTTAATTGATTTGTTAAGTAATGCAACCTTTAAACCTTAGAGAACAAGTCATTAGTTTAAATGATGTGTTTAGATATGTTAACATTACTTTGTTATCTTATTCATTTTATATATATATATATATATATATATATATATATTCTGTTTCATATAGCATAAATGTGATGTTCTCTAAGGTGTTCATGGCGGGGCGTTACACTTTGCCATTCATCAAATCTTATACGTGCAGTTTGAAATTTTATTGTAAAACATACTATAAATTTAAAATTTGTTAACAAACCTTCGAAAATCAAACTTTCAAAAGAAAGAAAACAAATTGAGGGGAGGAGAACTCTTACTATTTTCTCCAGCACTCCCAAACTAGAGATGAGTGTCTTCTTCCTCACAATCCATGCAATTTATAGAAAAACTTCACCCTCATGGAAGAAACTCCAAGTCTTCGAGTTAAATGCTCCTTTCCATTTTCCAGATTGCTATTTAATTTTTGTGGAAAAGAACTCTTGTAATTCATAAATATTTTCCCAAATTTTCCAATGTCTTAAATTCAAGGAGAAAAAGAACTCATCTCATAAATTGGAGCCTTGACTTGAGGATGAGGGGGGAAAGTTCCTCATTTATGGCTCTTTCTAGAAGTGTCCTCACCTCATTTATCTTTTAAATTTGTTTATTATTATTTTTGAATGAAACTATATTTATATCATTTTATTTTCAAATTCAAAATTCAAAAAATTAAGTTGTGACATCCTTCTCCCCTAAATTTATTCATCGCACCGATGCATGTTAAAAATAAGATGAAAACATATAAGTCCATAGAAATAAGTATACTTGCCTACCTTAAATTCCATTCTTCAACAAAGTAGATTAAGAAGTTTATAATGAAATCAAAGAGTATCATCTAAGCATGATTGTCTGTATCATCTAAACATCATGTCTTTAAGAAAAATTTAAAGTTTGACAAGTTTATAAATTATCTAGAGTTCTCAAAATAAATACGGATAGAGTTGTTGTATTTCCACTATGTCTTCCTATGTAGCATTCTTAGGTGAGTACTGGTCCCAATGGAACTTAGATTGATCCACTGTCCTATTGCGGAGCTAGAACTGGCACTTCTCAATGATTCTGCATGGCTCTATTGTTATTGTACCAGGTTCCTCCACCTGTAGGGCATTCCAATTAAGAACATGCTTAGGGTCACATATATACTTTTTTAACAAGGATACATGGAACACATCATGAATTTAGCTTAGTGTTGGAGGTAAGGCCAAACAATAGCTTGCTACAGGATTGATTTCCTTGAGTACTTCAAAAGGCCTGACATAGCGAGGATCTAGCTTTGACTTCCTTCTAAAAGAGATGGAACTTTTATGAGGTCTAACTCTTAGGAACACCTTCTCACCAATTTAAAATCTTCTGAGTGTCCTATTCTTATCTGTATAACTTTTCTGGTGATCTAAGGCTTCCTTCAACCTCTGTCGAATAAGTTGTACCTAATTATCCATATCCTTCAACATTTCAGGGCCAACCAAGATTCTATCTATCAGTTTATCCCAACTCAAGGGTGTTCAAAAAGGTCTCCCATAGCTTCAAAGGGTGCCATCCTTATAGCTGCTTGGAAGGATTTGTTCTAGGCAAACTCAACTAATGGAAAATATTCCTCCCATTTAGTCTGTTGATCCATGCAATACATACGAAGGAGGTCTTCCAAAATTTGGTTGGTTCTTTCTATTTGGCTATCTACCTTAGGATGATAGGCTATGCTGAAGTTCAATTGTGTTCCTAAGGTAGCCTACAACATGGTCCAAAATCTAGAGGTGAACTTTGCATCTCTATCAGAGATGATTTTCTCAGGGATTCCTAAAAATTTCCTTTATAAACCTTTTGCTACTGTAGGTGCATCATCTGTTAGGTTCCCTGGTATGAAGTGTGCTACCTTAGTGAGTTTATCCACTACCACCGAAATACAATTATGCCTATGAGATGTCATTGGTAGCCCTTGGACAAAATCCATACTTATGACTTGCCATTTATAGAAAGGTGCATCATACAGATAAAGAAGTCCTGCCAGGTGCACATGTTTTGCCTTAACCCTCTGACATTCTAGACATCTGGCAACTATGTCTACCACATCCTTCTTCATTCCTAGCTAGAAATATAATCTTTTGAGGTCTGCATACATCTTATTCACTCTTAGATGTCTTGAATATGGAGCCTTATGTGCCTCTATTAGGATCATACCCCTTAGTTCCGCATTATCAGGAACGTATATTCTTCCCCAGTACCTCATTAACCCATTAGAATTAAAAGCATAATCCAAATACTAGGTTCCACAAAGGTATTAGCTAGAGATGTAGTAACCTGAGTGTACCATGGGTCATGTTTTTTCTTGGAGAATACTTGTTGCTTTAGGTCTATGTGCAAGTTGGATATGGCCATTGTGTGTGTCCTTCCACTGAGAGCATCAGCCACCCTATTTTATTTCCCCTTGATATACTCAATCTCAAAATCATACTCACTTAGGAACTCTAACCACCTTCTTTATCTTGCATTCAAATGAGGTTGAGTGAAGATATATTTTAGTCCTTGATGGTCTGTTTTAAGATCAAACAGTTTTCCCAACAAGAAATATCTCCATTTTTGCAAGGCATGAACTATGGCTGCAAGTTCAAGGTCATGGGGGGCTTAATTGAATTCATGGATTTTTAGTTCCCATGATTCATAAGCCACTACTCCTTCCTCTTGGAAAAGAACTCCTCCTAGTCCTTCTATGGATGCATCTGTTACTACTGTGAAGTTACCATTAGGGTCAGACACCTTTAGAATTGGGGGTGACATTAGCCTATCTTTCAGTACTTGAAATGCCTTATCACACTGCTCAGACCAAATAAACTTTTTATTCTTTTGAAAAGATGTGGTTGGGTTGGCTATCTATGAAAAGTCTTTCACAAACCTCCTGTAGTACCCTGCCAATCCCATAAAACTTCTTACTTCTATCACATTTGTAAGTATAGGCCATTTAGTGATGGCTTTTACTTTATCAGGATCTATTGCTATACCCTCGGCTGAAATGATATGCCCTAAATAGTGGACCCTCCTTTCATAGAAGGAGCATTTGGATAACTTCCTAAACAACTTATGCTTACGTAGCCTTTGTAAGACTTCTTGTAGATGGGTTAAGTGTTCCTCTTCATCCTTGGAATATATTAAGATGTCATCCAGAAACTTAATCACAAATTTATCCAGAAAATCATGGAACATACTGTTCATTAGATTCATAAAGGCAGCCGGAGCATTTGTTAGCCCAAATGGAACTACAGTGAATTCATAGTGGCCATACCTAGTCCTAAATGCTATCTTTTGGATGTCCTCTTCTTTCATCCTTAATTGGTGATAGCCTGAGAAAAGGTCAATTTTGGAGAACACTGAGGCTCCCTTCATTTGATCAAATAGATCATCAATACAAGGCAAGGGATATCTATTCCTCACAATGGCCTTATTCAACATTCTATAGTCAATGCACAACCTTTGTGTACCATCCTTCTTCTTTACAAATATGACTGGTGCTCCCCAAAGTGATACACTAGGCCTTATCAACCCCTTCGCTAGCAATTCTTGCAATTGTATTTTCAACTCTTGGAGTTCTGTGGCGTTCATCCTATATGGGGCTTTAGATATAGGTGCAGTTTTAGGAAGTATATTGATTGAAAAATCAAATTCCCTTTTAGGAGGTAATCTAGGTAGATCTTCAGGAAACACATCCTTGTAGTCCCAAAGGAATAGACTATTTTCAAAGGTAGGGGCTTCTTTCTCTTCTCCCTTCTCATCTAAAGATACTAAGAATATCTAATTTCCTCATTTTTGCCTTGCCTTCTTTAGTTGCATAGCAGAAATGGTCCCCACTAATATAGGTTTGTAAATCCTTTGGACCCTAACTCTACACCCCTTATCATCTACACACTCCACCACCTTGTTATAGCAATCTATGTTAGCTTTATGACTCGTTAGCCAACTTATTTTGATTATGACATCATAGGCTCCTAGAGGTGCAACGTATAAGTCGACTGTGGTTCCTAATTTAGGAAACTTAATGAGGACTCCTCTCATGTACTTGTTCACTCTTCATGTAGCCTTATCACCATACTAAACCGTCCATGATGATTCCATATTCTTAGTTTGCAAAGACATTTTGCTTACCAATTCTATGGAAATAAAATTCTCGAAGGAACCAGTATCTATCAAAATAGTTATGGATTTAGCAAAAAGCATACCTTTTATCTCCATAGGTACATTTTGATGGTGAGTCTATTGATTCCTAACGGCAGCATGTATTTGATGTTGCCAAGGTTGTTGTGGCTAATTGGACCCATTTCTTTTTTTAACAATCCCTTGCATAATGATTACCTCCACACATAAAACATCCACCAAGGCGTCGATTAGAAACATAGGGTGGTGCATTCCCATCATTCCTTCTGGTATTACTATTGTAATTGTTCTAATTACCAGTAGCTTATGTTCTACCCCAATCTCTCCTCTTGTTTTTCTAAGCTCCTCTGTTGCCCCTATTGTCTAGTTTCCTTTTGAAGGCAAATTGCTTATCCCAGAAGTTTTGCTTTGCCACTGATAGTGCATGTAACTTCTTTTCCTATTTGAGTGCCTTCTCCAAGACTTGATTTGTGTTCTCAGGGGAAAACATATCCACTTCTACCCCAATATTAGTATTCAATCCTAAAAGGAACTTCCTTGCCTGAGACCTTTCATCCTTTTGATAGATAGGAACATATTTTAGTAGCTTCACAAATCTATCCCAATACTATTGAATTGTGAGATTTCCTTGTCTAAGATTCATAAACTCGGTCATGTTTTCATTATAAAATAGCTATGGAAGCTATCTCTCATGAAAGTGGTTCACAAACTGCCTCCAAGTTAGGTTTTCTTTTGAATAGCAATATTGTTCCTTTATGTTTATCCACCAACTGGCAGCTTCTCCCTCTAGTTGATAAGCTCCCAAGGTTGCTTTGATATTCTCTGAATAGTTCCTTAGCTCAAAATATTTTTCCATCTCAGTGAGCCATCCTTTCGCAGCATCTCCCACATGTCTACCATCAAATTTTGGAGGAGTTATCTTCTTAATATCTTGTGAGATATTTAGGATGGTGGTTTCCTGTCGAGACCTAGGAATCTCTAGCTCATTAGTTATTTGAGCTATGGGTGCTTCCTCATTTTTATGTTCATCTTTAGGTTCTAGATTATTTTCTATTGTCCCCTGCCTAGCTTTCAAGTCTTGTATAGTTTGCTCAAGGTTTTCCAATTTTTCTCTCTACTCTGTCAACAAGTTAATAATTGCTTCTATATCGGCATTTGGATTCTCACGTAGGTTTTCAATTGGTTCTTGGTTGGCTAGTTCCTCTCCATGTAGATATCGCAAATTTCAAGTTCTCACCATTTTAATTCTGAAATAAGGAGAGAGGTGATTTACCACTTGTTGTAATTATATTTATTACAATTCTTATCTTAAATACTAATTATTGTCATTTTTAAGTTAGTAGGCCTCCAGGCCGAGTGTTTGAACCATGCTTCGATACCACATATAAGGACCCACTTGGTCCAAACTCAAATTTTTAAAAAATTTACCTTATTAACAAGTTCATATGTGATATATCAAGACTTTGATTGAGTACTCAAGAAAAACTTCAGCCAATACAGGCCATATTTTCAAATGGAATATTGTTAAGCCAACTCGAGCTCCTCTATCCTTTGGGCAAATAGGTTCATACGGAACCAGGTCTAATGGACCTTATCCCTACTCAAAATAAGGTAGAACAAATGGTGGCAAAATGGCTTGGTGGTCAAACAGACCAAGACTCTATCCAATACAGGATAAGTAAACACAACAGCCAACTGGGCTAAATAGGATAGGAATAATTATGATCTGGCTAGAGACTTCTGACTCCTTCAGGACCAATATAGTTTCATGAGTCACTTCCTAGGGACCACAGACTGCCCAGGCACTGTGCTGAGGATGTCAACAGGGAATTTACATAACATCAACTTGTACACACCTCAGTTTATGACAAATCTAGTTACAAGTAATCCACCCTAGGGATTCTTTTGAGTACTAGGAGACTTCTTAAGTTACCTAGCTAAACCTTTAAACTAGGGATCAAAATTATGAAGCTAATTATAAAAGAGTATCCTATATCTGAGGGACTTGAGTACTAGGGGCATCCTTCACCATCTAGACTACCTACATACCCTGTATCCACATGATCAAGGCCCTCTTCGGATGTGATCGACACAGCAAATGCAAATATGTAATTCTGTCTTGCACTATGTTTGATGTAATTGTGAATGGGTACATAGCTCTTCGCCGACTGCCACCCACTCAAGTGATACAATGGATGGAATTCCTAAGAAACTATTTTGCAAACACACCTCCCGGGAGTGTTTGAGGTTTAGGTTTTCATGTGTGAATAGTTTACCTAACACGCATATTTTCCCAACAAGGTCTTTTTGTTGATCGTCGTACAACTATTTTTGATAAACTCATCTTTTATTTTTAGTTAATCTTTTTAGTGAAGTATCCGAAGAGATTTCCCTTCCTACGAATTTAACTTCGACATGTTCCTTATTACTCCCTGACGATTTAGAGGAACAGTGCCCAGATGTCATTGTTGCAGCTATGTTAGGCATGAGGTACTTGTTTCAACGCAACAGCATAACCTGTAAACGTGACCCAGAGGTACCATAAATATTGAACACTGTGATTTGTTGAGTTTGGATGTTTATTTACAAAGTTTACCTATCTAGTAGCAAAAGAAAAATTGCATAATAACAGTTGATAAAGGGAAATACTTCCTTAATCTAAAATGCAGATAAAGGATGCTTGATCATAATGAATAGAACTAGAAAAGAAACTTAATCAATTTCATAAACATATGACTAGAAAGATACTTATATCAACTCATAAATAGAAAAGATATTCATAAAATTTAATCTAGGTCAAATTAAAGAATCTTTGATAACTAGTTCAACTACTAAATCAACATATACAATTTCAATAATTCCTTTTTATTTTATCACAATTCCAAGCATTTGTACCCAGTCATTCTTAAACCAATAATACCCCTGTTTAATCATTTAGAAATTCACATAATCTAAGATATGATATGATATTGAATTCACCATATACTTGATTCAAGCACTTTTGATCATACTCATAATATAAAAGATATACATATCTATCCCCCATACCCTATGTGCGTGATAATGCATATATATATTGTATCAATTGAGATACAATTTCTTGACCCTGCCAAGGTTTAAGTGTGAGACCTAACATGATACCTAATATTAATCGTAGTAAGAAAACCCATTTGAATATTAAAGTGGACCAAGAAGCTTAGGTTGAACATAAAAATCCACCACTATTGTCAAGGTAACAACTCCTCAATTATGTAAAAATTCCATCATATAAATCCCTATCTCTCTATCATATATAAGTATAATCTCATGTTAATAGATCTATTCATTATGGATTTGTCTTGTATAGTTGTCTCTCAAAATTCTTTGTATATAAGCTACCCTTGTATCTCTTTATTGGCATCATAACTCTTTGTTGTTGTATTATTGTGTATATTTATTCGTATATTTGTAATGCATAATTTTACCCTTTCTAAATCATTTTTCTTATACTTTGTTACACACTAGTTTACCTTATGCCATTAGTTCCTTTCTTTTATTATGTTATTACTTTCATCTTTTAAATCATTTACATCTATATTAAGTAAAAGAGAGGGAGAATTCTATCTAACCAATTAAAGCTCATGGGTGAAAATTACAATTTCATGTCAATTCCTATAATTGGTAACATGATTAAGTCATTTAGTTTACACCTCATAGATGCTATGATACTAAAGGGAGGATAAGGTAATAATTCCTCATTTAAAAAAAAAAAGTTACAAAAAATCTCATATATATTGAGGATGTATGGATTGCTTGTGATGGAGAAGTAAATCAATTCCACCAATACCATTGACATTGAGAAATTTAATAATGAGGCAGATGATAAACTATCTCTTAAGGATATTAATAGATCCACAAAGGAATGGTTGGCTTACAAAGGAACCCTAGCATTGTAGTTTGATGATAGAACACACTTAAGAGATGAGGAAGAGGATTATGATTACAATGAAATTATACCAAGTCAAGGAGAAAATGAAATTTGAGAAGTTTCTTCTTGAGTAATGGCATCCCTAGAGACTCTCGCATGTGTACAAATTGAAGCTTTGGAATGGGGTAAAGACAACATAATGGTAGAGAATTTTTACCAGATATTATAGTTGGAAATGCTTTGGTAAATGTGTATGTAAAATATGGATTTTAGAAAAGGCACATTAACTATTTAACAAAATCCCTCAGAGTAGTGTGGCCTCATGGAATGCAATGTTTGCAAGATTTGTAAAGAATGAATTTGGTTTAAAAAGGCATTGGAAAATTTTAGCAATTGAAGTTGATAGATGTAAATTCAAATTCCCTAACCTTTATCAACACCCTCTCTGCTAGTACCAGCATGGGAGCTTTGGAGTAGCTTAAGGACATCCATCACAGTAGAATGGAAGGGCGATTTTTGATTAGATATTAAGGTTGGAAGTGCTCTGGTAGTCATGTCTACCAAAAAAAAAAACAAGTAGAAGTAGAGACAATGCACATGATATGTTTGACAAAATGCCTCAAAGAGACATCACTCATGGAATGCAATGATTGTAGGTTCTGCAAATCATGGATTTGTTGAAAAGGCTTTTAAAAACTTCCAAGCAAATTAATTGTCAACTATAACCCAAATCCTACAACCTTTGCCAGCAGACTCCAACTTGTGTGAAAATGGGAGCTTTGGAACAAGGCACAGACATCCATCAAAGCATAATGGAAGGGGTATCCAGACACGGCATGCAAAGTGTTTGACAAAATCCCTCAAAGAAAGATTGTCTCAGGGATTGCAATGATTAAAAACAAAATTGAGATAAATTTAATAAATCATTTATTTCAAACTCAGCCTGACGGAACTTGGTAAATTTATGATTCCAAAACAATTAAGCATCAAGTGAATTATCTATCTATCATAGTATTTGTACACCTAATCGATGTTATTTTAATCTCATTAGATGAACTTCATATTTAACCAGCTTCCTTCAATGATTTTGGAACACTTAGAACTATATGCAGCCATATAGGTTTAGTGGATGAGAGCTGTATATACTTCAATCATATGAGTAACCCTTATTGTATTACAACTACAGTTGATTGTACAGATGTGTTTTCTAGGTGTCTGTAGATCACATATGAATATAGGCTTAGGAGTATTTATAGCAACAACTCATGTTTTTCTCTCCAACATCTATGCAGAAGTGGGAAGGTGTGGTGAGGTTCAAATTGATGAAAGATGAGTTAACCAGATCCCTGGATGTAGTTGGATTGAAGGCATAAATTAATACATGCTCGTTATGTAGGAGACGGATCTCAACTATAGACGAAGGAGATCTATACAAAGTTGGAGAAAGCGGCTTGGAAGGTGAAGGCATCAAGCATAATGGAAGGAGGAATTTTGTTGATGTTGTAGGCGCAAGTGCCCTAGTAGACATGTATGCGAAATGTGAAAGCATAGACCAAGGACGTGAATTGTTCATTAGGATTCCTCAAAGAACCTAGTCTACAAAATGGGTTTGTGGAAAAGACTTTTAGGATCTTTCAAGCAAATGCAATTGGTAGGTATAAAGCCAGATTCCAAAGCCTTTGACAATGTCCTTCATGCCTGGATGCATGGGAACAGGAATGGAAAGATCAGAAGGAATTTTTTGATAGAGATTATAGTTTGGAAATCCTCTGATAGACATGTATGCAGGACGTGAAATTCCAGACGGGGCAGAGTAGTTTGACAAAATGACTTACAAAATGTGATCTGCAGGGTACATTCAAAATGGGTTTCTTTAAAAGACCTTAGAAACTTTTAAGCAATTACAACTCGCAAGTGTAAAACAAGGCCCCTCAACATTTACCAGAATCCTCCCCACCCGTGCCAATATGGGAGCTTTGGAACATAGTATAGTTCTATAGACATCTGTGTGTGCATGTATTTAAGCAAATGCAATTAACAGGTGTAAGGATAAATTCTAAAACCTTTGCCATTCATCAAATCTTATACGTGCAGTTTGAAATTTTATCCTAAAACATACTATAAATCTAAAATTTGTTAACAAACCTTCAAAAACCAAACTTTCAAAAGAAAGAAAATAAATTGAGGGGAGCAGAACTCTTACTGTTTTCTCCAGCACTCCCAAACCAGAGATGAGTGTCTTCTTCCTCAAAATCCATGCAATTTATAGAAAAACTTGACCCTCATGGAAGAAACTCCAAGTCTTCAGTCAAGTCTTCAAGTTAAATGCTCCTTTCCATTTCCCAAATTGCTATTTAATTTTTGTGGAAAATTGTAATTCATAAATATTTTCCCAAATTTTCCAATGGTCTTAAATTCAAGGAGAAAAGGACTCATCTCATAAATTGGAGCCTTGACTTGAGGATGGGGGGGGGAAAGTTCCTCATTTATGGCTCTTTCTAGAAGTGTCCTCACCTCATTTATCTTTTAAATTTGTTTATTATTTTGTTTTTGAATGAAACTATATTTATATCATTTAATTTTCAAATTCAAAATTCAAAAAATTAAGTTGTGACATAGACATTAGTGTCAACTTCTACTTCAGACTAAATATCTCTCGAATCATATTCCTGAGGATGAAAATAACATTCTTCATTCCTTCTGAGGGGCTAGGTAAATCTTGTTCTGATCCTACCTTTTGTGATGCTTCTTCAGCCGCATCTATGCACAGTAACAACTAGACCTCTCTAGCAGACTTAGGGTTTAGACTAAATCTCTCAATAAAGCTTTTTATGCTGTAGAAATTAGTCCTTATCGCTTCTATTTTCTGCCTGTATAAAAATTCTGCACATAAACCCATGTAGAGGGCAGTAGATTTGGGGAAAAAAGGGCAAACCATCTTGCCCTGTTTGAGCCGGTTCGCCTCCTCCATACGAGAGGAAATACAGACGCTCATTTTAAATGAAGAGACACAATGAAAAAGGAGAAGATACATCTAATATTGGCAACTTCCCCAGATTGTCACAGCACTAAAACCTAAGACGACCTTTGAAATCTTCTACAAGAAACATTTTCCTATCTTTAGGAACCCTCATTTCTCCCAAACGCCAACTCCTAAAATAGTTGGCACACACCATCCTCTTAGAGTATAATGTTGACTACGTAGGAAGACAATAGAAACATCATTGACCTTAGACATAGTTGTTCTTAAATATCATCCACTTCAACAGTCAAAGGTCAATTTTGGCCAATAAAAATAGGACAAATATTTACCACTTTTTGTTGTGAATAAGGTGTAAAATTGCTATTGGTTGTTTGACCATTGAAGTGGATGATATTTAAGTAGAGTGTGCCACACGAAGGATGACAGAAAAACATCATATGCTGAGAATAATGAGATGATGATAGACAAAAAGAAAAACAATAATAGAGAAAAGATAGAAGGAACAAAGGAGGATTCAAGAGACAATAAGATAAAAAAATTAGCCATGAGGTGAGAAAGTTGAGGAACCAGTATATGATAAACAAATAGACATTAAAAAGGAAGGTAACTTTGATAATATAAAGAAACAACATATCACTTACATCATCTACAAGTACTTAAATTCTTTTACTTCCATTCCAATTTGAAAGATTAAATGGGTCCACAAATCTAAACTAACAAAATAATTAATAATAAAAAAATTAATGTACACAATTTTAACATTAATATAATGAATACAAATAAAAGTGAAATAACCAATAATAAATTCTAGAAAGGAGGAATATCTAGAAACTTGTAACTATGCATTTAAAAAAGATTTGACATCTTCATGCCATACCAGTCACTTTATAGCACCATGCCTTTGAAGTAGTTTCAAAAGTTGTGGCTAGCACTTCCAAAAATAACAAGAGACGCATTGCATCAGGTTCCTGCCTTTTGCATAAATTGGTTAGAATGGATACTTGGTTTTTAAACAGTTGGAAATGTATGGAGCGCAAATCAACAAAAGTTAAAATAACCAAAGTTCTCAGTATTGCTGCTCAATCTGATGTTCAAGGCATCATTTTTATGCTGCATAAGATCAAATCTGCAAGATGATAATAATTGTTGCATTACTTAAAACATTTTATTACAGGCTTTGTAATTTCAACTTCAAACTTTGCTGTATCAATTAATTCTACTAAGATACATAACTAAATAATTGTTGACAAAAGAAGAAAAGAAATTACAGATGTCACAATAACTGAATAAACATCGGCCTTTACAAAGCTTCAAAATTGGACTAGCTATACAATTATACTTTCGGCAGATGTTCAAGGTGTACAACCATAAATTGCAGAGCAGATCCAACATAGCCACCTTTCAATACTGAATTTTAAGACAATTCACAATTGCACTTAATCAACAAGAAGAACTAAAAACAAGTCATAATTCAACTTAACCAATAGGAAGAACTAAGAAAAGTCACAATTGCACTTGACCAATTGGTAGAAATAATAAAATAAAACATACCAATGTGACCTCTAATTTCTAAGTTAGTATATGCTTTTGCAGTGCAACATTGATCCTTAGACTTAAACTTGCACAATCCATAAAACATAACATAAGAATGTTGAATAAATTATAATAGTTGGAGTTGTCTCACAAAACAGAAGCAATTTTCCAACTTCTATTCTTCTTGAGCAAAAATATACATATTTTTAAAATATACCTAATTCTCTTTGGTGGATAGTGAATATGGAATAAGGTTTTACATTTGTGTTTAAATCTTGTTTATATTTCATATTTTGTTGATCAGAAAGACTAGAGCATATTTGGCCTGCAATAATAAATTAGAAAAGAACCATACATAACATTTGATTCATAGACCAATTCTACAGACGCTGCCACATGCAATGGATTGGTACCACAAAGAGTTACCGATACAACATTCAACACACTTGAATGGAAGATTTCAAATGTGCTTGTCCGGTGGGTAAATAACTCTAACTTCAAAATTTAGAAGTTTGGCCATTGCTTCATTTAGAATGAAGTTTTGGAATAGCCAAAATCTTTTGTCATAGAAAATTGAATGTGTTCACACTGGGGAAGAATGCAATTAATAGATACTATATTAGATGATGAGGTAATGCATATGATTATTGTGATAAGAAAATTACCATGACATATTTAATTATAAATCTTAAATACATTTATATTCTTGTGTCATGGCTACATGCTTGGGGTACAAGTTAGAATAACTTCAAATTTTCACCTGTTAGAATTACACTTAGAGGCAAATCTTTCGAACAGTGCTAGATGATTGGAACATGAAGCAAGAAGAAATTACACAGGAATCAGTGCACAAGGATAATATCTACTAGTAATTGTACTTGATGTGTAATGGGCATGCTAATAGGTACTTTCATTTAGTGCTTACTAATAAATAACTATAAAATCTCAAAGAAATACAAATTTTTTTTTTCTTTTTCAACGCAACACACTAAACAAAAGGTGCAAAACTAGAAGTTGAAGTACATTTCTAGAAATACAATCTAGTAGATTGGTCTGAAGAACGAATAAAAATTAGTTCAAAGCACTATTGTCTGATGTTCAAACCTTAATACTTGAGCTTCCCATTGGATGCAAGACCTCTTGCCAAACTCCTTTGAAATAAAATGATGGGTCTATGGGCACCTTTGGATGTGAAACAAACTTTGTCAATGAACCAAGATATATACAAGAGCCTAGGTCTATCGGAGAACATGCAAGACATCATTGAACATAAAAATCTTAATAAACTTCATTAATGAAAAGTCTCGGTCCATAGAAATCCAATCCTTTCAAATACGAAATAAACTTTTATTAAGTGAAATCTAAAAAGCTTTTTGTATTAGGATATGCCTCATTTAACAACAACACCACCACCATCAACAACATGTCTACCACTATCAGGAGCTACAGTTTGGGAAATCCACTATCTCCTTACAAAGCTTTTGAACTTATAGACCACACAAGTCCAGGTTTCTAGTAAATCTGAATACACCAATGCCAAGAATAAGATTGAATAAGAAAAAGGACAATAATAATTTCCTCTATGAATATTTTACAACATTGATGTTTCCATATTTTATTGATAATCGGTCATCCTTCATGTAGGTTGGAGATCAGGTTTCAACTTTAAATTGTAAGAGCATCTGTAAGAGTTAAAAGCGTGTAAGTAAATCAGAGCATTAATGCTTCAAAGTTTACTCAACAATTTCTACAAGCACAATGAATGAACTTACGACATATTAGTAAAACCTCCCATCACTCTAGTTTTAGGGATCTCTCCTACAAAGAAATTTGTGGATAGGTTTCTGAAATACAAGAATACACAATAAGTTAGCATGTTATATTAGAGATTCACAGCTCATAGAACCAGAGGATGAAATCTAATTGTGATTTTGATCGTGGTCCATAGATTTTGCCTTTCTGACAATTTCCAAATCTCAGTTATAAATTAGAAGTTTTCAATGTAAAAATAGAAATACTAAGTACAAAAATCTTAGCATGCCTAGCTTGCCAATAGACGAGGGGGTTTGTTCCTTTCAACGTATTACTTGATAGATCCCTGCAAAGAATGACAAACCTAAGTTCCATTCATTCAAGTCATGCTTCCAACAAGGAAATATGTTCTAAAGTGCATATTTTTTACAGAAAAAATGAGGACCTTCCAAGCAAAAATTGCAACTTACAATATCATAAGATGGGTTAGGTTACTCATCTCTACATGAACTTCACCTTCTAGTTAATTATCTCGCAAGTACCTGTGAGAGCTCAATATGAACAAAGATTATTGGATTCAGAGCATGCAGTTACATTAACATGCCTGGATCGTAATGTCGAAGCTCTAGAACTAAAAAATGTTGTATATTGGTTAATATGGCATAAAACATTTTATATTTTTTTAACTTCATTTTAAAAAAATATGATAGGTTAGGTTATAGGGTAAAGGCAACTCTTGCCTAGCCCAACACCTAAAAGATTAACTGTTGATAGCATAGAACATAATTTCAAATTTCACACACAGTGTAACGAAACAATATTCACTATTTTACAGCTTTAACTCAGTTTTAGATTCTGACTAGGATAAACGTGAAGTTTTCGTATGCCTGTGGCAATGATTCAACCCTAGTAAAGTGTATATCATGATAATATAAACAATATGACTGATTAGAAAATAAAAATTCACCGTTTATTTCATAAAAGGGGAAAGCACAAATTTTGCCATGCTTCCATCAGGTTTTTACCTTGAGCATATGTGGATTCAGTTATTAAAAAATAGATTGGAGAACAGATAATTCACTTACAATGCTTACAACTCTTTGCAATTGCCAATCTCTGGAGGGATAAATCCATGCAACTTGTTTTCATGAAGAGCTCTGCAAGCACACAATAGTATTATGTCACTGACACAAAATATAGGGAAGTTTAGAATTTGTCTTTGAAAAAATAAAATGCAGAGGTAGGAATCAGACATACAATCTGTGTAGCTTCTTTAATCTGCCAATGCTGGGAGATATGGTTCCACCAAGGAGTAGGTAAGGTAGGTTTCTAGTGATCAAACAGAGGATATCACAAGGGTCCATTAATAGAACATAAAAGTGGAAACATCTTACAAAAAATCAAATATAGTTTTCTTTCCAGTCAAATTATGTGATTTTGTAACAATAACTAAAAGCATTGTCTTTTTGATATTTTAAGACTGTAAACAAAAATGGGTGTTTGAAGAGAAAAGGGCGTCCACACATACAATGCAGTAACTCTTTTGCTGGAATGATTGCATGTTACCCCACTCCAGCCACATGGACTTTCATCTGATTCATTCTAGTTTCTCAACACATTCTTTGTGTAATTGAGTTTTTCCTTTAATTCTAGCAATGCTAAACTTGTCATCCCAATGAAATCCCCAAAAGTTGAAAAACTAATAAATTCCATAGCAAAAATTCCTCAAAAAATGCAAAAAATATCTGATTAAACTACCATTTTTGCCTTATCAATACAAATCAACAACTACAACTTCACAGTTTTGATATTGATGTCTCTTGCTACCCTATGATTGCACATTAATACCTTATGATCAAATTATAAACCTTCAAAAGAAAATGAAAAACATTAAATGGATACCATCTCAGACTTACAGAACTTGAAACCCTATATGGTTAATGGGAAGACCTACTATCTCACTCTAGAACTTCAAACACTAAGAACAATATTACAGTCTTGCTAATGATGCTTATTGCTACCTAAGGCTTGTATAAATAGACATTATGATTAAAAGATTCATCTGTATTCGTAAATAATGTTTGTACAATTTTAAACCTTAGAAAGGTTAAGCTTCTGAGGCCTGTTCAATGCCTGTTTGTTGTTACAACTTTAATCTATTTCAGTAGACATTCCACTACCCTGTCTACTGCCTTGTTAAGTCATATTGTGCCTCCTTCAGAGCAATTATCTTATTGTATATTGTCCTTCACAAAATTTTATTTCTAAGGAAATAGTGAGTTGAACATATGATGTGGTTACTAGTTGGAAGTCTTTAATCACAATCCATGTTTAGTAGGTACGGTGCTACTACTTTATTCTTCATTCTTAGAACATCAAAAGTTCCTTTGTGTCTTGTCAATTCAATGAGCACAGATACAATTGTGTGGAAAGTGATTTTGATGAAATGTATCTACAGTGTATAGAACTTTGAAGAATCCATCACAAATGTCTCAGAAAATAAATTATTGAGTATCAATAAGATGGCTATGGCCTAGACATGGTATACAGGCAAATGCTTGCCTGCTTTAAACCTTAAGATAAATAAAATTAATAAATTAAATCATCATGTATGTGTTCCAGCAATTTGTTACTTGGTTCTGCATTAATTAGTAGACTTAAGATCTACAAAATGAAAGTTTGCAATATGATCAGACATTGTAAACCTATTTTTTTCTCAATCAGCACTAACACATTTCAAAACCTATATTTTTTTCATATTTTGGTTCTTCCTTTGGGAGTCTGATGTTTGGTCTAGACTAGTTTGGCTAAGACAAAACATTGGGGTTTCTGACCTAACGTTGGCCAGGACCATCTGAATACAATGACATAAACCTATATAAACTTGTGTCTGTCATGAACTTGTACATGCCTTTTCCAACGTTTTATAATTTATATCAATGGAAATAGCTTCACTTGCAAGTTTCTGATAATTTCTTTTGATAAATTAGTTCGTCGAATCCTTCCGCCACCCTCTATTGTCTTGGATGTAGCTCTTGGCATAGCACCAAAAATATTTTGGGGAGGAAATTTGGCTGAAAAAAACACCTGCTACTTTTTAAATTTAAAGGCATTTCAATAGCGTAGCGATATAGAGAGAAACTAAAACTGAGCATTTAGCCCATGAAATTTTTATCATTTGTGTTCATATCAGGATTTGAGCTAGTCAGATTCGGGCTTCAAACTTTTAAAGTTGTTTATTGAACTTTGCATTAGAACCTCCAATATTAGGGAAGTTCTACTTCTCTTCATTGCAACTGAAGGATTCTTTAATCACAGACGAGAGTAGAGTAGTCTACTATCACCTGCGAAAAATAAAAGTTTAATATTGTCACCTCTGCCTACACCTTAAAATTTTTATCTTACCCAATTGAGTTTAGATTGAAGCATTTTCACAATATTCAAAATATAGATTAAAATAAATTAAAACATTTAAAATATAGATTAAAGCACTAATATTTATACAATTATGTTGCATGACTAATATTTGGTACATACAGGTATATTTTTGTTTACCCAGTCTGTTTGACCCGACAGAAGACTTGGCACCTTAAGCAAATAAAAGGAGGATTAGAAGAAATACCAGACGAGATTTATACTAAAAATTATGATGGTCAAATTTCTGTTTAGTCACGGAAACTTCTAGCTCGAGATTCAACCTGTCTACTTATCATCATTTTCCTCATATGCATACTCAGAGTGGCAACAACACTAGCCACATCGTCAAAATATGCCTTAGAAATACCAAAAGAAAATCCAAAAATTCCTTAAAATGAATTTATATGTTGCCCGAAAAACCCTAATGAAAAAAAATTTGTGGGTAGATGAAATCAGACGTTTTTTTGTGATTTTATTGCAATTTAAATGAGATTAAACAACAAATAGATGGTCAAAATCATATTTCTGGAAAAATTTGTGATTTTGTGAGGGAAAAAAATGCAACTCATGGTGATTCTTGATTAATCACAATATTCAAAATATAGATTAAAATAAATTAAAACATTCAAAATATAGATTAAAGCACTCATAATATCTATGCAATTATGTTGCGTGACTAATATTTGGTACATACAGGTATATTTTCTATTTACCCAGTCTATTTGACCCGATAGAAGACTCGAGACTTTAAGCAGATAGAAGAAGGATGAGAAGAAATACCAGACGAGATTTATACTGAAAATTATGATGGTCAAATTTCTGTTCAGTCACCGAAACTTCTAGCTCAAGATTTAACCTATCTACTTATCATCATTTTCCTCATATGCATACTCAGAGTGGCAACAGCCCCGAGCTGCATCGTCAAAATATGCCTCAGAAATACCAAAAGAAAATCCAAAAATTCCTTAAAATGAATTCATATGTTGCCCCAAAAAACCCTAATGAAAAAAATTTGTGGGTAGGTGATATCAGACATTTTTTCGTGATTTTATTGCAATTTAAATGAGATTAAATAGCAAATGGATGGTCAAAATCATATTTTCTAGAAAAACTGGTGATATTATGAGGGAAAAAATTGCAACCGGCAGCGATTCCTGATTAATTGGTGATTTTATGAGGGAAAAAACTGTATGCTCTGATGTAATGGTAGTCCCACCACAGGCTTGTTACAGTGCCAAGTTGGTACTTCACATTAAATGTTTTAAAATATAATAAAATTTAAATAATAATAAATCTATTTTTCACCCTTACTGTTCATAGGATTGTCTAATAAGAAAACAAATAAATCACATTTATCAAATTATTAAATAAGAAAATTAATTATTAACTATAGTATATTTGTAAAATAAATTTAATACTCAATGTTGATTGGTTAAATAGGCAAAACAAATTGCATCATATGGATGCATAAGTAATCCTGCCAAAGGCAGGAACTAATCATAAACTAGCACTCGCACTTAAAGGAGGTTCAAGGATTATGCCGATAGAAAACTATATGTACATGTTAATATGTTAGAGAGTAGGTGTTTGTGCATGGGTACATATGAATGCCATGTGTTGCAAATTCTAATTGTATGTGGCTAGATTAAACAATTAATAATAAGTGCTAAATAATGGAAGGAAATAAACTTAGACAAATCTAGATTTTTTTCTTAAAGAAATTATGTATTATCTGATTTTGAAATATTTACATATAGATTTAAAACATAAAGCAATCCAAATGAAAAAAATAAAAATAAATGGCAATCAGTTTACCATTAAACGGTAATCAAAACTTGTTTTTCAGTTTGCAGACGTGATTGAATCTCAATTCATATTTTTGTTTCAATTCAGTTTAGGGTAATTTTTTGTGTAGGGTAAATTTTTTAGTTTCAATTGAATTTAGAGTTTATATGTTTTGCAGGAAGACTCAAACCAAATATAAAAACCTAATTTACAAAAATACACTAAATATACTTAAATGCAAATAAAAAAATACCAGAAAATGAAAAAAAGGAAAAAATAACTCACCTGGACTGTTGGATGACTGGAAATCACTCTCTCAAACTTGGAATCCTATTCTGGTTTTGCTCTGGCCGCTGGTGAAAATGAGCTCATAGGCCATTTTTAAAAAATTAAATACTTTTATGAAATATGATCCTGTTTCATGATCCCAAGCTCAAGATCCTGCTACGGAATGGGATCCCATTTTAAATTTAGGCTCGAGATCCTGATTTGTAATAGGATACCATTTTATAAATAATAGGATCTCGTTTTGTTTTGCTTGATTTTGGGTTTTTGACTAAGTCTGAAACTTCTATGAGAAGTTGACTCAACTTTGTGTTTTTACCCTAACTTTATAAATTAGTGAATGTTCTAGCTTTTCCTATCTCCATTTTTTGTAGATACAACATAATTGAGTTGTATACCCAAATGATGCAAAATAAATAATGTGCCCCTAGTTTTAGAGAACAAAGAAAGGATATTGACCCCCTTTAGATAAATAGGCTTCAAAACAAAAAGATGGTATCTTATAATGAACAATTTTACATCTATGGAAGCTAGTTTTAAAATGTTTGGTTACAAAGTATCCTTCATGAATTAGATGTCCTTTGTCCTAGCCCTTGATCATGTTAAATCAAGTTTGATGTCCTCTTTCATGTTGTTGGCTTTTTTTTATATAATGAACAAAAAGATGGTATCCTATAATGAACAATTTTACATCTATGGAAGCTAGTTTTAAAATGTTTGGTTACAAAGTATCCTTCATGAATTAGATGTCCTTTGTCCTAGCCCTTGATCATGTTAAATCAAGTTTGATGTCCTCTTTCATGTTGTTGCCTTGTTTTTCAGTTTGCAAACATGATTGAATCTCAGTTTAGGTTTTTGTTTGAAGGGTAAATATTTTTGTTTCAATTTAGTTTAGGGTAATTTTTTTTGTGTAGGGTAAATTTTTTAGTTTCAATTGAATTTAGTTTTTATATGTTTTGTACGAAGATTCAAACCAAATATAAAAACATAATTTAAAAAAATACACTAAATATACTTAAATACAAATAAAAAAACTAGAAAAGGAAAAAAAGGGAAAAAATAACTCACCTAGACTGTTGGATGACTAGAAATCGCTCTCTCAAACTTGGAATCTCATTCTAGTTTTGCTCTAGCCACTAGTGAAAATGAGCTCACAAGCCATATTTTAAAAATTAAATACTTTTACGAAACATGATCTTGTTTCATGATTCCAGGCTCGGGATCACACTTTAAATTTAGGCTCAAGATCTTGAGCCATAACAGGATACCATTTTCTAAATAATAGGATCCTGTTTTATTTTCCCTGATTTTGAGTTTTTGACTAAGTCTGAAACTTCTACGAGAAGTTGACTCAACTTCGTGCTTTTACCCTAACTTTATAAATTAGTGAATGTTCTAGCTTTTCCTATCTCCATTTTTTGTAGATACAACATAATTGAGTGGTATACCCAAATGATGCAAAATAACTTATTCACCCCTAGTATTAGAGAACAAAGAAAGGATATTGAGCCCCTTTAGATAAATATGCTTCAGAACAAAAAGATGGTATCCTATAATGAACAATTTTACATCTATGGAAGCTAGTTTTAAAATGTTTGGTTACAAAGTATCCTTCATGAATTAGATGTCCTTTGTCCTAGCCCTTGATCATGTTAAATCGACTTTGATGTCCTCTTTCATGTTGTTGCCTTGTTTTTATATAATGAACAAAAAGATGGTATCCTATAATGAACAATTTTACATATATGGAAGCTAGCTTTTAAATGTTTGGTTAGAAAGTATCCTTCATGAATTATATGTCCTTTGTCCTATCTCTTGATCATGTTAAATCAAGTTTGATGTCCTCTTTCATGTTGTTGCCTTGTTTTTCAGTTTGCAGACGTGATTGAATCTCAGTTTAGGGTTAATATTTTTGTTTGAAGGGTAAATATTTTTGTTTCAATTTAGTTTATGGTAATTTTTTTTGTGTAGGGTAAATTTTTTAGTTTCAATTGAATTTAGGGTTTATATGTTTTGCAGGAAGATTCAAACCAAATATAAAAACCTAATTTACAAAACTACACTAAATATACTTAAATACAAATTAAAAAATACCAGAAAATGAAAAAAAGGGAAAAAATAACTCACTTGGACTATTGGATGATTGAAAATCACTCTCTCAAACTTAGAATCCCATTCTATTTTTGCTTTAGCCACTGGTGAAAATGAGCTCACATGCCATTTTTTAAAAATTAAACACTTTTATGAAACGTGATCCTGTTTCATGATCGCAGGCTCGAGATCCGGCTACGGAATGGGATCCCATTTTAAATTTAGGCTGGAGATCCTGATCCATCACAGGATAGCATTTTATAAATAATAGGATCCTGTTTTGTTTTGCCTGATTTTGGGTTTCTGACTAAGTCTAAAACTTCCACGAGAGGTGGAGTCAACTTCGTAATTTTACCCTAACTTTAGATAAATTAGTGAATGTTCTAGCTTTTCCTATCTCCATTTTTTGTAGATACAACATAATTGAGTGGTATACCCAAATGACGGAAAATAACTTCTGCACCCCTAGTTTTAGAGAACAAAGAAAGGATATTGATCCCCTTTAGATAAATATGCTTCAAAATAAAAAGACAGTGTCCTATAATGAACAATTTTACATCTATGGAAGCTAGTTTTAAAATGATTGGTTACAAAGTATCCTTCATGAATTAGATGTCCTTTGTCCTAGCCCTTGATCATGTTAAATCAAGTTTGATGTCCTCTTTCATGTTGTTGCCTTGTTTTTATATAAGAATAAATATATTTTATTTTAAAATAGAATATATTAGATTTTAATACTTTTATTATAATATTTATTCTAAAATTGAGTGTATATATTGGAATTATGCATGACACATAAATTAAGAGTCGACATATTTCTAATATAGTATATAATATATTAACTTTACTCTCCCTCTCTCTCTCTATTCAATCCTTGCTAAATGAAACCAAAGTTAGAATGAATATATGTCCATTACTCCATCTCTCTCTATTGCTCTCTTGATTTTTGATTAATCTCTCTCTCTCTCTCTCTCTCTCTATATATATATATATATAACTTTCTTTGTCTTCCTCTCTTCCTTTATCAATCTCTTTGTCTATTCTTCTCTCTTCCTCTATCACTCACTCTCTCTCATTCTCTACATAGATATTTTTTTATATATATTTATTTATCACATTCTCTATTTTCCCTTCCCTATCTCTCTTTGTTACTTGTCACTTATCTCTTTCCACTTCTCTAATCCCCTATCTACAAATACAACATTATATCCAATCAAGCAAAGAATCTAGCATACCTAATCATAGTCATCGTAGCACATGTGAATCACCTAATAATCATTCTAGAATTTATGTGCATGTTTGAAGAATGTTGTCTATACCATCAACTTGATAGAAAACCCTTAAGAATGAAGAAAAAAATGTTGTATAGTAGTCTATGTTTTTGTAATTCATATAACAAAATCTAGAGAACATCACATGTTAGGTTTGTAGTTATAGGTTAGGTTTGTAGTTATCAATCCAATATAGTGTGAAATGGAATGTTATAATTTGATCCACATACATGACTATCTAGTGTTGATAACTGAGAAGGGGGGTGAATCAGTTATTCTAATTATTTCTGCTTTCTGAACTTTGTTATTAATCAATACAATGTTAATTCAAATAAGCAAACATAACCATGAAATGAAGATACACATGACACATTATTTTTGACGTGGAAACCCTGTTAAGGGAGAAAACCACGGGGTGATTAACCCAAGATTGTATTCTCTGTTAGAAGAATGGAAATACAAAATGGCACTTGCCAATTAGGGCTCACTGCCTGAGCACACTGCTCACAAGAGGCACACTGCCTATAAGAGGCTCACTGTCTACAAAAGAGTGTTATACAATACTTGAACTGATTGGGAGCATCTACATATGCTGGAGTTCAGTTCCGGTTAGGCTTAGTACACTGATCTGCTGCGTTTCATCTTTCCTCTTCTCTTATGCTGCTTTTCTTTCACATACCAGACCTTCCTTACTACTTCTGCCCTGCTCTTCTACTTTTATTCGCACATCACTAACAACCACAACACTTCTCACAACTAACTCCATCTTGTATATATATCCGCACAAGTGATTTCATCACCTTTCTAGTCAGCACCCGGAATAGTTAATCTTTTCACAAACTCTGATCTGTCAGCTAAATCCTTGCTTACCAAACATTGCGGATCAAGGATATACTTGTGGAAATCATTAATCATGTCGGCCAAACATAATTCATGCCTTCATAACCTTTACCACCATCAGTAACACATCTGGAATAAAGTCTGATGTTCTGCCAGTCAGTTCTTCCTCTATTCATACTGTCACTTAGGAACCCGGTACTCAAGTATTCATATCTTTTTCCTCATCTATCACCAGAGGCTAAATCCTTAGAATTTATCACTCAAGGTAGTCCTCTTGACTTCCTCAAATCTACACTTCACCAAGATACTTCCTCTGAGAGATATGTACCTGTCTGTCAGACCTTGCCACATGCTCTGTTCTTGTTTACCAAACCACAACATTCTTCACTCTGACTTCTGGTAGAGACACACCATGTCCTGCAGATGTGTGGGATGAACTTTGTTGCCATCAATGACAACAATCATGAATCCATATAGTGTCTCTTGCCAACAATCTCCCCCTTTGGCCTTGATGGCAACACTTAGTAAAAAATGACTAAGTGTTTACACTATGCTCCCCCTTGGTTGATGCTCTATTTTTATATACATATTCTAGAGCTCCCCCTTAGTTGGATTCCTCATTTTTCACTGCTCCTCACTCCCCCTTTGACATCAATGGCAAAGGGTAGGGTCTGCATACCAAAATTTTCAAAAATTTAACTATGCTTAGCCACATAAGAATATACATATGGAATACTTACATATACTGCAGTATGTCTGCAAAAGTTGTTTTTAGTTGAATGAATTCTGTAGCCCAACTTTGCTTCATTCTGTCCAAAATTGATATATGACCACTCAATAGAAATGCAAATGCATCTGCCCTTTTTAGATTTGTTGGATCATTTGTCTGAGCTGTGATTATAGCTTCTTTTATGGCCTCATGCATGCCCTCTAACTTAGGGACAATTATCCCTCTGAGCTCACTCAACCTGCTGATTCTATTTTTCTTCTCTTTTTCAAGCTTCTTAATCTTATTCAAGACTGCAATCATTCGACATTCTTGATTTATTATGGAAGCAATAAATGGATCAAAATTTTGAGAAAGAGTTGTCAGTTTATCCTCTTGTTCTTTCATTTTCTTCTCAATCTCCACTGTTGTTTTGGACCATGATAAACAAAATTTGTATATTTCTCCACCATCTTTAAGAGCATTTTCTAAGCTCTTTATCCCAATATTCATATTCCTCCTATCATTACTTATCAACCCTTTTACCTCTGATAATCTCTTATCCAAAAACTCCTTCTGGACCTTTTCTTCAGCTGACTTCTCTAGAGAATCAAAATGTGTGCTAACACTATTGACTAGAGTTTTGAGATTACTGGATGAGGAGGCTGTGGGATCCTTCTGAAACGATGGCATAATCTTTTCTAGCACTCCGGAAGCAGCTTCTATCAACTCACAGTCTTCCATGTGAGACTTTAGGAGTTTTTCTTTAGCCTTTGCATTAGCAAATGAGGCTATCTTCATTGTCTGTACTGGAGAAGGAGAATCAAAATCGAATGGTCCTTGTAGAAGCTCTGGTTCATCAATCTCCATTGTTTCTTTGTTCAGAAATTCTTGGATAGTTTCTGCAGTGTCTCTTGCCGGAGACAGATGTTTCTTCTCTTCTGCATTCTTAGAGATGTTCCTTGGAGCTTTCTCTCCTTCTATATTCTTACCACTAGCAATTGTGGTCTTCTCTGTTGAGGTCTTCTCTCCCTCTGCAACCTGGTACTGTCAACTTCTTTTTCCTTCCCTCCTACTTCTTTCTCCTATATTCTATCTTCTCCTTTAGATCCGGAGGCTGTAGGGGAAACTGGAGGAGAGATATTTGTTTGTTCATGAGTCACCTCTTCGGGAATAGAGGATTCTGAGCCCTTGTCTTTACCAGAGTCCTCTGTGATGGGAATGTTGAACTTTTTAAGAGCATTTTAGAGGATCTCTTCAGTCTCTCTTGCCACTTTGTCAATTTCACCAAGCATGAGCTGATTCATCCTGGCTTTGCTCTGGAACTCATCCTTGCAATCTTTAAATATTATATTCATTTTCTATGGAGTGATTAAGGGAAGAGCTGAATGGTGACCTGTTCTCGGATCTTGAGATCTTTTGCTCGAGCATTGTTCTTCCTCATTTCAAGCCTTTTCTCTAAGCTTTTGGGAATTAGAGAGATAATTTCAATAAAAGCTTTGTTGTAAGTGTTCAAAAACTAAACTGTGGCTTCCTCCAAAATCCTTTTATCTGCTTCATTATATTCATCATAGAATTCTATTAAGGGTTGCAGGTTCCCATCCATAGTGACTGCTTTCACTACAACATCCAAGGATAGAGTGGGTTTTTAAACAAATTCCTCTTCCTTCTCTTCTTCTCCTTGACCGGTAGAGTGTTCACTGGATGATTTCTTCTTCTTCTTCAATTTCCTTGTCTCCTCATCTGATTCAGTTTCCTCTTCATCTTTTTGACTGGCATAAGCCCTTGTGGCTTTTGTCTTTGATCTTTTCTCTCCTTTCCTGAATGCCTAGACTTCTAGTTTTGATGTTCTTGAGCTTTTGGCTGTGACAGGTGCAGATCTCTTTAATGATCTAGTCCGAGTTGAGGTTTCTACCAGAGCACTTTCCTTTCTTTCCTTTTCTGCCTCTTTCTTCTCTTCCTCAACCTTTTGCCTCTTTTCCTTGTTGGCATCAAGTGCCTCCTTTGAGATGCCAAAACCTTTTGCAACTTCTTCAACTTCTTTTCTTACCTTCCTTTTGATCTCTGGCTACCTTAGGTCGGTGTGAATTCTCACACTTAGTTCTTCAAAGGTTCCAAATCTTTCTGCTTTTGGGTCCTTTGGCTGACTGAGCATGTGTTGAACATGTAGCTCTACAATTTGTTCATCAACTTCATACCCCATAGGCATGATTCAGACTGTCCTTGGCTCTACTGCCTCCATTAGGCATTGATCAGTGTCTACCATGAAGCACACTGTATCCTTGTATTTCTCAACTACTGATTTGGGGATTCTTTCTCTGATTTGCATTGTATTTTAAAAGTGCTTGAAGTAATGCCACAGAGCTGTATTCCTTGCCTTGGCAACCCCAAGTTCATGCAAGTAATCTCTGATCTGAATTGCTACCAGTTTGTCATTTTGCCATACCCATCCATTTGATCTAGGTAGCTCATTCATGAAGTAGAAAAATAAACATAATATTAGTGCACCATATTTAAAAGAGTTCTTCTTGTCTTTTTTGAGCTTTTGTATGTTTTCCATTAATTGGCTCAAAAGACGTTCACAGAGATCATATTCTGCATTCTTTCTCAGCATCTCATAGGCAGTATATATACTGCAGTTCTGGATACTGAATTCTCCCTACTGGAGTGATATATCTTGTATCCTATTATCATAGATGCAAACTTGATATCTGGGTCAGTAATATCTTCAATGGTCATTGCCCACTTATCAAATTTTGATTCGGTGGCCTCAGTTACAATGTTGTTTTTGACAGATTTGAGGACAGGTATCCCTCCAGAGGAGTATAAACCAGTTACTGCCCTAATTGCCTCCTTTGTGATCTTGCAAGGTCTGTTCAGCCATAGGAAGTTATCATGCACCCTACTCAATGCATATCAGACCCATTCATCTTCTTCAAAGTAGGGGAAATGAATGAATTGATCAAAATGTTTTTCCTGGATACTCTTATATTCTGGTTTAAGCTCAAAAGCATCATCTATCAGTTGTTTGTGATAGATATCTCTTAGCTTGAATTCCCCAAACTCTTCAATGTTTGTATGTATGTAAACCCTAATATCTTCTGTGTGCAAAACGCCATGCGGAACACTAGAGAATGCTCCTAAGGGATCTACCTCCAATGATTTGTATGGATGTTTCTTGAATTCAGGGCGGGGCCTATCATAGATCTTTACTATATTCAGAGTATCCATCTTTCAAAAGATTTGTAGTGAGATATGAAAATGAAAAATACCTTTTGCGCCTTTCAGTTTCACGGAGTTGGCCAGATTGATTTCTGGATGAATTGACTTCTACAAATGATCTTCGATGAACTTGAGGAATTTTGTTGCAGAGCTCCACTTTTCATTTCTTCTTGAATGCAGAATGAATAAGTGATTAATGAGAAAACCCTTATATTGCTCCGCAGACCCTAATGTCAGGTTGCAATAAATGCTCGACCTAAGTTATTCCAGTTTGCTTTATTTGGATGACTTGAAGAACCGAATCAATCCTGATCTTTAAACATCTTGCAGATCTTCCAAATCTTAACCATAGTTTTTTTGGATGCTTCCCTTATGAACCCTTCAATCCGCAACTCTTCTTGTGCCAGTTTCGGCACCAATTGACTGGCTGGGGGAACAAGGTTTTCTTTGAGTCTCCTCCTGAGCTAGAGGTCACCTTTTAATTTCTGGAAGGAATATCAACACTAGAGTCTGGTACGGATCCATCCTCTACATTCTCTGTACTTTTCTTCAAAATCTAATTCATCTCACTTTGAACTTCATCCGCATTCACTTTTTATTTTCCCTTATCTTGATTCTGATTATGATATACCGGACCTCTTTTGTCCTGATTCTTGCTTCTACAGAATTTTGCAATATGACCAGATCTATTGTAAATTTGGCAAACAACATTTCTTTGCATGTTTGATTGATATCCTCTTGATCTATATTGATTAGCCATATGACCTATTCTATTGCATGCTTCTGCATTCATGAGATTTGTGACCATACCTTTTGTAGTTGTGGCAGTATCCATTGAAGGATGAATATCTTTGATCTTTAGGCTATCTTACCAAAGGTCTTCTAGGCCTGTTGCTTGGATTTTTTGGTCCAAAATTCTTCTGACCAGATCCGGAGCTTTCTCCTTTCTCATATCCCAGACCACACTTGTTATCTACCTGTTGTGATGTTCACAACATGCCCCATTTTGCTCCTTGGCAAAATGAGGACCCCTACTGTTGCTTTGCTTTTGCTTCTGCTTGTGTTTGTTCTGTTTGGTGGTAAAGGGAAAAGAGAGTCAGATTTGTAAACCTTGTTAAAAATATAGAAAATTGTATTTTCAGTACCATTGCATGATATGGTTGGATTCCTTGTGAAAAATGAGCCAAGGTTGCTTTTTGAACCATCTTAAAATTCATCATATTTTGCAAGTTATGATCATTTAGGTAAAATGTACTATCAGGTTTTGCATGATAAACAGTCAGTTGTTTGCCTTTTTTGTTGGCATTCATTTTAAATTTTGAAAAAATTCGTACTTAGTGGTTCCGGGTCGTGGGCAATTTTGTTTGGGTTCCACTCTGTATGTTACATTTGATTGTCTTGCAGAAAGTGCATCGATTCACTTTAATCACCATTACTTATTCATTGGAAGTGTTTTTACAAGTTTGAACATGCGCGTTGAACCATCCGATTGAACCTTTTTTGGTTCAATGGTTCGGGGTTCAATTGGTTCGGCATGTTCAAAAATGTCTAAGGGGGGCGGACTGTTATTCTATATTCCAACGTTGAACCATCCGCTTGAACCTTTTTGAAAGGTTCAATGGTTCCAAGTTGGTGGGGTTCATTTTCTTTTAACAGTCACTATGTATCATTGAACCATCTGTATTGAACCTCTTTTTGGTTCAATGGTTCAATGGACGGAGTAGGCTTCGGCGAGACTGTCGCCGATGGTATGCCATCAGCATAACATTAACTATCGGAGTATTGTTTTTGACTTTCGCCGATGGGCGAAGTCACGCAGATAAATGAAAGGGGACTTGGCCAGATATAAAATGAATGCCATCAGCGTAACATAGAGCATCGGCCAAGTTTGAATTCATCGTACTGAAGGGTATGGTCTCGCCGATAGCCAAGGGCTATTGGTATAAGGTAAGTCATCGGCCAAGTTTTTCTGGCCTTCACCGATATAAGAGGCTCTCGCTGATAGAGCATGGGGGGGCGATATCGGCAACACTTACGCCGATAAAGGCCATTGGCTGAGGTAATGCCATCAGAAGGAAGAGTTTGTGAGTCGCCGACGGGTGATCTCATGCCAATGGAGAACAACGAAAGAGCGTTGGTATAAGGTAAGTCATCGGCGGAAGAAGTTTAGCGCCCGCCGATGGTATAATCTCTCGCCGATGGGAGGTCATCGGCCAAGCAATATAGATCGGTGCGAGCGTTTGGACCTTTGCCGATGGGCAAGGTCAGGGCGATGGAAGTAAGGTGGATGATATGAAGGGTTGTCGGTAAGAGTCTCACCGACGAATGACATCGATGAAACAGTGAAAATTGGCGAAGAAATTTGTGAGTTCGCCGATGGTGATTCTCATGCCGATAAAAAAGAAATACAAGCCGAAGGGCCGTCAACCAAACAATAGTGATCGGTGAAGGAATTTTGGAGCTCGCCGATAAGTAGGCCTCATGGCGATGAAGGCGATGAGCAGGTAAGCTGGGCCATCGATGAAACAAGAGGCATCAGCGAAAGAAATAAGGAGCTTGCTGATAGGCGAATCTCTCGCCGATGGAACAAAGCAAAGGGGGCCATCGGCCTGACGATAAGGATCGGCGAAGAGGATTTAGAGTTCGCCGATGGTGAACCTCTCACCTATGGAGAGCAAGGAAGAAATAACGAAGCGATGGAAGAGAATGATCGGCGAAGGAATTTTGAGGCTCGCCGATAGTACAGACTTATGCCGATGGAAAGAAATAAGGAGGAAATAACGAGAAAGGCCATCAGCCAAATAATGAATATCGCCCAAGTGATTTTTGGATGCGCCGATGGTGATTATCACACCGATGGGTGGGAATGGACGAAGCGGTGGGAATTTTAAAACACATTTTTGGCGCCCGTGGCATTTTTCTGGTCAGCGATGGTTGACCCGTTTGGTTTTGGGCAATCTGTATACATTTTGAGCACATTTTGAGGGTTTTCTGAGCCAGATTTCTACATTTTTGCATAGTCACCCTGATTTAAATAGATATTTTAGTTTCCTGCTGTTCATTTGATAAATTTGATACTTATTGCTTGTCTTGTCTTGCAGGCTTGCAGTTGAGGAAGCAGCTGGAACTTGATCATAGCGACATCATGGAAGAAGAAAATCTGATCTCAGGAGCAAGAAGTAAAGGCGAAGTGCAAAGAAGTCAAGGCCATTCAAATAGAGGACATGGTTGCAGCTGGGAGTATTACTACAACAGACAAATAGAAGTTATTGCTGAGCTGCCAGAGTTTCTCAGAAAGGGCAATATTTTGCCCAGATTTGACACTGCTCAGAGATATTTTTGAGGGACTGGTTCATCTGTATTTATTGCTGTAACAATGGGGTTTGAACCAGGGGTTTAGTTAGGGTTTTTTTTTGCTATAGTGAGGACAATCAGAAAGTCTTTATATTGTGCCTCTCTGCACTGTAATACCTTACAACAGGGATTTTTTAGAAGCACACAGCAAGTTAGCTTAGTTTAGTTTAGAAGTAGAAGAAGGAGGTCACCTATTTGTTTGTAGTAAGGTGTGCGTGGAATGTCTGGCTTCCTTACTGTATCTGTAAAGCTTGTAAGTTCTCTATAGTTTGATCAATGAAACTAAGAGTCATTCCTACATTGTAAATCGTGTATGACTATTTGTTTCTAATATAATAGAATCTGGAGTTCTGCATCTATCTTCTGAGTGTTCTCCTGCTCTTCTTTGTGTTTTAAAATATTATCTTTGAGAGCTTGCAATTTTAAATGTATGTTTGTGAAAATGCTTAGAACTTGCATTTAAGGTTTTTACTGTGGATTTGATCAAATTGCTGTAGTATTTACATAGTGCATAACAAAACAATTAGATCCTTTGGTAGAGTAAATGAAGTGTAGATTAGATCTTTCTAACTTTTCCCAACCCATCTGAAATATTTAGCTGAAAACGTATAAATCTGAAGGAAATTGTCTCAAATTTGAAGAAGTATGCATAACAGAGTTAAAAGTAGATAGTTTTCATAAGTGTATGAAGGAGAAAGCTGTAATAATTCAAGAAAACCATCTAAAACTTGCAGCACAGTAACACTTTTATGCAAAGGAATGAAAAGTATTGACATATCTCATGATCTTTTTGCATATTCTTAGTCCAGTAAACTACAAAGAAACTCTAAACTACGTAAGGCCCCTTGAACATTACAGCTTCACATTGACCAACTGAACTTGACCAACCAAACCACTGTAGACTTGGGATTAGTTGAATCTTAAATGATTCCTTCTTATCTTTCAAGTATAGTTTCAGTTCATTATATGTGAATTTTAACTTATTGTTATGATTGCATCAAAACAATCACCAACAGTTTTCTGGCGCTAGAAGGAGGGCCTTTTTGAGTTAGAGTTTATTTCAAACTGGCTAATAACAGTAATAGAGTGACTAGGTCTAGATCCAGTTTAGGGGATATATTTGTGCAAATACCTGATATTAAGCAAGGCAGGAACCCCCTAATTTGGAATCCAAATATTTTGCAAGTAGGAAGTTCATCTAGAACACCACCTGTGTCACATTTTAACATCCGTATTATTGTGAGTCCTGACAGATCACTGTTCAGATCTTTAAATCTTGGTTCAGGCACTCCTGGAGGTCTCAATCCTCCTATAAATCCTAATCCACCAATCAATCCAGGTATTCCTACAAGTTCAGGTCAAGCTCAAACACCTGCAATGGCTTATTTCAATGTCAATTCTCCCATACTCTTCAATGATTATCATGAGATGCCTAAAAATCCAGAAAAGATATGTGCCAAATACCAGTTGCATCAGGACCCAGAAGACCATATTAGAATATTCAAGGAAGCATGTTTTAGAGCTAGGTTAGAGCACGAGGATGTGGTGTGTAGATTGTTTCCCTACACTTTTAATGAGCAAGCCTCGAGTCGGTATGTAAACTTTCCCAACGGTTACATTTCTTCCTGGCCGCTTATGGAAGAAGCATTTCTGTCAAGATTTAGGGGACCCATTGACCCTTGTACTTTGTATCATAAATTAGCTGTTATAAAACGTGGTGAGGGAGAGCTGATTGATAATTTCAATGACAGATTTAAAAAAGGCCTATTCTAGGCTGGTAGCCCCTTATACCATAGATGATGATCCCTTGTTGGCTATGTACTATGCTGCCTTGGATCCTTTAACTGCCATGTTTGTCAAAAGAAAACCTGACATAGATTCAATATCCAAAGCCTATAAAGAGGCAGCCTCAGTGAACCAAGAGATGAGGCATACAACTTATAACCCATTTGTTAATGGAGGAAGTTTTTGGGTGTAGAATCAGGCACCACCATGGAATGGAACCTCTATGCAACACACTCCACTATTAAATCCGGTTCCTTCTTACACACCTGTGTATAGTCCTACCCCAATCCAAACTATAACTCCTTACACGACTAGCACTTCCAATAATAGTCAAAGCAATGGTCAGCCTTTCTTCCAACCTCCTAGGGATACAACTATGGCAAAAGCACAAGAGGATAGGGAAGAAATCAAAGAGATCACTACCCATTTGAAAAGGTTAACAACCAAAGTGACGCAACTAAGAAATGAGAACCTCTATGGAAGAGGCAACCAAAACTACAATCAACATCAAAATCACAACCAAGGCCAAAATCGGAACTATAGTTTCAATCAACATCAGCAGAACAATCAGAACCAAAACTATAATCAGCATCAAGGCCCCAGCCAGGGGAAACCAATGCAAAATAGGGGGCCAGTGATAGATAATAGGACCTGGGGCAATAATAACAGAAATCAGAATCAACCTAGGCCACCCAAGACATGGAACACTGGGCCCAACAACGGTACTCTAGCTGCTCCTTTTGAGAATATAGATAATCATGATGCAAAACAAACGACTAGCATACAAATGGCCAGTACAGCACCCAAAAATTGGTGCAAATTTCACAATACCAATGCCCATGTTGAGCACGACTGTCTGCAATTCCACTTAGCAGCCAGCATTTTCAACATAGATGTGCAACCTCCAACCTCTAAATTTCTCATTCCCAAGGGTAATGAGGTAGTACCCTCAGGATATGACACAGCATTAGTCTTAGAAACGTTTACCTTTGCAAATGCAGAAGAGAAAGAGGATGAATTGTTGGAAGATGAACCATACTGTTGTGAGAATCTTTATCCTAAATCAGCCTTTGTGTTAAATGCTTTTCAGTTTCCCTTTGAATCTGAAAACGAGATATTAAATGAAACAGAGGAGGTGCAGGCCTTTCAACAAACAAATAAAAGCCATACCTACAATTTGAGGAACAACCCTAGGTTTTACCACTTCCGTTCCTCTGAATAACATCAATACACCCCCAGATCAGAATGCTAGCAACAATCCCGCCACACTTAAAGCTAATCAACACACAGATAATGGAACAACAATACAAAAGGATCAAACAAGTAAAACTGAAGCAATAGAGACAACAAGATTAATGAGTTACTTGTCAGAGGAAATAAAGAAAATTAAGGTCAGTATACCTCTAAATGAATTATTGAAGACCCCAGGGATCAGAAATGCTTTTATGAAATCCCTGGATACGTCCATGACAAATGAGATGTCTGCTGATATAACTGTTCCTAATAGAGGTTCACCACCTAAAGAGAAGAATAAGAAAGTTGAGCAGCCTTCCAATACCAATGTAGTAATACATGCGGATAAGAGGGATACTCCCCCTTTCTTGTTAACTGTTAGATTGTGTGGGAAGAATATACATAATTGCATGGTAGATTCTAGTGCTTCAGCCAACGTAATGCCCTTAGGAATATGTAAAACTCTCGGGCTGACTCCCACCAAATCTGCCAAGGTTGTCACACAATTAGATAAGACTGAGGTTAGCGTGATATGAGAGCTCATGAACATTCAAATTCAATTAGCTTCAGACCCTAGGGTAAGCCAAATCATTGATATTCATGTAGTGGATATACCCGTAAATTATGGAATGTTGCTGAGTAGGGATTGGTCCAAGACATTAAACAGATATATGGCCACTAACTTTTCACACATGTGGTTACCTTGGAGAGGCATCCCAAACCAGATCAGAATAGAGGTAGAGCCCAGAATGAAACATATGATAACAGAGTATAATCGAACTAATGAAATATTATATGCTGTTGTTGAACCGGGTGTCTATAGAATTACCAACAATGGGGTACAAATTGAAGAGATCATGATGTTAAACAGTAGAAAGAAATGTGTCAGCAATAGGACAGCATTATTCATTGAGTCTCATGGAAATTCCTCAGATGAAGAAAACAATGCAATAGACAAATTTGGTCATGCCATCAGACAAGAGGTGGATGAGTGCGTTAAACACAATCTCCCGATCCAATATAAATTGTACAAAAATAGGTGTAGAGTCCATAATAGGCAACATTCTGAGGAAAGTTGTGAAATATGCAAAGACATCATTGAATATGAATACAAAAAATGCATAGGAAAGGCAGAGTTACAAGAGGAAAATGAGAATCCTAATCCAACACAGAAATATGTTCAGGATAATATAGATGCCTTGATTCCAGATTTAGGAAAAGAAATAAGAGACAAGAGTAGTTGCCTTTCTGAGTTGCAAACTAAAAACACACATATGCAAGTTAACCAAACAAAAAAACCCATGAATAAACAGGACAACACCCCACATGCAATAAAAGAGGCAATGCATGCTAAGATAAAAGGTCAGAAAAGTAAAGATGGCATGTGGACATTAAAATGTGATGGGTCTAAATCAAAACAGGGCGCAGGTGCAGGTGTTGAACTCATAGATCCTCAGGGTAAATCACATCTAGCAACATATAGATTACAATTTTCCTGCACTAACAATATTGCTGAATATGAGGCCCTAATTTTAGGACTTGTCATGGCCATCAAGAAAAGGGTGAAAACCATCAGAGTATTTTCAGACTCTGAATTAGTAGTCAGACAAGTGAGAAAACTATATGCCCGCAATTACAAGAAAATGATTAGTTACAGACATAGAGTACGGGGTTTAACAGATTCGTTTGATGCTTTTAACATAGAGCACATCCCTAGAGAGCTGAACCATAGGCCGGATGTGCTAGCAGTTGCTGCTAGTACATTAGAACCATTGACACTGTCAGGATTGAGACGATTTGCTATTGAGCTAGTTAACATACCCAGTATACCAGACAACGTTACACACTTTCAGGTATTTGGAGGGGATCAGCAAATTATTGATTTTCTGACTTGTAATGAGGCATTTGAGGCTCAAATCATTGATGAGCGGGAAATGCCTGAAGTAACATGGGATGAAAAGGATATAATCAACTTGAAAAGCAACTTCTTACCAAAAGGAGTAATTGAATTAGAACATATCTTTGACTTCGATGGAATAATAAGACAGAAGGACTTGCCCAAAACAGAAGGGGGTAAGTGTGATTTACATAACTTAGGGACAGAGCTAAATCCGCAAAATGTACTAATTGGGAAAGCTTGCTCTGAGAAAATCAGAAAGGAGGTTTTAGACGTTTTGAAAGAATATAAACACGTCATAGCATGGACTTATGAAGACTTGAAAACATTTGATGAGTCCATCATAACTCACGTAATACCTTTGAGAAAAAAAGTCAAACCATTTACGCAGAAACAGAGCCCTGTGAATGCGATTCTAGAGCCTCTAATCTTTGAGGAAGTTAAAAAATTGCTGTCTGCTGGAATAATTTTCCCAGTCAGACATTCTGTCTAGGTAGCTAATTTAGTACCAGTAAGGAAGAAAAACAAAGACATCAGGTTATATGTAGACTTTAGAAATTTAAACAAGGCATCTGTAAAGGATAATTATCCTCTGTCCCCAATAGACGAAGTGCTGCAAGCAGTAAATGGTGCAAGAATGATGTCTTTTTTAGATGGTTTTTCAGGTTATAACTAGGTCTTAATTGACAGAGAAGATAGATTAAAAACCACTTTCACTTGCAAATGGGGGAATTATGCGTATAGAAGAATGCCTTTTGGTCTGATCAATGCAGGTGCCACTTTTCAGAGAGCCATGGACATTGCATTCCGTGGATTATCAGGTAAGTGCATTGTTGTGTATATGGATGATTTAACTGTGTATTCCAAGGATGCATCCACTCACACTGAAGACCTCAGGAAAGTACTCAAGCGATGTGAAAGGTATGGGATTTCCCTTAATCCTAAGAAATATATATTTGGCGTAACTGAAGGTAAATTATTAGGCCATGTCATTTCTGAGGGTGGAATTTCAATTGATCCGGATAGAATAGAATCCATAAAAAGTTTACAAATACCAAATAGTAGGAAAGAGTTGAAATCATTTTTTGGCAAAATTAACTTTGTTCGAAAGTTTATAACAGGTTTTGCAGAGATCGTGCAGCCGTTAAATGCCATGTTGAAGAAAGACACACAGATGGAATGGACGCCAGTGGCCAGAGCCGCATTTGAAGATATCAAGGAGGCAATTTTTGATGCCCCTGTATTAGTAAGTCCAGACTACACAAGCCCGTTTTACATCTACTCCTTTGTATCTTCTCATTCAGTCGCGGCTGCCTTGACACAGAACGGTGAAAATAATGAAGAGAGGCCCATAGCATTTATGAGCGCGCCTCTAAAGGATGCACAGTTGAGGTATCTAGACACTGAGAGGCAGGCATTCGCATTAGTAAAGGCTATTAAAAATTTCAGACACTACATTTTGCGTAGCCAAATCAAAGCCATAGTACCAGATGCAGCAATAAAAATGTTTCTGATGCAGAACGAGCCTGGAGAAAAAAGAGCCAAGTGGATCACCACGCTACAAGAATTTGATGTAGAAATCATACCTATGAAGCTGGTTAGAGGGCAGGTGTTGGTGCAGACAATAGCAAATACAGATCCAGATCTGATAAAACAGCAATATGTATTGAATTCCCAAAGCGCATCAGGCTGGTATGATGATCTAAACACTTTCTTGATAGCTGGAAAGTACCCAAACAGGATGAAGGCTTCTCAGAGGAGAGCTTTGAAGATTAAGGCACAAAATTACATGGTGCAAGGAGGCCTTCTATTTAGGAAGAACCATGATGGAATTTATCTGAGATGCATAAATAGAGCTGAAGCTGATAAAGTGTTGACAGAGCTACATGACAAGTACGGAACTGGCCATGGTTCCCATCTAGCCACAACACACAAAATACTGAGGGTGGGCTATTACTGGCCCACGATGTTCAAAGACACTAAGAGTCACATCAGAAGTTACCACATCTGTCAGATTGCGGCAGACAAAGGGAGAAATCAGGCCAATCCACTACAACCAGTGATTGAATCCAGACCATTTGCACAGCGGGGCTTAGATTTTATTGGAGTCATCAATCCCCCATCTTCTGCTGGACACAAATTTATATTGACGGTAATAGATTATCGTACAAGGTGGACTGAGGCCACCTGCTGCAAATTTTCCACGACTGAGGTAGTTATCAAGTTTCTTGAAGAAAACATCATCACCAGGTTTGGAACTCCATATTCATTGGTATGTGATAATGGCCCTGCTTTCTCTTCTTTAAATTTTTCTAAATGGGCATTTGAATATGGGATTATTTTAAGGTTTTCTTCGAATTATTACCCTCAAGGTAATGGACTGGCTGAATCAACGAATAAAATTTTATTAGATGTAATCAAGAAGTTAATTGCAAAAAATCCTAGAGAGTGGAATACCCTGTTAAGATATGCATTATGGGTAGATAGGACCAAGTTTAAAACAGCTTTAGGTAGCACACCTTATCATTTAGTCTATGGGACTGATCCCATACTTCCAGTAAATCTGAGAATACCAACCTGGAAATTTGCTAATGAGTATCTAGGCTTTGATAACCATAGGGAAGCCAGAATAGTACAAATGCTACAACTAGATGAGAAAAGAGGTCAAGCCATCGAGAAGTTTGCCAAACACCAAGCGGTTGTTAAGAGGTGGTTTGATAAAAGGGTAAAAGTCAAAATATTTAGGATATCAGACTTAGTCTTGTGCTGGGACAAAGCACATGAAAAGAAAGTTAGCCATGGAAAATTTGATAAATTATGGCTCGGTCCCTTACAAGTCTCAGAAATAATAGGAGATAACACATTCAGACTTAAGACCTTGACTGGAGAAGATGTGCCATTACCAGTTAATGGCCAGCATTTGAAACACTACTTCTAGGCCTGAGGCAAAGAGCAGTTCATTTTGGTGTAAAGTGCTGTAAGTAATGTACAGTTCTTCTTTTGCTGTTTTCTTTTTTTGGTTGGCTGTTTGTACAGTTTGTCTTCCGTTGGTTTCTGTTTTCTGTTTCTTTCTGTTTGTTTTGTTTTTGTTTGTATAGTTTTTTCTGCTTTTTTTCTTTTTGTACAGCCTGTTTGTTTGGTTTGTTGGTTGTCTCCTCAGCAGGGATCTTTGTTTTACTTTAGAGTATTAAGGAGCAAACTAGCAACCATTCAAAATAGTATAAAATTTAGGATATTCAAGTTAATCATTTGCAATTTACGCATAACTTGTCACTGTCATGAATGAAGAGAGTTATTTATCTTCTGAAGTTTCGCATTCAATAAATGTGATTAAGAATTCGAAGTAAGTTTCTCACAATGACACACCTAAAATCCTTGGGTTTGTTGAACCTACCAGTGTAGTTATTAGGTGAAAAATCAGAGGTTACCCTTGCTACCATTACAATTCTCAGCTTAATTTCAGCAAGTGTCCACTCCTTGCATCATGAAGTTACAAATTGCTATATCTTATGAAGTCTTTTAAAATTAGAAAACAAAAAAATAAATAAATAAATAAATAAAGTGGACTATACTGAAAATCTAGATTAAGCCATCTAAGTAACTCTACCAGGGCTATAGACGCTCGCTGGCAGTGGGGCTCTACTTAGGAGAATTGTAACGATAACCTTGCCGGGGCTATGGACACTCGCTAGAAGCAAGGTTCTATCTGGTCGGCTACGAGGGAATATCCTCACCTACGTAGGCTAATGTTAGTCACTGGTTTGTTCAACTGATCTTCAAGATGAGGATAATTAATCACGTGCACACAACTAAACTAATAATAAAAATTCATGCACCCTTATTGAATACCTTAAGTCTCAAGCTGAATAGTAATTTGTAGGAGGGATAGTTGGAGGTTATGAGTTCATGTCATCTAGTTTTCTTGAACACTCTGAATTTAGTTGTTTTGTTTGGTTGCTAGTTGTTGTGATGTTCACAACACGCCCCATTTTGCTCCTCGGCAAAATGAGGACCCCTACTGTTGCTTTGCTTTTGCTTCTGCTTGTGTTTGTTCTATCTAGTGGTAAAGGGAAAAGAGAGTCAGATTTGTAAACCTTGTTAAAAATATAGAAAATTGCATTTTCAATACCATTGCATGATATGGTTGGATTCCTTGTGAAAAATGAGCCAGGGTTGCTTTTTGAACCATCTTAAAATTCATCATATTTTGCAAGTTATGATCATTTAGGTAAAATGTACTATCAGGTTTTGCATGATAAACAGTCAGTTGTTTGCCTTTTTTGTTGGCATTCGTTTTAAATTTCAAAAAAATTTGTACTTAGTGGTTCCGGGTCATGGGCAATTTTGTCTGGGTTCCACTCTATATGTTACATTTGATAGTCTTGCAAAAAGTGCATCGATTCACTTTAATCACCATTACTTATTCATTGGAAGTGTTTTTACAGGTTTGAACCTGCGCGTTGAACCATCTAATTGAACCTTTTTTGGTTCAATGGTTCGGGGTTCAATTGGTTTGACATGTTCAAAAATGTCTAAAGGGGGTGGACTGTTATTCTATATTCCAATGTTGAACCATCCGCTTGAACCTTTTTGAAAGGTTCAATGGTTCGAAGTTGGCGGGGTTCATTTTCTTTTAACAGTCGCTGTGTATCGTTGAACCATCCGTATTGAACCTCTTTTTGGTTCAATGGTTCAATGGACGGAGTAGGCTTCGGCGAGACTGTCGCTGATGGTATGCCATCGGCATAACATTAACTATCGGAGTATTGTTTTTGACTTTCACCGATGGGCGAAGTCACGCAGATAAATGAAAGGGGACTTGGCCAGATATAAAACGAATGCCATCGGCGTAACATAGAGCATCGGCCGAGTTTGAATTCATCGTACCGAAGGGTATGGTCGCGCCGATAGCCAAGGGCTATTAGTATAAGGTAAGACATCGGCCAAGTTTTTCTGGCCTTCACCGATATAAGAGGCTCTCGCCGATAGAGCATGGGGGGGCAATATCGGTAGCACTTACGCCAATAAAGGCCATCACCTGAGGTAATGCCATCGGAAGGAGAAGTTTGTGAGTAGCCAATGGGCGATCTCATGCCGATGGAGAACAATGAAAGAGCATTGGTATAAGGTAAGTCATCGGCGGAAGAAGTTTAGCGCCCGCCGATGGTATAATCTCTTGCCGATGGGAGGTCATCAGCCAAGCAATATAGATCGGTGCGAGCGTTTGGACCTTTGCCGATGGGCAAGGTCAGGGCGATGGAAGTAAGGTGGATGGTATGAAGGGTTGTCGGTAAGAGTCTCACTGATGAATGACATCGATGAAACAGTGAAAATCGGCGAAGAAATTTGTGAGTTCGCCGATGGCGATTCTCATGCCGATAAAAAAAAATACAAGCCGAAGGGCCGTCAACCAAACAATAGTGATCGGCGAAGGAATTTTGGAGCTCGCCGATAAGTAGGCCTCACGCCAATGAAGGCGATGAGCAGGTAAGCTGGGCCATCGATGAAACAAGAGGCATCGGCGAAAGAAATAAGGAGCTTGCCGATAGGCGAATCTCTCGCCGATGGAACAAAGCAAAGGGGGCCATCAACCTGACGATAAGGATCGGTGAAGAGGATTTAGAGTTCACCGATGGCGAACCTCTCACGGATGGAGAGAAAGGAAGAAATAACAAAGTGATGGAAGAGAATGATCAGCGAAGGAATTTTGAGGCTCACCGATAGTACAGACTTACGCCGATGGAAAGAAATAAGGAGGAAATAACGAGAAAGGCCATCAGCCAAATAACGAATATCACCCAAGTGATTTTTGGACGTACTGATGGTGATTATCACGCCGATGGGCGGGAATGGACGAAGCGGTGGGAATTTTAAAACACATTTCTGGCGCCTGTGGCATTTTTCTGGTTAGCAATGGTTGACCCGTTTGGTTTTGGGCAATCTGTATGCATTTTGAGCACGTTTTGAGGGTTTTCTGAGCCAGATTTCCACATTTTTGCACAGTCACCCTGATTTAAATAGATATTTTAGTTTCCTGTTGTTCATTTGATAAATTTGATACTTATTGCTTGTCTTGTCTTGCAGGCTTGTAGTTGAGGAAGCAGCTGGAACTTGATCACAGCGACAACATGGAAGAAGAAAATCTGATCTCAGGAGCAAGAAGTAAAGGCGAAGTGCAAAGAAGTCAAGGCCATTCAAATGGAGGACATGGTTGCAGCTAGGAGTATTACTACAACAGACAAACAGAAGTTATTGCTGAGCTACTAGAGTTTCTCAGAAAGGGCAATATTTCGCCCAGATTTGACACTGCTCAGAGATATTTTTGAGGGACTAGTTCATCTGTATTTATTGCTGTAACAAGGGGATTTGAACTAGGGGATTGGTTAGGGTTTTTTTTTTTACTGTAGTGAGGACAATCAGAAAGTCTTTATATTGTGCCTCTCTGCACTGCAATACCTTACAACAGGGATTTTTTAGAAGCACACAACAAGTTAGCTTAGTTTAGTTTAGAAGTAGAAGAAGGAGGTCGCCTGTTTGTCTACGGTAAGGTGTGCGTGGAATGTCTGGCTTCCTTACTGTATCTGTAAAGCTTGTAAGTTCTCTATAGTTTGATCAATGAAACTAAGAGTCATTCCTATATTGTAAATCATGTATGACTATTTGTTTCTAATACAATAGAATCTGGAGTTCTGCATTTATCTTCTGAGTGTTCTCCTACTCTTCTTTGTGTTTTGAAATATTATCTTTGAGAGCTTGCAATTTTAAATGTATGTTTGTGAAAATGCTCAGAACTTGCATTTAAGGTTTTTACTGTGGATTTGATCAAATTGCTGTAGTATTTACATAGTGCATAACAGAACAATTAGATCCTTTGGTAGAGTAAATGAGGTGTAGATTAGATCTTTCTAACTTTTCCCAACCCATCTGAAATATTTAGTTGAAAACATATAAATCTGAAGGAAATTGTCTCAAATTTGAAGAAGTATGCATAACAGAGTTAAAAGTAGACAGTTTTTATAAGTGTATGAAGGAGAAAGCTGCAATAATTCAAGAAAACTATCTAAAACTTGCAGCACACTAACACTTTTATGCAAAGGAATGAAAAGTATTGACATATCTCATGATCTTTTTGCATATTCTTAGTCCAGTAAACTACAAAGAAACTCTAAACTACGTAAGGCCCCTTGAACATTATAGCTTCACATTGACCAACTGAACTTGACCAACCGAACCACTATAGACTTGGGATTAGTTGAATCTTAAATGATTCCTTCTTATCTTTCAAGTATAGTTCCAATTCATTATATGTGAATTTTAACTTATTGTTATGATTGCATCAAAACAATCACCAACAGTTTTCTGGCGCTAGAAGGAGGGCCTTTCTGAGTTAGAGATTATTTCAAACTGGCTAATAACAGTAATAGAGTGACTAGGTCTAGACCCAGTTCAGGGGATATATTTGTGCAACTACCTGATATTAGGCGAGGTAGGAACCCCCTAATTTGGAATCCAAATATTTTGTAAGCAGGAAGTTCATCTGGAACACCACCTGGGTCACATTTTAACATCTGTAGTATTGTGAGTCCTGACAGATCACTGTTCAGATCTTTAAATCTTGGTTCAGGCACTCCTGGAGGTCTCAATCCTCCTATAAATCCTAATCCACTAATCAATCCAGGTATTCCTACAAGTTCAGGTCAAGTTCAAACACTTGCAATGGCTTATTTCGATGTCAATTCTCCCATACTCTTCAATGATTATCATGAGATGCCTAAAAATCTAGAAAAGATATGTCCCAAATACTAGTTGCATCAGGACCCAGAAGACCATATTAGAATATTCAAGGAAGCATGTTTTAGAGCTAGGTTAGAGCACGAGGATGTGGTGTGTAGATTGTTTCCCTACACTTTTAATAAGCAAGCCACTAGCTGGTATGTAAACTTGCCCAACGGTTACATTTCTTCCTGGCTGCTTATGGAAGAAGCATTTCTGTCAAGATTTAGGGGACCCATTGACCCTTGTGCTTTGTATCATAAATTGGCTACTATAAAACGTGGTGAGGGAGAGCTGATTGATAATTTCAACGACAGACTTCAAAAGGCCTATTCTAGGCTGGTAGCCCCTTATACCATAGATGATGATCCCTTGTTGGCTATGTACTATGCTGCCTTGGATCCTTTAACTGCCATGTTTGTCAAAAGAAAACCTGACATAGATTCAATATCGAAAGCCTATAAAGAGGCAGCCTCAATGAACCAAGAGATGAGGCATACAACTTATAACCCATTTGTTAATGGAGGAAGTTTTGGGGTGCAGAATTAGGCACCACCATGGAATGGAACCTCTATGCAACACACTCCACTATTAAATCCGGTTCCTTCTTACACACCTGTGTATAGTCCTACCCCAATCCAAACTATAACTCCTTACACGGCTAGCACTTCCAATAATAGTCAAAGCAATGGTCAGCCTTTCTTCCAACCTCCTAGGGATACAACTGTGGCAAAAGCACAAGAGGATAGGGAAGAAATCAAAGAGATCACTGCCCATTTGAAAAGGTTAACAACTGAAGTGACGCAACTAAGAAATGAGAACCTCTATGGAAGAGGTAACCAAAACTTCAATCAACATTAAAATCACAACCAAGGCCAAAATTAGAACTATAGTTTCAATCAAAATCAGCAAAACAATCAGAACCAAAACTATAATCAGCATCAAGGCCCCAGCCAGGGGCAACCAATGCAAAATAGGGGGCCAGTGATAGATAATAGGACCTGGGGCAATAATAACAGAAATCAGAATCAACCTAGGCCACCCAAGACATGGAACACTAGGCCCAACAACGGTACTCTAGCTGCTCCTTTTGAGAATATAGATAATCATGATGCAAAACAAATGACTAGCATACAAATGGCCAGTACAGCACCCAAAAATTGGTGCAGATTTCACAATACCAATGCCCATGCTGAGCACGACTGTCCACAATTCCACTTAGCAGCCAGCATTTTCAACATAGATGTGCAACCTCCTACCTCTGAATTTCTCATTCCCAAGGGTAATGAGGTAGTACCCTCAGGATATGACACAGCATTAGTCTTAGAAACATTTACCTTTGCAACTGCAGAAGAGAAAGAGGATGAATTGCTAGAAGATGAACCATATTGTTGTGAGAATCTTTATCCTGAATCAGCCTTTGTGTTAAATGCTTTTCAGTTTCCCTTTGAATCTGAAAATGAGATATTAAATGAAACAGAGGAGGTGCAGGCCTTTCAACAAACAAATAAAAGCCATACCTACAATTTGAGGAACAACCCTAGGCCAGGAGGGCCTTTTACCACTTCCGTTCCTCCGAATAACATCAATACACCCCCAGATCAGAATGCTAGCAACAATCCCGCCACACTTAAATCTAATCAACACACAGATAATGGAACAACAATACAAAAGGATCAAAAAAGTAAAACTAAAGCAATAGAGACAACAAGATTAATGAGTTACTTGTCAGAGGAAATAAAGAAAATTAAGGTTAATATACCTCTAAATGAATTATTGAAGACCCCAGGGATCAGAAATGCTTTTATGAAATCCCTAGATACGTCTATGACAAACGAGATGTCTGTTGATATAACTGTTCCTAATAGAGGTTCAGCACCTAAAGAGAAGAATAAGAAAGTTGAGCAGCCTTCCAATACCAATGTAGTAATACATGCGGATAAGAGGGATACTCCCCCTTTCTTGTTAACTGTTAGATTGTGTGGGAAGAATATACACAATTGCATGGTAGATTCTAGTGCTTCAGCCAACGTAATGCCCTTAGGAATATGTAAAACTCTTGGGCTGACTCCCACCAAATCTGCCAAGGTTGTCACACAATTAGATAAGACTGAGGTTAGTGTGATAGGGGAGCTCATGAACATTCAAATGCAATTAGCTTCAGACCCTAGGGTAAGCCAAATCATTGATATTCAAGTAGTGGATATACCCGTAAATTATGGAATGTTTCTGAGTAGGGATTGGTCCAAGACATTAAACGGATATATGGCCACTGACTTTTCACACATGTGGTTACCTTGGAGAGGCATCCCAAACCAGATCAGAATAGAGGCAGAGCCCAGAATGAAACATATGATAACAGAGTATAATCGAACCAATGAAATATTATATGCTGCTGTTGAACTGGGTGTCTAAAGAATTACCAACAATGGGGTACAAATTGAAGAGATCATGATGTTAAACAGTAGAAAGAAATGTGTCAGCAATAGGACAACATCATTCATTGAGTTTGATGGAAATTCCTCAGATGAAGAAAACAATGCAATAGACAAATTTGGTCGTGCCATCAGACAAGAGGTGGACGAGTGCATTAAACACAATCTCCCAGTCTAATATAAGTTCTACAAAAACAGGTGTAGAGTCCATAATAGGCAACATTCTGAGGAAAGTTGTGAAATATGCAAAGACATCATTGAATATGAATACAAAAAATGCATAGGAAAGGCAGAGTTACAAGAGGAAAATGAGAATCCTAATCCAACACAGAAATATGTTCAGGATAATATAGATGCCTTGATTCCAGATTGAGGAAAAGAAATAAGAGACAAGAGTAGTTGCCTTTCTGTGTTGCAAACTAAAAACACACATATGCAAGTTAACCAAACAAAAAAACCCATGAATAAACAGGACAACACCCCACAGGCAATAAAAGAGGCAATGCATGCTAAGATAAAAGGTCAGAAAAGTAAAGATGGCATGTGGACGTTAAAATGTGATGGGTCTAAATCAAAACAAGGCGCAGGTGCAGGTGTTGAACTCATAGATCCTCAGGGTAAATCACATCTGGCAGCATATAGATTACAATTTTCCTGCACTAACAATATTGCTGAATATGAGGCCCTAATTTTAGGACTTGTCATGGCCATCAAGAAAAGGGTGAAAACCATCAGAGTATTGTCATACTCTGAATTAGTAGTCAGACAAGTGAGAAAACTATATGCCTGGAATTACAAGAAAATGATTAGTTACAGACATAGAGTATGGGTTTTAACAGATTCATTTGATGCTTTTAACATAGAGCACATTCCCAGAGAGCTGAACCACAGGCTGGATGTGCTAGCAGTTGCTACTATTACATTAGAACCATTGACACTGTCAAGATTGAGACAATTTGCTGTTGAGCTAGTTAACATACCCAGTATACTAAACAATGTTACACACTTTCAGGTATTTGGAGGGGATCAGCAAATTATTGATTTTCTGACTTGTAATGAGGCATTTGAGGCTTAAATCATTGATGAGTAGGAAAGGCCTGAAGTAACATGGGACGAAGAGGATATAATCAACTTGAAAAGCAACTTCTTACCAAAAGGAGTAATTGAATTAGAACATATCTTTGACTTCGATGGAATAATAAGACAGAAGGACTTGCCCAAAATAGAAGGGGGTAAGTGTGATTTACATAACTTAGGGACAGAGCTAAATCCGTAAAATGTACTAATTGGGAAAGCTTGCTCTGAGAAAATCAGAAAGGAGGTTTTAGACGTTCTGAAAGAATATAAACACGTCATAGCATGGACTTATGAAGACTTGAAAACATTTGATGAGTCCATCATAACTCACGTAATACCTTTGAGAAAAGAAGTCAAACCATTTAGGCAGAAACAGAGCCCTGTGAATGCGATTCTAGAGCCTCTAATCTTTGAGGAAGTTAAAAAATTGCTGTCTGTTGGAATAATTTTCCCAGTCAGACATTCTGTCTGGGTAGCTAATTTAGTACCAGTAAGGAAGAAAAATGGAGACATCAGGTTAGGTGTAGACTTTAGAAATTTAAACAGGGCATCTGAAAAGGATAATTATCCTCTGCCCCCAATAGACGAAGTGCTGCAAGCAGTAAATGGTGCAAGAATGATGTCTTTTTTAGATGGTTTTTCAGGTTATAACCAGGTCTTAATTGACAGAGAAGATAGATTAAAAACCACTTTCACTTGCAAATGGGGGAATTATGCGTATAGAAGAATGCCTTTTGGTCTGATCAATGCAGGTGCCACTTTTCAGAGAGCCATGGACATTGCATTCCGTGGATTATCAGGTAAGTGCATTAGTGTGTATATGGATGATTTAACTGTGTATTCCAAGGATGCATCCACTCACACTGAAGACCTCAGGAAAGTACTCAAGTGATGTGAAAGGTATGGGATTTCCCTTAATCCTAAGAAATGTATATTTGGTGTAACTGAAGGTAAATTATTAGGCCATGTCATTTCTGAGGGTGGAATTTCAATTGATCCGGATAGAATAGAATCCATAAAAAGTTTGCAAATACCAAATAGTTGGAAAGAGTTGAAATCATTTTTTGGCAAAATTAACTTTGTTCGGAAGTTTATAACAGGTTTTGCAGGGATCGTGCAGCCGTTAAATGCCATGTTGAAGAAAGACGCACAGATGGAATGGATGCTAGTGGCCAGAGCCGCATTTGAAGATATCAAGGAGGCAATTTCTGATGCCCCTGTATTAGCAAGTCTAGACTACACAAGCCCGTTTTACATCTACTCCTTTGCATCTTCTCATTCAGTCACGACTGCCTTGACACAGAAAGGTGAAAATAATGAAGAGAGGCCCATAGCATTTATGAGCGCGCCTCTGAAGGATGCATAGCTGAGGTATCTAGACACCGAGAGGCAGGCATTCGCATTAGTAAAGGCTATTAAAAAATTTAGACACTACATTCTGTGTAGCTAAATCAAAGCCATAGTACCAGACGCAGTAGTAAAAATGTTGCTGATGCAGAACGAGCCTGGTGAAAAAAGAGCCAAGTGGATCACCACGCTGCAAGAATTTGATGTAGAAATCATACCTATGAAGCTAGTTAGAGTGCAGGCATTGGTGCAGACAATAGCAAATACAGATCCAGATCTGATAAAACAGCAATATGTATTGAATTCCCAAAGCGCATCAGGCTGGTATGATGATCTAAACACTTTCTTGATAGCTGGAATGTACCCAAACAGGATGAAGGCTTCTCAGAGGAGAGCTTTGAAGATTAAGGCACAAAATTATATGGTGCAAGGAGGCCTTCTTTTCAAGAAGAACCATGATGGAATTTATCTGAGATGCATAAACAGAGCTGAAGCTGATAAAGTGTTGACAGAGCTACATGACAAGTACAGAACTGGCCATGGTTCCCATCTAGCCACGACACACAAAATACTGAGGGCGGGCTATTACTGGCCCACGATGTTTAAAGACACTAAGAGTCACATCAGAAGTTGCCACATTTGTTAGACTGCAGTAGACAAAGGGAGAAATCAGGCCAATCCACTACAACCAGTGATTGAATCCAGACCGTTTGCACAGTGGGGCTTAGATTTTATTGGAGTCATCAATCCCCCATCTTCTGTAGGACACAAATTTATACTGACAGTAATAGATTATTGTACAAGGTGGAATGAGGCCACCTACTGCAAATTTTCCATGACTGAGGTAGTTATCAAGTTTCTTGAAGAAAACATCATCACCAGGTTTGGAACTCCCTATTCATTCGTATGTGATAATGGCCCTGCTTTCTCTTCTTTAAAGTTTTCTAAATGGGCATTTGAATAAGGGATTATTTTAAGGTTTTCTTCGAATTATTACCCTCAAGGTAATGGACTGGCTGAATCAACGAATAAAATTTTATTAGATGTAATCAAGAAGTTAATTGCAAAAAATCCTAAAGAGTGGAATACCCTGTTAAGATATGCATTATGGGTAGATAGGACCAAGTTTAAAACAGCTTTAGGTAGCACACCTTATCATTTAGTCTATGGGACTGATCCCATACTTCCAGTAAATCTGAGAATACCAACCTGGAAGTTTGCTAATGAGTATATAGACTTTGATAACCATAGGGAAGCCAGAATAGTACAAATGCTACAACTAGATGAGAAAAGAGGTCAAGCCATCAAGAAGTTTGCCAAACACCAAGCGGTTGTTAAGAGGTGGTTTGATAAAAGGGCAAAAGTCAAAACATTTAGAATATCAGACTTAGTGTTGTGCTGGGACAATAAGACCTTGATTGGAGAAGATGTGCCATTACCAGTTAATGGGCCAGCATTTGAAACACTACTTCTAGGCCTGAGGCAAAGGGCAGTTCATTTTGGTGTAAAGTGCTGTAAGTAATGTACAGTTCTTCTTTTGCTGTTTTCTTTTTTTGGTTGGCTATTTGTACAATTTGTCTTCTGTTGGTTTCTATTTTCTATTTCTTTCTGTTTGTTTTGTTTTTGTTTGTACAGTTTTTTCTGCTTTTTTGCTTTTTGTACAGCCTTTTTGTTTGGTTTGTTGGTTGTCTCCTCAGCAGGGATCTTTGTTTTACTTTAGAGTATTAAGGAGCAAACTAGCAACCATTCAAAACAGTATAAAATTTAGGATATTCAAGTTAATCATTTGCAATTTACACATAACTTGTCACTGTCATGAATGAAGAGAGTTATTTATCTTCTGAAGTTTCGTATTCAAAAATGTGATTGAGAATTCAAAGCAAGTTTCTCACGATGACAAACCTAAAATCTTTGGGTTTGTTGAACCTACCAGTGTAGATATTAGGTGAAAAATCAGAGGTTACCCTTGCTACCATTACAATTCTCAGCTTAATTTCAGAAAGTGTCCACTCCTTGCATCATGAAGTTACAAATTGCTATATCTTATGAAGTCTTTCAAAATTAGAAAACAAACAAATAAATAAATAAATAAATAAAGTGGATTATACTAAAAACCTAGATTAAGCCATCTAAGTAACTCTACCGGGGCTATAGATGCTCGCTGGCAGTGGGGCTTTACTTAGGAGAATTGTAACGATAACCTTGCCGGGGCTATGGACGGTCGCTGGCAGCAAAGCTCTATCCGATCAGCTATGAGGGAATATCCTCACCTACGTAGGTTAATGTCAGTCACTGGTTTGTTCAACCGATCCTCAAGAGGAGGATAATTAATCACGTGCACACAACTAAACTGAAAATGAAAATTCATGCACCCTTATTGAATACGTTAAGTCTCAAGCTGAATAGTAATTTGTAGGAGGGATAGTTGGAGGTTATAAGTTCATTTCATCTAGTTTTCTTAAACACTCTGAATTTATTTGTTTTGTTTGGTTGCTAGTTGTTGTGATGTTCACAACACGCCCCATTTTGCTCCTCGGCAAAATGAGGACCCCTGCTGTTTCTTTGCTTTTGCTTCTGCTTGTGTTTGTTCTGTCTGGTGGTAAAGGGAAAAGAGAGTCGGATTTGTAAACCTTGTTAAAAATATAGAAAATTGCATTTTCAGTACCATTGCATGATATGGTTGGATTCCTTGTGAAAAATGAGCTACGGTTGCTTTTTGAACCATCTTAAAATTCATCATATTTAGCAAGTTATGATCATTTAGGTAAAATGTACTATCAAGTTTTGCATGATAAACAGTCAGTTGTTTGCCTTTTTTGTTGGCATTCATTTTAAATTTCAAAAAAAAATCGTACATAGTGGTTCCGGGTCGTGGGCAATTTTGTCTAGGTTCCACTCTGTATGTTACATTTGATTGTCTTGCAGAAAGTGCATCGATTCACTTTAATCGCCATTCCTTATTCATTGGAAGTGTTTTTACAGGTTTGAACCTGCGCGTTGAACCATCCGATTGAACCTTTTTTGGTTCAATGGTTCAGGGTTCAATTGGTTCGGCATGTTCAAAAATGTCTAAAGGGGGCAGACTATTATTCTATATTGCAACGTTGAACCATCCGCTTAAACCTTTTTGAAAGGTTCAATGGTTCGAAGTTGGCAGGGTTCATTTTCTTTTAACAGTCGATGTGTATCATTGAACCATCCGTATTGAACCTCTTTTTGGTTCAATGGTTCAATGGACGGAGTAGGCTTCAGCGAGACTGTCACCGATGGTATGCCATTGGCATAACATTAACTATTGGAGTATTGCTTTTGACTTTCGCCGATGGGCGAAGTCATGCAGATAAATGAAAGGGGACTTGGCCAGATATAAAACGAATGCCATTGGTGTAACATAGAGCATCGGCCGAGTTTGAATTCATCATACCGAAGGGTATGGTCTCGCCGATAGCCAAGGGCTATTTGCATAAGGTAAGTCATTGGCAAAGTTTTTCTGGCCTTCACCGATATAAGAGGCTCTCGCTGATATAGCATGGGGGGGCGATATCGGCAGCACTTACACCGATAAATGCCATCAGCCGAGGTAATGCCATCAGAAGGAGGAGTTTGTACGTCAGCGACGGGCGATCTCATGTCGATGGAGAACAATGAAAGAGCGTTGGTATAAGGTAAGTCATCAGCAGAAGAAGTTTAGCGCCCGCCGATGGTATAATCACTCGCCGATGGGAGGTCATTGGCCAAGCAATATAGATCGGTGCGAGCGTTTGGACCTTTGCCGATGGGCAAGGTCAGGGCGATGGAAGTAAGGTGGATGATATGAAGGGTTGTCAGTAAGAGTCTCACCAACGAATGACATCGATGAAACAATGAAAATCAGCGAAGAAATTTGTGAGTTCGCTGATGGCGATTCTCATGCCGATAAAAAAGAAATACAAGCCGAAGGGCCGTCAACCAAACAATAGTGATCGGCGAAGGAATTTTGGAGCTCACCAATAAGTAGGCCTCACACTGATGAAGGCGATGAGCAGGTAAGCTAGGCCATCGATGAAATAAGAGGCATCGGCGAAAGAAATAAGGAGCTTGCCGACAGGCGAATCTCTCGCCGATGGAACAAAGCAAAGGGGGCCATCGGCCTGACGATAAGGATCGGCGAAGAGGATTTAGAGTTCACCAATGGCGAACCTCTCACCGATGGAGAGAAAAGAAGAAATAACGAAGCGATGGAAGAGAATGATCGGTGAAGGAATTTTGAGGCTCGCCGATAGTACAGACTTACGCCAATGGAAAGAAATAAGCAGGAAATAATGAGAAAGGCCATCAGCCAAATAATGAATATAGCCCAAGCAATTTTTGGACATGCCGATGGTGATTATCACACCGATGGGCGGGAATGGACGAAGCAGTGGGAATTTTAAAACACATTTTTGGCACCCGTGGCATTTTTCTGGTCAGCGATGGTTGACCCGTTTGGTTTTGGGCAATCTGTATGCATTTTGAGCGTGTTTTGAGGGTTTTCTGAGCTAGATTTCCACATTTTTGCACAGTCACCCTGATTTAAATAGATATTTTAGTTTCCTGCTGTTCATTTGATAAATTTGATACTTATTGCTTGTCATGTCTTGCAGGCTTGCAGTTGAGGAAGCAGCTAGAACTTGATCACAGCGACAACATGGAAGAAGAAAATCTGATTTCAGGAGCAAGAAGTAAAGGCAAAGTGCAAAGAAGTCAAGGCCATTCAAATGGAGGACATGGTTGCAGCTGGGAGTATTACTAAAACAGACAAACAGAAGTTATTGCTGAGCTACCAGAGTTTCTTAGAAAGGGCAATATTTTGCCTAGATTTGACACTGCTCAGAGATATTTTTGAGGGACTGGTTCATCTGTATTTATTGCTGTAACCAGGGGGTTTGAACCAGGTGTTTAGTTAGGGTTTTTTTTTGCTGTAGTGAGGACAATCAGAAAGTCTTTATATTGTGCCTCTCTGCACTATAATACCTTACAACAGGGATTTTTTAGAAGCACACAGCAAGTTAGCTTAGTTTAGTTTAGAAGTAGAAGAAGGAGGTCACCTGTTTGTCTGCAGTAAGGTGTGCATGGAATGTCTGGCTTCCTTACTATATCTGTAAAGCTTGTAAGTTCTCTGTAGTTTGATCAATGAAACTAAGAGTCATTCCTACATTGTAAATCATGTATGACTATTTGTTTCTAATACAATAGAATCTGGAGTTCTGCATCTATCTTCTGAGTGTTCTCCTGCTCTTCTTTGTGTTTTGAAATATTATCTTTGAGAGCTTGCAATTTTAAATGTATGTTTGTGAAAATGCTCAGAACTTGCATTTAAGGTTTTTACTGTGGATTTGATCAAATTGCTATAGTATTTACATAGTGCCTAATAGAACAATTAGATCCTTTGGTAGAGTAAATGAGGTGTAGATTAGATCTTTCTAACTTTTCCCAACCCATTTGAAATATTTAGCTGAAAACATATAAATCTAAAGGAAATTATTTCAAATTTGAAGAAGTATGCATAACAGAGTTAAAAGTAGATAGTTTTTATAAGTGTATGAAGGAGAAAGCTACAATAATTCAAGAAAACCATCTAAAACTTGCAGCACAATAACACTTTTATGCAAAGGAATGAAAAGTATTGACATATCTCATGATCTTTTTGCATATTCTTAGTCCAGTAAACTACAAAGAAACTCTAAACTACGTAAGGCCCCTTGAACATTACAGCTTCACATTGACCAACTGAACTTGACCAACCGAACCACTGTAGACTTGGGATTAGTTGAATCTTAAATGATTCCTTCTTATCTTTCAAGTATAGTTTCATTCATTATATGTGAATTTTAACTTATTGTTATGATTGCATCAAAACAATCACCAACACTACCATCTTTTGAATTCCAAGAAGAACTTCAAGTTGAGCAAAACTTATCTTGAATTTCTCTTTATATTCATTTGTTGTTTGAAGATCTCTTTTGAGAGTGACATTTTGATCCTCAAGTTTTTCTTCATTATCTTTAGCATCTTCAAGATCAGATTCAAGATGTCTGATAATTCTATCCATCTTGTAGCAATCTTCTGATTTCTCCTTGAGGGATTGTCTTAGATTATCTTTAGTTTTTCTTTTCTCTTCAACCTCTTGGGTAAACTTCATAACTCCTAATTCCATTTCATTTCTTACCATAATGATTTCTTTTGATAACTTTTCACATAACTGGGTTTTCTCCTTCAGATCTTCATTTGCAACATTTGCTTCACCTTGACTTGCCAATTGCTGAAGTAGCTCCTTTCTCTTTTTCATAGAGAGACTTAATTTGTCTTTTAGTTCTCTCATGAACTCATTAGCCTGTTTGAGTCTTTCTTTTAATTCATTTACTTCAGAGTTTGACTACTCAAGATCATCTAGGGTAGTCTTGAGTTGCTCCCTTAAACCATATGCATCCATTTGGATTCCCAGATCTTCCTCAAGCTATTAGACTCTGTTAGGAGGAAATTGGCTTTGATACCAATTGTTGATAACTAAGAGGGGGGTGAATCAGTTATCCTAATTATTTCTACTTTCTAAACTTTGTTATTAATCAATGCAGTGTTAATTCAAATAAGAAAACATAACCATGAAATGAAGATACACATGACACAATATTTTTGACGTGGAAACCTTGTTAAGAGAGAAAACCATAGGGTGATTAACCCAAGATTGTATTCTCTGTTAGAAGAATGGAAATACAAAATGGCACTTGCCAATTAGGGCTCACTGCCTAAGCACACTGCTCATAAGAGGTACACTACCTACAAGAGACTCACTGTCTACAAAAGAGTGTTATACAATACTTGAACTGATTGGGAGCATCTACATATGCTAGAGTTCAGTTCTGGTTAGGCTCAGTACACTGATTTGCTATATTTCATCTTTCCTCTTTTCTTATGCTGCTTTTCTTTCACATACTGAACCTTCCTTACTGCTTCTTCTCTGCTCTTCTGCTTTTATTCGCACATCACTAACAACCACAACACTTCTCACAACTAACTCCATCTTGTATATATATCCACACAAGTGATTTCATCACCTTTCTAGTTGGCACCCAGAATAGTCAATCTTTTCACAAACTCTGATCTGTCGGCTGAATCCTTGCTTACCAAACATTGCGGATCAAGGATATACTTGTGGAAATCATTAATCATGTCGGCTAAACATAATTCATGCCTTCATAACCTTTACGACCATCAGTAACACATCCAGAATAAAGTCTTACGTTCTACCAATCAGTTCTTCCTTTGTTCATATTGTCACTCAGGAAACCGGTACTCAAGTATTCATATCTTTTTCCTCATGTATCACCGGAGGCTAAATCCTTGGAATTTATCATCAAAGTTGTCCTCTTGACTTCCCCAAATCTGTACTTCACCAAGATACTTCCTCTGAGAGATCCGGACCTATCTGTTGGACCTCACCACATGCTCTGTTCTTGTTTACCAGACTACAACATTCTTCACTCTGACTTCCAGTAGAGACACACCATGTCCTGCAGATGTGTGGGATGAACTTTGTTGCCATCAATGACAACAATCATGAATCCATATAGTGTCTCTTGCCAACATCTAGAACATCTACAAATTCCAAGGTGCATTAACTTCACTGTCTACATTAATCAACACCCATCTTGCGATATCATCCTTCATTAATTATTATTTGTGACGTGATTACATTACTACTCAATCCAATCTTCAAATAGACTCTCTCTCTCTCTCTCTCTCTCTCTCTCTCTCTCTCTCTCCCACTTCCTCCCTCTTCCCTTTGTCTATCTCCATCTCCCACTCTCTCTCCCTTGCATAATTCTATAACTATTCTATATAGAAAATATCTATTGTCACTATATCGATAAAGTATATTATATTTGATATGTTGTAAATTATATGTATATTCTATTTTTATATACTTATTATGTAACGATATATTTATTTTATATTTTAAATCTATATTGTAGATATATGTATTATTATATATAGATTTAAAATAAAAATTAAATATATAATTATATAAAATAGATATTTATTTTGTAGATATAGGTATTATTATATAGTATATTAAATAAATATTGATTTTACATTGTAAATCTATACTATAGATATATCCTCGCCCCTATTGATGACATTAGGAAGTTTGATCATCGTGCATTCGTCAAAATCCTTTCTTTCCAATTAAATAGGGATATAAGATCTCCAAGTATATAGCCCCAAGTATTTCATGGTTTTAAAGACATTTGAATATTTCAATGTGGGCAATGGTGCATTTTGAATCTCATAATTATGTCAGAGGCATTCCATAGTCGGCATCACATAACCTCATGTCATGAGGATATAAATTTATGTTAAAAATACAACTTAAAATACTCTTAAATAAATAAAATAAAATAACTCTTAAGTGGGCAGTTGGGCAGGCACCACTCCATAATTTCATGTGTGGAGTGGCTAACTCGATGGGGTTTGGTGAGCTAGAAGCCACATCAAAAATTGCATGGTGGTAACGGGGCCCTCAAGATTTCGTTGCCTTCTCATCATGGGAGTACGGTGGAACCTCAAGACGATGCCAACTATAATGATTTTCCTGCAAGAGCTGAAGGTGATAAGTATGAATGTAGATTTCCCAAGATGGATGATAAGATAGGAAAGATTCCTCGCACTTTGAAAATTTATTTGAAAGGGTGAAGGGTTTTCAATAGGACTACCATTAATCATTTGCAAGAAAGGAAATCTCTAGCCATTAGATTTACTAATATCTACCAGACTAAGTATGAATAGCTAGAACCGAGGTGGGTTAAGAGTTTTTAGGAATTCACATGTATCATACTAAATAAGAATCTAGACATCCAAGAAATAAGGACTATAGGAAGGTTAGGATTTTCTACGATGGAGTTTATAAAATTAGAATTGAAATGGTAGAAGCTCCCAATTTGGTGTTCCACTTGATGGCAGAGAACCTAGTATGTGGCAAAATGGACATGCCTATCTACTTAACCAACAAGTTAAGGAAGATGGTTTTCCTAGGCAAAGCCACAGATCATCATATGAGGAGGGTTTTACTGTAGAATGATGCCTTTATGATCAGAGCCACCAAGCTCATCCTAGTGATGGCTTTTGTTGAGGATGGCGAATGATATAGAGTTCATTCAGATATTGTCTCATGGTTTGTCACTTCCTTGTTGGATTTGAACATGCCTAAGGAGGAGATAAGCACTTTGACATGTAACCTGATCAAGGCAGAGCTACTTGAAGGGCTAGATGAGGTATTAGAGCTAGCAATGTATGGTGCAAGATTGCTGAGGCTGTGTGACCTGAACAAAATCAATAAGCCTGGGGAGGTAGTGAAATACTTCCCCTTCCTACTGGACTTAAGGGGAGGTGACTTGCTCATCCACAGGATGAGAGCTCTGAAAGGATGTGATTTCTTAAATAAAATGATGCAGATGATTGTGGTGGAGGGCTTTACATGGGTTGCAAAATTTAGGGATTTCCTTTACGAGCAAGGTGAACTTTGACATGGTAAATAGCTATTGGTATTTGGTATTTTGTTTAAATATTATTAGTATAGTTGCATGGGTTAGGGGTCAAGTCTAAAAATTTTGAAGGGGATTGGGCCAATAGGTTGATAAGTAATTTTAAAATTGTGAAAGATAGCCCTACGTGGTAATTTTGTTTCTATTTTTGTAGACCCTGTGTGGTCATTTTGAATAGCTTGGGGTGATTGGTATAGGATGCATCAGTAAATCAATTGGGTTAGCATAAATAATACAAAGGAATTTGCCTGAGAGGCAACAACAAAATGTAAACTTCTTTTTTGATAATATAATACAATCTCTCATAAGTAGCCCAAAAAAAACTATAGACATGATATTTCCACAGTTCATGATGATAGTTTAGTGCTTTTGGAATAAACTATGTGTGCTTTTTTATCTCAATGTTTTACATTCTCTTCCTAAAAAAGCACATACAGTTTATTCCAAAAGCACTAAACTAAAAAAGTAACTCTTAAGAAAATTAAAAAATTGTTTAGTAAGCAATCTAAAAATAAATAAAATAATTCTTAAATAGTTCTAAGTAAAATAAAATAACTCTTAAGTAAATAAAAATAACTCTTCAAATAGATTTTTTAAAAAAACTAAAACTATGAAACTAATTTTTTTAAAAGTAACATATAAATATATAATATTTAATACACATTTCAAAGTAAAAAAAAATCCTTGTGGTTTTTCAAATATAAAATAAAATAAAATAACTCTTAAGTAAACAAAATAAAATAACTCTTTAAAAATAAAATAATTCGTAAGTAAATAAAAATAAATTAAACAATGTAAATAAAATAAAATAAATCTTAAAAAATTCTAAAGTAAAATAAATTAACTCTTTAAGTAAATAAAATAATTCGTCCCATTTTTTAAATAGATGCATTTAATTGATAACATGTTTCTACCATAAGTTAAAAAGGATATATGATAATAAAATACTAATCACATAAAAACTAAAAACATACTTTTTAAATAATTTTAATACTTATTTAAAATTAATTGTTTTATCCAAATTATTTGTTTATTACTCTCCACATTCTTTGCTATGTAGACAAAATTCCCTTTCTATAGTGTAAACAATAGTTCATTATATGTATCCTCTCTTTAAATTTTCCTTCCACCTATGTGTAGTAAATTGATAAAAAAAATAGGCACCTCTAGAAGGATATCTCTCGGCATACTTTAGATACATTTTTTAAATATTAAATATAGATATGCACATTTTTTAAATATTAAATATAGATATGCTAGTAGCATCTATAGCAGCAAGCCTAATTCTAACTATATTATATAATTATAAGAATTATTATAATTATATAATATAATGTTATAATAAATTACATCATAATTATAATTATATATTATATTATATGAAAAATATATAATATACCTATATTATATTAATTATATAATATAATGTATAATTATAATTATATATTGAATCTATATTATAATATTAGGGTTATGGTTATGTTCATAAAAATATATGCTAAGTGGAATGTTAGCACAACTTGTCATAATTAGAATTAGAGTTGGGGTTTGAATGAAGATTACATTCACAATTACTTTCCTATCTTTAATACTAACCCTAACCCTAATTCCAACCCTTTAATCCAAACACTAATTCAAATCATAATTATAATTGTAACCATAACCCTAACACTATGTTAACACAACTCTAATTGTAACCATAACGATAACTCTAATTCTATCCTAAATTTGAACTGTAACTCTAATCCTAATTCTGTCCTAAATTTGAATTGTAATCCTAACCCTAATTTTATCACTAACCTTAATTCTATGCTTAACCCTAACCCTAATTTTACCCTAACCCTAGTTCTAATTCTAGTGTTTTTTTTATAATATATTTACCCTAATTCTAACTACCCATAACCCTAATTCTATACCTAAACCTTACCCAAACCCTAATTCTATCCCCAAACCTAATTGTAAACCCAACCCTTTGGTTATATATATGCCCTGATTGTAACCCTAAACCTCATTCTATTGAGAACCTTAATTTTATCCTTAACCCTAACCCTAATTTAACTCTAACCCTAATTCTAGTATCCTAATTCTAACATTAACCCTTATTCTAACCCTAACCCTAACTAAATTTTGAACCCCTACTCTAATTATATCCATAACCCTAATTTTGAACATGGTCATAATCCTATCCCTAACCCTAACCCTAACAATTTCTTTTGTTATAAATATTTTCACTAGTTGTAAACCTAATTCTAAACATAACCCTAACTATAATTCTATCCCAAATCCTATTTCTTTCAATATTCATGACTCTAACCCTAACCCTAACCCTAATTCTAACTATATTATAACCAAACCCATAATTATATCCCTAAACCTAATTGTAAACTCAAACCTTTGGTTATATATGCCCTGATTATAACCCTAATTTGAACTGTAATCCTAAACCTCATTCTATCAGTAACCTTAGTTTTATCCTTAACCCTAACCCTAATTTTGAACCTATTCATAATTCTATCCATAACCCTAACCCTAATTCTAACTCTAACCCTAACAATTTCTTTTGTTATAAATATTTTCCCTAGTTGTAAACCTAATTCTAATCATAAACCTAACTGTAATTCTATCCCAAACCCTATTTCTTTCACTATCCCTATTTCTATCCCTAACCCTAACCTAATTCTTACTATAATTATAACTAAAACCATAATTCTCTCCCTAAACCTAATTGTAAACCCAACCCTTCGGTTATATATATGCCTTGATTGTAACCCTAATTTGAACTGTAACCTTATTTTAGTGTATTATAATCTCTTTTGCATCATTATTTTGAACTATGGCTTGTGCCATTCTATTACTGCTTTATTTGTAAAGAGTTTGCATAATATTTTGAATCCTTACACTCTTTTGAATATATAGACCATTGCACAACATTTGTAATACTTGCATTGAATGGATAAATGAATAGTTGTGTACCACTTTCTTCACATCATTCTTATAGCTTGTGCCATTTTTAGAAGCAACACCTCCTTTCTTCAATAGGTGTGCTATAGTTAGGTCTCAAGTATTATCATTAAATTAGTCTAGGCTTACTGTACATGATTTAATTTATGCATCTTTAAGAGGTACAAAGGTTTCAAAGATAGGAAAATAATGATATTAGTAACTTACATGCATTAATTATGATTTGATATTTTTATATTGTGAAGATTTGATTTGTAGGAATATTTGGTTTTCCATAAAATTGATTTTCTATGACCTTAAAATGGTTTAATGGTGAGTATCTTGAAAGTTGTATTTTGACATCATATTCATATTATATATTTACTAATACTTTAAATAACTACCTAAAATACAAATAACATTTTTCCAAACAAATTATTATTACTTTAATATTATATATTACCATTTTCACTCACCAACATACAATTTATATAATTAAAATATTATTTTTAAAATAAAACTACTTAATAATAATTGAGTTAGTTTATATAGTTAACTATTTTTAGATATATCATGCATGTACTTTTGAAAAAATGCACTTGGTATCATAATGGTTTTAACTTTTTGTATTTGAATTTAAATGCTAAGAAAAACATTTGAAGTGAAGAAAAGCTTTATTAATAAGAATAGTATTGAGAGAAGCCATATGGTTTTACAAGATTCTTCATTTGTTTGTCATCTCAAGAAATCTATTTATCACCTAAAATGGGCCCCTCGAGCCTAGTATTCCAAAATGGATTCCTTCCTTCTCACAATTCAATTAACTCATTCCCACTCTAATCCAAACATCTATATCTCATGGCATGATGAGTCTCTTTTACTCTCGGTTTTGTATTTGACAACCTATTGATCACAGGGAGTTTATCATCTTCCATTACGATATTGAAAACTACCCTTTAAGAGAGATTTTCAAGGACTGACTTTAGGTTGTTTTGTCACGTCTTAAAATTTCTAAACTCTTTCAACTCAATTATATTTTGAATTATTAGATATTTAAATGTGATTATGTTATTCCAAGGTAATTTTTTGATGAATAAAAAGTGAGATATTATCATTATCTTCATGTATGCAAATAGAAAGTTACTAAATGATGAACTATGATGCTTATGTGATGCTTCGGCTATGGATTTTTGGTTACTAACCTATTAATTAGAAATTGAGTTTGAATGAGTGCAGGTATGTGTCGAAGGCAAGGGCTTGGTTAAGGTAGAGGCAATCTAGCTGCTTGCAAGAATTGGATGGAGAAAACCTTAATGCACGCATACACAAGCACATAGCTCATACTGCATCTTACATTTGATTTGATTGAGGTGGCACAATTCATTTTAATAGAATGATCTTTGTTGAGTTTTAATGCAAAATGGTGGTGTGTTTGATGAGAATAGCTAAGTAGCCTTTGTTAGAGACATTCCTTTTAATTTATGATATTTTTATGTTTCTTTAAAAGATATAATTATATGAGTGGATTATTATATTTAATAGGAAAAAAATGTTCTTTTGATATAATGTGATAAATTGTAATTAAAATTGTATATTCTCTTTTATTTAAATTTTATATGTGAAGATATTTTTTTTTCTAAGATAATATTGAAGTTTTAAAGCAATAAAAGAAAGTAGAAAAAAGAAGGATCTACATGCAAAAATCAAAAAGACAAAAAGAAAAGGCTATAGAAAATAGAAACAAGCTAAAATTAAAAGAAAGAAAGAAAAGGTTAAAAGAGGGGGTGCCTTGAGATGAAAACATAGAAAAAAAACATAGAACTCCAAGGGAGACACACCATTGAACAGAGAAAAATAGAGAAAGTAGAAATAGAAAACAAGGAGTAGCGATAGGAGCACAAGAAGAGTCATTTACCAATGTTGGATCAAGTACCCAGCTTCCAGTATGATCCTTTTTCTGGTTTAATTGTTCTCTATAAATTGACTTCTTTCATTTTATTATGATAGACCTTTTCCATTTTATGGAGCCTGTATGTTTTAACAAATCATGTTGCATGCTACTATTTGGCCTTCTCTTTCTTTCTTTGTTTTAAGCACCTTGACTAAACACAGACTTATTGGTCTACTTTAAAACCTCAATCTGCCTTATACCTAAGGTGAGAGGCTCATTTCATAGTTTGTATCATCTTTGGAAACTTAGCTCGTGGTCGTTCATGACAGCAATTATCATGTGTAGCAGTCAACAACATGTGCAGTAGCCTTTCTTGACATATTTCTAATGCCCATTGTGCTCATTAAACATTGTAGTTGTATTTCTTGACTTTGTTGTTTTGCATTTAGTTTTGTGGTTGAGTTATAGGCATTGTGCTTGTGTGCCATAACTCACTTGTCTTTGTGAAACTCTATATATTGATGCCCTACCTCTACATCTCTAAGGCAATTTGGGGCTTTTGTATTTTGCTTGTTTTGTGATTAGCAGATCACTTATTTTTTGTTTTGCCTTCATTTGGTATCAGAGCCATTTGGTTCAGAGATCTTGATCCAAAGTCCAGTAGAGATCATTTTTTTGGGGTCCATTAATGAATGTTTCTGAGTGCTGATATATAGGAGGACTCCATACAATCCGCTGATAGAAGAGGTGTTTGAAGTGATGCAAAAATATTGGCGTGTGAAGAAAAGCAAGTGGCAGAACATGTGAAAAAGTGACTGTTTGAAAGTTTGATTTTCTATGTAAAAGAGGCATGCAAACCAGCTGTGGAAAGAGGAGCCGTGAAGACTTTGTGCACAGAGAAAGGTGTGAAATTTTTCAAAATATATTTATGTGTTGTGTAGAGCCATGTAGGCTATGGAAAGAGAAAGGTTGGGTGAAATTTTTCTCCCAAATACTTTGTTTTAATCCTCTTCTAGTGTTGACTTCTTGTACATCATATTTTTTTAAGAGTTTAAGGCTTTAAATCTTTTTAAGAGCCATGTTAAAGAATCACAAAATTTATTTCTAGGTAAAAGTTTTTTTAACCTTTAAAAAGGTCAAAGTAAAATCTTTAATAAGATATGTAAAAGTTTTTACTTTATAAAAAAAGTGAAAAAATAAAAGTTTGAAGAAAAATTGTATTTTTTAGTTTTAAAAAAGGTATTAAATATTTATGTTGCCCTTTTTTATTATTAACAAAATAAGTGCATAGAAAGGTTGGTTAGTAGTGATATGTTTATCATTGGAATTTGTTTTTTTGAGGGGTTATAAGTTCAAAACCTTTCAAGGTGTAATCATTTTGTAAAATGATAAATGAATCATTTGTAATTAAATGGATTATCAGTTGAAGCTGACACTTATACACCAAAACAATATAATATAAAGATCATTTTTTGGTGTGGGTCCTATTTGAAATGACAAGGAGAGTATCTATTTGTAGAGATCTTTCAGGGATTTTTTTGTGTTGAGCCTTTGGGATATTGTGCACATTTCTCTTATGGAAAATATGGCGGGAAATGTTATATCTAACATGTTAATTCATGTATTTGAAAGAGACAACTTTACATATTGGTGTACTAGGATGCAAACCCTACTCAAATCCAAAGATTTGTAGGAAATTATACAAGTAGGGTATTGAGAACTAGATACAATTGCATTCAATGCATTAAATGATCAACAGAAAAGAGACTACAAAGAAAATGTAAAGAAGGATTGTGAAGCCTTATTTCTTATTGAAGGTGCAATTAATCAAGAAATTTTTCCTAGGATAAGTGGTGCTTGTAATTGATAATTTATAATAACAAAAAAAAATATGATGTTTCGCGGAGCTCTGGTGTGAGCTAGGGCCCGCGTACCCTAGCTGCCTTTGTTCGGCTTCTGCGTGCATTGGTGGCCCTTTTGGGCTTGCGGGGGGAGTTTTTTGGAGTTTGCAGGGGTCTGGAGAGGTTTGGGTAGGGGCGTGAGCTTCTCCTTTTCGCAGCTGGGCACTATTCTGGCCACCGTCTGGTGCGTGGGTTGCTTGGACGGGGGGTACGTGGCAGTTGGGGCATTTGGGCCGACTGCCTCACCTCCTTCTCTCTTATGTCTGGTGCTTGGGCTCTTTTAGCCATGGAGAATCAGGGTCTTGCTTCTTCCCTGGATTTAGAGATGGTAGATCCATCCTCTCTGTTGCATGCCAATAACAAGGTTCGGACTGAGTTTCCTCTTTCTGGAGAGGGTACCTCCGCAACAAAAGGGTCGTTTCGAATTAAAAAAGTAAATGGATGTTTGGCGAGATCAGAAGATAGACCGGTTTTGGTTATTCAACCTGAGCAGGTTTTAGAGGATGTTGATTACTGGTGCAAGCATGCTCTTATTTGCAAATTTTTGGGCCTTCGTCTTTCTCTTCCTGTGTTGGAATCCTGGGCATGATGGGTTTGGAACCCTGAAGGAGATATGGAGATTCTTTTAGTGGCTAATAACTACTTCCTGGTTATTTTTTCAAGCATGTCGGATAGGCATAGGGCTTTTGAAGGTGGCCCTTATTTATTTAACTAGGTTGGGCTCTTCATCAAGCCTTGGCATATGGGCTTCAACTCTGCTGAAGAGATCCCTTCGCGAGTGCCTATGTGGGTTTGCTTGCCGAGGCTTCCGTTGGAATTCTAAAGGGAAGATATCCTCCATTCAATCTCTTTGCTTCTTGGGAAACCGGTTGGATCGGCTTCACAGACTCAAGATCGTAAGGTAATTTCCTTTGCTTGTATTTGTGTTGAAGTTGATTTGAATAATCCATTACCAGACTTTATGGAAATTTGCATGGGTTCTTCCTCCTAGATCCAACAGCTAGATTATGAAACCCTACCATTCAGATGCAGAATTTGCCATGAGTATGGTCATCTACACCGTAGATATCCCAGATTGAAATCTTCCCCCATGTCTGCCTCTGGACCTCCTAGGATGGACAAGGGGAAATCTGCATTGTCAGATGGGCCTGTTGATAAGGAAGGATTTGTCCCAGTTAATTCCTGGAATAAAGGCAAAGGCAAGAAGAGATCCTAGATGGATAGACAGAATGATGGCACATTTAATAGGTTTGAGGTTCTTGATAGCATAGTCCAAGAAGAAGGTATTCTTGTTGAGATTTCTTCTAGGGTTAAGGGTCATGTAGAGACTCAGGAGATGGATGCAAAGAAGGAGGAGCTGATTTTATCATCGAGGGTTCATCAGGCTTGTCAGCCGGCTTTGGACTTACCTCCTCAAGATCAGAATATTGGTGGTCTCCAGTAGTCACAACTTCCGATGGGTACTACTGGTTCAGCTCCTTGTCCCCAAGTTATGAAGGGATCTGCAGATCCTGTGAAGGGTGCCAAGGCTCCTCTGGCCTTAGGTTTGCGTCAAAAACCTTTTAAAAGGGGCCTCTAGATAAACAGTCAAGGAGTGGAAGGAAGACTGATCAAGAGAAGGTTAAGATTATGGGTGATACTTTGGTTGAGTCTGGGTCTGTGAAACCCATTGATTCCCACTTCTCCCACCCCCCTAAATGATAGTTTTATCTTGGAATGTAAGGGGGTTGAACAACATCCCTAGACAAAACGCTGTTCGCAGATTAATCGAGTCTCAGTCTCTGGATGTGGTCTTTATACAGGAAATCAAGCTTACAGTGGATGGTTTGAATAACTGTGCTCTGCGTATCTGGCCCCACGGCTACTGGCAGGGGGTGGGGGCGTTGGGTAGTTCTGGGGGGTGGCTTGCTTATGGATCCCGAGGAAAGTTTCCCCCTTATGGTGGGTTTCTAGTCAGTCTTCCATCTCTATGGTTGCCTCCATTTTTGAAACTGGTGAAAGATGTCTTTTCTCCAATATTTATGCTCCTACAGATCTTCTAGGTAAGACACATCTTTGGGATCATATCAATTTTGTCCATTCTTTGGACCCGTTTCTCCCATGGATGTTGGCTGGCGACTTTAATGATGTTATTAGTATGGATGAAAAATGAGGAGGGTTAGCCAGGCTTGATCCTTCTTCTCTTTTGCTCAGAGATAATATTGGTTTCCTTAACCTTGTTGACGTGAAGCCAATCAATGGAGTTTTTACTTGGAATAACAGGAGGTGTGGGGATGAGGCTATCTCAGAACGGCTAGATAGATTTCTGGTTACCTGTTATTGGATGAGCAGCAGGTGGACTACCAGTTCTGAAATCCTGGATTGGAGGGGATCCGATCACTGGCCTATCAAACTCTGTGTCTCCTCTTATGGGGTCACTAAAAATCCTTCTTTCAAATTTCAATTGATGTGGTTACGGGATCAATCTCTTCGGGATCTTGTGCTAGATTGGTGGTACGAAGGGCTTCCTACCCATGGGAGGGCCATGTACACTTTTAGTAAACGGCTTCAACATGTGAAGTATAGGCTTAAGAGGTGGAATTATCAATGTTTTGGGAACCTGCATGCTCAGAAGCTTGCTGCTCAGTCCAAGCTGGATAGTGTCACTCGTCAGATTTGTGACCAGGGGCTTTCCTCTGACGTTTTGCTTGCTGAGTCCCTGGCCCTCAAGGGCTTAGATGAGTGGGAGCTTCGGGAGGAGATTTTCTAGAAGCAAAAATCTCGTATTGATTGGCTTCAGGAGGGGGATAGGAACATGGCTTTTTTTCATAACTTGGTTAAGGCCCGTAGGTAGGGGAACTCTATTTCCACTCTGGTCTCGAGTGATGGGACTCAACTCTTGTCCTGTGGTGAAATTTCCAGGGAAGCTGTCAACTATTTTTCTAATCTTTTTTCTAGGGAGGATATTGCTACTAGGTTTGAGGAGAGGGCTATCTTGGATTGTATTCCTTGCTTGGTCTCGGATGAGATGAATGGGGCTCTTCTATGTCCAATTTTGTTACCTGAATTGGAGAAAGTTGTGTTTAGTATGAAAAAAGGCAAAGCTCCTGGCCCAGATGGGTTTCTGATTGAGTTCTTCTAGGAATTTTGGGAAATAATAAAGTCTGATCTCCTTGAGGTGGTTCAGGAATCTCTTAGGAACAAACAAATGCTTAAGTCTTTGAATTCTACTTTTCTGGCTCTCATACCTAAGAAGGAGGGGGCTAATAGGATGGATCAGTTTAGGCCTATTGCTTTATGCAATGTTGTCTACAAGATCATAACCAAGTTGATTGCTGAGTGACTCAAACCCATTCTTGGTGCTTTGATTTCTTCTGAGCAGGGAGATTTTGTGGAAGGGAGACAAATCTTGGATGGTGTCGTGATTGCTATAGAGGTTATTCACTCTATGGCTTCCTCTAAGGAGAAGGTGATGTTCATTAAGCTTAACATGGCTAAAGCTTACGATCAGGTGAGCTGGGAGTTCCTTCAGAAAATCCTCTTGGCCTTTGGCTTTGAAGAGGAATGGGTGAGCTGGGTTCTCAGTTGTGTGACCTCGTCCTCCTTCTCTATTCTCATTAATGGGGATTCTTCAAATTGGTTTAGAGCTTCTCGGGGACTTTGGCAAGGGGACCCTCTGTCCCCGTATCTTTTCATTATCATGGCAGAGGGTCTTGGTAGATTTATTAAATCTTAGGTGCAGCTGGGTCTTCCTCATGGTTGGAGTTGGAACAATGATCTCCCTCCCTGTTCTCACCTTCAATTTGTGGATGATACTGGATTGATGGGCTTGGCTAGAATTAGTGAGGAAGTGAACTTTAGGGGAACTTTAGACATCTACTTGAGAGCTTCTAGTCAGAGTATTAATGATGATAAATCTTCCATTTATTTCTTTAATACTCCTCGTCTCATTCAGAACATGATTGCTAGGATTCTTAGATTCCAAATTGGTTCTCTTCCCCTGATGTACCTGGGGATTCCTTTGGCTCTGGGACCTCAACGTAGAGATTTTTGGCAGGGGATTTTGGATAAGTTCCGGAGTAAGGTTAGTCATTGGACTTACAGATGGCTCTCTTCTGCTAGTAGAGTGCTTCTCCTAAAAGTTGTGGTGCAGTCTCTCCCTATTTATAGGTGTTGTGTGCAGATTCCTCCTGCCTCCTTTGTGAGGGATTTTGATGCTCTTTCCCAGCAATTCCTTTGGTCGGGTAACCTCCTTTCCTCGAAATGGAGTTTAGTCAAGTGGGAGTCTATCTGTAGGCTGAAGCATGCTGGGGGCCTTGGCCTTAGGTCTATGGCTCTTGTGGCTACGGCTTTGGTGGCTAAGCTGTACTGGAGATGGTGCAACAACAGGATCAGGATTGGGCCAAGATTCTTGCTTGCAAGTATGTTCCTGGGGTTGAGAGCCGGGATGTACCGCGGATTGCTTTGTTGGGCAAAGGTTCTTGCATTTGGGATACTCTTAAGAAGGGAGCTCAGCTTGTTCAGAATGGTCTCTTCTAGATCTTTAATAATGGCTCTGATGCTCTTTTTTGGCTAGACTCTTGGGATGGTCACCCTCCCATTCTATCTAGTTTCCCTCAACTTCTGCCTCTTTGCCAGATGTTCTCTGATGCTAGTTGGACTAAGGTGGAGCATTTTAAAACAGTTAAGCGTATTGGTCCACTGGAGGTGTTTTGCTGGAAGGATCCGCTGGAGTGGCATGTGGGTGGCTCTGATGAGGATCGTGTTGCTTTGTGTAAGGTCTTGGAGAGAAGGCTTTGCAGCTTTCTAAAGGAGAGGGACAAGCTGGCTTGGAGCCCTACCCCAAAAGGGAATTATACTGTTGCTCAAGGTTATGCTGTGCTTGATAGGAATTTACATGGTCCTACTGAGGTGCCCTGGTGGAGGAAGGTTTGGAACAACTTTTCTTGGCCCAAGTGTAACTTCTTTTTATGGTTGGTTGCCAGAGGAAATGTCTCACTTGGGAGAATATTCGTAAACAGGGGTTTTAGGAACCTTCCATTTGTCTTCTTTGTTTATGCAGTGAAGAATGTTCCTCCCACTTGTTCTTTCACTGGCCCTTTTCTCGTGAGATTTGTCACAGATGGTGGGAGGCTTAGCATCATGGGTGCATTCATGCTTCCTCTATTATTGAGTTTTGGGAGAGCCTGGGCAGGCCTCCTATGAAGACGCCTTTTCTTCAGGTGGCCTCGTTCATTGGGCCTATTTTCATTCTTTGGAACCTTCGGCTAGAAAGGAACCATAGAGTTTTTTGTGAGTCTAGATTAGACACTCGTCAACTGTGGACGAAGATTATCAATAGGCTTCAGGAGACTATTTCCGCTAAATGTGATATGTCTGAAAGTATCGATCCTGGGGATGCTGCGGTTGTGCGGGACTTGAGCCTAGGTGTTAATAGTAGGGGTTGCAGTATTGGTATTATGCCCCGTCGTGTCAAGAAACGGGTCTGTCGTGATGGGAAGTGGGCACCTCCTCCAGATGGAGCCCTAAAGATTAATACTGATGGATCTTCTCATGGGAATCCTGGGCATGCTGGTATTGGGGGTATTGGTAGACGTAAAGATGGGGATGTTGTTTTTTGCTTCTCTGCCTACAAAGGGCATTACTCTAATAACCTGATGGAGGCCCTTGCTATCAAGATTGCCATTGAGTGAGGTTGCTCTCTTGGTTGGAGGAGGATTATCTGTGAGTCTGACTCTTAGATTGTTGTGGATATGTTGAACAACCAGAGATTGGATGGTGTTAGTTGGCATTTAGCTTCGATGGTCAGACAGATTTTAAGTGTATGCAGTTCCTTGAAGTCTGTCTCTTTCTGTCACATCCCTAGAGAATGGAACAACGTGGCTGACTGCTTGGCGAAGTGGGCCTCGGAGAAAGGGGATGGTTGGGATATCAATGGTAGGAATGAGTTACCTCCTGATTATCTGGGGATTTTGGAGGGATTTTTATTGGAAGATAGGACTATGTAGTGTTGTTTGGTTTGTTGGCTGTTCTCCTTTCTGTTGAGCCTGTGGCTCTTGCTTTGTATCTTGTTTTGGTTTGAATAAAATTTTTTCCCCCTAAAAAAAAAAAAAAAAGTGGTGCTTGTAATTCTAAGCAAGCATGGCAAATTCTCAATAATGCTTATCAAGGAGCACAAACTGCAAAATTATAGACAATGTGGAAAATTTTTGAAAATGAGAAAATGGTCAATAGTGAAAGTGTGAATGATTTTCTAACAAAGGTAGAAGGCCTAGTTGGTCAAATGAAAGTTCTAGGAGAAATGGTGGACGTCAAGCATGTTATTGATAAAATCTTAAGGAGTTTAGTTCCTAAATTTGATGGTGTGGTTTCTACAATAGAGATTTCTAAAAATCTCACCACTATGCAAATAGATGAACTAAGTGGAATATTGTTAATTGCTAAAGAAAGAATGAAAAGTAATGAAGAAGGTCTAGAACAAGCATTTTCCTCTAAAGCAAGCATAAGAGGTAAAAGAAACACATTTTTTAGGAATCAAAATAAAAATGAATACAAAGGTGAATCGAGCAATTCTAGAGGAAGATGTAATAGTTTCAGAGAAAGAAGTAGAAACTTCAGAGGAACAAGAAGAGGAAGAGGTAGAAATAATGGGGGAGATAAAAAGAAAGTCCGATGCTTTCATTGCAACAAGTTTGGACACTATGCATCTGAATGTTGGAGTAAACAAGGTGAAGCAGAAAAGAGAAATGCTCACAATATTGTTGTTAAAGATAGACAAAATTTGTTTATTTCTTATTTTAATACAAATGTCAATGAGAATAATGTATGGTACATTGATTTTGGATGTTCATCACATATGACATCTAATAAAAATTTGTTTATCAATTTGGATGAAAACCATCATAGTACAGTGGTCTTAGGAGATAATCAATCTCATGGAACCAAAGGCAAGGGTACTATTGTAGTTGCAATAGAATATGGTGAGGTAAAACACATCAATGAAACACTGTTAGTTCTAGCCCTCAAAAAGAATTTGTTGTCCATTGGACAAATGTTAGATAAAAATTATCAGGTGACCTTTGATTAAAAAGAGTGCATAATAAGAGACAAGTTAAAAAGAAATGCAGTTGTTGCAAGAGCAAAGATGACAAGTGATAGGATGTTTCCTCTCCATTCCACCCATGGAAACCAAGCATTAAGGTCTAGTGAAATGAATGAAAGTAGAATTTGGTATCAAAGATATGGCCACCTCAGCTTTAGTGGGCTAATTTTACTCAAGAGATTAAAAATGGTTGAGGGTCTACCTTTCATTGAAAATATAAAAGAAGTGTGTGAAGAATGTGTTGTTGGCAAACAACATAGAGTTAGCTTTCCAATTTGTAAATCTAGTAGAGCTAATCATCATCTTGAGATAATCCATACAGATTTGTGTGGTCCTATGGAAACACCTTCTTTGAATAAATCAAAGTATTTTCTAACCTTCATTAATGATTACTCAAGAATAACTTGGGTATATTGTCTGGTTTCAAAATCAAAAGTGTTTGACAAATTTGTAGAATTCAAGAGGTTGGTTGAAAACCAAAGTGGTAACTACATCAAAGTGATAAGGTCATATAATGGAGGTAAGTACAAATCAAATTAGTTTTTAGATTTCTACAAAAAATCATGGAATCAAGAGAGAGTTCACTACTTCCTACACTCTACAACAAAATGGAGTTGTTGAAAGAAATAATAGGACCATTGTTGAAATGCCAAGGAGTATGATGAAAGAGAAGAATTTAGATAAGATGTTTTGGGTAGAAGCAGTTTGCGCAATTGTATATCTTCTCAATAGGAGTCCTACAAAAGTAGTTAAGGGGATGACTCCTGAACAAACATGGTCTGGGGTAAAGCCAAGGGTTGAACATTTGCGAGTGTTTGGGTGTGTTGCTTATGCACACATACCAAAGGAAAAAAGGTCTAAACTAGACGATAAAGGCCTAAAATGTATTTTTATTGGGTATGGATAAAAAAATAAAGCATATAGATTGTATGACCCAATAGGAAAGAAGCTTGTTATAAGTAGAGATGTGGTATTCAGTGAAGCAACAAAATATACTAAGGAAAATGAAACAAAGGGAAAAGAAATAATGGTTGATGAAGTTGAAGAAGGAGAAGAAGAAAAAGAAAATGAACTCAAGTCTTCTAGTATAGGAACAAGAAAGTATCAAAAATATCAAAGGAGGATAGAAAAAATCATCTATCAACTCTTATGTTGGATTCAAATTTTGAGAAAATGACAACAAGATCACAAGAAAAAGTGAATTATGCCTTGATGACTCAAATCATGGAAAGTAAGGAGCCACAAACATTTGAACAAGCTCAAGAAAAAGAAGAGTGGGTTGAAGCAATGAATAGTGAGATAGAAACAACTAAAAGGAATGACACATGGGATTTGGTTAAGCTACCTCTTGGTAAGGAAATCATTGGTACAAGATGGGTGTATAAAACTAAGTATAAATCTAATTGAAGTATTGATAAACACAAGGCTATATTGGTAGCCAAGGGATACACTCAATAGGAAGGTATTGATTACACTGAAACATTTACACCTGTAGCATGAATGGATACTATAAGAATAGTTTTAGTTTTGGCAGCTCAGCAGAGTTGGATAGTTTATCAAATGGATGTAAAGAGTACATTTTTGAATGGATATATTGATGAGGAAGTGTATGTTTCTCAACCTATAGGTTTTGAAATACCTTCTAAAGAACATTATATTTAGAGATTAAAGAAGGCCTTGTATGGTCTTAAGAAGGCACCAAGAGCATGGTATTTGAGGATAGACTCATACCTACAACAGAAAGGTTTTTTAAGAAGTCAATCAGATCCAAATCTTTATATTAGGATCTCGGCTAAGGATATTTTTTTCTTAGTTCTCTATGTTGATGATCTTATTTACACTGGGAACAATTCAACTTTATTTGCAGAGTTTAGAGTAGCTATGGTTGCTAAATTCAAGATGATAGATTTGGGACAGATGCACTATTTTCTTGGTATAGAAGTATGGAAAAACAGAGGTGAATTATTCAAGAATCAGAAAACGGATCTCAAGCTAAAATCTCAAAGGTATGTCCTATTCCAAAATGAGCTCATGTGGAGAAATCATGAACAAATATTTCTCAAATGTTTAAATTAAGAGCAAGTTGAAGCTGTGATGAATGAGTGTCACCATGGTGTTTGTGGGGGACACTTCAAAGCTAAAACCATTTCCCATAAAATCCTTAGGGTTGCGTACTAGGTGGCCTACTTTATTCAAAGATGTGGCACAGAAGATAAGAAAATGTGATGCTTGCCAACAATTTTCTAGAAAGATGAAATTTTCTAGAGCATTACCCCTTTTACCTCTTGTTGTTGATGCACCTTTTGAACAGTGGGGAATCGATTTTATTAGGGAAATTCAAGAGAAGTCTAGCAATGGATTTAGGTGGATTCTTGTGGCCACTGATTACTTCACCAAGTGGGTAGAAGCAATTCCCACTCATAATGCAACTTCCAAAGTAGTTATTGATTTCATAGTTAGGAATATAATCACTAGATTTGTAGTGCCAGCTTGGATTTTGATAGATAATGCCATGTGTTTCAGGTCTCAATAAGTGTTAGACATGTGTTTTGTGTTTGGTATAAATCTTGTGCATTCATCCCCTTATCATCCCCAAGGTAATGGATAGGTTGAATCTTGTAATAAAAGCCTAATGAAGATTATAAAAAGGACATTGGATTAGAATAAGAAAAGATGGGATGATAAATTGAAGTGTGCTCTATGGGATAATAGGATTACCTTTAAAAGATCTATTGGAAGGAACCCATTTGAGCTGGTGTATGGAGCAGAGGTAAAGATATCAATCAGCATGGAACTACCAGTCTACCAACTGCTACATGATACAGAAGAGGATTAGTATGATACAATGTCCCAGAGGATATTGCAGTTGACTAAATTAGAAGAATAGAGGATAGCTGGACATGATAAAATGTTGAACCATAAGCAAAAAATGAAGCTTTTATTTGATAAGAATACTGTATCAAGAGATTTCGAGGTTGGCGACTTGGTGCTTATTTGGGATGGAAAGTATGAAGATAAGGGGAAACATAGAAAATTTGATCTATTATGGCTTGGACCATATGAGGTCGCTGAGAAATTGGAGCTCAATGTTTACCATTTGATGACTCTAGAAGGAATGCTATTGGAGCTACCCATTCATGGTTAGCATCTGAAGCATTATTTTTCATAGCTAACACTTACCCTAAATTTTGAATACAATCAATAGTCTTATTGTGCTCTAATGTTTATGACCATATTTTGTCATGTATATAGGCCTTTTCTATAAATACATTTGCATTTTTTCTTGTTTGGTGTGTTTTGTGCCTTTTTGGTCTGCCCATAGATCTAGATCCTCGCTGTGACATATTTGCCACACGTCCCCAACTAGAGCCACTATTGGGACCTGTAAAATTTTTCTCCCAAATATGCCTTGTTTTGCCCCAAAAAATCCATTAAAAATCCCCACCTTTTCCATTGCAGTTAAAATCCCTCATATATACTCGATCAAATAGATCTTATATAGAGGTTTTTAGTTCAAAATATTCTAAGCATTGTGTCTTTGTTTTCTTCCTTTGAAAAAATGAACATTTCTAGGCCTTTGTCAGCAAATCAAAAAAAGTGTGAACTAGCAAACTAGTTTGGAAGTTTGTCTTTTTCCCAATTCGTTGATTATCCAATAAGTTGGCAGGAAAACAAGAAGAATGGTGAAGGAAAGAGAGTCTTTATCAACAAGTTTTGAAGTTCGAGAATCCATTGGTTCTCCAATCAAAGAGATCACCGACTGAGGAAAAGTGAAGGGGCTATGAGAGCTTGAAAGTTTCTAAGGAAAGGAAAAGAAGTCGAAAGAAGTTTTCTATCGATGAAGGTTTTAGTTCATGAACTTAATAGTTCACAAACAAGGAGTTTTGCCGATGGAGGATTCATTGATTGAAGAGAAGGAGAGCAAGGCCTTGGCAAGGGGCAAAAAGTAAGTAAAGAGAGTTGTCAGAGGTTTTTTTTTGACAACAAAGGAGGTGAAAGAATGATGATGACTTAGGAAAAATGAAAGGGAAAAGGCTTAAGCCTTTTGTGGGCAAATCAGCTGGTTCGCGAACTGTTGATTTAGCCAACAACTATTCACAAGTTCATCATTTCGCCGATAGGTCGACCAAGGGGAAAAGAAGACAAAAGAAGTGGCAAGTTCATGATAGGGAGAATTTGCCAATAGAAGAGGAAGAAGATAGACAAAGAAAGGAAGAGTTGGAGCTGGTTTGCAAAATGAAAAACATTGACAAGGTAGAAGGAGGCGATAGAGAAGAGGTTTGAAAAGGAGAAAATTTTCTAATAACATAAATAGAGAAAACAATGCAAAGAAAATGAGGCCAAGGTAAAGTGGTTCGTGAAAGTGATATTTCACCAACCAAAGAAGAAGAAAGAAAGAAATTGTTTGAAAAAGGTGAAAATTTTTGATAAAGGGCAAAACTCGTCAAGTTCACGAAAATCAAATTTCACCGACTAAAGGAGAGAGTGAGAAGATAGAGACAAGGCTAGTTCGCAAAAAAAGAAGATTTACCAATAAGGAACAAAGGAGGTTGAAAATGAAGACTAGGTGCCAAAGCAAAAGAAAAGGAAGATGTCTCCCATGGTTCAAAAAGGTCAAAGTTTGCTGACAAAGGAAGAATAAAGTGGCAAACAAGGAGCTCATAAAAAATGAAAAAGGCCGATAAAGGTGGAAGGATGCCCAGTATGCAAAATGGTATAATCAGAAATGAGATAGCTTAAAAGGGAAAATTGGACAACACTTTTAAAGTGTTGTAAAGGCTTTAAAATGGTGATTCTTTAAATCATGCCATGATTGCAAGATTTGTGCAGATAGATTTGTACCCAGAATTTATGATTTTGTAGAATAGTGCCATGCAGGTTGTTGATATAGTGAAATTCTTCAATGCATAGGTACATTTGGAGGACAAAGTAGATAAGTTAGATATTGTAGGTGCTAGGAAAAGGATCAGAACCTTCCTTCTTTATTGTTCCAAGTACCCAAAGAGTGCAAGTAATCTTCTTCTAACATTTTTAGAGTTGACAAAGAATGGGCAAGCTTCTAATTGTGCATACTTCTTGACATTGCAGTGGGAATGAATTTAATGTGGCATGGGCATACTCATTGACTAAGTGTAGTACTTGGGAATAGACATTGAATTGTAATGTTATATATGCATAATTTTTTGATGCATTAATGGTTGTTCAGTTGGGCAAATTTTCTTAGCATGTTTTGAGCTCCAGAAGGTAGATTAGAAAATGCTATTTTTACAATCTTTGTTTAGCATGAAACAGTCATGAAATGTATGTAATATAATTTGCAAATCTTTGTATTAGACCACTATTTTTCTCCATTGTTGTAGATGTTCTTTTTAGCAAACTTAATCACAGTTATAGTTTGCTCTTGCCACATTTAGTTGTGTGAATGTAAGCATTGATTTGAATGAACGTGATAGTTCTTAAATCATTTCCAAGGTTTTGTAAATGATCTTTTCAATATTACATGGGAAATAATATGGTATGGTGTTGGATTATTAAGCATTTTTAGTGATTTGGTACTAATTTTCATGCATTTGATTTATTAAATAGGTAGTTGTACATCTCTTGTAGTTGTTTTTCCTCTGTTGAACATTAGACTCTATAGCCCAATGGATAGGCACTAGTCTGAGTAGCCTTAGACCACCCAATCTCTAAAACAAAACAATACATATATCCTTTAGACACAGTAATAGTTTTTATGCCTCCTCACTATGTAGGATTGCCTTTATCAGCTATATAGGGGTCTTGTAACAACCAGTTGTTCTTAATTTAGTGATAAATTTGGGGTTAAGAAAGTGATTTCAGTTTAGTTTTTTTATCTATTTTTAGTTGTTCATCTAGTTTGTAATCACTACCTGCTTAGGTATACCCCTTGGAACATCCCTCCAGAGTCTAATATGATCTCAAAGAGAAAAGGAGTCTATGCACTCTTGTTAGTTGGCCAAAATCACCCATAACTTGTTGATAAACCTCTCTCTAGATCACCTTGATGACAATCCCTGGGCTAGGTGATTTAGAAATGTTTTACAATTTTGTGTTGCAGTCATTTTTGGGACCCAATAGGGAGTAATCTTACAAAGCATGGATTTAATTGAAATGGAGTTTTTAAACTAATCTAGACTTGAAAAAATTTTAAATCACATGCATAAATATGTAACATTAACAAGTGAAATCTATGTAGTATCAACATTGTTCTTCACCATAGTTCCAAAGTTATGTGCCTAATCCACCACATTTTATTTTCATATATTTATTTATTATAATTATTAAACCTTGACTTGATTATTTAACCAAGACCATCAACCACACCAATATCCAAGATGACCAAACATACCAAAATTCAAAGCCAAATAGCACATGCAAAGGTCTACCACCACCTCATCAAATAGAGTGTGGGTATTTATGTTGCAATAACTATCCTACTCATGCCCTAGTAATGATTATTTGTAAGTTCATAATCTTCCACTATATCCTTTCTCACCCCATTATTAGGTGTTTGTATACAATTATTTCAGTGAACATAGACTTATAGAAAAAAAAATTGAAGATCCTTGGCAATTTCAGAATCTTATGTTGTGCAAATAATGGGGTTTCAATTTTTCTATGCTTTATAAAATGGCATCAAATAGATTTTAGCTTTTGTGTTGAAAAATTGAAGAACTGATGCAAATATCTTTTCCTCAAAAGGCAATGCTTTTGTTTATGTTCTCGCTTCCCTTTAACTCACCTCAAATATTGCAATTTGATATGCTCACTATGATTTGCTTTCAACCATTTTCCCTTTCGAATAAAAGGAACAAATAAAATGAAGTTATGCAACAAGTGCGAGAGGATTTGGAGGTGGAGGGGCTCCCTCTGATCAATCATAGCATGGCAATTACCTTTCTATGAACTTGGAGGAAAAAATGGCAAAGTTTCTCTAGCAGAAGCAGATAGCCAAGCTGTGAGACAACTTTTCGATGTCAAGAATTTCCTATCAGCTAAATATTCCAAGGGAAAATAAATGAAATATTCATTTCATACATTAATGCATTTGTTCGTCTCCTCTCTTTTCCATTTGTTTAAGGATAACTTGATTGTTATTTTGTGGCATCACTTTTATGTGGGAATTTGTAGTTAGTTTAGCAATAAACAGAAAAGTTATATTCATTAAATGTGGGAATTTGGAGTTAGATTAGTTTTACATAGTTTTTTTGTAGTAATATTGTCTTTAATAATACATAGAAAATTTATATAACTTATAACTAAATATTTGTGAATTTGAGCTTATTTTAAAAAATTATATCTAGGGGCATTACTTTTTAAGGATGTGGGCCCATAGAGGGGCTTTAAGAACACAATATATTAAATTTCTTAAATAAATTGATAATTGATATTTTAAATAGATCTATATTTATTAAATTTAATATGTATATTAGCACTACATAAAATGTGGAATACCTCTATAGAAGTGAACAGTATAGCTAAGAAACACTCCTCTAATGTAGCACCTGTAGTGGAAGTATGTACTAGGCCAAAACATGGGTGATTGCAATTTTGACAAAAATGGAGTGTAGATCGTAATGGTGTTGGTGTGCATGAGGTGCTAGGAGTGGCACCATCTCCTTCATTCTCTCTAGCACTAACTTCAATTGCTTGGAAGGTAGCTTGATCAATTAATTTTCTTGAGAGTGTACTCAATTCTCCTAATGTTGACACCACTGCCTATTAGTGAATGGGTGAAACAATAGTGGGAAAAGGAGCAACAATGGGTTGAGGGGCACAGGTCAATTTGGATTGACACATTCCCCTAGCTTATGCTATGGCATGCCACCACCAACACCTTGGAATGATTTGATTTCAAAATAATTGGACTTTAAACACATCTCAAACTAAGCCTATAATTTTCTCAAAAAATATCAAGGCACTTCAAAATTGGCCTCACAAATTTTTGTTTCTATTTGAAGATGCCTACATCATTTAATTGAAATTCTCTTTTCTATTTAGAGCAATGTGTTGGTTTGTCGAAGGGTCAACAAAATACAAGGGCTAGGGTATGTTTGGAAATATGTAAATCAAGGATCTATCTATACAACATTCCATCCAAATTGAATTTCTTCTTCTCCCTTAATAGATGGAACCTATCTAGATTTACATCAATTGATCTAACAAAATCAACAATGGTTTGCATTGAAGATGCAAACTGTGTAACATGTGGGGGCATATTTGGCTCATTTTGGATAAAATCAATTTTTCTTGTAATGTAGTTAAGTTGTCATTTATAATTACTCACAAGTGAGCCTCATCAAATGGAGGGGGTATTTCATATTTGGGTTTTGGAGGGGGGCATATGGGGTGGGGGCTTTTAGGGGGTTTTGGGTGGGGCATGGTTGGGGGAGTTTTTTGGTGGGGGATTTTCAGGTGAGGGTTTATTTTGCAAAACTTGTTCTAATAAAAACTCATAATAAATGGTAATTGATCCATGTATGAGCATTTACCTAAACTAGAGCTATAATTACAAAAAGGAAACATAAATTTAATTACTTATACATCAAAATGTTAAATGCACAATATTTATACATTTAAAACTTGGACATAAATAATACATAGTTTAAAATAATAAATTAAATAAAAATACATTTAAACATTTAAATGCATATCAATACTTATACGTTTAAAACATTTAAACATAACAATACATGTGTTTGAGATATTTATACATTTAAAACTTGCAAATATATAAATATATGGTTTAAAATACATTTAAACATTTAACTACATAACAATACATGTATTCAAAATATTTATACATTTAAAACTTGCAAATATATAAATACATGGTTTAAAATAATACATAACAATTCTATTTAATTCTAATATTTTCTACCTTTGCATTCTTGAATTTCTGGGCTACATTCTAATATGGAACTAGACCCCCATTATTTGAAGAATTTTAAGAGACAAGGGGAATAATCTTAGGTTCAATCATATCTACAAGGATGTGTATTTGACAAAATTTTAAAGATGCAAGAGGAATATAAGTTGAGGTATAAATAGCATATCAAAGGTCATTGTTATATTTTCAAAATCTAATGACCAATAACTTGCTACATATAGATATGTGGGGTGGAATAGTATTTAGATCCCACAAGCAAGTTGATAAAAGTATTTGATCCTCTATATAAAAATCCACTACTTCATGAAGTTGAGGTTTATGTTATGCAAGTGTTAGGGTGAGCATCAAGCCCTTACTTCAATATATTAGTAAAAAATTGCCTATTATGCAAATGTATGTGACAAAGGATATTATGAAGGGATAATTTGATTATATTTTAACAAAGGAGAAAAAACTCCTAGGTTGTGCCACCATTATATGCACACATTGTTTTGAGTAATAAAAACTGAGGGAGAAACCCTAAACAACTATTTGGGGATCTTCTCGTACTATCCTCTAAGCTACTCTCAATGTAGCCTATATCTTTGCATGAACCTAAGTATCACAATAGATTCAAGAATTTAGAAGCTCTTGATGGTGATACTCAAAATTTATCTTAGGTCTAAAGGATAATTATAATTATCCTCTCACATCTACATGGGATCCCACTTGATAAAATTAACATTATGAAAATGATAGGCACTAATTTTAGTTTATTTAGCTCAAATTATCAAATAATTCTAAAAAATATGCATTCTATGACTAATGTCCAGGATTTAAGAAGATCCCTAATGCTTTAAATGGACCTCAATGCAAAACCCAAATATATTAAAATTTTATAAATTGTACCTGTAGAAAATTACCTATAATGGAAATGAAAGGATAGTTGGTGAGGTACTTCATTGGCCCTTAAATTCTAATTTCTAATTAAAATCCCTTGTGGTTAAAATTTTTTTTAAATGGCCTAAATTGCACTTGACACATGTAGGAATATCCCAGGGAAATTTTATGATAGATTAATGGTAAACACAAGGGCTAAAAAGATCATGTGTTTATTATTAAATAAATAGTGAATTAGTTAGATGGTAAAAACCTTGAATCTTGATAGGTGTGTCCTTGACAATTCACATAGGTGTTGTCTTTTCTATTAAATCTTTGTGGTCATAGTCTCCAATTGGACAAATCTCACCATAAAACTATTTGTTGTTGGATTTCATAGTGTTCAAAGGTTGACAAAACTTGGTAGTATCATCCTTTTATTGACTATCAAAACTCTAAATAGCATCTTAATAATGATTTTTTTTAAAAATTGTAATAAAGGATTTCTTTTTTGCATCAAGTAGGGTATCCCAATTGCTCAATCCATGATTTTTGGACATGCATACATAATTATTCATCTATAATTTATTTTTTGAGCACTAGATGTGAGTTTCAAATCATATGACTATTTCAAGTTCACCTAATGTTCAAAAGACCCTTACGATTTACAAGGTGAATAGCACACCTAATCCTAACATAGATCAAATAGCTCCTAGGATATTCTATTTCAAGGAGACCTTAGTTTTACCCACGTCTTCTCTTCTATAAATGTAACAAGATTTTTTAAGCATTTAAGGAGGATGGATTATTTATAGACCCATACTTGTTCAAGCCTTGTCTACTCAATTTTCCCTCTCTTGTTTTTTTATTTATATATTTAGGGTATCTTTGGTTCATGTGTCTCACATCCTTTAAGCCTTTTCTAATGTGTAAATGTGGAAGCTGTGATTATCATTTTTATCTTTTTTCTATATCTATTGATGAATGGTTAAAACTTCTTTTACATTATTATAGTCATACTTGAATCTAAATGATGTCAATCATTAAACTCCATGCTAAAATCTCTATATTAAAATGGAAAAGACTTCTCTTTTGGCACATCACCATTTAATTTCTTCCCTTTTGATTCCAACCAAAATTAGGCCCTATTAGAATGAAGAAGGAACTAGCCTTTCAATCCTAGTAGTCATGTAGGTTTCCTACTTGTAGGACTTCCCTTTGCTAATCTCTCTACATGGCATGGGTGTTGAACACATTTGAAACACTAACATATGTGGTTATATAACATCTTTAAGTATGAACATAAGGGTTAAAGTAACTATGTTGGTTATAGCCCCATAATTGATTAAGACCCGTTTAGTATAGTTGTCATAAACCTAAACTTGTAGATAGAGGGAGGGATTGCCTCATCTAACCATCTCATTATATGAAGTTATTTGTCTAGTAGTGACTGTAAAAAGTATATCCTTAGAAGGAAAATTTAGTGGTTGAAGTTCAAGGTTAACATTATTAACATGAGGTGTTGGAATCCGCTGTGCTAAGTGGCTCATAACCATGGGCTCAAGAAAGGAACTCCTATGAATAGCACAGTTCTTAATAAGGTCCAACATTTGAGGAAAAGTTAAATCATTAGGCTCATGATGACTAAGGATGGTTTTTCTAGATTCCCAACTAGCATAGATTTCCATATCTATGTCAAGTTCTACAAGCCCCAACATGTATCTTGTTTGGGGGAATGTGTACATGGTCGAGGTTGAGGCCTAGGTTCTTCATATTGTGAGTAATAGAATAACTCAATATATTATTCTCATTCACTTTGAAGAAGACATTGAATGGATGTATTATAATCTATATAGGTGGATGTGCCATTCTCCCTAAGATTATGAAATTTACAATATAAGTGAGGATTGTGTTGTGCAAGCAGGATGTTGTGGTTTTTTCTATATTACCTTCACTACTAGTATGAAAGGGAATTCACTTTGAAGTTCTGGTGACATGAATTTTGCATTTTGAACACATTATGTTGGTTTTATGGGATTTTATTTCAAGTTTCTCTCCATATTAATTTAAAATAAAATCTTATGCTTGCCTACCACTTTTAATAGCTGCCTACTCAATGAATAAAGCAATATACATGGATTCATGATAAGTTGGGAAAGGATTTTTTTGAGCCCCTTAACAAATGTTTGCATTTAATGAATGGAGGAATAATTCACAAGGTTATCTTACATCTATGTGGGGAGTAGTGAATAAAGTATAAAGCACCTACGTCCATCAAGTGATGAAGTGGGCAATTGATTCATCAAGCTCTTATCTAGTGTAGAGAAACTCTCTAATGCTAGTGAACATTGTTTTTGTTTTTGTCTATTTTTTGTTTTCTTTTTGTTTTGTTTTATCTTCTAAGGTTTAGATATTATATCATAAATTAAATTAAATTAACATTTAAATAAGTCAAAAGTTCCTTAAATGGGCTAGAAATATCAATCAACCTATTGATTGATAGATCAATTAATATTTTTAGAGTTTCTATTGCATCATAAATTAATTAAATTAACCAAGTTACAAACCCTAAACCCTAACTTTAGGGTTTACAGATTACAACTTAAAAGTCCTAGGGTTTAGAACAAGTTCTAACGTTTACAATAGGTCCTAGGGTTTTCATTTTCAGTGTTCACTATAGTTTTGTTTAGGGTTTTATGTTTGAAAACTAAATTTAAATTTAGAAACATGAAAACAATATAAATAAGACATAAAAAACATTTAAACAAGAAAGCCACCTACTTGAAAACACAAGTAGATTGTTATGGAGATAGGAGGTCAAAAACAACTGTTAGTGAGGTCACCTAATGCAGGTATGCGTTCTGGAGAGATTTTCCCAAGCAGCCTCCTCGTGTAAATAGAGGAAAAAATTAAATCGTTGGGTAGAAAAAAAATGCTTTTTGCAAATGGGTACATGTTTCTAAATAGGCACCCGTTCCCTTTAGAAACACATACACATCCTTAACTGAGTATGTGCTCCTAATGCATACCCATGTAGGAATGGGATCGTAAATCGTAATAGGTACCCATTTCATACAAGTAGGAGTTTAGGTTCAGGTGCCTCTTCCTAAACATGTACATGTTTTTCGTGAAACATGTACCCATTCCTGTAGAATATTTTAACCTCGCGGGACTTCCATTAAAAGTGAACTCAACTTCTTAGGCCCACTATATTTTTTTTGTGTTTGTAGAATATTTAATGCTTATATCAAAAAAGATATTAAGTGTACTTTAGTGAAAAAGAATCTATTGTATTATTTTACGTGTGGTGGAAGAAAATTAATTAAAATTGATTATTCTACCTATATCGCTATCAATGGTCAACAATCTCATACCTTTGGCCTCTTTCGTTCAATATGTCAAGGATGTCCTCTTGCACCAGCTCTGTATGTTCTAGCCGCAGAAGGCTTTGGATATCTTCTTGCTCATTTTGTATCACGTGGGATTGTTCATGGAATTTCTTTACCTAATTTTTTCAACCAGCTAGTTAATGGCCATTTTGCAGATGACTCATTTTTAACATTATTGGAAGAGGAAACTACAATTAACAATGCTCTTGGATGTCTTCAGACCTTCTGTTTAGCCTCAAGTTCTTCTATCCAGTGGCACAAAACTCTATGTTACAGGCAATCTATTCTTCCCATTCCTCATTGGATCCAACAGTATGGCTGGCATTGGGTTGCTCATGGTGAAATCTTCTGATTTCTAGGCATCCCATTTGCCTTCCAAGGCACGTCTACAAATCTCTGGCAAGCAGTTCTTTCCCGAGTGGAATAGAAACTTGCCTTCTAGATTACTATGCCACTATCTGTGGCTAGCAAATTCCAAGTATGTTCTAAAGTTTTAGCAGCAACCCATGTTTACTACTCTTCTTGTTGGGCTCCTTCCAAAGCCTCCTATGCCAAACTGGAAAAACTTTTGAGGGATTTCCTTTGGACCTCTTTTGAAAATTGCCATGGTTTTCACTGTGTTGCATGGGAGTTTTGCTTCTTACCCAGAGATTCAGGTGGCCTTGGTCTTCTTTCTACCCAGTGCCAAGGCACTGCTTTGTGTGTTAAATGGATCATTCGTGCTCTCTTTGGTAGTGAGGCATGGAAAATTTTACTCCGGCACAATATAGGAATGGGACATCCTGTTCACAAGCTTGCATGGAAAGGGATTGGTTTTTCAACAACCCTTGTTATGAGAGAGTCAGTGCAAATCTCAGGTACATTTGTGGCTAAGAGCATTTGGAAAGCCTGAGAGAAAGTTAAACCATGGCTCTGCTGGATTGGAGATGGGTTTTGAGATGGTCTCTCATTCAATCAATAGAACATTTGGTGGTCACCTCTCTTGACCAATAGAGGCTAGCCATTAGCCAAATTGCCTGGCATAAAATCTCTTAGACTTCATAAAAGATGTATCCAAACTTTTCAGGATATTTTTCATAGACCCATCATGAGCCTTATGGAATGGGAACCTCTTCGAGTTAAATTTGGCCTTCAAAGGAATGATCAGGCTACCTATGATGGAATTGTCAGTGTTATTCTGGCAGAAATGCTTCAAAAAAGTGAGAATCCACTCCATCAAGCCTTGGTGGAAAGACTGGAAATGGTATCCAAACACACCAATGTATCATTATAAGCCAAGGCTTGCTTACAGGTGGTTCTCGCCTCATTTGTCAATGATAGATACGCTCAACAAGCGATGGCTGCTTCATAATTCACTGCCTACTTGGCATAACAGATTTTCCGCTGTTTGGTCGACCATCCTTGAGCCAAATCTAGCACATTTTGCCTAGTGCCTTCTATTTCAAGGTTTACCAGTTGGAGCAAGGCTTTTTCATCTTGGGGTTTAGGATCCCCATTGTCCTTTTTTTGGACAAGCTAAGACTTTTTAGCATCTTTTCTGGTATTGCACCAGAGCTCAGCAATTTTGGCTATGGATTTATGATTTCTTTATGCCTTTTAGACTAGAGCCTTTATCATGCTAGGTAATACTTCTAGATGATTCTCTTAGGTTCCCTACAAGATTTACTCATATTTGGCATATTTTCAGAGTGGAGATTCTTTTCACAATTTGGAAAGATCGTAATTCTTGTATATTTTCAGACAATCACATTGGAACAACTATTTCTCTTTATATTAAAGCTATTATCTATTCTAATGTTCTTCTACAGATACAAGTTCAAGCAAACAAAGTGGCTCTTGAGGTTGCTCACTTACAAGAATAGTTGGATCATTGGGGTAATGCTCCTTGCACAGTGGCACGGGTTCCTCCCTCTCCTTCCTCTATCAGAGCTCATTCGCCTTCTCATGGCCACAGGCGAAGGAGTGGATCTACCAGGGACTCCCGGCCACATTCTCAGCCTCCTCCTCGTGCACCTCGCCATCGCAGATGCTCGTCCTCTCCATGTAATCATGGCTGGACATCAGGTCGTCCTGCAGGTGGTACAAATGACAATTCAGGTTGGCCCTCTGGTGACAATGCAAGTTGGCCTACTTGTGACAATATAGATTGGCTTGCTCCTGATACTTCCAATCCAACCAACACAGGTTGGGATAGCAACAAAGTTTTTCCACGCTTAAATTTGGCCATTTCACCAGAGCACCAAGAGTCAAATGCAGAGAATGAAAATCAGGAGAATGATGATGGGTGGGCTCCACCAGATGTCATCCCGGACCCCGCAACAATTTGGGGTAACCCGGATGACAGGGATCCCCCGTCTGCAGGTGTTGCTTTAGCTGCATAAATCTGCATAGTATTATGTTTTTATAATTTATGTTATGATATTACGAGTGTGTACCCATTGGCATTCTAGAACATTCTGGACTATGCCCATATGACCGACTGTTGTTTGGGGTGTGCCTTTATACCACCCAAACTATTTTTTGTGAAAGTGTTTACTTTTATCTTATGATTAATAGATAATTTAGCATTTTCATTAAAAAAAAACAAAACTAGACTACTCCATAGACACACGTCAACCTCGTGTAAGTCAGCGGCTGGACTTGGCATAGCCGCCAATCCGATGGCGATTACTTTTCTTTTAAACGTTGTGCGCTACTCCTTAGATCACTTAGCTGCCTAGCGGCCGCCCCACGATCCTTGAGACTTGCAAGAAAGTTAATCCTTTGGAACCCACAGGACATTTCTCTATGGAATAAATTTGACGTTTGATATTCTTTGACAATGACAGTCTTATACATATCGCAGGCATTGCTTTGGCAATATTGTCTGTCTCGGCTTTCCTCCGTGCCTTGCTCTCAGACACCAAACAAAACTTCATGCCATACATGCTGCCATTTCATCTAGATATTATAAACATGTTTTCAAGGATTTTTTTGCTCGATTCAAGTTTATTAATTCTGTGCATAAGTTCTTCTGGAGACTGTGGTGATTGGAAGTAGCAGTCGCATCTACAATATCTGATAAAATTGCTCTATCCTTTATGCATTGATAGATGTCCATACCCTGTTCCAAAGCACCATTTCATTTCTTTACAAACTGCTCATTCTTCCGCCAGTTCTACAGAGAGTGTAATATCTATGGTAGTGGAGACTTCATCTTTGGCAACGCAGCTGTGGTTTTCCACATTACAAATCTAGCAGAGCATTTCCAACTATAATATCTGAGAAAAACCCTCCTTCCATTATGCTTTGATAGATGTCCATACCTTGCTCCAAAGCTTCCATTTTGGCACAGGAAGGGAGGATGCTGGAAAAGGTTGTGGAATTTGGCTTTACACCTGCCAATTGCATTTGCTTGAAAGTTTCTAAAGCCTTTTCAACAAATACATTTTGTGCATATCCTGCAATCATTGCAGTCCTGGAGACCACATTTCTTTGATGGATTCCATACCCTCGAAAGTTTCTTAATCCTTTTCAAGAAATCCATTCAGTGGATATGTTGCAATCATGGCATTTTATGACACCACATTTCTTCTTAAGGCATTTTGTCAAACTGTCCACGTGCCTTGTTTATGCTTCCACATTTCACATACATGTTTAGCAGGGCATTTGCAACTACAACATCTAACTGAATTGCCCCTTCTGCTATGCTTTGATGGATGTCCATACCCTGTTCAAATCTTCTATTTATATCTGTTCAAATCTTAGTTTCGTACTCCTACAAGCTCTGTTGAATAAAAAACGAATGTTCAATAACAATTTTATACCTCATCTACATGAAGAAATGGTAAATATTTGTTAAAAATGCCCTGACTGCACACACATTGATCCAAACAGTTAGTAGAGTTGGCTGCCGGCATAAGATGAGCCGCTGCAGTTAGCATGGCAGTTTGTCTAGCCACAGCGGGCGGTGCATAAACAAATAGACCAAGCAATGGTAAGTAAAAGGGGGGAAAGCGCCTTTTTAAGTGCTATAGAATCATGGATACATGCCTTGTTAAAGTTGCTTCACTTAGTTGAAGGCATTTTTTAAAGCTAAAAGCTTCCTTCTCAAGATGATACTTTTTAAGCCAAAAGCTTCAATTTAGCGTCACCTTTTAATACATGCTTTATGAAGTGGAGATTTTTTTAAAGTACAGCTAAATACTTTTTTACGCGATGTCTTTTTAAAAAATTATTTCTTGACATGTTTATATTGTCTTTTATAAAGCACGGGTATGGAAATATACAGCTCTAAATTTAATGGTTCTGGGCCTAAATTTGACAATCAACCCTGCCTGTCAAACAATTTTTTTTTGTGACGGTCATCTATTTAAATTTGCCTTTCAAATATTAAAGCTTATATATATATATATTAAAAAAAAAAAAAGAATAATTACATAAATTTTGACAGTTTTGAAATCTTCCCTTTAAAGTGATACAATCTTCCTAAAATTTTAATTGTATTTTACGGCTAAAATAACTAAAAAACGGACATACAGCCATCAAATTTAGGCCTTGGTTCTATGATTGTATATAATTACTATAAAATATAATTAAAATTATACTGAGAATATATAACATGAAAGGGTTGATTGTTGATACATTGTCAACATTCTTATAGAATTATTTTTTTATATATTTAATTTAAGCATTCATTAGATTTAGATTCAATATATATGAATTTAAGATCATAGTGTATATTGGTATTTTATGATTCTAAGTGTATGATATATTTGTTGTTTTTTTTTAAAGTGAACTTTGATAACATAAATAAACAACACACCATTTGACAATTATTTATTCTAATTTAAGAGATTAATATACTCATAAATCTAGACCAACAAAATAATTACACGAAGAAATGTTCTACAATAACAATAGTATTGATAAAAATCATAGACAATGACATATATTTTAAAAATCTAAAACTATAAAATAACTCTTAAATAAATAAAAATAAAATAATTCCCCGTTAATGGGGTGATAATGTTACACCCAACAAAGGAGAAGGGAAACAAGGTGAAGTCCTCCAGCAAAGGGATGGGTGAAGCTAAATCTCGATGGTGCCTCAAAGGGAAACTCAGGCAATTCGGGAGCAGGATGCTTGGTTAGAGCTGGGCAAGGTAAGACTCTTGGGAAGGCGGCAAAGAAGCTAGCAGATGGGACCAACAACAAAGTGGAGTTCCAAGCGCTTATCATTGGTCTCAACCTATGTCGATGTTTAGGAGTTAAAAGGGTACAGGTGGAAGGGGACTCAATGGTAGTTATAAATGCCTTGAGAACCAAGGTTATGTTAAATTGGAAGTTGAAAATGTTGTTGAATGAGGCTCTTGACATATTGGGGTAAGTGCAAAAAGTTGGGGGGCCAAAAAGTGGCAAACATTTTTTCAAAAAAAAATAAGACATAATGTGAGCACGTTATAAAACGTGAGTGCATTATAACGTGCTCACATTATGGTTTGGTAATGACAAGCCTAAGGCTCGGCAAAAACAAACCATAACGCGCTCGCGTTATAACGCAAGCGCGTTATGTTTAATTATATATATAAAAAGAGCATTTATGTTCATTTGATTTCTTTTATTCTCTCTACACCCACGTCCTGCAAACCCTAAGAAGTGCACTCAAATTTTTGAAGACCCAATTTGACACCAAAATCTCGCTGATTCATCACCAAAATGCCACCATGACGTCGAGCATGCCAAAGGAGTGAGTTTTATTTTATTTTTGTCTGAATTTGTTTCTAAATAAATAGGTTTGAGTTAATTTTTTATGCAAATTTCCTTAATTGTCAGGAAATGTTAATGCACCTCCTCCTCCTTCTCCTTAAAATCCACAAAATCCTGAACAGGAAATACCTATCGAAGAACAACCTGAACAACAAACTCCTCCATCCATTCCTCGACATGCCCTTGGAACACAAGAAAATCTAATGGGACAAATTGAAAACAATAAAAAAGAAATTGAAGACAATTGCAAGGTTGAAAGATCCTTCAACTTCAACCTTGCATAGATCCACGCTTGCTCAATCTCTTGAATCTATGTTATCAAATGTAGATTCAATTAGCAAGCAAATATCTAGTTGGTCAGATAAGAGGAGAGAGTTTAGAGAGTATTATGCAGACAAGCTATCATATGAAGAAGTGAAAAAGTTACAAATTATGAAATTGGACTTGTGTTCCATTTTCACAAACCCACAAACAAATCAACCTCCACCTATTACATGCAAGAGGTTTCCTATCCATTGGTGCATCAACCAAGCGATAAGGGACAATTTTGGGTAGAAGTGGTGGATGGTTTTTGACCATCCTCCATGCAATAATAATGAGGTCCTGCAATACTTTTTAAGGAAACTCTAGTGCAAGTTTGTCCTCAATAAAGTGCCAAACTATTTTGATATGTGGTAGTTTTAGGGTAGAGGTGGGGGGTTAGACCAGGGGCACATGTTGATCCACAGCAGCCAGTGAGATAAGTAATTAGCAAACCAGCCCATAAGCATGTGTTTATCCCTTCCATTGTGAAGGAGAGTGTTGAGGTTGAGACACTTCAGTCCATTAGTGCCTTGACCCAGAGCATCATAGAGCATGTCAATCCTGCAATATAGTGTGGGTTGGGAGATAGTGTGAAGAGCAGGGTTCCACCCCATACTTGTCAGACTTGCAGGTCAACCTTTGGTTATGACTCCATGGATAGTCAAGATGCAAGTACGCAGGCTACATCTGCAACTGAGTAGATGGTGATGACAGATACCCTCCTGAGTGAGACTTTCGGCCTTGATACTTAAGTAAATATTAGCAAGTTCATTGAATTTAATTTATTAAATTTTATTTTTGAAATGCAAGATTAACTAATTTAGTTTGATGATTTTGATGAAATTTTAGGGTCATAGCATTGATGCAGTTCTCAATAGTACTCCACCTGCATTTTACACTATGATATCTACTGTCGGGGTATGTAACTAGTAAACAATTATAAATATTACATGTGAATAGCATTGTTATATGAATGGTATTCTAATATCTAATTTTGGATGTTGAATAGGTTAATCTTGGAGATTTCACAGCAACACCTGGCAGTGGTGGTGTAGTTCAAAGCTTCACTGAGGTAATAAAATAAATAGTTTAACTAATGAATTGTACTAATTAGATTTTTTATTTTATATTCATATCGTTGATTACATTACATTGCACATCTTTTAAACTCAAAGCATTATTAAACATTGCATTTAATAGCTTGATGTTGATAGATGACAAAATTTCAATTATAATATAGTTAAATTAAAAAAAATGCCTCAAAGAAATGTGCTCTCATGGAATGCAATGAGAAGCATATGAATAGACAAGGACATCATGATGAGACCACTTTTCTTTGAGGCATATTTTCAAACAACTCACTGCCTCGTCTATTCTACCACATTTTCCATACATGTCTCCCAAAGCTTGTTGATCCCCTCCACACTATTCTTCGACAAATTCTCTCTAATAATCTCATCCAATTACCACCAATTAGACCCCAGGACATGACACCAGAGAGGGGCATCAGCCTATGACATCTTATATAGCATATGATTGACTCGAACATTATCTAGGCTTTACGTATTAATTATGGGGGCAATAAGTCATCCCTAACCAAAATCTTCAAATCTACACTAACCCTTTCCCCTACAAACTTATGTCAATCCTATTGGCTCAATTTCTTCCATTCCTACATCTATAAGAAAGAGCTATAGTATATCACCAAGAGAGCAAAATCTTCACTATGATTATGTGTAATATGTGTCTAGTTGTATCATAGTGATGCATTGTTGATAATGAATATCATAGTGTGCTTTATTGTGTGTACTTCCATGTTTAGGTGAACATGTGTGTATGTTAGGAACCATGACTTGCATCACTATTCTAGTTTCATAATTGAATAATGTTGTTTTATTTTCAAATGATGCAGGCTGTGGAGACACCTCCCAAAGTTCATAGGGCAATGGAGCATGGTGTGTCCACTACAATTCATAGCTCCATGCCATTGACGGGGGTATGAGGAAGATTAGTAAATTTCAATTTACATTCATTGTTATAGTTGTTTATTTTTGAAAAATGAAATGATTATTGATTTGAAGTTTAATTTCTATCTGGATGGTTTCTATAGGACATGACATCACCATAGCCTAATCTTGCTACTAAGGCAAATGAGGAAGCAGATTATATGGTAGTGGTAAGTGATTATTTTGTTAAATGTTTCATTTTTTATAACATGTAATTTCTATATATTAATGTCTATACTTTTTATTGTAACAGCTACAGATCCACGAAGAACTAAATAGCAGGAGCAACCCTCGGGTTCCTAGTAGACTACCCTCATACACGTCTCCATCCTCCCGAAGATCGAAGGTTGCTCGTGTTCTATTCCCTTCACCAAACAGAGGGGAATGAATGCTTATTGGGGTCCTTTGTTGTATGCCTATATGGCATTTGTGGATATAGATTTTTTATTGCATATAGGAGACATTGTATGCCTATATGGCTATTTTGTATATATGTTATACTTATACCAACTGATATTGATGTATGCATATGGATATTTGGTTAATACAAATCTTTTTTATTGATGGCGTCCATATTTGCATTATAAATCTATGTTTCAATAGATATTTTTAGATGGTTACTTCAAATATTTAAAGTCCAATTGTATTACATAGGATGTTTGTTAATCCAATAAGCCAGCTATTGTTATTCAATTATCACCTAAACTTCATTCTGGAACTAAAAGATAAAAGTTATATTTAAAATAAAAATGAATTATCATGTTGAATAGAAAATATTCATATTCTTTATGAGTTGCTCAATTGAAAATATTCAAATGAGTATGCTAATCCATATTCTTTATGAGTTGTTCAATTGAAAATATTTCTTAATTTCTTGTTATTATACCATATTGGGATGTAAAGAGTATGTTTGTTGTTTTGAATAAGATAGTCAAAATCATATGCTTATGAGCACCTAATGACCATCGTGGTTATTAAATGCAATTCCTCTTGCATATAAGGTGAGGTTATGAGAGTACATTGAGTCTTATCTAATTTTAGTATGCAACATAACATTGGGGCTATAGGCTTCCATAAGTCATCAACAATCAAGGTTCAAGGTTGTCATTGAAGTCAAAGGGTCAAGGTTGTTTGTCATTGATGTCAAGGTTGATGCCATGATGTTGATAAGGTGATACAGTGATTCAAGGTAGGTGATGGTTAGGAGGTGCATGATGTTCTGAATATAGTTTTCATGATAAGGTCTCTAAGTTCATGTTGATGCTGTATAAGACAAACATGGTTCATATGATTCAAGGTTCATGTTCATGGTGGATGTGGTTTTGTTCATGCAAGGTTTTGTTGTGAATATGGTTTTCATGATAAGGTCTATCTTGGAAGGTTGATATGATGCAAGGTTCAAGTTCATGGTGGATGTGGTTTTGTCCATGCAATAAGAAGTCAGAGAAGACACAAGCTTTCATAATCATAATTCAATGTCATCATCAAGGAGAGTTATATTTATCAAGGGGAGTCATGAGTTTGATTCAAATGTGAATTTGTTCATGTCGTAGAACCCTAAGCCTATGATAAGTGTCATACTCTAATGTCTTTCTTCTGATGTCCCTAAGGTCTCTGAAATGTCCTAGATATCTCTTGATGAAAGTTAGAATGTTTAAGTCTTTCTTATTGATAGTTAGGGTTTGCATGTTGGGCATTAAACCCTAAAAAGAATCTACTTTTCTTAAGATTTAAAACCCTCAATTGTCTATCATGTGTAAAGTGTACTTTTGTTTTAATTTAATATTGACTTATAATCACAGGTTACTATCACTTAAGTCAACCTACTAAAGGGTCTTTAAGTTATTAGTTCATCGGCCCTTCAACCTAACTCAACTGGCCTCTTTGGTAAACTCTCATAAGCCCAAGTACCAAATCATAATCGAAGGTCATATTTAATTAATATGATGGTAGAAAAAAGGATTAGAAGGTCAGTGTTTAAAAGGAATTTGAAATACAAATAGTCATCTCTATGTAGTTGAATTTGATGGGCATGCCTTTATAAAAGTCTAAAAGACAGCTTTATGCAGGATAGTTAGTGTTTGTATCTTGGACTATTTTGGCATATTTGGGTGTGAAACAGGACCATGCCTAGCCTAAACGTACCCATCTAGACACGTTGGAACTATCAGTTTGGCCGCATGAGGAGAAGAACAAAAGTTACACCCCTCTGCAACTTTACACTACCTCCTTTTGACAATTTTTGGGGTAGCATAAAATATTTCACCATGGGTAAACACCTCAGAGATATAAAAAATTGAGAGAAATTACTTTAGATGAAATGTCTCTAAGTGACACTATTCCTGAGTAACAGCTAATCAAAGATTGTTGTCTTTTTGCACTTTGGACTCTTCAGGGATATCATCGATACAATGTAGCTCAGACTATTTTGGCATGTTTGGGTGAAAAACAGGACCATGCCTAGCCTAAACATACCCATCCGGACACGTTGGAACTGTCAGTTTAGTTGCATCAGAGTAGGACACCAAAAATAGAAAAATGCAAAAGTTGCTTTGTGCAACTTGACAACATTGACACTTTTTTGCAACAAGACTCAAAGACTCAAACTGACCCCAAATTACTTGAAGTAACTCAAAAACATATGAAATGGTCTTAGAAGACCTTATTACATACAATTGACTCAATCAAAACAAATTTTCACTTTTTGACCCCTCTTGGAGGCATGTCAACCTGGGTGTCCCTGCACCATTAGTGCAACTGAAGTCGATCAAGTTTTCCTATTAAGAAAAAGAGCTTCCCTTAGCTTCAAGAAATATAAATATTCTATCCTGATAAGGCCAACCATGTGAAGGTGGAATCTCATGTGGCCTCACCTAAGACCTAAGACACGTGTATTCTAGTAGACATAGGACACCTAAGACACATATTGTATAGTATGTATCTAGATTTTATAGACATCGTAGACCTAAGACACCTAGTCTTTATACCTTATCGTAGTCTAGACTTAAGTCAACCAGACACCTAGATTATAGTTCTACCTAAGACACATATTATGGTAGACCTAGTTGACCACCTAGATTAAATTATAGAAGACACCTACCTAGAAGATACCTAAATCATTCTAGATTATACCTTATTCTAGTCTCTAGATAGGTTGTTGATATATAAAATGTATGTAAGACACCTAGATTAGATTAAATACCCTTTTTCTAGTCTCTATCTACGTAGTTGACATATCGTATATACCTAAGACACAATTAGAGACACCTATTATCTAGTTAGAAACCAAGACACCTAGACACACCTATATTTTATACATTACCCAAATTTTATACATTACTCTCAGGATCAACTTCATCCATCACTTAGGTCTAACCCCATGAAGCATAACATGATGATGTAAAAATGTGTATATGTGTAAAAATGCAGCAGCAAATAAAAAGAGACAAACCTTACAAATTAATGTGCATACTTACAACTCAATGTAACATGAATTTACAAAATCAATGTGAATACTTACAAATTAATCCAATGAACTATTTGGGTCTTCTCTACTCTTTATTGTGTCAATTATTACCTCATGGTCTGACTCACGTACCTTCCACAAGGTCTTGTTCAAAGGTCTACCCTGATATTGTATCAAATGAACATTGGATGCCATGACAAGGTTTGAGTAATGAAGAATCTTCCAATGCATGTCCAAGTCCTGAAATAGCCAAACCTTAACATTCTTATGTGGGTACCTTCTAAGCCATGTTCCAGTAACAACCACTGTGCCTATAGGGTATTTGATGTTTTCTCCATCTGTAACTGGGGCCTCTAATTTCTTTTTGGCCTCAACACAACGACACAAGTAATAATATGTTCCCTCTTCGTTATCTTCATCTACAACAACTGCATATACATGCCCTACATTGATATGTGTAGCAAATTAGATGAAATTAGTCAACATTACAAAAACACTACAAAGTAATATGACATTAGGAATTTCAAAAACTATACAAATAGATATATTACCTGGTTGAACTAGATTTGATATGTGGTCAAAGTCGATTGATGATTCCATCTATGTTATTTCCAGTGCCGTCGGGGGCCAATACGTGTCAAGTGGGCTAAGATAACTTAACTGCCATTCGTCAACCCACTCCTTTGACTCGCACTCATCCTAGGCTTGAATTGTACAGGAAGAACAAAAACATTACATATTTTACATATAGATACTCCATGAACCTGCAATTGAGCTTCTGAAAGAGTGCATCTCACTTGATCCTATCAGTGTAGAACAGTCCTCATATGGTGCAATGTTAGTATCATCTATCAACCAAAAAAATCTACGAACTGAAGACTTACTTTCATTACCTGGACCCATGGAAGCATTACACCACTCAACGATCGATTTTGCATCTGTCAACTTTCCATTGTCTTTATACTTTAACTCTTCTCGTGATATGGCTCTTTTGATACTTGCTCCTGCACCATCATGCTCCCCCTTTCCATGCCCAGCCTCACAAAATTTCCACATATGCTGAACACCTATAAAATTATGCCTCCTGCTCAGCCAATAGAAATTTCGTGAGTTCTTGAATTGTGATGCACAGTTATCTAACCATATGATATGCTGACTAAATAATATGCCCCTTCTAGCCAAATCATTGTAGAACACTTGAAAGCAACCTTGCACGAACTCCATAGAATGCGTGCGATCATCACTGATATAGAAATGATACTCCCTTATGATCTTTCTGTCATCCTCTGTACTATCATTCGCATGAATGAATGTGATGTGCACAAATATAGAAAACTATGTGGAGTTGTAATATTGTGATTGCACCTCACACTGTGGCTGTAGTCTGAAGTTCTCTGCAAAGTCAATGACTGAAACAATTCTACCAACTAGAAATGTGTCCTTGCATAACTTGAATTACAACTCCAACCATCAAGCTCTATGGGCATGTCTTGCATACTTATACACTATGTTGTCATGAAATATATGCATAAACTAATACACTAGAATCTTTTCAATAACTAATTCACACTTCTTTACTTCTTTACCATCTTTTGTATTGTATGCCATTGTTTTATACTTGCCAAACTCTACTAGTTCATTTCCAACTGATGTGTTCTTTCCATATGTTCACATATTGGCATACATTGCAAGCCACCACAATGGTGACATGTGCCATCCAAGCATAATTTCTTGTAGAATATTTGACCTTCCTCTCTTTCATATAAAATTCTTGATATGAAGTCTTTTGAAGATGTTGGTGAGGCACGTATGCTACAACCTTGCAAAACATTGTTAGTATGCAAATCTAAACATATAGACCAATAAACATCAAAATGGTTAGAAAATTTAATATGTAATCTACAACAACAAGTAGTGCATGTGTGATTTGTTAGAAACAAGGTAGATAACTGAGAGGGGGGGTGAATCATTTATCTCAAATATCTTAACTTTCTTTTCTCCTTTAATATTTAGTGCAACATCAAAACATATAAGCATACATAATCATGAGAGCAGAAATAAAATCAACACACATAACACAAGGATTTTTACATGGAAAACCCTGTTAAGAGAAAAACCACAGGGTGACTAACCCAAGATTGTATTCTCTATTAAAAGAATAAGATGTACAAAATGGCACTTGCCAATTAGGGCTCACTGCTTGAGCACACTGCTCACAAGAGGCACACTGCCTACAAGAGACTCATTGTCTACAAAGTTTATAGAAGGTAAATAGGTGTTTGAACTGATGAGAGGCATCCACAAGTGTTGAATTTTAGTTCTAGTTAGGCTCAGTATACTGATCTAATGCACTTCCTTCTTCCCCTACTCTAGTGCGACTGCTCTGTCACATACCAGACTTGTATTGCTGATTCCACACTTATCTCTACCTTTCTTTGCACCTTATTTCATCACATCTATACACTCAGACACCTTCATACTGGAATTCATCTGGTATGTATATCCGTACCAAGGATTTCAACAACTTTCTAGTTGGCAACCAGAATACTCAAGATATTTACAAAATACTGATCTGTCAGCTGAATCCATGCTTGATATGTGATGCGTATCAAAATCATAGACATTGAAGTCATCAATCATATTGGCCAATATTATATGATCCCTTAAATAGTTTGATCAACATCAATTACTCATCTGGATTGAAGTCTAATACTCTGTCGGTCAGTTTTTCCTCAGTTTGCTCTACCTATCAGGAACCCAACACTCAGATGCTCATATATTTTCCATGTTTTATCACCGGAGGTTCAATCTCTAGAATATAGTAGTCATGATACTCCTCTTGACTTGTCCAAGTCCATAACTTGTTGAGTTAGACCATCTAATTGATCCGGACCTAATTGTCAGACCTTGTTGCATGTTCTGTTCTTGTTCACCGGACCAACACACTCTTCAATCTGACTTCCGGTATAGGCATATTATGTGTTGCGTATGTGTGGGATAGACTTTGTTGCCATCAATGACAACACTCATGAAGCCACATAGTGTCTCTTGCCAACATGATTTATCTTGACATAGAAAGGTTTTAGCATTTCAAAATATCTTTGACAAATTTTAGTTTGAGGATGCTTCTCTAGAAATTTACCAAAAAATTGTGTTTGAGTCATATCCAAAAAATGCTTTGGATGTTGCTCATGGTTCTGACTACTGATTATCCTTCTTACCACATCCCTTTGATTTGGAGATACCCTTGTGTAATTCTTCGAAAAGTCTTGAATTAGTGATCTCAATGCTTCAACAATTGGTTTATCTTTTCATGGTAGTCTCCCCGAGAACGCCCATAATAAATTGGCATTAGTGTCCTCAATTCTGTCTTCCAATGGCTCTTGATAAATTTTTCCTATTAATTCTCAATGGTTGATTCGCCTTTCTAATGAGACGAGCTTTCGTCATTTGGCTACTTACTATAGTTGATGTAATCACACACCGTGTTGCATTACTATCTTTTGTGCGTGAGGTGTTACCCACACTCTCATACACACTCATTAGATTCTTGATAATAGATTTTTCACTTGAAGCCTCTAACGTTCTCAACCCAAGAATCTTCATGATGGACCTATACTTTATACTTTGTCTCATTTCAACAAATAATTGACATCTTGCGGTCTCATTTAACTTTTCAAAGAACAATCTCCAAATCTTATGAGCATATCTTCTACAAGTACATTTTGGAATCTTACCTTCCATTAGCTACAAAATATTCTCATCAATATCAATTGAATACTTTGGCTTTCTATGCAAAATTTTGGGTGGTGTTAGGTTAGGTAAATTCATCTCAACATTAGGAATTTCATCAATATTTAAATGAGATGGGCTAGATGGTATACCTTCGATTGAAGATGGAATAGATGACATACCTTGAGGTTGAGGTGGGAACGATGGCATACCTCCTTCATCACATGTGACTAATGATGTACTCTCAACTTGGGATGCGGTAGATGGTGTCCCTACATGTTGACTTGCAATAGAGGACATGTCTCCAACTATGGTATTCAAATCTCTCATAGCATGAAGTTTTTGCATTCATTCTCTTTGTGCCGCCAATACCATATCTCTTTTGTGATTGTTGTGGTTCCTCTTTAATTGGCATGTCTTCATTTATCATGTCCAATTTCCTCTTCTCACGAAGTTCCCTCATAGCCGCTGCTTTCTTTTCATTCTTAGCTTCTATCTCTTCCTGTGTTGGTTTAATTCTTGATCGTTTCCTCGGCATGATGAAGAATTTGTCTATAGCATGATAAAGAGACCAATATTAGTTCCTAAGAAATGAATCCATACAAATAACTAAAATATGTCATTCAACCCTTCATAGTAAATGTACATACAATCATCATGTAGAAGAGTAAATGTCACTCAACCAAAATAGGTACAAAGCATACTAAGCATTATGGTACAAAGTTCACTTCAGTCCTAGATGAGGATAAGGTCAAAGGAGAGTCACCTATTGAGGCTACAAGTGAAGAGTACATGGGACTTCATGTTGACTACTTGTTGATAACCATCTAGTCATGAAAGGATATGTGATTGAGATTGTGGGAGACATCATACTAGGGCAATGCCAAACTCAAGTAGATAATTATGTGCATTTTAGAGGTAAATTATTCTAGGTTGAAAACTCATGTTTTTAGGCAATTAAGTTGCATAAGGGTTAGGGTTTGTAGAGAAACTCTTTGGAAGGTGTTTGTAATGCTTGAAAAGGTTGAGGCAGACCCAATTTGACATGTTTTGTGTCTTGGTTTGAAGATTGGAAGCTTGGATATCAAAAAACCTATAGTGACCTATTTCCACAAGTCTAATTAGGCCTCTTGTCAAGTGGGACAGTTAATTATGGAATCATGAAGGCACTATGACATGTCTTCTTTTGGTGAAAAGTGATGCTTTCATGTAGGGTTTTGATGAAAGAGCATTGTTAAAGTGTGGATGACAATTTAGGAAGCACAGGCAAACATATTATGATGTGTTGGAAGCATTGCCCCCTTTCGATTGAGTTGAACCCTACCTCTACATCACATACCTAGGACTGTCATAAAAATCATTAGAATAATCTCTGTAATTTAGGGTATTGAATGGTATATAGTCGATCAAGGTAACCACCATCTTGTGCTAACAAAGGACAATTAGGAAAATTTGAAATATTGTTGTTTCATGTGCATACAAATCATCATGAATAGGTGCATAAGGAATGTCCTAGCCCAAGATATGTGCATACAAATCATCATGTCATGTGCATACTTATATGATCTTGGCACCTATTCATTTTTATTTTAACTTGTTAATATGACAAGATAATAGTGGGATTGTATTTTTATTATGTTGTAAGGATTTATTCTTGTATAGTTTGACATCATGGTATGTTAAGGTATGTTTATTACACATATTATTCAAAGAGCCCAAGTGCAGAAAATATACATAGCATCATGTAAGATTGTAGGTTGCTTTCGTGATTGGGAATGTGTCTATTTTAATTAATGTTGACCTTTGAAATGTCTTTTATTATGCATACCATGAACTAATTTAAAACATAGTCTATTATATAAACACAATATATGTATACATAGTCTTTTATTATGCATACTGGATACAAGTGATATAAACATGTATGATAAAGCATGATAAAGTAATTCAAATAGAATTAAGGAAAATGTAAAGAACATGCATGTAAAGACTTGACATACCTAAAAAATGGAGATTCGAATGGAGAGAGTACCCAATTATGTAGTATTTTTTTCTTCTTGCATCAAACTCCTCAACAATTTGAGTTTTTCACCACTTGCTTCCTTTTCAAGGTTAAATTGAATAACACTCAAATATAATTAGTAAAAAAAATACTATTAACCAATCTATAATGTTAAATTCCTAAAATTTAATCACAATTAACATTGCAACACTACAAAAATCAAAACTTGAATAGATATATATCAAATTTGATGTGAAACTATGTTATTTCCTCCTTCTCAAGTTGGCAAAGTGGAAAAGGTAGTGGAAAGATCATGCAAAGGTGGAAGAATGTGTAAAATGTGCATGTGAACTTCCCAACAACATGAAAACACTTTTTTTTGTCAGAACACGCACATAATCAGCATGAAAACAGAGCATGTGGGCCTGGATCATGGGGGTCCAGGCATTTTTACCATTTCTATAGTAGTACAAAACACGAGCACATTATAATGCACTCATGTTTTCTCCTGTTATAAATTGATCTATAAATATTTGTGCCTATCTCACCTTTGATAGCACCTTTGCAATATCTCACCTCTAGTTCCATTAGCTCATGTTCTATCTCTCACCTCTCTATATCTCACTTATCTCTCCCCCTCACCTCTCTACCTCTCCCCTCTCTATGTCTCTCAGTCACTCCTTGTCTACCTCTCCATCCATCCTTAGCCATCTAGGTCTCACTTAACCCTGAAACCTAAAGCCTCAACCCTCAACCCTTAAACCTTAAATCGTAAACCCTATCCCTAAACCCTTGACACTTTACCTTAAACCTTATTCCCTCAACCATACACCCTAATCCATCAACCCTAAACCCTACACCCTATCACTAAACTCTAATCCCTTAACCCTTAGCCCTAAAGCCTCAACCCTCAATCCTTAAACCTTTAACCCTAAACCCTATCCCTAATCCCTATACCCTCAACACTCTACTTTAACCCTAATCCCTTGACCCTCAACCCTATCCCTAAACACTCAACCCTCAAACTTCAACCCTCAACGTCAAACGCTAATCCCTCAACCCTTAACCCTAATCCCTAAACCCTCCACCCTCAACCCTAATCCCTTAAACCCTAAACCTAATCCTTCGATACTATACATTAAACCTTCAACCCTAAACCCTATCCATAATCCCTCTACCCTCAACACTCTACTTTAACCCTAATTCCTCGACCCTTAACCCTATCCCTAATCCCTCAAACCTCAACATCAAACCCTAATCCCTCAACCCTTAACCCTAATACCTCAACCCTTAACCCTTAAAACTTAAACCCTAAAACCCATCCCTACACCCTTAACACTCAACACTATATCTTAAGCCTTAAACCCTAAACCCTCATCCCTAAAGCCTCAACCCTCAATCCTTAAACCTTCAACCCTAAACCCTATCCCTAATCCCTATACCCTCAACACTCTACTTTAACCCTAATCCCATGACCCTCAACCCTATCCCTAAACCCTCAACCCTCAACATCAAACCCTAATCCCTCAACCCTTAACTCTAATCCCTTAACCCTAAACCCTATCCCTAAACCCTCAACACTATACCTTAAACCCTAATCCCTCAACGCTCAACCCTCAACCCTCAACCCTATCCCTCAACCCTAATCCCTCAACCCTCAACCCTAATTCCTCATCCCTGAACCCTAAATGCTATCCCTATTCCTAAACCCTCAACCCTCAATATCAAACCCTAATCCCTCAACCCTTAACCCTAATCCTAAACCCTCAACACTATACTCCAAACCCTAATCCCTCAACCCTAAACCCTAAACCCTATCCCTAAAGCCTATCTCATTTTATTATATCTTTTCCCTCACCTCTCTATCTCTCACCTTTGTTTCCCCTCACCTCTCTACCTATCCGTAAACCCTAAACCCTATCCATGAACCCTCTACCCTTAACACTGTATGTTAAACCATAATCCCTTAACCCTCAACCCTCAATCCTTAAACCTTTAACCCTAAACCCTATCCCTAATGTCTCTACCCTAAACTCTATCCCTATTCCTAAACCTTCAACCCTTAACACTATACCTTAAACCCTAATCCCTTATCTCTAAACCCTAAACCCTATCCCTAAACCCTTAACCCTTAAAACTTAAACCCTAAAACCTATTCCTAAACCCTCGATGCTCAACACTATATCTTAAACCCCAATCCCTTAACCCTTAGCCCTAAAGCCTCAACCCTCAATCGTTAAACCTTCAACCCTGAATGTATCCCTAATCCCTCTACCCTCGACACTCTACTTTAACCCTAATCCCTTGACCATCAACCCTATCCATAAACCCTCAACCCTCAACCCTCAACCCTCAACATTAAACCCTAATCTGTCAAACCTAAACCCTAATCCCTCAATCCTAAACCCTATTCCTAAACCCTCAACCCTCAACACTATTCCTTAAACCCTAATCCATCAACCCTAAATGCTAATCCCTCAACCCTAAACCCTCAACCCTCAACACTATTCCTTAAACTCTAATCCCTCAACTCTAAACCCTAATCCCTCAACCCTAAACCCTAAAGCCTATCCCTAAACACTCAACTCTCAGCACTATGCCTTAAACCTTAATCCCTCAACCCTTAACCCTCAATCCTTAACCCTAATCCCTCATCCCTAAATCGTAAATGCTATCCCTATTCCTAAACCTTGAACCCAAGACACTATACCTTAAACCCTAATCCCTTACCCCTAAACCTTAAACCCTATCCCTTAACCATTAACCCTTAAACCTTAAACGCTAAATCCTATCCCTAAACTCTCAACCTTATATCCTCAACCATATACTTAAGCCCTAATCCCTCAATCATCAACCCTATACCTTAAACCCTAAAGCCTACACCCACAAACCCTAATCCCTAGACCATATAACCTCACCCTTATATCCTAAACCTCGAATATTGTGCCTCAACCCTATACTTAAATTAAACCTAAACCATACGTTCTCTCAACCCAAGTCACCCTATGCCTTATATATCCTGAATCCATATCGTAAACCCTAAACCCATTATCCTAAACCTTAATCCCTGTGCCTTACACACTTAATCTTATACACTCAACAACCTAAATATTAACCCTCAACTGTAACCCTCAACCCTCTAATCTCTACCCTCTACCCTCTACCTATCACTTAAGCCCTAATCCCTCAACTCTCAACCCTCAAGACTATACAAGCTCAGGTCCTTATATACCCTAAATCCAAAACACTTACATACATACATATATACATGCATATATACAAATATACATACATACATACAAACACGCATACATACATGTACATACATACAAGCATGCATACATACAAGCATGCATACATATATACATCAATGAAACATATTTATGAAACTTGAACATAAATCATTCAAAGGAAGACATAATGCGGGCACGTTATAACACGTCACATTATGTCAAATTGGGAAAACACCGGCAAAGATGCAAAAAAGGAAAAAAGCATAATATAATGCGCTCATGTTATATTGTGCTTTGGGAATCCCAAGACTTAGGCTTGGGATTTTCTTTGGATTTCCAACCCAAAGGCTTGGAGTGCCTTTTCAACATCCACATACGTGTTTTTACAAATTCTACAAGATTTCTCATAATTTTGTTTGTGCTAACCCTTAGAATTGCACGTGTTTCAAGGTCAAACAAATCGAACACCTGGGTAATGTTAGGCTTTCTCTTTGCTCTTTAACAATGTAATTTTTTTCACATTTGGACAATGTTAAGCCTTTCATCTTTAACTTCTTTTGTTTGTGTGTCTGTTTTTGGGAAAAACCACTATTTGGTCTTTTTTTCATTGTAAATTAACCATTCATTGAAATTTCAAAAAAATTACATATTTATAAACTAGACTCCATTCTACACATATTAAAAAAAATAATTTTCAATTAGTTTTCAGAATTTATAGGGGTAGCACGACCAAAATTCTATTTTTTAGGATGTGTCCACTTTGAAAATTAGTAAAAAATCAAATATTCATCAAAAAATTATCAGAAAAATCAAGCATAAACTACATGGTGTTAGCTAATTCTTCACTGAAGTGATTTTAAAAATACCAAAAAAAAGGTTAACCTTTTGAGAGAGCCACAAAACATGTTATGTTATGTTTTTTTTACAGAAACAACACCAATTTCTGTGGCTCCCTCTTTTGAACCCCTTAATCTATACCATTTAAAAAAAAATAGTAGTTTAGAAAGTAGACTCAGAGCACTACGAACATTGTTTTGATTGCATCTCCAAATTTTGAGTGTAACTATGCTCAATTTCTCATCCAAGGCCATCATTTCCTGATTTCAGAAGAAAAAAAAAGTGGCCACTTAAGATCCCTTTTTGGCCCCCCCATCTTCTTGCACTTACCCATTGGAAGGCTTTGAACACGTTGTTTTTAATCATGTGCTAAGGGAGGGTAATATAGAAGCCAACGAGCTTGCCAATCAAGCTATCATTGCAGTGAATGAGTTGCAGTGGGAGGTGAGCATTAATGATAATGCTAACACAAATCTATGTCAAACCATCCAATTGGACCAAGGTGAGGCGGTTGGAAGAGCGTGCAAAGAGTGCTACATTGATGAAAGAAATTGGAGGAAGCATCCATTTTTTGTGATGGTTTTTGCAAGTGAGAAAATGGTAGCAATGGAAACTCTAATGCACTTGGTATGTAGGAAGAGACAAATGTCTTTCCTCGGCCAAGTAACAAACAAAAGGCTTGGTGTGGTGTTTAAACCGAAGAGTGGGATCGTTCTCTTCACCATTGAATGGGTTTTGGGTGAAGATTTCATTAGAAATTGCAACAATTATAAGGTTAATACAGACCTCTCCTCCATGTTTCTAGCAGTAATGCTAGACCTAAATGAAGAGAAGCCCACGATTAAGCAGATGATGGAAGATTTTGTAGAGTCAGATTTCAAAGGCGACTGGTAGGAGGTGTTGGGAGTGGTGAGATATGGAATTGGCGTGTCATTGCCTAAAGACTTCCACAGAGTCAATTATGCAGGGGATGTTGTGAAGTGGTGGCCATTCATCACGGAAGAAGAGGAATGAGGGGACTTTCTTTCCTTAAGAAACTTACAAGTATGGAAGTTGAATATAATTGGATGAATGAGGTGCTGGCTCAATACTATGCAGAGGACGAGAATGCATGAGGTGGAGTGATCAAAATCTATTTTACTTTTTGCTTATGTTTATTGCATATAATGTATGGGACATTTGAACAGTATAGATAGTATAGTAGAATAGAAGCCTACAACAGGGCAGGGATAGGTAGACTCATAGGGAAGACTCATAGGGAATTTTGTTATATCCCTGTTTATTTTGTTCATAAACTGTAATGTTGAATTCTAAATATGTTGTTAATTTTGGTTAAAGTATAATGCGAAAGGGAGCCACCCCATGTCAGCAGTTTACCAAGAAAATAATAATAATATAATTCTAAAATAAAATAAAATAGCTCAAAACTATATCTTTTAAGATATCTTAGATTAATGTATTTAAGATATATACTAATTAATAAAATTACTATTAATTATCTTTAAGTGTACACATTTTTTACATTAATGTAATGAACACAAAATAAAAATAAAAGAGGGAGATAACGCTTAAATTTGACAGTCAACCTTACGTGTCAAGCAATTTTTTTATAACAATTATCTATTCAATGGTGCCCTTCAAATACTATGACATGCTTTAGTATAAGTAAATCATATAAAAATCAAATATATATATCATCATAATCCTATATGAATATTTACAGTTTGTGCAAAATCTCATCTTTAATACAGTATTTTTAAAATTTTGATTGTATTTTACAACAAAAATGTCTAAATACAGCTATACAACTGTCAAATTTAAGCTGTGCACTCATATAACCAATTCTAAATTCTAGAAATATCTAGAAACTTATGACTATGCGCTTAGGTTACTTATTTGCTAAGGAAATTCACCGAAACACGGAAGGAAATCAACAACGAAATCCTTCAACGAATAAAGTGGGCAATTAAAAAAGATTTGACTTCATAACAATTGCACGTCTTATTACTTTACTTACACTTCCTTAACACTTGAATCCTGATCGATTGAGTTCTGTTCCATGCCTCCGCTTGCAAGTTGTTTCAACAAACCCGTGTTGTTTTAGTGTTTCCTTAAAATACATGCAAACGTGTTAGAGTGTTCGTTGTAAGAATAAATATAAATATATAAAAGAATAATTATATAGAAATTTTCATTGTTTATTTGAAATCTTCCTTTTCAAAAAGTACATCTTTCTAAAATTTTAATTATATTTTAAAATCGTTTTAGAATTTTAATTATATTTTAAAACTAAAATGACTAAATATGACCATACAAATCAAATTTAAACCCCACCAGATACCTTTCTTCACATACACTAATACTGCTTGAAGAAGAAATAGCAGAATTTATGCGAAAGCTGAAGTTTATATAATGCATCTCAGACAGTAAATAAATACAATAAGTAGAACAGTGATTCAACGCAACCATGAAGGCATATGCAATCATATTTGCTAAAATTTCAATAAGTCTGTTGATTCTGGTGCTTTTATCTGCTGATGTACTGGATACCGCTGAAGGTGAAGGTAGAGGATTATCTCAGTCAATGTCCAGAGGTCCTGTGCCCCCATCATGTCCAAGTGGGTGCAGGAACTACAGATCTTCCAAAGGGAGTACAGGATGTTCATGTACGGCTGGTTCAATTAACACCGCCGGACCATCCCTTGCACATCCCAATTTTCATAGTATGTGTTTTGGAGTTGCAATCTACAACTATCTCAGACCTACTTGACAGTAAATAACTAGAATAAGAACCGAGTAACGAAGGAATATGCAATCATATTTGTTAAGTACATTTCACTAAGTTTGTTGATTTTGGTTTATTTTTATGTGACAGATGTGGGCACAGCGACCTTTTATGGTCCTCCTTATGTTCGTAAGTATCATTACCTTAATAATTTCGCCAATACCTTGTATTTTATGGTTGTTTTTAAATATCATCGGTTTCAACATTTAAAAGTTAATTCTGGCCAATAAAAATAGGACAAATATTTAACACTTTTTATTGTGAATGAGGTGCAAAATTGCTATTGATTGTTTGACCATTAATGAGGATGATATTTAAGTAGAGTGGTATTTTATATTTCATTATAGCTCTGATTTGATATTCTTTATCACTGATCTTGACTGTCGGGTGTAAAGAGTGGTCTAAAACCTTATCTAATGTAAAGGGTTCCTGTTCAAACACACTGTTAGTCAATCAGTTTGTAGAATATAATTTTGTCAAAAGGATTTAATCGACCAGCCAGCCGTTTTACAACGTGCCGGCTGTTATGGTAAGGCTGTCAGGTTGCAAAACAGAGTTCGTGGGTTCAAATAATGACCTAATTTGTTGTCTGCTTAAAGGGTTGAGTCACAAATTTCCTGGTTAAACAAAGGGTGCTATGATAGGGAGGAGGAAGATGAACAAGGGCATATTACTGAAAATCTTGTTACACAACAATAACATGAAGTGTGAAAACCTAATGCTGATAGCTTCTTTTTATTTGGATTTTGCAGCATCGTCGTGCTATGGATACAATCAGGCCCAATTTCCAGCAGGCAATCTTTTTGGAGCGGCGAATGATGCAATTTGGGACAACCAGGCAGCCTGCGGAAGGAACTACAGAATAAGATGTTTGAGCGGAACAAGTAATGAGAGAATAAATCCATGCAGAGAAAGATCCCTTGTCATAAAGATTGTTGCTTACTGTTCTTCCGCTGGATGTGATAATGGCGATGCTACTTTCCATTTATCCGCCGATGCCTTTTCTCACATTGCTCATTCCTCTGCTAACAAAATTAACGTCGAATACGAGCAGTAAGACTCCATCTACATATCATTTACAATTATGACAAACATAATTTTACGTGAACAAGTATAGTGTTGGACTAGGCATTTTGCAGGCGAAGGGGATTTTGAATTTAAAATCTGTTCATGTATGACCGATCTTTTAATGTTTTTTTGTTTTGTTTTTGTGCGTACAGAGTTTGATGCATCAGACTTATTACCAAGTTCCACTTGTGCGCACCAAAAGCTACCCCATCTGCGTTGTAGGGACATTATAATGGAGAATAAATGAAATATTCATTTCATACACTCGTCGATTTGTTACTCTCTTCTCTTATCTTTAAAGGAAAAGAACTAAGAAGGTTATTCTTGTGTGGCATATGGAAATTTGGAGTTAAATTAGCAATAATAAACAGAAAAGTTATGTAACTTATAACTAAATATGTGCAAATTTCAGTTTATATTAAAAAATTATATAGGGGGGCTTTTTAAGTAAGACACTTGCTTTTCATGGATGGAATTTTATGGAGGAGCTTTAAGAACTATTTTCATGTTGTAGGGTGTTTTATAAGACTTTTTCTTGTTTACTACAAAATAAATTATAATCTTTTGAATAAATAGGAGCTCCTACATTTGAGTTTTCAAATTTAAGGTGTATGTTTTGGGTGAGGCTAGAAATTTCTCTCACCAATTTATGAGATTTTGCTTATAAATTAAAATTCATGCCAATATGCTAGTGTAGGGTTATTTTATTTTCCTTATGTTCATGGTTTGGAGGAGGTTAAATTTTTAGCCATAGTAGTGTTCATCCGTATGGTTGTAATGTTGTTCTTTCTATACTTGTGTGCAAGGATATCTGTTATTGTGTAGTCTAATGTCATTATACAAATAGCTAACATCATTATTTCCAAAATTGGTCCATTTTCATTGGCTATTTTAATTTTATACCCCAACTTCAGAATGCTATATCTCAACCATTTTGACTTGAAATTAGGAGAATTTTTTATTTTGGATATTTTTTTACAACCTACATGTTGGTGTGATTGGTTTTAAAATTTGACTCATCTATTATCTAGAATTTGAGTTCTATTAGATATTTTATTATCTAGTCATGTTTTTTCCTTAAAACGGTCATAACTTTAACAAACAAGTTCCTTTTTTAGTGTCATTTTGTTATAAAGTTCATATTTTTTTAGCACTACAAAGTGGTGTAATTTTTTGTTCCTATTTGTAAGCACATATTATTTTCAACATTTTTGCCACTTTTGGGCTTGTAAAAACTCTATTACTATGTTATTTCACATTGTAACATGCATTGAAATAAAGTGCCAAACATTGTAATTTCGTGGGGAGTCATTTCACATATACAAGTTGCTTGTGTGTGTTTCTTACCTTGTTGCATAGTTCTTTTCTTTTCTACATTATGGATTCTTTAGCACCAATTTCAACTCTAATACTAATAGCATATAACTATTTTGAATCGAAGTGTAAAATGATAGATTTTTCTAAAAAGTAAAGAATATTACAAATATGTAATGAAAACTCTACTTAAACCTATTGATGAAGCTAGAAAGTTTAAATGAGAGATCAAATGTAAAGAGGTTGTTAGATATTTGTGTCTTTTTGTTTCTCTAAACCTGTTATTTCATGTTGAGACATTGAATAGACATGTTGAACTTGGAATACTTTATCTAATTTGTTTGGAAAGTAAAATGAATGATAAGTCATCTCTTAAAGAATAAACTCATAATTATTAATCACTAAAATTTTGACATAATTCAAAATTTCTTTACTAAGTTCTAAAGCCTCAAAAAATAATTGAATTAGTGTGGGATTGAGAAAGAGGACCTTTTAGATAATTCTTGCCATTCTATCTAAATTAGGTCCTAATTGTTCTATATTTGTCTCTGTTTTCATGCTAAAAATGTGCTCTTGGTACAATATTTCAAATTACTATGTTTGATGAATTTGTTGTCTTTCTCATAATAGAGTGAGACAAAATCATTTAGATGGGAGATCTTAAGCCTTTTAAGTCATATGATTTGGAAACTCATTAAAGCACAAAATAACACAAGCTACAAGCAATAAGGAGAAGAAATGAAAGAACAAGGACAATAGAGATGGTTCTAAGGACAAGAATATAATTTTTTGCAGTGCTCCTAAAACTAATACAATCTCTTCTAAGGGTAACAAGCCTAAGAAAGAGAAGTGTTTGTTGGGAAAGGTGTGTCATACACCTTGTATAACCTTGCATGATATATATAATTTGAAATGTAATATTTAATTGTGGTGTATCTTAGATATGTGGACATCAAAATGGGTTAGATATTCTTGGGGTGACTTGCAAGTTGTATGTAATATTAGGATAAATATTTAATGTGGGTTGCACATTGGAAAATATTTAACATTGAGCAAACTTAGTACCAAAAAGAGAAAACTTTGTACTAAAAAGTAAATGAGGGGGACATGGTTTAGTGAGATCATGGTTCTAAGGGACATGGTAATGTAATACCACTTAGTGGTTTTGTGCAATCTTATTTCTATAAAAGAAAGCACATGAGTAGTTGTTGACGTTGGCTAGTTGGTTGTTTGGCTTATTATCCAAGGTTAGATTGAGCTTCACTTGTAGATTTGATATGTGAGGAGAGGAAGCATGGATTGGGATATGTAATTAGATGATACCATTTTCTTCTTGACATGGTGTGCACTTAGAGAGCTTGATGATTCAAAAGTATTCATGGACTCTATGTATTGTAATCTTTGTTCATGAGATAATACAATGGGTGTTGATTCTTTTGGAGGCTAGGTTTTCCTCTCATGGATGGTTCTCTTAGGGTATATCTTGTGTCATCTTGATGGTATGTTTGTCTATTCTTTTGCTTGTGGATGCTAAATACTTGTTGACATATTTATCTCCCATGGGCTTATGTAATAATTATCTATTATGGTTGTAAATTTCCTTTCATTTGGTATTAGAGATTGGTTGATAGGTTGTGGTAGGTGATCTTCTAAGTATTTATAACCCTTTCTATGAGTAGTTTTTGTGCATAGTTTAATCCATAACTTTGTAAGAAAAGAATGAAGATATTTTCAAGGTTACAGGTGTGTTTGCAAACTTGGGTTGTTACAAATATATGGTTTGATGGAGATTTGGCAAGTGGGTTTTTTGTTTGGGCTCTTTCTATGAGGGTTTTGGGGGTGATATTTTCTTGGAGACCTCCTAGACAAAAATAAACCCCACCATTGAGTCGAAAAGGCTAAAAAACCTATGGATCCATATATAACTTGACTATATTTGGTGACAAAAAATATTTGGCCATTTTTTAGGCCTTAGAGGAATCTTGGCAAAATATTGTCCATACAATCATACGGAATCCATATGACTGTATGGTTTATACATTTTTTCTAGCAGAAGGTACAATTATAGTTTGTAGTATGATTGATGACATATATTGCAAAATAAAATATTCTATAGGCGCAGTGCATGCGTCACATGGTACGATCAGCATAATTTAAAAAAAAATTATTGCATGGGGTCTAGGGTAGATTTTTTCTAGGAGACATAACTTTTGCCCAATATTTTAGTTTTTCAACTTTTTATAGTTGATAGAAATCTCTTTTTGAGGACTATGCTATGGTGCCAGTGCTTTTTATAGATTTTTCTTTTTTGGATAGAAAATGTCTATGTGATGATGGGTTTACTCTTTGTGATTAGATGGGTCATTTCTTGTTCCTTTTGTGTTTCATTTTGGACTTCTTATAGGAAGAAAGAGAATTTTCTAAGCACTATGTATTGGATCAGGTTTGGAGATTTTGTTATGTAATTTGTTCGCTTACATTTCTATTTGAGCTATTTTTGGTTCCTTGGACTATGCTACTTTGTGAGTTTGTGAAAAATTGAATCAAGAAGTGATTTGGTGTTTGAGTCATGAAAAACATACATACATTTGTCTCTGATTATCTATATTTGACATGATTACTAATAATAGACATCAGATTTCCACAGTCCATAATATTGTACATGAGTGCTTCAGGATTAAATTGTGTGTAGGTTTTTTCTCTCAACATTTCGGATCACACTCCATGATCCATCATCAGGAGAAAAGAAAAGAGAGCAAGAGAAGAGAATTGGAAATGATAATTTGCAGATCAAGCAAGTTAAAAAGAGAGGGAGGGAAGGGTAAGGGTGGCATGAGGATCAATGGACCACAAGGAAAGAGCTGCACCAAAGAAGGACAAAACAGTAAGAAATAACCTACAAGTAAGGGCATAAAAAACAAAGAAAATAAATTTCTACTTCAATGTGTAACAATAAAGGAAAAGGAGAGAGAAAATATAACTGAAATAAAGGATAAGTCTATATGTATATAAAGGAAAAAACCAAGAATGACAAAAAACTAATAAATATACAAGTAAATAAACAAAATGAATAACCAAACATAACTAAAATCAATGAAAAATAAGATAAAAACAAAGGAAAACAAATACTAACAAACAAACCTAAATAAAGAATGCATATGTATAAGAGTATAGATATAAACATATATTTATGCATATGATAAAAAATTGGGGTATGAATAAATACAAGAGAAAACAAAAACTCAAATAAGCTAAAGGATAAATGTGTAGATATAACCATACATCGGAACCACTGTTATGACATAAATAAATATATTCACATTTATCCTTTAGCTTATTTGAGTTTTTGTTTTCTCCTGTATTTATTCATACCCCAATTTTTTAGCATATGGATAGATATATGTTTATATCTATACTCTTATACATATGCATTCTTTATTTAGGTTTGTTTGTTAGTATTTGTTTTCCTTTGTTTTTATCTTATTTTTCATTGATTTTAGTTATGTTTGGTTATTCATTTTGTTTATTTACTTGTATATTTATTAGTTTTTTGTCATTCTTGGTTTTTTCCTTTATATACATATAGACTTATCCTTTATTTCAATTATATTTTCTCTCTCCTTTTCCTTTATTGTTACACATTGAAGTAGAAATTTATTTTCTTTATTTTTTATGCCCTTACTTGTAGGTTATTTCTTATTGTTTTGTCCTTCTTTGGTGCAGCTCTTTCCTTGTGGTCCATTGATCCTTGTGCCACCCTTACCCTTCCCTCCCTCTCTTTTTAACTTGCTTGATCTGCAAATTATCATTTCCAATTCTCTTCTCTTGCTCTCTTTTCTTTACTCTTGATGATGGATCATGGAGTGTGATCTGAAACATTGAGTGAAAAAACTTACACACAGTTTAATCCTGAATCACTCATGTACATGATTACTAATGTATGGTTGAATTTGTATGTTGCATAGTGAGATCTACAAGTTGTGCAATATTGTAGACTATCCATACATGCAAGTTGCATGGATAACTTAGATTGCATGGGTTGTCTATACCCATAGATATTTTAGTGTTTATGAAGATTCTATTTGGTTGGCCTAGTTTGGTCTCCTAATTCATTAATTTGGTCTTGGATATTCTTTGTTCATGTTAGTCTTTTGCCTACCTGACTATAGTTGTTTTGGGACCTCATGTTAACTCCTAGCTTAGGGGGTGGACCTTAGGGTTCCACATGGTTGGTTGGAAGTGCTTTTATATCCATTGGTTATCCCTTGCCGATGTTCATGTGCAGAGAAGATATATCTTAATTTTTAGACATTTGATCTTGTACCAGTTTGAGGAAGATGACTATATATATTCTTGTTCTAGTTTTGTGCATCAGTTCATTCATAATGTATGTAAGCTGATGTAGTCTGAAGATGACAATGTAATAATGCAATGATGTACCCATGTGAAAGGGAAATATTACAATTGTGTATTTGATCATGTTGATTATTTTAACTGATGACATGAAATGAAGATGTTTATGTTTATAATGCATTAGTTTTAGAATGAGCTACTGATGTTAGTTAGTAATGTATGTTAGATCATGTTAATTGATTTGTTAAGTAATGCAACCTTGAAACCTTAGAGAACAAGTCGTTAGTTTAAATGATGTGTTTAGATATGTTAACATTACTTTGTTATCTTATTCGTTTTATATATATATATATATATATATATATATATATATATATATATATATTCTATTTCATATAGCATAAATGTGATGTTCTCTAAGGTGTTCATGGTGGGGCGTTACACTTTGCCATTCATCAAATCTTATATGTGCAGTTTGAAATTTTATTGTAAAACATACTATAAATCTAAAATTTGTTAACAAACCTTCAAAAATCAAACTTTCAAAAGAAAGAAAACAAATTGAGGGGAGGGGAACTCTTACTATTTTCTCCAGCACTCCCAAACCAAAGATGAGTGTCTTCTTCCTCACAATCCATGCAATTTATAGAAAAACTTGACCCCCATGGAAGAAACTCCAAGTCTTGAGTCAAGTCTTCGAGTTAAATGCTCCTTTCCATTTTCCAGATTGCTATTTAATTTTTGTGGAAAAGGACTCTTGTAATTCATAAATATTTTCCCAAATTTTCCAATGTCTTAAATTCAAGGAGAAAAAGGACTCATCTCATAAATTGGAGCCTTGACTTGAGGATGAGGGGGGAAAGTTCCTCATTTATGGCTCTTTCTAGAAGTGTCCTCACCTCATTTATCTTTTAAATTTGTTTATTATTTTTTTTTGAATGAAACTATATTTATATCATTTTATTTTCAAATTCAAAATTCAAAAAATTAAGTTGTGACATCCTTCTCCCCTAAATTTATGCATCGTCCTGATGCATGTTAGAAATAAGATGAAAACATATAAGTCCATAGAAATAAGTATACTTGCCTACCTTAAATTCCATTCTTCAACAAAGTAGATTAATAAGTTTATAATGAAATCAAAGAGTATCATCTAAGCATGATTGTCTGTATCATCTAAACATCATGTCTTTAAGCAAAATTTAAAGTTTGACAAGTTTATAAATTATCTAGAGTTCTCAAAATAAATACGGATAGAGTTGTATTTCCACTATGTCTTCCGATGTAGCATTCTTAGGTGAGTACTGGTACCAATGGAACTTAGATTGATCCACTGTCCTATTGCGGAGCTAGAACTGGCACTTCTCAATGATTCTGCATGTCTCTATTGTTATTGTACCAAGTTCCTCCACCTATAGGGCATTCCAATTAAGAACATGCTTAGGGTCACGTATATACTTTTTTAACAAGGATACATGGAACACATCATGAATTTAGCTTAGTGTTGGAGGTAAGGCCAAACAATAGCTTGCTACAGGATTGATTTCCTCGAGTACTTCAAAAGGCCTGACATAGTGAGGATCTAGCTTTGACTTCCTTCCAAAAGAGATGGAACTTTTATGAGGTCTAACTCTTAGGAACACCTTCTCACCAATTTGAAATCTTCTGGGTGTCCTATTCTTATCTGCATAACTTTTCTAGTGATCTGAGGCTTCCTTCAACCTCTGTCAAATAAGTTGTACGTGGTTATCCATATCCTTCAACATTTCAGGGCCAACCAAGATTCTATCTACCAGTTTATCCCAACTCAAGGGTGTTCAAAAAGGTCTCCCATAGCTTCAAAGGGTGCCATCTTTATAGCTGCTTGGAAGGAGTTGTTCTAGGCAAACTCAACTAATGGCAAATATTCCTCCCATTTAGTCTGTTGATCCATACAATACATACGAAGGAGGTCTTCCAAAATTTGGTTGGTTCTTCCTATTTGGCTATCTGTCTCAGGATGATAGGCTATGCTGAAGTTCAACTATGTTCCTAAGGTAGCCTGCAATGTGGTCCAAAATCTAGAGGTGAACTTTACATCTCTATCAGAGATGATTTTCTCAGGGATTCCTAAAAAATTTCCTTTGTAAACCTTTTGCTACTGTAGGTGCATCATCTGTTAGGTTCCCTGGTATGAAGTGTGCTACCTTAGTGAGTTTATCCACTACCACCAAAATACAATTATGCCTATGAGATGTCATTGGTAGCCCTTGGACAAAATCCATACTTATGACTTGCCATTTATAGAAAGGTGCATCATACGGATAAAGAAGTCCTGCCAAGTGCACATGTTTTGCCTTAACCCTCTGACATTCTAGACATCTGGCAACTATGTCTACCACATCCTTCTTCATTCCTGGCTAGAAATATAATCTTTTGAGGTCTGCATACATCTTATTCACTCCTAGATGTCCTGAATATGGAGCCTTATGTGCCTCTATTAGGATATACCCCTTAGTTCTGCATTATCAGGAATGTATATTCTTCCCCAGTACCTCATTAACCCATCAGAATTAAAAGCATAATCCAAATACTAGGTTCGATAGAGGTATTAGCTAGAGATGCAGTAACCTGAGTGTACCATGGGTCATGTTTTCTCTTGGAGAATACTTGTTGCTTAAGGTCTATGTGCAAGTTGGATATGGCCATTGTGTGTGTCCTCCCACTGAGAGCATCAGCCACCCTGTTTTCTTTCCCCTTGATATACTCAATCTCAAAATCATACTCACTTAGGAACTCTAACCACCTTCTTTATCTTGCATTCAAATGAGGTTGAGTGAAGATATATTTTAGTCCTTGATGGTCTGTTTTAAGATCAAATAGTTTTCCCAACAAGAAATATCTCCATTTTTGCAAGGCATGAACTATGGCTGCAAGTTCAAGGTCATGGGGGACTTAATTGAATTCATGGATTTTTAGTTCCCATGATTCATAAGCCACTACTCCTTCCTCTTGGAAAAGAACTCCTCCTAGTCCTTCTATGGATGCATCTGTTACTACTGTGAAGTTACCATTAGGGTCAGGCACTTTTAGAATTGGGGGTGACATTAGCCTATCTTTCAGTACCTAAAATACCTTATCACACTGCTCAATCCAAATAAACTTTTTGTTCTTTTGAAAAGATGTGGTTGGGTTGGCTATCCATGAAAAGTCTTTCACAAACCTCTTGTAGTACCCTGCCAATCCCATTAAACTTTTTACTTCTGTCACATTTGTAAGTATAGGCCATTTAGTGATGGCTTTTACTTTATCGGGATCTATTGCTATACCCTCAGCTGAAACGATATGTCCTAAATAGTGGACCCTCCTTTCAAAGAAGGAGCATTTGGATAACTTCCTAAACAACTTATGCTTACGTAGCCTTTGTAAGACTTCTTGTAGATGGGTTAAGTGTTCCTCTTCATCCTTGGAATATATTAAGATGTCATCCAGAAACATAATCACAAACTTATCCAGAAAATCATGGAACATACTGTTCATTAGATTCATAAAGGCAGCCGGAGCATTTGTTAGCCCAAATAGAACTACAGTGAATTCATAGTGGCCATACCTAGTCCTAAATGCTATCTTTTGGATGTCCTCTTCTTTCATCCTTAATTGGTGATGTGATAGGTGAAAGGTTAGGTTTAGAAGATCAAGCATAGCCATGAAACCCTAACCCTACCATCATCAAGGAATCTAATCTAAATGAAATCAAAGAACAATGCAATTCAAGCATAACATCACCTAGACCGTGTGATTCCTTGTTTAAGAGATGTGGACTGCTTCTTCAACAATGAACAATTGCAAAGCTGAAAGCTGCCATGATAGATGATAAAAGCTCAATTGGATGCTCAAATGCTCAAGATGATAATGTAGGTGCTATATGATTGTTGGATGTCTCATATGGAATGAGAGGGTGTTTACATAGAACTCAACCAAGATCAATCGACGGTGGAGATTCAGAGGCTATATGAATGGCTAGGATTGAAAGATACTAAATTTAGGTCCCATTAGTTGTGCATGTGAAGGATATGATTGAAAGTTGTATAACAACACATGATTGACTAGACAAGTGTTGGAATATGATAAAAGATGAGTGTTTAATTCAAATAAAATATTTGAATTAGTTGGGATATGAGTTGGATATTAATTAAATAAATTAAATTTATTTAATTAATAGGATAAATGAATAGAATGGGATAAGATATGATGTGGAATTAATTAAATAAATAAAATTTATTTAATTAATTGGCATAATGAATAATGATTTAACAAGGTGTTGCTAGACATGGACAAATTTGGGTGTCTACATTTTGCCCCTCTTTGATACAATGTTCGATAGAGCGTTGTGTCAAAGAAGATACGATATGCATTTGATAAACAAGTTATGCCCCAGTGTAACTGGTAGGTGATGCCCCCTCGAAAGGTAAGCCAGGCTCACTAGGAAAGGCTGGATTGCCTCGCAATAGAAGAAAAAGGCTAAAAAGAAGGCTGACACGAAGAAAATGGGGGTTGGGTGGAAGAAAATAGGCTGTGGCATAGAAAAATTAGGGTTTGGATAAGCTATAAGTAGGTTTGGCCATGGAAAATAGGCTTAGTTGTGCTCAATTGTGCTCAAAAACTAGAAAAATCCAGAGCTCCTGAGAGTAAGAGTTGGATAGCTGTCAGGATGGTTATTCCATGCAGGGATCATCGTGCAGAGCGAGTGAGGACACATGGGCGACCAGAGGGAGTAGGCGTACCGGTATGTTATAAAACTTTTCTCAAAAGCGTGCATTTAATAGCTTAAAAGCATCATTAATACACACATGGCACCAAAAGTGACTAGGTTAGGGAATAGCGGTTTTGGGTCACTTATGTAGGAAAACAAAGCGCATATAGTAGTATAGCTCGCTTATGGGTGTGGGGTAGTCGCTTATACAAAAAGTGGTCGCATCCCGTCGGCTAGAAAATATTGTAAAAAGCACATATGGATCAAAAACACTCGCTTATGGGCAAATAGCTGTCGCATATAGTAGTTTGGCTCGCATGTGAATAGAAGTGGCTCGCATAAGGTGAATAGCATGCATCTAGGGCTAGAATGGTCGCAGATGATTATTTGCCTCGCTTTTAGGGAAATAGATCCGTATATAGCATATAACACGCCTAGAAAGCAAAGATCAGCACTTATAGAAGTAGAGCTCACCTATATGGAAACAGTAAGCACATGAGTAGAAATAGCTTGCATATAGTCAAAACAGGTGCGCATGTGGTAAAGCTAGTCACTATTGAGCTGGGAAGAAGTGCACATGGTAAAGTGAACGCTTATGGTAGGTGTAAGGTAGAATAGCAAATAGATAAGTAGATTTTGATAGGGATAACTAACGGAATGGACTAACAAGGATAAATGGATGATGCAAGATGTACTACCACCATTGCTATCACGAGAGCCACATCTAAGAGATTTGCAGTTGGTGAGACGGTTAGATGCAGAGGAGCGACTGGTGTTAGAGATCCTTGGCTTGGAGCATGTATCACGATTAGAGCCAGTTCAAGCACATTGGGGGCTAATGACAGCAATGGTGGAGTGATGGATGAGCAAGCACAGTTCATTGTTGTTACCGACAGGAGAGGTGACCATCACCTTAGAGGATGTGTTCCAGATTTTAAGGATTCCGATAGATGGGGAGCGTGTGGATTATGATCTGGATATGGGTCCAGCGGCATTCAGGAGATTATTTGGGACACCAGACATTGGAGCAGAGGGTTCAGAGATTCTGATGGTGAGGATGGAGGAGCTCTTTGATAGGTTACAACAGGTAGTAGTGGCTATCATTAGATGGCTAGTGGGTGATAGGAGAGCCAGAGGTTTTCCAGTAGGATGGGGGACAGTGATGGAGGGTATGTTTTCATATGGCATGAGATATGCATGGGCAGAGTGTGTGTTGGGACAGCTCTATCATTATATGCATGATTGCGCTTATATGTTTGGAGCGAGTATGTTGGCAGGAGTGACAGTTTTACATGTATGGGCGTATGAGCACATTCCAGTTACGAGACCAGAGGGATGGGTGGCTAGAGTAGCAGGAGAGCCATTTGCGCGGATGTATAGAGGGGCTTTGACATATCGACAGCACTAAGGTGTGGTATACTGGTGAAGGAGATTGGATGAGGTGGATAGATTTGTATGGAGGCCATGGCTAGGATGTGAGCACTGGGATGAGGAGGATGTAGAGCTTGTCTATGCTAGACAGGCGAGATACATTTTTGGACGCGGCGTGTATATTATAGAGTGCTATTTGCTAGAGAGAGCTTTGAGATAGTTCAGGGAGGCACAGGTAGTACTAGTAGGTGATGCCGTTTTTGGGAGGACGAGACAGGAGGTGTTTGATTGGGGTCTAGAGGTTGTGGTTGAGACAGCTTTGGCAAAGAGAGATGGATTACAGCCAGTAGCATGGCAGTGGGGACAGGGTCCCGTAGATCCAGGCACATTGCCAGAGTATGATGTACACTGGGCGACAGCTAGGCCGACTCGGTTGATACGGGATGGGGAGATTGGAGAGATTAGGATGGAGAGACCAGTTCAGAGGAGATGACAACGGGCTCCACCAGCACAGGATGTTGTACCAGTCACACCAAGGATACAGATGCCAGAGCAGGTGCCAGGTCAGCCTGCTATATTAGCATAGCCTCAGGTACAGATTGTAGTAGGTGATGATGTTGGTATTCAGTAGCTGCGGAGATAGATTAGAGAGGAGAGGAGATGGAGACAATGAGCCCAGATGAGGCTGAGGAGGGTGGAGACAGATAGGCATCAGGCAGTGATTAGTCTACGACATGCGAGAGCATAGGCACAGACATATCAAGCTCAGCTACAGTTGAGAGCATAGGGGGGAGATGGACAGGATGACGGTGCTCTAGCTAGAGTGACTGGAGAGAGAGATGTGATGAGACTAGAGCAAGACACTGCAATACAGCAGGCACAGACTATGAGAGCAGAGAGGGATGGTCTACAAGCTGAGAGAGATAGGGTAGTGCAACATGAGTAGATGATGAGATTAGAGAGAGAGACTACGATACAACAGGTACAGGCTATGAGAGCAGAGAGGGATGGTCTGCGAGCTGAGAGAGATAGGGTAGTGCAGCAGCTGCAGGGGGTGACCAGTGAGCGAGACAGAGCAGTGACTGCATTGGGGACTGATGGAGTGACGATGTACTTGGCTACACAATTGACAGAAGTACAGGCAGAGCTTTAGAGAGTGCAGGGTGAGGCTGAGTATTACAGAGGCTTGTACTATGGAGCTGTGCTAGCAAAGCAGAGGTAGCCTAGTTTCAGGAGCAGGTCAGGGGCTTCAGGGTCACGGAGGACAGGTGGATCTCGATCAGTAGCCTTAGTGATGGGGCCACCAAGAGATGGAGGACTAGGTACAGGACCTATTGGTGGTGGTGATGGTCAGGGTGAGGGAGGTGCCAGTAGTCACTAGGGCTACCTTGTTTACATTGTATCATGATGAGGCCTAGAGCTGATTTTGTACATTCAGTCTTTTAGGGCTCAGCTTGTATTGTAGACACTTGTATTTTTACACACATGTATATATATATATGGCAGTTTTGGCGATCGACATGATGTTGCAATGGTTATTAAGTTGATATTATGATGGCTATGCATGTTGTGTGTATTATATATGGATGTTTATGCAAATGTTAATGAACGGAAAATGTGTGAATATTTAAATGGTAATGATATGGATAGACTTATGCATATAGATAGATGGTAATGAAAGGATATATGATGGACTTATGTATGTCTAACATGCTTGTTTTGCAGGAGCGGGAATATGGACAAAGGATGATGGAAATGATTGATCTTGGCTAAGTATGATGGAATGAAGAGATAGAATGAATAGATAGGATGATGGGCAGCTTTCAAGTAATTGCTCAGAATGAAAAGAAATGTAGTCCTTATGTTTGATATAGCATATGGATGTTATGCACCAGGGTATAAGAGACCAAGGTGTCGAGATATCCAATGCGCAACTAGCATGTTACAATCTTGTCTGAAAGCATGAGGTCAAGATGTTGAGCCAACATGCACAAGATATGAATAACAGCTAGTGTTGGACTTTGATGCTACAAGCAATGGTTTGAGCTTATCTCCACTACACATAATGATAGCTTGCTGGTTATATGTATGGAGTTAGTCTTAACATAGAATAGTCTCAAATGCATAAGAGACTGTTTAGCTTCTCAGATGCTAGAGATATTGATATGTAAGATGCTAATCCCAACACGTACAAGATACCAATACGCATAGGAAGAGAATAAGATCATCCCGCAAACACGGCATACGAAAGCTATATGACCATGCCCCAGTCCTTACTTCATCACAACATACCAAGATATAAATAGATCAAGGTAGACTTGATTAGGCATAGAAAAGGGACAAAAGATAAATCAAAAGATAAAACAAAAGATATTGTCATCACGTTCTCTTGCCAAAGTTTGGGTGCTCTAGGATGGATCAAGCTGGCGCCTTGTTAAGAGGAAAGCTACATCCTGTTGAAGGCTAAAGTTGTTGATAAACTGCTATAGCAAATGTTGGCTTAAGGCATGCAGACAAATAGCTTTTGGCATACCTTTGATTGGTTAAAGTGCTTGAGCTTTCAATATACACATGGTTTGCTTCCTGTTTGAGCTAATCAAAGAAGAAGAAGATCGGATGAGGAAAGAAGATGGAGAAGATGGGGTTGATCATCTGTGCTTGAGTACTGGAAACTTCCTTCGTATTCTAGACTGCCTACATACCCTGTATCCACGAGATCAAAGCACATTTACGATGAAGATGAGACATGATGAATATGTAGTTCTGGGTTTTATTGATGATGTAAGTGATGAAAGATAGAAGAATGTGAGCTGAAAGATTGAAGGATGTTTAGAAGAAAGATGAAAGATGACTAATGAAAGGGACTATCGTCTTAGCCTGAATTAGAGTGCTTCCTTCGCATCTCAGATTGCCTACATACCCTGTATCCACGGGATCAAGGCGTCAATGATAGAGCTGGATGTAGTTCTTATTGATGTTGCTAATTAGTTGGATGTTTGATCAAGCGTTGTTTATTGCGATTGTTGGATGAATGTAGATAGATTGTGAAGATATGGGTCCTGGTTTCAAGTTGTTAGGTCACATTTGTCGTTGGATATATGCCATGGCTGAAGTTGATAAGGTTTGCTGTGTTGTAAGCTGAGTTGTTTGATGTGTTATGAGCTAGAGATAGCAGTATCCACTTCCAAATAAGACTCAACAAATGCCCCTAGTGCGGGATGAGGTTTATTATGCAAAAGCGACAATGCGGAAAGGATGTGGCCAAGATGCTAAGGTGCCAAAAGATATAGGTATCGTGACAATGTCTCAAATATGATAGCTAGCATTGGCGAAGACGAAGATGAAGACGAAAGGCTATATATGGCATTGCAATGTGGATTGTGATTATGGACTATACAAGATGAAATGGGGAAATAGGATCAAACGAACCAAGCAGATGAGGAAAGCTGGTCACTACACATAGCACCTGTTTGCTAGGTTTTCACTATGGTACTTATCCAAGGCACCTGTTTACCAGGTTTTCACCAGAGGATGGATTATTCATCTTATGTTTTTTTCTTTTTTGTGTTTTAAATGGGTTGACAATTACACATGGCACCTATTTCCCAAGTTTTCACCATGGTAATGGATAGGAGGGACTCAAGTGTTTAGTTCAATGAATGCTGGTTGTCCCATTAGAGATGGACGTCATTGCGCAGACCATTGTTGTTATGCTCCAAGATGTTGGTAATGGTTTACGTAGGAGAAATGGATTAGATAGGAAGGTGGTTTTGAATGTGGAGTATGTAAAGTGCATGCAAGGATAGATGGATTGGAATAGTGGACTATGGTGTGGATTATGTAGGGCTTATGCAAAAGCATGGACCATAGGGATAGCATGGAGGAGATATGTAGGATAATGAATGGAAGATGGGGAGATGTAGCTATGTGAAAATGTTTTGGAATGGAAGGGAACCATGACCAACAGTTGCACACACCATGATAAACATTGAAGCTTTTGATTAGATGGTGGTGTAGGAAGCAATGGAGATGTTTGCTTAGGAGATGGTTGATGTAAGCATTTGGGGACCCACATGGACTTAGTATTTTTAGTGCTTTTGTTTTTCTTGTGGGATTTTTGAAAGTTTTGGATAGAAATAGGCTCTCGGATGGATATAGGTGGTTGGGATTCTTGAGAGGTGCATAAGGATGCCTCAATTGGTTGGTTTACGCATGTGCTTAGGGAGCCAGACCTTTTTGGTTGTAGGCTCTTCTTGTGGACTTATAGTCTCAGCGAGTTCTTTAGAGGTATTGGGCTGTGATTCTTTGCTTTGATGTCTTAAGGCATGAGAATCCTTAGGATTCTTGGTAGGATTTTCATCTTTAGAAGCAGAGGCATCTAGATTTTTATTATTTTTGAATTGTATGGATTTGATGACAGAGGGCTTGGTGGGATGAACGGAAACTTTATGCTTATACAGTATGTGCATTTGTTGGTCATGATTAGGAATGTCATGGTGAATAAGGGGATAATGAGACGTTGGTGGTACGGGAGGTGAGGAAAATGGAGGAATATCTAGAGTTGGAAGTAGTGGAGGTAAATTAGATGGCGGAAGGTGTATGGTCACATGCTTTTGCAAGTTATAGGATGGTAAAAGTGGAGGATGTGGAAATAAAGCTAGTGGTGGGATTTTAGGAGTTGGAAGAAGCGGAGGTAAATTAGATGGCAGAAGATGGACAGTCACATGCTTATGAGCTTTAGCGTGTGATTGTTGACGAGAAATGGTGGACAAAGGATGGATAGTGGGATTAACAACATCTTCAACTTGGAGGGGCCGATGACTGACATCAGGACTAGGAGTGCTTGAAGAATTAGACTTGAGTTCTTCATTAGATGGGGATGAAGGGGTTGTGGAAAGCATGAAGATTGAGGACCCTGAAAAAAGGTTGGTGAGATGAAAGGAGGAATCATCAATGGTAACGGAGTTAGAAGTCTCTCTCCCCAAAGAAGATTCAGCTTCCTCTTGCAATGTGTGCTCACCAGGATTATGTTCGGTGTACTTGATATGGAGATTGTAAGGGGTTTTTCTAGATGAGGGCTTGAGGAGATTGGATGGATCTACATAGGATGATGATGGATATGCCTCGGTGTTGATAGGGATATGGTTTGAGTTCTAATATTTAGCTTGGAAGGCACGACAAAATTCAAATGGATTGGGATCATCTTGAATGGTAACCTCAACACCGTTATGTGGAAATTTAAGACATTGATGGTATGTAGAAGGAACTGCCTTAAGGGCATGTAGCCATGGGCGACCAAGGATGATGTTGTAAGGAAGATCAATATCCAGGAATTGACAGTGGGTTTCTATAATGACCGGCCCAACCTGAATAGGCAATAAGATAATCCCTTCGGTATCTCTTTCAGCATCATCATATGCTCTGATAGTTATAACCTTGGAGGTGTCAACATCTTTCTTAGAGTATCCCAATTGCTTAATAAGTTTCAAAGAACATATATTAAGACCAGCTCCCCCATCTATCAAGACTCATTTGATACGGCGTTGTTTAACAAATACTTCAATATGGAGGGCTTCATTGTGTGAAGGATGAATGGAGGGCTGAAGATCTTTGTTGGAAAAGGTTAAGTGACAAGGAGCGGCAATGCTATCGACCATTGATTGGAATTGTATGATATTAATATTATTAGGCACCGAAGACTCTTGTAAGGCTTTGTCAAGGATATCTTTATCTATAGGGGATATGCGGAGCAGCTCAAGAATAGATATGTGCGCAGGTGTTTTGCCAAGGTGATCCAAGAGGTTATAGTCAGAGAGAGGTCGAGGAGGATGTGGAGGTGCTCCGTGAATAGTAACTTGACCTCTTCGCATGGTTACGACACAATCAGGTGCTCTCCCTTGGACGGTAATGGTAGAAATGCGAGCATGGTCGATGCGGCCAATGGTAGACGATTCATAGTTATACTGAATAGCATTTCCAGCATGAAGGTTATTTGTCTGATCATGAGATGGAAGTGGATTCTTGAAAGTCTCTAGATCATAGTTTGATGTTGATTGTTGGGCAGGTTGAGTTGTTGAAGGTGTGACGTTGATTAAACCTTGATCAATGCAGTCTTGGATGACATGTTTTAAGCACATACAACCATTTGTTTTGTGTCCTTTAACTTGATGGTAATCACAATACTCATTTTCTTTGTACCAAGGAGCTTGAAAGAGTGGTTCTCCATTTGGTGGTGCATCAGGTAGAATAATATCTCCTGCTTGAAGTAGCTTTCGAAAAACAACTTCCATGGGTTTCACTAATGGTGTAAATTGTCGGCATGGATTGGAAGTTCAGCATTGGTTTCTTCGTTGTGGAAAAGGTTGTGTTGGTGTAGAGGCTGCTTGAATGTTGATGGGGGCTCTCATAGTTTGAATATTCTTTGCGTCTACAATACCATCATTTACAACATTCTTGTTCTTGTTCCAAAAGCGAGACTTATCATTGGAATTTTGGGGAGAATCTTTGTTGTCACGAAAGATCTTGATAGTTCCCTTAGAAATGAGAGCTTGTTCAATAATAACTCCTTTGGAAACTAGTTCATCAAAGGTGCTAGCACTTTGCAATTGTAATTGGAATAACAGCTCAGGGTGTAGATTTTGAACAAAGATGTCAAGCTGTTGTTTCTCAGGTATTTCCCATGATAATTTGCTAGCCATATTACGCCATCATTGGGTAAAGGAAGAAAAGGGTTCGCCATGACACTGTTTGTTGTTGAAAAGGTCATTCATGTTTACCTCATGTTCAATGTTGAAGGCAAAATGTGATTGAAATTTATTTGCCAATTCTAAAAAAGTCTTAATTCCCGGGGGTAAATGAGAAACCATTCAAGAGCTTGTCCTGCTAAGCTTCGAGGAAATAGTCTCAAAAGATACGTATTGTCATAAGCGACATCAAGACATGCCACAAAAAAGGCTCGAAGATGGTCTTCCGGATTTCCTTTCCCTTTGTGCTTATCAAATTGTGGGATTTCAAAATGTGGCGGAAAAGGTATCATATTAAGAGACTTGTCAAATGGACAGGTGCATATGTTTTTGAGAGATAAAGGTTTCTTGCCTTGTCCTACCCTTTCATTGATCATCTGTTGAACATCTGCTGAAGATAATGGCCATTGTTGTGAAGGGGGTGGAGTATGGTATAAGATATATTGTAGTTACGGTTGTGGGATATATGGAGTTGTGACTATTTGTTGCGATTGTGTACCCACAATGTATGTCAAAGGATTGGTATGTGACACGTATGTGTTGGAGGACTGCTGTCCTTGAGACACAAGCGGAAATTGGATGTGCATCACATGGGAAGTGGATAGCAGATTGATAGTAGCGAATGGTTGGGAAGTTGGGATTGAATTCATGACATGGTAAGTGACGGAAGGATTGGTAGATACGACAGAAGGATAAACATTTGGATTTGTATTTTGGACAATATGAGGATTGGTATGTGTCATGTGTTGGGTGATAATAGGGAAGCCTTGGGTAGCATAAGATGGATTGATGGTGTGTGAAGGATTGGAAGAATATGACGGCATGGATGTAAGTTGATCAACATAAGCGATCTTATTGTTCGGATTGGCTTGAGAAACGGGGGGATCACTCATGTCAATGAGACTAACGTTGGGATTATATGATAGCATGGAGGGATTGGCAGTTGGTGTATGGGATATGGTATTCGTATGAGATGTAGTAGATGGTAAGGAGTGTGAAGTTTGGACAACAGGTGTTATTGGAGTAGTTTGAGAGGTTTGCACACTATGAGACATGGGAATAGCTTGTGATGCTTGAAGTATTTGCGCTTGAGTTACATGGATAGCTTGTGTTACTTGAAGCATGGAAATAGTCATGGTAGGAGGAGAGATATGTTGAGGAACATGGAAAGGTGGAATGTTGAGATTTTGTGACATGAGAGGGAGCACATTGGTTGGCACCATCAATGGTTCTAGAGTATGCTCCGATCGTGGTGGCTCAAATGAAGCAACAATAGGTAATGAGGATGATGTTTGTGATATAATAGGAGATGATGTGACTATAGTAGATGGTGTCTTCGCAACAACAGCAGTAATGTTGGGATCTTGCTCTCTAATGGCAGATATGTCAAAGTCCTTTGGTAGTTTAGCACCCATGAGAGCAAGTTGGAGAAAGAAATGATTAGGCTCATATATCATGAGTTTCTCAACTTGGTCCCATACATGGGTATCTTGAAATTCTGATGAGTCGTCTTGAAATTGTTCTTCGAAAGTTTCCAAGGATGGTGTAGGTTGCATTCATTGTGAAGATGACTCACCAATAGTGTATCCTTGAGGCGTAAACATATGAGGAGGCATACCAGTTGTGAATTGAGTTGCATCCTTAAGAGGTGTTGATTTGAATTGTTGCATCTCAGCTTGCAATTTGGCTTCCATTTCAGCTCTCAATTTGGCTTCTATTTCAGCTCGATATTGACTCCTAGTTTGAGGCATGATGTTGATGATGAAGTTGAGCTTGTCAAAGTTTTGAGACCCAAAAGATGATAGTTGGCTGGTTGGTTGATTGGTTGCTGGTTTTGGGTTGTTGGTTTTGCTAATTCACTTGATTGTTTTATTTTGGTTGAGTTGTTGTTGAGTTGTTATTGGTTTTCCCTAGAGGATAGCTCAAACACTCAAGGGAAATCTTGTTTGCTAAAGTTGCTAAGCTGCTAATCTTTGTTGAAGCTGAAAGTTGAAAGATGATGTTTGTTGAACCTAAAGCTGAAGGATGATGTTTGTTGAAGCTAAAGCTGAAGGATGTTTGTCGATTGAAATGATTGGGTTGATGTCTGATTTACTGGTTGGGGTCTCAAAAAGATAGAAAGCTCATGGGTTGTGATTGATTGATAAGCTCAAAAATAGGAGACAAAGTCCAAGGATTTGATGTTGATCAAAGAAAAGTTGAAAAGCTGATGTTTAAAACTTAAGCAAGCTGGATCTGTGGCTAATTCAGCTGAGGCACTAAGATTTGCAGGTATTTTAGCTACAGGCGACTGCTGATAGCTCAAATGCGATTCAAAGGACACCATAGGCGATCAATGATAGCTTAAATGCGATCTGGTTGAGTTTTGACAGAAAATCACAGTGCTAACCAGAAGCGAATGCTTTTCCAAAGGTGACAACTGTTGGTTTAAAAGTGATTTTCTGTTGATCAAAAGTGACTCAAATTTCCCTAAAGGTGATGGTCTGTTGTTCAAAGGCGATCTCATTCAGAAAGCAGGTAATTAACTGTGGCTTAAAGGTGATTTTGTTCAGACAACAGGCGATCAGTTGTGGTTTAAAATGTGATTTTGTTCCGGCAATATGCAATTAGTTGTGGTTTAGAAGCGACGTAGTTTAGACTATATGCGGGCGGCTGTTGTTTAAAGGCAACATAGTTCAGGTTAAAAGCGGCTCTCTACAGTTCAAAAGCGATGTCTATTATCTCTGCGGGTAGTTTAGGTTCAAAAGTGACTGTGTTTGTCAAAGAGATGTCTGATTTGTAGTTTTTCAGCAAGAAAACAGTGATAACAGTCACTCACACTCACAACAAGCACAAACTAATATAACCTAGGCTAGGAAAGGACTGTATCCATTGAATCCCCTGGTCATGCTTATTCAAAGTGGATAGCTTCAGGACATTGGTAGCACCAGCTCCCCTCCACGGCACTCACTTCTCACGCATACCAAGTTCTGGGTTTCCTGTAAGGCTTGTCCCCACACCAAACCTTAGGATTGTCCCTGCTATCTCTACTAAGAACCGCGTGAATCGAGGCCGCTTCAAAGGTCCCACCTTTTGCATCAACAGATAGAAGGTTTTTGGCTATTACACAAAGTTGCTAATAAGGGCATCCGTTCAAGTGGCTATACATGCGGCATCGCTACTCTTCGTTATGGAGTCTCCCAGCCTGCAAGGGTTGCACCTGAGAGGGTTTTGGGGGAGGTTGGCTATCGGTATAACACAACAACACTCATTGTTTGTGGCTTTTGACACAAACACTTTTCTTATATAGCGGTTCAGAAGGACTTGGCTTTAGCCTGTTATTGCTTGGGTCGTATCCCTTCTCACACCGGGAAGGCAGGCCCTCTAAAGATAATGACAAGTTCTCATACACCCAAGATCCATTTGATAGGCAAGGGGAGAGGATACTTTTGTCATTAAATTTGGGTTACAATCAAGCACATGCAAGCAATCAAAAAAAGATAAATCAAGCACGGAGAAAGCAATGATTCATTTTAAGCACTAAGCCCAAATGTTCCTAATTTAGTGATAAACCACAAATCTTGGATTGATCGAACCTGCAACAGATATGTCAGTAGTTTGATAACCTCCTTTTCTTGGACAAATTGATAAGATGCTGTGCAAATACCCAATTAGTAGCCAAGAAAGCAAACTGTAATTGAAATAGATTGAAAGCGAACGAGTGTTACCAGATGTGATTCACTGTTGATCATAAGCGATCTATATTTTGCTATAGACAAGATATTACAGATAATATGTGACAAGAAACATACCAGATGCGGCTCCTGTAAACTTAGAAGCGACCAATTGCAGCCTAAATGTGATCTGTATCTACAAAATGACAGTCAAAACACAAAACCCTATTCTGTACAGGCGAGCACTATTAGTTCAGAAGCGATGCATATCAGTTTAAAAGTGGCTGCTATAAGTTCATAAGTGATGCGCATCAGTTTAAAAGCGATCACTGTCCATTCAGAAGCGATGCACATAAGCTTAAAAGCGATCACTGTTATTTCAAAAGCAATTCGAATGAAAACAGAAGTGATCACTATTAGGTCCTAAGCGATCAATACAGTTTAAAATGACAACTGACAGTGAAAACACACAGGTGAGTTCTATTGAAGCAAAAGTGATGCGTTTATTACCAGAGGCGATCACTGTCGGTGTAAAGGCGATCCAGAGAGCGATAAAAGCGGCTGATTCTAGTGTAAAAGTGACGTAGAGATACAGAAAGTGGCAGATTTTCACTCAGAAGTGACTGGAATTTACCGTAAGCACCTGCAAAATCTGATCTTCAAAGAAACAACTCCAAAAAATGAAGTTAATCAAGGACGTGGGTCCCACCAGGCATGCCAGAATGTGATAGGTGAAAGGTCAGGTTTAGAAGATCAAGCATAGCCATGAAACCCTAACCCTACCATCATCAAAGAATCTAATCTAAATGAAATCAAAGAACAATGTAATTCAAGCATAACATCACCTAGACCGTGCAATTCCTTGTTTAAGAGATGTGGACTGCTTCTTCAACAATGAACAATTGCAAAGCTAAAAGCTGCCATGATAGATGATAAAAGCTCAATTGGATGCTCAAATGCTCAAGATGATAATGTAGGTGCTATATGATTGCTGGATGTCTCATATGGAATGAGAGGGTGTTTATATAGAACTCAACCAAGATCAATCGACGATGGAGATTCAGAGGCTATATGAATGGCTAGGATTGAAAGATACTAAATTTAGGTCCCATTAGTTGTGCATGTGAAGGATATGAATGAAAGTTGTATAACAACACATGATTGACTGGACAAGTGTTGGAATATGATAAAAGATGAGTGTTTAATTCAAATAAAATATTTGAATTAGTTGGGATATGAGTTGGATATTAATTAAATAAATTAAATTTATTTAATTAATAGGATAAATGAATAGAATGGGATAAGATATGATGTGGAATTAATTAAATAAATAAAATTTATTTAATTAATTAACTATGGGGATAGGATATGATTGGGATATGATGTGGAATTAATTAAATAAATAAAATTTATTTAATTAATTGGCTAAGTAGGATGAGGATGGAATTTTAATTAAATAAATAAAATTTATTTAATTAATTGGCTTAATGAACAATGATTTAACAAGGTGTTGCTAGACATGGACAAATTTGGGTGTCTACAGGTGATAGCCCGAGAAAAGGTCAATTTTGGAGAACACTGAGGCTCCCCTCATTTGATCAAATAGATCATCAATACAAGGCAAAGGATATCTATTCCTCCTAATGGCCTTATTCAACATTCTATAGTCAATGCACAACCTTTGTGTACCATCGTTCTTCTTTACAAATATGACTGGTGCTCCCCAAGGTGATATACTAGGCCTTATCAACCCCTTCGCTAGCAATTCTTGCAATTGTATTTTCATCTCTTGGAGTTTTGTGGCGTTCATCCTATATGGGGCTTTAGATATAGGCATGGTTTTGGGAAGTATATTGATTGAAAAATCAAATTCCCTTTTAGGAGGTAATCCAGGTAGATCTTCAGGAAACACATCCTTGTAGTCCCAAAGGAACGGACTATTTTCAAAGGTAGGGGCTTCTTTCTCTTCTCCCTTCTCATCTAAAGATACTAAGAATATCTGATTTCCTCATTTTTGCCTTGCCTTCTTTAGTTGCATAGCAGAAATGGTCCCCACTGATATAGGTTTGTAAATCCTTTGGACCCTAACTCTACACCCCTTATCATCTACACACTCCACCACCTTGTTATAGCAATCTATGTTAGCTTTATGACTCGTTAGCCAACTTATTTTGATTATGACATCATAGGCTCCTAGGGGTGCGACGTATAAGTCGATTGTGGTTTCTAATTTAGGAAACTTAATGAGGACTCCTCTCATGTACTTGTTCACTCTTCATGTAGCCTTGTCACCATACTAAACCGTCCATGATGATTCCATATTCTTTGTTTGTAAAGACATTTTGCTTACCAATTCTATGGAAATAAAATTCTCGAAGGAACCAGTATCTATAAAAATAGTTATGGATTTACCAAAAAGCATACCTTTTATCTCCATAGGTACATTTTGATGGTGAGTCTATTGATTCCTGATGGCAACATGTATTTGATGTTGCCGAGGTTGTGGTGGTTGATTGGACCCATTTCTTTTTTTAACAATCCCTTGCATAATGATTGCCTCCGCACATAAAACATCCACCAGGGCGTCGATTAGAAACATAGGGTGGTGCATTCCCATCATTCCTTCTGGTATTACTATTGTAATTGTTCTAATTACTAGTAGCTTCTGTTCTACCCCAGTCTCTCCTCTTGTTTTGCTGAGCTCCTCTGTTGCCCCTATTGTCTAGTTTCCTTTTGAAGGCAAATTGCTTATCCCAGAAGTTTTGCTTTGCCACTGATAGTTCCTGTAACTTCTTTTCCTATTTGAGTGCCTTCTCCAAGACTTGATTCATGTTCTCAGGGGAAAACATATCCACTTCTACCCCAATATTAGTATTCAATCCTAAAAGGAACTTCCTTACCTGAGAGCTTTCATCCTTTTGATAGATAGGAACATATTTTAGTAGCTTCGCAAATCTATCCCAAGACTATTGAACTGTGAGATTTCCTTGTCTGAGATTCATAAACTCAGTCATGTTTTCATCATAAAATAGCTATGGAAGCTATCTCTCATGAAAGTGGTTCACAAACTGCCTCCAAGTTAGGTTTTCTTTTGAAAAGCAATATTGTTCCTTTATGTTTATCCACCAACTGGCAACTTCTCCCTCTAGTTGATAAGCTCCCAAGGTTGCTTTGATATTCTCTAAATAGTTCCTTAGCTCAAAATATTTTTCCATCTCAGTGAGCCATCCTTCCGTAGCATCTCCCATATGTCTACCATCAAATTTTGGAGGAGTTATCTTCTTAATATCTTGTGAGATATCTAGGATGGTGGTTTCCTGTTGAGTCCTAGGAATCTCTAGCTCATTAGTTGTTTGAGCTATGGGTGCTTCCTCATTTTTATGTTCATCTTTAGGTTCTAGATTATTTTCTATTGTCCCTTGCCTAGCTTTCAAGTCTTGTATAGTTTGCTCAAGGTTTTCCAATTTTTCTCTCTGCTCTGTCAACAAGTTAATAATTGCTTCTATACCGGCATTTGGATTCTCAGGCAGGTTTTCAATTGGTTCTTGGTTGCCTAGTTCCTCTCCATGTAGATATTGCAAATTTCATGTTCTCACCATTTTAATTCTGAAATAAGGAGAGAGGTGATTTACCACTTGTTGTAATTAAATTTATTACAATTCTTATCTTAAATACTAATTATTGTCATTTTTAAGTTAGTAGGCCTCTAGACCGAGTGTTTGAACTATGCTTTGATACCACATATAAGGACCCGCTTGGTCCAAACTCAAATTTTCAAAAAATTTACCTTATTAACAAGTTCATATGTGATATATCAAGACTTTGATTGAGTACTCAAGAAAAACTTTGGCCAATACGGGCCATATTTTCAAATAGAACATTGTTAAGCCAACTCAGGCTCTTCTATCCTTTGGGCAAATAGGTTCATATGGAACCAGGTCTAACGGACCTTATACCTACTCAAAATAGGGTAGAACAAATGGTGGCAAAATGGCTTGGTGGTCAAACGGACCAAGACTCTATCCAATACAGGATAATTAAACACAACAGCCAACTGAGCTAAATAGGATAGGAATAATTATGATCTGGCTAGAGACTTCTGACTCCTTCGAGACCAATATAGTTTCATGAGTCACTTCCTGGGGACCACAGACTGCCCAGGCACTATGCTGAGGATGTCAACCAGGGAATACATCACATCAACTTGTACACACCTCAGTTTACGACAAATCTAGGTACAAGTAATCCACCCTAAGGATTCTTTTGAGTATTAGGAGACTTCTTAAGTTACCTGGCTAAACCTTTAAACTAGGGATCAAAATTACAAAGCTAATTATAAAAGAGTATCCTATATCTAAGGGACCTAAGTACTAGGGGCATCCTTCACCATCCAGATTACCTACATACCCTGTATCCATGTGATCAAGGCCCTCTTCGAATGCGATCGACACGATAAATGTAAATAGGTAGTTCTGTCTTGAACTATGTTTGATGTAACTGTGAATGGGTACATAGCTCTTCGCCGACTGCCACCCACTTAAGTGATACAATGGACGGAATTCCTAAGAAACTATTTTGCAAACACACCTCCCAGGAGTGTTTGAGGTTTAGGTTTTCATGTGTGAATAGTTTACCTAACACACATATTTCTCCAAGGAGGTCTTTTCATTGATCGTCGTACAACTATTTTCGATAAACTCATCTTTTATTTTTAGTTAATCTTTTTAGTAAGGTATCCGAGGAGATTTCCCTTGCTACAAATTTAACTTCGACATGTTCCTTATTACTCCCCAACGATTTAGAGGAACAGTGCCCATATGTCATTGTTGCAGCTATGTTAGGCACAAGGTACTTGGTTCAACATGACAGCATAACTCATAAATTTGACCCAGAGGTACCATAAATACTGAACACTGTGATTTGTTTGAGTTTGGACGTTTATTTACAAAGTTTACCTATCTAGTAGCAAAGGAAAAACTTGCATAATAATAGTTGATAAAGGGAAATACTTCCTTAATCCAAAATATAGATAAAGGATGCTTGATCATAATGAATAGAACTAGAAAAGAAACATAATCAATTTCATAAACATATGACTAGAAAGATACTTATATCAACTCATAAATAGAAAAGATATTCATAAAATTTAATCTAGGTCAAATTAAAGAATCTTTGATAACTAGTTCAACTACTAAATCAACATATACAATTTCAATAATTCCTTTTTATTTTATCACAATTCCAAGCATTTGTACCTAGTCATTCTTAAACAAATAATACCCCTGTTCAATCATTTAGAAATTCACATAATCTAAGATATGATATGATATTGAATTAACCATATACTTGATTCAAGCACTTTTGATCAGACTCATAATATAAAAGATATACATATCTATCCCCCATACCCTATGTGCGTGATAATGCATATATATATTGTATCAATTGAGATACAATTTCTTGACCCTGCCAAGGTTTAAGTGTGAGACCTAACATGATACCTAATATTAATCATAGTAAGAAAACCCATTTGAATATTAAAGTGGACCAAGAAGCTTAGGTTGAACATAATAATCCGCCACTATTGTCAAGGTAACAACTCCTCAATTATGTAAAAATTCCATCATATAAATCCCTATCTCTCTATCATATATAAGTATAATCTCATATTAATAGATCTATTCATTATGGATTTGTCTTGTATAGTTGTCTCTCAAAATTCTTTGTATATAAGCTACCCTTGTATCTCTTTATTGGCATCATAACTCTTTGTTGTTGTATTATTGTCTATATTTATTCGTATATTTGTAATGCATAATTTTACCCTTTGCAAATCATTTTTCTTATAATTTGTTACACACTAGTTTACCGTATGCCATTAGTTCCTTTATTTTATTATGTTATTACTTTCATCTTTTAAATCATTTACATCTATATTAAGTAAAAGATAGGGAGAATTCTATCTAACCAATTAAAGATCATGGGTGAAAATTACAATTTCATGTCAATTCCTACAATTGGTAACATGATTAAGTCATTTAGTTTACACCTCATAGATGTTATGATACTAAAGGGAGGATAAGGTAATAATTCCTCATTTTTAAAAAAAAGTTACAAAAAATCTCATATATATTGAGGATGTATGGATTGCTTGTGATGGAGAAGTAAATCAATTCCACCAATACCATTGACATTGAGAAATTTAATAATGAGGCAGATGATAAACTATCTCTTAAGGATATTAATAGATCCACAAAGGAATGGTTGGCTTACAAAGGAGCCCTAGCATTGTAGTTTGATGATAGAACACACTTAAGAGATGAGGAAGAGGATTATGATTACAATGAAATTATACCAAGTCAAGGAGAAAATGGAATTTGAGAAGTTTCTTCTTGAGTAATGGCATCCCTAGAGACTCTCGCATGTGTACAAATTGAAGCATTGGAATGGGGTAAAGACAACATAATGGTAGAGAATTTTTACCAAATATTATAGTTGGAAATGCTTTGGTAAATGTGTATGTAAAATATGGATTTTAGACAAGGCACATAAACTATTTAACAAAATCCCTCAGAGTAGTGTGGCCTCATGGAATGCAATGTTTGCAAGATTTGTAAAGAATGAATTTGGTTTAAAAAGGCATTGGAAAATTTTAGCAATTGAAGTCGATAGATGTAAATTCAAATTCCCTAACCTTTGTCAGCACTCTCTCTGCTAGTACCAGCATGGGAGCTTTGGAGTAGGTTAAGGACATTCATCCCAGTAGAATGGAAGGGCAATTTTTGATTAGATATTAAGGTTGGAAGTGCTCTGGTAGTCATGTCTACCAAAAAAAACAAGTAGAAGTAGAGACAATGCACATGATATGTTTGACAAAATGCCTCAAAGAGACATCACTCATGGAATGCAATGATTGTAGGTTCTGCAAATCACGGATTTGTTGAAAAGGCTTTTAAAAACTTCCAAGAAAATTAATTGTCAACTATAACCCAAATCCTACAACCTTTGCCAGCAGACTCCAAAAAATGGGAGCTTTGGAACAGGGCATAGACATCCATCAAAGCATAATGGAAGGGGTATCCAGACACGGCATGCAAAGTGTTTGACAAAATCCCTCAAAGAAAGATTGTCTCAAGGATTGCAATGATTAAAAACAAAATTGAGATAAATTTAATAAATTATTTATTTCAAACTTAGCCTGACAGAACTTGGTAAATTTATGATTCCAAAACAATTAAGCATTAGGTGAATTATCTATCTATCATAGTATTTGTACACCTAATCGATGTTATTTTAATCTCATCAGATGAACTTCGTATTTAACCAGCTTCCTTCAATGATTTTGGAACACTTAGAACTATATGCAACCATATAGGTTTAGTGGATGAGAGCTGTATATACTTCAATCATATGAGTAACCCTTATTGTATTACAACTACAGTTGATTGTACAGATGTGTTTTCTAGGTGTCTGCAGATCACATATGTATATAGGCTTAGGAGTATTTATAGCAACAACTCATGTTTTTCTCTCCAACATCTATGCAGAAGTGGGAAGGTGTGGTGAGGTTCAAATCGATGAAAGATGAGTTAACCAGATCCCTAGATGTAGTTGGATTGAAGGCATAAATTAATACATGCTCGTTATGTAGGAGATGGATCTCAACTATAGACGAAGGAGATCTATACAAAGTTGGAGAAAGCGGCTTGGAAGGTGAAGGCATGAAGCATAATGGAAGGAGGAATTTTGTTGATGTTGTAGGCGCAAGTGCCCTAGTAGACATGTATGCGAAATGTGGAAGCATAGACCAAGGACATGAATTGTTCCTCAAAGAACCTAGTCTGCAAAATGGGTTTGTGGAAAAGGCTTTTAGGATCTTTCAAGCAAATGCAATTGGTAGGCGTAAAGCCAGAATTCCAAAACCTTTGACAATGTCCTTCATGCCTGGATGCATGGGAATAGGTATGGAAAGATCAGAAGGAATTTTTTGATAGAGATTATAGTTTGGAAATCCTCTAATAGACATGTATGCAAGACGTGAAATTCCAGACGGGACAGAGTAGTTTGACAAAATGACTCACAAAATGTGATTCTCCTTGTGCACTTCTTTTCTCCATGTTCTAGAGATCCCTGAGCTCCAAAATTCCCTTGGGATGAATCCCATATACAACTTCAAAAGGGCTCTTTCCTATGCTCCTATTACAAGAATCATTATATGCAAACTCTACTTGTGGGATGATCATATCCCATGCTTCTCCATGTTGTTTAGTCAAACACCTCAAAAGATTACCCAGTGATCTATTCACAACCTCAGTTTGTCCATCCGTCTGAGGGTGATAGGCTGACATGAAAGATAATTGAGTGTCCAATTTCTTCCATAATGTATGCCAAAAATTTCCCACAAATTTGGGATCTCTATCAGTGACAATATTCAATGGCAAACCATGAATTTGAACAATCTCCTTAAAGAATAGACCAGCAATGTGTGAAGCATCATTGGTACATTTACATGGCACAAAATGAGCCATTTTACTGAATCTATCAACTACAACAAACACACTATCAAAACCTCTTTGAGTCCAGGGAAGACCCAAAACAAAATCCATACTTATACATTCCCATGGATTTTGCAGAAGTGGAAGTGGTTAATAGAGACCGGCATTGGATGAAGTTCATTTTGCCTTCTGACAAATGCTACAAGTTTCTACAAATTTCCTAACATCTATTTGCATCTTAGGCCAGAAGTAAAGCCTTCTCACTTGTTCCAACGTCTTGTCTAGTCCAAAATGACCTCCAAGACTACTGCAATGCTTCTCTTTTATGATGTTCTCCCTCATGGAGCACCTAGGTACACATAGTTGGTTGCCTTTGAATAGTAACCCTTGCTATAATAAATATTTAGAAAAATTAGAATGATAGGAATCTAAAAATTGTGAACAAACTACATATATCTCTTTGAAGTCCTCATCATCCTAGTACATATTTTTGAGAGAATCCACTCCCACACTTTGCAACTAGATTTCGTGTATAGTGCACACTCTTCTGCTCAGAGCATCTGCCACCTTATTGGCTTGTCCCTTCTTATGTTTGATGGAAAAAGTATATGCCTGGAGTTGTTTGACCCACTTCATATGCCTTGTTGGATCTAGGGCATACAACTGAGAGGGGGGGGGGTGAATCAGTTGTATAGAACTTGTTCTCTTTCAAACACTTAATTCTCTGTTGTTAGTTAGCAGCATATCAAATAATCATTCATGGAAGCACAATACATAAACACAAGAGCAGATAAGCATCAACACATTGAACACCAAGATTTTGACGTGGAAAACCCGGTTAAGGGAAAAACCACGGGGTGATTAACCCAAGAATTATTCTCTGTTAGAAGAATAAGGAAAAATGAATGGCACATGCCAATAAGGGCTCACTGCCCGAGCACACTGCTCACAAAGAGGCCCACTGCCTACAAGGAGACACACTATCTACAGAGTGATAAAAATCACAGTCTTGAACTGGAGAATGACATCTCTACCATGTCTGGATCAGTTCCAATTAAGCCCAACAATCTCTGCTCTGCCTTTCGCACCTTTCTTCGCTACACCATACTCATCCACATACTACTTCACTGAAATGAATTCACAAATCATTATTTATACAAGACATCGACTTAGGAACAAGCATCTAAGTCGGCAAACAACCATAGGAGTATCCGCAAGATGAATAACACATCCGGTCGGCTATCACAAGAACATTCGCAGGATGAACAACTCATCCGGTCGGCTAAACAGAGCAATAACTTCATCCGGAAGAATAACTTCAATTCCGGGCTCTACCATCAATGCGGACCAACAACACAACCTAAACATGATTCAAGAGCCTTCACAAGTCTGTCTGAATGTCCGGATACATCCGCACTTCCTCTGCTTACTGGAATCTCTTGTCTTCCTCATCCGGAACTTCAAGAACACAGTCTGTCGCCACTGTCATAATGCAGGAGGTACTTCCGGACCTCCAAATCACACACAAATCAGGATGACACATCACAAGGACATCTAAAACACTCCTTCCAATCCGCAGATTATGATAATACAATTCCGGACCTCACCGGACCTTTTTGTGATCCTCTGTCACCTCCAGATACTTGCCGGACCCGGTTCTATACCGGCAGCCATAACTCCTTCAGATCTTCATGCGGACCTCTGAAATCTTAACTGTAGCATCTCAAGACTCATATCTACTAACCCTTTAATCCGCATCCTCCGGTTCTCATCCTATACAGTATATTTACCTTCTTCTCATCACTGTTCTTCACTGTTCCTGACTGAGGCTAATTTTCTCAATATCCTCAGCACAAAGCTCATCAAATCCTTCTTGTCAATGCAGTATGAGTATGTTGACATCAATGACAACAATGGCTCACCTCATACTTGCAACAATCTCCCCCTTTGTCATTGATGGCAACATATGATGTGAAAAACCATCAAGACAAGAACTTCTCTTTTCTGTCACAGCTCCCCCTATCAACAACAACTCCTCACATGTCTTCCTTTGCTGCTCCCCCTTTGATCATCAACCACTTGTTTTTCACATGTCTTCTCTCCCCCTTTGACATCAATGGCAAAGGGCTCATACTTGCAACTCTCATGCATCAGAATAATACCAGCTGCTCCCCCTTAGTTGCAGCTCCCCATTAGTCCAGATCACAAGATATGACTGTGATAGCCACCGGACTGATGCACATCAGTGCATCTTAGTTCATCACCGGAGGGGCCATGACCCCTAACTTCTCCCGGAGATATTCAAAAGAGTCCTTGGGAAGAGGTTTTGTAAAGATATCTGCAATCTGATCCTTGGAGGGAACATACTCCAATCTGACTTCTTCCTTGTTTACTTGTTCTCTCAAAAAGTGAAATTTGATAGATATGTGCTTAGTCTTAGAATGCAATACCGGATTCTTGGAAATATTAATTGCACTTGAATTATCACAGAAAATTGTGATAGGCTCCTCATATTCAACTTTGATGTCTCTTAGCATCTGCTTCATCCACAAGATTTGAGTGCAACTACCTGCTGCTACAATGTATTCTGCTTCAGTTGTAGACAGAGATATTGCATCTTGTTTCTTGCTTAGCCAAGAAACCAATCTCTTCCCCAAAAAGAATGCTCCACCACTAGTGCTCTTCCGGTCATCCACATCTCCTGCCCAATCTGCATCTGTGTAAGCATGAAGAGAAAAATCCGGATCTCTAGGATACCATAGACCATACTCAACTGTCCCTTTCAAGTATCTAAAAATTCTTTTGATTGCCATAACATGAGATTCTCTAGGATCAGCCTGGAATCTTGCCACAAGACCAACAGCTTGCATTATATCTGGTCTAGTTTGAGTGAGATACAACAATCCACCAATCATTGATCTATACTTTGTCTGAGCTGCCTTTGGAGAATCATCATCTTTGCTTAACTTACATCCGGTTGCCATAGGAGTGTTCATAGGCTTTGAGTCTTCCATACCAAATTTCTTTAACAATTCTTTCACATATTTGGTCTGAGAAATGAAGATCCCTTCTTTTGTTTGAGTAATTTGCAGACCCAAGAAGAAATTCATTTCACCAAGCATAGACATTTCAAACTCACTTTTCATCTGATTTGCAAAAGTTTTACACATACTATCTCTTCCTCCAAAAATGATATCATCCACAAACACTTCAACAATCAGAATGTTTTCATGATCAATTTTGAAATATAAGTTGCTGTCAGCAGTACCTTTGTTGAATCCAATCTGCACAAGATGCTTATCCAACCTTTCATACCATGCTCTTGGGGCTTGCTTCAATCCATACAAAGCTTTCTTCAACTTGCAGACCATATCATTATTATCAGACAATTGAAATCCATCCGGTTGTTCAATGTAGACTTCTTCTTCCAGATCACCATTTAGGAAGGCAGACTTGACATCCATCTGATATACCTTGAAATCTTTGAAGGCAGCAAATGCAAGAAGTAATCTGACTGCTTCAATTCTTGCTACCGGAGCAAAAGTCTCTTCAAAGTCAATTCCTTCTATTTGAGAGTAGCCTTTGCAGACCAATCTAGCTTTGTTTCTGATTACTTCACCAGCTTCATTTAGTTTGTTCCGGAAGACCCACTTGGTTCCAATTACATTCCTGTCTCTAGGTCTGGGAACAAGATCCCAAGTATGATTTTTCTCAATTTGCATCAGTTCATCTTCCATTGCTTTGGTCCAATTTTCATCATTGCAGGCTTCATTTATTGTTTTAGGTTCAATCCTTGAAATCAGACAACATTCATTCTGATCTTGAGCAATATTCCTTCTAGTTTGTACACCTTTGCTTCTGTCACCTATGATCTGATCTTCAGAGTGATTTAGTTTTACATACCTTGGAATTTTGGGAGTATCCAGTACTACTGTTTCTTGATCAGGCTCATTTAAACCTAACTCTTCTTCCTGATTTACCGGATCAGGCTGACTCTGTTTCACCGGAGAGGATTGAGTTCCTTGAACACTATCTTGGTCATCTTCATCAAATTCATAAAATCTTGAAGGTTTCTCAATTCCTTCATCAACCTTTACATTGGTACTTTCTATCATCTTCCTCAATCTCTTATTGTAACACCGATATGCTTTGCTTTGAGTGGAGTAGCCCAAGAAAATTCCTTCATCACTTCTAGCATCAAACTTTCCTAGATCTTCATCTCTTTTAATATAACACTTGCTACCAAATACCCTGAAATATTTCACAGTAGGAGTGATGCCAAACCAAAGTTCATAGGGGGTCTTACCGGTGTTGTTTCTGATTTGAACTCGATTGAGAGTGTAGACTGCAGTGCTGATAGCTTCTTTCCAAAACATTTGAGGAACATTTGCTTCCAACATCATTGTCCTAGCAGCTTCCTGGATGGTCCGGTTCTTTCTCTCAACTACTCCATTCTGCTGTGGAGTCTTAGGAGCAGACAACTGTCTCCTTATACCCTGTTTCTCACAAAAGTCAATGAATTCACCAGATGTAAATTCACCACCTCTATCAGACCTTAGACACTTTAGTTTCAATCCGGTTTGATTCTCCACCATAGCTTTGAAGATTTTGAACTTCTCAAAAGCTTCTGATTTTTCTTTTAGAAAGGTAACCCACATCATCCGGGAATGATCATCAATTAACAACATGAAATATCTATCACCTTGCAGACTCTTGATTCTTGTCGGACCACATAGATCAGTATGTACTAATTCCAACAATCCGGTAGAAGACTGATCTTTGCTTTTAAAAGAGACTCTGCTTTGTTTGCCTAACTGACATTCTTTACACACACTGTTTGTAGGTTTTATTAACTTTGGAAGATCTCTCACAGCCTGAGTATTGCTTATTTTGATGATGTTATCAAAATTTACATGACACATTCTTCTATGCCATAACCAACTCTGATCAATTTGAACAAACAAACAACTTTTATTTGAACCAACCAGATGAAAGATGTTACCTCTTGTCTGAGTACCGGATGCAATTTCAGTTCCGGAGCTTGTAAAGATTCTGCATTTTCCATTCTTGAACCGGAGATCATAGCCTTTGTCCACTAACTGACCAACACTGAGAAGATTGTGCTTCAATCCTTCAACATATAGTACATTACCTGTTTTGCTCTTACCATCAAAGGAAATAGTTCCCCTACCTCTGATTCTGCCAGCAGAATTGTCACCAAACTTTACCATTCCTCCTTCATATCTTTCCAAGTCTAAGAACTTATTCTTGTCACCAGTCATATGGTGAGAGCATCCACTGTCAATAACCCAATCATCCTTTTCTTCCACTTGAGCAGCCAAGGCTTTTTCAACAACTTTGTGATTGACAGATTCAGAGAGCAAGGAATCTTCTTCCTTGATGGCTATAAACACCCACTCATTTCCGGATTTGCTTCCTGGATCTGATTCATCATCTGTTACTCCTTCATTGTCATCTTCTTCATGAACATAATAGCAATTCTTTTGAAACCTTTGTCTGTGAGTATTAGATCTTGCAGATCTCTCCGGACATCTTGAGGCAAAATGACCAATCTTATTGCAGTTAAAACACTTAAAGGGTAGTTTTCCTTCATACTTACCGGATCCTCTTGGCAGTCTCTTTGCAATGAGGGCTTCAAGTTGAGCTGTTTCTGCTTCTTCTTCTTCCATGTCTCTTCTTGCTTGATCATACCATGACATTTTCCTTGATGAGTTTTCACCCGGATCAAATCTCTGTTTGCCTTTCACATAGGCACTGGCTTTGAAAGCAGATTCAGTCTTGGGAGGATCATCTCCAAACTCGGTCATTTCAAATGCAGCTAGTTTGCCAGCTAGTTGTTCTCTTGTGACTGTTGTGTGGGCTCTGAATTCATCAATGGCAGCAACTTTGATTTTGTAGGCAGCAGGAAGGGATCTTAGGATTTTGCAGACAATCTCATTTTCATCTAGAGTTCCACCAGCATTTCTGATTCCACATACCAGCTCATTTACTCTTGGCATAAAGGTAGTAATGTTTTCATCATCTCTCATTTTCAATCTTTCAAATTTTCCTTTCAGACTTTGCAACCTTGCACTTTTGACAAACTCATCTCCTTCATACAGAAGTTCCAGTTTAGTTAGGATCTCATATGCAGTTGGTAGGTCAATGACATTCGAGAGATCTGAGTCATTCAATGCGCTTAGAAGAGCTTCCTTGGTCCGCAGATTATTTTCAGCTTCTGTGGTTTCATCAGGAGTTGTTGGACCACCTTGTGGGGGTATATATGGTTTTGAAATCATAGCCAAGTATGCTTTTCCCATACATTCCAGATGACACTTCATGCGACCTTTCCAGAGAGTGAAGTTGGTTCCATCGAACTTCGGACTATCCTTCTTGTATGACGACATCCTGGATCACCTCAAGCGGTTAAGCTCCTATCAGAGGAACTTGGCTCTGATACCAATTGTTGGATCTAGGGCATACAACTGAGAGGGGGGGGGGTGAATCAGTTGTATAGAACTTGTTCTCTTTCAAACACTTAATTCTCTGTTGTTAGTTAGCAGCATATCAAATAATCATTCATGGAAGCACAATACATAAACACAAGAGCAGATAAGCATCAACACATTGAACACCAAGATTTTGACGTGGAAAACCCGGTTAAGGGAAAAACCACGGGGTGATTAACCCAAGAATTATTCTCTGTTAGAAGAATAAGGAAAAATGAATGGCACATGCCAATAAGGGCTCACTGCCCGAGCACACTGCTCACAAAGAGGCCCACTGCCTACAAGGAGACACACTGTCTACAGAGTGATAAAAATCACAGTCTTGAACTGGAGAATGACATCTCTACCATGTCCGGATCAGTTCCAATTAAGCCCAACAATCTCTGCTCTGCCTTTCGCACCTTTCTTCGCTACACCATACTCATCCACATACTACTTCACTGAAATGAATTCACAAATCATTATTTATACAAGACATCGACTTAGGAACAAGCATCTAAGTCGGCAAACAACCATAGGAGTATCCGCAAGATGAATAACACATCCGGTCGGCTATCACAAGAACATTCGCAGGATGAACAACTCATCCGGTCGGCTAAACAGAGCAATAACTTCATCCGGAAGAATAACTTCAATTCCGGGCTCTACCATCAATGCGGACCAACAACACAACCTAAACATGATTCAAGAGCCTTCACAAGTCTGTCTGAATGTCCGGATACATCCGCACTTCCTCTGCTTACTGGAATCTCTTGTCTTCCTCATCCGGAACTTCAAGAACACAGTCTGTCGCCACTGTCATAATGCAGGAGGTACTTCCGGACCTCCAAATCACACACAAATCAGGATGACACATCACAAGGACATCTAAAACACTCCTTCCAATCCGCAGATTATGATAATACAATTCCGGACCTCACCGGACCTTTTTGTGATCCTCTGTCACCTCCGGATACTTGCCGGACCCGGTTCTATACCGGCAGCCATAACTCCTTCAGATCTTCATGCGGACCTCTGAAATCTTAACTGTAGCATCTCAAGACTCATATCTACTAACCCTTTAATCCGCATCCTCCGGTTCTCATCCTATACAGTATATTTACCTTCTTCTCATCACTGTTCTTCACTGTTCCTGACTGAGGCTAATTTTCTCAATATCCTCAGCACAAAGCTCATCAAATCCTTCTTGTCAATGCAGTATGAGTATGTTGACATCAATGACAACAATGGCTCACCTCATACTTGCAACATGCCTATGATTTAGCTTCTCCAGCAAATTCAAAAAACTCAAAGCATGGTTGTCAGTATAAACAATGAATTCCTTGGGCAAGAGATAATGTCTCCATTTTTTCAATGCTTGAACCATTGCATACAATTCTAGATCATATGTGGAATACTTTCTTTTAGCATCATTCAACTTTTCACTAAAGAAAGCAACAGGTCTACCTTCCTGACTCAAGACAGCACTAATGGAAAGGTTACTAGCATCACATTCCACAGTAAACAACTTATTAAAATCAGGCAAAACTAAAATGAGTTTCTCTGCTATTTTTTGTTTGAGAATCTCGAAAGACTCATCAGCTGCTCTATTCCAAACAAACTTACATTTTTGTCCTCCTTTTATGGTATCCAGAATGGGTGCACAAATATGACTGAATCCTCTTATGAATTCCCTATAAAAAGTTGCCAACCCATGACAACTCCTTACATCACTGACAGTTTTGGGTGCTGGCCAAGACGGAATAGCATTTACCTTTTCTGGATCCATTTTCAAATTGCCCTGGGATATCACAAATCCAAGGTATGTGAGTTCTTCCTTCATGAAGACACTCTTCTCCATATTGATCATCAGTTTCTCCTCATGCAGCTTCTTCAACACCTATTCCAAACACTGCAAATGTTCTTCTTTTGTCCTACTAAAAATTAGAATATCGTCCAGATAGACAACAACAAATTTGCTATTAAAATCTTTCAATACCTCATTCATTAGATGCATGAAAGTGCTTGGTGCATTGGACAGTCCAAATGGCATCACCGACCACTCATAAAGACATTCATTAGTCTTAAAGGTTGTCTTCCATTCATCCCCTTGTCTAATCCTGATCTGATGGTATCCACTCTTAATATCAATTTTAGAAAAATATCGAGCTCCACCCAAACAATCCATGAGGTCCTCTATTCTGGGCATAGGAAACCTATATCTGATGGTGATCTTATTTATGGCTCTTGAATCAGTACATAACCTCCATTTGCCATCCTTCTTGGGAGCTAAAACTGCCAGTACAGCACATGGACTAAGACTTTTCCTGACCAGGCATTTATCCAACAGTTCTTGTACTTGTTTAGCAATCTCCTTATTCTGATTAGGTGTCATTTTATAAGCTGGTTTATTTGGCAATGTGGATTCTGGGATGAAGTCAATCTGATGACTTATGTCTCTCACAGGGGGTAGTACATTGGGCATATCCTCCACCATGATACCCTTATATTTGTCTAACAATTCCTGCACTTCCTTAGGGACTTTTTCCTTGTTGTTTTTAGACAAATCAGAATTGTCTTTAGGTTTCAAAATCAGAGCATACCCCTGGGTTCCCTTTTCTTTTAGAGTATGGAGAAACTCTTTCCCACTCACTAACATGATACTTGAGCCTACATTCTTGTCTACACCCTCTTCCGGTAAAGGATCCATCTTATACTGTCTACCATTCTTAGTGATCACAAAGGAATTTGACTTACCATCATGCTAGGCTTGTACATCATACTGCCAAGGTCTACCTAATAGTAAATGGCATGCATCCATGGGAATTATATCACACAAAAGTTTATCCCCATATTCCCCTATCTGAAATTCTACCCAAGCTTGTTCATCAACCAAGACTTGCTGCCCTTTGTTTAGCCATGACACTTTATATGGACTCACATGTGGCAATCTTTTCAAATTCAATTTCTCTACCATTTCTACTGAAACTAAATTTTTAGTGGAGCCAGAATCAACAATTACCTTACAACTTTTGCCAGAAACTTTACACAGAGTTCTGAATAGTGTCTTCCTTTGGGGTGGTTCCTTGTTCTGTGGCACTTTCAGCATTGTTCTTCTCATCATGAGATTCTCTCCATCTTGTGCTGGAGCTATTCTTCCCATAGGTGAAGTCACACTATGACAATCTTCTTCTTGAATCAGCTAGCTCCTTCTCTCTCCTCCATGAGAGTTTGAGGCTTTCTCTGGACACTTGCTTGCTGTGTGCCCAATTTGGTTACAATTATAACATCTCCCCGTGAAGACGTTAGGACCTCTACCTGGTCCATCAAATCTACCTCTCACATTGGGTCTCCTTCCTCTGAAGCCCCCTTTGGAACCAAATTCTCCACTATGTTCTTGTTGACTGGACTCCCCTTGATTTTTCTGGAACTGGTTTCTGCCACCAAATTTATTTCTGCCTCTGAAATTCCTTCCACCTTTAACTCTATTCTGCTATTCTCCTTTTCTTTTTAATTTCTCTTCTACTCTCAGTGCCACCTAGAAACATTTGTCCACAGTTTCTGTTGTCAAGACGATAATCTCATCTTGTATACTATGCTTCAGGCCATTAATAGACCTGGCAACTCTTCCTTTCTCATCCTTAGCATGTCCACACCTTAGAGACAATTTATGAAATTCCTCTATATAGGTGGATACATCCATATCCTTCTGCCTGAGCTTCTGCATTTTCCTGTATATCTGTACTTCATAATCCGCTGGTAGGAACTGAGCATTGATCCTCTCTACCATCTGACTCCAGGATGAGATCATGCTTTTTCCACTCTTCACCCTTTCTCCCTGGGTGTAGTTCCACCACGTGAGTGTAGCACCCTTCAATTTCATCTTTGCAAACTTGACTCTTCTATTCTCTGGTACCTCCTTGTACTCGAAATAATTATTTAGAGCCTCGATCCATTCAATGACTTCTTCTGTGTCCATGTTTCCACTAAACATCAGAATCTCCATTTTTGCCTTGGACGACTCCTTACCAAGTGATTTTATGGCCTCCAGAAATTGTTTCTGGTCTATAGATATACTTGTCTATTCTGGGGTTGTTTCCTCTTCCCCCCATCTTCTTCTTCACCAGACTCCTCGTCTGATTTCCTGCCTTTTCCCAAGGTCTTCAACTCATCCTAGAGTGCTTCCTTGACTCCAGTCTTGATCATCTCCTCCATCTCCTTGAATTTCTTGACCACTTCAGTGGTCATTCCCTTTGGAGGCATATCGCTAGCCCCTTCTTTGCTTTCTCTGTCTGACATAAACATTCACAGACAACACCAACATTTCTGCAGACCTTTCGCTGGCTCTGATAACAAAATGATGCAGAGCGCACAGAGGAAGCTTCAAAAATTATCAATAAACAGATCGGTAAGAGTGACTTTTGTCTTCGTGATATGTTCTTATCGGCTAAACATACACCGTCGGCCACCTTGTTATTTATCTGGCCGATCTCTGAACTTTCCCTGATGGACGATCCTAGGTTTCTCGCCTTTCGGCAGGACTTAACACTATCAGCCAACTCAAAAACCATTCCACCAATACACCTATCTCCCCGATGTCACTTTCGAGCACATCCATCGGCATAACAACTACTATCAGCCACGCTAGGGTTTTCTACGCCGATACTCCTATGTCATTGCACAGTCTACCTTCACCAAACCCTAGCACATGGATATGCTAGGCGATCTACTGTGCACCTCACACTATCTGGATCCTCTGCACCGCAAAATGATGAAACACATAGGAAACAAAAAAACACATATTGTACAATGAAGCCATTCCACTGATTTCGACAAAAATCTCACCAGTGGAATACTTCACTTCGACATTTTGCAACAACGGAAATACATAAGGGAAAGGAAATCTACAGCTATGTAATTTCATATTTACAAAGAACAGAAAAATAAATTGACGACACAAAAATAGTTTGATTCCCCTTAAAGATGTACGGTTACATTCAATCTTCTCTTCGATCTGATTACAATGAAAATGATATATGTATTTGGTTCAATCCTCTGGGTTTATAAACTCACCCTGAGTAGTACCAAACTAACTCCAAGCGGCTGGGAGATCGATCCCAAGTGGCTAGGAGAAACTAATTGTTTTCCAAGCGACTGGGAGACTAACCACTAACAATTGTCAACCGTGACCTAAGTCCCTTGGGACTTTACAAAATGAACCTAGATACAAATAGTAAATGCATGCATTGGTCAAATAGACCTTATTACAATGCAAACATGATTTCCTAAACAAAACATGATTCAAATGCCTCATGGAGGCCACCTTGTGTTAGGTGCTCCTGCATTAGAAGCTATGATGGGGGCATGATTATTTTCTTTGTTTGTTGCTTTTGGGTTTATCTTTAGTAATGTGAAGCCTTGTCTAAAGACATGATCAACACAATGATCATTGAGGACATCAGAGGACTAACATGAAACAAGTGTAAATCCTTGTCTGTTAATACACAAGCAATAATCAGGTCATCTTGGTTCAATTATACTTAGATGCTTGTATTAACTTGCTAAATCAAAATCCATGTAAGCAATACTCAGGTCATCTTGGTTAATTATACCTAGGTGCTTGTATTTTCTTACAACATTTTAAAACACAAAAATAACAAAAAAAATTGCCGAATGATGAAACAAGCACTTCAAAATACTTGCAATATCAAGATGACAAATATTTGCATCCATTCGTATCCAATTGCATTTTGCATACCATCCATCAGTAAAGATTTGGTTTGCAGTGTCAGTGTTTACAAAATCTTGTGAGTCCTTTTATCGAGTCATTCTTCTATCAAAGTTCTCTTTCTATCTATCATTGTCAACTCTCTTCTGCGTCAATTGAGTAAACCTTTTCCAAGTGTCAAAAGATCCATGTCCTTTCTGGCAATTTATCCAATTGTATCTTCAAGTTATCCGTGTGGTTCATCTCATCCCAATCTAGTCAATCCAAGTAATTATCCAAATGCAAGTCCATCCTTAATCCATACCAATCGAGTAAAGTCAATCTTGTCAAATTATCCAATCACAATCAATGGTCTTGATCCTAATCTTGTCGTAAACCAACTCAATCAATCATAATTATCAGTGGGATATATCTTTCCCGCACCTATCGTGTTGATCTAGGGATATATCATTCCCCGCAATGAAAAACACTATCGTCAATCATTATCGATTAATCATTGGTTTACAGCTGGATAGGGGCAATACCTTGTTTTATTCTTGTATCATTTGTGCATACTTGCTTACTTGCTTGTGTGTGTTATCATTTTATCTGCATCACATATCATTTAGCTCTTTCTTCATCCCATTTTTCTTCTCGTGTCACGCTGTTTTCTTCACCCTAACCTAATTGTTCAACCTTCCTCATTGTGAGATTGTCCATCTCACACCCTTAGAATTTTCTTCCCGTCCAATCTCTCGAGGGGGCATCCTACAGTTGTTAAATCTGTACCAAGGACAAACTGGGGCATGTATCATTATCAAAAAAAGTTATTCTTTGAAACAACATGATAAAACACATTGTATCAAAAAGGGGCAAAATGTATGCACCTAAAAATGACACGACACTATCCAAATAAATATTCTTAATATTTATTTTAGTTTAATTCCTCTATCAATAAATATACAAATTAATTAATTTATTTGATTCACATTCCTCCACAAAATTAAATAAAATCATTTATTTAATTAAATCCTTCATATTCCTCTAAATTAAATAAATTCATTTGTTGAATTAAAATCCTCCAAGTTCTTCTAAATTAAATAATACCAAATTATTTAATTAATTCTTCCAAAATTCCTCTATATTAAATAATGTCAAATTATTTAATTACCTCTTCTAAATTCTAAAGTCATTCTAAATTAAATAATGTCCAATTATTTAATTAGTTCTTCTAAACTTAACATCCTCTATATTTAAATAAATCAAAACATTTATTTAGATTACGTATTTCCTCTTAAAAATGGATTAACACCAAAATTAATCCATGCAAATCCATGTGCACACTTAATTAAATATTTTAATATTTAATTAGTTGTTCCCTCACCCACATGTCCTATTTATCCTCCAGTTTCAATTAGTTAACTCATGAATCAAATCAGTTAACTAGTTAGTCTTTTTTGTTAACTAGTTAATCAATTCAGTTAACTCTTCATTCTATTTCTATTAACTCCCCTATTGCATGAAAGAGCAAGACACTTGTCCTCTTCTGATTCGCATACATCCTCTCAAGTTTCCTCAACTGTTGATCTTCTTATTCATTCTATACCGTTGATCTTCTCTCTCACAAGTCTATAAGTACAACCCCTATTCCTCCATTTCAATCATCCAAGATTTTAGTAAACTTACTCTGCAAGAATCAGAACGTGTCTTTGGCACCCAACACCATATCCATAGCTTGCGATCACCGTTTTTATTGTATTGAATATCCTTTTCATTACAAGAACTATCATAGTCATTCTCTATTGTCATCTTGAAGAAAAAAGCAAGGAAGGGCACTTTCTGAGGGCTTCATTCACATGAAAGATCAATTTGAGATTAGGCAAACAATGGAAGCTGCGAAGTAATAAGGTTTGAAAGGTATCTTTCTTTGTGTTGAATCTTGATTATTGCAATTTCTATTGAGTTATTGGGTTATTATTAATTAATGATATTATATCCACATTTTCCCATAACAAGACCCATTCTTGTTCAAGCCTTGTCTACTCAGTTTTCCCTCTCTTGTCTTTTTATTTATTTATTTAGGGTATCTTAAGTTCATGTGTCTAACATCATTTAAGCCTTTTATAATGTGTAAATGTGTAAATGTGGAAACTATGATTATCATTTTTATCCTTTTTCTATATCTATTGATGAATGGTTAAAACTTCTCTTACATTATTATAGTCATACTTGAATCTAAATGTTGTTAAGCATTAAACTCCATGCTAAAATCTCTATTAAAATGGAAAAGAATTTTTTTGGCACATCACCATTTAATTTCTTCCCTTTTGATCCCGACCAGAATTTGACCGTACTAGAATGAAGAAGGAACTAGCCTTTCAATCCTAGTAGTCATGTAGGTTTCCTACTTGTAGGACTTCCCTTTTCTAATCTCTCCACATGGCATGCATATTGAACACATTTGAAACACTAACATATGTAGTTATATAATATCTACATATGAACATAAGGGTTAAAGTAACTATGTTAATTATAGCCCCATAATTGATAAAGGCCTGTTTAGTATAGTTGTCATACACCTAAACTTGTAGATAGAGGGAGGGATTGCCTCATCTAATCATCTCATTATATAAAGTTATTTGTCTAGTAGTGAATGTAAAAACTATATCCTTGGAAGGAAAATTTAGTGGGTGAACTGTCATGGTTAACATTATTAACATGAGGGGTTGGAATCAACTATGCTAAGTGGCTCATAACCATGGGCTCAAGAAAGGAACTCCTATGAGTAACATAGTTCTTAATAAGGTCCAACATTTGAGGAAAAGATAAATCATTAGGTTCACAATGACTAAGGATGATTTTTCTAGATCCCCAACTGGCATAGATTTACATATCTATATCAAGTTCTACAAGCCCCAACATGTATCTTGTTTGGGGGAATGTGTACATGGGCAAGGTTGAGGCCTAGGTTCTTCATATAGTGAGTAAGAGAATAACTCTATATTATTTTCATTTACTTTGAAGAAGAAATTGAATGGACCTATTATAATCTCTATAGGTGGATGTGTCATTCTCCCTAAGATTATGAAACTTACAATATAAGTGAGGATTGTCTTGTGGGGGCAAGATGTTGTGGTTTTTTCTATATTACCTTCACTACTAGTATGAAAGGGAATTCACTTTGAAGTTTTGGCGACATGAATTTTGCATTTTGAACACATTATATTGGTGTTATGGGATGTTATTTCAAGTTTCTCTCCATATTAATTTAAAACGAAACCTTATGCTTGCCTACCACTTTTAATAGCTACCTAGTCAATGCATAAAGCGATATCCATCGATTCATGACAAGTTAGGAAAGGATTTTTTTTAGCCCCTTCACAAATGTTTGCATTTAATGAATGGAGGAATAATTCACAAGGTTATCTTACATCTATGTGGGGAGTAGTGAATAAAGTATAAAGCACCTACCTTCATCAAGTGATGAAGTGGGCAATTGATTCATCAAGGTCTTATCTAGTGTAGAGAAACTCTCCAATGCTAGTGAGGATTGTTTTTGTTTCTGTCTATTTTTTGTTTTCTTTTCTTTCATTTTCTTTTATGTTTTGTGTTTGTTTTGTTTTATACTTCTAAGGTTTAGATATTGTATCATAAATTAAATTAAATAATTAACATTTAAATGAATCACAAGTTCACTACACAGGCTAGAAATATCAGTCGACCTATTGATTGATAGATCAATTAATATTTTTAGAGTTTATATTGTATCATAAATTAATTAAATTAACCAAGTTAGAAACCCTAAACGCTAACTTTAGGGTTTACATATTACAACTTAATGGTCCTAGGGTCTAGAACAAGTTCTAAGGTTTACAATAGGTCTTAGGGTTTTCATTTTCAGTGAATATAGTTTTGTTTAGGTTTTTATGTTTGAAAAGTAAATTTACATTCAGGGAAACAATATAAATAAGACATAAAAAAACATATAAACAGGAAAGCCACCTACTTGAAAACACAACAAGTCAGTTGTTGTGGAGGGCGGAGGTAAAAAACCACTGTTGGTGAGGTCACCTGATGCAAGTATGCATTCTGGAGAGATTTTTCCAAGTGGCCTCCCCGTGTGAATAGAGGAAAAAATGAAATCATAGGGTAGAAAAAAAATAATGCTTTTTGCAAATGGGTCCTTGTTTCTAAACAGGCACCCGTTCCCTTTAGAAACACATACACATCCTTAATCGAGTATGTGCTCCTAATGCGGACCCATGTAGGAATGGGATCTTGAATCGTAAAGGGTATCCATTCCATACAAGTAAGAGTTTAGGTTCGGTTGCCTATTCCTAAATGGGTACCTATTTTTCGTGAAACATGTACCCATTCCTATAGGAATTTTTTAACCTCATGAGACTTCCATTAAAAGTGATCTCAACTTCTTACGTCGACCCATGTTTTTTTGTGTTTGTAAAATATTTAATGCTTATATCAAAAAAGATATTAATTGTGTTTTAGTGGAAAAAAAGTCTATTGCATTATTTTACTTGTGGTGGAAGAAAATTAATTAAAATTGATATTCTTTCCAAATAAAATATTTAGGTGGGTTCTTCAAACTGTACTACTCCATAGACACACGTCAACCCAGTATAAGTCAGCGGCTGGACTTGGCATAGCTGCCAATCTGATGGCGATTACTTTTCTTTTAAGCGTTGTGCGCTACTCCTTACATCACTTAGTTGCCTAGCGGCCGCCCTACGATCCTTGAGACTTGCAAGAAAGTTAATCCTATGGAACCCACAGGACATTTTTCTAGGGAATAAATTTGACGTTTGATATTCTTTGACAATGACAGTCATATACATATCGCAGGCATTGCTTTGGCAATATTGTCTGTCTCGGCTTTCCTCCGTGCCTTGCTCTCAGACTCCAAACACAACTTCATGCCATACATGCTGCCATTTCATCTAGATATTATAAACATGTCTACAAGGATTTCTTCGCTCGATTCAGGTTTATTAATTCTGTGCATAAGTTCTTCTGAAGACTGGTGATTGGAAGTAACAGTCGCATCTACAATATCTGAGAAAATTGCTCGATCCTTTATGCATTGATAGATGTCCATACCCTGTTCCAAAGCACCATTTCATTTCTTTACAAACTGCTCATTCTTCCGCCAGTTCTACAGAGAGTGTAATATCTATGGTAGTGGAGACTTCATCTTTGGCAACGCAGCTGTGGTTTTCCACATTACAAATCTAGCAGAGCATTTCCAGCTATAATATCTGAGAAAAACCCTCCTTCCATTATGCTTTGATAGATGTCCATACCTTGCTCCAAAGCTTCCATTTTGGCACAGGAAGGGAGGATGCTGGAAAAGGTTGTGGAATTTGGCTTTACACCTGCCAATTGCATTTGCTTGAAAGTTTCTAAAGCCTTTTCAACAAATACATTTTGTGCATATCCTGCAATCATTGCAGTCCTGGAGACCACATTTCTTTGATGGATTCCATACCCTCGAAAGTTTCTTAATCCTTTTCAAGAAATCCATTCAGTGGATATGTTGCAATCATGGCATTTTATGACACCACATTTCTTCTTAAGGCATTTTGTCAAACTGTCCACGTGCCTTGTTTATGCTTCCACATTTCACATACATGTTTAGCAGGGCATTTGCAAGTACAACATCTAACTGAATTGCCCCTTCTGCTATGCTTTGATGGATGTCCATACCCTGTTCAAATCTTCTATTTATATCCTGTTCAAATCTTAGTTTCGTACTCCTACAAGCTCTATTGAATAAAAAACGAATGTTCAATAACAATTTTATACCTCATCTACATGAAGAAATGGTAAATATTTGTTAAAAATGCCCTGACTACACACACATTGATCCAAACAGTTAGTAGAATTGGCTGCCGGCATAAGATGAGCCGCTGCAGTTAGCATGGCAGTTTGTCTAGCCACAGCGGGCGGTGCATAAACAAATAGACCAAGCAATGGTAAGTAAAAGGGGGGAAAGCGCCTTTTTAAGTGCTATAGAATCATGGATACATGCCTTGTTAAAGTTGCTTCACTTAGTTGAAGGCATTTTTTAAAGCTAAAAGCTTCCTTCTCAAGATGATACTTTTTAAGCCAAAAGCTTCAATTTAGCGTCACCTTTTAATACATGCTTTATGAAGTGGAGATTTTTTTAAAGTACAGCTAAATACTTTTTTACGCGATGTCTTTTTAAAAAATTATTTCTTGACATGTTTATATTGTCTTTTATAAAGCACGTGTATGGAAATATGCAGCTCTAAATTTAATGGTTCTCGGGCCTAAATTTGACAATCAACCCTGCCTGTCAAACAATTTTTTTTGTCACGGTCATCTATTTAAATTTGCCTTTCAAATATTAAAACTTATATATATATATTAAAAAAAATATAAGAATAATTACATAAATTTTGACAGTTTTGAAATCTTCCCTTTAAAGTGATACAATCTTCCTAAAATTTTAATTGTATTTTACGGCTAAAATAACTAAAAAACGGACATACGGCCATCAAATTTAGGCCTTGGTTCTATGATTGTATATAATTACTATAAAATATAATTAAAATTATACCGAGAATATATAACATGAAAGGGTTGATTGTTGATACATTGTCAACATTCTTATAGAATTATTTTTTTATATATTTAATTTAAGCATTCATTAGATTTAGATTCAATATATATGAATTTAAGATCATAGTGTATATTGGTATTTTATGATTCTAAGTGTATGATATATTTGTTGTTTTTTTTAAAAGTGAACTTTGATAACATAAATAAACAACACACCATTTGACAATTATTTAATCTAATTTAAGAGATTAATATACTCATAAATCTAGACCAACAAAATAATTACACGAAGAAATGTTCTACAATAACAATAGTATTGATAAAAATCATAAACAATGACATATATTTTAAAAATCTAAAACTATAAAATAACTCTTAAATAAATAAAAATAAAATAATTCCCTGTTAATGGGGTGATAATGTTACACCCAAAAAAGGAGAAGGGAAACAAGGTGAAGTCCTCCAGCAAAGGGATAGGTGAAGCTAAATCTCGATGGTGCCTCAAAGGGAAACTCAGGCAGTTCGAGAGTAGGATGCTTGGTTAGAGATGGGCAAGGTAAGACTCTTGGGAAGGCGGCAAAGAAGCTAGCGGATGGGACCAACAACGAAGTGGAGTTCCAAGGACTTATCATTGGTCTCAACCTATGTCGATGTTTAGGAGTTAAAAGGGTAGAGGTGGAAGGGGACTTTATGGTAGTTATAAATGCCTTGAGAACCAAGGTTATGTCAAATTGGAAGTTGAAAATGTTGTTGAATGAGGCTCTTGACATATTGGGGTAAGTGCAAAAAGTTGGGGGGCCAAAAAGTGGCAAACATTTTTTCAAAAAAATTAAGACATAACGTGAGCGCGTTATAACATGCGAGTGCATTATAACATGCTCACATTATGGTTTGGTAATGACAAGCCTAAGGCTCGGCAAAAATAAACCATAACGCGCTCTCATTATAACGCAAGCGCATTATGTTTAATTATATATAAAAAGAGCATTTATGTTCATTTGATTTCTTTTATTCTCTCTACACCCATGACCTACAAACCCTAAGAAGCGCACTCGCATTTTTGAAGACCCAATTTGACACCAAAATCTTGCTGATTCATCGCCAAAATGCCACCATGACGTCGAGCATGCCAAAGGAGTAAGTTTTATTTTATTTTTTGTCTGAATTTGTTTCTAAATAGATAGGTTTGAGTTAATTTTTTATGCAAATTTCCTTAATTGTCAGGAAATGTTAATGCACCTCCTCCTCCTCCTTAAAATCCACAAAATCTTGAATAGGAAATACCTACCGAAGAACAACCTGAACAACAAACACCTCCATCCATTCCTCGACAAGCTATCATATGAAGAAGTGAAAAAGTTACAAATTATAAAATTGGACTTGTGTTCTATTTTCACAAACCCACAAACAAATCAACCTCCACCCATTACATGCAAGAGGTTCCCTATCCATTGGTGCAACAACCAAGCGATAAGGGACAATTTTGGGTAGAAGTGGTGGATGGTTTTTGACCATCCTCCATGCAATAATAATGAGGTCCTGCAATACTTTTTGAGGAAACTCTAGTGCGAGTTTGTCCTCAATAAAGTACCAAACTATTTTGATATGTGGGAGTTTCAGGGTAGAGGTGGGGGGTTAGACCAGGGGCACATGTTGACCCACAGCAGCCAGTGAGATAAGTAATCAGCAAACTAGCCCATAAGCATGTGTTTATCCCTTCCATTTTAAAGGAGAGTGTTGAGGTCGAGACACTTCAGTCCATTAGTGCCTTGACCCAGAGCATCATAGAGCATGTCAATCCTACAGTATAGCGTGGGTTGGGAGATAGTGTGAAGAGCAAGGTTCCACTCCATACTTGCCAGACTTGCGGGTCAATCTTTGGTTATGACCCCATGGATAGTCAAGATGCAAGTACGTAGGCTACATCTGCAACTGAGCAGATGGTGATGATAGATACCCACCTGAGTGAGGCTTTCGGCCTTGATACTTAAGTAAATATTAGCAAGTTCATTGAATTTAATTTATTAAATTTTATTTTTGAAATGCAAGATTAACTAATTTAGTTTGATGATTTTGATGAAATTTTAGGGTCATAGCATTGATGTAGTTCTCAATAGTACTCCACCTGCATTTTACACTATGATATCTACTGTCGAGGTATGTAACTAGTAAACAATTATAAATTTATTACATGTGAATAGCATTGTTATATGAATGGTATTCTAATATCTGATTTTGGATGTTGAATAGATTAATCTTAGAGATTTCACAGCAACACCTGGCAGTGGTCGTGTAGTTCAAAGCTTCACTGAGGTAATAAAATAAATAGTTTAACTAATGAATTGTACTTATTAGATTTTTTATTTTATATTCATATCGTTGATTAAATTACATTGCACATCTTTCAAACTCAAAGCATTATTAAACATTGCATTTAATAGCTAGATGTTGATAGATGACAAAATTTCAATTATAATATAGTTAAATTTAAAAAAATGCCTCAAAGAAATGTGCTCTCATGGAATGCAATGAGAAGCAGATGAATAGACAAGGACATCACGATGAGACCACTTTTCTTTGAGGCATATTTTCAAACAACTCACTGCCTTGTCTATTCTACCACATTTTCCATACATGTCTACCAAAGCTTGTTGATCCCCTCCACACTATTCTTCGACAAATTCTCTCTAATAATCTCATCCAATTACCACCAATTAGACCCCAGGACATTACACCAGAGAGGGGCATTAGCCTATGACATCTTATATAGCATATGATTGACTCGAACATTATCTAGGCTTTATGTATTAATTATGGGGGCAACAAGTCATCCCTAACCAAAATCTTCAAATCTACACTAACCCTTTCTCCTACAAACTTATGTCAATCCTATTGGCTCAATTTCTTCCATCCCTACATATATAAGAAAGAGCTATAGTATATCACCAAGAGAGCAAAATCTTCACTGTGATTATGTGTATTATGTGTCTAGTTGTATCATAGTGATGCATTGTTGATAATGAATATCATAGTGTGCTTTATTGTGTGTACTTCCATGTTTAGGTGAACATGTGTGTATGTTAGGAACCATGTCTTGCATCACTATTCTAGTTTCATAATTGAATAATGTTGTTTTATTTTCAAATGATGCAGGCTGTGGAGACACCTCCCGAAGTTCATAAGGCAATGGAGTATGGTGTGTCCACTACAATTCATAGCTCCATGCCATTGACGGGGGTATGAGGCAGATTAGTAAATTTCAATTTACATTCATTGTTATAGTTGTTTATTTTTGAAAAATGAAATGATTATTGATTTGAAGTTTAATTTCTATCTGGATGGTTTCTATAGGACATGACATCACCATAGCCTAATCTTGCTACTAAGGCAAATGAGGAAGCAGATTATATGGTAGCAGTAAGTGATTATTTTGTTAAATGTTTCATTTTTTATAACATGTAATTTCTATATATTAATGTCTATACTTTTTATTGTAACAGCTACAGATCCAGGAAGAACTAAATAGGAGGAGCAACCCTCGGGTTCCTAGTAGACTGCCCTCATACACGTCTCCATCCTCCCAAAGATCAAAGGTTGCTCGTGATCTATTCCCTTCACCAAACAGAGGGGAATGAATGCTTATTGGGGTCATCTGTTGTATGCCTATATGGCATTTGTGGATATTGATTTTTTATTGCATATAGGAGACATTGTATGCCTATATGGCTATTTTGTATATATGTTATACTTATACCAACTGATATTGATGTATGCCTATATGGATATTTGGTTAATACAAATCTTTTTTATTGATGGCGTCCATATTTGCATTATAAATCTATGTTTCAATGGATATTAGTAGATGGTTACTTCAAATATTTAAAGTCCAATTGTATTACATAGGATGTTTGTTAATCCAATAAGCCAGCTATTGTTATTCACATATCACCTAAACTTCATTCTGGAACTAAAAGATAAAAGTTATATTTAAAATAAAAATGAATTATCATGTTGAATAGAAAATATTCATATTCTTTATGAGTTGCTCAATTGAAAATATTCAAATGAGTATGCTGATCCATATTCTTTATGAGTTGTTCAATTGAAAATATTTCTTAATTTCTTGTTATTATACCATATTGGGATGCAAAGAGTATGTTTTTTGTTTTGAATAAGATAGTCAAAATCATATGCTTATGAGCACCTAATGACCATCGTGGTTATTAAATGCAATTCCTCTTGCATATAAGGTGAGGTTATGAGAGTACATTGAGTCTTATCTAATTTTAGTATGCAACATAACATTGGGGCTATAGGCTTCCATAAGTCATTAACAATCAAGGTTCAAGGTTGTCATTGAAGTCAAAGGGTCAAGGTTGTTTGTCATTGATGTCAAGGTTGATGCCATGATGTTGATAAGGTGATATAGTGATTCAAGGTAGGTGATGGTCAGGAGGTGCATGATGTTCTGAATATGGTTTTCATGATAAGGTCTCTAAGTTCATGTTGATGCTGTATAAGACAAACATGGTTCATATGATTCAAGGTTCATGTTCATGGTGGATGTGGTTTTGTTCATGCAAGGTTTTGTTGTGAATATGGTTTTCATGATAAGGTCTATCTTGGAAGGTTGATATGATGCAAGGTTCAAGTTCATGGTGGATGTGGTTTTGTCCATGCAATAAGAAGTCAGAGAAGACACAAGCTTTCATAATCATAATTCAATGTCATCATCAAGGAGAGTTATATTTATCAAGGGGAGTCATGAGTTTGATTCAAATGTGAATTTGTTCATGTCATAGAACCCTAAGCCTATGATAAGTGTCATACTCTAATGTCTTTCTTCTGATGTCCCTGAGGTCTCTAAAATGTCCTAGATATCTCTTGATGAAAGTTAGAATGTTTAAGTCTTTCTTATTGATAGTTAGGGTTTGCATGTTGGGCATTAAACCCTAAAAAGAATCTACTTTTCTTAAGATTTAAAACCCTTAATTGTCTATCATGTGTAAAGTGCACTTTTGTTTTAATTTAATATTGACTTATAATCATACGTTACTATCACTTAAGTCAACATACTAAAGGGTCTTTAAGTTATTAGTTCATCGGCCCTTCAACCTAACTCAACTGGTCTCTTTGGTAAACTCTCACAAGCCCAAGTACCAAATCATAATCAAAGGTCATATTTGATTAATATGATGGCAAAAAAAAGGATTGGAAGGTCAGTGTTTAAAAGGAATTTGAAATACAAATAGTCATCTCTATGTAGTTGAATTTGATGGGCATGCCTTTATAAAAGTCTAAAAGACAGCTTTATGTAGGATATTATGGTATTTGTAGTGTTTGAAGATTGAAGACTAGTTAGTGTTTGTATCTTGGACTATTTTGGCATATTTGGGTGTGAAACAGGACTATGCCTAGCCTAAACGTACCCATCTAGACATGTTAGAACTGTCAGTTTGGCTGCATGAGGAGAAGAACAAAAGTTACACCCCTCTGCAACTTTACACTACCTCCTTTTGACAATTTTTGGGGTAACATAAAACATTTCACCACGGGTAAACACCTCAGAGATATAAAAAATTGAGAGAAGTTATTGTAGAGTGACCCTACATGATCATGTTTCCTTAGATGAAATGTCTCTAAGTGACACTATTTCTAAGTAACAGCTCCTCAAAGATTGTTGTCTTTTTGCACTTTGGACTCTTCAGGGATATCATCGATACAATGTAGCTCGGACTCTTTTGGCATGTTTGGGTGAAAAACAAGACCATGCCTAGCCTAAACATATCCATCCGGAATGGTTGGAACTATCAGTTTGGTTGCATCAGGAGTAGGACACCAAAAATGGAAAAATGCAAAAGTTGCTTTGTGCAACTTGCCAACATTGACACTTTTTTGCAACAAGACTCAAAGACTCAAACTGACCTCAAATTACTCAAAGTAACTCAAAAACATATGAAATGGTCTTAGAAGACCTTATTACATACAATTGACTCAATCAAAACAAATTTTCACTTTTTGACCCCTCTTGGAGGCATGTCAACCTAGGTGCCCCTACACCATTAGTGCAACTGAAGTCGATCAAGTTTTCCTATTAAGAAAAAGAGCTTCCCTTAGCTTCAAGAAATATAAATATTCTATCCTCACAAGGCCAACTATGTGAAGGTGGAATCTCATGTGGCCTCACCTAAGACCTAAGACACGTGTATTCTAGTAGACGTAGGACACCTAAGACACATATTGTATAGTATGTATCTAGATTTTATAGACATGGTAGACCTAAGACACCTAGTCTTTATACCTTATCGTAGTCTAGACTTAAGTCAAATAGACACCTAGATTATAGTTCTACCTAAGACACATATTATGGTAGACCTAGTTGACCACCTAGATTAAATTATAGAAGACACCTACCTAGAAGATACCTAAATCATTCTAGATTATACCTTATTCTAGTCTCTAGATAGGTTGTTGATATATAATATGTACGTAAGACACCTAGATTAGATTAAATACCCTTTTTCTAGTCTCGATCTACCTAGTTGACATATCGTATATACCTAAGACACAATTAGAGACACCTATTATCTAGTTAAAAACCAAGACACCTAGACACACCTATATTTTATACATTACCTAAATTTTATACATTACTCTCAGGATCAACTTCATCCATCACTTAGGTCTAACCCCATGAAGCATAACATGATGATGTAAAAATGTGTATATGTGTAAAAATGCAGCAGCAAATAAAAAGAGACAAACCTTACAAATTAATGTGCATACTTACAACTCAATGTAACATGAATTTACAAAATCAATGTGAATACTTTCAAATTAATCCAATGAACTATCTGGGTCTTCTCTACTCTTTATTGTGTCAAGTATTGCCTCATGGTCCGACTCACGTACCTTCCACAAGGTCTTGTTCAAAGGTCTACCCCGATATTGTATCAAATGAACATTGGATGCCACGACAAGGTTTGAGTAATGAAGAATCTTCCAATGCATGTCAAAGTCCTGAAATAGCCAAACCTTAACATTCTTATGTGGGTACCTTCTAAGCCGTGTTCTAGTAACAACCACTGTTCCTATAGGGTATTTGATGTTTTCTCCATCTGTAACTGGGGCCTCCAATTTCTTTTTGGCCTCAACACAATGACACAAGTAATAATATGTTCCCTCTTCATTATCTTCATCTGCAACAACTGCATATACATGCCCTACATTGATATGTGTAGCAAATTAGATGAAATTAGTCAACATTACAAAAACACTACAAAGTAATATGACATTAGGAATTTCAAAAACTATACAAATAGATATCTTACCTGGTTGAACTAGATCTGATATGTGGTCAAAGTCAATTGATGATTCCATCTATGTTATTTCCAGTGCCGTCGGGGGCCAATACGTGTCAAGTGGGCTAAGATAACTTAACTGCCATTCATCAACCCACTCCTTTGACTCGCACTCATCATAGGCTTGAATTGTACAGGAAGAACAAAAACATTACATCTTTTGCATATGGATACTCCATAAACCTGCAATTGAGCTTCTGAAAGAGTGCATCTCACTTGATCCTATCAGTGTAGAACAGTCCTCATATGGTGCAATGTTAGTATCATCTATCAACCAAAAAAATCTATGAACTGAAGACTTACCTTCATTACTTGGACCCATGGAAGCATTACACCACTCAACGATCGATTTTGCATCTGTCAACTTTCCATTGTCTTTATACTTTAACCCTTCTCGTGATATGGCTCTTTTGATACTTGCTCCTACACCATCATGCTCCCCCTTTCCATGCCCGGCCTCACAAAATTTCCACATACGCTGAACACCTATAAAATTATGCCTCCTGCTCAGCCAATAGACATTCCATGAGTTCTTAAATTGTGATGCACAGTTATCTGACCATATGATATGCTGACTAAACAATATGCCTCTTTTAGCCAAATCATTGTAGAACACTTGAAATCAACCTTGCACGAACTCCATAGAATGCGTGCGATCATCACTGATATAGAAATGATACTCCCTTATGATCTTTCTGTCATCCTCTGTACTATCATTCACATGAATGAATGTGATGTGCATAAATATAGAAAACTATGTGGAGTTGTAATATTGTGATTGCACCTCACACTGTGGCTGTAGACTGAAGTTCTCTGCAAAGTCAATGACTGAAACAATTCTACCAACTAGAAATGTGTCCTTGCATAACTTGAATTACAAGTCCAACCATCAAGCTCTATGGGCATGTCTTGCATACTCATACACTATGTTGTCACGAAATATACCCATAAACTAATACACTGGAATCTTTTCAATAGCTAATTCACACTTCTTTACTTCTTTACCATCTTTTGTATTGTATGCCATTGTTTTATACTTGCCAAACTCTACTAGTTCATTTCCAACCGATGTGTTCTTTCCATATGTTCACATATTGGCATACGTTGCAAGCCACCACAATGGTGACATGTGCCATCCAAGCATAATTTCTTGTAGAATATTTGACCTTCCTCTCTTTCATATAAAATTCTTGATATGAAGTCTCTTGAAGATGTTGGTGGGGCACGTATGCTACAACCTTGCAAGACATTGTTAGTATGCAAATCTAAACATATAGACCAATAAACATCAAAATGGTTAGAAAATTTAATATGTAATCTACAACAACAAGTAGTGTGTGTGTGATTTGTTAGAAATAAGGTAGATAACTGAGAAAGGGGGTGAATCATTTATCTCAAATATCTTAACTTTCTTTTCTCCTTTAATAATTAGTGCAACATCAAAACATATAAGCATACATAATCATGAGAGTAGAAATAAAATCAACACACATAACACAAGGATTTTTACATGGAAAACCCTGTTAAGGGACAAACCACAGGGTGACTAACCCAAGATTGTATTCTCTATTAAAAGAATAAGATGTACAAAATGGCACTTGCCAATTAGGGCTCACTGCGCGAGCACACTACTTACAAGAGGCACACTGCCTACAAGAGACTCATTGTCTACAAAGTTTATAGAAGGTAAATAGGTGTTTCAACTGATGAGAGGCATCCACAAGTGTTGAAGTTTAGTTCTAGTTAGGCTCAATATACTGATCTAATGCACTTCATTCTTCCCCTACTCTAGTGCTACTACTCTGTCACATACCAGACTTGTATTGTTGATTCCACACTTATCTCTGCCTTTCTTCGCACCTTATTTCATCACATCTATACACACACACACCTTCATACTAGAATTCATCTGGTATGTATATCCCTACCAAGGATTTCAACAACTTTCTAGTTGGCAACAAGAATACTCAAGATATTTACAAAATACTGATCTGTCAGCTGAATCCATGCTTGATATGTGATGCGTATCAAAATCATAGACATTGAAGTCATCAATCATATTGGCCAATATTATATGATCCCTCAAATAGTTTGATCAACATCAATTACTCATCTGGATTGAAGTCTAATACTCTGTTGGTCAGTTTTTCCTCAGTTTGCTCTACCTGTCAGGAACCCAACACTCAAATACTCATATCTTTTCCATGTTTTATCACCAGAGGTTCAATCTCTAGAATATAGTAGTCATGATACTCCTCTTGACTTGTCCAAGTCCATAACTTGTTGAGTTAGACCATCTGATTGATCCGGACCTAATTGTGAGACCTTGTTGCATGTTCTGTTCTTGTTCACCGGACCAAAACACTCTTCAATCTGACTTCCGGTATAGGCATATTATGTGTTGCAGATGTGTGGGATAGACTTTTTTGCCATCAATGACAACACTCATGAAGCCACATAGTGTCTCTTGCCAACATGATTTATCTTGACATAGAAAGGTTTTAGCATTTCAAAATATCTTTGACAAATTTTAGTTTGAGGATGCTTCTCTAGAAATTTACCAAAAAATTGTGTTTGAGTCATATCCAAAAAATGCTTTGGATGTTGCTCATGGTTCTGACTACTGATTATCTTTCTTACCACATCCCTTTGATTTGGAGATACCCTTGTGTAATTCTTTGAAAAGTATTGAATTAGTGATCTCAATGCTTCAATAATTGGTTTATCTTTTCATGGTAGTCTCCCCGAGAACGCCCATAATTAATTGGCATTAGTGTCCTCAATTCTGTCTTCCAATGGCTCTTGATAAATTTTTCCTATTAATTCTCAATGGTTGATTCGCCTTTCTAATGAGACGAGCTTTCGTCATTTGGCTACTTACTATAGTTGATGTAATCACATACCTTGTTGCATTACTATCTTTTGTGCGTGAGGTGTTACCCACACTCTCATACACACTCATTAGATTCTTGATAATAGATTTTTCACTTGAAGCTTCTGACGTTCTCAACCCAAGAATCTTCATGATGGACCTATACTTTATACTTTGCCTCATTTCAACAAATAATTGACATCTCGCGGTCTCATTTAACTTTTCAAAGAACAATCTCCAAATCTTATGAGCATATCTTCTACAAGTACATTTTGGAATCTTACCTTCCATTAGCTGCAAAATATTCCATCAATATCAATTGAATACTTTGGCTTTCTATGCAAAATTCTAGGTGGTGTTAGGTTAGGTAAATTCATCTCAACATTAGGAATTTCATCAATATTTAAATGAGATGGGCTAGATGGTATACCTTCGATTGAAGATGGAATAGATGACATACCTTGAGGTTGAGGTGGGAACAATGGCATACCTCCTTCATCACATGTGACTAATGATGTACTCTCAACTTGAGATGCAGTAGATGGTGTCCCTACATGTTGACTTGCAGTAGAGGACATGTCTCCAACTATGGTATTCAAATCTCTCATAGCATGAAGTTTTTGCATTCATTCTCTTTGTGCCGCCAATACCATATCTCTTTTGTGATTGTTGTGGTTCCTCTTTAATTGGCATGTCTTCATTTATCGTGTCCAATTTCCTCTTCTCACGAAGTTCCCTCATAGCCGCTGCTTTCTTTTCATTCTTATCTTCTATCTCTTCTTGTGTTGGTTTAATTCTTGATCGTTTCCTTGGCATGACAGAGAATTTGTCTATAGCATGATAAAGAGACCAATATTAGTTCCTAAGAAATGAATCCATACAAATAACTAAAATATGTCATTCAACCCTTCATAGTAAATGTACATACAATCATCATGTAGAAGAGTAAATGTCACTCTACCAAAATAGGTACAAAGCATACAAAGCATTATTGTAGCCATACAAAGCATTATTGCACAATGTTATTGCAGCCATACAAAGCATTATGGTACAAAGTTCACTTCAGTCCTAGATGAGGATAAGGTCAAAGGAGAGTCACCTATTAAGGCTACAAGTGAAGAGTACATGGGACTTCATGTTGACTACTTGTTGATAACCATCTAGTCATGAAAGGATATGTGATTGAGATTGTGGGAGACATCATACTAGGGCAATGCCAAACTCAAGTAGATAATTATGTGCATTTTAGAGGTAAATTATTCTAGGTTGAAAACTCATGTTTTTAGGCAATTAAGCTGCATAAGGGTTAGGGTTTGTAGAGAAACACTTTGGAAGGTGTTTGTAAAGCTTTAAAAGGTTGAGGCAAACCCAATTTGACATGTTTTGTGTCTTGGTTTGAAGATTGGAAGCTTGGAGATCAAAAAACCTATAGTGACCTATTTCCACAAGTCTAATTAGGCCTCTTGTCAAGTGGGACAGTCAATTATGGAATGATGAAGGCACTATGACATGTCTTCTTTTGGTGAAAAGTGATGCTTTCATGTAGGGTTTTGATGAAAGAGCATTGTTAAAGTGTGGATGACAATTTAGGAAGCATAGGCAAACATATTATGATGTGTTGGAAGCATTGCCCCCTTTCGATTGAGTTGAACCCTACCTCTGCATCACATACCTAGGACTGTCATAAAAATCATTAGACTAATCTCTGTAATTTAGGGTATTGAATGGTATATAGTCGATCAAGGTAACCACCATCTTGTGCTAACAAAGGACAATTAGGAAATTTTGAAATATTGTTGTTTCATGTGCATACAAATCATCATGAATAGTTGCATAAGGAATGTCCTAGCCCAAGATATGTGCATACAAATCATCATGTCATGTGCATACTTATATGATCTTGGCACCTATTCATTTTTATTTTAACTTGTTAATATGACAAGATAATAGTGGGATTGTATTTTTATTATGTTGTAAGGATTTATTCTTGTATAGTTTGACATCATGGTATGTTAAGGTATGTTTATTACACATAATTATCAAAGAGCCCAAGTGTAGAAAATATACATGGCATCATGTAAGATTGTAGGTTGCTTTCTTGATTGGGAATGTGTCTATTTTAATTAATGTTGACCTTTGAAATGTATTTTATTATGCATACCATGAACTAATTTAAAACATAGTCTATTATATAAACACAATATATGTATACATAGTCTTTTATTATGCATACTGGATACAAGTGATATAAACATGTATCATAAAGCATGATAAAGTAATTCGAATAGAATTAAGGAAAATGTAAAGAACATGCATGTAAAGACTTGACATACCTAAAAAATGGAGATTCGAATGGAGAGAGTACCCAATTATGTAGTGTTTTTTTCTTCTTGCATCGAACTCCTCAACAATTTGAGTTTTTCACCACTTGCTTCCTTTTCAATGTTAAATTGAATAACACTCAAATATAATTAGTAACAAAAATACTATTAACCAATCTATAATGTTAAATTCCTAAAATTTAATCACAATTAATATTGCAACACTACAAAAATCAAAACTTGAATAGATATATATCAAATTTGATGTGAAACTATGTTATTCCTCCTTCTCAAGTTGGAAAAGTAGAAAAGGTAGTGGAAAGATCATGCAAAGGTGGAAGAATGTGTAAAATGTGCATGTGAACTTCCCAACAACATGAAAACACTTTTTTTTTGTCAGAACATGCACATAATCAACATGAAAATAGAGCATGTGGGCCTGGATCATGGGGGTCCAGGCCTTTTTACCATTTCTATAGTAGTACAAAACATGAGCACATTATAATGCACACACATTTTCTCCTGTTATAAATTGATCTATAAATATTTGTGCCTATCTCACCTTTTATAGCACCTTTGCAATATCTCACCTCTAGTTCCATTAGCTCATGTTCTATCTCTCACCTCTCTATATCTCACTTATCTCTCCCCCTCACCTCTCTACCTCTCCCCTCTCTATGTCTCTCAGTCACTCCTTGTCTACCTCTCCATCCATCCTTAGCCATCTAGGTCTCACTTAACCCTAAAACCTAAAGCCTCAACCCTCAACCCTTAAACCTTAAATTGTAAACCCTATCCCTAAACCCTTGACACTTTACCTTAAACCTTATTCCCTCAACCATACACCCTAATCCATCAACCCTAAACCCTACACCCTATCACTAAACTCTAATCCCTTAACCCTTAGCCCTAAAGCCTCAACCCTCAATCCTTAAACCTTTAACCCTAACCCTATCCCTAATCCCTATACCCTCAACACTCTACTTTAACCCTAATCCCTTGACCCTCAACCCTATCCCTAAACACTCAACCCTCAAACTTCAACCCTCAACGTCAAATGCTAATCCCTCAACCCTTAACCCTAATCCCTAAACCCTCCACCCTCAACCCTAATCCCTTAAACCCTAAACCTAATCCTTCGATACTATACATTAAACCTTCAACCCTAAACCCTATCCATAATCCCTCTACCCTCGACACTCTACTTTAACCCTAATTCCTCGACCCTCAACCCTATCCCTAATCCCTCAAACCTCAACATCAAACCCTAATCCCTCAACCCTTAACCCTAATACCTCAACCCTTAACCCTTAAAACTTAAACCCTAAAACCCATCCCTACACCCTTAACACTCAACACTATATCTTAAGCCTTAAACCCTAAACCCTCATCCCTAAAGCCTCAACCCTCAAACCTTAAACCTTCAACCCTAAACCCTATCCCTAATCCCTATACCCTCAACACTCTACTTTAACCCTAATCCCATGACCCTCAACCCTATCCCTAAACCCTCAACCCTCAACATCAAACCCTAATCCCTCAACCCTTAACTCTAATCCCTTAACCGTAAACCCTATCCCTAAACCCTCAATACTATACCTTAAACCCTAATCCCTCAACCCTCAACCCTAAACCCTATCCCTAACCTTAATCCCTCAACCCTCAACCCTAATCCCTCAACCCTCAACCCTAATCCCTCATCCCTAAACCCTAAACACTATTCCTATTCCTAAACCCTCCACGGGCTCGATACTATACCTTAAACCCTAATCCCTTATCCCTAAACCCTCCAACCCTATCCCTAATCCCTATACCCTCGACACTCTACTTTAACCCTAATCCCTCAACCCTCAATACTATCCCTAAACCCTCAACCCTCAATATCAAACCCTAATCCCTCAACCCTTAACCCTAATCCTAAACCCTCAACACTATACCCCAAACCCTAATCCCTCAACCCTAAACCCTAAACCCTATCCCTAAAGCCTATCTCATTTTATTATATCTTTTCCCTCACCTCTCTACCTATCCGTAAACCCTAAACCCTATCCATGAACCCTCTACCCTTAACACTGTATGTTAAACCATAATCCCTTAACCCTCAACCCTTAATCCTTAAACCTTCAACCCTAAACCCTATCTCTAATGCCTCTACCCTAAACTCTATCCCTATTCCTAAACCCTCAACCCTTAACACTATACCTTAAACCCTAATCCCTTATCTCTAAACCCTAAACCCTATCCCTAAACCCTTAACCCTTAAAACTTAAACCCTAAAACCTATTCCTAAACCCTTGATGCTCAACACTATATCTTAAACCCCAATCCCTTAACCCTTAGCCCTAAAGCCTCAACCCTCAATCATTAAACCTTCAACCCTAAACCTATCCCTAATCCCTCTACCCTTGACACTCTACTTTAACCCTAATCCCTTGACCATCAACCCTATCCATAAACCCTCAACCCTCAACCATCAACATTAAACCCTAATTTGTCAACCCTAAACCCTAATCCCTCAACCCTAAACCCTATTCCTAAACCCTCAACCCTCAACACTATTCCTTAAACCCTAATCCATCAACCCTAAATGCTAATCCCTCAACCCTAAACCCTATCCCTAAACCCTCAATCCTCAACACTATTCCTTAAACCCTAATCCCTCAACTCTAAACCCTAATCCCTCAACCCTAAATCATAAACCTTATCCCTAAACACTCAACTCTCAGCACTATACCTTAAACCTTAATCCCTTAACCCTTAACCCTCAATCCTTAACCCTAATCCCTCATTCCTAAATCGTAAATGCTATCCCTATTCCTAAACCCCGAACCCAAGACACTATACCTTAAACCCTAATCCCTTACCACTAAACCTTAAACCCTATCCCTTAACCATTAACCCTTAAACCTTAAATGCTAAATCCTATCCCTAAACTCTCAACCTTATAGCCTCAACCATATACTTAAGCCCTAATCCCTCAATCATCAACCCTATACCTTAAACCCTAAAGCCTACACCCATAAACCCTAATCCCTAGACCATATAGCCTTTCTTGACATATTTGTAATGACCATTGTGCTCATTAAACATTGTAGTTGTATTTCTTGACTTTGTTGTTTTGCATTTAGTTTTGTGGTTGAGTTATAGGCATTGTGCTTGTGTGCCATAACTCACTTGTCTTTGTGAAACTCTATATATTGATGCCCTACCTCTTCATCTCTAAGGCAATTTGGGGCTTTTGTATTTTGCTTGTTTTGTGATCAGCAGATCACTTTTTTTTTGTTTTGCCTTCATTTGGTATCAGAGCCATCTGGTTCAGAGATCTTGATCTAAAGTCCAGTAGAGATCATTTTTTTTGGGTCCATTAATGAATGTTTCTAAGTGCAGATATACAGGATGACTACATACAATCCGCTGATACAAGAGGTGTTTGAAGTGATGCAGAAATATTAACGTGTGAAGAAAACCAAGTGGCAGAACATGTGAAAAAGTGACTGTTTGAAAGTTTGATTTTCTGTGTAAAAGAGGCATGCAAACCAACGGTGGAAAGAGGAGCTGTGAAGACTTTTTGCATAGAGAAAGGTGTGAAAGTTTTCAAAATATATTTGTGTTGTGCAGAGCCATGCAGGCTATGGAAAGAGAAAGGTTGGGTGAAATTTTTTTCCCAAATACTTTGTTTTAATCCTCTTCTAGAGCTGACTTCTTGTACATCATATTTTTTTAAGAGTTTAAGGCTTTAAATCTTTTTAAGAGCCATGTTAAAGAATCACAAAATTTATTTCTAGGTAAAAGTTTTTTTAACCTTTAAAAAGGTCAAAGTAAAAGCTTTAATAAGATATGTAAAAGTTTTTACTTTATAAAAAAAGTGAAAAAATAAAAGTTTGAAGAAAAATTATATTTTTTAGTTTTAAAAAAGGTATTAAATATTTATGTTGCCCTTTTTTATTATTAACAAAATAAGTGCATAGAAAGGTTGGTTAGTAGTGATATGTTTATCATTGGAATTTGTTTTTTTGAGGGGTTATAAGTTCAAAACCTTTCAAGGTGTAATCACTTTGTAAAATGATAAATGAATCATTTGTAATTAAATGGATTATCAGTTGAAGCTGACACTTATACACCAAAACAATATAATATAAAGATCATTTTTTGGTGTGGGTCCTATTTGAAAGGACAAGGAGAGTATCTATTTGCAAAGATCTCTCAGGGATTTTTTTGTGTTGAGCCTTTGGGATATTCTGCACATTTCTCTTATGGCAAATATGGTAGGAAATGTTATATCTAACATGTTAATTCATGTGTTTGAAAGAGAAAACTTTACATATTGGTGTACTAGGATGCAAACCCTACTCAAATCCAAAGATTTGTAGGAAATTGTACAAGTAGGGTATGTAGAACTAGCTACAATTGCATTCAATGCATTAAATGATCAACATAAAAGAGACTACAAAGAAAATGTAAAGAAGGATTGTGAAGCCTTATTTCTTATTGAAGGTGCAATTAATCAAGAAATTTTTCCTAGGATAAGTGGTGCTTGTAATTCTAAGCAAGCATGGCAAATTCTCAATAATGCTTATCAAGGAGCACAAACTGCAAAATTACAGACAATGAGGAAAATTTTTGAAAATGAGAAAATGGTCAATAGTGAAAGTGTGAATGATTTTCTAACAAAGGTAGAAGGCCTAGTTAGTCAAATGAAAGTTCTAGGAGAAACTGTGGATGGCAAGCATGTTATTGATAAAATCTTAAGGAGTTTAGTTCCTAAATTTGATGGTGTGGTTTCTACAATAGAGATTTCTAAAGATCTCACCACTATGCAAATAGATGAACTAAGTGGAATATTGTTAATTGCTAAAGAAAGAATGAAAAGTAATGAAGAAGGTCTAGAACAAGCATTTTCCTCTAAAGCAAGCATAAGAGGTAAAAGAAACACATTTTTCAGGAATCAAAATAAAAATGAATACAAAGGTGAATCGAGCAATTCTAGAGGAAGATGTAATAGTTTCAGAGAAAGAAGTAGAAACTTTAGAGGAATAGGAAGAGGAAGAGGCAGAAATAATGGGGGAGATAAAAAGAATGTCCGATGCTTTCACTGCAAGAAGTTTGAACACTATGCATCAGAATGTTGGAGTAAACAAGGTGAAGCAAAAAAGAGAAATGCTCACAATATTGTTGTCAAAGATAGACAAAATTTGTTTATTTCTTGTTTTAATACAAATGTCAATGAGAATAATGTATGGTACATTGATTCTGGATTTTCATCACATATGACATCTAATGAAAATTTGTTTATCAATTTGGATGAAAACCATCATGGTACAGTGGTCTTAGGAGATAATCAATCTCATGGAACCAAAGGCAAGGGTACTATTGTAGTTGCAATAGAATATGGTGAGGTAAAACACATCAATGAAACACTGTTAGTTCTAGCCCTCAAAAAGAATTTGTTGTCCATTGGACAAATGTTAGAGAAAAATTATCAGGTGACCTTTGATTAAAAAGAGTACATAATAAGAGACAAGTTAAAAAGAAATGCAGTTGTTGCAAGAGCAAAGATGACAGGTGATAGGATGTTTCCTCTCCATTCCACCCATGGAAACCAAGCATTAAGGTCTAGCGAAATGAATGAAAGTAGAATTTGGCATCAAAGATATGGCCACCTCAGCTTTAGTGGGCTAATTTTACTCAAGAGATTAAAAATGGTTGAGGGTCTACCTTTCATTGAAAATACAAAAGAAGTGTGTGAAGAATGTGTTGTTGGCAAACAACATAGAGTTAGCTTTCCAATTTGTAAATCCAGTAGAGCTAATCATCATCTTGAGATAATCCATACAGATTTGTGTGGTTCTATGGAAACACCTTCTTTGAATAAATCAAAGTATTTTCTAACCTTCATTGATGATTACTCAAGAATAACTTGGGTATATTGTTTGGTTTCAAAATTAAAAGTGTTTGACAAATTTGTAGAATTCAAGAGGTTGGTTGAAAACCAAAGTGGTGACTACATCAAAGTGATAAGGTCATATAATGGAGGTGAGAACAAATCAAATTAGTTTTTAGATTTCTACAAAAATCATGGAATCAAGAGAGAGTTCACTACTTCCTACACTCTACAACAAAATGGAGTTGTTGAAAGAAATAATAGGACCATTGTTGAAATGCCAAGGAGTATGATGAAAGAGAAGAATTTAGATAAGATGTTTTGGTTAGAAGCAGTTTGTGCAATTGTATATCTTCTCAATAGGAGTCCTACAAAAGTAGTTAAGCGGATGACTCCTGAACAAACATGGTTTGGGGTAAAGCCAAGGGTTGAACATTTGAGAGTATTTCGGTGTGTTGCTTATGCACACATACCAAAGGAAAAAAGGTCTAAACTAGATGATAAAGGCCTAAAATGTAGTTTTATTGGGTATGGATAAAAAAATAAAGCATATAGGTTGTATGACCTAATAGGAAAGAAGCTTGTTATAAGTAGAGATGTGGTATTCAATGAAGCAACAAAATATACTAAGGAAAATGAAACAAAGGGAAAAGAAATAATGATTGATGAAGCTGAAGAAGGAGAAGAAGAAAAAGAAAATGAACCTGAGTCTTCTAGTATAGGAACAAGAAAGTATCAAAAATATCAAAGGAGAATAGAAAAAATCATCTATCAACTCTTATGTTGGATTCAAATTTTGAGAAAATGACAACAAGATCACAAGCAAAAGTGAATTATGCCTTGATGACTCAAATCATGGAAAGTAATGAGCCACAAACATTTGAACAAGATCAAGAAAAAGAAGAGTGGGTTGAAGCAATGAATAGTGAGATAGAAACAATTGAAAGGAATGACACATGGGATTTGGTTCAGCTACCTCTTGGTAAGGAAATCATTGGTACAAGATGGGTGTATAAAACTAAGTATAAATCTGATGGAAGTATTGATAAACACAAGGCTATATTGGTAGCCAAGGGATACACTCAATAGGAAGGTATTGATTACACTGAAACATTTGCACCTGTAGCATGAATGGATACTATAAGATTAGTTTTAGTTTTGGCATCTCAGCAGAGTTGGATAGTTTATCAAATGGATGTAAAGAGTACTTTTTTGAATGGATATATTGATGAGGAAGTGTATGTTTCTCAACCTATAGGTTTTGAAATACCTTCTAAAGAACATTATATTTATAGATTAAAGAAGGCCTTGTATGGTCTTAAGAAGGCACCAAGAGCATGGTATTTGAGGATAGACTCGTACCTACAACAGAAAGGTTTCTTAAGAAGTCAATCAGATCTAAATCTTTATATTAGGATCTCGGCTAAGGATATTTTTTTCTTAGTTCTCTATGTTGATGATCTTATTTACACTGGGAACAATTGAACTTTATTTGCAGAGTTTAGAGTAGCTATGGTTGCTAAATTTGAGATGATAGATTTGGGACAGATGCACTATTCTCTTGGTATAGAAGTATGGAAAAACAAAGGTGAATTATTCAAGAATCAGAAAAAGGATCTCAAGCTAAAATTTCAAAGGTATGTCCTGTTCCAAAATGAGCTCATGTGGAGAAATCATGAAGGAATATTTCTCAAATGTTTACATCAAGAGCAAGTTGAAGCTGTGATGAATGAGTCTCACCATGGTGTTTGTGGGGGACACTTCAAAGCTAAAACCATTTCCCATAAAATCCTTAGGTTTGCGTACTAGGTGGCCTACTTTATTCAAAGATGTGGCATAGAAGATAAGAAAATGTGATGCTTGCCAACAATTTTCTAGAAAGATGAAATTTTCTAGAGCATTACCCCTTTTACCTCTTGTTGTTGATGCACCTTTTGAATAGTGGGGAATCAATTTTATTAGGGAAATTCAAGAGAAGTCTATCAATGGATTTAGGTGGATTCTTGTGGCCACCGATTACTTCACCAAGTGGGTAGAAGCAATTCCCACTCATAATGCAACTTCCAAAGTAGTTATTGATTTCATAGCTAGGAATATAATCACTAGATTTGGAGTGCTAGCTAGGATTTTGATAGATAATGTCATGTGTTTCAGGTCTTAATAAGTGTTAGACATGTGTTTTGTGTTTGGTATAAATCTTGTGCATTCATCCCCTTATCATCCCCAAGGTAATGGATAGGTTGAATGTAGTAATAAAAGCCTAATGAAGATTATAAAAAGGACATTGGATTAGAATAAGAAAAGATGGGATGATAAATTGAAGTGTGCTCTATGGGATAATAGGATTACCTTTAAAAGATCCATTGGAAGGAACCCATTTGAGTTGGTGTATGGAGCAGAGGTAAAGATATCAATCAGCATGGACTACCAGTCTACCAACTGCTACATGATATAGAAGAGGATCAGTATGATACAATGTCCCAGAGGATATTGTAGTTGACTGAATTAGAAGAATAGAGGATAGCTGGACATGATAAAATGTTGAATCATAAGCAGAAAATGAAGCTTTTATTTGATAAGAATACTGTATCAAGAGATTTCTAGGTTGGCGACTTGGTGCTTATTTGGGATGGAAAGTATGAAGATAAGGGGAAACATAGAAAATTTGATCTATTATGGCTTGGACCATATGAGGTCGCTGAGATATTGGAGCTCAATGTTTACCATTTGATGACTCTAGAAGGAATGCTCTTGGAGCTACCCATTCACGGTTAGCATTTGAAGCATTATTTTTCATAGCTAACACTTACCCTAAATTTTGAATACAATCAATAGTCTTCTTGTGCTCTAATGTTTATGACCATGTTTTGTCATGTATATAAGCCTTTGCTGTAAATACATCTGCATTTTTTCTTGTTTGGTGTGTTTTGTGCCTTTTTGGTCTACCCAGAGATCTAGATCCTCACTGTGACATATTTGCCACACGTCCCCAACTAGAGCCACAATTGGGACTTGTAAAATTTTTCTCCCAAACATGCCTTGTTTTGCCCCAAAAACTCCATTAAAAATCCCCACCTTTTCCATTGCAGTTAAAATCCCTCATATATACTTGATCAAATAGATCTTATATAGAGGTTTTTAGTTCAAAATATTCTAAGCATTGTGTCTTTGTTTTCTTCCTTTGAAAAAATGAACATTTCTAGGCCTTTGTCAGCAAATCAAAAAAGGTGTGAACTGGCAAACTAGTTTGGAAGTTTGTCTTTTTCCCAATTTGTTGATTATCCAATAAGTCGGCAGGAAAACAAGAAGAATGGTGAAGGAAAGAGAGTCTTTATCAACAAGTTTTGAAGTTCGAGAATCCATTGGTTCTCCAATCAAAGAGATCACCAACTGAGGAAAAGTGAAGGGGCTATGAGAGCTTGAAAGTTTCTAAGGAAAGGAAAAGAAGTTGAAAGAAGTTTTCTATCGATGAAGGTTTTAGTTGATGAACTTAATAGTTCACCAACAAGGAGTTTTGCCGATGGAGGATTCATTGATTGAAGAGAAGGAGAGGAAGGCCTTGGCAAGGGGCAAAAAGTAAGTAAAGAGAGCTGTCGGAGGTTTTTTTCTGACAACGAAGGAGATGAAACAATGATGATGACTTAGGAAAAATGAAAGGGAAAAGGCTTAAGCCTTTTGTGGGCAAATCAGCTAGTTCGTGAACTGTCGATTTAGCTGACAACTATTCACAAGTTCATCATTTCGCCGATAGGTCGACCAAGGGGAAAAGAAGACAAAGGAAGTGGCAAGTTCATGATGGGGAGAATTTTCCAATAGAAGAGGAAGAAGATAGACAAAGAAAGGAAGAGTTGGAGCTGGTTCACAAAATGAAAAACATTGACAAGGTAGAAGGAGGCGATAGAGAAGAGGTCTGAAAAGGAGAAAATTTTCTAAAAACATAAATAGAGGAAACAATGGAAAGAAAATGAGGCCAAGGTAAAGTGGTTCATGAAAGTGATATTTCACCAACCAAAGAAGAAGAAAGAAAGAAAGAGTTTGAAAAAGGTGAAAATTTTTGATAAAGGGCAAAACTTGTCAAGTTCACGAAAATCAAATTTCACCGACTAAAAGAGAGAGTGAGAAGATAGAGACAAGGCTAGTTTGCAAAAAAAGAAGATTTACGAATAAGGAACAAAGGAGGTTGAAAATGAAGACTAGGTGCCAAAGCAAAAGAAAAGGAAGATGTCTCCCATGGTTCAAAAAGGTTAAAGTTTGCTGACAAAGGAAGAATAAAGTGGCAAACAAGGAGTTCATAAAAAATGAAAAAGGCCGATAAAGGTGGAAGGATGCCCAGTATGCAAAATGGTATAGTCAGAAATGAGATAGCTTAAAAGGGAAAATTGGACAACACTTTTAAAGTGTTGTAAAGGCTTTAAAATGGTGATTCCTTAAATCATGCCATGATTGCAAGATTTGTGCAGATAGATTTGTACCCAGAATTTATGATTTTGTAGAATAGTGCCATGTAGGTTGTTGATATAGTGAAATTCTTCAATGCATAGGTACATTTGGAGGACAAAGTAGATAAGTTAGATATTGTAGGTGCTAGGAAAAGGATCAGAACCTTCCTTCTTTATTGTTCCAAGTACTCAAAGAGTGCAAGTAATCTTCTTATAACATTTTTAGAGTTGACAAAGAATGGGCAAGCTTCCAATTGTGCATACTTCCTGACATTGCAGTGGGAATGAATTTAATGTGGCATGGGCATACTCATTGACTAAGTGTAGTACTTGGGAATAGACATTGAATTGTAATGTTATATATGCATAATTTTTTGATGTTTTAATGGTTGTTCAGTTGGGCAAATTTTCTTAGTGCGTTTTGAGCTCTAGAAGGTAGATTAGAAAATGTTATTTTTACAATCTTTGTTTAGCATGAAATAGTCATGAAATGTATGTAATATAATTTGCAAATCTTTGTATTAGACCACTATTTTTCTCCATTGTTGTAGATGTTCTTTTTAGCAAACTTAATCGTAGTTACAATTTGCTCTTGCCACGTTTAGTTGTGTGAATGTAAGCATTGATTTGAATGAATGTGATAGTTCTTAAATTATTTCCAAGGCTTTGTAAATGATCTTTTCAATATTACATGGGAAATAATATGGTATGGTGTTGGATTATTAAGCATTTTCAGTGATTTGGTACTAATTTTCATGCATTTGATTTATTAAATAGGTAGTTGTACATCTCTTGTAGTTGTTTTTCCTCTATTGAACATTAGACTCTATAGCCCAATGGATAGGCACTAGTTTGAGTAGCCTTAGATCACCCAATCTCTAAAACAAAACAATACATATATCCTTTAGACACAGTAGTAGTTTTTATGCCTCCTCACTGTGTAGGATTGCCTTTATCAGCTATATAGGGGTCTTGTAACAACCAGTTGTTCTTAATTTAGTGACAAATTTGGGGTTAAGAAAGTGATTTCGGTTTGGTTTTTTAATCTATTTTTAGTTGTTCATCTAGTTTGTAATCACTACCTGCTTAGGTATACCCCTTGGAACATCCCTCCAGAGTCTAATTTGATCTCAAAGAGAAAAGGAGTCTACGCACTCTTGTTATTTGGCCAAAATCACCCATAACTTGTTGATAAACCTCTTTCTATCACCTTGATGACAATCCCTGGGCTAGGTGATTTAGAAATGTTTTACAATTTTGTGTTGCAGTCATTTTTGGGACCCAATAGGGAGTAATCTTACAAAACATGGATTTAATTGAAATGGAGTTTTTAAACTAATCTAGACTTGAAACAATTTTAAACCACATGCATAAATATGTAACATTAACAAGTGAAATCTATGTAGTATCAACATTGTTCTTCGCCATAGTTCCAAAGTTATGTGCCTAATCCACCTCATTTTATTTTCATATATTTATTTTTTATAATTATTAAACCTTGACTTGATTATTTAACCAAGACCATCAACCACACCAATATCCAAGATGACCAAACATACCAAAATTCAAAGCCAAATAGCACATGCAAAGGTCTACCACCACCTCATCAAATAGAGTGTGGGTATTTATGTTGCAATAACTATCCTACTCATGCCCTAGTAATGATTATTTGTAAGTTCATAATCTTCCATTGTATCCTTTCTCACCCCATTATTAGGTGTTTGTATACATTTATTTTAATGAACATAGACTTATAGAAAAAAAAATTGAAGATCCTTGGCAATTTCAGAAACTTATGTTGTGCAAAATAATGGGGTTTCAATTTTTCTATGCTTAATGAAATGGAATCAAATAGATTTTAGCTTTTGTGTTGAAAAATTGAAGAACTGATGCAAATACCTTTTCCTCAAAAGGCAATGCTTTTGTTTATGTTCTCGCTCCCCTTCAACTCACCTCAAATATTGCAATTTGATATGCCCACTATGATTTGCTTTCAACCATTTTCCCTTTCGAATAAAAGGAACAAATAAAATGAAGTTATGCAACAAGTGCGAGTGGATTTGGAGGTGGAGGGGCTCCCTCTAATCAATCATAGTGTGGCAATTACCTTTCTATGAACTTGGAGGAAAAAACGGCAAAGTTTCTCTAGCGGAAGCAGATAGGCAAGCTGTGAGACAACTTTTCAACGTCAAGAATTTCCTATCAGCTAAATATTCCAAGGGAAAATAAATGAAATATTCATTTCATACATTAATGCATTTGTTCCTCTCCTCTCTTTTCCATTTGTTTAAGGGTAACTTGTTTGTTATTTTGTGGCATCACTTTTATGTGGGAATTTGCAGTTAGTTTAGCAATAAACAGAAAAATTATATTCATTAAATGTGGGAATTTGGAGTTAGATTAGTTTTACATAGTTTTTTTGTAGTAATATTGTCTTTAATAATACATAGAAAATTTATATAACTTATAACTAAATATTTGTGAATTTGAGCTTATTTTAAAAAATTATATCTAGGGGCATTACTTTTTAAGGATGTGGTCCCATAGAGGGGCTTAAAGAATGCAATATATAAAATTTATTAAATAAATTGATAATTGATATTTTAAATAGATCTATATTTATTAAATTTAATATGTATATTAGCACTACATAAAATGTGGAATACCTCTATAGAAGTGAACAGTGTAGCTAAGAAACACTCCTCTAATGTAGCACCTATAGTGGATGTATATACTGGGCCAAAACATGGGTGATTGCAATTTTGACAAAAATGGAGTGTCGATCGTAATGGTGTTGGTGTGCATGAGGTGCTAGGAGTGGCACCATCTACTTCATTCTCTCTAGCACTAGCTTCAATTGCTTGGAAGGTAGCTTGATCAATTAATTTTCTTGAGAGTGTACTCAATTCTCGTAATCTTGACACCACTGCCTATTAGTGAATGGGTGAAACAATAGTGGGAAAAGGAGAAACAATGGGTTGAGGGGCACACATCAATTTGGATTGACACATTCCCCTAGCATATGCTATGGCATGCCACCACCAACACCTTGGAATGATTTGATTTCAAAATAATTGGACTTTAAACCCATTTCAAACTAAGCCTATAATTTTCTCAAAAAATATCAAGGCACCTCAAAAATTGGCCTCACAAAGTTTTGTTGCTATTTGAAGATGCCTACATCATTTAATTGAAATTCTCTTTTCTCTTTAGAGCAATGGGTTGGTTTGTTGAAGGGTGAACAAAATACAAGGGCTAGGGTATGTTTGGAAATATGTAAATCAAGGATCTATCTATACAACATTCCATCCAAATTGAATTTCTTCTTCTCCCTTAATAGATGGAACCTATCTAGATTTACATCAATTGATCTAACAAAATCAACAATGGTTTGCGTTGAAGATGGAAACTATGTAACATGTGGGGGCATATTTGGCTCATTTTGGATAAAATCATTTTTTCTTGTAATGTAGTTATGTTGTCATTTATAATTACTCACAATGGAGCCTCATCAAATGGAGGGGGTTTTTCATATTTGGGTTTTGGAGGGGGGCATATGGGGTGGGGGCTTTCAGGGGGTTTTGGGTGGGGCATGGTTGGGGGAGTTTTTGGGTGGGGGATTTTTAGGTGGGGGTTTATTTTGCAAAACTTGTTCTAATAAAAACTCATAATAAATGGTAATTGATCCATGTATGAGCATTTACCTAAACTAGAGCTATAATTACAAAAAGGAAACATAAATTTAATTACTTATACATCAAAATGTTAAATGCACAATATTTATACATTTAAAACTTGGACATAAATAATACATAGTTTAAAATAATAAATTAAATAACATTACATTTAAACATTTAAATGCATATCAATACTTATACATTTAAACATAACAATACATGTGTTTGAGATATTTATACATTTAAAACTTGCAAATATATAAATATATGGTTTAAAATACATTTAAATATTTAACTACATAACAACACATGTATTCAAAATATTTATACATTTAAAACTTGCAAATATATAAATACATGGTTTAAAATAATACATAACAATTCTATTTAATTTTAATATTTTCTACCTTTGCATTCTTGAATTTCTAGGCTACATTCTAATATGGTACTAGACCCCCATTATTTGAAGAATTTTAAGAGACAAGGGGAATAATCTTAGGTTCAATCATATATACAAGGATGTGTATTTGACAAAATTTTAAAGATGCAGGAGGAATATAAGTTGAGGTATAAATAGCATATCAAAGGTCATTGTTATATTTTCAAAATCTAATGACCAATAACTTGTTACATATAGATATGTGGGGTGGAAGAGTATTTAGATCCCACAAGCAAGTTGATAAAAGTATTTGATCCTCTATATAAAAATCCACTACTTCATGAAGTTGAGGTTTATGTTATGCAAGTGTTATGGTGAGCATCAAGCCCTTACTTCAATATATTAGTCAAAAATTGCCTATTATGCAAATGTATGTGATAAAGGATATTATGAAGGGATAACTCGATTATATTTTAACAAAGGAGAAAAAACTCCTAGGTTGTGCCACCATTATATGCACACATTGTTCTGAGTAATAAAAAATGAGGGAGAAACCCTAAACAACTATTTGGGGATCTTCTCGTACTATCCTCTAAGCTACTCTCAATGTAGCCTATATCTTTGCATGAAGCTAAGTATCACAATAGATTCAAGAATTTAGAAGCTCTTGATGGTGATACTCAAAATTTATCTTAGGTCTAAAGGATAATTATAATTATCCTCTCACATCTACATGGGATCCCACTTGATACGATTAACATTATGAAAATGATAGGCACTAATTTTAGTTTATTTAGCTCAAATTATCTAATAATTCTAAAAAATATGCATTCTATGACTAATGTCCAGGATTTAAGAAGATCCCTAATGCTTTAAATGGACCTCAATGCAAAACCCAAATATATTAAAATTTTATAAATTGTACCTATAGAAAATTACCTACAATGGAAATGAAAGGATAGTTGGTGAGGTACTTCATTGGCCCTTAAATTCTAAATTCTAATTAAAATCCATTGTGGTTAAAAAAATTCTTAAATGGCCTAAATTGCACTTGACACATGCAGGAATATCCTAGGGAAATTTTATGATAGATTAATGGTAAACACAAGGGCTAAAAAGATCATGTGTTTATTATTAAATAAATAGTGAATTAGTTAGATGGTTAAAACCTTGAATCTTGATAGTAGTGTCCTTGACAATTCACATAGGTGTTGTCTTTTCTATTAAATTTTTGTGGTCATAGTCTCCAATTGGACAAATCTCACCATAAAACTATTTGTTGTTGGAATTCATAGTGTTCAAAGGTTGACAAAACTTGGTAGTATCATCCTTTTATTGACTATCAAAACTACAAATAGCATCTTAATAATGATTTTATTTTTTAAATTGTAATAAAGGATTTCTTTTTTGCATCAAGTAGGGTATCCCAATTGCTCACTCCGTGATTTTTGGACATGCATACATAATTATTCATCTATAATTTATTTTTTGAGCACTAGATGTGAGTTTCAAATCATATGACTATTTCAAGTTCACCTAATGTTCAAAAGACCCTTACGATTTACAAGGTGAATAGAACACCTAATCCTAACATAGATCAAATAGCTCCTAGGATATTCTATTTCAAGGAGACCTTAGTTTTACCCACGTCTTCTCTTCTATAAATGTAACAAGTTTTTTTAAGCATTTAAGGAGGATGGATTATTTCTAGACCCATACTTGTTCAAGCCTTGTCTACTCAATTTTCCCTCTCTTGTTTTTTTATTTATATATTTAGGGTATCTTTGGTTCATGTGTCTGGCATCCTTTAAGCCTTTTCTAATGTGTAAATGTGGAAGCTGTGATTATCATTTTTATCTTTTTTCTATATCTATTGATGAATGGTTAAAACTTCTTTTACATTATTATAGTCATACTTGAATCTAAATGATGTCAAGCATTAAACTCCATGCTAAAATCTCTATATTAAAATGGAAAAGACTTCTCTTTTGGCACATCACCATTTAATTTCTTCCCTTTTGATTCCAACCAAAATTAGGCCCTATTAGAATGAAGAAGGAACTAGCCTTTCAATCCTAGTAGTCATGTAGGTTTCCTACTTGTAGGACTTCCCTTTGCTAATCTCTCTACATGGTGTGGGTGTTGAACACATTTGAAACACTAACATATGTGGTTATATAACATCTTTAAGTATGAACATAAGGGTTAAAGTAACTATGTTGGTTATAGCCCCATAATTGATTAAGACCCGTTTAGTATAGTTGTCATAAACCTAAACTTGTAGATGGAGGGATTGCCTCATCTAACCATCTCATTATATGAAGTTATTTATCTAGTAGTGACTGTAAAAAGTATATCCTTAGAAGGAAAATTTAGTGGTTGAAGTTCATGGTTAACATTATTAACATGAGGTGTTGGAATCCGTTGTGCTAAGTGGCTCATAACCATGGGCTCAAGAAAGGAACTCCTATGAATAGCACAGTTCTTAATAAGGTCCAACATTTGAGGAAAAGTTAAATCATTAGGCTCATGATGACTAAGGATGGTTTTTCTAGATCCCCAACTAGCATAGATTTCCATATCTATGTCAAGTTCTACAAGCCCCAACATGTATCTTGTTTGGGGGAATGTGTACATGGTCGAGGTTGAGGCCTAGGTTCTTCATATTGTGAGTAATAGAATAACTCAATATATTATTCTCATTCACTTTGAAGAAGACATTGAATGGATGTATTATAATCTATATAGGTGGATGTGCCATTCTCCCTAAGATTATGAAATTTACAATATAAGTGAGGATTGTGTTGTGCAAGCAGGATGTTATGGTTTTTTCTATATTACCTTCACTATTAGTATGAAAGGGAATTCACTTTGAAGGTTTGGCGACATGAATTTTGCATTTTGAACACATTATGTTGGTTTTATGGGATGTTATTTCAAGTTTCTCTCCATATTAATTTAAAATAAAATCTTATGCTTGCCTACCACTTTTAATAGCTACCTAGTCAATGAATAAAGCGATATACATGGATTCATGATAAGTTGGGAAAGAATTTTTTTTAGCCCCTTAACAAATGTTTGCATTTAATGAATGGAGGAATAATTCACAAGGTTATCTTACATCTATGTGGGGAGTAGTGAATAAAGTATAAAGCACCTACCTTCATCAAGTGATGAAGTGGGCAATGCATTCATCAAGCTCTTATCTAGTGTAGAGAAACTCTCTAATGCTAGTGAGCATTGTTTTTGTTCTTGTCTATTTTTTGTTTTCTTTTCTTTCGTTTTCTTTTTGTTTTGTTTTATATTCTAAGGTTTAGATATTATATCATAAATTAAATTAAATTAACATTTAAATAAATCACAAGTTCCTTAAATGGGCTAGAAATATCAATCAACCTATTGATTGATAGATCAATTAATATTTTTAGAGTTTCTATTGTATCATAAATTAATTAAATTAACCAAGTTACAAACCCTAAACCCTAACTTTAGGGTTTATAGATTACAACTTAAAGGTCCTAGGGTTTAGAACAAGTTCTAAGGTTTACAATAGGTCCTAGGGTTTTCATTTTCAGTGTTCACTATAGTTTTGTTTAGGGTTTTATGTTTGAAAACTAAATTTAAATTTAGAAACATGAAAACAATATAAATAAGACATAAAAAACATTTAAACAAGAAAGCCACCTACTTGAAAACACAAGTAGATTGTTATGGAGATAGGAGGTCAAAAACAATTGTTAGTGAGGTCACCTAATGTAGGTATGCATTTTGGAGAGATTTTCCCAAGCATCCTCCTCGTGTAAATAGAGGAAAAAGTCAAATCGTTGGGTAGAAAAAAAATGTTTTTTGCAAATGGGTACCTGTTTCTAAAAAGGCACCTGTTCCCTTTAGAAACACATACACATCCTTAATTGAGTATGTGCTCCTAATGCATACCCATGTAGGAATGGGATTGCAAATCGTAATAGGTACCCATTCCATACAAGTAGGAGTTTAGGTTCGGGTGCCTCTTCCTAAACATGTACATGTTTTTCGTGAAACATGTACCCATTCCTGTAGAATATTTTAACCTCGCGGGACTTCCATTAAAAGTGAACTCAACTTCTTAGGTCCACTATATTTTTTTTATGTTTGTAGAATATTTAATGCTTATATCAAAAAAGATATTAATTCTACTTTAGTGAAAAAAAATCTATTGTATTATTTTACGTGTGGTGGAAAAAAATTCACTAAAATTGATTATTCTACCTATATCGCTATCAATGGTCAACAATCTCATACCTTTAGCCCCTTTCATTCAATATGTCAAGGATGTCCTCTTGCACCAACTCTGTATGTTCTAGCTGCAGAAGGCTTTGGATATTTTCTTTCTCATTCTGTATCACATGGGCTTGTTCATGGAATTTCTTTACCTAATTTTTTCAACTAGCTAGTTAATGGCCATTTTGCAGATGACTCATTTTTAACATTACTGGAAGAGGAAACTACAATTAAAAATGCTCTTGGATGTCTTGAGACCTTCTGTTTAGCCTCAGGTTCTTCTATCCAGTGGCACAAAACTCTATGTTATAGGCAATCAATTCTTCCCATTCCTCATTGGATCCAATAGTATGGCTGGCGTTGGGTTGCTCATGGTGAAATCCTCTGATTTCTAGGCATCCCATTTGCCTTCCAAGGCACCTCTACAAATCTTTGGCAAATAGTTCTTTCCCAAGTGGAATAGAAACTTGCCTTCTAGATTACTATGCCACTATCTGTGGCTAGCAAATTCCAAGTATGTTCTAAAGTTTTAGCAGCAACCCATGTTTTACTACTCTTCTTGTTGGGCTCCTTCCAAAGCCTCCTATGCCAAACTGGAAAAACTTTTGAGGGATTTCCTTTGGACCTCTTCTGAAAATTGCCATGGTTTTCACTGTGTTGCATGGGAGTTTTGCTTCTTACCCAGAGATTCAGGTGGCCTTGGTCTTCTTTCTACCCAGTGCCAAGGCACTGCTTTGTGTGTTAAATGGATCATTCGTGCTCTCTCTGGTAGTGAGGCATGGAAAATTTTACTCCGACACAATATAGGAATGGGACATCCTATTCACAAGCCTGCATGGAAAGGGATTGGTTTTTCAACAACCCTTGTTATGAGAGAGTCAGTGCAAATCTCAGGTACATTTGTGGCTAAGAGCATTTGGAAAGCCTAAGAGAAAGTTAAACCATGGCTCTGCTGGATTGGAGATGGGTTTTGAGATGGTCTCTCATTCAATCAATAAAACATTTGGTGGTCACCTCTCTTGACCAATATAGGCTAGCCATTAGCCAAATTGTCTGGCATAAAAGCTCTTAGATTTCATAAAAGATGTATCCAAACTTTTTAGGATATTTTTCATAGACCCACCATGAGCCTTATGGAATGGGAACCTCTTCGAGTTAAATTTGGCCTTCAAAGGAATGATCAGGCTACCTATGATGGAATTGTCAGTGTTATTCTAGCAGAAATGCTTCAAAAAAGTGGGAATCCACTCCATCAAGCCTTGGTGGAAAGACTGGAAATGGTATCCAGACACACCAATGCATCATTATAAGCCAAGGCTTGCTTACAGGTGGTTCTCGCCTCATTTGCCAATGATAGATATGCTCAACAAGCGATGGCTGCTTCATAATTCAGTGCCTACTTGGCATAATAAATTTTCCACTGTTTGGTCGACCATCCTTGAGCCAAAGCTAGCACATTTTGCCTAGTGCCTTCTATTTAAAGGTTTACCAGTTGGAGCAAGGCTTTTTCATCTTGGGGTTTAGGATCCCCATTGTCCTTTTTTTGGACAAGCTGAGACTTTTCAGCATCTTTTCTGGTATTACACCAGAGCTCAACAATTTTGGCTATGGATTTATGATTTCTTTAGGCCTTTCAGACTAGAGCCTTTATCATGCCAGATAATACTTCTAGATGATTCTCCTAGGTTCCCTGCAACATTTACTTAGATTTGGCATATTTCCAGTGTGGAGATTCTTTTCACAATTTGGAAAGATCGTAATTCTTGTATATTTTCAGACAATCACATTGGAACAACTATTTCTCTTTATATTAAAGCTATTATCTATTCTAATGTTCTTCTACAGATACAAGTTCAAGCAAACAAAGTGGCTCTTGAGGTTGCTCACTTACAAGAATTGTTGGATCACTGGGGTAATGCTCCTTGCATAGTGGCACGGGTTCCTCCCTCTCCTTCCTCTATCAGAGCTCATTTGCCTTCTCATGGCTACAGGCAAAGGAGTGGATCTACCAGGGACTCCCGACCACATTCTCAGCCTCCTCCTCGCCGTGCACCTCACCATCACAGATGCTCGTCCTCTCCACGTAATCGTGGCTAGACATCAGGGCATCTTGCAGGTGGTACAAGTGACAATGCAGGTTGGCCCTCTGGTGACAATGCAGGTTAGCCTACTTGTGACAATACAGGTTGGCTTGCTCCTGATACTTCCAATCCAACCAACACAGGTTGGGATAGCAACAAAGTTTTTCCACGCTTAAATTTGGCCATTTCACCAGAGCACCAAGAGCCAAATGCAGAGAATGAAAATCAGGGGAATGATGATGGGTGGGCTCCACCAGATGCCATCCCGGACCCCGCAACAATTTGGGGTAACCCGGATGACAGGGATCCCCCGTCTGCAGGTATTGCTTTAGCTACATAAATCTGCATAGTATTATGTTTTTATAATTTCTGTTATGATATTACGGGTGTGTACCCATTGGCATTCTAGAACATTCTGGGCTATGCCCATATGACTGACTGTTGTTTGGGGTGTGCCTTTATACCACCCAAACTATTTTTTGTGAAAGTGTTTACTTTTATATTATGATTAACAGATAATTTAGCATTTTCACAAAAATAAAAAAAAACTATACTACTCCATAGACACACGTCAACCTCGTGTAAGTCAGCGGCTGGACTTGGCATAGCCGCCAATCCGATAGCGATTACTTTTCTTTTAAACGTTGTGCGCCACTCCTTAGATCACTTAGCTGCCTAGCGGCCACCTCACGATCCTTGAGACTTGCAAGAAAGTTAATCCTATGGAACCCACAGGACAATTCTGTACGGAATAAATTTGACGTTTGATATTCTTTGACAATGACAGTCTTATACATATCGCAGGCATTGCTTTGGCAATATTGTCTGTCTCAGCTTTCCTCCGTGCCTTGCTCTCAGACACCAAACAAAACTTTTTCCATACATGCTGCCATTTCATCTAGATATTATAAACATGTTTTCAAGGATTTTTTTGCTCGATTCAAGTTTATTAATTCTGTGCATAAGTTCTTCTGAAGACTGTGGTGATTGGAAGTAGCAGTCGCATCTACAATATCTGAGAAAATTGCTCTATCCTTTATGCATTGATAGATGTCCATACCCTGCTCCAAAGCACCATTTCATTTCGTTACAAACTACTCATTCTTCCGCCAGTTCTACAGAGAGTGTAATATCTATGGTAGTGGAGACTTCATCTTTGGCAACATGCCTTGTTAAAGTTGCTTCACTTAGTTGAAGGCATTTTTTAAAGCTAAAAGCTTCCTTCTAAAGATGATACTTTTTAAGCCAAAAGCTTCAATTTAGCGTCACCTTTTAATACATGCTTTATGAAGTGGAGATTTTTTTAAAGTACAGCTAAATACTTTTTAACGCGATGTCTTTTTAAAAAATTATTTCTTGACATGTTTATATTGTCTTTTATAAAGCACGTGTATGGAAATATACAGCTCTAAATTTAATGGTTCTTGGGCCTAAATTTGACAATCAACCCTGCCTGTCAAACAATTTTTTTTGTGACGGTCATCTATTTAAATTTGCCTTTCAAATATTAAAGCTTATATATATATATATATATATATATATATATATATATATATATATATATATATATATATATATATATATAAGAATAATTACATAAATTTTGATAGTTTTGAAATCTTCCCTTTAAAGTGATACAATCTTCCTGAAATTTTAATTGTATTTTATGGCTAAAATAACTAAAAAATGGACATACGGCCATCAAATTTAGGCCTTGGTTCTATGATTGTATATAATTACTATAACATATAATTAATAGTATACCGAGAATATATAACATGAAAGGGTTGATTGTTGATACATTGTCAACATTCTTATAGAATTATTTTTTTATATATTTAAATTAAGCATTCATTAGATTTAGATTCAATATATATGAATTTAAGATCATAGTGTATATTGGTATTTTATGATTCTAAGTGTATGATATATATTTTTTTTTTTTTAAAGTTAACTTTGATAACATAAATAAACAACACACCATTTGACAATTATTTATTCTAATTTAAGAGATTAATATACTCATAAATCTAGACCAACAAAATAATTCTATGGAGAAATGTTCTACAATAACAATAGTATTGATAAAAATCATAGACAACTGACATATATTTTAAAAATCTAAAACTATTAAATAACTCTTAAATAAATAAAAATAAAATAATTGTCCGTTAATGGGGTGATGATGTTACACCCAAAAAAGGAGAAGGGAAACAAGGTGGAGTCCTCCGACAAAGGGATGGGTGAAGCTAAATCTCAATGGCACCTCAAACAGAAACCCATGCAGTTCGGGAGCAGGATGCTTGGTCAGAGATGGGCAAGGTAAGACTCTTGGGAAGGTGGCAAAGAAGCTAGCGGATGGGACCAACAACGAAGTGGAGTTCCGAGCGCTTATCATTGGTCTCAACCTATGTTGATGTTTAGGAGTTAAAAGGGTAGAGGTGGAAGGGGACTCAATGGTAGTTATAAATGTCTTGAGAACCAAGTTTATGTCAAATTGGAAGTTGAAAATGTTGTTGAATGAGGCTCTTGGCATATTGGGGTAAGTGTAAAAAGTTGGGGGGCCAAAAAGTGGCAAACATTTTTTCAAAAAAAATTAAGACATAATGCGAGTGTGTTATAACGCGCTCACATTATGGTTTGGTAATGACAAGCCTAAGGCTCAGCAAAACCAAACCATAATACGCTCGCGTTATAACACGAGCGCGTTATGTTTAATTATATATAAAAAAAGAGCATTTATGCTCATTTGATTTTTTATTCTCTCTACACCCATGACCTACAAACCCTCAGGAGCGCACTCGCATTTTTGATGACCCAATTCGAGACCAAAATCTCACCGATTCATTGTCAAAATGCTGCCACGACGTTGAGCATGCCAAAGGAGTGAGTTTTATTTTTTTTTGTCTGAATTTGTTTCTAAATACGTAGGTTTGAGTTGATTTTTTATGTAAATTTCCTTAATTGTCAGGAAATATTAATGCACCTCCTCCTCCTCCTTAAAATCCATAAAATCTTGTACAGGAAATACCTGCCGAAGAACAACCTGAACAACAAACTCCTCCATCCATTCCTCAACATGCCCCTGGAACACAAGAAAATCTAATGGAGCAAATTAAAAATAATAAAAAAGAAATTGAAGACATAATTGCGAGGTTGAAAGATCCTTCAACTTCAACCTTGCATAGATCCATGCTTGCTCAATCTCTTGAATCTATGTTGTCAAATGTAGATTCAATTAGTAAGCAAATATATAGTTGGTCGGATAAGAGGAGAGAGTTTAGAGAGTATTATGCAGACAAGCTATCATATGAAGAAGTGAAAAAGTTACAAATTACAAAATTGGACTTGTGTTCTATTTTCACAAACCCGCAACCAAATCAACCTCCACCCATTACATGCAGGAGGTTCCCTATCCATTGGTGCAACAACCAAGCGATAAGGGACAATTTTGGGCAGAGGTGGTGGATGGTTTTTGACCATCCTCCATGCAACAATAATGAGGTCCCACAATACTTTTTGAGGAAACTCTACTATGAGTTTGTCCTCAATAAAGTGCCAAACTATTTTGATATGCAGGAGTTTCAGGGTAGAGGTGGGGGGTCAATACAAGATAGACCAAGGGCACGTGTTGACCCACAGCGGCTAGTGAGATGAGTAATCAACAGACCAGCCCATAAGCATGTGTTTATCCCTTCCATTGTGAAGGAGATTGTCGAGGTCGAGACATTTCAGTCCATTAGTGCCTTGACCCAAAGCATCATAGAGCATGTTAGTCCTACAACACAGCGTGGGTTGGGAGATAGTGTGAGGAGTAGGGTTCCACCCCATACTTGTTAGACTTGCGGGTCAGCCTTTGGTTATGACCCCACGGATAGTCAGAACGTAGGTGCGCAAGCTACATCTACAGCTGAGCAGATGGTGATGACAGATACCTTCCTGAGTGAGTCTTTCAACCTTGATACTCAGGTAAATATTAGCAAGTTCATTGAATTTAATTTATTAAATTTTATTTTTGAAATGTAAGATTAACTAATTTAGTTTGATCATTTTGATGAAATTTCAAGGTCATAGCATTGATGCAGTTCTCAATAGTACTCCACCTGTATTTTACACTACGACATCTACTACCGGGGTATGTAACTAGTAAATAATTATAAATATTACATGTGAATAGCATTATTATATGAATAGTATTTTAATATCTAATTTTGGATGTTGAATAGGTTAATCTTGGAGATTTCACGGCAACACCTGCCAGTGGTGGTGTAGTTCAAAGCTTCACTGAGGTAATAAAATAAATAGATTCACTAATGAATTATACTTATTAGATTTTTGTATTTTATATTCATATCGTTGATTACATTGCATTGCACATCTTTGAAACTCAAAGCATTATTAAACATTGCATAACTAATAGCTAGATGTTGATAGATGACAAAATTTCAATTATAATATAGTTAAATTTGAAAAAATGCCTCAAAGAAATGTGTTCTCATGGAATACAATGAGAAGCAGATGCATAGACAAGGACATCACCATGAGACCACTTTTCTTTGAGGCATCTTTTCAAACAACTCACTACCTTGTCCATGTTACCACATTTTCCATACATGTCTACCAAAGCTTGTTGATCCCCTCCACACTATTCTTCGACAAATTCTCTCTAATAATCTCATCCAATTACCACCAATTAGACCCCAGGACATGACACCAGAGAGGGGCATCATCTTATGACATCTTATATAGCATATGATTGACTCGAACATCATCTAGGTTCTAGGTATTAATTATGGGGGCAACAAGTCACCCCTAACCAAAATCTTCAAATCTACACTAACCCTTTCCCCTATAAACTTATGTCAATCTTATTGGCTCAATTTCTTCCATCCCTACATCTATAAGAAAGAGCTATATTATATCAACAAGAGAGCAAAATCTTCACTGTGATTATGTGTATTATGTGTCTAGTTGTATCATAGTGATGCATTGTTGATAATGAATATCATAGTGTGCTTTATTGTGTGTACTTCCATGTTTAGGTGAACATGTGTGTATGTTAGGAACCATGACTTGCATCACTATTCTAGTTTCATAATTGAATAATGCTTTATTTTTAGATGATGCAGGCTGTGGAGACACCTCCGAAGTTCATAGGGCAATGGAGCATGGTGTGTCCACTGTGATTCATGGCTCCATGCCATTGATGGGGGTATGAGGTAGATTAGTAAATTTTAATTTACATTCATTTTTATAGTTGTTTATTTTTGAAAAATAAAATGATTATTGATTTGAAGTTTAATTTTTATCTGGATGGTTTCTATAGGACATCACATCACCACAGCCTAATCCTGCTACTAAGGCAAAAGAGGAAGCAAAATATATGGTAGCGGTAATTGATTATTTTGTTAAATGTTTCATTTTTTATAACATGTAATTTCTTTATATTAATGTCTATACTTTTTATTGTAACTATGTAATTTCTATATATTGGAAGATTAGTATTTAAAAGGAATTTGGAATACAAATAGTCATCTCTATGTGGTTGAATTTGATGGGTATGCCTTTATAAAAGCCTAAAAAATAGCTTTATGCAGGATATCATGGTATTTGTAGTGTTTAAAGATTGAAGACTAGTTAGTGTTTGTAGCTTGGACTATTTTGGCATATTTGGGTGTGAAACAGGACCATGCCTACCCTAAATGTACCCATCTAGACGTGTTGGAACTATCAGTTTGGCTACACAAGGAGAAGAACAAAAGTTACACCCCTTTGCAACTTTGCAGTGCGTCCTTTTGACAATTTTTGGGGTAGCATAAAACTTTTCACCATGGGTAAACACCTCAGAGATATAAAAAACCAAGAGAGGTTATTATAGAGGGACCCTACATGATCATGTTACCTCAAACAAAATGTCTCTAAGTGAAATGGTTTCTGAGTAATAGCTCATCAAAGAATGCTATCTTTTTGCACTTTGGACTCTTCATGGATATCACCGATACATGTAGCTCGGACTGTTTCGGCATGTTTGGGTGCAAAACAGGACCATGCCTAACCTAAACGTACCCATCCATATGTGTTGGAACTATCATTTTGGCCACACGAGGAGAAGAACAAAAATTACACCCCTCTGTAACTTTACACTACCTCCTTCTGACGATTTTTGGAGCAGTAGAAAACCTTTCACCACGGGAAAATGTCTCAGAGATATAAAAAATTGAGAGAGGTTATTGTAGAGAGGCCCTATGTGATTGTGTTTCCTCAAACAGAATGTCTCTAAGTGACACAATTTTTGAGTAACATCTCGTCAAAGATTGCTACATTTTTGCACTTTGGACTCTTCAGGGATATCATTGGTACAATGTAGCTCAGACTATTTCGGCATGTTTGGGTGAAAAAAAGGACCATGCCTAGCCTAAATGTACCCATCCAGATGCATTGGAATAGTCAGTTTGGTCACATTATGAGCAGGAGGAAAGTTACACCCCTTTGCAACTTTACACTGCCTCCTTTTGATGATTTTTGGGGTAGCAGAAAACTTTTCACCACGGGAAAATGCCTCAAAGATATAAAAAACTGAGAGAGGTTATTGTAGAGGGACCCTACCTAATCATGTTGCCTTAGACAGAATGTCTCTAAGTGACATAGTTTCTAAGTAACATCTCATCAAAGATTGCTACCTTTTTGCACTTTGGACTCTTCAGGGATATCGTCAGTACAATGTAGATCAAACTGTTTTGGCATTTTTTAGTGAAAAATAGGACCATGCCTAGCCTAAACATACCCATGTAGACGTGTTGGAATAGTCAGTTTGGTCGCATCAAGAGCAAGATGAAAATTACACCCCTTTGCAACTTTACACTGCCTCCTTCTGACATTTTTTTGGGGCAACATAAAACCTTTCACCACAGGCAAACACCTGAAAGATATAAAAAATTGAGATAGGTTATTATAGAGGAACCCTACGTGATCATGTTACCTTAGACAGAATGTCTCTAAGTGACATGGTTTTCAAGTAACATCTCGCCAAAGATTGCTTCCCTTTTGCACTTTGGACTCTTCAAGGATATCGTTGGTACAATATAGCTCAGACTATTTTGGCAAGTCTGGGTGAAAAACATGACCATACCTAGACTAAATGTACCCATCTAGATGCGTTGGAGTAGTCAATTTGGTTGCATCAGGATCAGGATGAAAGTTACACCCCTTTGCAACTTTACACTGCCTTCTTCTAACGATTTTTGGGGTAGCAGAAAACCTTTCACCATGGGCAAATGCCTGAAAGATATAAAAAATTGAGAGAGGTTATTATAGAGGCACCATACGTGATCACGTTGCCTCAGAAAAAATGTCCCTAAGTGACATGGTTTTTGAGTAACATGTCGTCAAAGATTGTTGCCTTTTTGCACTTTGGACTCTTCAGGGATATTGTCGGTACAATGTAGCTCAGACTGTTTCAGCATGTTTGGGTAAAAAATAAGACCATGCCTAGCGTAAATGTACCCATCTAGACATGTTGGAATAGTCAGTTTGGTTACATATGGAGTAGGATGAAAGTTACACCCCTTGGCAACTTTACACTACCTCCTTCTAACGATTTTTGGGGTGGCAAAAAACCTTTCACCATGAGAAAATGCCTTAGAGATATAAAAAATTGAGAGAGGTTATTCTAGAGGAACCCTATGTGATCACGTTGCCTCAGATGAAATATTTCTAAGTGACATGGTTTCTGAGTAATAACTCGTCAAAAATTCCTATCGTTTTGCACTTTGGACTCTTCAGGGATATCGTCGGTACAATGTAGCTCAGATTGTTTCAGCATGTTTGGGTGAAAAATAGGACCATGCTTAGCCTAAACGTACCCATCTAGACATGTTGGAACTATCAATTTAGTTGCATCAGGAGTAGGACACCAAAAATGGAAAAATGCAAAAGTTGCTTTATGCAACTTGACAACATTGACACTTTTTTGCAGCAAGACTCAAAGACTCAAACTAACCCCAAATTACTCAAAATGACTCAAAAACATATGAAATGGTCTTAGAAGACCTTATTACATACAATTGACTTAATCAAAACAAAATTTCACTTTTTGACCCCTCTTGGAGGCATGACAACCTGGGTGCCCCTGCACCATTAGTGTAACTGAAGTCGATAAAGTTTTCCTATTAAGAAAAAGAGCTTCCCTTAGCTTCAAGAAATATAAATATTCTATATTGACAAGGCCAACCACGTGAAGGTGGAAGCTCATGTGGCCTCACCTAAGACCTATGACACATGTATTCTAATAGACGTAAGACACCTAAGACACATATTGTATAGTATGTATCTAGATTTTATAGACATGGTAGACCTAAGACACCTAGTCTTTATACCTTATCATAGTCTAGACCTAAGTCAACTAGATACCTACATTATAGTTCTACCTAAGACACCTATTATGGTAGACCTAGTTGACCACCTAGATTAAATTATAGAAGACACCTACCTAGAAGACACCTAGATCATTCTAGATTATACCTTATTCTAGTCTGTAGACATGTTCATATATAGTATCTACCTAAGACACCTAGATTAGATTAAATACCTTTTTTCTAGTCTCTATCTACCTAGTTGACATATCATATATACCTAAGACATAATTAGAGACACCTATTATCTAGTTAGAAACCAAGACACCTAGATACACCTATATTTTATACATTACTCTCAGGATCAACTTCATCCATCACTTAGGTCTAACCCCATGAAGCATAACATGATGATGTAAAAATGTGTATATGTGTAAAAATGCAACAATAAATTAAAAAAGACAAACCTTACAAATTAATGTGCATACTTACAACTCAATGTAACATGACTTTACAAAATCAATGTGAATACTTACAATTAATCCAATGAGCCATCTGGATCTTCTCTACTCTTTATTGTGTCAAGTATTGCCTCATGGTCAGACTCACACACCTTCCACAAGGTCTTGTTCAAAGGTCTACCCTGATATTGTATCAAATGAACATTGGATGCCACGACAAGGTTTGAGTAATGAAGAATCTTCCAATACGTGTCAAAGTCCTGAAATAGCCAAATATTAATACTCTTATGTGGGTACCTTCTAAGCCATGTTCTAGAACAACCACTAAGCCTATAGAGTATCCAGTGTTTTCTCCATCTGTAACTGGGGCCTCCAATTTCTTTTTAGCCTCAACACAATGACACAAGTAATAATCTATTCCCTCTTCATTATCTTCATATGCAATAACTACATATACATGCCCTACACTGATATGTGTAGCAAATTAGATGAAATTAGTCAACATTACAAAAACACTACAAAGTAAGATGACATTAAGAATTTTGAAAACTATACAAATAGATATATTACCTAGTTGAACTAGATCTGATATGTGGTTAAAGTCAACTGATGATTCCATCTATGTTAGTTCCAGTGCTGTCGGGGGTCGATACATGTCAAGTGGGCTAAGATAACTTAACTGCCATTCGTCAACCCACTCCTTTGACTCGCACTCATCCTAGGCTTGAATTGTACAGGAAGAACAAAAGCATTACATCTTTCGCATATGGATACTCCATGAACCTGCAATTGAGCTTCTAAAAGAGTGCATCTCACTTGATCATGTCAGTGTAGAACAATCCTCATATGGTGCAATGTTAGTGTCATCTATCAACAAAAAAAATCTATGAACTGAAGACTTACCTTCATTACCTAGACCCATGGAAACATTACACCACTCAATGATTGATTTTGCATCTATCAACTTTGCATTGTCTTTATACATTAACTCTTCTCATGCTATGGCTCTTTTGATACTTGCTCCTACACCATCATGCTCCCTCTTTCCATGCCCGGCCTCACAAAAGTTTCACATATGCTGAACACTTGTAAAATTATGCCTCCTGCTTAGCCAATAGAAATTCCGTGAGTTCTTGAATTGTGACACACAATTATCTGACCATATGATATGCTGACTGAACAATATGCCCCTTCTAGCCAAATCATTTTAGAACACCTAAAAGCAACCTTGTACGAACTCCATAGAATGTATGTGATCATCACTGATATAGAAATGATACTCCCTTATGATCTTTTTGTCATCCTCTATACTATTATTCATATGAATGAATGCGATGTGCACAAATATAGAAACCTGTGTGGAGTTGTAATATTGTAATTGCACCTCACGCTGTGGCTGTAGACTATATTTCTCTGCAAAGTCAACAACTGAAACAATGCTACCAACTAGAATTGTGTCCTTGCATAACTTGAATTGCAAGTCCAACCATCGAGCTCTATGGGCATGTCTTGCATACTCATACACTATGCTATCATGAAATATAGGCATAAACTGATACACTAGATTCTTTTCAATAACCAATTCACACCTCTTTGCTTCTTTACCATCTTTTGAATTATATGCCACTGTTTTATACTTGTTGAACTCTACTAGTTCGTTTCCAACCACATGTGTTCTTTCCATATGTTCACATATTGGCATACGTTGCAAGCCACTGCAATGCTGACATGTGCCATCCAAGCATAATTTCTTGTAGAATATTTGACCTTTCTCTCTTTCATATAAAATTCTTGATATGAAGTCTCTTGAAGATGTTGGTGGGGCACGTATGCCACAACCCTACAAAACATTGTTAGTATGCAAATCTAAACATATAGACTGATAAACATCAAAATGGTTAGAAAATTCAATATGTAATCTACAACAACAAGTAGTGTGTGTGTGTGATTTATCTTGACATAGAAAGGTTTTAGCATTTCAAAATATCTTTGACAAATTTTAATTTGAGGATACTTCTCGAGAAATTTACCAAAAAACTATGTTTGAGTCATATCCAAAAAATGCTTTGGATGTGGCCAACGGTTCTCACTATCGATTCTCCTTCTTACCACATCCCTTCGATTCGGAGATACCCTTGTGTAATTCTTCCAAAAGTCTTCAAATAGTGATCTCAATGTTTCAACAATTGATTTATCTTTTCGTGGTAGTCTCCCTAAGAACGCCCATAATTCATTGGCATTAGTGTCCTCAATTCTTTGGCATCTTCCAATGGCTCTTGACAAAGTTTTCCTATTAATTCTCAATGCTTGACTCACCTTTCTAATGAGACGAGCTTTCGTCGTTTGACTACTTAAGTTATAATTGATGTAATCACATGCCATGTTGCATTACTATCTTTTGTGTGTGAGGTGTTACCCACACTCTCATACACACTCATTAGATTCTTGATAATAGATTTTTCACTTGAAGCCTCTGATGTTCTGAACCAAAGAATCTTCATGATGGGCCTATACTTTATACTTCGCATCATTTTAACGAATAGTTGACATCTTGCAGTCTCATTTAACTTTTCAAAGAACAATCTCGAAATCTTATGAGCATATCTTCTACAAGAGTGTTTTGGAATCTTACCTTCCATTGGCTACAAAATATTCTCATCAATATCAATCAAATACTTTGGATTTCTATGCAAAATTCTAGGTGGTGTTAAGTTAGGTAAATTCATCTCAACATTAGGAACTTCATCAATATTTAAATGAGATGGGCTAGATGGCATACCTTCGATTGAAGATGGAATAGATGACATACCTTGAGTTTGAGGTGGGAACAATGGCGTACCTCCTTCATCACATGTGAGTGATGATGTACACTCAACTTGAGATGCGGTAGATGGTGTCCCTACATGTTGACTTGCGGTAAAGGACGTGTCTCCAACTATGGTATTCAAAACTCACATAGCACGAAGTTTTTGCATTTGTTCTCTTTTTGCTGCCAATACCATATCTCTTTTTGATGGTTGTGGTTCCTCTTTAATTGGCATGTCTTCATTTATCGTGTCTAATTTCCTCTTCTTACAAAGTTCCCTCATAGCCGATGCTTTCTTTGCATTCTTACCTTCTATCTCTTCCTGTGTTGGTTTAATTCTTGATCATTGCCTTAGCATGACAGAGAATTTGTCTATAGCATGATAAAGAGACAGATATTAGTTCCTATGAAATGAATCCATACAAATAACTAAAATATATATCATTCAACCCTTCATAGTAAATGTACATACAATCATCATGTAGAAGAGTAAATGTCACTCAAGCAAAATAAGTACAAAGCATACAAAGCATTATTGCACGATGTTATTGTAGCCATACAAAGCATTATGGTACAAAGTTCACTTCAGTCCTAGATGAGGATAAGGTCAAAGGAGAGTCACCTATTGAGGCTACAATTGAAGAGTACATGGGACTTCATGTTGACTACTTGTTGATAACCATCTAGTCATGAAAGGATATGTGATTGAGATCGTGGGAGACATCATACTAGGGCAATGCCAAACTCAAGTAGATAATCATGTACATTTTACAGGCAAATTATTCCAGGTTGAAAACTCATGTTTTTAGGCAATTAAGTTGCATAAGGGTTAGGGTTTGTAGAGAAATGCTTTGGAAGGTGTTTGTAATGCTTGAAAAGGTTGAGGCAAACCCAATTTGACATGGTTTGTGTCTTGGTTTGAAGATTGGAAGCTTGGAGATCAAAAAATCTATAGTGACCTATTTCCACAAGCCTAATTAGGCATCTTGTCAAGTGGGAGAGTCAATTATGGAAAGATGAAGGCACTATGACATGTCTTCTTTTGGTGAAAAGTGATGCTTTCAAGTAGGGTTTTGATGAAAGAGCATTATTAAAGTGTGGATGACGGTTTAGGAAGCATAGGCAGACATACTATGATGTGTTGGAAGCATTGCCCCCTTTGGATTGAGTTGAACTCTACCTCTGCAACACATACCTAGGACTGTCATAAAAATCATTAGACTAATCTCTGTAATTTAGGGTATTGAATGGTATATAGTCGATCAAGGTAGCCACAATCATGTGCTAACAAAGGACAATTAGGAAATTTTGAAATATTGTTGTGTCATGTGCATACAAATCATCATGAATAGGTGCATAAGGAATGTTCTAGCCCAAGATATGTGCATACAAACCATCATGTAATGCGCATACTTGTATGATCTTGGCACCTATTAATTTTTATTTTTATTTGTTAATATGATAAGATAATAGTGGGATTGTATTTTTATTATTTTGTAAGGATTTATTCTTGTATAGTTTGACATCATGGTATGTTAAGGTCTATTTATTACACATAATTATCAAAGAGCCCAAGTGTAGAAAATATACATGGCATCATGTGAGATTGTAGGTTGCTTTCTTGGTTGGGAATGTGTCTATTTTAATTAATGTTGACTTTTGAAATGTCTTTTATTATGCATACCATGAACTAATTTAAAACATAGTCTATTATATAAACACAATATATGTATACATAGTCTTTTATTATGCATACTGGATACAAGTGATATAAACATGTATGATAAAGCATGATAAAGTAATTCAAATAGAATTAAGGAAAATGTAAAGAACATGCATGTAAAGACTTTACATACCTAAAAAATGGAGATTCAAATAGAGAGAGTACCCAATTATGTAGTGTTTTTTTCTTCTTGTATCAAACTCCTCAACAATTTGAGTTTTTCACCACTTGCTTCCTTTTCAATGTTAAATTGAATAACACTCAAATATAATTAGTAACAACAATACTATTAACCAATCTTTAATGTTAAATTCCTAAAATTCAATCACAATTAACATTGCAACACTACAAAAATTGAAACTTGAATAGATATATATCAAATTTCATGTGAAAACTATATTATTTCCTCCTCAAGTTGGCAAAGTAGAAAAGGTGGTGGAAAGATCATGCAAAGGTGGAAGAATGTGTAAAATGTGCATGTGAACTTCCCAACAACATGAAAACACTTTTTTTTTTTGTCGGAACACGTACATAATCAGTATGAAAACAGAGCATGTGGGCATGGATCATGGGGTCCAGGCCTTTTTACCATTTCTATAGCAGGACAAAACATAAGCACGTTGGAATGTGCTCACGTTTTGTCCTGCTATAGATTGATCCATAAATATTTGTGCCTATCTCACCTTTAATAGAAACTTTGCAATATCTCACCTCTAGTTCCATTAGCTTATGTTCTATCTCTCACCTTTCTATATCTCACTTATCTCTCACCTTCACCTCTCTACCTCTCCCCTCTCTATGTCTCTAAGTCGCTCCTTGTCTACTTCTCCATCCATCCTTATCCATCTAGGTCTCACTTAACCCTAAACCCTAAAGCCTCAACCCTCAACCCTTAAACCTTAAATCCTAAACCCTATCCATAAACCCTCAACACTTTACCTTAAACCTTATTCCCTCAACCATAAACCCTAATCCCTCAACCCTAAACCCTACACCCTATCACTAAACCCTAATCCCTACACCCTTAGCCCTAAAGCCTCAACCCTCAATCCTTAAACCTTCAACCCTAAATCCTATCCCTAATCCCTATACCCTCGATACTCTACTTTAACCCTAATCCCTTGACCCTCAACCCTCAACCCTCAATGTCAAACCCTAATCCCTCAACCCTAAACCCTAATCCCTCAACCTTTAACACTATACCTTAAACCCTAATCCCTCAACCCTAAACCCTAAACCATATACCTGTTGGCAAGAGACACTGTGTGGCTTCATAAGTGTTGTCATTGATGGCAACAAAGTCCATCCCACACATCCGTAGGACATGGTGTGTCTATACCAGAAGTTAGATTGAAGAGTATTTTGGTCTAGTGACCAAGAATAGAGTAGGCAACAAGGTCCAACAATCAGGTCTAGATCTCTCAGAGGAAATATCTCAGCAAAGTGCAGACTTGTGAAAGTTAAGAGGAGTACCATGACTAATATATTCCAGAGATTAAGCCTAGGGTGATGTAAGAGTGAAAAGATATGAACACCTAAGTGTTGGGTTCCTGTTTGGCAGTGTAGACTAAGGAAGAACTGACCAACAGAGCATTAGACCTTCATCCAGATGAGATATTGATGGTGATCAAGCTTCTTAAGAGATCATTCATGATTGGCTAACAAGAATGATGACTTCTATAAGTATCTCTTCGATACGGATCACTTGGTAAGCAAGGATTTAGCTAACAGACCAGAGTTTGGAAAAATCTTAAGTATTCTGGATACCAGCTAGAAACATGTTGAAATCCTTGGTGCAGATATATATACCAGATGGATTTCAATGAGAAGTGTTGTCTGGTGTGTTGAGGAGTGCAAAGAAAAATAGAGAATAGTATAGAAATAGAGATAGAGGTCTGGTATGTGACAGAACAGCAGCACTAAGGCACAGGAAGAATGAAGTGCAGTAGATCAATATATTGAGCTTAACTGGAACTAAACCTAAGCATATGTGGATGCTTCTCATCAGTTCAAGTACCCAGTTTCATTCTGTAAACTATTGTAGGTAGTGAGCCTCTTGTGAGCAGTGTGCTCGGGCAGTGAGCCCTAATTGGGAAGTGTCATTTTGTACTACCTTATTCTTTTAGCAGAGAATACAATCTTGGGTTAATCACCCCATGGTTTTTTCCCTTAACAGAGTTTTCCACGTCAAAAATATTGTGTCATGTGTGTTGAGTTTATTTCTGTTCCATTGTTATGTATGCTGATATGATTTGATATTGTTCTAATTGGTAAAGAAGAAAAGAAAGTCAAATTATTAAGATAATTGATTCACCCCCCCTCTCAGTTATCAGCAATTGGTATCAGAGCCAAGTTCCTTCTAACAGAGCCTAACAGCTTGAGGAAGATCTAGGATTCTCAATGGATATGTATGGTATGAGGGAACAACTTCAGTCTTCCCTAGATGATCTTGATCAATCTCACTCTGAAGTCAATGACCTGAGGGAGAGACTCAAACAAGCTGATGATTTCATAAATGAACTCAAAGAAAAACTGAGTATCTCAATGTAGAAAAGAAAGGAATTTCTTCAACAATTAGCAAGTCAAAATGAAGCCAATGATACTAATGAAGATCTGAATGAAAAAACCAAGTTATGTGAAAAGTTATCAAAAGAGGTCGTTATGGTAAGACATGAAATAGAATCAGGAGTTATGAAATTCACCCAAGAAATTGAAGAGAAAAGAAAAAGTGAAGATAATCTAAAACAATCTCTCAAGGAGAAGTCAGAAGACTACCACAAAATGCATAGAATAATCAGGGATCTAGAAACTAATCTTGAAGAAGCTAGAGACAATGAAGAACAACTTAAGAATTAGATAGACACTCTTAAAAAGGATCTTCAAACATCAAATGAATACAAAGAGAAATTCAAGATAAGCTTTGCTTTACCTGAAGTTTTTCTTGAAAGCCAAAAGAGGGTAGATGACAAGCAAGGCTTGGAGTATGAGAAAGGGGAAAGCTCCAGATCCGGTCAGAAAAATTATGGATTAGGAAATCCAAGGAACAGGCCTAGAAGACCTCTGGTAAGGCAACCAAATGCTCAAAGATATCCATCCTTCAATGGATACTACCACAATTGCAATAACTTTGGTCATAAAGCAAATTAGTGTAGAAGAAGAATGAATCAGAATAACTCACCCTTCTCCGGATAGTGTTTTAACTGCAAAAGGTTTGGTCACAAATCTCAAGAATGTAGAAATTTGCAAATGAACAATTCATTCAATGGTAGATGCTTTGCATGCAATAGAATGGGACATATGGCTAATCAATGCAAATCAAAAGGATATCAATCAGATATGCAAAGAAATGTTGTTTCCTACAATTGCAATAGATCTAGTCATATTGCCAAATTTTGCAAAAGTAAGAATCAGGATAAAAGGGGCCCGGTGCATCATAATCAAAATCAAGACAAAGGAAAAGGAAAAGTGAATGTGGATGAAATTCAAAGGGAGATGAACAAGATTTGGGTAAAGAGAAGTACATAAAATGTTGGGGATGGATCTGCACCAGAATCTGGTGCTGATATTCCTTCTGAAAACTAAATAAGATGAGCTCTGGCTCAGGGGGAGTCAAGAAGGAAAACAAATTTCTCCAGCCAGATAATTGGTGCCTGAAATTGGCACAAGGAAAGTTGCGGATTAAAGGGTTCTCAGAGAAACATCTAAAGAAGCCTTGGTAAAGATATGGAAGATCTGCAAGAAGATTTGAAGAGTCTAATCTTCCAAGATTGATCCGGTTTAACAGTTTTCTAGTAAAAACTAGATTTTTACAGTTTGATCTGGTGTGATTCTAAACTGAAACATCTTGATCTGCGGATAAAGGGGATGATTCAAGGAAAGCAGATACATTAAAATTCATCACTAAAAATATCTCTAAGTACATCTCAGTGATCCAGAAAAATCTCTCTCGTGATAAGGCAATCGGAATAACTTAAGTTGTGCATTTATTACAAAATGAAATTAGGGTTTACTCATAGATAAAAGAATTCATTTGGTTGTCATTTGCACATTTGCATTAGTGAAAAAGATAAGAAGAGCTCTGCAAACAAGTTTGCTTCATCTCTCTCAAGGATCAATCGCAGAATTCAAGTCAACTGGTGATCTTTTCAGCTCTTTTCATAAACCCTAGAGGCGTAAAAAGGTACTTTTCGCTCCTGTAAATCTCTCTCTGAATTTGTTGAAAGATGGCTACTCCAAATGTTGTCAAAATCACTGATAGGCAGTGCCCTAAGTTCAAGAAACACCCTTATAAATCTTTAGAAGCAGATCCTTTAGGCGCATTCTCTAGCATTCCACATGGGGTTTTGCCTGTTGAAGACGTTAGGGCATACATTCATGCGAATATTGAGGAATTCAGGGAATCCAAGCTGATGGATATATATCATAAGTAGCTAATAGATGAATCATTTGAACTCAAACCTCAGTACAAAGCCATCCGAGACAAGCATTTTGGACAGTGCATTCATTTCCCCTATTTTATAGAAGATGAATGGGTCCGGTATATTCTAAGCAGAGTGCATGACAAATTCATATTGTTGATGAGGCCATTTAAGATCACAAAGGATGCAATTAGGACGATGATCGGATTGCACTCATCCGGTGGGTTACCTACTCTCAAATCAGTCAAAAACCAAACTGTGAGTGAGGCTACCAGATCTAAATTTGATAAAAGAGCAATGCCAATTAAGGATATCACAGATCCTGATATCAAGTTTGCTGCCATGATAATTGGCTACAAGATATATCACTCTAGTAGAGAGAATTCTGTATCTGAAACAGCAATTTACACAGCTTATGAAATGTTAAGAAAGAATGCTGACTATGATCTTTGTGAGCTCCTTCTGAACCAACTTTTGGAGAATCTGTAGAAGATAAATAAGGATAAGAAGAATTCTTTCAAATACAGTGGCTTGATACTCTGTCTATTCTTCTATTACATGAATGAGCTACCCAGATCTAGTGGCTGGATATGGCAAAATGACAGACCTGTTGCCATACAAATCAGGGATATTTGTATGGCCTTGGTGACGCCAAGGCATGAAATACAACACTGTGGGGTTACTTCAAAAACTTTCAAAGCTTGATGCAGGCCAGAGAAAGAATCCCCCAATCATTGGTTGAGAAATACAAGGATATAGTGTGCTTTATGGTAGACACTGATCAATGGCTAATGGAGGCAGTGGAGCCAAGGACAGTCTGGATCATGCCAATGGGGTATGAAGTAGATGAGAAAATTGTAGAGCTACATGTTCAATACATGCTAAGTCAACCTAAGGATCCTAAGGCAGAAAGGTTTGGAACCTACCAAGAGCTGAGTGTAAAAGTTCATGTTGAATTAAGACAGCCTGATATTAAAAGAAAAGTGAGAAGGGAAGTAGAAGAATTCGCCAAGAGGCATGGAATATCAAAAGAGGCAATTGATGCTAATAGAGAGAAGATGGAAAGGGCAGAGAAAGAAAGGAAAGAAACTGAAAAAGATAGTGCTCTGGTGCAAGCCCCCTCCCGGACCAGATCCTCCAAGAGCTCTACACCTGCCACCTCTAAGAGCCAAAAGGCATCAAAATCGAAAGTCAAGACATTCGGAAAGGGAGAGAAGAGAATTAAGACAAAGGCCACAAGGTCTTACACCAGTCAAAAGGATGATGAAGAGACAGAATCAGATGAGGAGATCAAGAAAATGAAGAAGAAGAAGAAAATATCTGGTGAACCCTCTACCAGTCATAACAAGGAAGAAGAGGCAGAAGAATTCATTGAATGGCCTACTCTCTGCATTGATGATAGCATCAAATCAGTCACTGTGGGTGGGAACTTGAAACCAATGACTAAATTTTATGATGATTATAGTGAAGCTGATCAGAAGATCCTACAAGAAGCTACAGTCAGGTATCTAAACATTTACAACAAAGCATTCATTGAAATCATCTCCTTAATTCCCAAAAGCCTAGAGAAAGAGCTTGAAGTAAGAACAATGCCAAGGCAAAAGACCTGGAGATCCAGGAATAGATAGCTATTCAACTCTACCCTTCCATCACTCCAAAACAGATGAACATAATCTTCAAGGATTGTAGGGATGAGTTCCGAAGCAAAGCAAGAATGAATCAACTTATGCTTGGAGAGACTGACAAAGTGGTAAAAGAAACTAAAGACATCCTCCGAAATGCCTTCATGAAATTTAATATCCCTATTGTAGAGGATATAAGTGATGAACCCTCTGCCATGGATGTCAAAGGATCAAGTACATCTAAAGAAGATTCTACTAAGAAAGTTGCTCAAGAGACAAAGGAGACAAGTAAAGAGAAGACTAAGGACTTAGATGCCTCTGTTACGGTAGAGGAAGTCCATGAAGAAGTAGACACCTCTCTTTTGGATCCCCCAACAGACTCCAGAATTGAAGGAGAAGAAAGAAAAGAAGAGAGCATCAGTCAAGAAGAACAAGTAAAGGGAAGAGAAGAAGATCAAACAGAGAAGACCACAGGTGACAATGCTAAGGCTGCAGAAGGCAAGAAAACTCTGTCTCCGACAAGAGACATAGCAGAAGCAGTCAAAGACTTCTTGACCAAAGAAATGATGGAATTAGATGAACCAGAGCTACTTCAAGGACCATTTAATTTTGATTCCCTCTCTCCGGTCCAAACTATGAAGGTGGCATCTTTTGCTCAAGCCAAAGCAAAAGAAAAGCTTCTAAAGTCTTACATGGAAGACTGTGAGCTAATAGAGATTGCATCCGGTGTGCTAGAGAAAATCATGCCATCCTTCCAAAAAGATTCTTCGGCCTCCACATCCTATAATCTAAATTCTCTTGTAAACTATGTTAATACACATTTTGATTCCTTAGGGAAGTCAGCTGAAGAAAAGGTCCGGAAGGAGTTTTTGGATAAGAGATTCTCTGAAGTTTAAGGGCTAATAACAAATGATAGGAGAAATTTAGATATTGGAATAAAGAGCCTAGAGAATGCTCTTAAAGATGGTGGAGATCTATACAAATGTTTTCTATCTTGGTCCATCGTAACAGCATACATCACCAATAAGGTGGAAGAACAAGAGAGCAAACTATCAAGTTTATCTCAAAGTTTTGATCCTCTCACCTCTTCCTTAATAAATCAAGAGTGTCAGACTATTGCAGTCATAAATGAAATAAAGAAGCTTGAGAAGGAGAAGGGAAATAGAATAGGAAGGTTAAGTGAACTTAGAGGGATAATTATCCCTAAATTAGAGGCCACGCATGAGGCTCTAACTGATGCTCAGACCATATCCCGAACTAGTGATCCGACAGATCTAAAGAGGGCAAAGGATTTTGCATTCCTATTAAGTGGTAACATCTCAATTTTGGATAGGATGAAGCAGAGCTAGGCAACATAATTTGTCTAGTTGAAGACAACTTTTGCAGATATACTTCAGTATATGTAAGTATAACATGTATATATACTTATGCGGCTAAGTATAATCAGATTTTTGGGAATTTTGGTGTGCGGATTCTACCCTTTGCCATTGATGTCAAAGGGGGAGTGAGTAGGAGTGAAAAATGTGGAATCTAGGTAAGGGGGAGCTTCGGTAAAGTGTACATTGGAACATAGCATTAGCCAAGGGGGAGTGTAGTGTGACACTTAGTCATTTTTCACTAAGTGTTGCCATCAATGCCAAAGGGGGAGATTGTTGGCAAGAGACATTGTGTGGCTTCATGAGTGTTGTCATTGATGGCAACAAAGTCCATCCCACACATCCACAAGACATGGTGTGTCTATACCGAAAGTCAGATTGAAGAGTATTTTGGTCCGATAACCAAGAAAAGAGCATATAGCAAGGTCCGACAATCAAGTCCGGATCTCTCAGAGGAAATATCTTAGAAAAGTGAGGGCTTGGGAAAGTTAAGAGGAGTACCATGACTAATATATTCTAGAGATTGAGTCTTTGGTGATGTAAGAGTGAAAAGATATGAACACCTAAGTGTTGGGTTCCCGTTTGGCAGTGTAGACTGAGGAAGAACTGACCGACAAAGCATTAGACCTTAATTCGGATGAGATATTGATGGTGATCAAGCTTCTTTAGAGATCATTCATGATTAGCTGACATGACTGATGACTTCTATAAGTATCTCTTTGATACGTATCACTTGGTAAGCACGGATTCAGCGAACAGACTAGAGTTTGGAAAAATATTAAGTATTCTGGATGCTGACTAGAAACATGTTGAAATCCTTGGTGTGGATATATATACCAAATGGATTTCGATGAGGAGTGTTGTGTGGTGTGTTGAGGAGTGTGAAGAAAAATAGAGAACAGTGTGGAAATAGAGATAGAGGTCTGATATGTGACAGAACAACAGCACTAAGGCAGAGGAAGAATGAAGTGTAGTAGATCAGTATATTGAGCTTAACCGGAATTGAAACTAAGCATATGTGGATGCTTCTCATCAGTTCAAGTACCTAGTTTCCTTCTATAAACTACTGTAGGCAGTGAGCCTCTTGTGAGTAGTCTGCTCGGGCAGTGAGCCCTAATTGGGAAGTGCCATTTTGTACTACCTTATTCTTTTAATAGAGAATACAATCTTGGGTTAATCACCCCATGGTTTTTTCACTGAACAGGGTTTTCCACGTCAAAAATATTGTGTCATGTGTGTTGAGTTTATTTCTGCTTCCATTGTTATGTATGCTGATATGATTTGATATTTCTCTAATTGGTAAAGAAGAAAAGAAAGTCAAATTATTAAGATAACTGATTCACCCCCCTCTTAGTTATCAACAATACCTAAACCCTAATCCCTCAACCCTAATCCCTTAAACCCTAAACCCTAATCCCTTGATACCATACCTTAAACCTTCAACCCTATCCCTAATCCCTCTATCCTCGACACTCTACTTTAACCCTAATCCCTCGACCCTCAACCCTATCCCTAATCCCTCAATCCCCAAACCTCAACCCTTAACCCTAATCCCTCAACCCTAAACCCTATCCCTAAACCCTCAACCCTCAACACTATACCTTAAACCTTAATCCCTATCCCTCAACCCTTAACCCTTAAAACTTAAACCCTAAAACCTATCCCTACACCCTCAACACTTGACACTATATCTTAAGCCTTAAACCCTAAACCCTCATCCCTAAAGTATCAACCCTCAATCCTTAAACCTTCAACCCTAAACCCTATCCCTAACCCCTATACCCTTGACACTCTACTTTAACCCTAATCCCTTGACCCTCAACCCTATCCCTAAACCCTCAACCCTCAAACCTCAACCCTCAACATCAAACCATAATCACTCAACCCTTAACTCTAATCCCTCAACCCTAAACCCTATCCATAAACCCTCAACACTATACCTTAAACCCTAATCCCTCAACCCTAAACCCTAAACCCTAATCCCTCAACTGTCAACCCTAATGCTCATCCCTGAACCCTAAATGCTATCCCTATTCCTAAACCCTCCATGTGCTCCATACTATATCTTAAACCGTAATCCCTTATCCCTAATCCCTATACCCTCAACACTCTACTTTAACCCTAATCCCTTGACCCTCAATCCTATCCCTAAACCCTCAACCCTCAAACCTCAACCCTCAACCCTCAATATAAAACCCTAATCCCTCAACCCTAAACCCTATCCCTAAACCCTATCTCATTTTATTATATCTTTCCCCTCACCTCTCTATCTCTAACCTTTGTTTCCCCTCACCTCTCTACCTATCCATAAACCCTAAACCCTATCCATGAACCCTCTACCCTTGACACTATACGTTAAACCATAATCCCTTTACCCTCAACCCTAAAGCCTCAACCCTCAATCCTTAAACCTTCAACCCTAAACCCTATCCCCAATGCCTCCATCCTAAACTCTATCCCTATTCCTAAACCCTCAACCCTTGACACTATACCTTAACCCCTAATCCCTTATCCCTAAACCCTAAACCCTATCGCTCTACCCTTAACCCTTAAAACTTAAACCCCAAAACCTATCCCTAAACCCTTGATGCTCAACACTATATCTTAAACCCCAATCCCTTAACCCTTAGCCCTAAAGCCTCAACCAACAATCACTAAACCTTCAACCCTAAACCCTATCCCTAATTCCTCTACCCTGGACACTCTACTTTAACCCTAATCCTTTGACCATCAACCCTATCCCTAAACCAACTCTACTATTTAATACTCTACTATTAAAGCCTAGCATTTATACAAATGTAGATATTGATATTATAGAAGACCTCATTATATTAGACTATTAGAGATCCCTCAGAGAAATGTAATAATAAACCTGCTTGTCCTTATGTTAGCTTGCAATTAAATCCATTCTTTTTGACACTCTTCTCTTAATAAAGTAAGAGTAATAAGAATAGAAAAAAGAGAATTTGATCTTACTAGTATGCATGGTCGTATTACATTCTGTGGCTTCATTTTCATTGGAAAAAAGGTTTATCTAATTTGAAAGGTGGGGCATAGTTCACTGTCATGTGCTTTTCTAGATGATAGGGTCCATAATGTCCAGGGTTCTTCAAAGAAAGTCCTGTAACAGAATTAAGTTTTTGTTATACCAATCCTCCTGGTAAAGATACAACTCAAATGCCTACTTTGAAAGTTGAAATAAATTAAATTAGACTTACAATTTTGATTTTCTTCCATTGCTTCAACAACATCATTGTTTTCTTCATCAGAAACCAATTCAATCAGCAACTTGCTGCCCATTGGTTGACTTGAACTACATCCTCTATTAGAAGAAGGGCGTTTTTTATGTGTATCAATGTTGGTATTCATAAGCTGAAGAGCATTGATATTTTTCACACACCTTGTTCTTTGAAATATCTTAACCTTAAAATATGACTTTGATATGCACTTGAACACAATGAAATCTCCAATCTCTAGCCCGTGATGATTCACAAAATTTTCCCAACCCTACCTAAATTCCAGATTATTTATGGTACCCCTTGATTGCACATCCCACTCCTGCCCACCTGGGCCTTGCAACACCATATGTTCGTCTGCTTCTTCTATAAACTATGAAACAAATGCAGAAGGAATGTACTGCCATAAACACATTACACAATTAGATTTTACAAGTTCTTAACAGTGTACAGGAAGTAAAAGAATGCAAAATAATGTATAGAGTTACCAATTTTTGTGTAAAGTCTCCAAGCATAACTCTGAAGAAGGAGGCATGCCCATTAAACAAATTCATTCAACAACTTGCTTCCCATTGGTTGACTTGAACTACATACTCTGTTAGAAGAAGGGCATCCTTTATCTGTATCAATGTTGGTATTCATAAGCTGAAGAGCATTGATGTTTTTCACACACCCTGTTCTTTGAAATATCTTAACCTTAAAATATGACTTGGATATGTACTTGAACATAGCAAAATCTTCAATCTCCAGCCCATGATGATTCATAAAATTTTCCCAACCTTGCCTAAATTCCAGTTTATTTATGGTACCCCTTAATTGCACATCCCACTCCTGCCCACCTGGGCCTTGCAACACCATATGTTCATCTGTGTTGTCTATAAACTGTGAAACAAATGTAGGAGGAATGCGCTGCCATAAACACATTACACAATTAGATTTTACAAGTTCTTAACAGTGTACAAGAAATAAAAGAATGAAAAATAATGTATAGAGTTACCAGTTTTTGTGTAAAGTCTCCAAGCATAACTTTGAAGAAGGAGGCATGCCCATTAAACCAATTCATTCAACAACTTGCTGCCCATTGGTTGACTTGAACTACATACTCTGTTAGAAGAAGAACATCTTTTATCTGTATCAATGTTGGTATTCATAAGCTGAAGAGCATTGATGTTTTTCACACACCCTATTCTTTGAAATATCTTAACCTTAAAATATGACTTGGATATGTACTTGAACACAACAAAATCTCCAATCTCCAGCCCATGATGATTCACAAAAAATTTTCAACCTTGTCTAAATTCCAATTTATTTATGGTACCCCTTAATTGCACATCCCACTCCTGCCCACCTAGGCCTTGCAACACCATATGTTCCTCTGTGTTGTCTATAAACTATGAAACAAATGCAGGAGGAATGCACTACCATAAACACATTACACAATTAGATTTTACAAGTTCTTAACAATGTACATGAAATAAAAGAATGAAAAATAATGTATATAGTTACCAGTTTTTGTGCAAAGTCTCCAAGCATAACTTTGAAGAAGGAGGCATGCCCATTAAAGCAATTCATTCAACAATTTGCTTCCCATTGGTTGACTTGAACTACATACTTTGTTAGAAGAAGGGCATCTTTTATCTGTATCAATGTTGGTATTCATAAGCTGAAGAGCATTGATGTTTTTCACACACCCTGTTCTTTGAAATATCTTAACCTTAAAATATGAGTTGGATATGTACTTGAACATAGTAAAATCTCCAATCTCCAGCCCATGATGATTCACAAAATTTTCCTAACCCTGCCTAAATTCTAGTTTATTTATGGTACCCCTTAATTGCACATCCCACTCCTGCCCACCTGGCCCTTGCAACACCATATGTTCGTCTGTGTTGTCTACAAATTGTGAAATAAATGCAGGAGGAATGCACTACCATAAACACATTACACAATTAGATTCTACAAGTTCTTAACAGTGTACAGGAAATAAAAGAATGAAAAATAATGTATATAGTTACCATTTTTTGTGTAATGTCTCCAAGCATAACTTTGAAGGAGGCACACCCATTAAACCAATTCATTCAACAACTTGTTGCCCATTGGTTGACTTGAACTGTATACTCTATTAGAAGAAGGGCATCTTTTATCTGTATCAATGTTGGTATTCATAAGCTAAAGAGCATTGATGTTTTTCACACACTTTGTTCTTTGAAATATCTTAACCTTAAAATATGAATTGGATATGTACTTGAACATAGCAAAATCTCCAATCTCCAGCCCATGATGATTCACAAAATTTTCCCAACCTTGCCTAAATTCCAGTTTATTTATGGTACCCCTTAATTGTACATCCCTAAACCCTAAACCCTAATCCCTAATCCCTAAACCATAAACCCTAATCCCTAATTATAACTTATGGTACCCTAATCCCTAAACCCTAAACCCTAATCCCTTATCCCTAAACCATAAACCCTATCCCTAAATCCTCAACCCTCAACACTTAAACCTTAAATCCTAAACCATATCCCTAATGCCTCCACTCTAAATGCTATCCCTATTCCTAAACCCTCAACCATCGACACTATACCTTAAACCCTAATCCCTTATCCCTACATCCTAATCCCTATCCCTCAACCCTTAACCCTTAAAACTTGAACACTAAAAGCTATCCCTACACCCTCAACACTCGACACTATATCTTAAACCCTAACCCTCATCCCTAAAGCCTCAACCCTAAATCCTTAAACCTTCAACCCTAAACCCTATCCCTAATCCCTCTACCCTCGACACTCTACTTTAAACGTAATCCCTTGACCATCAAGCCTATCCCTAAACCCTCAACTCTCAACCCTCAACTGTCAACTCTCAACATTAAACCCTAATCCGTCAACCCCAAACCCTAATCCCTCAACCCTCAACCCTATCCCTAAACCCTCAACCCTCAACACTATACCTTAAACCCTAATCCCTATCCCTCAACCCTTAACCCTTAAAACTTAAACCTATCCCTACACCCTCAACACTCGATACTATATCTTAAGCCTTAAACCCTCATCCCTAAACCCTCAACCCTCAATCCTTAAACCTTAAACCCTAAAACCTATCCCTAATCCCTCTACCCTTGACACTCTAACACTAATCCCTTGACCATAAACCATATCCCTAAACCCTAAACCCTAAACCCTCAACCCTTAACTCTCAACATTAAACCCTAATCCATCAACCCTAAACCCTAATCCCTCAACCCTAAACCCTATCCCTAAACCCTCAACCCTCAACACTATACCTTAAACCCTAATCCATCAACACTAAAACCTAATCCCTCAACCCTAAGCCCTATCAATAAACCCTCAACCCTTGACACTATACCGTAAACCCTAATCCCTCAACCCTCAACCCTAATCCCTCATCCCTAAACCCTACATGTTATCCCTATTCCTAAACCCTCAACCCTCGACACTATACCTTAAACCCTAATCCCTTATCCCTAAACCCTAAACCATATCCCTCAACCCTTAACCCTTAAAACTTAAACCCTAAAACCTATCCCTAAACCCTTAACACTTAACACTATATCTTAAACCCCAATCCCTTAACCCTCAGCCCTAAAGCCTCAACCCTCAATCGTTAAACCTTCAACCCTAAACCCTATCCCTAATCCCTCTACTCTCGACACTCTACTTTAACCCTAATCCCTTGACCATCAACCCTATCCCTAAACCCTCAACCTTCAACCCTCAACTCTCAACAATAAACCCTAATCCGTCAACCCTAAACCCTAAACCCTATTCCTAAACCCTTAACCCTTAACACTATTCCTTAAACCCCAATCCATCAACCCTAAACCCTAATCCCTCAACCCTAAACCCTATCCCTAAACCCTCAACCCTCAACACTATTTCTTAAACCCTAATCCCTCAACTCTAAACCCTAATCCCTCAACCCTAAACCCTATCCCTAAACACTCAACTCTCAGCACTATACCTTAAACCTTAATCCTTCAACCCTCAACCCTAATCCCTCATCCCTAAACCCTAAATGCTATCCCTATTCCTAAACCCTCAACCGACAATATACCTTAAACCCTCAACCCAAGACAATATACCTTAAACCCTAATCCCTTACCCCTAAACCTTATATCCTATCCCTTAACCCTTAACCCTTAAACATTAAACCCTAAAACCTATCCCTAAACCCTCAACCATATACTTAAGCCCTAATCTGTCAATCACCAACCCTATACCTTGAACCCTGAAGCCTACACCCACAAACCCTCATCCCTAGACCATATAACCTCACCCTTATATCCTAAACCCCAAATATTGTGCCTCAACCTTATACTTAAATTAAACCTAAACCATACGTACTCTCAACCCAAGTCACCCTATGCCTTATATACCCTCAATCCATATCATAAACCCTAAACCCAATATCCTAAACCCTAATCCCTGCACCTTACACACTTAATCTTATACACTCAACAACTTGAATATTAACCCTCAACTGTAACCCTCAACCCTCTAATCTCTACCCTCTTCCCTCTACCTATTACTTAAGCCATAATCCCTCAACCCTCAACCCTCAAAACTATACAGGCTCAAGTCCTTATATACCCTAAACCCAAAACACTTACATACATACATACATACATGCATACATACAAATATACATACATACATACAAACATACATACATACATGTACATACATACAAGCATGCATGCATGTACATACATACAAGCATGCATACATGTACATGCATACATACCTACATGAATACATATATACATCAATGAAACATACTTATGAAACTTGAACATAAATCATTCAAAGGAAGACATAACGCAAGTGCGTTATAACACGCTCGCATTATGTTGAACTAGGAAAACACTGGCAAACATGCAAAAAAGGAAAAAAGCACAATATAACACCAGTGTGTTATAATGCTCTCGCGTTATATTGTGCTTTGGGAATCCCAAGCCTTAGGCTTGGGATTTGCTTTGCATTTCCAACCCAAAGGCTTGGAGTGCCTTTTCAACATCCACAAACATCTTTTTGCAAATTCTACAAGATTTCACATAATTTTGTTTGTGCTAACCCTTAGATTTGTATGTGTTTCAAGGTCGAACAAATTGAACACCTGGGTAATGTTAGGCTTTCTCTTAGCTATTTAGCAATGTAATTTTTTTCACATTTTGACAATGTTAAGCCTTTCATCTTTAATTTCTTTTTTTTGTGTCCATTTTTGGGCAAAAACCACTATTTGGTCTTTTTTTCATTGTAAATTAACCATTCATTGAAATTTCAAAAAAATTACATATTTAGAAACTAGACTCCATTCTACACATATTAAAAAAATTGATTTTCAATTAGTTTTAAAAATTTATAGGGGTAGCACGACCAAAATTCTATTTTTAGGATGTGTCCACTTTGAAAATTAGTAAAAAATTAAATATTCATCAAAAAATTATTAGAAAAATTAGGCATAAACTACACGTTGTTAGCTAATTGTTCACCAAAGCAATTTTAAAAATACCAAAAAAAAGTTAACCTTTTGAGGGAGCCACAAAACATGCTATGTTATATTTTTTTGACAGAAACAATACCAATTTCTGTGGCTCCCTCTTTTGAACTCCTTAATCTATACCATTTTCAAAAAAAAATAGTAGTTTAGAAAGTAGACTCGGAGCACTACGTACATTGTTTTGGTTGCATCTTCAAATTTTGAGTGTAACTATGCTCAATTTCTCATCCAAGGCCAGTATTTCTTGATTTTAGAAAAAAAGTGGCCACTTAAAACCCCTTTTTGGCACCCCATCTTCTTGCACTTACCCATTGGAAGGCTTCGAGCACATTGTTTTTAATCATGTGCTAAGGGAGGGTAATATGGAAGCCAACGAGCTTGCCAATCAAGATCTCATTGCAGAAAATGAGTTGTACTGGGAGGTGAGCATTAATGATAATGCTAACGCAAATCTATGTCAAACCATCCAATCCGACCAGGGTGAGGCAGTTCACGGAGCGTACAGAGAGTGCTAAATTGATGAATGAAATTGGAGGAATCATCCATTTTTTGCGATGGTTTTTGCAAGTGAGAAAATGGTAGCAATGGAAATTCCAATACGCCTAGTATGTAGGAAGCAACAAATGTCTTTCCTTGGCCAAGTAACAGACAAAAGGCTTGGTGTGGTGTTTAAACCTAAGAGTGGGATCATTCTCTTCGCCATTAAATGGGTTTTGGGTGAAGATTTCATGAGAAATTGCAACCGTTATAGGGTTAATACAGACCTCTCCTCCATGTTTCTAGTAGTAATGCTAGACTTAAATGAAGAGAAGCCCACAATCAAGCAGATGATGGAAGATTTTGTAGATTTAGATTTTAAAGGTGACTGGTAGGAGGTGCTAGGAGTTGTGAGATATGGAATTGGCATGTCATTGCTTGAAGACTTCCACAAAGTTAATTATGCAGGGGATGTTGTGAAGTGGTGGCCATTCGTCACGGAAGTAGAGCAATGAGAGGCCTTTCTTTCCTTAAGAAACTTGCAAGTATGGAAGTTAAATATAATTAGATGAATGAGGTGTTGGCTCAATACTATGCAAAGGATGAGAATGCATGAGGTGGAGCGATCAAAATCTAATTTTCTTTTTGCTTATGTTTATCACATATAATGTATGGGACATTTGAATAGTATAGATAGTATAGTAGAATAGAAGCCTGCAATAGGGCAGGGATAGGTAGACTCATAGGGAATTTTGTTATATCCCTATTTATTTTGTTATACTCGCTGGATGCAACTTTCCATTTATCTGCCGATGCCTTTTCTCACATTGCTCATTCCTCTGCTAACAAAATTAACATCGAATATGAGTAGTAAGACTCCATCTACCTATCATTTACATTTATGACAAATGAAATTTTAAATATGAGCAGTAAGACTGGGCATTTTGCAGGTGAAGGGGATTTTGAAATTAAAATCTATTCATGTATGACTAATCTTTTAATGTTTTTTTGGTTTCATTTTTGTATGTACAGAGTGTGATGCATTATACTTGGTCACAAAGCCTAGTTGTGTGCAGCAAAAGCTACTCCATCGATGTTGAAGGCCAAGGCCTAAATTTGATGGCCGTATGGGCTACAATCAATATTTTTAAAATATTGTATCATATGAAAGGAGAATTTTTTATAGACTGTCAAAATTTATAGAATTGTGATGATATATATATTTGATTTATATATAATTTTATATTATATTAAGGTATGTCATATTATTTTAAGGGTACCTTGGACAAGCAGGATGGACCGTCAAATTTAAGTCATCGTATCAACACTACCATTCCTACATTTGTATAATAGAGACCTACACTGCAATTAAATATTTTGAAGGAAAATAAATGAAAATTCATTTCATACATAAGTGGATTTGTTGCTCTCTTCTCTCTGCCATTTTTAACAGATAAGTAGGTTATTATTTTGTAGGATAACCTTTATATGGGAATTTGGGGCTAGCTTAGCAATAATAAATAGAAAGATTATATAACTAAATATTTGTGAATTTAAGTTTATATTAAAAAATTATATATAGGTTTTAGGTAAGGAACTCACTTTTTAAGATAAATAGGAGCTCTACTTTTAAGTTTCTAAATTTAAGGGGTACTTTACTTTTTAAGATAAACAGGAGCTCCTAGTTTTAAGTTTTCAAATTTAAGGGGATACTTTTTGATGGGGCTAGAAACTTCATTCCTCCAATATGTTAGTTTTGATTTTTTTCCTCTTATGTTTAGGGTGTGTATATTAAAACCTAGAATAAAACATAGATAAATAAGAGCTCCTACTTTTAAGTTTTTAAATTTAAGGGGTACGTTTTGGTTGGGGCTAGAAATTTCTCCCACAAACTTACTAGATTTTGCTGCTAAATTTAGATTCCTACCAATATGTTAGTGTAATTTTTTTTTATATCTTATGTTTAGGGTGTATATACTAATACCTAGAACAAAATATGGATAAACATGCATATAAACAAACATCTTATTCTAAACTTAGATGCACCTCAGTTAGAGCAAAAAGAGAATAAATAAGTGATGAAAAATAATAAAATCTTTGAGTAACACCCTCTTGTTAGCTTGGATGTGCTCAAGATGTTGTTAATGGAGACGTGGTTGCTCTTGCCAAGAATCTAGCATCATATACTTGTTTTGCTTCCACTTTTTCATATGTAGTGCTTGAGAGGGGTTCTCTTTATAGACTTTTTGTTGAGATCATGGATGGTTGAGATTACCTCTTAGATTGGAGGGTTGGGATTTTATGATGGAGGGATGAGATTAGTTCAAATGGATGGATAGGATTGAAGATACTTTTAGGTTGTGATTGTGTGCTTCCATAATAGTGTGTTCCAATTGTGGGACGTGGCAACAAAACGAGCCCAAGGAAGAAAAAAATGAAAAACACCTTCCAATGAAAGTTCTTTGACTTTGGAATACCTTCTTTCAAAGGTAGTTTTATTCTTTTTTAATGTTTTCATGTTCAAAAAGGCAAAGGACAGGTTAAATGAAGGTACCTTCAAACAAAGGTCCTTTTCATGACCTTTTTTTCACTTTTTTCTCTATAGAAATTTCTCTTTCGAAGCTTGGGTTGGACCATCAAACTCAATCACTGAGACATAAAATTTTCCACGATCATAGCCCTCGAAATAAGTTTGCCAAAAAGTATAATTTTGAATATATTCAATTTAATTATTATATTTATTTTTTATTTTTTAGTGAACATAGGTTTTTCATCAAACATTAAGGTCTTTGTTGCACGTACGTGGATTTAAATAAAAAAAGAAAGAAAAAATATTTTCTCATTATGTGTTGATGTCCTTGATTCAACAAAAAAAATTAATTTTTATATGTATATATATATATATATGCTAGATATGTTTAAATTATAATAAATCTCACATAAAAATTAATAATAAATAAAATATGCAACAAAAAATATGAATAAATATGCGTGCACTAGATATTAGTGTTATGAATTTATGTTTAAAAATTTATAATTTTATACTTTCTATTAAAAAAAGTTATGGTGATGGAATAAATGTCAATTTTTAAAAATATTGTTAACTAGAAAAAATAAGTTATTAGAACCTACACACAAAATCTCAAAAATTATTAATTCACATCATCTTCAAATTCTTAATGGTTTAATTGTTATAGGTGATAGAAAGTGAACATTTGGTTTAAAATATTGATTTCAATGTCTCACTTTGACCAAAAAGTAGGACACACTATTGTGGGATCACTCGATTAGGATTGTCTTTATGTGAATCACTAGGATTAAGAGATGTGAAAGGGAAATGGATGGTGGGGATCTAAGATTAATTTGACTTTTATCTTTTTGCTAGTTATATAATTTATTTATGGATGGGAAAGGATTTGATTTATTTATTTATGATGAAGTGGGACCTTAGACTAATTAACTAAATAATAAGATTGTTTAATTAATTAATGATATGAAGATGTAGGAGAATAGATTAATTAAATAAAATGATTTATTTAATTAATTTGATGATGTGAGAATGTGAGTGATAATCCTAACTAACTAAATAAATTTTTGATAGGCAAGGTCGACTGTCAAATTTAAGCCCTGATGATGATGATGATGATGATAGTTATTAGGAAAGGTGTCTCAACCTTGCAAATACAAAAGGTTTCTATTCTTCTCAATTTTGGTCTTTTCGAATACCCTTTATCTTGAAGGATGGTTTAGAACTTTCAAAGTTTCCAAAAGGGGCTAATAATGATAGGGCTTACTATTTCCAGTAAGTCTACATTTGAGCACAGATGGACCTGGAATTTTCCCAAAAGGTGTGGAACTACCAATTGAACATATTGGGTGAGTTTTGACTCAAGATCATATTTGGATTACAAAATATTAAAGTTTCCATTTTTTGAAACTCCTGGAAAAGTTTTGAACTCAAGTTTGAGGCACTTAGAGGTCCCTAATGCCCTAAAATTTGTTGTAATGAGAAAATCAGTTATAGCATGATAGATATCTTCACAATCTTTCTGACGCATCAAATGATTCATCAATCAGACACTCGGATCAAAAGTTATGGCCTCCAGAAGTTGGGCCTCCCATTTTGGGAAATGTGAAAATGTGTTGGACACTTAAAAGAGCTATAAAAGGGAGAGTTACACATGTTGGTGTGTGATTTGGCACATCACGAGGTATATTTTATTAGGGATAATTTGGGTGCCACTTTTGGGTGGTTGTGGCGCATTGTTTTGTAATGACTGTTGACGGTTTACTATATTGTATCTCCTATATCAAGAGCTTAAGATGGAGGTTGTGAGTAAGAGTCTTATAGATGTTGAGTTTCCTTTGGATTTCTAGTTGGTTATACTCCTATGAATGATTGCTATGCAAGTATATTGTAATGTTCTTGATTCTTGAATAATATATTGGGTAGCTTTGGAGTGCATGGGGTTTTTCTCCTGAACTTAGGGTTCCCCCACGTAATTGTTGTATTGTGGTATGATGTCTCTTTGTGTTTATTTTTGTAACTTTTGTAAAGATCCAAAAAGTTCTGCATATCCCTCCCCTCAAGATTAGTGTAGGAAGTTGTTCCGCTACCTTAGCTTCCTTACAATAGTGTTGTTGATGTAGGAATGACATATCCCAAGAATAATTTGATGATCGAGAATAATATATCCCAATGATAGGTTGTTTAGAGCTGATCAAGGCTTGTAGTAAGGTTAGTATTAATGGGTGTTTTGACATGCAACAAAAGATAAAATACTAAGTACTTTATCTCTCCTAAAAGGAATCAAATTTCAACAAATCAAAAAATGACTACCCCAAGGTCTTTACAAGCCAAGCCTTTGCCTTGATAGGATAACTTAATGTTTGATGTACTTTATTCTTTACACATAAAGTGACTTACATAGTTGTCCACTGGAACTTATGGATAGGGTTTGGTCTGAAGATAACTAAATCTAAGACTACCCACAATCCTTGGGATGTTTTTCTGGATCTTAAATTTGAATATCACTATGGCTAGAAATAATATCTTTTCATCTAATTTTCAATATTTAGTGATGTTGATCCTAAAATCTAACATGTTTTAGATTTAAAAAAAGTTTAAAAGATGGACAATAAAGAGATAGGGTAAACTTTAAAACTCCTACTTATGAACTCCTATAACTTATGACATGAAATATATATAGACAGATCCAAGACAAACCAATATTTATTAAAAAAAAATGTATTGAACCACACTACAAAGATAGTACAATATTCTATGGAATAGAAATGATTTTTAGATTATGAAATAATTTATTAGATACCCAATACTAGTGCATCCTAACAAGATATCTCACAATTGAACATAAACTGAAAATCTTCAAGCTAACTACACAAACTTATAGTTAGCAAATCATTAATAACTTATGAACATGGGAGATCCATCAAATACACATAGTCAAATTCATTTATGACAACAACAAATTCTCCTAAATGAAAAGGAACCATGAAGTAGACTTATTCATTAATATATTAAAAATCTCAACACATATCAACAATCTTCAACAATATAATAATAAGAGACCATGAAGCAATTTGTTTGTATTATTTTCAAAAATATGACAAATATCAACAATTCTAGATCCTTAAACAAACAGAAGTGATTTCATTTTATAGAGGAGGTAAGATCACTTAGTATGTACAATAGATGACTAGGATTCATCTTACATCAATGGCTTAAATTAACTTATAATTAAATATTTAGGTTCAAATGCATCTAGATCACCCTTTTACAACCAACTCAAATCCAATGCTTACAATTTTTTACAAATTTAAAAATCTCAAATAGGTTGACCTCTTTTAGGATATCTCCCTTTTTGCTTTTTTATAAAAAACAAAATATTCCCAAACTTAAGTTGGCCTATTCCCAACAATAGATATTAAAAAATAAAATAAATTGGCACGAAGCTTCAAGTGGGATGCATAGTCTAGAAGTCAAACCTAAAAAAGTTGGTTCACTCCAACAGTGTGAACAAGATCAATGGTGTTCTCTCAATTTGATGCATCATATTCTATAGTGTCCTAGTCCTTCACTTGTTCTTTTCTTCTATAATCCATCAAGGCAATGAGAGAAGGATTAAGAGCATCTTGATTTGGCTCCTCAACAAATTCAAACCTAAATCTCTGAGCATCATATGTATTGAAGATTATATGGTATGAAGATTTTCTCCTATGTGTCTCCTTTAGAAATTTTTTGATTGTACACTTCAAATCCATTATTTTTTTCATGTGGGCAACACTAAATGAATATGGTGGTTCATGCAATCCAAACATTAGGATTTTATTTAGTTGGCCTTTGAAGTGCACTACATGTAGTTCTATAGTAGAATCCAAGCAAGACCTAGTCAAATCATGTAGCACATCGAAGATGCCACTTTGTATATCCCATACATGTTGCCCTTAATGTAATCTATTTCTACAAGATATTTATCAACAATCTCTTTTTTGAATTTTGATAATTCTACCCACATAGATGGTAATTCAAGAGATTCTTTAATAAGGATCTTTTCCTTTAGAAACACTTTTGGCTCTAACTTAAACATCATTTCCACCCTTGGAAATATTTGTGAGTGATTTTCTAAATCTATTTTACAAGAATCATCCATTGTTTCTATCTTTCCTTTAAGTACATTGAAATCAGTCAAGGCTCAAACAACTTCATCAATCACTTGGCAGCCTTGATCATATATCTCCTCTATCCAGTCTTGAGTGGTTCTAGCCACATGTTTCATCTTCTCCAACTCTATAGCTTCCTATTATGAAAGAATGATTAGAGGAGTTATTGTCCCATCCTCTTGTTGCAAAGGAGCTACCATATGCCTTATGTATCTCTATAGCTCAACCTCTTACTCTTTTAGCTCCCTCTTGGTTTCCTCGTCCTTATTCATTTTGGAGGCAACTGAAGAGACTACATTTTGAACATCTTATTTTTCTTGGGCTCAAGTAGCTTGCCTAAGGTTGACAGTAGTTATGTGATAGTCTACTACCTAGAGCTCTCTATCATCCTTATCTACCACTAGAGTTGTAATTTGTGCAATCTTTGATTTGGTGGCATCTTTTGTTATTGTAGATAAAACTATAGGCTTCTTTCTCCCTTTAGGTGCATCTATATTTGAAATTACACTAGAGAAGTTCAAGGATGTAGGTGTTATTATTGGCTTCCTATGTCAAATATTTACTTTCAACCATTTTGGAACCAAATAATCATCACTTATTCCTTCCACTATTTGTTGTTGTCGAGAAACTTGGTATTGCACTTGTGAAACACCATCTGCATGTCCATCATTGGACTTATTGGTTTCATCAATTGGAATTTGTGAAGCATATTTATTTAGATCCTTGACATGAGTGGTATCAATAGCACTTGTTTGTACATCATCTATTATTTTAGCTTGTTGTTATGATGTACTGAGGCTCTCAATGACTAAGCACCACTTTTCTAGTGGTTGATATGGCATGTTGTGCTTGGCGATGGAATTGTTGTGCCTTTATTGATAGTGACCACTATAGAGGAAAACTAATGTGTTGTAGACTTAAATAAAATTTAGGGTTTAACCTAACTAAACAATCCACTATCATTTCATTCCTACATTGAATTATCAACCAAGGAGCATAATCTTATGATGATGCCTACATTATCTATGCCTTCAAGACTCATTTCTAATCTAAGTTAATCTTATACAATTCCTATTTTATCCTGTCCTACTTACTAGAATGCATAGAAATGTAAAATAGTAAATGAAAATGGAAAACAAAAAAAATAGTCTAAACTTTCAGTTGCTACATGTACCTTCAACAGAAGCTAAAGGTAACTGTATTTAACAGAAAATTACAGTTTTAATCTAAACAACTCAAAATGATGAAAAAGGCTAACACTAACCTCTGCAGGATTAAAAACGTGCACTCTACTCATGAATCACAATTACCTAAAATATCAATCAAGAGTTCTTACTTGCTTCACAATACAACACATGAGATGGAATGGAACGGTTTAACTAGAAATGCAGGAATAAATAAGAAAACATGCAAAGTGAGAGTTAGTACCTTGAGTGGCTAGCTCAGGGAACTATCTCAATTTTTCTGGAGATTAAATCTACTTCAGATCTTCACACATCCCATAACATACAGTTGAATTCAAATGATGTCGAAGATAGAATCTTCTTCAGATTTTATTCAAAATTATAACATGTCTGGAATAACTGGTAACTGTAACAAAGTAATGACTATATGGAAAGTAAAACATAACAACCAACTTAATCAACAAACTCATCCCCTAACTTATATAAATATGGGAGAGTCTTATGCATCCTTCTAATTAACTGCAATCATCAATTCATTCCTGGACATCAGGATATTGTTTTTGAGATTAACTTATTAATTGGAACAAAGGAAACAGAGTCCTATCCAAACAGAAATTCTAACAATAACAACTCATAAATAAGATTCATAAACTTCGGTGAGACTCCTAGAATAAGTCTTCTTTCTCCCCTATGTTTATTCTCCCATGATGACCACGTTTGTCTCCACCGATCACTATGTCTAGCACTTGGACCGCATTCTCATTGATTCCTCTATTCTACATCCTATTGTAATTACTCCTCCTTGGATTCTTTATCTGGCTGCAGAGGGTTAATCATTCCAACATATATACAAAACAACCTCTCATAATAAACTTATGAAATCTTATCTATATTTCATGCATATCAATAATTTAAATCATCCATTTGATAATATAACCACCTGATTTCATTTATCAGCATAGGGTCAAAGTCTTTGGAAAGTATAAATGAAATAGCATAACATAGAGATAACGTATGTGAAGTCTTTGCAGAACCATATAGAAAAGGTCTTAAAACATATGAAAATAGTATAAAAGGAGGCCAATATTTGATCCAAACAACCACGTTTATTGAATAGGCTGCCATACTGATAAGGTACGCCTTCAAAACTATAGGCCATACCTTTATTTCATATTGAGCGCCTATCCATTTACACTGTTGTGCACCGTTCCATTGGCAACATTGTGGCTTTTATTGTATGGCTGAGCCTTGTTTCTTTATCTGGCTACGCCTTCAATTTAAGCCAATCACATTTTTGTGTGCCCTTAACATATTAGCTGAAATTGCTATACTTTGATGAGTAACGCCCCTGGAATGAATCTTATGTGGAATGATGGCACTATGTTGAATTAGCTGAGACTATAAGGAAGCTCCTCATAAACTGGGGTCCCTTATGTATGCATTGGTACCAAAACCAGCGCCCTCAATTTAGGGTGGTGCCTTAATCTTAGGTGGCCAAGCTTGACATGGCATAAGTTTCTTTATATAAACTGCCCTATCAGAAGTTTGTGTTCCTCATTATTTGCATAGGTAGATACTTGAACTGGTAACTAGTGACTGCACCTTTCACGAATCCTCCTTGAATCTTTATTGTAACTTTAGTGAAAGTTTAATGAAACTTTCTGCAACTGAAGGATCCCTGAATTCTACTGATATAAATTTTTTTGAAATGGTATGAATTATTTCTCACTAGTTCTTGGAAACTGGTAGGGAAAGTGAGCATACCCACTTAGAACACCAGAATCTCTAGTATGGTAGGTCAGTGCCTTATCCATTGGGTAATACATTCAATATCCAGAAACTGAAACATTTGTAACACTGAAACAAGGTGGCTACATGCATCATTCTATAACTGAAACACTAACTGGGCAAACTGATTCTGCAACCCATGATTGATGTGAACACTATGACTGACCACAACTAAACCACATCCTTATAGCATCAATCATGACTTATTTGAAAGACAACAAACTAAAATTGAAACTAACTGTTGTAGCTGCAACTTATTGCAAAGCATTGAGACTAAATTATTGACATATTGACCTTAGGGACATGCCCATTCAGTGGAATCGAGAAATAACTACCAGATTTGATTATATTGCTCCATTGGGTTCACATTGCACTGAGAATTGTCCAAGCAAAATGCATGAAGAAAAATAGCCAAAATTTGTACCTTTTTGCCTTCCTGCATTCCAGAGGCTCACCATTTACATTAAAATACCATTCAGTCTGACCTGCACATTGTTCTTTCTCAAGTGGAGGGTGCGAAGGGAAAATCAAGTAATGAAACTCACTTCTTTGCTTGCATGTGAGAGCATTTATGATCTTGAACTTTTCAATAACTTGTCCTGTCTGCACTTTTGTATGCTCATGATCCATAGTAACCTAAAACTCTGGCTGGAATGTGATAGAGCTACCTAGAACTGTCTTCAACCTGATTGGCATTTCTTCTTGAATAGAGTATGATGAGACCCTGTGTTTGACTCTTTGCTACTTATTTCTCTGGATGCATTTTGATGGAGGTCACTTGTCATTTTATCATGATCATCCAATTGTGAATAGAAATCTTCTAGATCATCCCAAAAAGAATCATTCTCAGGTTCCTCTTTACTATTTTGCATAAGAGTACTCACTTCTTGTTCTTCTACAAGCTGACGTAAAGAATTTATATACTCTGATGGCCAGTACTTTTTAGCTTCTAAGAGAACCAAGCCCCTTTGAAAGTACTTTTTAGCTTCTAGAAGTGTCACCTCATAAGTATCTTCTGAATCTTCTTCGTGACTTAACTAGGTTTCTGAATTACATGTTACCACAGGTGCATGATACTAATAACTAGAAAGACACATTGAATAGATAAGAACCACCTTCTTGTTTGCATCTTGATGCTTGAAACTCAAATCTTCTTTAATGTCAAATATGGTAAAGTACTTGACCTATGGCTTTTATCGACTGATTTGCAGCTATAGAGGTTTGTAAAACACAATTTTTGAGATAAGTGGGTCTATGGTGAGTTTGAGGGAGGATCTCTTCAATAAACTGTTAGATTGATATTATTGTTCATATAGACTTTGAGGCATGAAACTGGGCTCATCATGATATAGGATTTGGTTTCTTAGCTGATCAAGCTCTTGGACAAAATTTTATATGAGTTCTTTTACCTCCATCATCTCCTTATGATTTGGCAAATCAGCAGGGGGTGGGTGGACCAGAATTTATATATACTTGGCTGCAAGAAAGAGTTTGGGATGGGATATTTGTGTAAGGCATCAGTGGTCTTAAAGACAAAGGGGATAGTTTACCAGCATTAATGAGGTTATTTTCAGCTCTAATAACCAGATCATATAATTGGGGCTGAGTATCACCTCCTAGGGCTTGTATCATAACTGATATTTTAGGGTCTAGATCTTTCAAATAATAAAGAAATGCAAAGGTTGGAGGAGGCCTGATATCAACAGAGAATTTCTTCCATACCTTATCAAATCTTGAGTTGAAATTACACATGCTCTCCGTAGGATGTCTCTTGATGGTGATGAGATTCTAGGTGAGAGTGCTAACATCTGTCCTCTCTTTGAATTGATTGTAGATGAGCCTACCAAGCTAATCCCATCCAATGATTGAACCAGGCTACAAACTTCTGTACCATTCTTTTGCTTTACCTTTGAGAGAAGAAGCCAGCAATAAGAGGGCATGATTCTTAGTTGTGACATTATGAATGAAGCATAAACTAGCAACATCTTGAATGTGATCTATAGGAGAAATAGAGCCATCCCCAAGAAAATGAGGTAGTGCTTTCCATGTTGTGTCAGGAACTTGACCTTGCTGCTGAAGAATAAGAGGAATTGAATCCCAAGCTACAAAGGGCAAATCCATTGTAGGAATATGTAGATGCACATAGATACTAGGGGCTGCCATGGTTAGCAGAATCAAAGATCCAAGAAAGATCCTCCAATAGAGTCACGAGATGGAAGATTCATGCTCCTATGAGTAGATATTTCTATGATTTTCCATCAAAACCATAAAATATAGGGAAAAGATTCAGTGGAAACAAAGACCCAAGTCTTTGAATCTAGTCCCACCACACATGCCAAAAACTATTGAAGCACAGATTTGTGGGTCTAATCCAGCAACAACATGGGAAACTTCAGAGACGTGGGATTGACCCCTGAAGTGACCTCCAAATTTTAGGGAATTTGGCTCTTCCGTCTTTCAAAGGGGGGGTTTGGAAAAAGGATAGAAAAAACAAGATTACAGATACAATGAAATAAACCTAGTCCCTAAGGTGATGTGCTAGATTAAAATAACTCAGTTGTACAGTGTCAAACCCTATGAGATTTAACTGGAAATCAAAGAGCATAGTTGCATGATTAACACCTAGTTTATAAGCAGATCTGATAGAAGCAAAAGAAATAGAAACTAGAAAGCAAAACAGAAAATAGACTCATAGCTACACAAAACACCGTCTCCCTTTATTGAATGAAGAACAATTATAGAGGCAAAGTTTGCACAGAATAAATGTTTACATTCATCATAAAAGAGCCACTGCAGAAGTAAAAAGAAAACAACTGTCTGCTGCTCCAAAATCTTTGATCTAAAAATATGTAGAACTATGGAACTGTCTTTCTATCTAACCTAGATCTACCTTTTATAACCCAGAAAATGAATCCCCGAAGATCTCCTTGCAACCAAAAATCTTGTAACTGCTCACAAAATCTAGCAAAATAACTGACTCTGTAACTAAAACTGGCTGTGTAACTATATTTGGTAATTGGACTAAGTCTTTCATGGCTACAAAATATTTCCTCCATCCCTAGCCTGCATGAGAAGAAAAATACTTTCGCTGTCTCCATCTTGCTTGCTGGTGAAAAATAAAGATGTTGCCGTGAGAAGTTAGGATTTCCTTTCTTTTAACTTCTCGTGAATTGTATCAAATAATATAAGAGAGAGTCTTTTATAAAGCTTTAGCTTTATGGCTTTGGAGGGACCAACATGTTACATTAATAAAAGATTCTTTTAAATCTTATATCACCAGTGGCCTTAGCTGAAATGAAACTATTTTAGCATTTAATATTATTTAATATAAAACTTCAGCTCCTCATTTGACTCTCATGACCTCATATGATACATTTATTAAATGAAACAAAACATTTATTATCAGTCCTCCGCTTGCCCCACGTGGATTCTTCCGATGCTTTCTTTTCTCCTCTACAGTATTGCTTCCACGTGCTTGACTCCGGTGCCTCTGGAGAAAGATTTCCTTGCCTCTTATCATTCTCCTGTAGCTGACATCTATCAAGCTCCGCTACCTTCTTTCTCTTCTAACCTGATCCATTGATTCTTTTCTGTATCTATGGTTGCTGAGTCACTTCTATTACATTGTTGCTACGATCACTAAACCCTATTGCTACGATCACTAAACCCTATTCTATGTGTATGCTTGAAATGGCTTTCATTATTTTGTAAGACCTATGTTGAATTACAAGGAGCGTATGATCTTCATGAGTGAGCCTTTTCATTATTGGTGGCAACTCTTCTGAACTGATTGAACCTTGCTATATATAAGCCGATCACTTTTTTTATGACTACACTGTGTTATCCACAATGGCTACATTGTTGATTATGACCTAAACTTTTCCTCTATTCATAGCTCTCTTGAAGATTGAGTGCTTTATTCATATGCCACACTTTATACAAGGCTGCAACTTAGTGAAGGCCAAGTGCATTCATATTCTTGCTTTGTGTTGAGCCTATTATCTTCATAGTTGATGGCATCATTGAACATGATTGTGGCACCTTTGCTTCATCTAAATGCTACTGTATTATTTTCATACCTTAAACCGCTTTGGACTACTCCCCAGCACTATGGTGATGTCTTCATTTATCAACTATGTGCCTTCTCATCAAGAATGAAATCTCATATTCTTGGCAACATTTGAATAACATTGGTGTCCTGTGTATCTCTAAGCCATGTTATTTGTGTTGGTATGTGGCGACTGATCATGCAAGTACTGCACACAAGTTATGTATCCTCACCGGGGTTCAGGGGCGCAGCCCCCGAGAAATTTTTTTCCCTTTTTTTTGCACACTCAGAGTCGGTTGTTAATTTTTGTTAACCGACAAAAGAAAAATGACATTGCAAAACCCTAATTCTAGAAGCTTCTAAAAAACTTGTTATAAGCGGCTGGGATGTATGGTACAATGATGTATTTGCGATATTGTAATCTATTTTGCACTAGATAATAAAATCATCGGATGGCTGAGTTTCTGTGGATGTAGCTGATATTGAGTGAACCACGTTAAATTTATGTGTTGATCTCTTTTGTGTTATTCCTCATTGTTATATTTGGGTTATTTAATCTGCATATAATTGTTAGTGTTTATTGCTTTGATCTGCTCTAACCCTAACAACTAGTATCAGAGCGGGTTGTGTTTGATTATCATCTGTAGGAAGGTATCACGGTTGAGTGGGAGTCTCATGGTTAAGTGGGAGCAATGGTGGACGAGGGTAAATTGAAGGTAGATAAATTCAATGGGTAGAACTATCAATTATGGAAGATGCAGATGGAGGATTATCTTTATCAAAAGGATTTATGGAGGCCATTGGAAGGAATAGCCAAGAAACTGGTAGTAATGACTGATGAGTATTGGGAACTCCTGGACAGAAAGGCATTGGGAACCATTCAGTTGTGCCTGACACCATCTGTGGCATTCAATATAACAGAAGCAAAGACAACAAGTGAACTAATGAAATCTTTGGCCAAATTGTATAAAAAACCCTTAGCCTCTAATAAGGTATTTCTCATGAAGCATTTGTTTAATCTGAAAATGATTGAAGGTGAATCTGTGTCAGATCATTTAAATGAGTTTAATACGATTACCAGTCAGTTAACTTCTGTAAAAGTGAAATTTGATGAAGAGGTAAGGGCTCTCTTGGTTTTATGTTCTTTGCCAGAAAGCTGGAATAGCTTGGTAATCGCTGTAAGTAACTCTGTCTCTAGTTCAAATACTTCAAAATTTGATGATGTTGTTGGTGTTATCCTTAGCGAGGAAATCTAACGGAAAAGCACAGGTGAGACTTCAACATCTAGTAATGCTTTGACTGTAGAGAATAGGGGAAGAACAAAGGAAAGAGGCAAAAGCCCTAAAAATCATGGGAAGTCACAAGGAAAGTTGAGGAAAGGCAAATCTAAATCCAGAGGAAGAATGGATTGCTGGTACTATGGAAAACCAGGACACTTGAAGAAGGATTGCTGGTCTCAAAAGGGAAAACAAGGAGATGGACAACATGATGATAGTAAGGAAGCTTGTTGGTAGGTGGTGACTGATCAGGAAAGTACTGTACACTAACCATGTATCCTCACTGGGGTTTTTTTAGAGCCGACATAAGAAGCCCTATTTTGTAACTGACATAAGGCTTGATAAAAGCAACTAAGTGTTAGGGTTTTTTGATATATTGTATTTTAGCATTTGCAACGGTATTGAGTTGTAGGGATTGCTGGTTGTAATTAGTTTGATTTACTAGATTATAATATTGGATCTTTGTTGGTGGATGTAGCCCGAGTTTGGGTGAACCACGTTAAAACTTATCTCTTGCTATTATTATTTCTATGTATTTCCATTCCTCTATTTAATCTTTATTTGCATTTAATTGATATCTTCTGCTGGCTAACCCTAACAAGTGGTATCAGAGCAGGTTGTGTTTAATTATCATCTGCAGGAAGGTCTCACAGTTGAGTGGGAGCAATGGCAGACAAGGGTAAATTGAAGGTCAATAAATTCAATGGGCAGAACTATTAGTTATGGAAGATGTAGATGGAGGATTACCTCTATCAAAAGGATTTATGGATGCTGTTGGAAGGAGTAGCCAAGAAACTGGCAACAATGACTGATGAGGATTGGAATCTTCTTAACAAAAAGGCATTGCGAACCATTCAGTTGTGCCTAGCACCATCGGTGGCATTCAATATAATGGAAGCGAAGACAACAGATAGTCTGATGAAAGCTTTGCCTAAATTGTATGAAAAACCCTCAACCTCAAATAAGGTATTTCTCATGAAGCGTTTGTTTAATCTGAAAATGATTGAAGGTGGATCTGTGACAAATCATTTAAATGAATTTAATATGCTTGTCAGTCAATTGACTTCTGTAAATGTAAATTTTAATGAAGTTAGAGCTCTCTTGATATTATGTTCATTGCCTGAAAGCTGGAATAGTTTGGTAATGGCGGTTAGTAACTCTGTTTCTGGTTCAAATACCATAAAATTTGATGATGTTGTTGGTGTTATTCTGAGTGAGGAAATTCATAGGAAAAGCTCAGGTGGATCCACATGAGGTAGTGTTTTGAATGCAGAAAGCAGGGGTAGATCAAAGGAGAGAGGAAAAGGTTCTGAAGGTCATGGGAAGTCACGAGGAAAATCAAAAGACAAGAGATCCCAATCCAAAGGACAGAAGGATTGCTGGTACTGTGGGAAACTAGGTCACCTAAAAAAGGATTGTTGGTCTTAGAAAAATAAAGAAGAAGACAAGAAAGAAGGCAATAAGGAGGCAAATGTGGTAAGTAATAAGTCTGAAGATGATGCTTTGATTCTTTCCCTAGATAATGCTGATGATTCATTAGTTTTAGATTTAGGGGCCTCATTTCATGCTACGCCCCATAGAAGTTATTTTTCTTGATTATGTCCAAGGGGATTTTGGGCTGGTTTATTTGGGAGATAATGAACCCTATCAAATTGTTGGAAAGGGAAGAATTAAGATTAAGTTGCAGAATGGGAATCATTGGCTACTACAAGAGGTAAGGCATGTTCCAAGGCCCAGTAAGATTTTAATTTTAGTAGGACAGCTAGCTAAAGAAGGTTGCATTGTCACATTTACTGATAAAAATTAGAAGGTTTCAAAAGGTGCTTTAATAGTAGAAAAAGGTGTGAAAGTAGGCACCTTATATCTTTGTACAGGTCATACTGTTCCTTCTACTTTAGCTATTACAGAGAAAAAACAAACAGGTTCAGGAACAGTGGTTGTAGGTTTGCAAGAAGAGACTGAAGCAGTTGCTGCAGGTTCTGAGACAACGTTGTGGCATAACAGATGGGCATATGAATGAAAAAAGTATGAAGGTACTTCATTCTAAGAAAGTTTTACCAGGTCTGAAATGTATTAATATAGATTTTTGTGAAAGTTGTGTGTATGGCAAACAAAAGAGAGTCAGTTTTCTCAGAGATGGGAAGCAAAAGAAAGATGAAAAGTTGGAGCTTGTGCATACAGATGTATGGGGACTAGCTTAGGTATCTTCTCTCGGTGGCTCTCGATATTATGTTACATTCATAGATGATGCAACTAGGAAGGTATGGATTTATTTCCTTAGGCATAAATCTGATGTATTTGAAACATTCAAAAATGGAGAAGCTTGGTTGAGAATGAGATAGGTAAAAGATTAAAATGTCTCAGATCTGATAATGGTGGTGAGTATTACAGCAAAGAATTTGAGGATTATTTTTCCTTTAATAGAATTCGTAGGCAGAAAATAGTTCCAAGGACTCCACGGGATAATGTAGTGGCTGAACGCATGAATAGGACAATAATGGAGCATGCAAGGACCATGATATTGCATGTTGGGCTACCTTTAAAAATGTGGGTAGAAGCTATCAATACTGCTGTATATTTAATTAATAGAGGTCCTTCAGTTCCTTTGGGCTGTGGTATTCCAGAGGAAGCATGGACATGCAAGAAGGTGAGTTATTCTTTTCTCAAAACCTTCAGATGTGAAGCATTTGCACATGTAGATTCTGAAAATAGAACCAAGTTGGATGCAAAATCAAAAAAATGTACCTTCGTTGGATATGACATTGATAAATTTGGTTATAGGCTTTGGGATTTTAAAAATTAGAAAATTGTGAGAAGTAAGGATGTTATATTCAATGAGAAGGTGTTGTACAAAGATCAGTTACAACAGCATGAGAAGAAAGAAAAGGATTATGTGGTGCTAGATGATACTCCAAATAGTGATTTTCTAGTGGTTCCTCATGCTCTGCAACAACAACAAGAAATATCACAAACTCCAGTGAATGTTAGACAATCAACAAGGCTAAGTAGACCTCCTGAAAGGTTTTCTCTCTCTTTGTATTCTATTTTGTTAATAGATACTGGTGAACCAGAAGGGTATGATGAAGCTATGTAGGTGGATACATAGGTTCAGTGGGAGCTTGCAATGAAAGAAGAAATGGACTCCTTGCTAAAAAATTAAACTTGGGAATTATGTAAGTTACCTGCAGGTAAAAAGGCTTTACCAAACAAATGGGTTTATAGGCTAAAAGAAGAAGATGGAGGTAAGAAAAGATTTAAAGCCAGGTTAGTTGTAAAAGGATTTGCATAGAAAAAGGGCATTGATTTGGATGAGATATTTTCTCCAGTTGTCAAGATGACTTCTATTCATACTATTTTAAGTATTGTGGCTACTAAAGATTTGCATTTGGAATAGCTGGATGTAAAAACTACCTTTCTCCATGGTGATTTAGAGGAGGAGATATATATGGAACAACCACAGGGATTTGAGGTCAAAGGTAAGGAGAAATTGGTGTGCAGATTGAAGAAGAGTTTGTATGGCCTAAAACAAGCACCTCAGCAATGTTATTTGAAATTTGATAGTTTTATGGCTGAGCAATGCTATAGCCAGTGTAATTCTGACCATTGTGTTTATTTTAAGAGGTTGGATAATGATAGCTACATTTTTTATGTTTATATGTTGATGACATGCTTGTAGTTGGGTCTAACATGGATCACAGAAGACAAATAAAAGAACAGCTAGTACAATCATTTGCTATGAAAGATTTGGGGGTAGCAAAACAAATCCTTGGTATGAAAATTTGTAGAGATAGGAAGAATAGAAAATTGACTCTATCTTAGGTTGATTATGTTGAAAAGGTGTTGCAGAGATTCCATATGGAGAATGCAAAAGCTGTCAGCACACCTTTGCCTAGTCATTTGAAATTGACTAAGGAGATGTGTCCTGAGACACCAGAGGAGGAAGAAAAATGTCTAAGGTACCATAGGCTTCAGCTGTAGGAAATTTAATGTACGCCATGGTATGCACAAGATCGGATATTACACATTCTATAGGAGTGTTGTAAGCAGGTATTTGAGTCATCCTGGATTGGAGCATTGGAATGCGATAAAATGGATTCTCAGATATTTGAGAGGTACATCCAATAAGCACTTATGTTTTGGGGGCTCTAATACTAATTTAGCAAGTGATATTGATATCAGGTGGAGTACTACAAGTTATGTCTTTACTGTAGGTGGGTCCGCGGTGAGTTGGATTTCCAGGTTGCAAAAGGTGGTTGATTTATCCACCACAGAGGCAGAGTATGTAGCTGCAACAGAGGCAAGCAAGGAGATGATATGGCTGCAATCTTTCATGGAGGAATTAGGCAAACAACAGGCTAACAGTTCTTTGTATACAGATAGTCAGAGTGCCATACATCTTGCAAAGAATTTTTCCTTGCATTCAAAGACCAAACACATATAGTTGAGATATCATGTTATTTGGTTGGTGTTGGATGATGGATAGTTATGGCTGGAAAAGATACATACAGATGAAAATCCAATGGATATGTTTACAAAGGCAGTGACAAGGGAGATGCTGAGATCCTCTTCAGCTTTGGTTGGTCTTGAAGACTGAAACAATAAAATCAAAACAACAGAGCCTAGGGTGCTTATTTCCAGTGGGAGTTGCATGCGCAGCGATGTCGTCTAGGATCAGTCTCCAAGTAGGAGATTATTTGGTGTGGAGCTTGATCAGTCTCCAAGTGGGTGATTGTTGGTAGGTGGCGACTGATCAGGAAAGTACTATACACTAGCATGGTATTCTCACCGAGGTTCGGGGGCAGCAACCCCCGAGAAGCAGGGGTTCGGGGGCATAGCTAGCCATGTATCCTCGCCGGGGTTTTTTTTAGAGCCAACATAAGGCTTGATAAAAGCAGCTAAGGGTTAGGGTTTTTTTATATATTGTATTGTAGCATTTTCAACAGTATTGAGTTGCAGGGATTGATGGTTGTAATCGGTTTGATTTACTAGATAATAATATTGGACTCTCTATTGGTGGATGTAGCCCAAGTTTGGGAGAACCACATTAAAACTTGTCTCTCGCTATTATTATTTCTATGTATTTCCATTCTTCTGTTTAATTTTTATTTGCATTTAATTGATATCTTCTGCTAGCTAACCCCAACAAAGCTAATGTTACAAGTAATAAATTACAGGATGCTTTAATTTTGTGTTTAGATAATGCTAATAATTCCTGGGTAATAGATTCAGGGGCTTCATTTCATGCCACAACCCATAGGAAATATTTTGTAGATTATGTTCAAGGTGATTTTGGACATGTATATCTAGGTGATGATGAACCCTATCAGATTGTTGGAAAAGAAAAAATAAAAATCAGGTTATAGAATGGAAATGAATGGTTGCTACAGGAGGTAAGACATGTTCCAAATTTGAGAAGGAATTTAATCTCTGTAGGACAACTAGGTAGTGAAGGCTGTATAGTTACCTTTTCAAACAAAATCTGGAAGGTCACTAAAGGTGCATTAGTAGTAGCTAAAGGTGAAAAGGTAGGCGCATTGTATGTGTACTAGTAATACTTATTCTACCTTAGTTGCTACAGAAACAGTTGCTACTAAGACAGTTATAACACTTGTTGCAGGGACATAAATAGAATTGTGGCACCATAGACTTGGTCACATGAGTGAGAAAGGGATGAAGATTCTTTACTCTAGAAAGTTGCTACCAGGTCTGAAGAAGATTGACTTGGAGTTCTACGAAAATTGTGTCTACTGAAAATAGAAAAGAGTCTGATTTCTCAAAGTTGGGAAAGAGAAGAAGAGTGAGAAATTAGAGCTTGTGCATTCAGATATATGGGGTCCAGCTCATTTATCTTCTCTTGGAGGCTCTTCCTATTATGTTAACTTTTATTGATGATGCAACTAGGAAAACATGGGTGTATTTCCTAAAACAAAAATCAGAAGTATTTGAAACTTTTAAAAGTGGAAAGCTTTGGTTGAGAATGAGACAGGAAAAAGGTTGAAGTGTCTCAGATCTGATAATGGAGGTGAGTATTGCAGCAGAGAATTTGAGAATTACTATTCATATAATGGAATCCACAGGCAGAAAATAGTTCCTAGAACCCCACAAGAAAATGGTGTCTAAGAGGATGAATAGGACCATTATGGAGCGTGCAAGGAGCATGAGATTGGATGCTAGACTACCCTTACACTTTTGGGCAGATGTTGTACATACTACTGTTTATTTAATAAACAGGGGTCCTTCAAATCCTTTGGATGGTGGCATTCCAGAGGAGGCATGGATGGGCAAAAGGCAAACTATTCATTTATGAAAACCTTTGGTTGTGAAGCTTTTGTCCATGTTGATATTGAAAATAGAACCAAGCTTGAGGCTAAGTCTAAAAAATGTACCTTCATTGGATATGAAGTAGATGAATTTGGTTATCGGTTATGGGATTATGAAAATCATAAAATCATTAGGAGCAGAGATGTTATATTCAATGAGAAGGTCATGTATAAGGATTAGCTACAGGAAAAGAAGCATGAACAAGCCAAAAAGGAATATGTGGTGCTGGATGAGATTCTAGAAAATAAAATGCTTGTGGTGCTGGATGAGATTCTAGAAAATAAAATGCTAGTGGTACTTGATGCTCAACAACAACAAGTTATCCCACAAACTCCTGCCAGTGTTAGACATTCTACAAGGATAAATAGACCTCCTAAAAGATTTTCTCCATCATTATATTCTATATTATTAACTGATTCTGGTGAACCTAAAGGTTATGAAGAAGCAATACAGGTAGATACCAAAAAGCAATGGGAGCTAGGCATGAAAGAGGAAATGGATTCCTTGCTGTAGAATCAGACTTGGGACTTAGTTCAATTGCCTGCAGGTAAAAGAGCATTGCCAAATAAGTGGGTTTATAGGTTGAAGGAAGAAGATGGAGGTAAGAAAAGATATAAGGCTAGACTTGTGGTAAAAGGTTTTGCATAGAAAAAAGGTATAGATTTTGATGAAATGTTTTCTCTGGTTGTAAAGATGACTTCTATTAGAACAAGTCTAAGTCTTGTGGCTACAAAAGACTTGCATCTTGAACAACTAGATGTGAAAACAACTTTTCTGCATGGGGATCTGGAAGAGGAAATATACATGCAAAAACCACAAGGTAAGGAGGATTTTGTGTGCAGGTTAAAGAAGAGTTTGTATGGCCTAAAGCAAGCACCTCAGCAATGGTATTTGAAATTTGATAGTTTTATGGCTGAACAAGGTTACAAAAGATGTCATTTTGATTATTGTGTTTATTTCAAGAAATTGGGTGATGGCAGCTATATTATCCTATTGCTTTATGTTGATGACATGCTTGTTGCCAGGTCTAACATGCAGCATATTAATGAACTTAAGTAGAAATTAGCAAATTCATTTGCTATGAAGGATTTGGGTGTAACAAAACAAATCCTTGGTATGAGGATCACACGAGATAGGACAAATAGAAAATTATTTTTGTCCCAAAGTGAGTATGTAGAGAAGGTGTTGAAAAGGTTTAACATACAAAATGCAAAAGTAGTTAGTACACCTTTGCCTAGTAATTTTAAGTTGACTAAGGAGATGTGTCCAAAGACACAAGAGGAGGAAGACAAAATGTCTAAGATACCATATGCATCAGCAATTGGCAGCTTGATGTCTGCAATGGTATGTACAAGGCCAGACATTGCACATGCAATGGGAGTTGTGAGCAGGTATATGAACAATCCGGGAATGGAACATTGGAATGCTGTAAAATGGATTCTCTGATATTTGAGAGGTACTACTTCAAAGAAACTATGTTTTGGAGGAACAAATTCTACTCTAAAAGGATATGTTGACTCTGATCTGGCTGGTGATATTGATAGTAGGAGGAGTACTACAGGGTATGTTTTTACTATAGGAGGTACTGGAGTTAGTTGGATTTCAAGGCTGCAAAAGGTTGTTGCACTTTCAACCACTGAAGCTGAGTATGTTGCTGCTACAGAAGCTAGCAAGGAGATGATTTGGTTACAACATTTTCTGGAGGAATTGGGGCAACAACAAGAATATAGCCCTTTGTACACTGATAGCCAGAGTACCATTCATCTTGCTAAGAACTCAGCTCTACATTCAAAAACTAAGCATATACAACTCAGATACCACTTCATTCGATCAGTTTTGGAGGATGGCCAGTTGAAGCTACAGAAAATTCACACAAGTGAAAATCTTGTAGATATGTTCACAAAGGTAGTTACATGAGAGAAACTAATTTCCTCATCAGTTTCTGTTGGCCTTCATGACTGATAATAGTGGACTTAAGAAACCAGCCAGGCCTGTATTCCAGTGGGAGCTACAAGCGCAGTGGTGTCGTCCAGGATCAGTCTCCAAGTGGGAGATTGTTTGGTGTGGAGTCTGATCAATCTTCAAGTGGGAGATTGTTGGTATGTGGCAACTGATCATGCAAGTACTATACACAAGTTTGTATCCTCACCAGGGTTCTTTACACGATTGGAGTTGGTTGTTAATTTTTGTTAACTGACAAAAGAAAAATGACATTGCAAAACCATAATTCTAGAAGCTTCCAAAAAGCTTGTTATAAGTGGTTGGGATGTATGGTACAGCAATGAATTCGTGAGATTGTAATATGTTTTGTACTGGATAATAAAATCATTGGATGGTTGAGTTTCTATGGATGTAGCCCATATTGGGTGAACCACATTAAATTTCTGTGTTAATCTCTTTTGTGTTATTCCTCATTGTTATATTTGGGTTATTTAATCTGCATATAATTGTTAGTGTTTATTGCTTTGATCTGCCCTAACCCTAACAATTTGGATATGCCTGAGCGTCACTCTAAGCCACGCCTTCTCATAGCTAGTGTTGGAACTTACAGCATCATATTTTCATGATTGATTCCTTTATGTTATAAGACCACCCATTTTGGATTGCCACACCATATCACATTTGATGCTATATTGAAACTTGGATGTGTTCAATTTCCTCTATGGTTCTAGCAGCTTAATAATCTTCAAACCCTGGGCCTAGTTTCTATAGTGGCTGCAACTATCTTGACAAAGTTGAGCTTTGTCCTATGATGTGCCGAGGCTCTCAATGACTAAGCGCCACTTTTCTAATGGTTGATATGGCATGCTATGCTTGGCGACGGAATTGTTGTACCTTTATTGATAGTGACCACATTTATTGAATAGGCCACCATATTGATAAGGTGTGCCTTCAAAACTATAGGCCATGCCTTTATTTCATATTGAGCGCCTATCCGTTTACACTGCTATGCATCATTCCATTGGCAACGCTATGGATTTTATTGTATGGTTGAGCCTTATTTCTTTGTCCAGTTGCACCTTCAATTTAAGCCAATCACATTTCTGTGTGTCCTTTACATATTAGCTAAAATTGCTATACTTGATGAGTGATGCCCCTGGAATGAATCTTATATGGAATGATGGCACTATGTTGAATTAGATGAGACTATAAGGAATCTCCTCATAGACCGGGGTCGCTTATGTATGCACTGGTACCAAAACCAGCACCCTCAATTTAGGGTGGTACCTTAATCTTATGTGGCCAAGCTTGACGTGGCATAAGTTTCTTTAAATAAACTTCCCTATTAGAAGTTTGTATTCCTCATTATTTGCATAGGCAGATACTTGAACTGGTAACTAGTGACTGCACCTTTCATGAATCCTCCTTTAATCTTTAATGTAACTTTACTGAAAGTTTAATGAAACTTTCTCCCACCGAAGGATCCCTATATTCTACTGATATAAAAAAAATTTGAAATGGTGCAAATTATTTCTCACCAGTATGATCAAAAGAGGAATTTTAAATACCTTATTAATGATGCTTGTAAATAATATAACTATTAGGTTGTGAATATATAGGCTATAAATACATAACAATCTACTCCTTATTCTTATAATTATATTTTGGGAAACAAAATTAGTTATACTAACTAGTAGCTAACTTATATATTGTAAATAAATTTAAAATGGTACTTAAGAAACATTAGAAATATGGAAGTAGTTATGTTTGTCTCTAGTTAAAATGAGACCTAAGAAATTAATGAATAAAATCATTTGGAGTAGATAGAAAATTATGACTTGGAGAACATCTACAAATAAGGAATTTCATTAAAATGAAGAATAAAATATAACGATGCATGATTCTTGCATGTGTTTTCCATGAACTATGCAAAGTTAGTTTATTAGTTGGATAAGGTAGTGATACTATGCTTAATGTTAGCAAAATCAACATCTACATTTGTTACCTAAGTCAACCTTAGTTATATTGTGAGCCTATAAACTATAGGTCTTAGGATCATTTTCATATCTTAAACATTATAAAATATGATGTTGTTTGAATGAATTGGTTGGAATAAACAAATGATGTATTTATAATCTGTAAAATCAAATAGATTCTCATACAATCAAACATGGAGACATGTCAAATTTTACAAGGAGGAGACAACCTCTAAATTTTTTTGTGATATAGAAGTTCCACAAGAATTAGATACTAATGTAAACTTTTTATATATGAATTTAAGGATGTTCTAAAAATTTAATTGAACAAATCTTCATCCCCAAATTAAATTTTAAATTTAATTAGCCTAGTTACTTAAAAAGGAAAGATCAAATCTAGTATTTATTTATAAAGTGTTTTATGGCTAGTAATAGTTTGTTGTCATTCTATTGTTGCTTGTCATGCTTTGTGGGATTTGTTAAATACCATCTTTATTTTATATACTTTGCTATTGGACTTGATCAACTCAATAATCTTTTACATGTGTTTTGTGAACTATTACATAGGATCAAGATCCTTGGAATGCTATATCATATCATTGATGATCCATGAGTCTACAACACATTAAAGTATGTGGAGTTATTAGTGTGACAAGTGTAGGTATTATATTTACAAGCTAATTAGTGTAAAAAAAATTAATTTAAATTTGAATCCTTATTGATGTTAGATTTCTCCCAAATCTCTAATTAAGTGACTATATGAAGTGATATAAATCTACTTAGGGGTAACTATGTACTTGTTTCCATTCAAATTGTATTTGGTATAGGAAGAGAGGATAGTCATGTAGTTCAAAATGCATAGTTATCATCTTGGAATGTATTTTCATTATGTAGATTATATGAAAGTCAACAATGGGTGATGGAATAGTATGGGATATGCATATCATTCACTAAGAAAGTGCTATGTAAACATAGGATAATAATTCTATAACATTTATGTTGACAAAGAATAAAATATTTATATTAAAGGTAAGGGGGTACATGAAAAACCAAATTAATAAAGTTAAAAGATAGAAGATTTAAAGACACATAATGTTTTCTATGTAAGTTTCCTTAAAAGTGCATCTATAGTTCTTATCATACTATTGATTAGCAATGTATTTTTGTTAATTTAATTTCAAATTTAAACTAGAAAGTATTATTAAGAAAAAATCTTGAAATTTGAGAAATAGAATGGACTCACTATAATGTTAATAGTGCTACATGGGAAAAGAATAAATGTATTCATAGTCAATATCTTCATTTATTCACTATCTATTTTGTGAGTTGTGATGCAAATGTGCCTTGTGCTACTAAAGACAACAACTAATTCATAGAGGGATAAATGTTATGGGAATTTTTCCCCAAAGTGGAAAATAAATATTAATTTTCTTTGTAAATAAGCCTTTGAAATTAAAAGGGGGACAAAAGGTAACATGTTATTTGACCCTTTCATAAAAAGGAAGATAAAAAAAAAAATTATGTGTATTTTTTTATGAAATGCGTCTCAACCTTGCACCTAATGTTAAGTTTACAAATAGTGTGATTTTTAGGTTGAAATATAGGAAAACTCAATTTCTAGGCTATAGAGTTGGTTTTTGGTCAAAATAAATTCTTTGGGTTGTTCAGCATTAGTTCACTAGTGCCTGTCATGTGGACCTCTTCAACCTCTATAATTTAAAAAAAAATGGGGGGGGGTGGTGTGGAGGGGGCAATTAGCCTCCTAGATCAAAAGTTATGGACTCTGAAAGTTGAGCCTCCTACATTAAAAATGTAAAAACATCAACACATAAAAGAGTTGTAAAGGGGAGTTACACTTGTTGACCAACATGTCATAAGGCATATTTGGATGGGGATAATGAAGCTAAAATGTGGATTATAATGAGGTTATGATAGGTGGAAGGAATATGATATTTTTAGCCTATGGACTCATCTTGGAATTTGGGTGTTGGATTTGTAACTAATGATTTGGGTTCTAGTATTTTGGGTGGTTTTAGCTCATGGTTTTATAATTACCATTTGATAGTTTCATTTATTGTATCTCCTAGTTATTGAGTGCTTGAGATGGAGGTTTCATACCGATTTTTGTAGATATTATTATGTTGTCAAAATTTCTCTAGATCTCTAGTTGGTGATACTCCTATGAAGGCTTTCTCTACAAGTCTATTTTAATTGTTTTGTTTATAGAATAATACATTACGCTACTTTGGAGTGGGGTTTCTCTCTCAAAATGGTTTGAATCCCCATTTACATGTGTTATGGTATATTATTTATTTTATGTTTATATGTGTTTCTACTTTCTGTAATTATTAAAAATATTCAAATTTGCACAACACTCTCTTTAAAAGTTTAGTGTAGGAAGCATTTTTATGCACCTTTCTTCCTTGAATTTGGTATTAGAGCCTAATCACCTCAGATTATAGGTGTTGGGTAGAGGTTTTTTTATACTAATCTTCATTTGGGTGGGAGCTTGCACAGAGAGGATTTTGACCTTATTATAAGAAGAGCCGGCAAGCTCATCAAGGATAGATATGGAAAAGTTCTCAGGCAGACTATGGATGGGATAGAGGAGGAAACTAGCGAGGATGTAGAGAGATCTATTGTTGACCAGTAACCGAGATTGCATTGTAGTTGCAAGTTCTACTATGATAAAGTGATGAGGTAGTTTGATAGAGTGATGATAGTAATTTTGGGTTTCACATTGGCTTCATTAATGGTTGTCAGATTAGAGGTTCTATTAGAATCCATGATGAAGGATAACAATATGATTAGATACAACTAGGTGCTAAGATGGATTTGGACTTGGTAGACTTGGTATGAGACTAGATGGACTCCACATAAGATAGGTGAAAAATTGATGACTTAAAGAGACTTGTGAAGATTTCAACAGTTTTTGCAAAGAGAATTTGATTGTTTGACTAAGACTGAATTGGTAAGATACGATGGCTGACTGACATTAAGGGTACTAAGGCTTGTTGGATTTTATTGGTTTCTCACAAGAATATACGCCAAGGACATTAACAAACCTGAAAATTATTTAAGTTGGTGTGATTCTTAATATGGCTCACACTCAATTCCCCTCAATGTTCCTACCTAACTAGGAATACATTTTAGAAGTAGCTAGGGATAAAGGCGTTGCACCAAGTATCCCTTTCCCTTGGATATTTTGACACCTTACCCAAGGAAGAATTATATGAGGAACATGGTGGGTAATCTTCAAGCTTGATCAGTTGAACCCTGCACCACACTAAGAAATTAGTTGAAGGTCTTAACTAGGTTTGACAAAGATTCTAAGGGAGTCCTCAATATACACAAGGTATGGTGAGGTCCAAGTCTATGAACAAGATTCCAAGAAATGGACCCTGAACATCACCTATCCAAGTCTCGGTGGACTGAAGGTCTCGGGGATTGATATGGACTAGTTATGTTCACCTTTGAGGTACAACTTTTGGTCTCCTACCTTTGTATACTTGCAAAAACACATGGTTGAGGTCGTCCCTAGGGGTGATGAAGTCCCCTAGCAGGCTTCCTAATGGGAAAGGTTATACAATGTGTTTCTGATCACCGGGATTGCACAAAGTGCAAGGGGAGAGCATACACACGTTAGTAAACCTTACATTTTAAACTAAACAAAGATAGAATTTGAAGAGTACCTTTGATCTCCAAGATCACTTTATAGTGCGAGGAGTGAGCATACACACTCTATAATTTGCAAGCATGGAAAATAAATGTTAATTCCCTTAAGAAAAATCAAATGTTCTTAGATCTAGTAAAAAGAATTTATCTTTGACATACAAATAGATTAGTAGTTTGCAAAATTTTATGTCTTGGATAAATGTGAAGCTTAAGAACAATGTCAGTACAAAACAAGAAATCGTACAAAAGACCAAAAAAAGATATTATCGTACAACAAAAATAATATCACCAATGGGTTCTTCAGGATTTCTATGTAGTTTAAATAAAAAAATTCACTAAAATTAGAGTTCATTCACAAAAGTTATGGCTATTTGAAGCTTGTGAAAAAAAGACCTAACTTCAAAGGAATATACCTGAGAATATAGGTAGAATATAAAAAAAAATGTCTTACATTATTACGAAGAGCTCTGAAACATATTTCCAATGCCTTTAAGAATGCAAAAAAACTGATAAAAAATGAGCAAGTTATGCTAGTTTGACTGAAAGGTGTTGTTTTGAGCCTCCAAGGGCTAGAAGGCAACCCTTGTGATTAACTCTGTGTTTGGTGGTTTGGGAAAAAATGGTCACATGCAAGCAGTTAAGATCTTGGTGGTTAGGTTTGATGTGACAGATAAGATAAAACTGCTAGCAGTCTGTGTTTCCTTGGTCACATGTAACGGTTATCCTCTATTAGCGTAGCAGTTCTATTACATTGTTTAGATTAGCCTAGACAATAGTTATGCTCAAATGACCATTGGTTATGTTGTTACAATTACTAAAACATATTTCTCCTTGTATAAAGGCTTCTGTAGCTCATCAAATATATCAACTAAGCATTTTATTGTTTCATATGGTATCAGAGCACCATTGATCCTATGCTTGTGATTGAAAGAACATATGGCACCATGATAAAGGAGAGAAATGATTGTGATTGATAATTTACCATTCTGCATGTTACATAATCGACATAATTATAGAAGGAGGAGTCACTCATTAAAGAAGATTTAGACAAAGTTGATCTTGCACTGGAGACTATAAGACCTTTGAAATGTGTTGGACCTTATTCATGCATTGGAGAATAAGTCTTTGTAAAGAATGGAGATTTTGATATTATATATGTTTTGAATCTAGGAGTCACAGATTTGATAAAGTAGACTGCGCCCAGTAAGTTACATTATATGGAAACATATTTTATGAGATCGTGATGTACATTTGGCCCAAGGCGTAGCATTGGAGAGGTGGATGATATAATTGATGTAAATCACTAGAGGAGATAAGATGGATCATAGATAAATACAAGTAGTTTGTTCTCATGTATTTTTAGAATATATGTCCTGATTAAATAAGTTGGCAAGAGATCTTATTATAAAACTTGAGGTAGTAAATTAAAATTTCTAATTTCTTTGATCAAGATGGAGATTCCTTTAGACAAATATTCTAGATTTAATTTGCATACTTAGAAAATGAAAATTCAAATGCAACTAATGAATACAAATTTAAAGAAAATAGTGAATGGGAAAGAAAAACCACCTATAGATGTAGATAAGTTATTAGACTGGAATGTGGTAGAGATGATAAAGCCAAAGCTATTATTGATCTTGCTCTTTCTAACTCTAAATTACATCATGTAGATTTAGATAGATCATTAGCATAAATTTGGGATAATTTGAATAAATTGTTTGGGGTAAAAGTAGTTAATGCAAAGTTTCCCTTACAGCTTCAATTATTTAAATTTAAGATGGAAAAGAGAATCACTACGTTAAATCACATAAGTAATTTGGGGTCCCTCATTAGGAAACTAGTAGAAATCAAGAATCTAGTAGATGATGACGATGCTAAAGCTATATGTTAAATAGTTTGCCTTCAAAATACAATAATGTTATTTTTACACTCAGTCAAATAACTTCTTAAACCTTAGAAGATATGATTTCAACCCTTTTAGTAGAAGAAAAGAGAACAAATGATGCAGAAGATTCATAAGTTGATTCTCCATAGGAGATTGCATTATATTCTTGAAGCAATAATAAAATGTCAAGTACAAACAAAAGAGAAATTGAATGTTTTTACTGTAGTAAAAAGGGTCACACAGCTTGGTCTTGTAGAACTCAAGCTAGTGATATTCTTAAAGGAAAACTCAAAGACAAATCAAATGAAGTTAACTTAGCCTGTGTTGAGGATGAGGATCCACTAGGTTTTGAGGATGAGGAACCACCAGATAATTCTTTTAAGTATTGTGGATACATACATTAAGCCTTCACTACTGGAGGTTGAAGGCATCAAAGGTTGGAGGCATCAGAGGTTGGAGGAGTTTTCATCATCTCGAGTCAGCTTCTTGCTCAGAGATGGTGTTTTTCAAAAGAAGCATATGTTTTTATGTTTTCTAATGTGTTCTTTTTGACGCAACATAATTGAAGAATACATATATTGCGAAGTTTGTTTTTGAAGATAGGCAGGGATTTTGTGAACTCAACATGGATTATTGCCCAGATAGTTTGAAAGTCTATGATCTAGGGAATTATACCCTTTTGAGAGTCATGTGACAACTTGATGGAGCCTTGTGGAGCTCAACATGGATTGTTGTCCAATAATTTGGGGGATCTGTGATTTGGGAGTTCGACAGGGTGGTAATTTGAGAACTTGGGAATTCAGGCTTAGCTACACCCTTCTAAGGGTGAAGAGACAGCTTGATGGAGTTCCACCTAATTCAAGATTTGTTTCTTCAAAGAAAAATCAACTCCAATTCAAGATTTGTTTCTTCAAAGAAAAATCTTCTCAAGAATAAGTATTTATTTTGTATAATCAACATGTTTTTGTTATATGTTCTAATTTGTGAAATGTACACCTTAAAGGGGGTTGTTCTTTGGAAATAAAGTCACCTTAGTGACTTGTTATGTAAGAACAATGTAGGAAGGAATGTTAGCGTAGCAGTTCTATTACATTATTTAGATTATCCTAGATAGCGGTTATGCTCAACTGACCGCCTATTATATTGTCACAGTTACTCAACTATATTTCTCCTTGTATAAAGGATTATGTAGTTCATCAAATATATCAATCAAGCATTTTATTATTTCATCCTCCTACTAGCTTACCTGATGGTTAATGTGACTATTATTGTTATCGCTGGCAGTTACTATTAAAAATCTTCTGAGCGCTTCACATAACAATAAAATCAAAGTTTAATGTTAGCCATAGTTAATTTTACCATTAACATGAATGGTTACTGCTAAGTGTGGGAATGGTTAACGTTTAAATCTATAGCTAGTGTGGTGGTTAAAACAATTGTCACCAGTAAAACTAATGTTGAAGGTTATTGCAAAGAGTTTAGATCCTTAGCCGTCATGACCAAAAATGGAAGGTTGCGATTTTCCAACCATCACAATACACACAGAGTCTACCTTAACATTTTAAATGAAAAGTCACAACAAAGGTTAAGGTTTAAAAGTCGCAGTTAGTAATAAATATTACTCTCAACATTCAGAATAACTACCAACAGTTATAAGATGAACCGACACAAAAACATTAACTAATGGCCAAACAATCCTGCGAACCAAACTAAAAAATATTTAGCCTACTAGCAAAAGGATTATACAGACTGCAAAAGTAGTGGACAAAAAAATTGCCTAATGGAGAAAATCAGTCTACGAACACCGGCTATAGAAGAATGTCATGGTCAGTAAGTTGGCGTTAGCAGTTATTGTTAATATCTCATGGTTACTGGTTATTCATACGACCACAGCTAAATGTCAAGATACAAGTAAATTTAAACTCACAATAAATGGCTAAGATCACAGAGGAATCAACATTGAAGCAAACCGTATTGAGAATAAGATTCCACGGTCAAAAGTTCAGGCTTGCGGTTATGAAAAAAATTAAAGTTCACCACAAATACTGATAGTTAGAGATTAGAGGCTGCAACTAGCATATTAACATGTAAGATGATTGATAATAACTTCAACGGCAACTTGGAACAAAGATTAAATTTTAACATTTAAATCACAGTTTTAGAAACAATAAACAAATATAAATAAGATTCGACCGGTGAAGATAACCGCTCAGGGAGGAGTAACGCTTTGGTCAAACAAAACTTGATTTACAAACTAATACAAATAGTTAAAAGAAGTTGTTAGTAACCATCTCTTGTGCTAAGATCGGCGAACAAAGCCAAAAACTCCTTCAAGCAATGCTTTTACCTTGCAAACAAAAGAAATACACATAGATTAATTCACAAAGTCTAAAGGTACAGTGCAAACAAACCATTCAAACTAGTGGTTAAGTTAAAACTTCATATATTAACACCTGCAACGATTAACACTTAAATTTCACATTAAAACGCTAGCATTAAGAAAACAAGCATCAATTAAAGAAAATAACAAATGATTTTAAAACTAAATGGTTAATGACAAAAGTGAAAATGTTGAAACTAAGTGCCGATGGCAATGTGTAAATGTTGCAATTTAAAAAGTTTAAAGTCACAACTTCAACTTATACCATGGCTAAGTTTCAACATAGCTACTAGCACCCAATAACAGCAGTAAATTGCTAACTAAAAACCATTGCAAGCTTAACAGAAATGTTTGATTTAAACTTTAACCATTAACCATTTGATTTAAATGCTAAGTAAAAGCTTTAATACAAATCGTTACAAAGCTTGGCAAATAAATCACAACAGTGGTTACACAACTGCTCGGCAGGGGCAATACCCAGTGAATAAAACAATGCACTCTACACACAAGGTTTTGCATAGGGGTCAATACAACCAGAGGATAAAGACGAAGAATGATTTTTTTACATAGTGGACAGAAAGCAGAAAATATTTTAAACTGGTGAACAAAACCCAGAGACAAAACCTATGCAGAGGATACAACTAGACAGTATGGTATGGATGCATGACCTACAAGGAGTGAAACCCAAAAAACTAAAAATAATTTGCAAAAGTTTTTGTCATCGAAGTATTGGGTATTTTATGTTGATTTTCGTCCTAGCCTGGAAGACTCTTGCAAAAGTTGAGCCCCGAGATTTCTTCAGAAATGCACCTTAAAGCCTGCAAAAACAACTCAAACACACTTCGAAACAAATGTTAATAGGGACAGGGATCCCACCGTGATCACCAAAAATGTCAACATAAAATATAGACCCAAAACCAAGATTTCAAATGCAACCTTCCATTAAGTGTAGAAACTGAAACACAAATGAATAAACGAAAAAAGGTTACCCATATTTTGATTCTTATTGTACCGTAAAGGTGTATTTGTTCAAAATGATATGGATGAAGTAGCTCGACTCGTCAACATGACGTTATAGGATAGATCCCCAAAATGTGAGAACAGGCCCAATAAACACCAAAAGACAGGGCAAAACATAACAACAACAAACATAAAAGAGGCAGGGCAAAACAGAGTTGAATAACCCAGCAGATTATATTCATCTAACTTGCATTACATCCAAATGCCATGTTTAGCAGCGATCCAGATGCTATATCTAATAGCAATCTGAATGCTGTATCCAACAACCATCCAGAGGCTCTATACAATAGCTCTCTCTCCAATCACATATATATAGCTATAGAACCTTTGAAGCCTGGAAGCTTCTATCTTTCTAGATAATTCTAAAACCTGGAATGTTCTTTTCTAGAACATATCTTAGAATATTCTTTTCTAGAACAGCTCCAGGAATGTTCTAGCTTGTGGAAGGCTCTAGAAATATTCTATCATTTTCTAGACAATCTTAATCCTTAACATCCCCCCTAAGATTGGCTAGAATAATACAGAAAAAATACAAATGAGAGGGGAACATTATAATACTATCCCCCCTTAATGTTCACCTCTAGCATACCAAGCATTCTTTGATCATAATCCTCTTTCATGGCTTACTCCCATTCTTTCTTTCCTCTAGCTTGTTCATATGAGATTGAAACTTCAAGCCTTCAACACTCATTATCTTTTGTCTAGCTGAAAAGTCATCTTCTTCATCATCACTACCAACAATACCTCTAGCTTGTTCCAACTTGCATTTCCAGCAATAGCCCTGCAAACAAAAATCACTCTAGCAATATATCAGCCCTACAAACAAATCACTCCAACAATATCTCAGCCCTGCAAACAAATCACTCCAGCAATACACTTCTAACTAAACCTCTAGCTAAACCAGAAAACATTCTAGCTGAACCTCTTGATGGTCCTCTAGCTGAACCTGGAAAACATTCTAGCTAAACCAGGAAAATATTCTAGCTGAACTTGGGCTGATCCTCTAGCTGAATCTTTTTTTTCCAACAATCCCCTTAGCGTTACCCAAGGGGATTCAAACCCATAACCCCACTCTGATACCATGTGAGAACAGGCCCAATAAACACCAAAAGACAGGGCAAAACATAACAACAACAAACATAAAAGAGGCAGGGCAAAACAGAGTTGAATAACCCAGCAAATTATATTCATCTAACTTGCATTACATCCAAATGCCATGTTTAGCAGCGATCCAGATGCTATATCTAATAGCAATCTGAATGTTGTATCCAACAACCATCCAGAGGCTCTATAGAACAGCTCTCTCTCGAATCACATATATATAGCTATAGAACCTTTGAAGCCTGGAAGCTTCTATCTTTCTTGATAATTCTAAAACCTAGAATGTTCTTTTCTAGAACATATCTTAGAATATTCTTTTCTAGAACAGCTCCAGGAATGTTCTAGCTTGTGGAAGGCTCTAGAAATATTCTATCATTTGTTCAAAATGATATGGATGACGTTGCTCGACTCGTCAACATGACGTTACAGGATAGATCTCCAAAATGCCTCTGAATAGGCTAACTTATAGACCTTCAAAGAAGCAAATCAACGGTGAGGATTAGATGAGAGATGGATGATCAGGATTAAGTTGGTTGGGATTTTATGAGATCAATGGTGAAGGATTAAAGGAATTTGTAATTGATTTTTGATATTTTTGGGAGATGGTTATGAAATGGTTATAAGATGTGTGGATTAGAATTGAAGAAATACTTAAATTTTTAATTCATTTTAGGTAGTTGAAAGGGATTTAATTAATAAAATTAATTAAATCATGTATGGGAAAGGGGATTTATGACTTAGAAAAATGAATTATGGCTTAGGTAAAATGATTAGGATTAGGGATAAATGAGGATAATTATGATCAATTAGAGATAATGATGAAATTAGGTCCTGATAATTGGGTCGATTGGGAAAAATGTGATAAACCAAGACAATCAAGGGATAATTGATCAAAATTAGGGGATAAATGGTTGATTTAGGGAATCAAGACTTGATTGTGAGTGAATTAGGTCATGGTAGGATTTTAGGTGTCTACACTATCATCAACAAAGTGTGAGTTAATCACAACATTATTTTGAGGAATGGAGATTCTAGAAATTTGTTTAGCTCTTTGCAAAAGATATACCAATACATTAGTAGTAATAACATAAAGAAAGGGTGATAAGGGACAAACCTGTCTAATAGAGTGTTACAAAGAGAAGGAATACAAAATTGAATTATTAACCATAATGTGAGCATTATAATCCTTAAACAACATTTGAACATATGAACAAATTTGAGGTCCAAAGCCTAGCCATTGCATCATTTTTATGATGAACCTGCAACGTATTCTATCATAGGCTTTATCGAAATCTAATTTGACCAACAAGGCATTTTAACCTATTTGTTGAACCCATTCACTCGTTTTCTAGGATAAGATTAGATTATCAAGAATATATCTTTCTCCTAGAAATTGAGTGTGTTCAAGTTTCACAATACCTTGTACTATTGGTTTATTTTATCAAGCCAATACTTTGGCAGTAATTTTGTAAGAAGTAATTAATGAAGTAATCAAGCATTAGCTAAAAATGGTATATTCATTACTTCTGTGATGCCCCATCATGCAACCCTAGAGAGTTAGGCTAACAGGTGCAAAAATAACAGAAATATTTTTTTTTAAAGCAAGTAAATGCATTTACACTAGATAAATATAACACTGTTTAAAGCATTTAAACAAAATGATCAACAACACCTCTAGGGAAACATAACTGCATCAGATAAACATAAGTTCATAATAATACAAGTAACATACATTATGATACCATAGAAGCAGATAACATTATTCATTTACAGATATGAATAGTTACAAAACTTTCCAAGCAAGATTACATGATTACAAGATTCATGACCAATTACATCGGTTTACAATATACAACAAGGTTATACAATTCTAGAATTATAGCATAGCTCTGAGGATGCAATACAATCTGGAACTGGAACACTTCTGTAGTGATCACGAATTACGACGATCAAGGAAAACCAATGGATTAAGCTCTTCCACCCAACTATGTGGAACCCTGAGGTCCACCCCCTGACCATTAACCGACAATGAAATTTCAAGCAAGATCGTATTTAAAATTAACTCAACACTACACCATTGAACAAATTAAACCGGAAAGTACTATAAGGTTTTGACTCTCTTTTAAAATAAAATCCAAATATTATTCCACTCAAGAACTATAAATCTATCTAATAATTGTTTATTATTTATTTATTAAAATCACAATTAATCTCTAATTTATTATTCATTTATTAAAATCAAAGTGCCACAGGATAGTATAAACTAAATCATAACTAAACAAATTTATAATTAATAAGATAAAATGAGTATAACTATTATTTAACTCAATATTTTTAAATTCTAGAATGTAATACTAAACATCTTTTATTTAATCACTATCATTACCAATTATAACCTATTAATAGTCTAATAAAGTTTTAACTCAATATTTAATTCTATTTATCATTTATTTAATAACTAGTATCACCATAAAAATCTACTACACATTAAAAAATCTAATTTGTTCATTAAATCAAACTTGCATCTACTAAAGCAACTTTATTTTTTTTTTAAAGAAATTAGTTTTAAAATCATAGATATCTATCCTAAAAAAATCTATGAGATATACTAATATTAACTTATCACTATTGGCTTTTAATGAGATTGATAAAAAAAAGGTAAATTAACAATTTTAATAAATCAAAACTAAAAAAAAATACAAAGCAAGATTTATGAGTTGATCAAGGAGCTTTAAATAGAAGTTTTCTAACTATTAGATTACCTTTGCATACATTCTAAATAAATTCAATGATAATCTTCCTAAAACCACTCATATACTACATCTTTTAAACTATAAACTTGTAAGTCTATTCATTGTTATACAATATGATAATTAATGAAGAAATTATAAAGATTAAAAAGTTGAAAGAAAGCAACAATGCCAGGAAATGACATGAATTTATTTATTGCAGAGGTCAAAGATCAACCAAGGTAGCTAAAAGAGGAGAGAAACGCACAATCTTTAGGTAGGCACAGCCGTTTAGGTAAAAAAATTCAAGAAATTTCATTTTAGATTCAAGAATTCAACTGAGACACCAGAAATTGCAGAAAATAGAGGGTCATAAAACTAGTCTGGCAGAGAAGAATCTATAAGAGGTTTTGGTAAAATGACTTCCAATAAGTATGGGTTTTCAGGCAAGGAAAAAAAAATGGTTTTAACATCAATAATTCTAAACTCACTGAGAGCAAGATTTAATTTATTTTAATATTATATATTTCTCTTGATTTTCCCTAGCTGGAACAACCCAGTCCAGGCCATACCACAGCCAAGAATGAGGACCAAAATTAAATTTTCAAAAGTTTAATGGATCAAGCTCTCCTCCAATGTCGTATGGTCAGTAAAAAACAAGATTGTCAAGGTTTAACAACTGAAATTTCAAACAAAAAGAATGCAAAGGGGATCATATGGCGACAGCAAGGGAAGGTTGAGAATTGCAGATTTGAAATTGGCATAAGACAAAAATCACTCCAATAATATCTTAATCAAGCAGAGGTAAAACTTGAAATTCAAATGGCACATCAATTCCTGGCAAAAAAATAAAATAAAGAAAGAAACCTCATTTTCTGGCAAAGAGTTTACTGGAATCAAGTTTAGGCAGAAATCAACCCACTAACATTACTATACTCTGGTAGGAATCAGAGAATTGGTTGATGAGCAAAACAACCAAAGGTAAAAGAAATTTGATGAGATTTTAAAGAAGTTTCAATGTCAATGTATAAAATCAAAAGAAAGGTGTCAATTTATGGCAGTGGAGACTTCAACCAAATCAAAAGAAAAAAATTTTAAATTTCACAAGAATGGAAAAGCAACTATCAAATATACAGTTATTTGGAAAATTTGAAAGGTGACAAGAAGACAAAGAACTCACTGGACTAACGAGACACTTTCAAATACTCACCAGAGATTTAACTAAAAATTTAAACTAATATGACAGTACAAGTAAACATACCTAGAATTTCAATTCCAGGCTGTAATTTCCTTCAACTTCCTCAAGTTCTTCTTCTCTTTCCCTGTGCAATCTCTTCCTCCAATTCTCCGTCTACTTCTTTAGAACAATTCTCCCACAAAAATACTAACCCCCAGAAGCAAAAATAGCTACAACTCATAAATTTCCACTATCATGAATCCGTTACCGAGAATCCCACTATTCAGAAGAATTTAAAATTTTTACTTAATATAGAGATTCCCCAAATCTGGAATCTTATTTGACAACTAACAAACATTAAATTATTGACTCATATTATTCTATAAATAACTATATACTAATTTACCATAATAAAAACTTATGACTCATATACTATTAAAAACATTAAAATAATTAATTTAATCTACATTAAAATTACTTCAAGAATATTACAAATTTCCTTAATACTATACGACTAAGAAAAATACTATTATATTTGACATATTTAAAACATTATTAATATATTATTAATTCATTAATTCATTACCAAAATATAGATAGGCTTAACTAAACAAAACTTGACAATAACTCCACATACCACTTGACGACCAACAACCTAAAGACTGAAACTGACCTAGGGGAAACTTCATGTTATCTCCCATCAACATTATCCATTGGTGCAAGGGCACACTCAGACCTGCTAAGTCAGGTGGAGTCAATGCCTGGTACCTGCAACCTGCATCAAAACAATAGGTTGTATATGAACAAATGCATATATATCAAACACACATAGAGTCAAAGAATCATAGTGTAGTAGGGTTCTCGAAATGAGTAGTACTACACCGTCCCTGCTCTAAAACAAGACAATAAAAATAAACATTTCTATTTAAAATCAGATATCAACAAATCACATAAAACATGATAATATTAAACCATTACTGATCATGTCAATCTCATCATAACTGGAATAGCAATAATGTCATCATAAACTCATAACATATGTCAAAACTACATCAGTCAAACATAGTCCATCATGATCATAATAAGCATAAATCATAACTAATAACTCAAATGTCCCAAAACTGCCAAGTGCAATAGAAAAACTAACAACTAACACAAGCCAAAAATGAGGGGCATTACAACTTCCCTTGGGAAGAAGCTTAATAACAACCTTACTAATATTTGAACCTAGAGAAACTTTTCAAGTGCTACAAGATAAAGCTCATAAAAATCATCTTTAATGTGTGGCCACATAGTTTGATAAATTTCATAGAAAAACCATCAATCCATGGGCTTTTGTTAAGAGCCATGGAAAAGAAAACATGTTCAGTTCTTCTAATGAAAATATTTGATACAAGAATCTTTTGTAACCAAGGTCAATTTTAATTTAGAATCATTAAGTATCTTTTCAAGGGTATTTTGTGTATACATCCACTTACTATCCTCTTTAACTAGATTTCCATAGAAATTATCGAATAATAAAATTATCTTAGCGAGATCCATATGTACCGAGCCTTGATCATGAATCAAAGAACACATTTTCTCCTTCTTATGTTTGTAAGTCAAATAATTAAATAATAATTTTGGATCTATATTGTCTTCCTTGATCTAATGGATTCTAGCTATTATTCTAGCACCTTGACCTCTATAATTATCAATATTACACAATTGAGTTTCAATAGTGGCAATAAAGGTTTGGATAAGTATTTCTAATATCACAAGGAATCTATTTTTTGGCATTTACTAATTTCTCTTGAATAGATTTCTCTCTTCTTTTACATTTCTAAGCTATCTTTCTACCAAAGGAATGAAAAAATTTAGTGCATTGTGAAAGACTATTGCATTGCCATTCAATCCAAGAACATCCTTCTTATGGTTTAGGTCTAAAATTCCATATTCCTACATGATCTACCACTCAATTCTAATTTTTTAAATGAAATGTGTTAAGTTAAAATGGTAACTTGGATGGTGTGGGGGTAGTTTGAGATAGGGAGAAAGAAGAAAAGATGAGAAAGTGATTAGAGAACAGTGGAATAGTCAACTTGTAAAAGTGAACTAAAAGGAAAAGGAGACACAAGCAAGCTGTCAAAGATATAAAATCTATCCAACCTATTGAGTTTCCTATCTACACCAACCTTACAATTAGACAACAAAAACAAACTATTAGCATGACTTGAAAAATTTCTATAAAGAGGATCAACCACCCCTAAGGAGTTGCAGTTGAAAATTTAAAAAATCCAACTTTCAAATTCATCTTGACTAAGTTTAGAGTGATTGTGCCAACTGTGATCAATGTGATTTTCCACCATAATGAAATCTCCTCCTAGTATGTTGTTTGTTTTAGGAAGGTTTTTAGACAACCATTCCCAAAGAGCAACCTATTCTTTAGCAATATTAGGAGCATAAATTTAAAAAAAAAAACCCTTGATAGCCTATCCATTGGTAAAAGTAAGGGCCAAAACCCGATTGTGTGAAGGGTCCTCACCTTGTCAATAATAAATTTGGAAATTCATGCTGGTATCCCCAAAAGAGCTCTACCACTACCATCTCTATGAGAAGTGTGTAAGAAAAATGAATCTTTCCATATGTTATAAAGAGACATATCAAGATGGGCTTCACTTAACTTGACGTCTTGAAGAAATAACACATCAGGTTTATATTTATGAATCACATCTTTGACCATATATTTCCAATGAGGAAGAGAAATCCCTTACATTCCAAGAAAGTATATTGCAATTCATGATGATGAGGAAGGAATGTTTTCATCATCTAAATGTAGCACCCATACCAATTGGAAAACATCACATTCTATTCATTAATTTGTCAATCTTTAGAGTTGTTAACAAGTGATCTTGATCTTTGACATGCAGTAGTAACAAGTGACAATGAACCCAAAGTGGTTGGGATTGCAGGAACAAGTGGAGGAGAGTGGGATTGGTCATGAGGAGGAAAATGAGGAGTGGGATGCAAGGAAGAACTAGTTGGTTCCTTCCCTTCCTAAACACTCTCCAACTATCAGTCATAACAAAGTCTTTGTAAGAAGAAGGGATATTATTGGAGGGTTGGCCAAGTAGAGGAAGGGGATAAAGGATCAAAATGCATAGGAGTATGGGATACCTTACTGTTGGAAAGTAATTTCTCCCACAAACAAAATTAAAAGAGAAAAAGACAAAAAGGCAAAAAGACAAAAGAAGAAAATAGAAAGTTCCTAAAGGAGTCTAGATAAGACGGAGGTTTCCAGAAAGAGGAGAGTTCTAGATTAGAAAGTTCTAGAGGAAGTTTCCAGAAACAGATTGTTTCTAGATGAAGAATGGAAGAACCTAGAAATACAAGGCATGAATGAAAGCCCTCTATAAAAGAGGCATGATGTAACTGAGTTGAGTGAAGTGATTAAGCCAGTAATGATCAAGTGATCATTAGAATGCAGCAGCATTCGGTGTTTGTAATGTAATTATGTTCTGATATAATGAAATGTGCAGCAGCATAGAGTTGAAGATTAAATTTGTGTTTATGTGATTTGTGTTTCTGTGTATGTGTTTGATATAGTGTCTTGTGGATTATGATCCACCACCAACAAGTGGTATCAGAGCAGGTCAGATCATCAGATTGGAACTATGCATTGGAGGATCAAAACCATGTTCGTGCAGAGCTAGGGTTATCTTGTTATCAGGCGGATCGTTGTTGCAAAAGGAGTAATTGATTTCACTGATGTAAAGCACCAGTATAAGAGGGCGAAGTTTTTGCGGCTAAATACAAACAATAGCTACTGAGAATTCATCAAGTGTTTGCCGATTTGGAGGAAATCGTTGCATGAGGAAATTGTGAATTGTGGAAGTCACCAGAAGATTTTTAAAGCAAATCAAATCACTGATTTGGGGTTTATCCATCACCAACAGTGAAGGAGCCGTAGGTTTTTCAGAGAGATTGAGAAAGTTCAAGTCGTAGCCACTGTCAAAGTGATTGATCCCTGAAGAGGATCGCCAAAATCCGGATGCCAAGATTGAAACCACGGCTAGCTGTGTTCATGTAAGAAGGATCCGTTGAATAAAAAGCCATCAAAGGAGGTCAAATATTTCACGGTGGCAAGTTGATTGAGGAGATCGTCAATCAAAAGGAAGATCGTAGGTAAGTTTTTACGTGTTTGCAGATTTCTTTTGTGAGCCATAAAATTTAGAAGGCCGTGTAAATAAACTTGATGGTAGTCAAAGGTATGAGATGCATTTGAGCCGTCAAAAGGAAGGGACCCAGATTGCTGCATAAGTTATCTTTGCCGCTGCCAAAATTAAATTGCATATTTTAAAAAGCTGAAGGAGGTTAAGGGAATTTGTGTATCGAGGGTTTGTTGTCATTGCAGGAGTATGTGCAAACAAAAACCACTGAAGAGAAGGAGCCGCTTAAGCTGAAGTCACTATTAAAAGAAGTTGTCATGGCCGCCAATCTTGAAGCGATTGTTTGCCAAGAGACATCAGATCTGAAGCCGTAGCCATAGCCGTGAAAAGAAGAGATCACAAATTTGAAGTCTGGGTTGATTAGAAATCGCAAGTTTGAGAAGTCCTAGCTGTCCAAAACAAAAAGGCGTTGTCCAAAGGTACGCAGTTTTAAATTTTTAATCTGTTTGCAAAGGAGAACAAAGAGGTCACAGCAACATACGAATTGAAGGAATCAGAATACAAGCCACAGCTTGCAAAGACAAGAAAGTCATAGACTAGAGATTGGAAAGGCTTAAGGTTCAAAATCGTCAGGCCAAAGTTGTAGTGTGAAGAAGTCACAGAAGGCAATCTGAAGAAGTAGGAGGAGCAAGACGAGTGCAAAGTGTAGAAACAAGAGGTAAGTAAATTTGTTTTATAAATGGGTAAAGCTAAAAGAGAGAAGACAAAAAATGATTTCCAAAAAGAAAGAGATGATTGGGAAAAGAAAAGAAAAGAATTATTAAGGGATTTAAAGCAGGTTTCAATAGAGAAAATAGGACATGAGATAAAAATTTCTGATCTTAAAATTGAATTAATTAATGTTCAAGAAGAGTTAAAAGAAAGATTGAAATTGTTTGATGAGATTAAACAGAGGAATAAAGAATTAGAAGAAAATAATAAGAAATTGGAAGAGGAGAACAGTTTACAAAAAGATGAGATGTCAAGGTTGAAAGAAGAAATATCAAAGTTAAAAGACGAGAATGAATGTTTGAGGACAAAGCCATTAGTTTGTGATGTCTCATGTGATACAAGTGATTTATGTGATAAAGCTGAAGCTAAAGAATGTAAGGCTGAAGAGATTGGATCAGCAAAATTTGCATGTTGTAATATTGATGAAAATGACAAGTTGTTTGAATCTGAAAATCATTGTAATAAAGAAAATGTTGGTTTCAAGATGATGAAAAGAATGGGATATAAAGGACAAGGTTTAGGCAAGTTTGGACAAGGAATGAAAGAGCCGATTGAGCCAATAATAAGGCCAAAATATGCAGGTATTGGATATGGGAAAATAGATTATGTTACAGGCAATACAAGTACAAACAAGTTGGTTCATGAAAAGAAGAATGTGCAATATTTTCATTGTCATAGGCAAGGGCATAGCAAGGAGATGTGTTGGGATTTGCATCCATGTAGCATATGTGGTTTGAGAAATCATTGTGATAAGATGTGTTGGCAAAGAGAATGGAAAAATATGACAGAATGCATAAAAATGGATTGTGGATTTGTTTCTGGATCGAGTTGGCAACAAATTACAGGCATGCTGAAAAAGTTGTTCAAGTACAGATGTTCATTTGTGATGGATGGCAATCAATCAAAGTTTGAAAGTTTGAGACATCATGCAAAGTTGAAAGCTACAGATAGCCAGAGGACTTCCATTTTGAAGTTCTGAAAATTTGATGGACTGCAGTAGCAGTGGGTGAGATCTGGAGATCAGTAGATCTTAAAGAAAATTTAAAGGCATCAAGTCCACAGACTTAGAAGGCCAGAAAGATTTGAAATGATAAACTTGTGGTTGAAATTAAGGGGGAGTGTTGGAAAGTAATTTCTCCCACAAACAAAATTAAAAGAGAAAAAGACAAAAGAAGAAAATAGAAAGTTCCTAAAGGAGTCTAGATAAGACGGAGGTTTCCAGAAAGAGGAGAGTTCTAGATTAGAAAGTTCTAGAGGAAGTTTCCAGAAACAGATTGTTTCTAGATGAAGAATGGAAGAACCTAGAAATACAAGGCATGAATGAAAGCCCTCTATAAAAGAGGCATGATGTAACTGAGTTGAGTGAAGTGATTAAGCCAGTAATGATCAAGTGATCATTAGAATGCAGCAGCATTTGGTGTTTGTAATGTAATTATGTTCTGATATAATGAAATGTGCAGCAGCACAGAGTTGAAGATTAAATTTGTGTTTATGTGATTTATGTTTCTGTGTATGTGTTTGATATAGTGTCTTGTGGATTATGATCCACCACCAACACTTACAAGGAGGAGGAGGTTGATTAGGTGGTTGTCTAGAAGAAGCTAAAGGTGGAGATGAGAAGGACAACTAAAATAATCTATTTTTAATGTGGAAGACAATCTCATATCAAATGGCCTTCTTTTTGGTAGAAAAAACATGCATTAGGCTTGTTTAAATAGACTATTGGTTGTTCCATTTCAAAACTAGGGCCTATCAATTTAATGTTCTCTGTCCATGGATTATTTAGATAAATATCTACCTAAACTCTTGATGCAGGGTCATCCACATAACCCCCCATTTTGGAGTTGTTTATTTTCCATTTATTTCTTGCTCTATTTTGGCGTAACCTCTGCAATACAGTGAATGATGCTTTAATAGGTAAAGGTGACTGTTATTGGACTGATGGCGTTGCGGTGGTTTAATTTTTAGGCGTGGTGGTAGCTTCAGTTTTGGATGCTTCCCTATTTTGAGGCTGGCGGCTAATGAGGTAGTAGGGCAGTCACTCACCTCCCCATATTCTCTAATTCTATTGGCATGAAGAAAAGGGAGAGCAGGTGGAGAGTGCACACTATTTGAATATGTGGCAATTAATGAAATTTTATTGCATGTCTATTGGTGGCAGTTAAGGAGTTTAGCCCTCTTCTAGGAGTATCGTTGGCTAAGGAAGTAATAAGGACTGATTCTGTTACATCTGCAGGCTGGTTGAAAAGATCCAGGGAGGAGGGAGCCTGGCCTTCTGCTGATATTTTTAAGCGAACCTTAGAGCACTCGGAGTGGTGATAATGGCTTTTATTGCCTATTCAAGACTTAGGCAGTGGCCATTCTGAGAAAGAGCGGTGTTACAGAATAGGAGGTTTGTTGTGGCAACTTCTGAGGAAGGAATTTTTGTTTTTAGATCATTTTTGGTCTGAGTTTTGTAATGGGAGCCAATAAATTTTACCAACATCTTGTGATTGGATTAACTTCATGTGATTTGATTAGTTTTTGTTGTTTAAATACATGTGATTCGATTAGATTCTGTGAATTCTCCTTTCCCTGACTGCATCAACTCTAGGGTTAACTCTAAGGTTGGAGAACTTATTTGAATTATGTTTACACTATATAACTATTCCAAGTTGAGCTAAACTTTGAGGACAGTCAAGATGGAACTCAAAGTTCCAAACCTCCAAGTAAAAAACTTGTCCACAAATAATTCATGTTCCACACTATAAAATGGTAAACCTTAACCAACCGGTGCATTGCAAGCGACCGGCTGGTCGAGATTTGTACGACACCCACCATTTGACAGAATCCAGTGTACAGCAGGTTACCAACTAGTTAGTCGACAAGAATCCAGTCGAAACATTAATTATATTTCTTCGACTACTCCACTCGTCGAAGAAGCTGTACAGTTGGTGAGTTACAACTCACCGGCTGTTTACTGCTGGGCCTATAAAACTACCTAAACATGACCAGCAACCTTATATATGAAACACGACCTTTTCCCAGGCCTCTTATGTTTTCAAACTCTCAATCCCTAATATCCCAATTCATTTTAGCCTATTTATAATAAATTATTTCTATAGGAACCTGAATTAGAAAATGGAATAACAGATCGAGCTCGACATTCAGCAATAAAATCCATTACATCATCGGGAAGTTGGAATTCCAAGGATTTACGTTGCCATTTAGTTTGATCTTTGGAGCTTTTTTGGTATTAAAAAAAATGCAAGCTTACAAAGATAAAACAGTGCTCAAGTGATCTTTGGAGTTAGGTTCGTTTATTTCTCCATCCTCCTCAGCTCCAAAACCTTAGACAGTTGTGTCAACTTCTGCTTCAGACTAAATATCTCTCGAATCATATTCCTAGGGATGAAAATAACATTCTTCATTCCTTTCGAGGGGCTAGGTAAATCTTGTTCTGATCCTACCTTTTGTGATGCTTCTTCAACCGCATCTATGCACAGTAACAACTAGACCTCTATAGGAGACTTAGGGTTTAGACTAAATCTCTCAATAAAGCTTTTTATGCTATAAAAATTAGTCCTTATCGCTTCTATTTTCTGCCTTTATAAAAATTCTGCACATAAACCCATGTAGAGGGCAGTAGATTTGGGGAAAAAAGGGCAAACCATCTTGCCCTATTTGAGCCAGTTCATCTCCTCCATACGGGAGGAAATACAAATGCTCATTTTAAATGAAGAGACAAAATGAAAAAGGAGAAGATACCTCTAAGATTGGCAACTTCCCCAGATTGTCACAGCACTAAAACCTGACACGACCTTTGAAATCTTCTACAGGAAACATTTTCCTATCTCTAGGAACCCTCATTTCTCCCAAACGCCAACTCCTAAAATAGTTGGCATGCACCATCCTCTTAGAGTGTAATGTTGACTATATAGGAAGATAAAAGCAACACCATTGACCTAACCTAACTAATGATGATAGACACAGTTGTTCTTAAATATCATCCACTTCAACAGTCAAAGGTCATTTTTGGCCAGTAAAAATAGGACAAATATTTACCACTTTTTGTTGTGAATAAGGTGTAAAATTGCTATTGGCTGTTTGACCATTGAAGTGGATGATATTTAAGTAGAGTGTGCTACACGAAGGATGACAGAAAAACATCATATGCTAAGAATAATGAGATGATAATAGACAAAAAGAAAAACAATAATAGAGAAAAGATGGAAGGAACAAAGGAGGATTCAAGAGACAATAAGATAAAAAATTAGCCATCAGGTGAGAAAGTTGAGGAACAAATATATGATAAACAAATAGACATTAAAAAGGAAGGTAACTTTGATAATATAAAGAAACAACATATCACTTACATCATTTACAAGTACTTAAATTCTTTTACTTCCATTCCAATTTGAAAGATTAAATGGGTCCACAAATCTAAACTAACAAAATAATTAATAATAAAAAAATTAATGTACACAATTTTAACATTAATATAATGAATACAAATAAAAGTGAAATAACCAATAATAAATTTTAGAAAGGAGGAATATCTAGAAACTTGTAACTATGCATTTAAAAAGATTTGACATCTTCATGCCATATCAATCACTTTATTGCACCATGCCTTTGAAGTAGTTTCAAAATGAAGCAGTTTCAAAAGTTGTGGCCAGCACTTCCAAAAATAACAAGAGACGCATTGCATCAGGTTCCTTCCTTTTGCACAAATTGGTTAGAATAGATACTTGGTTTTTAAACAGTTGGAAATGTATGGAGCGCAAATCAATAGAAATTAAAATAACCAAAATTCTCAATATTGCTGCTCAATCTGATGTTTAAGGCATCTTTTTTATGCTGCATAAGATCAAATCTGTAAGATGATAATAATTGTTGCATTACTCAAAACATTTTATTATAGGCTTTGTAATTTCAACTTCAAACTTTGTTGTATCAATTGATTCTACTCAAATACATAAATAAATAATTGTTAACAAAAAAAAAAAAGAAATTACAGATGTCGCATTATTGTGAAAGATTGGACTAACTAAATGTCAACCTTTACAAAGCTTCAAAATTGGACCAGCTATACAGTTATACCTTCGGCAGATGTTCAAGGTGTACAACCATAAATTGCAGAGAAGATCCAACATAGCCACCTTTCAATACCGAATTTTAAGACAATTCAGAATTGCACTTAATCAACAAGAAGAACTAAAAACAAGTCATAATTCAACTTAACCAATAGGAAGAACTAAGAAAAGTCACAATTGCACTTGACCAACAGGTAGAAATAATAAAATAAAACATACCAACGTGACCTCTAATTTCTAAGTTAGTATATGCTTTTGCAGTGCAACATTAATCCTTAGACTTAAACTTGCACAATCCATAAAACATAACATAAGAATGTTGAATAAATTATAATAGTCAGAGTTGTCTCACAAAACAGAAGCAATTTTCCAACTTCTATTCTTCTTGAGCAAAAATATACATATTTTTAAAATATACCTAATTCTCTTTGGTGCATAGTGAATATGGAATAAGGTTTTACATTTGTGTTTAAATCTTGTTTATATTTCATATTTTGCTGATCAGAAAGACTATAGCACATTTGCCTGCAATATAAAATTAGACAAGAACCATACATAAATTTTTATTCATAGACCAATTCTACAGAAGTTGCCACATGCAACGGATTGGTACCACAAAGAGTTACCGATACAACATTCAACACACTTGAATGGAAGATTTCAAATGTGCTTGTCCGGTGGGTAAATAACTCCAACTTCAAAATTTAGAAGTTTGGCCATTGCTTCATCTAGAATGAAGTTTTGGAACAGCCAAAATCTTTTGTCATAGAAAATTAAATGTGTTCACACTGTGGAAGAATGCAATTAATAGATACTATATTAGATGATGAGGTAATGCATATGATTATTGTGATAAGAAAATTACCATGACATATTTAATTATAAATCTTAAAAACATTGATATTCTTGTGTCATGGCTACATGCTTGGGGTACAAGTTAGAATAACTTCAAATCTTCACCTGTTAAAATTACACTTAGAGGCAAATCTTTCTAACGGTGCTGAATGATTAGAACATGAAGCGGGAAGACATTACATAGGAATCAGTGGACAAGGCTAATATCTACTAGTAATTGTACTTGATGTGTAATGGGCATGCTGATAGGTACTTACATTTAGTGCTTACTAGTAAACAACTATAAAATCTCAAAGAAATACAAATTTTTTCTTTCTTTTTCAATGCAACACACTAAACAAAAGGCACAAAACTAGAAGTTGAAGCACATTTCTAGCAATACAATCTAGTAGATTGGTCTGAAGAACCAATAAAAATTAGTTCAGAGCACTATTGTCTGATGTCAACTCCTTCAAACCTCAATACTTGAGCTTCCCATTGGATGCAAGACCTCTAGCCAAACTCCTTTGAAATAAAATGATGGGTCTATGGGCACCTTTGGATGTGAAACAAACTTTATCAATGAGCCAAGATATATACAAGAGCCTAGGTCTATCGGAGAACATGCAAGACATCATTGAACATGAAAAGCTTAATAAACTTCATTAATGAAAAGTCTCGGTCCATAGAAATCCAATCCTTTCAAATATGAAATAAACTTTTATTAAGTGAAATCTAAAAGGCTTTTTATATTAGGATATGCCTCGTTTAACAACAACACCACCACCATCAACAACACACCTACCACTATCAAGAGCTACAGGTGGGAAATCCACTATGTCCTTACAAAGCTTTTGAACTTGTAGACCACACAAGTCCAGGTTTCCAGTAAATCTGAATACACCAATGCCAAGAATAAGATGAATAAGAAAAAGGACAATAATAATTTCCTCTATGAATAGTTTACAACATTGATGTTTCCATATTTTATTGATAATCGGTCATCCTTCATGTAGGTTGGAGATCAAGTTTCAACTTTAAATTGCAAGAGCGTCTGTAAGAGTTAAAAGCATGTAAGTAAATCAGAGCATTAATGCTTCAAAGTTTACTCAACAATTTCTACAAGCACAATGAATGAACTTACGACATATTAGTAAAACATCCCATCACTCCAGTTTTAGGGATCTCTCCTGCAAAGAAATTTGTGGATAGGTTTCTGAAATACAAGAATTCACAATAAGTTAGCATGTTATATGATGTTTTAGGTTCCTGATACTTGTATAAAGTTGCAAGTGTCCACTCTGATTCCTTCTTCACATACTTGCATTCATTATGTATGTAATATTAGAGATTCACAACTCATAGAACCAAAGGATGAAATCTAATTGTGATTTTGATCATGGTCCATAGATTTTACCTTTCTGACAATTTCCAAATCTCAGTTATAAATTAGAAGTTTTCAATGTAAAAATAGAAATACTACATACAAAAATCTTAGCATGCCTAGCTTGCCAATAGAGGGGCGAATTGTTCCTTGCAATGTATTACTTGATAGATCCCTGTAAAAAATGACAAACCTAAGTTCCATTCATTCAAGTCATGCTTCCAACAAGGAAATATATTCTAAAGTGCATATTTTTTACAGAAAAAATGAGGACCTTCCAAGCAAAAATTGCAACTTACAATATCATAAGATGGGTTATGTTACCCAGCTCTACAGGAACTTCACCTTCTAGTTAATTATCTCGCAAGTACCTGTGAGAGCTCAATATGAACAAAGATTATTAGATTCAGAGCATGCAGTTACAATAACATGCCTGGATCCGAATGTCGAAGCTCTAGAACTAAAAAATGTTGTATATTGGTTAACATGGCATAAAACATTTTATATTTTTTTAACTTCATTTTCAAAAATTATGATAGGTTAGGTTATAGGGTAAAGGCAACTCCTGCCTAGCCCAACACCTAAAAGATTAACCGCTGACAGCATTGCACATAATTTCAAATTTCACACACAGTATTCACTATTTTACAGCTTTAACCCAGTTTTAGATTTTGACTAGGATAAACATGAAGTTTTGGTATGCCTGTGGCAATGATTCAACCCTAGTAAAGTGTATATCACGATAATATAAACAATATGACTAATATTAGAAACTAAAAATTCACCATTTATTTCATAAAAGGGTAAAGCACAAATTTTGTCATGCTTCCATCAGGTTTTTGCCTTGAGCATATGTGGATTCAGTTATTAAAAAAGAGATTCGAGAACAGATAATTCACGTACAATGCTTACAACTCTTTGCAATTGCCAATCTATGGAGGGATAAATCCATGCAACCTGTTTTCATGAAGAGCTCTGCAAGCACACAATAGTATTATGTCACTAACACAAAATATAGGGAAGTTTAGAATTTGCCTTTGAAAAAATAAAACGCAGAGGCAGGAATCAGACATACAATCTGTGTAGCTTCTTCAATCGGCCAATGCTGGGAGATATGGTTCCACCAAGCAGTAGATAAGGTAGGTTTCTAGTGATCAAACAGAGGATATCACAAGGGTCCATTAATAGAACATAAAAGTGGAAACATCTTACAAAAAATCAAATACAGTTTTCTTTCCAGTCAAATTATGTGATTTTGTAACAATAAATAAAAGCCTTGTCTTTTTGATATTTTAAGACTGTAAACAAAAATGGGTGTTTGAAGAGAAAAGGGTGTCCACACGTACAATGCAGTAACTCTTTTGTTGAAATGATTGCATGTTACCCCACTCCAGCCACATGGGCTTTTGTCTGATTCATTCTAGTTTCTCAACACATTCTTTGTGTCATTGAGTTTTGCCTTGAATTCTAGCAATGCTAAACCTGTCATCCCAATGAAATCCACAAAACTTGAAAAAACTAACAAATTCCATAGCAAAAATTCCTAAAAAAATGCAAAAATATCTGATTAAACTACTATTTTTGCCTTATCAATACAAATCAACAATTACAATTTCACAGTTTTGATATTGATGCCTCTTGCTACCCTATGATTGCACATTAATACCTTATGATCAAATTATAAACCTTCAAAAGAAAATGAAAAACATTAAACTGACTACCATCTCAGACTTATAGAACTTGAAACCCTATATGGTTAATGGTAAGACCTACCATCTCACTCTAGAACTTCAAACACTAAGAACAATATTACAGTCTTGCTATTGATGCTTATTGCTACCTAAGGCTTGTATATATAGACATTATGATTGAAAGATTCATATGTATTCGTAAATAATATTTGTACAATTTTAAACCTTAGAAAGGTTCAGCTTCTGAGGCCTGTTCAATGCCTGTTTGTTGTTACAACTTTAATCTGTTTCAGTATACATTCCACTACTCTGTCTACTGCCTTGCTAAGTCATATTGTGCCTACTTCAGAGCAATTATCTTATTGTATATTTTCCTTCACAAAATTTCATTTCTAAACAAATAGTGAGTTTAACATATGATGTGGTTACCAGTTGGAAGTCTTTAACAACAATCCATGTTTAGTAGGTACGGTGCTACTATATTCTTCATTCTTAGAACATCAAAAGTTCCTTTGTGTCTTGTCAATTCAATGAGCGCAGATACAGTTGTGTGGAAAGTGATTTTGATGAAATGTATCTACAGTGTATGGAACTTTGAAGAATCCATCACAAATGTCTCAAAAAATAAATTATTGAGTATCAATAAGATGGTTATGTCCTAGACATGGTAAGCAGACAAATGCTTGCCTGCTTTAAACCTTAAGATAAATAAAATTAATAAATTAAATCATCCTGTATGTCTTCCAGCATTTTGTTACTTGGTTCTGCATTAATTAGTAGACTTAAGATCTGCAAAATGAAAGCTTGCAATATGATCAGACGTTGTAAACCTATTTTTTTCTCAATCAGCACTAAAACATTTCAAAACCTATATTTTTTTCATATTTTGGTTCTTCCTTTGGGAGTCTGATGTTTGGTCTAGACTGGTTTGGCTGAGACAAAACATTGGGGTTTCTAACCTAACGTTGGCCAGGAATATCTGAATACGATGACATAAACCTATATAAACTTGTGTCTGTCATGAACTTGTACATGTCTTTTCCAACGTTTTATAATTTATATCCATGGAAATAGCTTCATTTGCAAGTTTCTGATAATTTCTTTTGATAAATTAGTTCGTCGAATCCTTCCGCCACCCTCTATTGTCTTGGATGTAGCCCTTGGCATAGCACCAAAAATCTTTTGGGGAAGAAATTTGGCTGAAAAAAAACCTGCTATTTTTTAAATTTAAAGGCATTTTAATAGCATAAAGATATAGAGAGAAACTAAAACTGAGCATTTAGCCCGTGAAATTTTTATCATTTGTGTTCATATCAGGATTTAATCAGGAAAAAAATGGCATAGTTTAGCAAAAGTGAAAAGTTTTGAATCCTGCCATGGGTTCCATATTTTTAGATCTAGTCAGATTCTGGCTTCAAACTTTTAAAGTTGTTTATTGAACTTTGCATTAGAACCTCCAATATTAGGGAAGTTCTACTTCTCTTAATTGTAACTAAAGGATTCTTTAATCACAGATGAGAGTAGAGTAGTCTACTATCATCTGCGAAAACAAAAGTTTAATATTGTCACCTCTGCCTACACCTTCAATTTTTTTTGTCTTACCCAATTGAGTTTAGATTGAAGAATTTTCACAATATTCAAAATATAGATTAAAATAAATTAAAACATTTAAAATATAGATTAAAGCACTAATATTTATACAATTATGTTGCATGACTAATATTAGGTACGTACAGGTATATTTCTGTTTACCCGGTCTATTTGACCCGATAGAAGACTCGGCACCTTAAGTAGATAAAAGGAAGATTCAACCTATCTACTTATCATCATTTTCCTCATATGTATACTCAGAGTGGCAACAGCCCTAGCCACATAGTCAAAATATGCCTCAGAAATACCAAAAGAAAATTCAAAAATTCCTTAAAATGAATTCATATGTTGCCCGAAAAACCCTAATGAAAAAAAATTTGTGGGTAGGTGAAATTAGACATTTTTTTTGTGATTTTATTGCAATTTAAATGAGATTAAACAGCAAATAGATGGTCAAAATCATATTTCTGGAAAAATTGGTGATTTTATGAGGGAAAAAATTGCAACCGGCAGTGATTCCTGATTAATTAGTGATTTTATGAGGGAAAAAACCGTATGCTCTGATGTAATGGTAGTCCTACCACAAGCTTGTTACAGTACCAAGTTGGTACTTGATATTAAATGTTTTAAAATATAATAAAATTTAAATAATAATAAATCTATTTTTCACCTTTACTGTTCATAGGATTGTCCAATAAGGAAACAAATAAATCACATTTATCAAATTATTAAATAAGAAAATTAATTATTAACTATAGTATATTTGTAAAATGAATTTAATACTCAATGTTGATTAGTTAAATAGGCAAAACAAATTGCATCATATGGATGCATAAGTAATCCTGCCAAAGGCAGGAACTAATCATAAACTAGCACTTGCACTTAAGGGAGGTTCAAGGATTATGCCGATAGAAAACTATATGTACATGAGGTTCAAGGATTATGCCGATAGAAAACTATATGTACATGTTAATATGTTAGAGAGTAGGTGTTTGTACATGGGTGCATATGGATGCCATGTGTTGCAAGTTCTAATTGTATGTGGCTAGATTAAACAATTAATAATAAGTGCTAAATAATGGAATGAAATAAACTTAGACAAATCAAGAATTTTTTCTTAAAGAAATTATGTATTATCTGATTTTGAAATATTTGCATATAGATTTAAAACATAAAGCAATCCAAATGAAAAAATAAAACTAAAACTAAAATGGCAATCGGTTTACCACTAAACAGTAACCAAAACTTATTTTTCAGTTTGCAGACATGATTGAATCTTGATTCATATTTTTGTTTGAAGGGTAAATATTTATGTTTCAATTCAGTTTAGGGTAATTTTTTGTGTAGGGTAAATATTTTAGTTTCAATTGAATTTAGGGTTTATAGGTTTTGCAGGAAGATTCAAACTAAATATAAAAACCTAATTTACAAAAATACACTAAATATACTTAAATACAAATTAAAAAAACTAGAAAAGGAAGAAAAGGGAAAAAATAACTCACCTGGACTATTGGATGACTAGAAATCACTCTCTCAAACTTGGAATCTCATTCTGGTTTTGCTCTGGCTGCTAGTGAAAATGAGCTCACAAGCCATATTTTAAAAATTAAATACTTTTATGAAATATGATCATGTTTCATGATCCCAGGCTTGGGATCCCACTACGAAATTGGATCCCACTTTAAATTTAGGCTCGGGATCCTGATCCATAACAGGATACCGTTTTATAAATAATAGGATCCCGTTTTGTTTTCCCTAATTTTTAGTTTTTGACTAAGTCTGAAACTTCCATGAGAAGTGGACTAAACTTCGTGCTTTTACCCTAACTTTATAACTTATGCACCCCTAGTTTTAGAGAACAAAGAAACGATATTGACCCCCTTTAGATAAATATGCTTCAAAACAAAAAGATGGTATCCTATAATGAACAATTTTACATCTATGGAAGCTAGTTTTAAAGTGTTTGGTTACAAAGTATCCTTCATGAATTAGATGTCCTTTGTCCTAGCCCTTGATCATGTTAAATCGAGTTTGATGTCCTCTTTCATGTTGTTCCCTTATTTTTATATAATGAACAATTTTACATCTATTGAAGGTAGCTTTAAAATGTTTGGTTACAAAGTATCCTTCATGAATTATATGTCATTTGTCCTATCCCTTGATCATGTTAAATCAAGTTTGATGTCCTCTTTCATGTTTTTGCCTTGTTTTCCAGGCATGATTGAATCTCAGTTTAGGGTTAATAATTTTGTTTGAAGGGTAAATAGTTTTGTTTCAATTCAGTTTAGGCTAATTTTTTTAGCTTCAATTGAATTTAGGGTTTATATGTTTTGCAGGAAGATTCAAACCAAATATAAAAACCTAATTTACAAAAATACACTAAATATACTTAAATACAAATAAAAAAATACCAAAAAATGAAAAAAAGGGAAAAAATAACTCACCTGGACTGCTGGATGACTAAAAATCACTCTCTCAAACTCGGAATCCCATTCTAGTTTTGCTTTGGCCATTGGTGAAAATGAGCTCACAGGCCATTTTTTAAAAATTAAATACTTTTACGAAACATGATCCTGTTTCATGATCCCAGGCTCAAGATCCCGCTACGGAATGGGATCCCATTTTAAATTTATGCTCGAGATTCTAATCCATAATAGGATACCGTTTTATAAATAATAGGATTCCGTTTTGTTTTGCCTAATTTTGGGTTTTTGACTAAGTCTGAAACTTCCATGAGAAGTGGACTCAACTTCGTGCTTTTACCCTAACTTTATATAAATTAGTGAATGTTCTATCTTTTCCTATCTCCATTTTTTGTAGATACAATATAATTGAGTGGTATACCCAAATGATGGAAAATAACTTATGCACCCCTAATTTTAGAGAACAAAGAAAGGATATTGACCCCCTTTAGATAAATATGCTTCAAAACAAAATGATGGTATCCTATAATGAACAATTTTACATCTATGGAAGCTAGTTTTAAAATGTTTGGTTACAAAGTATCCTTCATGAATTAGATGTCCTTTGTCCTAGCCCTTGATCATGTTAAATCAAGTTTGATGTCGTCTTTCATGTTGTTGCCTTGTTTTCATATAAGGATGAATATATTTTTAAAAAAATATAGAATATATTAGATTTTAATACTTTTATTATATTATTTATTCTAAAATTGATTGTATATATTGGAATTATGCATGACACATAAATTAAGAGTCAACATATTTCTAATATAGTATATAATATATTAACTTTACTCTCTCTCTCTCTCTCTCTCTCTCTCTCTCTCTCTCTCTCTATTCAATCCTTGCAAAATCAAACCAAGTTTAGAATGAATATATGTCCATTACTCCATCTGTCTCTATCTCTCTCTATCCAATCCCTTATTTCTTTCCATATGTCTCCTCTCTCTCTATTGCTCTCTCTTGATTTTTGATTAATTTGTATCAATATCCCCCTCTCTCTCTCTCTCTCTCTCTCTCTCTCTCTCTCTCTCTCTCTCTCTCTACATATATATTTGTATATATTTATTTATCTCATTCTCTATTTTCCCTTCCCTATCTCTCTTTGTTGCTTGTCACTTATCTCTTTCCACTTCTCTAATCCCCTGTCTACAAATACAACATTGTATCCAATTAAGCAAAGAATCTAGCATACCTAATCATAGTCATCCTAGCACATGTGAATCAACTAACAATCATTCTAGAATTTAGGTGCATGTTTGAAGCATGTTGTCTATACCATCAACTTGATAGAAAACCCTTAAGAATGAAGAAAAAAAATGTTGTATAGTAGTCTATGCTTTTCTAATTCACATAGCAAAATCTAGAGAACATCATAGGTTAAGTTTGTAGTTATAGATTAGTGATATCAATCCAATATAGTGTGAAAGGGAATGTTATAGCTTGATCCACATACATGAGTGTCTAGAACATCTACAAATTCCAAGGTGCATCAACTTCACTATCTACATTAACTTAGATTTAGATCAGTGATGTCAATCCAATATAGTGTGAAAGCGAATGTTCAAATTGATCCACATACATGACTATCTAGAACATCTACAAATTCCAAGGTGCATCAACTTCACTATCTACATTAATCAATGCATTAATCAACACCCATCTTGGGATATCATCCTTCATTAATTATTATTTGTGATGTGATTACATTACTACTCAATCCAATCTTCAAATAGACTCTCTCTCTCTCTCTCTCTCTCTCTCTCTCTCTCTCCCCTCTTTGTCTATCTCCATCTCCCACTCTCTATCCCTTGCATAATTCTATAACTATTCTATATAGAAAATATCTATTGTGACTATATCCATAAAGTATATTATATTTGATATGTTGTAAATTATATGTATATTCTATTTTTATATACTTATTATGTAACTATTTATTTACTTTATATTTTAAATCTATATTGTAGATATATGTATTATTATAGATAGATTTAAAATAAAAATTAAATATATAATTATATAAAATAGATATTTATTTTGTAGATATAGGTATTATTATATATTATATTAAATAAATATTGATTTTACATTGTAAATATATATTATAGATATATCCTCACCCCTATTGATGACATTAATAAGTTTGATCATCCTGCGTTCGTCAAAATCCTTTCTTTCCAATTAAATAGGGATATAAGATCTCCAAGTATTTCATGGTTTTAAAGACATTTGAATATTTCAATGTGGGCAATGGTGCATTTTGAATCTCATAATTATGTCAGAGGCATTCCATAGTGGGCATCACATAACCTCATGTCATGAGCATATAAATTTATGTTAAAAATACAACTTAAAATACTCTTAAATAAATAAAATAAAATAACTCTTAAGTGGGCAGTTGGGCGGGTGCCACTCCACAATTTCACGTGTGAAGTGGCCGACTTGATGGGGTTTGGTGAGCTAGAAGCCACATCAAAAATTACATGGTGATAACGGGGCCCTCAAGATTTCATTGCCTTCTCATCATGGGAGTACGGTGGAACCTCAAGACGACACCAACTACAATGATTTTCTTGCAAGAGCCAAAGGTGAGAAGTATGAATGTGGATTTCCCAAGATGGATGATAAGATAGGAAAGATGCCTCGCACTTTGAAAATTTATTTGAAAGGGTGAAGGGTTTTCAATAGGACTACCATTAATCATTTGCAAGAAAGGAAACCTCTAGCCATCAGATTTACTGATATCTACCAGACTAAGTATGAATAGCTAGAACCGAGGTGGGTTAAGAGTTTTTAGGAATTCACATGTATCATACTAAATAAGAACCTAGATATCCAAGCAATAAGGACTATAGAAAGGTTAGGATTTTCTACGATGGAGTTTATAAAATTAGAATCAAAATGGCATAAGCTCCCAATTTGGTGTTCCACCTGATGGTAGAGAACCTAGTATGCGGCAAAATGGACATGCCTATCTACTTAACCGGTAAGTCAAGACAGATAGTTTTCCTGGGCAAAGTCACGGATCAGCATATGAGGACGGTTTTATTGTAGAATGATACCCTTATGATCAGAGCCACCAAGCTCATCCTGGTGTTGGCTTTTATTGAGGATGGGGAATGATACAGAGTTGATTCAGATATTGCCTCATGGTTTCTCACTTCCTTGTTGGATTTCAACATGCCTAAGGAGGAGATAAGCACTTTGACACATAACTTGATCAAGGCAGAGCTGCTTGAAGGGCTAGATGAGGTGTTGGAGCTAGCAATGTATGGTGCAAAATTGCCAAGGCTATGTGACCTAAACAAAATCAATAAGCCTGGGAAGGTAGTGAAATACTTCCCCTTCCTACTGGACTTAAGGGGAGGTGACTTTCTCATCCACAAGATTAGAGCTCTTAAGGGATGCAAGTTCTTAAATAAAATGATGCAGATGATTGCAGTGGAGGGATTTACATGGGTTGCAGAATTTAGGGATTTCATTTACGAGCAAGGTGAAACTTGACATGGTAAATAGCTATTGGTATTTGGTATTTTGTTTAAATATTATCAGTATAGTTGCATGGGATAAGGGTCAATTCTGAAAAGTTTGAAGGGGATTGGGCCAATAGGTTGATAAGTAATTTTAAAACTGTGAAAGATAGCCCTGCATGGCAATTTTGTTTTTATTTTTGTAAACCCTGCGTGGTCATTTTGAATAGCTTGGGGTGATTGGTATAGGATGCATTAGTAAATCAATTGGGTTAGCAGAAATAATACAAAGGAATTCACCTTAGAGGCAACAACAAACTGTAAACTTCTTTTTTGATAATATAATGCAATCTCTCTTACCTAGCCAAAAAAAACTGTAGACATGATATTTCCACAGTCCATGATGATAGTTTAGTGCTTTTGGAATAAACTTTGTGTGCTTTTTTATCTCAATGTTTTGCATTCTCTTCCTTTCCTCTTGATGATGGATCACAGAGTATGATCCGAAATGTTGAGATAAAACAGCACATACAGTTTATTCCAAAAGCACTAAACTAAAAAAGTAACTCTTAAGAAAATTAAAAAATTGTTTAGTAAGCAATGTAAAAATAAATAAAATAATTCTTAAATAGTTCTAAGTAAAATAAAATAACTCTTAAGTAAATAAAAATAACTTCAAATAATTTTTTTAAAAAAACTAAAACTATAAAATTAATTTTTTTAAAAGCAACATATAAATATATAATATTTATTGCACATTTCAAAGTAAAAAAAAAAAATCCTTGTGGTTTTTCAAATATAAAATAAAATAAAATAACTCTTAAGTAAACAAAATAAAATAACTCTTTAAAAATAAAATAATTCCTAAGTAAATAAAAATAAATTAAACAATGTAAATAAAATAAAATAAATCTTAAAAAAATTCTAAAGTAAAATAAATTAACTCTATAAGTAAATAAAATAATTCCTCCCATTTTTTAAATAGATTAGTTAATTGATAACATGTTTCTACCATAAGTTAAAAAAGATATATCACAATAAAATACTAATCACATAAAAACTAAAAACATACTTTTTAAACAATTTTACCATTTATTTTAATACTTATTTAAAACTAACTATTTTATCCAAATTATTTGTTTATTACTCTCCACATTATTTTCTATGTAGACAAAATTCCCTTTCTATAGTATAAACAATAGTTCATTATATGTATCCTCTCTTTAAATTTTCCTTCCACCTATGTGTAGTAAATTGATAAAAAAGAATAGGCACCTCTAGAAGGATATCTCTCAGCATACTTTAGATATATTTTTTAAATATTAAATATAGGTATGCTAGTAGCAGTGGCAAGCCTAATTTTAACTATATTATATAATTATAAGAATTATTATAATTATATAATATAATGTTATAATATATTACATAATAATTATAATTATATATTACATAATAATTATAATTATATATTATATTATATGAAAAATTTATAATATACCTATATTATATTAATTATATAATATAATATATAATTATAATTATATATTGAATCTATATTATAATATTAGGGTTATGGTTTTAATCTAATTAGGGTTATGGTTATGTTCATAAAAATATATACTAAGTGTAATGTTAGCACAACTTGTCATAATTAGAGTTAGAGTTGGGGTTTGAATGAAGATTACGTTCAAAATTACTTTCCTAATTTTAATACTAACCCTAACCCTAATTCCAACCCTTTAATCCAAACACTAATTCAAATCATAATTATAATTGTAACCATAACCCTAACCTTAATCCCAACTCTAATTGTAACCATAACGATAACTCTAATTCTATCCTAAATTTGAGTTGTAACTCTAATCCTAACTCTATCCTAAATTTGAATTGTAATCCTAACCCTAATTGTATCGCTAACCTTAATTCTATGCTTAACCCTAACCCTAATTTTACACTAACCCTAGTTCTAATTCTAGTGTTTTTTTAATATATTTGTCCTAATTATAACTACCCCTAACCCGAATTCTATACCTAAACCTAACCCAAACCCCATTTCTATCCCTAAACCTAATTGTAAACCCAACCCTTTGGTTATATATATGCCCTGATTGTAACTCTAATTTGAACTGTAACCCTAAACCTCATTCTATCGAGAACCTTAATTTTATCCTCAACCCTAACCCTAATTTAACTCTAACCCTAGTTCTAGTTCTATTATTTTTTACTTATATTTTTTCCCTAATTATAACTAAACCTATAACCCTAATTCTATCCCTAAACCTAACCCTAACCCTAATTTTATCTCTAACCCTAATCCTAGCCCTAACCCTAATTCTAATCCTAAGACTAACCCCAACCATAATCCTAATTCTAACCCTAACCCTAACTAAATTTATAACCCCTACCCTAATTATATTCATAACCCTAATTTTGAACTTGGTCATAATTCTATCCCTATCCCTAGCCCTAATTCTAACTCTAACCCTAACCCTAATTCTAACCCCAACCCTAACAATTTGTTTTGTTATAAATATTTTCCCTAGTTGTAACCCTGATTCTAATCATAACCATAACTATCATTCTATCCCAAACCCTATTTCTTTTGTTATCCCTAACTCTATCCCTAATCCTAACCCTAATTCTAACTATAATTATAACCAAACCCATAATTCTATCCCTAAATCTAATTATAAACACAACCCTTTGGTTATATATGCCATGATTGTAACCCTAATTTGAACTATAACCATAAATCTCATTCTATCGGTAACCTTAATTTTATCATTGACCCTAACCCTCATTTAACTCTAACCCTAGTTCTAGTTCTTCTATTTTTTACTTATATATTTCCCCTAATTATAACTAAACCCATAACTCTAATTCTATTCGTAAACATAACCCTAACCTTAAATTTATCCCTAACCCTAATTTTGACCCTAAGACTAACCCCAACCCTAATCCTAATTCTAACGTTAACCTTATTCTAACCCTAACCCTAACTAAATTTCAAACCCCTACTCTAATTATATCCATAACCCTAATTTTGAACATGGTCATAATTCTATCCCTAACCCTAACCCTAATTCTAACTCTAACCCTAACAATTTCTTTTGTTATAAATATTTTCACTAGTTGTAAACCTAATTCTAAACATAACCCTAAGTACAATTCTAACCCTAACCCTAATGCTAACTATATTATAACCAAACCCATAATTATATACCTAAACCTAATTGTAAGCTCAACCCTTTGGTTATATATGCGCTGATTGTAAACCAAATTTGAACTGTAATCCTAAAGCTCATTCTATCAGTAACCTTAATTTTATCCTTAACCCTAACCCTAATTTTGAACCTGGTCATAATTCTATCCATAACCCTAACCCTAATTCTAACTCTAATGCTAATAATTTCTTTTGTTATAAATATTTTCCCTAGTTGTAAACCTAATTATAATCATAACCCTAACTATAATTCTATCCCAAACCCTATTTCTTTCACTATCCCTATTTCTATCCCTAACCCTTACCTAATTCTTACTATAATTATAACTAAACCCATAATTCTCTCCCTAAACCTAATTGTAAACCCAACCCTTTGGTTATATATATGCCTTGATTGTAACCCTAATTTGAACTGTAACCTTATTTTAGTGCATTATCATCTCTTTTGTGTCATTTTTTTTAACTATGGCTTGTACCATTCTATTACTGCTTTATTTTTAAAGAGTTTGCATAATATTTTGAATCCTTACTCTTTTGAATATATAGACCCTTGCACAACATTTGTAATACTTGCATTGAATGGATAAATGAATAGTTGTGTACCACTTTCTTCACATCATTCTTATAGCTTGTGCCATTTTTAGAAGCAACACCTCCTTTCTTCAATAGGTGTGCTATAGTTAGGTCTCAAGTATTATCATTAAATTAGTCTAGGCTTATTGTACATGATTTAATTTATGCATCTTTAAGAGGTACAAAAGGTTTCAAAGATAAGAAAATAATGATATTAGTAACTTACATGCATTAATTATGATTTGATATTTTTACATTGTGAAGATTTGATTTGTAGGAATATTTGGTTTTCCATAAAATTGATTTTCTATGACCTTAAAATGGTTTAATGGTGAGTAAGAAAGTTGTATTTTTACATCATATTCATATTATATATTTACTAATACTTTAAATCACTACCTAAAATACAAATAACATTTTTCCAAACAAATTATTATTACTTTAATATTGTTTATTACCATTTTCACTCACCAACATACAATTTATATAATTAAAATATTATTTTAAAAATAAAACTAATTAATAATAATTGAGTTACTTTATATATTTAACTATTTTTAGATATATCATGCATCTACTTTTGAAAAAATGCACTTAGTATGATAATGGTTTTAACTTTTTTGTATTTGAATTTAAATGTTAAGAAAAACATTTTAAGTGAAGAAAAGCTTTATTAATAAGAATAGTATTGAGATAGTTTAAAAAATTATATATTTAGTTAAAACTAGATTGGATGAACTTTTTGCTTATGTAGACAAATGTTTGATCAATATTAAGGATAGCTACTAACTTTGTTTGTAGAAGTTTTACTAAATTGTGACAACTCTGTGGTAGTTAATATGCTGAAGCATATGAGTATGATTGCCCCATATGCACAAAATGGATTTGTTGAAAGAGATTTTTATTTGATTTAATTTCTCATTAAAAACAATAAATGAATATTTCATATAACCAAATTCTTTATATTAATATAACATGATGTAAAAAAAAAAAAATAATAGATAGATAGATTGTTGAACTTGTCATTATATGTGTCTCTTGCATTAAGCCCAATAAGTCTTGTTTCATATAACTCTTGCTACAAAAGAAACTTGTTGTGCAACTTTTCTAGCTAGTCCTAGTTTATTTGTTGGTCTTTATTGAATTTGTGAGAAAGAAGAATCTATTACTAATGTGTTCTTTGATTGCACTCAGGCCAATAATATGTGAAAAACGTTTTGTTGGCATCATCATACCTCTGCAGTGCACCATCACATGAAAGCAAGAATATCAATACTTTATAGAGATTAAGTCAAGAAAAGATAAGAAAATGAATGATAATATACTAGAAATGTGTTGGTGGTGGATGTCACATCCACAAAACACATAAAACATAAAACATAAAACACAAAATACAGAAACATATGATCACATAAACACAAATTTAATCCTCAACTCTGTGCTGCTGCACATTTCATTATATCAGAACATAATTACATTACAAACACCGAATGCTGTTGCATTCATGATCACTTGATCATTACCTGCTTAATCACTTCACTTAACTCTGTTACATCATGCCTCTTTTATAGAGGGCTTTGGTACATGCCTAGATTCTTCCAATCTTTCTTGACTCATCTAGAAACATATCCTCTAGAACCTTTCTTATCTAGAACATTCTCTTCTTTCTAAAAACCTTTGCCTTTCTAGACTCCTTTAGAAACTTTCTATTTTCTTCTTTTGTCTTTTTGTCTTTTTGTCATTTTCTCTTTTAATTTTGTTTGTGGAAGAAATTACTTTCCAACACTCCCCCTTAATTTTGACCACAAGTTTATTATTTCAAATCTTTCTAGTCTTCTGAGTCTGTGGACTCGATGCCTTTAAATTTTCTTCAAGATCTACTGATCTCCAGATCTCACCCACTGCTGCTCCAGTCCATCAAATTTTTAGAACTTCAAAATGGAAGTCCTCTGGCTATCTGTAGCTTTCAACTTTGCACAATGTGTCAAACTTTCAAACTTTGATTGATTGCCATCCTTGACAAATGAACATCTGCACTTGAACACCTTTTTCAACATGCCTGTAATTTGTTGCCAACTCGATCCAGAAAGAAATCCACAATCCATTTTTATGCATTCTGTCATATTTTTCAATTCTCTTTGCCAACACATCTTATCACTATGATTTCTCAATCCACATATGCTACATGGATGCAAATCCCAACACATCTCCTTACTATGCCCTTGCTTATGACAATGAAAACATTGCACATTCTTCTTTTCATGAACCAACTTATTCGCACTTGTATTGCCTGTAACATAATCTATTTTTCCATATCCAAGACCTGTGTACTTTGGCCTCACTATCGGCTCAATGGGCTCCTTCATTCCTTGCCCATTCTTGCCTAGTCCTTGTCCTTTATATCCCATCTTCTTCATCATCTTGAAACCAACATTCTCTTCATTACAATGATTTTTAGATTCAAACAACTTGTCATTTTCATCAATATCACAACATGCAAATTTTGTTGTTCCAACTTCCTTACACTCTTCAACCTTGCACTCTTTCTCTAAACAAGCTTCAACTACATCACATAAATCACTTGTATCACATGAGACATCACAAACCAATGGTTTTGTCCTCAAACATTCATTCTCTTCTTTCAACTTTGATATTTCATCTTTCAACCTTGACATCTCATCTTTTTGTAAACTGTTCTCCTCTTCCAATTTCTTATTATTTTCTTCTAATTCTTTATTCCTCTATTTAATCTCATCAAACAATTTCAATCTTTCTTTTAACTCTTCTTGAACATTAATTAATTCAATTTTAAGATCAGAAATTTTTATCTCATGTCCTATTTTCTCTATTGAAACCTGCTTTAAATCCCTTAATAATTCCTTTCTTTTCTTTTCCCAATCATCTCTTTCTTTTTGGAAATCATTTTCTATCTTCTCTCTTTTAGCTTTTCCCATTGAAAATAAATGATTAACTTACCTCAGACTATTGCCCTTTGTTGTAATTGTTGATTTCTTCTTCGTTTAGCGGCTTCGTGTGCCTCACTTCACCTTTGACTGCAAACTATCTTCAGACTTTCTGCCTGATACAAACCCTTGACAATCTCTGGACTTTGCTTTTGATGACTTCAATGCTTTTCTGTGGCTTCAAACAGCGAACGTTTGTCCTGCAAACTTGCGCATATGATCTCCTAGGGCAGCTTTCTCCTTCACACAAACCTGGATAATCTTCACCAATACCAATGGCTTTATTAGCTATGGTCTCCTCTTAGCAGTTGCAATCTGTGGCTTTTTATCTTTTTGTGTTTCCCATGCTTTACTCTGGGCTGCGGCCTCAACATCTCTGATTTTGGCAATGATCGATATCTTCTTTCTTTAACGGTTAACAACCCTAAATATCTTGGATAGCTGCGACCATTTACTAGACTGGGGCTTTGATTTCTTTCTATACACAGTGGCCTTTATGCCTCCTAATTTTTTGACTTCTCCTAGCACTTTGCAATACAAATATTGCGGCCCGATCTTCTTCTCCCCTCGGATGATTCCTTTATTGGCAGCTTCAAAAATGACTATAATTTCTACACTCTTTTTTAGTGGCTTATTATAAACCCTAACCACTCACCTTAATCTCTTGCAATCTCCAGGAATCTCTCTACAACTATTTCTCTTTTCAGAAGTTAACAAAATAATCAAATTATTCTTACCTCAGATCTGCAACTTGCCCAAATAATCAAATAATCAAATAATCAAATTATTCTTACTTTAGATTCTTTAGATATTTATATTGGGCCCATATGAGAAAGTAGGTCATGTACATTTGTTGGTTATCTAGATGGTGAAAAATGATATAGGCTCCTTCATCTAGATACTCATGAGCTATTTACTGATAGGAGTATTAGTTTGATTAATTCTCTTCAAGTACAAATCTTGACACTTATCCTTCTTCCATCGCTTGGGGTATAGTTTAGATTGATAACAATTCCTTAGATGAGGTAGATCCATCTGAGCATAGGTCTAATGATGGGGATTCTTCTTCCTCTACTACAAATAATGAGGATCATCATCCCTCCTCTCCTAGCCATCATTCTAAGGATGTAGAATCTCCTCCTAACTCTAACATTTTTGATCCACTTTGGGTTAGACAAACTTCGCAATCTATAAGTGACTAGGTAAGGGATCCTTTAAACACTAGGTAGACCTGGTCATAGTTCCAAGAACCACCTTATATTTTCATCACCTCCACCTCTAATCCATAGTATTTTTGGGAGACATTAGGCAATCTTGAATGGGAAGAAAAAATGTAGGAGAAATACAGTTCCTTGATGAGGTATCATACTTGGGATTTAGTCCCTCTTCCCAAGGGAAGAAAACTAGTTCTATGTAAGTGGATATATTAGACCAAATTTGTAGAAAATGAGTTCAATAACAAGTTCAAGGATCGATCAGATACTAAGGGATTTTCACAAGTTCATAGCATTAACTACACTAAGACCTTTGCACCTATAATGAAGATGAATTCAATCTAACTCATCTATGCTATTGTTGCAACACATCAATGAAAAGTTAATCAAATTGACATGAAGAGTGCCTTTCTTCATGGTGATCTCAAGGAGTACATATACATGGAGAAGCCATAGGGTTTTACAAGATTCTTCATTTTTTTGTCATCTCAAGAAATCTATTTATCACCTAAAATGGGCCCCTCGAGCCTAGTATTCCAAAATGGATTCCTTCCTTCTCACAATTTGATTAACTCATTCCCACTCTAATGCAAACATCTATATCTTATGGCATGATGAGCCTCTTTTACTCTTGGTTTTGTATTTGACAACCTATTGATCACAGGGAGTTTATCATCTTCCATTACGATAGTGAAAACTACCCTTTAAGAGAGATGTTCAAGGACCGACTTTGGGTTGTTTTGTCACGTCTTAAAATTTCTAAACTCTTTGAATTCAATTATATTTTGAATTATTAGATATTTAAATGTGATTATGTTATTCCAAGGTAATTTTTTTATGAATAAAAAGTGAGATATTATCATTCTCTTCATGTACACAAATAGAAAGTTACTAAATGATGAACTCTGATGCTTATGTGATGCTTCGGCTATGGATTTTTGGTTACTAACCTATTAATCAGAAATTGAGTTTGAATGAGTGCAGGTATGTGTCGAAGGCAAGGGCTTGGTTAAGGTAGAGGTGATCTAGCTGCCTGCAAGAATTGGATGGAGAAAAACTTAATGCATGCATACACAAGCATGTAGCTCATACGGCATCTTACATTTGATTTGATTGAGGTGGTGTAATTCATTCTAATGGAATGATCTTTGTTGAGTTTTAATGCAAAATGGTGGTGTGTTTGATGAAAATAGCTAAGTAGCCTTTGTTAGAGACATTTCTTTTAATGTATGAGATTTTTATGTTTCTTTAAAAGGTATAATTATATGAGTGGATTATTATATTTAATAGGAAAAAAATATTCTTTTGATATAATGTGATAAATTGCAATTAAAATTGTATATTCTCTTTTATTTAAATTTTATATGTGAAGATAAAATTTTTTTTCTAAGATAATATTAAAGTTTTAAATCAATAAAAGAAAGCAAAAAAAAGAAGGATCTACATGCAAAAATCAAAAAGACAAAAAGAAAAGGCTATAGAAAATAGAAACAAGCTAAAATTAAAAGAAAGAAAGAAAAGCTTAAAAGAGGATGTGCCTTGAGATGAAAACACAGAAAGCAAACATAGAACTCCAAGGGAGACACACCATTGAACAGAGCAAAATAGAGAAAGTAGAAATAGAAAACAAGGAGCAGCGGTAGGAGCACAAGAAGAGTCATTTACCAATGTTGGATCAGGTACCTAGCTTCCAATCTAATCCTTTTTCTAGTTTAATTGTTCTCTATAAATCAACTTCTTTCATTTTATTATGATAGACCTTTTCCATTTTATGGAGCTTGTATGTTTTAACAAATCATGGTGCATGCTACTATTCGGCCTTCTCTTTCTTTGTTTGTTTTAAGCACCTTGACTAAACACAGCCTAATTGGCCTACTTAAAAACCTCAATCTACCTTATACCTAAGGTGAGAGGCTCGATTCATAGTTTGTATCACCTTTGGAAACTTAGCTCGCGGTCATTCATGACAGCAATTATCATGTGTAGGAGTCAACAACATGTGCAGCAGCCTTTCTTGACATATTTGTAATGCCCATTGGGCTCATTAAACATTGTAGTTGTATTTCTTGACTTTGTTGTTTGCATTTAGTTTTCTGGTTGTGTGTCATAACTCACTTGTCTTTGTGAAACTTTATATATTGATGCCTTGCATCTTCATCTCTAAGGTAATTTAGGGCTTTTGTATTTTGCTTGTTTTGTGATCAGCAGATCATTTTGTTTGTTTGTTTTGCCTTCATTTGGTATCAGAGCCATCTGGTTCAGAGATCTTGATCCAAAGTCCAATGGAGATCATTTTCTTTTTTTGGCTCCATTAACGAATGTTTCTGAGTATAGATATATAGGAGGACTGCGTACAATCTGCTGATAGAAGAGGTGTTTGAAGTGATGCAGAAATATTGTTGTGTGAAGAAAACCAAGTGGTAGAACATGTGAAAAAGTGACTATTTGAAAGTTTAAATTTCTATGTAAAAGAGGCGTGTAGACCAGCGGTGGAAAGAGAAGCCATGAAGACTTTGTGCACAGAGAAAGGTGTGAAAGTTTTCAAATATCTTTACGTGTTGTGCAAAGCTGTGCAGGCTATGAAAAGAGAAAGGCTGGATGAAATTTTTCTCCCAAATACTTTGTTTTAATCCTCTTCTAGAGCTGACTTCTTGCACATCCTATTTTTTTAAGAGTTTAAAGCTTTTTAAGAGCCACGTGAAAGCATCACAAAATTTATTTCTATGTAAAAGTTTTTTTAACCTTTAAAAAGGTGAAAGTAAAAGCTTTAATAAGATATGTAAAAGTTTTTACTTTATTAAAAAAAAGTGAAAAAGTAAAAGTTTGAAGAAAAATTGTATTTTTAAGTTTTAAAAAAGGTATTAAATATTTATGTTGCCCTTTTTAATTATTAACAAAAGAAGTGCATAGAAAGGTTGGTTAGTAGTGATATGTTTATCATTGGAATTTGTTTTTTTAGGGGTTATAAGTTCAAAACCCTTCAAGGTGTAATCATTTTGTAAAATGATAAATGAATCATTTGTAATTAAATGCATTATCAGTTGAATCTAACACTTATACACCAAAAAAATATAATATAAAGATCATTTTTTGGTGTGGTCCTATTTGAAAGGACAATGAGAGTATCTATTTGCAGAGATCTCTCAGGGATTTTTTTGTGTTGAGACTTTGGGATATTGTGCACATTTCTCTTATGGAAAATATGGCAGGAAATGTTATATCTAATACATTAATTCCTGTGTTTGAAAGAGACAACTTTACATATTGGTGTACTAGGATGCAAACCCTACTCAAATCCAAAAATTTGTAGGAAATTGTTCAAGTAGGGTAGTAGAACTAGATACAACTGCATTCAATGCATTAAATGATTAACAGATAAGAGACTACAAAGCAAATGTAAAGAAGGATTGTGAAGCCTTATTTCTTATTGAAGATGCAATTAATCAAGCAATTTTTCCTAGGATAAGTGGTGCTAGTAATTCTAAGAAAGCATGGCAAATTCTCAATAATGCTTATCAAGGAGCACAAACTACAAAATTATAGATAATGAGAAATTTTTTTGAAAATGTGAAAATGGTCGATAGTGAAAGTATGAATGCTTTTCTAACAAAGATAGAAGGCCTAGTTAGTCAAATAAAAGTTCTAGGAGAAACTGTGGATGACAAGCATGTTATTGAGAAAATATTAAGGAGTTTAGTTCCTAAATTTGATGGTGTGGTTTCCACAATAGAGACTTCTAAAGATCTCACCACTATGCAAATAGATGAACTAAGTGGAATATTGTTAACTACTGAAGAAAGAATGAAAAGTAATGAAGAAGGTCTAGAACAAGCATTTTCCTCTAAAGCAAGCATAAGAGGTAAAAGCAACACATTTTTCAGGAATCAAAATAAAAATGAATACAAAGGTGAATCTAGCAATTCTAGAGGAAGATGTAATAGTTTCAAAGAAAGAAGTAGCAACTTTAAAGGAGCATGAAGAGGAAAAGGTAGAAATAATGGGGGAGATAAAAAGAATGTCTAATGCTTTCATTGCAACAAGTTTGGACACTATGCATTAGAATGTTGGAGTAAACAAGGTGAAGCAGAAAAGAGAAATGCTCACAATACTGTTGAAGATAAAAAAATTTGTTTATTTCTTGTTTTAATGCAAATGTCAACGAGAATAATGCATGGTACATTGATTTTGGATGTTCATCACATATGACATCTAAAGAAAATTTGTTTATCTATTTGGATGAAAACCATTATAGTATAGTGGTATTAGGAGATAATCAATCTCATGGAACCAGAGGCAAGGGTACTATTGCAGTTGTAATAGAATATGGTGAGGTAAAACACATCAATGAAACATTGTTAGTTCCATCCCTCAAAAAGAATGTGTTGTCCATTGGACAAATGTTAGAGAAAAATTATCAGGTGACCTTTGATTAAAAAGAGTGCATAATAAGAGACAAGTTACAAAGAAATGTAGTTGTTGCAAGAGCAAAGATGACAGGTGATAGGATGTTTCCTCTCCATTTCACCCGTGGAAACCAAGCATTAAGGTCTAGTGAAATGAATGAAAGTAGAATTTGGCATCAAAGATATGGCCACCTCAGCTTTAGTGGGCTAATTTTACTCAAGAGATTAAAAATGGTTGAGGGTCTACCTTTCATTGAAAATACAAAAGAAGTGTGTGAAGAATGTATTGTTGGAAAACAACACAGAGTTAGCTTTCCAATTTGTAAATCCAGTAGAGCTAAGCATCATCTTGAGATAATCCATACAGATTTGTGTGGTCCTATGGAAACACCTTCTTTGAATAAATCAAAGTATTTTCTAGCCTTTATTGATGATTACTCAAGAAAAAATTAGGTATATTGTTTGGTTTCAAAATTAAAAGTGTTTGACAAACTTGTAGAATTCAAGAGGTTGGTTGAAAAACAAAGTGGTAAGTACATCAAGGTGATAAGGTCAGATAATGGAGGTGAGTACAAATCAAATCAGTTTCTAGATTTCTACAGAAATCATGGAATCAAGAGAGAGTTCACTACTTCCTACACTCCACAACAAAATGGACTTGTTGAAATAAATAATAGGACCATTGTTGAAATGGCAAGGAGTATGATGAAAGAGAAGAAGTTAGAAAAGATGTTTTGGGTAGAAACAGTTTGCACAACTATATATCTTCTCCATAGGAGTCCTACAAAAGAAGTTAAGGGGATGAGTCTTGAACAAGCATAGTCTGGGGTAAAGCCAAGTGTTCAACATTTGAGAGTATTTGGGTGTGTTGCTTATGCACACATACCAAAGGAAAAAAGGTCTAAACTAGATGATAAAGGCCTAAAATGTATTTTTATTAGGTATGGATCAAAAAATAAAGCATATAGATTGTATAACCCAATAGGAAAGAAGCTTGTTATAAGTAGAGATGTGGTATTCAATGAAGCAACAGAATATACTAAGGAAAATGAAACAAAGGGAAAAGAAATAATGACTGATGAAGTTGAAGAAGGAGAAGAAGCAAAAGAAAATGAACGCGAGTCTTCTAGTATAGGAACAAGAAAGTATCAAAAATATCAAAGGAGGATAGAAAAAATCATCCATTAACTCTTATGTTGGATTCAAATTTAGAGAAAATGACAACAAGATCACAAGCAAAAGTGAATTATGCCTTGATGACTCAAATCATGGAAAGTAATGAGCCACAAACATTTGAACAAGCTCAAGAAAAAGAAGAGTGGGTTGAAGCAATGAATAGTGAGATAGAAACAATTGAAAGGAATGACACATGGGATTTGGTTCAGGTACCTCTTGGTAAGGAAATTATTGGTACAAGATGGGTGTATAAAACTAAGTATAAATTTGATGGAAGTATTGATAAACACAAGGCTAGATTGGTAGCCAAGGGATACACTCAATAGGAAGGTATTGATTACATTGAAACATTTACACCTGTAGCATGAATGGATACTATAAGATTAGTTTTGGCTTTGGCAACTCAGTAGAGTTGGATAGTTTATCAAATGGATGTAAAGAGTGCTTTTTTGAATGGATATATTGATGAGGAAGTGTATGTTTCTCAACCTAGAGGTTTTGAAATACCTTCTAAAGAACATTATATTTACAGATTACGGAAGGCCTTGTATGGTCTTAAGAAGGCACCAAGAGCATGGTATTCGAGGATAGACTCATACCTACAATAGAAAGGTTTCTTAAGAAGTCAATCAGATCCAAATCTTTATATTAGGATCTTGGCTAAGGATATTGTTTTCTTAGTTTTCTATGTTGATGATCTTATTTACACTGGGAACAATTCAACTTTATTTGCAGAGTTTAGAGCAGCTATGGTTGCTGAATTTGAGATGATAGATTTGGGACAAATGCACTATTTTCTTGGTATAGAAGTATGAAAAAACAAAGGTGAATTATTCAAGAATCAAAAAATGGCTCTAAAGCTAAAATCTCAAAGGTATGTCCTATTCCAAAATGAGCTCATGTGGAGAAATCATGAAGGAATATTTCTCAAATGTTTGAATCAAGAGCAAGTTGAAGCTGCAATGAGTGAGTGTCACCATGGTGTTTGTGGGGGACACTTCGAAGCTAAAACCATTGCCCATAAAATCCTTAGGGTTGGGTACCAAGTGGCCTACTTTATTCAAAGATGTGGCATAGAAGATAAGGAAATGTGATGCTTGCCAACAATTTTCTGGCAAGATGAAATTTTGTAGAGCATTACCCCTTTTACCTCTTGTTGTTGATGCACCTTTTGAACAGTGGGGAATCGATTTTATTATGGAAATTCAAGAGAAGTCTAGCAATGGATTTAGGTGGATTCTTGTGGCCACTAATTACTTCACCAAGTGGGTAGAAGCAATTCCCACTCATAATGCAACTTCCAAAGTGGTTATTGATTTCATAGTTAGTAATATAATCACTAGATTTGGAGTGCCAGCTAGGATTTTGGTAGATAATGCCACGTGTTTCAGGTCTCAATAAATGTTGGACATGTGTTCTATGTTTGGTATAAATCTTGTGCATTCATCCCCTTATCATCCCCAAGGTAATGGATAGGTTGAATCTAGTAATAAAAGCCTAATGAAGATTATAAAAAGGACATTGGATTAGCATAAGAAAAGATGGGATGATAAATTGAAGTGTGATCTATGGGCTAATAGGATTACCTTCAAAAGATCCATTGGAAGGAACCCATTTGAGCTGGTGTATGGAGCAGAGGTAAAGATGTCAATCAACATGGAACTACTAGTCTACCAACTGCTACATGATATAGAAGAGGATCAGTATGATGCAATGTCCCAGAGGATATTGCAGTTGACTGAATTAGAAGAATAGAGGATAGCTGGACATGATAAAATGTTGAATCATAAGCAGAAAATGAAGCTTTTATTTGATAAGAATATTGTACCAAGAGATTTCTAGGTTGGCGACTTGGTGCTTGATGGAAAATATGAAGATAAGGGGAAACATAGAAAATTTGATCCGTTATGGCTTGGACCATATGAGGTAGCTAAGAAATTGGAGCTCAATGTTTACCATTTGATGACTCTAGAAGGAATGCTCTTGGAGCTGCCCATTCACGGTCAGCATCTGAAGCATTATTTTTCATAGCTAACACTTCCCCTGAATTTTGAATACAATTGATAGTCTTCTTGTGCTCTAATGTTTATGACCATATTTTGTCATGTATATAAGCCTTTGTTGTAAATACATCTATATTTTTTCTCGTTTTGTGTGTTTTGTGCCTTTTTGGTCTACCTAGAGATCTAGATGCTCGCTAACATATTTGCCACACATCCCCAACCAGAGCCACTATTGGGACCTGTAAAATTTTTCTCCCAAACATGCCTTGTTTTGCCCCAAAAAATCTATTAAAAATCCCCACTTTTTCCCTTGCAGTCAAAATCCCTCATATATACTTGATCAGATAGATCTTATATAGGGGTTTTTAGTTCAAAATATTCTAAGCATTGTGTCTTTGTTTTCTTCCTTTGAAAAAATGAACATTTATAGGCCTTTGTCAGCAAATCAAAAAAAGTGTGACCTGGAAAACTAGTTTGGAAGTTTGTCTTTTTACTAATTCGTTGATTATCTGATAAGTCGGCAGGAAAACAAGAAGAATGGTGAAGGAAAGAGAGTCTTTATCAACAAGTTTTGAAGTTCAAGAACCTATTGGTTCTCCGATCAAATAGATCACTGACTGAGTAAAAGTGAAGGGGCTGTGAGAGCTTGAAAGTTTCTAAGGAAAGGAAAAGAAGAAATCAAAAGAATTTTTCTATCAATGAAGGTTTTAGTTCATGAACTTAACAGTTCACCGACAAGGAGTTTTACCGATGGAGGATTCATTGATTGAAGAGAAGGAGAGGAAGGCCTTGGCAAGGGGCAAAAAGTAAGTAAAGAGGGCTATCAAAGGTTTTTTTCTAACAATGAAGGAGATGAAAGAATGATGATGACTTAGGAAAAATGAAAGGGAAAAGGCTTAAGCCTTTTGTGGGCAAATTGGCTGGTTCGTGAACTGTCGATTTAGCCAACAACTATTCACAAGTTCATCATTTCACCAATAGGTCGACCAAGGGGCAAAGAAGACAAAGGAAGTGGCAAGTTCATGATGGGGAGAATTTCCTAATAGAAGAGGAAGAAGATAGACAAAGAAAGGAAGAGTTGGAGCTAGTTTGCAAAATGAAAAATATTGACAAGGTAGAAGGAGGTGATAGAGACGAGGTTTGAAAAGGAGAAAATTTGCTAAAACATAAATAGAGAAAATAATGGAAAGAAAATGAGGCCAAGGTAAAGTGGTTCGTGAAAGTGATATTTCACCAACCAAAGAAGAAGAAAGAAAGAAAGAGTTTGAAAAAGGTGAAAATTCTTGATAAAGGGCAAAACTCATCAAGTTCACGAAAATCAAATTTCACTGACTAAAGGAGAGAGTGAGAAGATAGAGACAAGGCTAGTTCGCAAAAAAAGAAGATTTTCCAATAAGGAACAAAGGAGGTTGAAAATGAAGACTAGGTGCTAAAGCAAAAGAAAAGGAAGATGTCTCCCATGGTTCAAAAAGGTCAAAGTTTGCTGATGAAGGAAGAATAAAGTGGCAAACAAGGAGTTTATAAAAAATGAAAAAGGCCGATAAAGGTGGAAGGATGCCCAGTATGCAGAATGGTATAGTCAGAAATGAGATAGCTTAAAAGGGAAAATTGGACAACACTTTTAAAGTGTTGTAAAGGCTTTAAAATGGTGATTCCTTAAAGCATGCCATGATTGCGAGATTTGTGCAGATAGATTTGTACCCAAAATTTATGATTTTCTAGAATAGTGCCATGCAGGTGGTTGATATAGTGAAATTCTTCAATGCATAGGTACATTTGGAGGACAAAGTAGATAAGTTAGATATTGCAGGTGCTAGGAAAAGGATCATAACCTTCCCTCTTTATTGTTTCAAGTACACAAAAGAGTGTAAATAATCTTCTTCTAACATTTTTAGAGTTGACAGAGAATGGGCAAGTTTCCAAATGTGCATACTTCCGGACATTGCAGTGGGAATGAATTTAATGTGGCATGGGCATACTCATTGACTAAGTGTAGTACTTGGGAATAGACATTGAATTGTAATGTTATATATGCATAATTTTCTGATGCATTAAGGGTTGTCCAGTTGGGCAAATTTTCTTAGCGTGTTTTGAGCTCCAAAAGGTAGATTAGAAAATGTTATTTTTACAATCTTTGTTTAGCATGAAATAGTCATGAAATGTATATAATAATATTTTCAAATCTTTGTACTAGACCACTATTTTTCTCTATTGTTGTAGATGTTCTTTTTAGCAAACTTAATCGTAGTTACAATTTTCTCTTGTCACGTTTAGTTGTGTGAATGTAAGCATTGATTTGAATGAATGTGATAGTTCTTAATCATTTCCAAGGCTTTGTAAATAATCTTTTCAATATTAAATGGGAAAAAATATGGTATGGTGTTGGATTATTAAGCATTTTCAATGATTTGGTACTAATTTTCATGCATTTCATTTATTAAATAGGCAGTTGTACATCTCTTGTAGTTGTTTTTCCTCTGTTGAACATTAGACTCTATAGTCCAATAGATAGGCACTAGTCTGAGTAGCCTTAGATCACCCAATCTCTAAAACAAAACAATACATATATCCTTTAGACACAGTAGTAGTTTTTATGCCTCCTCATTGTGTATGATTGCCTTTATCAGCTATATAGGGGTCTTGTAACAACCAATTGTTCTTAATTTAGTGACAAATTTGGGGCTCAAAAAGTGATTTGGGTTTGGTTTTTCATCTATTTTTAGTTATTCATCTGGTTTGTAATCACTACCTGCTTAGGTATACCCCTTGGAACATCCCTCCGGAGTCTAATATGAGCTCAAAGAGCAAAGGAGTCTACCCACTCCTGTTAGTTGGCCAAAATCACCCATAACTTGTTGATAAACCTCTTTCTATCACCCTGATGATAATCCCTGGCCTAGGTGATTTAGAAATGTTTTACAGTTTTGTGTTGTAGTCATTTTGGGACCCAATAGGGAGTAATCTTACAAAGCATGGATTTAATTGAAATGGAATTTTTAAACTAATCTAGACTTGAAACAATTTTAAACCACATGCATAAATATGTACCATTAACAAGTGAAATCTATGTAGTATCAACATTGTTCTTTGCCATAGTTCCAAAGTTATGTGCCTAATCCACCTCATTTTATTTTCATATATTTATTTATTATAATTATTAAACCTTGACTTGATTTTCAACCAAGACCACAAAACACACCAATATCCAAGATGACCAAACATACCAAAATCCAAAGCCAAATAGTACATGCAAAGGTCTACCACCACCTCATCAAATAGAGTGTGGGTATTTTGTTGCAATAACTATCCTACTCATGCCTTAGTAATGATTATTTGCAAGTTCATAATCTTCCACTGTATCCTTTCTCACCCCATTATTAGGTGTTTGTATACATTTATTTTAATGAACATAGACTTATAGAAAAGAAAATTGAAGATCCTTGGCAATTTTAGAATCTTATGTTGTGCAAAATAATGGGGTTTCAATTTTTTCGTGCTTAATGAAATGGCATCAAATAGATTTTAGCTTTTGTGTTGAAAAAATGAAGAACTGATGCAAATACCTTTTCCTCAAAAGGCAATGCTTTTGTTTATGTTCGCGCTCCCCATCAACTCACCTCAAATATTGCAATTTGATATGGTCACTATGATTTGCTTTCAACCATTTTCCCTTTCGAATAAAAGGAACTATAAATAAAATGAAGTTATGTAGCAGGTGTGAGTGGATTTGGAGGTGGAGGTGGAGGCACTCCCTCTGATCGATCATAGCGTGGCAATTACCTTTCTATGAACTTGGAGGAAAAAATAGTAAAGTTTTTCTAGCGGAAGCAGACAGGCAAGTTGTGAGACAACTTTTTAACGTCAAGAATTTCCTATTGGCTAAATATTCCAAGGGAAAATAAATGAAATATTCATTTCATACATTAATGAATTTGTTCCTCTCTTCTCTTTGTCATTTGTTTAAGGATAACTAGATTGTTATTTTGTGGCATCACTTTTATGTGGGAATTTGCAGTTAGTTTACCAATAAATAGAAAAATTATATTCATTAAATGTGGGAATTTGGAGTTAGATTAGTTTTACATAGGCTTTTTGTAGTAGTATTGTCTTTAATAATACATAGAAAATTAATATAACTTATAACTAACTATTTGTGAATTTAAGTTTATTTTAAAAAATCATATCTAGGGGCATTACTTTTTAAGGATGTGGTCCCATAGAGGGGCTTTAAGAATTATTTTCAAGGGGCTTTAAGAACACAATATATAAAATTTATTAAATAAATTGATAATTGATATTTTAAATAGATCTATATTTATTAAATTTAATATGTATATTAGCACTATATAAAATGTGGAATGCCTCTATAGAAGTGAATAGTGTAGCTAAGAAACACTCCTCTAATGTAACACCTATAGTGGATGCATGAACTAGACCAAAACATGGGTGATTGCAATTTTGACAAAAATGGGGTGTAGATCGTAATGGTGTTGATGTGCACGAGGTGCTAGGAGTGGCACCATCTCCTTCATTCTCTCTAGCACTAACTTCAATTGCCTGGAAGGTAGCTTGATCAATTAAGTTTCTTGAGAGTGTACTCAATTCTCCTAATGTTGACACCACTGCCTATTAGTGAATGGGTGAAACAATAGTGGGAAAAGAAGGAGCAACAATAGGTTGAGGGGCACATGTCAATTTGGATTGACACATGCCCCTGGCCTATGCTATGGCATGCCACCACCAACACCTTGGAATGATTTGATTTCAAAATAATTGGACTTTAAACCCATCTCAAACTGAGCCTATAATTTTCTCAAAAAATATCAAGGCACCTCAAATTTGGCCTCCCAAAATTTTGCTGCTATTTGAAGATGCCTACATCATTTAATTGAAATTCTTTTTTTTTATTTAGAGCAATGGGTTGGTTTGTTGAAGGGTCAACAAAATACAAGGGCTAGGTATGTTTGGAAATATGTAAATCAAGGATCTATCTATACAACATTCCATCTAAATTGAATTTCTTCTTCTCCCTTAATAGATGGAACCTATCTAGATTTACATCAATTGATCTAACAAAATCAACAATGGTTTGCATTGAAGATGCAAACTGTGTAACATGTGGGGGCATATTTGGCTCATTTTGGATAAAATCATTTTTTTATTGTAATGTAGTTATGTTGTCATTTATAATTACTCACAAGTGAGCCTCATCAAATGGAGGGGGTTTTGCATATTTGGGTTTTGGAGGGGGCCATATGGGGTGGGGGCTTTCAAGGGGTTTTGGGTGGGGCATGGTTGGGGGAGTTTTTGGGTGGGGGATTTTCAGGTGGGGGTTTATTTTACAAAACTTGTTCTAATAAAATCTCATAATAAATGGTAATTGATCCATGTATGAGCATTTACCTAAACTAGAGCTATAATTACAAAAAGGAAACATAAATTTAATTACTTGTACATCAAAATGTTAAATGCACAATATTTATACATTTAAAACTTGGACATATATAATATATAGTTAAAAATAATAAATTACAACAATACATTTAAACATTTAAATGCATATCAATACTTATACGTTTAAAACATTTAAACATAACAATACATGTGTTTGAGATATTTATACACCTAAAACTTGCAAATAAATAAATATATGGTTTGAAATACATTTAAACATTTAACTACATAACAATACATGTATTCAAAATATTTATACATTTAAAACTTGCAAATATAAAAATACATGGTTTAAAATAATGCATAACAATTCTATTTAATTCTAATATTTTCTACCTTTGCATTCTTGAATTTCTGGGCTACATTCTAATATGGAACTAGACCCCCATTATTTGAAGAATTTTAAGAGACAAGGGGAATAATCTTAGGTTCAATCATATCTACAAGGATATGTATTTGACAAAATTTTAAAGATGCGGGAGGAATATAAGTTGAGGTATAAATAGCATATCAAAGGTCGTTGTTATATTTCCAAAATCTAATGGCCAATAACTTGCTACATATAGATATGTGGGGTAGAAGAGTATTTAGATCCTACAAGCAAGTTGATGAAAGTATTTGATCGTCTATATAAAAATCCACTACTTCATGAAGTTGAGGTTTATGTTATGCAAGTGTTATGGTGTGCATCAAGCCCTTACTTCAATATATTAGTCAAAAATTTCCTATTGTGCAAATGTATGTGACAAAGGATATTATGAAGGAATAATTTGATTATATTTTAACAAAGGAGGAAAAACTCCTAGGTTGTGCCACCATTATATGCACACATTCTTCTGAGTGATAAAAACTGAGGGAGAAACCCTAAACAACTATTTGGGGATCTTCTTGTACTATCCTCTAAGCTACTCTCAATGTAGCCTATATCTTTGCATGAACCTAAGTATCACAATAGATTCAAGAATTTAGAAGCTCTTGATGGTGATACTCAAAATTTATCTTAGGTCTAAATGATAATTATAATTATCCTCTCACATCTACATGGGATCCCACTTGATAGGATTAACATTATGAAAATGATAGGCACTAATTTTAGTTTATTTAGCTCGAATTATCAAATAATTCTAAAAAATATGCATTCTATGACTAATGTCCAGAATTTAAGAAGATCCCTAATGCTTTAAATGGACCTCAATGTAGAACCCAAATATATTAAAATTTTATAAATTGTACCTCTAGAAAATTACCTACAATGGGAATGAAAGGATAGTTGGTGAGGTACTTCATTGGTCCTTAAATTCTTAATTCTAATTAAAATCCCTTGTGGTTAAAAAAATTCTTAAATGGCCTAAATTGCACTTGACACATGCAGGAATATCCTAGGGAAATTTTATGATAGATTAATGGTAAAAACAAGGGCTAAAAAGATCATGTGTTTATTATTAAATAAATAGTGAATTAGTTAGATGGTTAAAACCTTGAATCTTGATAGTTGTGTCCTTGACAATTCACATTGGTGTTGTCTTTTCTATTAAATCTTTGTGGTCATAGTCTCCAATTGGACAAATCTCACCATAAAACTATTTGTTGTTGGAATTCATAGTGTTCAGAGGTTGACAAAACTTGGTAGTATCATCCTTTTATTGACTATCAAAACTCTAAATAGCATCCTAATAATGATTTTTTTTTTTAAATTGTAATAAAGGATTTCTTTTTTGCATCAAGTAGGGTATCCCAATTGTGCACTCCATGATTTTTGGACAAGCATACGTAATTATTCATCTATAATTTATTTTTTGAGTACTAGATGTGAGTTTCAAATCATAGGACTATTTCAAGTTCACCTAATGTTCAAAAGACCCTTAGGATTTACAAGGTGAATAGCACACCTAATCCTAACATAGATCAAATAAGTCCTAGGATATTCTATTTCAAGGAGACCTTAGTTTTACCCACATCTTCTCTTCTATAAATGTAACAAGATTTTTTAAGCATTTAAGGAGGATGAATTGTTTATAGACCCATACTTGTTCAAGCCTTGTCTACTCAATTTTCCCTCTCTTGTCTTTTTATTTATATATTTAGGGTATCTTTGGTTCATGTGTACACCATCCTTTAAGCCTTCTATAATGTGTAAATGTGGAAGCTATGATTATCATTTTTATCTTTTTTCTATATCTATTGATGAATGGTTAAAACTTCTTTTAAATTATTATAGTCATACTTGAATCTAAATGATGTCAAGCATTAAACTCCATGCTAAAATCTCTATATTAAAATGGAAAAGACTTCTCTTTTGGCACATCACCATTTAATTTCTTCCCTTTTGATCCCAACCAAAATTAGGCCCTACTAGAATGAAGAAGGAACTAGCCTTTCAATCTTAGTAGTCATGCAAGTTTCCTACTTGTAGGACTTCCCTTTGCTAATCTCTCTACATGGCATGGGTGTTGAACAGATTTGAAACACTAACATATGTGGTTATATAATATCTTTAAGTATGAACATAAGGGTTAAAGTAACTATGTTGGTTATAGCCCCATAATTGATTAAGACCCGTTTAATATAGTTGTCATAAACCTAAACTTGTAGATAGAGGGAGGGATTGCCTCATCTAACCATCTCATTATATGAAGTTATTTGTCTAGTAGTGAATGTAAAAACTATATCCTTGGAAGGAAAATTTAGTGGTTGAAGTTCATGGTTAACATTATTAACATGAGGGGTTGGAATCAACTGTGCTAAGTGGCTCATAACCATGGGCTCAAGAAAGGAACTCTATGAATAGCACAATTCTTAATAAGGTCCAACATTTGAGGTAAAGTTAAATCATTAGGTTCACGATGACTAAGGATGGTTTTTCTAGATCCCCAACTGGCATAGATTTCCATATCTATGTTAATTTCTACAAGCCCCAACATGTATCTTGTTTGGGGGAATGTGTACATGGTCGAGGTTGAGGCCTAGGTTCTTCATATTGTGAGTAATAGAATAACTCAATATATTATTCTCATTCACTTTGAAGAAGACATTGAATGGACGTATTATAATCTCTATACGTGGATGTGCCATTCTCCCTAAGATTATGAAATTTACAATATAAGTGAGGATTGTGTTGTGCAGGCAGGATGTCGTGGTTTTTTCTATATTACCTTCACTACTAGTATGAAAGGGAATTCACTTTGAAGTTTTGGCGACATGAATTTTGCATTTTGAACACATTATGTTGGTTTTATGGGATGTTATTTCAAGTTTCTCTCCATATTAATTTAAAATAAAATCTTATGCTTGCCTACCACTTTTAATAGCTACCTAGTCAATGCATAAAGTGATATACATGGATTCATGATTAGTTGGGAAAGGATTTTTTTTAGCGCCTTAACAAATGTTTGCATTTAATGAATGGAGGAATAATTCACAAGGTTATCTTACATCTATGTGGGGAGTAGTGAATAAAGTATAAAGCACCTACCTTCATCAAGTGATGAAGTGGGCAATTGATTCATCAAGGTCTTATCTAGTGTAGAGAAACTCTCTAATGCTAGTGAGCATTGTTTTTGTTTTTGTCTATTTTTTGTTTTCTTTTATTTCGTTTTCTTTTTGTTTTGTTTTATATTCTAAGGTTTAGATATTATATCATAAATTAAATTAAATTTAAATTTAAATAAATCACAAGTTCCTTAAACGGGCTAGAAATATCAATCGACCTTTTGATTGATAGATCGATTAATATTTTGAGTTTCTATTGTATCATAAATTAATTAAATTAACCAAGTTACAAACCCTAAACCCTAGCTTTAGGGTTTACAAATTACAACTTAAATGTCCTAGGGTTTAGAACAAGTTCTAAGGTTTACAATAGGTCCTAGGGTTTTCATTTTTAGTGAATATAGTTTTGTTTAGGGTTTTATGTTTGAAAACTAAATTTAAATTTAGAAACCGGAAAACAATATAAATAAGACATAAAAAACATTTAAACAAGAAAGCCACCTACTTGAAAACACAACAAGTAGATTGTTATGGAGATAGGAGGTCAAAAACAACTGTTAATGAGGTCATCTAATTCAGGTATGTGTTTTGGAGAGATTTTCCCAAGCGGCCTCCTTGTGTGAATAGAGGAAAAAATGAAATCGTTGGGTAGAAAAAAAATGCTTTTTGCAAATGGGTACCTGTTTCTAAATAGGCACCCATTCCCTTTAGAAACACATACATGTCCTTAACTGAGTATGCACTCCTAATGCGTACCCATGTAGGAATGGGATCCCAAATCGTAATAGGTACCCATTCCATACAAGTAGGAATTTAGGTTCGGGTGCCTCTTCCTAAATAGGTCCATGTTTTTTGTGAAACATGTACCTATTCCTGTAGAATATTTTAACCTCGTGAGACTTCCATTAAAAGTGAACTCAACTTCTTACGTCCACTATATTTTTTTGTGTTTGTAGAATATTTAATGCTTATATCAAAAAAGATATTAATTGTACTTTAGTGAAAAGAAATTCTATTGTATTATTTTATGTGTGGTGGAAGAAAATTAATTAAAATTGATTATTCTGCCTATATCACTATTAATGGTCAACAATCTCATACCTTTGGCCTCTTTCATTCAATATGTCAAGGATGTCCTCTTGCACCAGCTCTGTATGTTCTAGCCACAGGAGGCTTTGGATATCTTCTTGCTCATTTTGTATCACACGGGCTTGTTCATGGAATTTCTTTACTTAATTTTTTCAACCAGCTAGTTAATGGCCATTTTGCAGATGACTCATTTTTAACATTACTGGAAGAGGAAACTACAATTAAAAATGCTCTTAGATGTCTTGAGACCTTCTATTTAGCCTTAGGTTCCTATATCCAGTGGCACAAAACTCTATGTTACAAGCAATCAATTCTTCCTATTCCTCATTGGATCCAACAGTATGGCTAGTGTTGCGTTGCTCATGGCAAAATCTTCTGATTTCTAGGCATCCCATTTGCCTTCCAAGGCACCTCTACAAATCTCTGGCAAGCAGTTCTTTCCCGAGTGGAATAGAAACTCGCCTTCTAGATTACTAAGCCACTATCTATGGCTAGCAAATTCCAGGTATGTTCTAAAGTTTTAGCAGCAACCCATGTTTACTACTCTTCTTGTTGGGCTCCTTCCAAAGCCTCCTATGCCAAACTAGAAAAACTTTTGAGGGATTTCCTTTAGACCTCTTCTGAAACTCACCATGGTTTTCACTATGTTGCATGGGAGTTTTGCTGCTTACCTAGAGATTCAGGTGGCCTTGGTCTTCTTCTACCCAGCACCAAGGCACTGCTTTGTGTGTTAAATGGATCATTCATGCTCTCTCTGGTAGTGAGGCATGGAAAATTTTACTCCGACACAATATAGGAATGGGACATCCTATTCACAAGCCTGCATGGAAAGGGATTGGTTTTTCAACAACCCTTGTAATGAGAGAGCCAATGCAAATCTCAGGTACATTTGTGGCTAAGAGCATTTGGAAAGCCTGAGAGAAAGTTAAACCATGGCTCTGCTAGATTAGAGATGGGTTTCGAGATGGTCTCTCATTTAATCAACAGAACATTTGGTGGTCGCCTCTCTTGACCAATAAAGGCTAGCCATTAGCTAAATTCCCTGGCATAAAAGCTCTTAGATTTCATAAAAGAGGTATCCAAACTTTTCAAGATATTTTTCATAGACCCACCATGAGCCTTATGGAATGGGAACCTCTTCAAGTTAAATTTGGCCTTCAAAGGAATGATCAGGCTACCTATGATAGAATTGTCAGTGTTATTCCATCAGAAATGCTTCACAAAGTGGGAATTCACTCCATCAGGCCTTGGTGGAAAGACTAGAAATGGTATCCAGACACACCAATGCATCATTATAAGCCAAGGCTTGCTTACAGGGGGCTCTCACCTCATTTGCCAATGATAGATACACTCAACAAGTGATGGTTGCTTCATAATTCAGTGCCTACTTGGCATAACAGATTTTCCACTGTTTGGTCGACCATCCTTGAGACAAAGCTAGCACATTTTGCCTAGTGCCTTCTATTTCAAGGTTTACCAGTTGGAGCAAGGCTTTTTCATCTTGGGGTTTAGGATCCCCATTGTCCTTTTTTTGGACAAGCTGAGACTTTTCAACATCTCTTATGGTATTGCACCAGAGCTCAGCAATTTTGGTTATGGATTTATGATTTCTTTAGTTCTTTCAGACCAGAGCCTTTACCATGCCAGATAATACTTCTAGATGATTCTCCTAGGTTCCCTACAAAATTTCCTCAGATTTGGCATATTTTCAGGGTGGAGATTCTTTTCACAATTTGGAAAGATCGTAATTCTTGTATATTTTCAGACAATCACATTGGAACAACTGTTTCTCTTTATATTAAAGCTATTATTTGTTCTAATGTTCTTCTGCAGATACAAGTTCAAGCAAACAAAGTGGCTCTTGAGGTTGCTCACTTACAAGAATTGTTGGATCACTGGGGTAATGCTCCTTGCACAGTGGCATGGGTTCCTCCCTCTCCTTCCTCTGTCAGAGCTCATTCACCTTCTCATGGCCACAGGCGAAGGAGTGGCTCTACCAGGGACTCCCGGCCACATTCTCAGCCTCCTCCTAGTCGTGCACCTCACCATCGCAGACGCTCGTCCTCTCCACATAATCGTGGCTGGACAACAGGGCGTCCTGCAGGTCGTACAGGTGACAATGTAGGTTGGCTCTCTGGTGACAATGCAAGTTGGCCTACTGGTGACAATGCAAGTTGGCCTACTGGTTGGCTTGCTCCTAATACTTCCAATCCAACCAACACAGGTTGGGATAGCAACAAAGTTTTTCCGCGCTTAAATTTGGCTATTTCACCAGAGCATCAGGTGCCAAATGCAGAGAATGATGATGGGTGGGCTCCACTAGATGTCATCCCAGACCCCCAAACAATTTGGGGTAACCCAGATGACATGGATCCCCCGTCTACAGGTGTTGCTTTGGCTGCATAAATCTGCATAGCATTATGTTTTTATAATTTCTGTTATGATATTACGGGTGTGTATCCATTGGCATTTTAGAACATTCTGGGTTATGCCCATATGACAAACTATTGTTTGGGGTGCGCCTTTATAACACCCAAACTATTTTTTGTGAAAGTGTTTACTTTTATCTTATGATTAATAGATAATTTAACATTTTCATTAAAAAAAAAAAAACTGTACTACTCCATAGACACACGTCAACCTAGTATAAGTCAGCGGCTGGACTTGGCATAGCCGCCCCACGATCCTTGAGACTTGCCAGAAAGTTAATCCTATGGAACCCACAGTACATTTCTCTATGGAATAAATTTGACGTTTGATATTCTTTGACAATGACAGTCTTATACATATCGCAGGCATTGCTTTGGCAATATTGTCTGTCTCGGCTTTCCTCCGTGCCTTGCTCTCAGACACCAAACAAAACTTTATGCCATACATGCTGCCATTTCATCTAGATATTATAAACATGTTTTCAAGGATTTTTTTTGCTCGATTCAAGTTTATTAATTCTGTGCATAAGTTCTTCTGAAGACTGTGGTGATTGGAAGTAGCAGTCGCATCTACAATATCTGAGAAAATTGCTCTATCCTTTATGCATTGATAGATTTCCATATGCTGTTCCAAAGCACCATCTCATTTCTTTAGAAACTACTCATTCTTCCGCCAGTTCTACAGAGAGTGTAAAATCTATAGCACTGGAAACTTCATCTTCGGCAACGGCAGGGAGGATGCTTTGATAGATGTCCACAACTACAAATCTGACAAAAATCCTCCTTCTAATATGCTTTGATAGATGTCCATACCTTGTTCCAAAGCTCCCATTTTGGCACAGGCAGGGAGGATGCTGGCAAAGGTTGTGGAATTTGGCTTTACACCTGCCAATTGCATTTGCTTGAAAGTTTCTAAAGCCTTTTCAACAAATACATTTTGTGCATATCCTGCAATCATTGCAGTCCTGGAGACCACATTTCTTTGATGGATTCCATACCCTCGAAAGTTTCTTAATCCTTTTCAAGAAATCCATTCAGTGGATATGTTGCAATCATGGCATTTTATGACACCACATTTCTTCTTAAGGCATTTTGTCAAACTGTCCACGTGCCTTGTTTATGCTTCCACATTTCACATACATGTTTAGCAGGGCATTTGCAACTACAACATCTAACTGAATTGCCCCTTCTGCTATGCTTTGATGGATGTCCATACCCTGTTCAAATCTTCTATTTATATCCTGTTCAAATCCTAGTTTCGTACTCCTACAAGCTCTATTGAATAGAAAACGAGTGTTCAATAACAATTTTATACCTCATCTACATGAAGAAATGGTAAATATTTGTTAAAAATGCCCTGACTGCACACACAGTGATCCAAACAGTTAGTAGAATTGGCTGCCGGCATAAGATGAGCCGCTGCAGTTAGCATGGCAGTTTGTCTAGCCATAGAGGGCGGTGCATAAACAAATAGACCAAGCAATGCTAAGTAAAAGGGGAGAAAGCGCCTTTTTAAGTGCTATAGAATCATGGATACATGCCTTGTTAAAGTTGCTTCACCTAGTTGAAGGCATTTTTTAAAGCTAAAAGCTTCCTTCTAAAGATGATACTTTTTAAGCCAAAAGCTTCAATTTAGCGTCATCTTTTAATACATGCTTTATGAAGTGGAGATTTTTTTAAAAGTACGGCTAAATACTTTTTTACGCGATGTCTTTTTCAAAAATTATGTCTTGACGTGTTTATATTGTCTTTTATAAAGCACGTGTATGGAAATATAGAGCTCTAAATTTAATGGTTCTTGGGCCTAAATTTGACAATCAACGCTGCCTGTCAAACATTTTTTTTTGTGATGGTCATCTATTTAAATTTGCCTTTCAAATATTAAAGCTTATTTATTTTAAAATATATATATAAATAAAAATATATATAAGAATAATTACATAAAATTTTTGACAGTTTTGAAATCTTCCCTTTAAAGTGATATAGTCTTCCTAAAATTTTAGTTGTATTTTACAGCTAAAATAACTAAAACGGACATACGGCCATCAAATTTAGGCCCTCATTTTATGATTGTATATATTTACTATAAAATATAATTAAAATTATACCGAGAATATATAACATGAAAGGGTTGATTGTTGATAGATTGTCAACATTCTTATAGAATTGTTTTTTTATATATTTAATTTAAGCATTCATTAGATTTAGATTCAATATATATGAATTTAAGATCATAGTCTATATTGGTATTTTATGATTCTAAGTGTATGATATATTTGTTGTTTATTTTTAAAGTGAACTTTGATAACATAAATAAACAACACACCATTTGACAATTATTTATTCTAATTTAAGAGATTAATCTACTCATAAATCTAGACCAACAAAATAATTACACAAAGAAATGTTCTACAATAACAATAGTATTGATAAAAATTATAGACAATGACATATATTTTAAAAATCTAAAACTATAAAATAACTCTTAAACAAATAAAAATAAAATAATTCCTCGTTAATGGGGTGATAATGTTACACCCAAAAAAGGAGAAGGGAAACAAGGTGAAGTCCTCCGGCAAAGGGATGCGTGAAGCTAAATCTCGATGGCGCCTCAAAGGGAAACTCAGGCAATTCGGGAGCAGGATGCTTGGTTAGAGATGGGCAAGGTAAGACTCTTGGGAAGGCGGCAAAGAAGCTAGCGGATGGGACCAACAATGAAGTGGAGTTCCAAGCACTTATCATTGGTCTCAACCTATGTCGATGTTTACGAGTTAAAAGGGTAGAGGTGGAAGGGGACTCAATGGTAGTTATAAATGCCTTGAGAACCAAGGTTATGTCAAATTGGAAGTTGAAAATGTTGTTGAATGAGGCTCTTGACATATTGGGGTAAGTGCAAAAAGTTGGGGGGCCAAAAAGTGGCAAACATTTTTTCAAAAAAAATTAAGACATAATGCGAGCGCGTTATAACATGTGAGTGCGTTATAATGTGCTCACGTTATGGTTTGGTAATGACAAGCCTAAGGCTCGGCAAAACCAAACCATAACGCGCTCGCGTTATAACGCAAGTGCATTATGTTTAATTATATATATAAAAAGAGCATTTATGTTCATTCGATTTCTTTTATTCTCTCTACACCCGCGGCCTACAAACCCTATGAAGCACACTTGCATTTTTGAAGACCCAATGTGACACCAAAATCTCACTGATTCATCGCCAAAATGCCACCATGACGTCGAGCATGCCAAAGGAGTGACTTTTATTTATTTTTTTGTCTGAATTTGTTTCTAAATAGATAGGTTTGAGTTGATTTTTTATGCAAATTTCCTTAATTGTCAGGAAATGTTAATGCACCTCCTCCTCCTCCTCGTTAAAATCCACAAAATCCTGAACAAGAAATACCTACCGAAGAACAACCTGAACAACAAACTCCTCCATCCATTCCTCGACATGCCCTTGGAACACAAGAAAATCTAATGGGACAAATTGAAAACAATAAAAAAGAAATTGAAGACAATTGCAAGGTTGAAAGATCCTTCAACTTCAACCTTGCATAGATCCACGCTTGCTCAATGTCTTGAATCTATGCTATCAAATGTAGATTCAATTAGCAAGCAAATATCTAGTTCGTCGGATAAGAGGAGAGAGTTTAGAGAGTATTATGCAGACAAGCTATCATATGAAGAAGTGAAAAAGTTACAAATTATAAAATTAGACTTGTGTTTCATTTTCACAAACCCACAAACAAATCAACCTCCACCCATTACATGCAAGAGGTTCCCTATCCATTGGTGCAACAACCAAGCGATAAGGGACAATTTGGGTAGAAGTGGTGGATGGTTTTTAACCATCCTCCATGCAACAATAATGAGGTCCCACAATACTTTTTGAGGAAACTCTAGTGCGAGTTTGTCCTCAATAAAGTGCCAAACTATTTTGATATGTGGAAGTTTTAGGGTAGAGGTGGGGGGTTAGACCAGGGGCACATGCTGACCCACAGCAGCCAGTGAGATAAGTAATCAGCAAACCAGCCCATAAGCATGTGTTTATCCCTTCCATTGTGAAGGAGAGTGTTGAGGTCGAGACACTTCAGTCCATTAGTGCCTTGACCCAGAGCATCATAGAGCATGTCAATCCTGCAGTATAGCGTGGGTTGGGAGATAGTGTGAAGAGCAGGGTTCCACCCCATACTTGTTAGACTTGCGGGTCAACCTTTGGTTATGACCCCATGGATAGTCAAGATGCAAGTACGCAGGCTACATCTGCAGCTGAGCAGATGGTGATGACAGATACCCTCCTGAGTGAGACTTTTGGCCTTGATACTTAAGTAATTATTAGCAAGTTCATTGAATTTAATTTATTAAATTTTATTTTTGAAATGCAAGATTAACTAATTTAGTTTGATGATTTTGATGAAATTTTAGGGTCAGAGCATCGATGCAGTTCTCAATAGTACTCCACCTGCATTTTACACTATGATATCTACTATCGAGGTATGTAACTAGTAAACAATTATAAATATTACATGTGAATAGTATTGTTATATGAATGGTATTCTAGTATCTGATTTTGGATGTTGAATAGGTTAATCTTGGAGATTTCACAGCAACACTTGCCAGTGGTGGTGTAGTTCAAAGCTTCACTAAGGTAATAAAATAAATAGTTTAACTAATGAATTGTACTTATTAGATTTTTTATTTTATATTCATATCATTGATTACATTACATTGCACATCTTTCAAACTCAAAGCATTATGAAACATTGCATTTAATAGCTGGATGTTGATAGATGACAAAATTTCAATTATAATATAGTTAAATTGAAAAAAATGCCTCAAAGAAATGTGCTCTCATGGAATGCAATGATAAGCAGATGAATAGACAAGGACATCACGATGGACCACTTTTCTTTGAGGCATATTATCAAACAACTCACTGCCTTGTCTATTCTACCACATTTTCCATACATGTCTACCAAAGCTTGTTGATCCCCTCCACACTATTCTTTGACAAATTCTCTCTAATAATCTCATCGAATTACCACCAATTAGACCCCAGGACATGACACCAGAGAGGGGCATCAGCCTATGACATCTTATATAGCATATGATTGACTCGAACATTATCTAGGCTTTACGTATTAATCATGGGGGCAACAAGTCACCCCTAACCAAAATCTTCAAATCTACACTAACCCTTTCACCTACAAACTTATGTCAATCCTATTGGCTCAATTTCTTCCATCCCTACATCTATAAGAAAGAGCTATAGTATATCACCAAGAGAGCAAAATCTTCACTGTGATTATGTGTATTATGTGTCTAGTTGTATCATAGTGATGCATTGTTGATAATGAATATCATAGTGTGCTTTATTGTGTGTACTTCCATGTTTAGGTGAACATGTGTGTATGTTAGGAACCATGACTTGCATCACTATTCTAGATTCATAATTGAATAATGTTGTTTTATTTTCAAATGATGCAGGCTATGGAGACAGCTCTTGAAGTTCATAGGGCAATGGAGCATGGTGTGTCCACTACAATTCATAGCTCCATGCCATTGACGAGGGTATGAGGCAGATTAGTAAATTTTAATTTACATTCATTGTTATAGTTGTTTATTTTTGAAAAATAAAATGATTATTGATTTGAAGTTTAATTTCTATCTGGATGGTTTCTATAGGACATGACATCACCATAGCGTAATCTTGCTACTAAGGCAAATGAGGAAGCAGATTATGTGGTAGCGGTAAGTGATTATTTTGTTAAATGTTTCATTTTTTATAACATGTAATTTCTATATATTAATGTCTATACTTTTTATTGTAACAGCTATAGATTCACGAAGAACTAAATAGGAGGAGCAACCCTCAGGTTTCTAGTAGACTACCCTCATACACGTCTCCATCCTCCCGAAGATCAAAGGTTGCTCGTGATCTATTCCCTTCACCACATAGAGGGGAATGAATGCTTATTGGGGTCCTTTGTTGTATGCCTATATGGCATTTGTGGATATAGATTTTTTATTGCATATAGGAGACATTGTATGCCTATATGGCTATTTTGTATATATGTTATACTTATATCAACTGATATTGATGTATGCCTATATGGATATTTGGTTAATACAAATCTTTTTTATTGATGGCATCCATATTTGCATTATAAATCTATGTTTCAATAGATATTTGTAGATGGTTACTTCAAATATTTAAAGTCCAATTGTATTACATAGGATGTTTGTTAATCCAATAAGCTAGCTATTGTTATTCAAGTATCACCTAAACTTCATTTTGGAACTAAAAGATAAAAGTTATATTTAAAATAATAATGAATTATCATGTTGAATAGAAAATATTCATATTCTTTATGAGTTGCTCAATTGAAAATATTCAAATGAGTATGCTGATCCATATTCTTTATGAGTTGTTCAATTGAAAATATTTCTTAATTTCTTGTTATTATACCATATTGGGATGCAAAGAGTATGTTTGTTGTTTTGAATAAGATAGTCAAAATCATATGCTTATGAGCACCTAATGACCATTGTGGTTATTAAATGCAATTCCTCTTGCATATAAGGTGAGGTTATGAGAGTACATTGAGTCTTATCTAATTTTAGTATGCATAATAACATTGGGGCTATAGGCTTCCATAAGTCATCAACAATCAAGGTTCAAGGTTGTTTGTCATTGATGTCAAGGTTGATGCCATGATGTTGATAAGGTGATACAATGATTCAAGGTAGGTGATGGTCAGAAGGTGCATGATGTTCTGAATATGGTTTTCATGATAAGGTCTCTAAGTTCATGTTGATGCTGTATAAAACAAACATGGTTCATATGATTCAAGGTTCATGTTCATGGTGGATGTGGTTTTGTTCATCCAAGGTTTTGTTGTGAATATGGTTTTCATGATAAGGTCTATCTTGGAAGGTTGATATGATGTAAGGTTCAAGTTCATGGTGGATGTGGTTTTGTCCATGCAATAAGAAGTCAGAGAAGACACAAGCTTTCATAATCATAATTCAATGTCATCATCAAGGAGAGTTATATTTATCAAGGGGAGTCATGAGTTTGATTTGAATGTGAATTTGTTCATGTCATAGAACCCTAAGCCTATGATAAGTGTCATACTCTAATGTCTTTCTTCTGATGTCCCTGAGGTCTCTGAAATGTCCTAGATATCTCTTGATGAAAGTTAGAATGTTTAAGTCTTTCTTATTGATAGTTAGGGTTTGCATATTGGGCATTAAACCCTAAAAAGAATCTACTTTTCTTAAGATTTAAAACCCTCAATTGTCTATCATGTGTAAAGTGCACTTTTGTTTTAATTTAATATTGACTTATAATCACAGGTTACTATCACTTAAGTCAACCTACTAAAGGGTCTTTAAGTCATTAGTTCATCGGCCCTTCAACCTAACTCAACTGGCCTCTCTAGTAAACTCTCATAAGCCCAAGTACCAAATCATAATCAAAGGTCATATTTAATTAATATGAGGGAAGAAAAAAGGATTGGAAGGTCAGTATTTAAAAGGAATTTGAAATACAAATAGTCATCTCTATGTAGTTGAATTTGATGGGCATGCCTTTATAAAAGTCTAAAAGATAACTTTATGCAGGATATCATGGTATTTCTAATGTTTGAAGATTGAAGACTAGTTAGTGTTTGTATCTTGGACTATTTTGGCATATTTGGGTGTGAAACAGGACCATGCCTAGCCTAAATGTACCCATCTAGACGTGTTGGAACTGTCAATTTAGCCGCATGAGGAGAAGAACAAAAGTTACACCCCTCTACAACTTTACACTACCTCCTTTTGACAATTTTTGGGGTAGTATAAAACCTTTCACCATGGGTAAACACCTTAGAGATATAAAAAATTGAGAAAAGTTATTGTAGAGTGACCCTATGTGATCATGTTGCCTTAGATGAAATGTCTCTAAGTGACATTGTTTATGAGTAACAGCTCGTCAAAGATTGTTGTCTTTTTGCACTTTGGACTCTTCAGGGATATCGTCGATACAATGTAGCTCAGACTATTTTGGCATGTTTGGGTGAAAAATAGGACCATGCCTAGCCTAAACATACCCATCCAAACACGTTGGAACTATCAATTTGGTTGCATCAGGAGTAGGACACCAAAAATAGAAAAATGCAAAAGTTGCTTTGTGCAACTTGACAACATTGACACTTTTTTGCAACAAGACTCAAAGACTCAAACTGACCCCAAATTATTCAAAGTAACTCAAAAACATATGAAATGGTCTTAGAAGACCTTATTACATACAATTGACTCAATCAAAACAAAATTTCACTTTTTGACCCCTCTTGGAGGCATGACAACCTGGGTGCCCCTGCACCATTAGTGCAACTGAAGTCGATCAAGTTTTCCTATTAAGAAAAAAAGCTTCCCTCAGCTTCAAGAAATATAAATATTCTATACTAACAAGGCCAACCATGTGAAGGTGGAATCTCATGTGCCCTCACCTAAGACCTAAGACACGTGTATTCTAGTAGACATAGGACACCTAAGACACATATTGTATAGTATGTATCTAGATTTTATAGACATGGTAGACCTAAGACACCTAGTCTTTATACCTCATCGTAGTCTAGACTTAAGTCAACTAGACACCTAGATTATAGTTCTACCTAAGACACATATTATGGTAGACCTAGTTGACCACCTAAATTAAATTATAGAAGACACCTACCTAGAAGATACCTAAATCATTCTAGATTATACCTTATTCTAGTCTCTAGATAGGTTGTTGATATATAGTATGTACCTAAGACACCTAGATTATATTAAATACCTTTTTTCTAGTCTCTATCTACCTAGTTGACATATCGTATATACCTAAGACACAATTAGAGACACCTATTATCTAGTTAGAAACCAAGACACCTAGACACACCTATATTTTATACATTACCTAAATTTTATACATTACTCTCAGGATCAACTTCATCCATCACTTAGGTCTAACCCCATGAAGCGTAACATGATGATGTAAAAATGTGTATATGTGTAAAAATGCAGCAGCAAATAAAAAGAGACAAACCTTACAAATTAATGTGCATACTTACAACTCAATGTAACATGAATTTACAAAATCAATATGAATACTTACAAATTAATCCAATGAACCATCTGGGTCTGCTCTACTCTTTATTGTGTCAAGTATTGCCTCATGGTCTGACTCACGTACCTTCCACAAGGTCTTGTTCAAAGGTCTACCCCGATATTGTATCAAATGAACATTGGATGCCACAACAAGGTTTGAGTAATGAAGAATCTTCCAATGCATGTCAAAGTCCTGAAACAGCCAAACATTAACATTCTTATGTGGGTACCTTCTAAGCCATGTTCCAGTAACAACCACTGTGCCTGTAGAGTATTTGATGTTTTCTCCATTTGTAAATGGGGCCTCCAATTTCTTTTTGGCCTCAACACAACGACACAAGTAATAATATGTTCCCTCTTCTTTATCTTCATCTACAACAACTGCATATACATGCCCTACATTGATATGTGTAGCAAATTAGATGAAATTAGTCAACATTACAAAAACACTACAAAGTAATATGACATTAGGAATTTCAAAAACTATACAAATAGATATATTACTTGGTTGAACTAGATCTGATATGTGGTCAAAGTCAACTGATGATTCCATCTATGTTAGTTCCAGTGCCGTCGGGGGCCAATACATGTCAAGTGGGCTAAGATAACCTAATTGCCATTCGTCAACCCACTCCTTTGACTCGCACTCATCCTAGGCTTGAATTGTATAAGAAGAACAAAAGCATTACATCTTTTGCATATGGATACTCCATGAACCTGCAATTGAGCTTCTGAAAGAGTGCATCTCACTTGATCCTATTAGTGTAGAATAGTCCTCATATGGTGCAATGTTAGTATCATCTATCAACCAAAAAAATCTACGAACTGAAGACTTACCTTCATTACCTGGACCCATGCAAGCATTACACCACTCAACGATCAATTTTGCATCTGTCAACTTTCCATTGTCTTTATACATTAACTCTTCTCATGCTATGGCTCTTTTGATACTTGCTCCTGCACCATCATGCTCCCCCTTTCCATGCCCGGCCTCACAAAAGTTCCACATATGCTGAACACCTATAAAATTATGCCTCCTGCTTAGCTAATAGAAATTCTGTGAGTTCTTGAATTGTGATGCATAGTTATCCGACCATATGATATGCTGACTGAACAATATGCCCCTTCTAGCCAAATCATTGTAGAACACTTGAAAGTAACCTTGCATGAACTCCATAGAATGCGTGCGATCATCACTGATATAGAAATGATACTCCCTTATGATCTTTCTGTCATCCTCTGTACTATCATTCACATGAATGAATGTGATGTGCACAAATATAGAAACATGTGTGGAGTTGTAATATTGTGATTGCACCTCATGCTGTGGCTGTAGACTGAAGTTCTCTGCAAAGTCAATGACTGAAACAATTCTACCAACTAGAAATGTGTCCTTGCATAACTTGAATTACAAGTCCAACCATCAAGCTCTATGGGCATGTCTTGCATACTCATACACTATGTTGTCATGAAATATAGGCATAAACTAATATGCTAGAATCTTTTCAATAAATAATTCACACTTCTTTACTTCTTTACCATATTTTGTATTGTATGCCATTGTTTTATACTTGCCAAACTCTACTAGTTTATTTCCAACTGATGTGTTCTTTCCATATGATCACATATTGGCATACATTACAAGCCACCACAATGCTGACATGTGCCATCCAAGCATAATTTCTTGTAGAATATTTGACCTTCCTCTCTTGCATATAAAATTCTTGATATGAAGTCTCTTAAAGATGTTGGTGGGGCACGTATGCTACAACCTTGCAAAACATTGTTAGTATGCAAATCTAAACATATAGACCAATAAACATCAAAATGGTTAGAAAATTTAATATGTAATCTACAACAACAAGTAGTGTGTGTGTGATTTGTTGGAAATAAGGTAGATAACTAAGAGGGGGGGTGAATCATTTATCTCAAATATCTTAACTTTCTTTTCTCCTTTAATAATTAGTGCAACATCAAAACATATAAGCATACATAACCATGAGAGCAGAAATAAAATCAACACACATAACACAAGGATTTTTACATGGAAAACCCTATTAAGGGAAAAACCATAGGGTGACTAACTGAAGATTGTATTCTCTATTAAAAGAATAAGATGTACAAAATGGCACTTGCCAATTAGGGCTCACTGCTTGAGCACACTGCTCACAAGAGGTGCACTGCCTACAAGAGATTCACTATCTACAAAGTTTATAGAAGGTAAACAGGTGTTTGAACTGATGAGAGGCATCCACAAGTGTTGAAGTTTAGTTCTGGTTAGGCTCAATATACTGATCTAATGCACTTCATTCTTCCCCTATTCTAGTGCTACTGCTCTGTCACATACCAGACTTGTATTGTTGATTCCACACTTATCTCTACCTTTCTTCGCACCTTATTTCATCACATCTATACACACACACACCTTCATACTGGAATCCATCTGGTATGTATATCTATACCAAGGATTTTAACAACTTTCTAGTTGGCAACCAGAATACTCAAGATATTTAAAAAATATTGATCTGTCGGCTGAATCCATGCTTGATATGTGATGCGTATCAAAATCATAGACATTGAAGTCATCAATCATGTCGGCCCATATTATATGATCCCTCAAATAGTTTGATCAACATCAATTACTCATCTGGATTGAAGTCTAATACTTTGTCGGTCAGTTCTTCCTCAGTTTGCTCTACCTGTCAGGAACCCAACACTCAGATGCTCATATCTTTTCCATGTTTTATCACCGGATGTTCAATCTCTAGAATATAGTAGTCATGATACTCCTCTTGACTTGTCCAAGTCCATAACTTGTTGAGTTAGACCATCTGATTGATTCGGACCTGATTGTCAGACCTGTTGCATGTTCTATTCTTGTTCACCGGACCAAAACACTCTTCAATCTGACTTCCGGTATAGGCATATTATGTGTTGCGGATGTGTGGGATAGACTTTGTTGCCATCAATGACAACACTCATGAAGCCACATAGTGTCTCTTGCCAACATGATTTATCTTGACATAGAAAGGTTTTAGCATTTCAAAATATCTTTGACAAATTTTTGTTTGAGGATGCTTCTCTAGAAATTTACCAAAAAATTGTGTTTGATTCATATCCAAAAAATGCTTTGGATGTCGCTCATGGTTCTAACTACTGATTATCCTTCTTACCACATCCCTTTGATTTGGAGATACCCTTATGTAATTCTTTGAAAAGTATTGAATTAGTGATCTCAATGCTTCAACAATTGGTTTATCTTTTCATGGTAGTCTCCCTGAGAACGCCCATAATTAATTGGCATTAGTGTCCTCAATTCTGTCTTCCAATGGCTCTTGATAAATTTTTCCTATTAATTCTCAATGGTTGATTCACCTTTCTAATGAGACAAGCTTTTGTCATTTGGCTACTTACTATAGTCGATGTAATCACACACCGTGTTGCATTACTATCTTTTGTACATGAGGTGTTACCCACACTCTCATACACACTCATTAGATTCTTGATAATAGATTTTTCACTTGAAGCCTCTGACGTTCTCAACCCAAGAATCTTCATGATGGACCTATACTTTATACTTTGCCTCATTTCAACAAATAATTGACATCTTGCAGTTTCATTTAACTTTTCAAGGAACAATCTCCAAATCTTATGAGCATATCTTCTACAAGTACATTTTGGAATCTTACCTTCCATTGGCTGCAAAATATTCTCATCAATATCAATCAAATACTTTGGCTTTCTATGCAAAATTCTAGGTGGTGATAGGTTAGGTAAATTCATCTCAACATTAGGAATTTCATCAATATTTAAATGAGATGGGCTAGATGGTATACCTTCGATTGAAGATGGAATAGATGGCATACCTTGAGGTTGAGGTGGGAACGATGGCATACCTCCTTCATCACATGTGATTGATGATGTACTCTCAACTTTAGATACGGTAGATGGTGTCCCTACATGTTGACTTGCAGTAGAGGACATTTCTCCAACTATGGTATTCAAATCTCTCACAGCATGAAGTTTTTGCATTCATTCTCTTTGTGCCGCCAATACCATATCTCTTTTGTGATTGTTGTGGTTCCTCTTTAATTGGCATGTCTTCATTTATCCTGTCCAATTTCCTCTTCTCACGAAGTACCCTCATAGCCGCTGCTTTCTTTTCATTCTTAGCTTCTATCTCTTCCTGTGTTGGTTTAATTCTTGATCATTTCCTCGGCATGACGAAGAATTTGTCTATAGCATGATAAAGAGACCAATATTAGTTCCTAAGAATTGAATCCATACAAATAACTAAAATATGTCATTCAACCCTTCATAGTAAATGTACATACAATCATCATGTAGAAGAGTAAATGTCACTCAACCAGAATAGGCACAAAGCATTATTGTAGCCATACAAAGCATTATTGCACAATGTTATTGCAGCCATACAAAGCATTATGGTACAAAGTTCACTTCAGTCCTAGATGAGGATAAGGTCAGAGGAGAGTCACCTATTGAGGCTACAAGTGAAGAGTACATGGGACTTCATGTTGACTACTTGTTGATAACCATCTAGTCATGAAAGGATATGTGATTGAGATTGTGGGAGACATCATACTAGGGCAATGCCAAACTCAAGTAGATAATTATGTGCATTTTAGAGGCAAATTATTCTAGGTTGAAAACTCATGTTTTTAGGCAATTAAGTTGCATAAGGGTTAGGGTTTGTAGAGAAACTCTTTGGAAGGTGTTTGTAATGCTTGAAAAGGTTGAGGCAGACCCAATTTGACATGTTTTGTGTCTTGGTTTGAAGATTGGAAGCTTGGAGATCAAAAAACCTATAGTGACCTATTTCCACAAGTCTAATTAGGCCTCTTGTCAAGTGGGATAGTCAATTATGGAATGATGAAGGCACTATGACATGTCTTCTTTTGGTGAAAAGTGATGCTTTCATGTAGGGTTTTGATGAAAGAGCATTGTTAAAGTGTGGATGACAATTTAGGAAGCATAGGCAAACATATTATGATGTGTTGGAAGCATTGACCCCTTTCGATTGAGTTGAACCCTACCTCTGCATCACATACCTAGGACTGTCATAAAAATCATTAGACTAATCTCTGTAATTTAGGGTATTGAATGGTATATAGTCGATCAAGGTAACCACCATCTTGTGCTAACAAAGGACAATTAGGAAATTTTGAAATATTGTTGTTTCATGTGCATACAAATCATCATGAATAGGTGCATAAGGAATGTCCTAGCCCAAGATATGTGCATACAAATCATCATGTCATGTGCATACTTGTATGATCTTGGCACCTATTCATTTTTATTTTAACTTGTTAATATGACAAGATAATAGTGGGATTGTATTTTTATTATGTTGTAAGGATTTATTCTTGTATAGTTTGACATCATGGTATGTTAAGGTATGTTTATTACACATAATTATCAAAGAGCCCAAGTGCAGAAAATATACATGGCATCATGTAAGATTGTAGGTTGCTTTCTTGATTGGGAATGTGTCTATTTTAATTAATGTTGACCTTTGAAATGTCTTTTATTATGCATATCATGAACTAATTTAAAACATAGTCTATTATATAAACACAAGATATGTATACATAGTCTTTTATTATGCATACTGGATACAAGTGATATAAACATGTATGATAAAGCATGATAAAGTAATTCAAATAGAATTAAGGAAAATGTAAAGAACATGCATGTAAAGACTTGACATACCTAAAAAATGGAGATTCAAATGGAGAGAGTACCCAATTATGTAGTGTTTTTTCCTTCTTGCATCAAACTCCTCAACAATTTGAGTTTTTCACCACTTGCTTCCTTTTCAATGTTAAATTGAATAACACTCAAATATAATTAGTAACAAAAATACTATTAACCAATCTATAATGTTAAATTCCTAAAATTTAATCACAATTAACATTGCGACACTACAAAAATCAAAACTTGAATAGATATATATCAAATTTGATGTGAAACTATGTTATTTCCTCCTTCTCAAGTTGGCAAAGTAGAAAAGGTGGTCGAAAGATCATGCAAAGGTGGTAGAATGTGTAAAATGTGCATATGAACTTCCCAACAACATGAAAACACTTTTTTTTTGTCAGAACACGTGCATAATCAACATGAAAATAGAGCATGTGGGCCTGGATCATGGCGATCCAAGCCTTTTTGCCATTTCTATAGTAGTACAAAACATGAGCACATTATAACGCACTCACGTTTTCTCCTGTTATAAATTGATCTATAAATATTTGTGCCTATCTCACCTTTGATAGCACCTTTGCAATATCTCACCTCTAGTTCCATTAGCTCATGTTCTATCTCTCACCTCTCTATATCTCACTTATCTCTCCCCCTCACCTCTCTACCTCTCCCCTCTCTATGTCTCTCAATCACTCCTTGTCTACCTCTCCATCCATCCTTAGCCATCTAGGTCTCACTTAACCCTAAAACCTAAAGCCTCAACCCTCAACCCTTAAACCTTAAATCCTAAACCCTATCCCTAAACCCTCAACACTTTACCTTAAACCTTATTCCCTCAACCATAAACCCTAATCCATCAACCCTAAACCCTACACCCTATCACCAAACCTTAATCCCTTAACCCTTAGACCTAAAGCCTCAACCCTCAATCCTTAAACCTTTAACCCTAAACCCTATCCCTAATCCCTATACCCTCAACACTCTACTTTCACCCTAATCCCTTGACCCTAAACCCTATCCCTCAACCCTCAACCCTATCCCTAAACACTCAACCCTCAACGTCAAACACTAATCCCTTAACCCTAATCCCTAAACCCTCAACCCTCATGCCTAATCCCTTAAACACTAAACCCTAATCCCTCGATACTATACATTAAACCTTCAACCCTAAACCCTATCCATAATCCCTCTACCCTCGACACTCTACTTTAACCACAATCCCTCAGCCCTTAACCCTATCCCTAATCCCTCAACCCTCAACATCAAACCCTAATACCTCAACCCTTAACCCTTAAAACTTAAACCCTAAAACCCATCCCTACACCCTTAACACTCAACACTATATCTTAAGCCTTAAACCCTAAACCCTCATCCCTAAAGCCTCAACCCTCAATCCTTAAACCTTCAACCCTAAACCCTATCCCTAATCCCTATACCCTCAACACTCTACTTTAACCCTAATCCATTGACCCTCAACCCTATCCCTAAACACTCAACCCTCAACATCAAACCCTAATCCCTCAACCCTTAACTCTAATCCCTTAACCCTAAACCCTATCCCTAAACCCTCAACACTATACCTTAAACCCTAATCCCTCAACCCTCAACCCTAATCCCTCAACCCTCAACCCTAAACCCTATCCCTAAACCTTAATCCCTCAACCCTCAACCCTAATCCCTCAACCCTCAACCTTAATTCCTCATCCCTGAACCCTAAACACTATCCCTATTCCTAAACCCTCCACGGGCTTGATACTATACCTTAAACCCTAATCCCTTATCCCTAAACCTTCCAATCCTATCCCTAATCCCTATACCCTCAACACTCTACTTTAACCCTAATCCCTTGACCCACAATCTTATCCCTAAACCCTCAACCCTCAATATCAAACCCTAATCCATCAACCCTTAACCCTAGTCCCTCAACCCTAAACCCTCAACACTATACCCCAAACCCTAATCCCTCAACCCTAAACCCTAAACCCTATCCCTAAAGCCTATCTCATTTTATTATATCTTTTCCCTCACCTCTTTATCTCTCACCTTTGTTTCCCCTCACCTCTCTACCTATCTGTAAACCCTAAACCCTATCCATGAACCCTCTACCCTTGACACTGTATGTTAAACCATAATCCCTTAACCCTCAACCCTCAATCATTAAACCTTCAACCCTAAACCCTATCCCTAATGCCTCTACCCTAAACTCTATCCCTATTCCTAAACCCTCAACCCTTAACACTATACCTTAAACCCTAATCCCTTATCCCTAAACCCTAAACCCTATCCCTAAACCCTTAACCCTTAAAACTTAAACCCTAAAACCTATCCCTAAACCCTTGATGCTCAACACTATATCTTAAACCCCAATCCCTTAACCGTTAGCCCTAAAGCCTCAACCCTCAATCGTTAAACCTTTAACCCTAAACCTATCCCTAATCCCTCTACCCTCGACACTCTACTTTAACCCTAATCCCTTGACCATCAACCCTATCCATAAACCCTCAACCCTCAACTCTCAACATTAAACCCTAATCTGTCAACCCTAAACCCTAATCCCTCAATCCTAAACCCTCAACCCTCAACACTATTCCTTAAACCCTAATCCATCAACCCTAAACCCTAATACCTCAACCCTAAACCCTATCCCTAAACCCTCAACCCTCAACACTATTCCTTAAACCCTAATCTCTCAACTCTAAACCCTAATCCCTCAACCCTAAACCCTAAACCCTATCCCTAAACACTCAACTCTCAGTACTATACCTTAAACCTTAATCCCTTAACCCTTAACCCTCAATCCTTAACCCTAATCCCTCATCCGTAAACCGTAAATGCTATCCCTATTCCTAAACCCTGAACCCAAGACACTATACCTTAAACCCTAATCCCTTACCCCTAAACCTTAAACCCTATCCCTTAACCATTAACCCTTAAACCTTAAACGCTAAATCCTATCCCTAAACTCTCAACCTTATATCCTCAACCATATACTTAAGCCCTAATCCCTCAATCATCAACCCTATACCTTAAACCCTTAAGCCTACACCCACAAACCCTAATCCCTAGACCATATAACCTCACCCTTATATCCTAAACCTTGAATATTATGCCTCAACCCTATACTTAAATTAAACCTAAACCATACGTTCTCTCAACCCAAGTCACCCTATGCCTTATATACCCTGAATCCATATCGTAAACCCTAAACCTATTATCCTAAACTCTAATCCCTGCACCTTACACACTTAATCTTATACACTCAACAACCTGAATATTAACCCTCAACTGTAACCCTCAACCCTCTAATCTTTACCCTCTACCCTCTACCTATCACTTAAGCCCTAATCCATCAACCCTCAACCCTCAAAACTATACAAGCTCAGGTCCTTATATACCCTAAATCCAAAACACTTACATACATACATATATACATGCATACATACAAATATACATACATACATACAAACACGCATACATACATGTACATACATACAAGCATGCATACATGTACATGCATACATACATATATACATCAATGAAACATACTTATGAAACTTGAACATAAATCATTCAAAGGAAGACATAATGCGGGCACGTTATAACACACTCACATTATGTCAAATTGGGAAAACATTAGCAAAGATGCAAGAAAGGAAAAAAACATAATATAATGCAAGTGTGTTATAATGCACTCATGTTATATTGTGCTTTGGGAATCCCAAGACTTAGGCTTGGGATTTTCTTTGGATTTCCAACCCAAAGGCTTGGAGTGCCTTTTCAACATCCACATACGTGTTTTTACAAATTCTACAAGATTTCACATAATTTTGTTTGTGCTAACCCTCAGAATTGCACGTGTTTCAAAGTTGAACAAATCGAACACCTGGGTAATGTTAGGCTTTCTCTTAGCTATTTAACAATGTAATTTTTTTCACATTTGGACAATGTTAAGCCTTTCATCTTTAATTTCTTTTGTTTGTGTGTCTGTTTTTTGGAAAAACCATTATTTGGTCTTTTTTTCATTGTAAATTAACCATTCATTAAAATTTCAAAAAAATTACATATTTAGAAACTAGACTCCATTCTACACATATTAAAAAAATGATTTTCAATTAGTTTTCAAAATTTATAGGGGTAGCATGACTAAAATTCTATTTTTTAGGATGTGTCCACTTTGAAAATTAGTAAATAATCAAATATTCATAAAAAAATTATCAGAAAAATCAAGCATAAACTACATGGTGTTAGCTAATTTTTCACTGAAGCGATTTTAAAAATACCAAAAAAAAGGTTAACCTTTTGAAGGAGCCACAAAACATGCTATGTTATGTTTTTTTTTATAGAAACAACACCAATTTCTATGGCTCCCTCTTTTGAACCCCTTAATCTATACCATTTTTTTAAAAAATAGTAGTTTAGAAAGTAGACTCAGAGCACTACGAACATTGTTTTGGTTGCATCTCTAAATTTTGAGTGTAACTATGCTCAATTTCTCATCCAAGGCCAGCATTTCCTGATTTCAGAAAAAAAAAATGGCCACTTAAGATCCCTTTTTGGCCCCCCCATCTTCTTGCACTTACCCATTGGAAGGATTCGAACACATTGTTTCTAATCATGTGCTAAGGGAGGGTAATATAGAAGCTGACGAGCTTGCCAATCAAGCTATCATTGCAGTGAATGAGTTGCAGTGGGAGGTGAGCATTAATGATAATGCTAACACAAATCTATGTCAAACCATCCAATTGGACCAGGGTGAGGCGGTTGGCAGAGCGTGCAAAGAGTGCTACATTGATGAAAGAAATTGGAGGAAGCATCCATTTTTTGCGATGGTTTTTGCAAGTGAGAAAATGGTAGCAATGGAAACTCTAATGCACCTCGTATGTAGGAAGTGACAAATGTCTTTCCTCGGCCAAGTAACAAACAAAAGGATTGGTGTGGTGTTTAAACCAAAGAGTGGGATCGTTCTCTTCACCATTGAATGGGTTTTGGGTGAAGATTTCATTAGAAATTGCAACCATTATAAGGTTAATACAGACCTCTCCTCCATGTTTCTAGCAGTAATGCTAGACCTAAATGAAGAGAAGCCCACGATCAAGCAGATGATGGAAGATTTTGTAAAGTCAGATTTCAAAGGCGACTGGTAGGAGGTGTTGGGAGTGGCGAGATATGGAATTGGCATGTCATTGCCTAAAGACTTCCACAGAGTCAATTATGCAAGGGATGTTGTGAAGTGGTGGCCATTCATCACGGAAGAAGAGCAATGAGGGGACTTTCTTTCCTTAAGAAACTTACAAGTATGGAAGTTGAATATAATTGGATGAATGAGGTGCTGGCTCGATACTATGCAGAGGACGAGAATGCATGAGGTGGAGAGATCAAAATCTGTTTTTCTTTTTGCTTATGTTTATTGCATATAATGTATGGGACATTTGAATAGTATAGATAGTATAGTAGAATAGAAGCCTACAATAGGGCAGGGATAGGTAGACTCATAGGGAATTTTGTTATATCCCTGTTTATTTTGTTCATAAACTGTAATGTTGAACTCTAAATATGTTGTTAATTTTGGTTAAAGTATAATGCGAAAGGGAGCTACCCCATGTCAGCAATTTACCAAGCAAATAATAATAATATAATTCTAAAATAAAATAAAATAGCTCAAAACTATATCTTTTAAGATATTTTAGATTAATGTATTTAAGATATATACTAATTAATAAAATTAACTATTAATTATATTTAAGTGTACACATTTTTTACATTAATGTAATGAACACAAAATAAAAATAAAAGAGGGAGATAATGCTTAAATTTGATAGTCAACCTTGTGTGTCAAGCAATTTTCTTATAACAATTATCTATTCAATGGTGCCCTTCAAATACTATGACATGCTTTAGTATAAGTAAATCATATAAAAATCAAATATATATATCATCATAATCCTATATGAATTTTTACAGTTTGTGCAAAATCTCATCTTTGATACAGTATTTTTAAAATTTCGATTGTATTTTACAACAAAAATGTCTAAATACAGCTATACAACTGTCAAATTTAAGCTGTGCACTCATATAACCAATTCTAAATTCTAGAAATATCTAGAAACTTATTACTATGCGCTTAGGTTACTTATTTGCTAAGGAAATTCACTGAAACACAGAAGGAAATCAACAACGAAATCCTTCAACAAATAAAGTTGGCAGTTAGAAAAGATTTGACTTCATCACAATTGCAAGGCATATTGCTTTTCTTACACTTCATTAACACCTGATTTCTGTTCTATGCCTTCACTTGCAAGTTTGTTTCAACAAACCCGTGTTGTTTTAGTGTATCCTTAAAATACATGCAAACGCGTGTTGAGTGTTCGTTGTAAGCATGTCATAGTAATTTTAAAATATAAATATATAAAAGAATAATTATATAGAAATTTTCACAGTTTATTTGAAATCTTCCTTTTCAAAAAATACATCTTTTAAAATTTTAATTATATTTTAAAATCTTTTTAGAATTTTAATTATATTTTAAAATTAAAATGACTAAAAATGACCATACAAATCAAATTTAGACCCCACCAGACACCTTTCTTCAATACATCTTTCTAAAATTTTAATTATATTTTAAAATCTTTTTAAAATTTTAATTATATTTTAAAACTAAAATGATTAAATATGACCATACAAATCAAATTTAAACCCCCACCAGACACCTTTCTTCACATACACTAATACTGCTTGAAGAAGAAATAGCAGAATTTATGCGAAAGCTGAAGTTTATATAATACATCTCAGACAGTAAATAAATACAATAAGTAGAACAGTGATTCAACGCAACCATGAAGGCATATGCAATCGTACTTGCTCAAATTTCAGTAAGTTTGTTAATTCTGGTTCATTTTTGTGTGGCAGATGCTCTCACAGCAATTTATGTAGAGGAAACCGCTAAAGCTAAAGGTACAGGATTTTCTCAGTCATTGCCCAAAGGGACAGTCCCTCCGTCATGTCCGAGTGGTTGCAGACACTACCGGTCTTCCAGAGGCAGTACAGTGTGCTCTTGTCCGTCCCTTGCGCCGACATCCCAATTTTCTGTGGGCACAGCAACATTATATGGTCCTCCTTATGTCCGTAAGTATCGTTAGCTTAATAATTTGTTGTCTGCTGAAAGGGTTGCGTCACAAATTCCCCGGTAAAAGAAAGGGTACTATGATAAGAGAGGAAGATGAATAAGGGCAGATTACTAAAAATCTTGTTACACGATACTGATATGAAGTGTGAAGACCTAATGCTCATAGGTTATTTTTATTTGGATTTTGCAGCATCTTCCTGCTATGGATATAATCAGGGCCAATTTCCAGCAGGCAATCTTTTTGGAGCGGCGAATGACGCAATTTGGGACAACCAGGCAGCCTGCGGAAGAAAGTACAGAATAAGATGTTTGAGCGGAACAAGTAATGAGAGAATAAATCCATGCAAAGAAAGATCACTTGTCATAAAGATTGTTGATTGCTGTTCTTCCGCTGGATGCGATAATGGCGATGCAACTTTCCATTTATCTGCCGATGCCTTTTCTCGTTGCTCATTCCTCTGCTACCAAAATTAACGTCGAATATGAGCAGTAAGACTCCATCTACCTATCATTTACATTTATGACAAACGAAATATTAAATATGAGCAGTAAGACTGGGCATTTTGCAGGCGATGGCGATTTTGAAATTAAAATCTGTTCATGTATGATTGATCTTTTAATGTTTTTTTGGTTTCGTTTTTGTATGTACAGAGTGTGATGCATTATACTTGGTCACAAAGTCCAGTTGTGCGCAGCAAAAGCTACTCCATCTACGTTGAAGGTCGGGGCCTAAATTTGTATAATGGAGACCTACACTGTAATTAAATATTCCAAAGGAAAATAAATGAAAATTCATTTCATACATAAGTGGATTTGTTGCTCTCTTCTCTCTGCCATTTTTAACAGATAAGTAGGTTATTATTTTGTGGCATAACCTTTATATGGGAATTTGGGGCTAGCTTAGCAATAATAGATAGAAAGATTATATAACTAAATATTTGTGAATTTAAGTTTATATTAAAAAATTATATACAGGTTTTAGGTAAGGAACTCACTTTTTAAGATAAATAGGAGCTCTACTTTTAAGTTTCTAAATTTAAGGGGTACTTCATAAGATAAATAGGAGCTCCTAGTTTTAAGTTTTCAAATTTAAGGGGATACTTTTTGATGGGGCTAGAAACTTCATTCCTCCAATATGTTAGTTTTGATTTTTTTCCTCTTATGTTTAGGGTGTGTATATTAAAACCTAAAATAAAACATAGATAAATAAGAGCTCCTACATTTAAGTTTTTAAATTTAAGGGGTACGTTTTGGTTGGGGCTAGAAATTTTTCCCACAAACTTACTAGCTTTTGCTGCTAAATTTAGATTCCTACCAATATGTTAGTGTAAGTTTTTTTTGTATCTTATGTTTAGGGTGCATATACTAATACCTATAACAAAATATGGATAAACATGCATATAAACAAACATCTTATTCTAAACTTAGATGCACCTCAGTTAGAGCAAAAAGAGAATAAATAAGTGATGAAAAATAATAAAATCTTTGAGTAACACCCTCTTGTTATCTTGGATGTGCTCAAGATGTTGTTAATGGAGACGTGCGGTTGCTCTTGCCAAGAATCTAGCATCATATACTTGTTTTGCTTCCACTTTTTCATATGGAGTGCTTGAGAGGGGTTCTCTTTATAGACTTTTTGTTGAGATCATGGATGGTTGAGATTACCTCTTAGATTGGAGGGTTGGGATTTAATGATGGAGGGATGAGATTAGTTCAAATGGATGGATAGGATTAAAGATGCTTTTAGGTTGTGATTGGGTGCTTCCACAACAGTGTGTTCCAATTGTGGGATGGGGCAAGAAAACAAGCCCAAGGAAGAAAAAAATGAAAAACACCTTCCAATGAAAGTTCTTTGACTTTGGAATACCTTCATTCGAAGGTATTTATATTCTTTTTTAATGTTTTCACGTTCAAAAAGGCAAAGGACAGGTTAAATGAAGGTACCTTCAAACAAAGGTCCTTTTCATGACCTCAGAAATTTCTCTTTCGAAGCTTGGGTTGGACCATCAAACTCAATCACTACGACATGAAATTTTGCAAGATCATAGCCCTTGAAATAAGTTTTCCAAAAAATATAATTTTGAATATATTCAATTTAATTATTATATAAATATTTTTTATCATTTAGTGAACATAGGTTTTTCACCAAACATCAAGGTCTTTGTTGCACATACATAGATTTAAATAAAGAAATAAAGAAAAAATATCTTTTCATTATGTGCTGATGTCCTTGATTCAACAAAAAAAAATAATTTGGATATATATATATATATATGTTTAAATTATAATTAATATCACATAAAAGTTAATAATAAATAAAATATGCAACAAAAATTATGAATGCACTAGATATTTGTGTTACGAATTTATGTTTAAAAATTTATGATTTTATCCTTCCTATTAAAAAAAGTTATGGTGATGGAATAAATGTCAATTTTTAAAAATACTGTTAACTAGAAAAAATAAGTTATTAGAACCTACACACAAAATCTCAAAAATTATTAATTCACATCATCTTCAAATTCTTAATGGTTTAGTTGTTATAGGTGATAGAAAGTGAACATTTAGTTTAAAATATTGATTTCAATGTCTCACTTTGACCAAAAAGTAGGACACACTATTGTGGGATCACTCAATTAGGATTGTCTTTATGTGAATCACTACGATTAAGAGATGTGAAAGGGAAATGCATGGTGGGGATTTAAGATTAATTTGACTTTTATCTTTTAGCTAGTTATATAATTTATTTATGGATGGGAAAGGATTTGATTTATTTATTTATGATGAAGTGGGACCTTAGACTAATTAACTAAATAATAAGATTGTTTAATTAATTAATGATATGAAGATGTAGGAGAATAGATTAATTAAATAAATATGATTTATTTAATTAATTTGATGATGCAAGAATGTGAGTGATAATCCTAACTAACTAAATGAGACTAATTTGTTTAATTAATTAGATGTAAAACGAAGAATGTTAGGTTTTAATGTTAATTGAAATCTAAGTGTCTACATTTTGCCCCTCTTTAAGATGGTGTTGTGACTAAAAGAAGCAATATAATTGCAAAGAAAGTACATATAAGCATTCAATGGGATGACATTGGTGATAATATGTCCCAAGCACAACAACTTTGATTTTAGGATGGTTTGATAACTAGTTTGATTAAGTTGATTGGTTGAGATTGGTTCATTGGATTGATTGAATAATGATTGAGATTGGATTTGATGCTTCAACAGTTGCTTAGATTTTAGATGATTTAGATTAGGGATGCCCCCTTGAGAGGATAGGTAGGTTTAAAGAATATGGGTGTGCTCTTGAAATGGATTGAAAAGATGTTAGTAAAGATGCGTAGGAATGAATAGAAATGAAATATGTGGATAGAAGTGGATTTTAATGATGGATGAAGGGATTGGGGATAATAGATATAATTAGTTAAAAGATGAATTTTATGGATGAAAAGATTAAAGAATGAATGGAGGAGAGGGATATGTAAAGGGATTAGGTGTAGGATAAGTACATGCTAAGAATGAGCAGATTGGTGATTTCTTTAGCATCTAGGGCAGTATGCACCATGGTATGGTGAACCATGATGGTGTTGTGCCATATGCATGAAGGATTGCCCCAAAAAGAAAAGGTCATAAGTATACATTTGCCATATGACACCATGATATGAATGATCATGATGTCATTATTGCAATATGATGCAAGGACTGTCATAGATGTAAAACAAAATGATAAAACACATGCAAGCATAGATTATGAATAGACAAATAAGATTTGGCCCCTAGTCAAGCTAAAAAATAAAGATTGATTGATGATGATTATGGCCTAAATTTGATGGTTCTAGGGTCATATTTAGACATTTTTGTTGTAAAATGCAATCAAAATTTTAAAAAATTGTATCACATGAAAGGAGAGATTTTGAATAGAAAGTCAAAAAATTATATAGAATTATGATGATATATATTTGGTTTATATATAATTTTACTTATACTAAGGTATATCATAGTATTTTAAAGGCACCATTGAATAGATAACTGTCATTAAAGAAATTCTCGATAGGCAAGGCTGACCATCAAATTTAAGCCCTGATAATAATGATGATAGTTATTAGGAAAGGTGTCTCAACCTTGCAAATACAAAAGGTTTCTATTCTTCTCAACTTTGGTCTTTTCAAATACCCTTTATCTTGAAGGATGGTTTAGAACTTTCAAAGTTTCCAAAAGGGGCTAACAATGAAAGGGCTTACTATTTTCAGTAACTCTACATTTGAGCACGGATCGACCTGGAATTTTCCCAAAAGGTGTGGAACTACCAAGTAAACATATTGGGTGAGTTTTAAATCAAGATCATACTTGGATAGCAAAATATTAAAGTTTCCATATTTTGAAACTCCTGGAAAAGTTTTAAACTCAACTTTGAGGCACTTAGACGTCCCTAATGCCCTAAAAAATTTTGTAATGAGAAAATTACTTATAGCATGATAGATATCTTCACAATCTTTCTGTCGCATTAAACGATTCGTCAATCAGACACTCAGATCAAAAGTTATGGCCTCCAAAAGATGGGCCTCCCATTTTAGGAAATGTGAAAACATGTTGGACACTTAAAAGAGCTATAAAAGGGAAAGTTACACATTTTGGTTTGTATTTGGCACATCACAAGGCATATTTTAGTAGGGATAATTTGGGTGCCACTTCTGGGTGGTTTTGGCTCATTGTTTTGTAATTACCATTGACGGTTTACTATATTATATCTCCTATATCAAGAGCTTGAGATGGAGGTTGTGAGTAAGAGTCTTATAGATGTTGAGTTTCCTCTAGATCTCTAGTTGGTTATACTCCTATGAAAGATTGCTATGCAAGTATATTGTAATCTTCTTGATTCTTGAATAATATATTGGGTAGCTTTGGAGTGCACGGGGTTTTTCTCCCGAACTTAGGGTTCCCCCACGTAATTGTTGTGTTGTGGTATGATGGCTATTTGTGTTTATTTATGTAACTTTTGTAAATATCTAAAAAGTTCTACATATCCCTCCCCTCAAGATTAGTGTAGGAAGTTGCTTCGCTACCTTAGCTTCCTTACAATAGTGTTGTTGATGTAGGAATGATATATCCCAACAATAATGTGATGATCGAGAATAATAAATCCCAATGATAGTTGTTTAGATATGATCAAGGCTTGTAGTAAGGCTAGTGTTAATGGGTGTTTTGACATGCAACAAAAGATAAAATACTAAGTACTTTATCTCTCCTGAAAGGAATCAAATCTCAACAAATCAAAAAATGACTACCCCAAGGTCTTTACCAGCCAAGCCTTTACCTTGATAGGATAACTTAATGTTTGATGTACTTTATTGTTTACACACAAAGTGACTTACATAATTGTCCACTGGAACCTATGGATAGGGTTTGGTCTGAAGATAACTAAATCTAAGACTACCCACAATCCTTGGGATGTTTTTCTAGATCTTAAATTTGAATATCACTATGGCTAGAAATAATATCTTTTCATCTAATTTTCAATATTTAGTGATGTTGATCCTAAAATCTAACATGTTTTAGATTTAAAAAAAAAAAAGTTTAAAAGATAGATAAGAAAGAGATAGGGTAAACTTTAAAACTCCTACTTATGAACTACTAACTTATGACATGAAATATGTATAGACAGATCCAAGACAAATCAATATTTATTTAACCAAATGTATTGAACCACTCTACAAAGATAGTACAATATTCTATGGAATAGAAATGATTTTTAGATTATGAAATAATTTATTAGATACCCAATACTAGTGCATCCTAACAAGATATCTCACAATTGAACATAAACTGAAAATCTTCAAGCTAACTACACAAAGTAACTTATAGTTAGCAAATCACTAGTAACTTATGAACATGGGAGATCCATCAAATACACATAGTCAAATTCATTTATAACCACAACAAATTCTTCTAAATGAAAAGGAACCATGAAGTAGACTTATTCATTAATATATTAAAAAGCTCAACACATATCAACAATCTCCAACAATACAATAATAAGAGACCATGAAGCAATTTGTTTGTATTATTTTCAAAAATATGACAAATATCAACAATTCTAGATCCTTAAACAAACAGAAGTGATTTCCTTTTATAGAGGAGGCAAGATCACTTAGTACGTACAATAGATGACTAGGATTCATCTTGCATCAATGGCTTAAATTAACTTATAATTAAATGTTTGGGTTCAAATTCATCTAGATCACCCTTTTACAACCAACCCAAATCCAATGGTTACATTTTTTTACAAATTTAAAAATCTCAAATAGGTTGACCTCTTTTAGGATATCTCTCTTTTTTCTTTTTTATAAAAAAAAAAATATTCCCAAACTTAAGTTGGCCTATTCCCAACAATAGATATTAAAAAATAAAATAAATTGGCATGAAGCTTCAAGTGGGATGCCTAGACTAGAAGTCAAACCTAAAATAGTTGGTTCACTCCAATAGTGTGAACAAGCTCAATGGTGTTCTCTCATTCTGATGCATCATCTTCTATAGTGTCCTAGTCCTTCACTTATTCTTTTCTTCTATAATCCATCAAGGCAATGAGAGAAGGATTAAGAGCATCTCGATTTGGCTCCTCAACAAATTCAAACCTAATTCTCTGAGCATTATATGTATTGAAGAATATATGTTATGAAGATTTCCTCCTAGGTGTCTCCTTTAGAAATTTTTTGATTGTACACTTCAAATCCATTATTTTTTTCATGTGGGCAATACTAAATGAATATGGTGGTTCATGCAATCCAAACATTAGGATTTTCTTTAGTTGGCCTTTGAAGTGCACTACATGTAGTTCTATTGTAGAATCCAAGTAAGACCTGGTCAAATCATGTAGCACATCGAAGATGCCACTTTGTATATCCCATACATGTTGCCCTTAATGTGATCTATTTCTACAAGATATTTATCAACAATCTCTTTTTTAAATTTTGATAATTCTACCCACATAAATGGTAATTCAAGAGATTCTTAAATAATGATCTTTTCCTTTAGAAACACTTTTGGCTTTAACTTAAACATCATTTCCACCCTTGGAAATATTTGTGAGTGATTTTCTAAATCTGTTTTACAAGCATCATCCATTGTTTCTATCTTTCCTTTAAGTACATTAAAATCAGTCAAGGCTCAGACGACTTCATCAATCACTTGGTAGCCTTGATAATATATCTCCTCTATCCAATCTTGAGTGGTTCTAGCCACATGTTTCATCTTCTCCAACTCTATAGCTTCCTATTATGAAAGAATGATTAGAGGAGTTATTGTCCCATCCTCTTGTTGCAAAGGAGCTACTATATGCCTTATGTATCTCTATAGCTCAACCTCTTACTCTTTCAGCTCCTTGGTTTCCTCATCCTTATTCATTTTGGAGGCAACTAAAGAGACTACATTTCGAACATCTTGATTTTCTTGGGCTCTAGTAGCTTGCCAAAGGTTGATAGTAGTTATTTGATAGGCTACTACCTAGAGCTCTCTATCATCCTTATCTACCACTAGAGTTGTAATTTGTGCAATCTTAGATCTTGTGGAATCTTTTGTTATTGTAGATAAAACAATAGGCTTCTTTCTCCCTTTAGGTGCATCTATCTTTGAAATTACACTAGAGAAGTTCAAGGATGTAGGTGTTATTATTGGCTGCCTATGGCGAATATTTACTTTCAACCATTTTGGAACCAAATAATCATCACTTATTCCTTCTAGTATTTGTTGTTGTGGAGAAACTTGGTATTGCACTTGTGAAGCACCATCTGCATGTCCATCATTGGACTTATTGGTTTGATCAATTGGAATTTGTGAAGCATATTTATTTAGATCCTTGACAGGAGTGGTATCAATAGCATTTATTTGTACATCACCTATTATTTTAGCTTGTTGTTCAGTAATTGGACCTTTGTCCTTATTTAGCTATTCTTCTTTATTTTGATCTTTTTTGAGGGACATCTCCTTATTTTATTGAAAATCAAAGTATCTTTTCTTATATTAGTGTTACATGTGAATCTCCTTGTTGAGGCATGTCCTTATGAATTTCCTCATGAACTTATTGAGGAACATTAATTTGAATTTCTTTTTCAACTAGTAGAGGTTGCTTAACTATTACTTCTTCCATCACCCCTATCACATGCTAAGTTTCTTGTTTCTCTAGATCTTGCATTAATCTATCAATATTCTTTAGAGATAGTGGTTGCAAAGGTGCTTCAAAGAAACTAGGAGGGGTCACCAAGTCCACATTGGCTGGGTCATCCCACAATAATGGGTTACACTTTTTGGCCAAACTTGACATTGAAATCAATATTTTGAACTAAATCTTCATGTTCTGATACCTATAGCCGCTAAACCATTAGGAATTTGAAGATGATGTGAACGAGTGATTTGTGAGATTTTGTTTGTATATATATATATATATATATATATATATATATATATATATATATATATATATATATATATATATATATATATATATATATATATATATTAAATTGGAGTTAAATTGTAAATTTTTTTGCATCTCCTTTGATAACTGGTTTTTAATAGTAAACGGCATGTTTTTAAATTGATGTGTATTCCATAGCACATAACTTTTTTTCTACAAAGGATAAAAATTTGATTCTTTTCAATTTAGATTGGTAACACCGATATATACTGTATGCATTTGGTTTCACAATGTTTTGTTGAATATATATTTTTTAATTAATTTTTGAAGTCAAACCAATTATAATTTAGAAATAGGCGTATTCTGTAAAACATATTTTTTTTGTATGTATCGAAATTCAATTTTTTTTCTTTTGTTGAATCAAGGGCATCAATACCTAGTGCATAGATATTTTTTACAATTTTGTTTCAGTAATTTACTAATTTGCCATGTGTGTAGAATAGAGAACTTGATGTTCGATTAAAAACATACATTCACAAGAAATAAAAAATAAATATAACAGTCAAACTAAATATATTTAAAATTATATTTTTTAGGAAGCTTATAATAAGGACTACATACTTACAAATCATAAATTTTAAATGAATTCATTTGATCCCTCGAAAGATAAATCAAAATTGTTTTTTTATCAGCATTTCGATAGGTGTAGAGGAGACTCCATTATAGGTATGGTTTAAAACTAGCAGGGTTCTATCCAAGGGGGTTTGAATCTAAGGGGGTTTGATCAAACCCGATTTAATTAAAATCCTTTAAATGGAACCTTTCAAGGCTTAAATCATTATATTTTCTAAAAATATGTGATTTGCTTAAATCATTACATTTTCTAAAAATATGTGATTTTAGCAAAAATCAGGATGTCCCAGAAAGTGTAACCCATTATTGTGGTAGCACCCGGCTTTCTCCAAAATAACCTTATTCAAGTTAGAAAAGAATGAAGGAGGTGGAATTGGGCAGATTTAAAGAGGGTAGAAGCCTTTGCATTTTTGTTAAGTGGTCACATCTCAATTTTGGACAGGATGAAGCAGAGTTGGGCAATAGAATTTGACCAGTTGAAAACCACTTTTGCAGATATACTAAGTATATGTAAGTATAACTTGTATATATACTTATTTGGCTATGTATAGGTAAAATTTTGCAAATCCTGGTGTGTGGATTCCACCCTTTGTCATTGATGTCAAAGGGGGAGTGAGGAGCAGTGAAAAATATAGAATCTAGCTAAGGGGGAGCTCCAAAAAAGTGTACATAAGAACAGAGCATCAGCCACAGGGGAGTGTAGTGTGACACTTAGTCATTTTTCACTAAGTGTTGCCATCAATTCCAAAGGGGGAGATTGTTGGCAAGAGACACTGTGTGGCTTCATGAGTGTTGTCATTGATGGCAACAAAGTCCATTCCACACATCCACATCACATGGTATGTCTATACCGGAAGTCAAATTGAAGAGTATTTTGGTCCGGTGAGTAAGAACAGAGCATGTAGCAAGGTCTGACAATCAGGTCTAGATCTCTCAGAGGAAGTGTCTCAGCAAAGTACAGACTTGGGGAAGTCAAGAGGAGTACCATGACTGCTACATTCTAGAGATTGAGCCTCCAGTGATGAAAGAGTGAAAAGATATGAGCACCTAAGTGTTTGGTTCCTGTTTGACAGAGTAGATTGAGGAAGAACTGACTGGTAGAGCATCAGACCTTAATCCGGATGAGAAATTGATGGTGATCAAGCTTCTTGAGGGATCATTCATGGTTGGCTGACATGATTGATGACTTCTATAACTATCTTTTTGATACGCATCACTTAGTAAGCATGGATTCAACCGACGGACCAAAGTTTGGGAAATTCTTGAGTATTCCGGATGCCGACTAGAAGGATGTTGAAATCCTTGATGCAGATATATATACCAGATGGATTTCGGTATGAAGGTGTGTGTGGTGTGTTGTAAAGTGAGAATAAAAGCAGAAAGAAGTGTGGAAGCAGCAATACAGGTCTGATATGTGACAGAATAGCAGCACTAAAGCAGAGGAAGAATGAAGTGCAATAGATTAGTATATTGAGCCTAACCAGAACTAAACCTTAACATATGTCGATGCTTCTCATCAGTTCAAAAACCTAGTTACTTTCTATATACCTTGTAGACAGTGAGTCTCTTGTAGGCAGTGAGCCTCTTGTGAGTAGTGTACTCAGGTAGTGAGCCCTAATTGGCAAGTGCCATTTTGTACCTCTATTCTTTTAATAGAGAATACAATCTTGGGTTAGTCACCCCATGGTTTTTCCCTTAACAGGGTTTTCCATGTAAAAATCCTTGTGTTATGTGTGTTGATTTAATTTCTACTTTCATGTTCATTTATGCTTAAATGTTTTGATACTGCACTATTGTTAAAGAAGAAAAGAAAGCTAAGAAATATAAGATAACTGATTCACCCCCCTCTCAGTTATCTACTTTGTTTCCAATAGGTACTAGGCACTGACTCCACCTGATTTACCAGGTCTGAGTGTGCCTTCACCAATGAAATGGTTGAACAGAGTTAACATGGGGTCCCTTGTCATTGTTGTATGGTTGCCTATTTACCTTCGTGGTCTTTGTCTTGTCGTTTGATTATGCTTGTCGGTTAGGTAATGTTCCACCATGAGGTTTAACTAGGTTGGAAAGTGTCCAAGTGTGAGTGGTAAAATTGTTGCATTTAATAGAACTATTAGATTGAGAATATAATGTAAATCATAGTTGTATGGGAAATAAATTTGATAAATTATAGTGTTTCAGAAATTTTGAGTTGTGACATATAATAATCACTCACAATGAATATTTAAATGAACAAAACTAGTTGTAAGTTAAATTGAAATTTATAATATTACAATTTAATAAATAAAATAAATTACATTAGAGTTGTAAAAATTAAAGGAAATAATAAAATAATAAAGTGTTGGTTGTAAATAGACTAAATAGTATTGGAGTCAGATACAGATACTAATACAATCATAAATTTTGAGAGAATTGACTCATCTGAGGCATTAAAATAATAAAAAATAACAATGTGGGAGTTGGAGGGCATTGGATCATGTGCGGATCCCTACGAAGGTGGAAGGAGGTTTTGTATGAAAGAGGAGGTTTGCAGAAGGGAGGGGGATGGTTATTGCAGGAGGAGAGCTGAGGAAGAAGGATTGAGGAGAAAGATTGCAGGTTTGGTTTTTCTTGTAACTGAAGAATTGATTTTGGCATTGAATCCAAGCTTCGGATACAGGTTCTAATGTCTTCTATATTCTATCCCTGTTTTATTTAGACTGAATGATGAAAATCTGGTTTTGTTCCTCCAGTAAACATTTGCTTGAAAGTTCTAGAGCCCCTTTGATGATCCATTCTATACTTATCCTGTAACCATTACATTTCAAACAATTTTCTGTCTATGATTTAATTATTAACCTGCCATTTTTGCATAAATGATTAAGAAGAGAATATGAGTCATATCTTATTGTTTTAGGAATCCAAATCAAGAAATAGTATCGTTGTAGATACTTTAAGCCTATATTATGTGTGATCTACAGATACCAAGAAAACACATCCGCACCCTCATCACAGGGTAAACAGGTTATACATCTGCCAATTGCATTTTCTTAAAAGTTTCAAAGGCCATTTCAACAATTTCATTTTGTATGTTACCTGCAATATTTGCTCTCCAAATGATTTTCTTCCTTAGGCATCGATCACATAGCCATGCGTTGTTTATAACTCCACATTTTCTTTGCATACTTGCCTATTTGAGCATCACCAACTTAAAAATCTGACATAATCCCTCTATTCTTCGTGCTACAATGGATGTCCATGCCTGTTCCAAAGCTCCCCCTTTTACCCTAGGCCGGTGCAGACTAAAATGGGTGCTGGCAAAGATTGCGATCTGGTTCTTTCACCTACCAATCACCCTTGTTTGAAAGTTTTTTAAAGGCCTATACAACGAATCCATTTTATGTGCATCATGCATTGATGGAAGCCTATGAGATCACATTTCGTAGTTACATTTTGACAAATAATGCATATGCCTTGTTTGAAAACTCCTATTTTGCACAAGCCGCATGAATGGTAGAAAATATTATGGAGTTTGTTTTTTTAAAACTACCCATTTCATTTGGTTCAAATTTCCTGAAGCCTTTTCAACATATTATTTGGTGCATATGCTGCTTTCATTTTAGTCCAGGAGATAGTTTTCTTTGAGGCATTTTGTCAAATAGTTCATGTCTGCTGCCTATGCTTTCCACTTTATGTATACATGTCTATCAAAGCATTTACAACTATGATATCTGCAAAAAAATCCTTCCATTATCATGTGTTAATGGACGTCCAAACCATTAGTCGAAAGCTTTGAATTTCATTTAGAAAAATAAGCAGAGCGATCTGCCTTGCCAATTCACATCTGCTTGAAAGTTTCTAATGTCTTTCCACAAATCCATATATACAGCACAGATTTAACAAGTGTCTCAATGATAAAATTCCCTATTTATCTGGTTCCCCTCTCTCATGTACAATAGTGTATTCTTCTACAATTATCATTCTTTCTCAATCTATTTAAGATGCACAGTAAGTATAAGTCTCCATTATTGCAATGCAATAATGGCATTTTGCTTTTGGATCTCAGTGTCGTTGAAGGTTTATCTTAAAGCCTTGTCAATAAATTCATTAGGCGTATATCCTGCACCATTGCACCATCTTCACATCTTTAGTACTTTCCGTGTAGTGGCGACCTGATATGGGGTGTTTAAACTGCCTGACTGAGCATACACAGGTACATACATTAGAAAGTTTCTAAAGCCTCTTCAACAAATTCATGTGAGCAAGGAAACTTACCAGTGTCTAAATATTTTCATCCACTTTTTCCCCATTATTCATGTCGTGCATTCATCTTAATTTGTAAACACAAGCCATCGCATATTTAGACTGAAGGATGCTTTCCATCTATGCGTTTTATTAATGTTTGGTGGGCAATTGTCATTATTATATTAACTATAGGAAATATAATAATTTTAGGGTTTCATAAATAAAGAAGTTTTCATTTTGTTTTCATCATTAATATTTCATAATTTTATATTATTAAATTATACAATCAAATATTACCTTTGAATTTCTATTGGCATATTTGATTCAAGGTTCCAAATAAACATATTTAGATCATATAAACATATTGTATTTGATTATAATATAGTGACGATACCAATTTATTTAGGTTAAATTAATGAGATATATTTGACTAGATTATTGTTCTAAAAAGGAATGTAGTTGATATAAATTGTATTGTATTCCATTAAATGAGAATTGATATGATTATTTATAAATAGAAATAAATGAAACATAATTAATATCTTTGGATGAAAAATATTTACTATCCAATGATCCATGGTCTTTAGATTCATTATTACTAATACTAATGTTATTAGTAATATCATTATAATCTTAGTCAAAGCAGTTGATTTAATAAATTCTTAAGTCATCTAGAAAACCTATAATAAATTTTATCGGTGAAATTATTAGGAAGATAATTTATTAGGAAAAGAGTTATAAAAAATATATATTGTATTCAATTATAAATATCAAACTAAGATTATACTAACGATATGTGATTATAGTAGATTAATTTGATGTAACTCTGGTGTTGATTCTATTATAGTCTATTTATAAAAGTTGGAAATTGGTTCAACTGCATAATTTTAGTAAACTTGTGAGAGTTTGAACATTGGTTGTAATGGGTCGATGTGTATGTAGTCAAGTTTTAGTCTTCCAAAGGCTTAGAATGTCGTGTTTTAATTCCATGTAACATGTGGATGGATGTCTTGGGAATTACGATGTTTTATTGAGCATGTGCTCTAGTTGTGTATGAGGTATAAAATCTTGTGAACGATGTATAGTCTAAATTGTGAATGTATTTGCAAAGAGGTAATATTCCCCAAGAGGATGTATTGTCAGTTTGATTGTAGAATGGGGAGACATGGAAATCGTAAAAGAGTAATGATTAAGTATTGCTTTGGACATTGGATTAAGAGATGTGTTCTTATGTTTATGTTTGATATGCAAGAAGGACAATGCCTTGCAAAGAGCATGTGTATTTATTGTTATGATTTTATATGTCCTTGTTTGATGGTTTGGGTTTCCTAGGTGCAGGAAGGGGAGTGGCTTCCAATGTGGGGCTGGTGCCCAAAGTGGCAGCTAGAGTAACCCATTGGAAGTTGGTAAAAAGTGATAACCTAAAATAAACTAGGGGAAAGGGTAGATATCACATTACAAGATAATTAGATTACCTCACTCATCCCTGTAGTGCTAGTTCAAACTAAGGATGAGGTGAGAAGGTGTGGTCGGCATAATCGACTTCTTTGTCCTGACGAAAGGAAGGTTGATTCCGCATGTGTCACCCTATGGGGCTGGTGTCTAGAGAAAGACTACCAGGGTAACCATAGATGGGGGCTGGTGTCTAGTGAAAGACTGCTTGGGTAACCCATGATTAGGACCATGCAATGAAACTCTCCCTACTATACCCTAGCATTCCCTATTTGGTCTCTCCCCACTTGCTATGGGTTGCCTCTAGTAGTGGTGTTGTGTTGTTTGTGATATTGTCATGTGTTGTATTAGAGTCTTAGATATTCTTTGTTCATGTTAGTCTTTTGCCTACCTGACTATAGTTGTTTTGGGACCTCATGTTAACTCCTAGCTTAGGGGGTGGACCTTAGGGTCCCACATGGTCGGTTGGAAGAGCTTTTATATCCATTGGTTATCCCTTGCTGATGTTCATGTGCAGAGAAGATATATCTTAATTTTTAGACATTTGATCTTGTACCAGTTTGAGGAAGATGACTATATATATTCTTGTTCTAGTTTTGTGCATCAGTTCATTCATAATGTATGTAATCTGATGTAGTCTAAAGATCACAATGTAATAATGCAATGATGTACCCATGTGAAAGGGAAATATTACAATTGTGTATTTGATCATGTTGATTGTTTTAACTGATGACATGAAATGAAGATGTTTATGTTTATAATGCATTAGTTTTAGAATGAGCTACTGATGTTAGTTAGTAATGTATGTTAAATCATGTTAATTGATTTGTTAAGTAATGCAACCTTTAAACCTTAGAGAACAAGTCATTAGTTTAAATGATGTGTTTAGATATGTTAACATTACTTTGTTATCTTATTCATTTTATATATATATATATATATATTCTGTTTCATATAGCATAAATGTGATGTTCTCTAAGGTGTTCATGGCGGGGCGTTACACTTTGCCATTCATCAAATCTTATACGTGCAGTTTGAAATTTTATTGTAAAACATACTATAAATTTAAAATTTGTTAACAAACCTTCGAAAATCAAACTTTCAAAAGAAAGAAAACAAATTGAGGGGAGGAGAACTCTTACTATTTTCTCCAGCACTCCCAAACTAGAGATGAGTGTCTTCTTCCTCACAATCCATGCAATTTATAGAAAAACTTCACCCTCATGGAAGAAACTCCAAGTCTTCGAGTTAAATGCTCCTTTCCATTTTCCAGATTGCTATTTAATTTTTGTGGAAAAGAACTCTTGTAATTCATAAATATTTTCCCAAATTTTCCAATGTCTTAAATTCAAGGAGAAAAAGAACTCATCTCATAAATTGGAGCCTTGACTTGAGGATGAGGGGGGAAAGTTCCTCATTTATGGCTCTTTCTAGAAGTGTCCTCACCTCATTTATCTTTTAAATTTGTTTATTATTATTTTTGAATGAAACTATATTTATATCATTTTATTTTCAAATTCAAAATTCAAAAAATTAAGTTGTGACATCCTTCTCCCCTAAATTTATTCATCGCACCGATGCATGTTAAAAATAAGATGAAAACATATAAGTCCATAGAAATAAGTATACTTGCCTACCTTAAATTCCATTCTTCAACAAAGTAGATTAAGAAGTTTATAATGAAATCAAAGAGTATCATCTAAGCATGATTGTCTGTATCATCTAAACATCATGTCTTTAAGAAAAATTTAAAGTTTGACAAGTTTATAAATTATCTAGAGTTCTCAAAATAAATACGGATAGAGTTGTTGTATTTCCACTATGTCTTCCTATGTAGCATTCTTAGGTGAGTACTGGTCCCAATGGAACTTAGATTGATCCACTGTCCTATTGCGGAGCTAGAACTGGCACTTCTCAATGATTCTGCATGGCTCTATTGTTATTGTACCAGGTTCCTCCACCTGTAGGGCATTCCAATTAAGAACATGCTTAGGGTCACATATATACTTTTTTAACAAGGATACATGGAACACATCATGAATTTAGCTTAGTGTTGGAGGTAAGGCCAAACAATAGCTTGCTACAGGATTGATTTCCTTGAGTACTTCAAAAGGCCTGACATAGCGAGGATCTAGCTTTGACTTCCTTCTAAAAGAGATGGAACTTTTATGAGGTCTAACTCTTAGGAACACCTTCTCACCAATTTAAAATCTTCTGAGTGTCCTATTCTTATCTGTATAACTTTTCTGGTGATCTAAGGCTTCCTTCAACCTCTGTCGAATAAGTTGTACCTAATTATCCATATCCTTCAACATTTCAGGGCCAACCAAGATTCTATCTATCAGTTTATCCCAACTCAAGGGTGTTCAAAAAGGTCTCCCATAGCTTCAAAGGGTGCCATCCTTATAGCTGCTTGGAAGGATTTGTTCTAGGCAAACTCAACTAATGGAAAATATTCCTCCCATTTAGTCTGTTGATCCATGCAATACATACGAAGGAGGTCTTCCAAAATTTGGTTGGTTCTTTCTATTTGGCTATCTACCTTAGGATGATAGGCTATGCTGAAGTTCAATTGTGTTCCTAAGGTAGCCTACAACATGGTCCAAAATCTAGAGGTGAACTTTGCATCTCTATCAGAGATGATTTTCTCAGGGATTCCTAAAAATTTCCTTTATAAACCTTTTGCTACTGTAGGTGCATCATCTGTTAGGTTCCCTGGTATGAAGTGTGCTACCTTAGTGAGTTTATCCACTACCACCGAAATACAATTATGCCTATGAGATGTCATTGGTAGCCCTTGGACAAAATCCATACTTATGACTTGCCATTTATAGAAAGGTGCATCATACAGATAAAGAAGTCCTGCCAGGTGCACATGTTTTGCCTTAACCCTCTGACATTCTAGACATCTGGCAACTATGTCTACCACATCCTTCTTCATTCCTAGCTAGAAATATAATCTTTTGAGGTCTGCATACATCTTATTCACTCTTAGATGTCTTGAATATGGAGCCTTATGTGCCTCTATTAGGATCATACCCCTTAGTTCCGCATTATCAGGAACGTATATTCTTCCCCAGTACCTCATTAACCCATTAGAATTAAAAGCATAATCCAAATACTAGGTTCCACAAAGGTATTAGCTAGAGATGTAGTAACCTGAGTGTACCATGGGTCATGTTTTTTCTTGGAGAATACTTGTTGCTTTAGGTCTATGTGCAAGTTGGATATGGCCATTGTGTGTGTCCTTCCACTGAGAGCATCAGCCACCCTATTTTATTTCCCCTTGATATACTCAATCTCAAAATCATACTCACTTAGGAACTCTAACCACCTTCTTTATCTTGCATTCAAATGAGGTTGAGTGAAGATATATTTTAGTCCTTGATGGTCTGTTTTAAGATCAAACAGTTTTCCCAACAAGAAATATCTCCATTTTTGCAAGGCATGAACTATGGCTGCAAGTTCAAGGTCATGGGGGGCTTAATTGAATTCATGGATTTTTAGTTCCCATGATTCATAAGCCACTACTCCTTCCTCTTGGAAAAGAACTCCTCCTAGTCCTTCTATGGATGCATCTGTTACTACTGTGAAGTTACCATTAGGGTCAGACACCTTTAGAATTGGGGGTGACATTAGCCTATCTTTCAGTACTTGAAATGCCTTATCACACTGCTCAGACCAAATAAACTTTTTATTCTTTTGAAAAGATGTGGTTGGGTTGGCTATCTATGAAAAGTCTTTCACAAACCTCCTGTAGTACCCTGCCAATCCCATAAAACTTCTTACTTCTATCACATTTGTAAGTATAGGCCATTTAGTGATGGCTTTTACTTTATCAGGATCTATTGCTATACCCTCGGCTGAAATGATATGCCCTAAATAGTGGACCCTCCTTTCATAGAAGGAGCATTTGGATAACTTCCTAAACAACTTATGCTTACGTAGCCTTTGTAAGACTTCTTGTAGATGGGTTAAGTGTTCCTCTTCATCCTTGGAATATATTAAGATGTCATCCAGAAACTTAATCACAAATTTATCCAGAAAATCATGGAACATACTGTTCATTAGATTCATAAAGGCAGCCGGAGCATTTGTTAGCCCAAATGGAACTACAGTGAATTCATAGTGGCCATACCTAGTCCTAAATGCTATCTTTTGGATGTCCTCTTCTTTCATCCTTAATTGGTGATAGCCTGAGAAAAGGTCAATTTTGGAGAACACTGAGGCTCCCTTCATTTGATCAAATAGATCATCAATACAAGGCAAGGGATATCTATTCCTCACAATGGCCTTATTCAACATTCTATAGTCAATGCACAACCTTTGTGTACCATCCTTCTTCTTTACAAATATGACTGGTGCTCCCCAAAGTGATACACTAGGCCTTATCAACCCCTTCGCTAGCAATTCTTGCAATTGTATTTTCAACTCTTGGAGTTCTGTGGCGTTCATCCTATATGGGGCTTTAGATATAGGTGCAGTTTTAGGAAGTATATTGATTGAAAAATCAAATTCCCTTTTAGGAGGTAATCTAGGTAGATCTTCAGGAAACACATCCTTGTAGTCCCAAAGGAATAGACTATTTTCAAAGGTAGGGGCTTCTTTCTCTTCTCCCTTCTCATCTAAAGATACTAAGAATATCTAATTTCCTCATTTTTGCCTTGCCTTCTTTAGTTGCATAGCAGAAATGGTCCCCACTAATATAGGTTTGTAAATCCTTTGGACCCTAACTCTACACCCCTTATCATCTACACACTCCACCACCTTGTTATAGCAATCTATGTTAGCTTTATGACTCGTTAGCCAACTTATTTTGATTATGACATCATAGGCTCCTAGAGGTGCAACGTATAAGTCGACTGTGGTTCCTAATTTAGGAAACTTAATGAGGACTCCTCTCATGTACTTGTTCACTCTTCATGTAGCCTTATCACCATACTAAACCGTCCATGATGATTCCATATTCTTAGTTTGCAAAGACATTTTGCTTACCAATTCTATGGAAATAAAATTCTCGAAGGAACCAGTATCTATCAAAATAGTTATGGATTTAGCAAAAAGCATACCTTTTATCTCCATAGGTACATTTTGATGGTGAGTCTATTGATTCCTAACGGCAGCATGTATTTGATGTTGCCAAGGTTGTTGTGGCTAATTGGACCCATTTCTTTTTTTAACAATCCCTTGCATAATGATTACCTCCACACATAAAACATCCACCAAGGCGTCGATTAGAAACATAGGGTGGTGCATTCCCATCATTCCTTCTGGTATTACTATTGTAATTGTTCTAATTACCAGTAGCTTATGTTCTACCCCAATCTCTCCTCTTGTTTTTCTAAGCTCCTCTGTTGCCCCTATTGTCTAGTTTCCTTTTGAAGGCAAATTGCTTATCCCAGAAGTTTTGCTTTGCCACTGATAGTGCATGTAACTTCTTTTCCTATTTGAGTGCCTTCTCCAAGACTTGATTTGTGTTCTCAGGGGAAAACATATCCACTTCTACCCCAATATTAGTATTCAATCCTAAAAGGAACTTCCTTGCCTGAGACCTTTCATCCTTTTGATAGATAGGAACATATTTTAGTAGCTTCACAAATCTATCCCAATACTATTGAATTGTGAGATTTCCTTGTCTAAGATTCATAAACTCGGTCATGTTTTCATTATAAAATAGCTATGGAAGCTATCTCTCATGAAAGTGGTTCACAAACTGCCTCCAAGTTAGGTTTTCTTTTGAATAGCAATATTGTTCCTTTATGTTTATCCACCAACTGGCAGCTTCTCCCTCTAGTTGATAAGCTCCCAAGGTTGCTTTGATATTCTCTGAATAGTTCCTTAGCTCAAAATATTTTTCCATCTCAGTGAGCCATCCTTTCGCAGCATCTCCCACATGTCTACCATCAAATTTTGGAGGAGTTATCTTCTTAATATCTTGTGAGATATTTAGGATGGTGGTTTCCTGTCGAGACCTAGGAATCTCTAGCTCATTAGTTATTTGAGCTATGGGTGCTTCCTCATTTTTATGTTCATCTTTAGGTTCTAGATTATTTTCTATTGTCCCCTGCCTAGCTTTCAAGTCTTGTATAGTTTGCTCAAGGTTTTCCAATTTTTCTCTCTACTCTGTCAACAAGTTAATAATTGCTTCTATATCGGCATTTGGATTCTCACGTAGGTTTTCAATTGGTTCTTGGTTGGCTAGTTCCTCTCCATGTAGATATCGCAAATTTCAAGTTCTCACCATTTTAATTCTGAAATAAGGAGAGAGGTGATTTACCACTTGTTGTAATTATATTTATTACAATTCTTATCTTAAATACTAATTATTGTCATTTTTAAGTTAGTAGGCCTCCAGGCCGAGTGTTTGAACCATGCTTCGATACCACATATAAGGACCCACTTGGTCCAAACTCAAATTTTTAAAAAATTTACCTTATTAACAAGTTCATATGTGATATATCAAGACTTTGATTGAGTACTCAAGAAAAACTTCAGCCAATACAGGCCATATTTTCAAATGGAATATTGTTAAGCCAACTCGAGCTCCTCTATCCTTTGGGCAAATAGGTTCATACGGAACCAGGTCTAATGGACCTTATCCCTACTCAAAATAAGGTAGAACAAATGGTGGCAAAATGGCTTGGTGGTCAAACAGACCAAGACTCTATCCAATACAGGATAAGTAAACACAACAGCCAACTGGGCTAAATAGGATAGGAATAATTATGATCTGGCTAGAGACTTCTGACTCCTTCAGGACCAATATAGTTTCATGAGTCACTTCCTAGGGACCACAGACTGCCCAGGCACTGTGCTGAGGATGTCAACAGGGAATTTACATAACATCAACTTGTACACACCTCAGTTTATGACAAATCTAGTTACAAGTAATCCACCCTAGGGATTCTTTTGAGTACTAGGAGACTTCTTAAGTTACCTAGCTAAACCTTTAAACTAGGGATCAAAATTATGAAGCTAATTATAAAAGAGTATCCTATATCTGAGGGACTTGAGTACTAGGGGCATCCTTCACCATCTAGACTACCTACATACCCTGTATCCACATGATCAAGGCCCTCTTCGGATGTGATCGACACAGCAAATGCAAATATGTAATTCTGTCTTGCACTATGTTTGATGTAATTGTGAATGGGTACATAGCTCTTCGCCGACTGCCACCCACTCAAGTGATACAATGGATGGAATTCCTAAGAAACTATTTTGCAAACACACCTCCCGGGAGTGTTTGAGGTTTAGGTTTTCATGTGTGAATAGTTTACCTAACACGCATATTTTCCCAACAAGGTCTTTTTGTTGATCGTCGTACAACTATTTTTGATAAACTCATCTTTTATTTTTAGTTAATCTTTTTAGTGAAGTATCCGAAGAGATTTCCCTTCCTACGAATTTAACTTCGACATGTTCCTTATTACTCCCTGACGATTTAGAGGAACAGTGCCCAGATGTCATTGTTGCAGCTATGTTAGGCATGAGGTACTTGTTTCAACGCAACAGCATAACCTGTAAACGTGACCCAGAGGTACCATAAATATTGAACACTGTGATTTGTTGAGTTTGGATGTTTATTTACAAAGTTTACCTATCTAGTAGCAAAAGAAAAATTGCATAATAACAGTTGATAAAGGGAAATACTTCCTTAATCTAAAATGCAGATAAAGGATGCTTGATCATAATGAATAGAACTAGAAAAGAAACTTAATCAATTTCATAAACATATGACTAGAAAGATACTTATATCAACTCATAAATAGAAAAGATATTCATAAAATTTAATCTAGGTCAAATTAAAGAATCTTTGATAACTAGTTCAACTACTAAATCAACATATACAATTTCAATAATTCCTTTTTATTTTATCACAATTCCAAGCATTTGTACCCAGTCATTCTTAAACCAATAATACCCCTGTTTAATCATTTAGAAATTCACATAATCTAAGATATGATATGATATTGAATTCACCATATACTTGATTCAAGCACTTTTGATCATACTCATAATATAAAAGATATACATATCTATCCCCCATACCCTATGTGCGTGATAATGCATATATATATTGTATCAATTGAGATACAATTTCTTGACCCTGCCAAGGTTTAAGTGTGAGACCTAACATGATACCTAATATTAATCGTAGTAAGAAAACCCATTTGAATATTAAAGTGGACCAAGAAGCTTAGGTTGAACATAAAAATCCACCACTATTGTCAAGGTAACAACTCCTCAATTATGTAAAAATTCCATCATATAAATCCCTATCTCTCTATCATATATAAGTATAATCTCATGTTAATAGATCTATTCATTATGGATTTGTCTTGTATAGTTGTCTCTCAAAATTCTTTGTATATAAGCTACCCTTGTATCTCTTTATTGGCATCATAACTCTTTGTTGTTGTATTATTGTGTATATTTATTCGTATATTTGTAATGCATAATTTTACCCTTTCTAAATCATTTTTCTTATACTTTGTTACACACTAGTTTACCTTATGCCATTAGTTCCTTTCTTTTATTATGTTATTACTTTCATCTTTTAAATCATTTACATCTATATTAAGTAAAAGAGAGGGAGAATTCTATCTAACCAATTAAAGCTCATGGGTGAAAATTACAATTTCATGTCAATTCCTATAATTGGTAACATGATTAAGTCATTTAGTTTACACCTCATAGATGCTATGATACTAAAGGGAGGATAAGGTAATAATTCCTCATTTAAAAAAAAAAAGTTACAAAAAATCTCATATATATTGAGGATGTATGGATTGCTTGTGATGGAGAAGTAAATCAATTCCACCAATACCATTGACATTGAGAAATTTAATAATGAGGCAGATGATAAACTATCTCTTAAGGATATTAATAGATCCACAAAGGAATGGTTGGCTTACAAAGGAACCCTAGCATTGTAGTTTGATGATAGAACACACTTAAGAGATGAGGAAGAGGATTATGATTACAATGAAATTATACCAAGTCAAGGAGAAAATGAAATTTGAGAAGTTTCTTCTTGAGTAATGGCATCCCTAGAGACTCTCGCATGTGTACAAATTGAAGCTTTGGAATGGGGTAAAGACAACATAATGGTAGAGAATTTTTACCAGATATTATAGTTGGAAATGCTTTGGTAAATGTGTATGTAAAATATGGATTTTAGAAAAGGCACATTAACTATTTAACAAAATCCCTCAGAGTAGTGTGGCCTCATGGAATGCAATGTTTGCAAGATTTGTAAAGAATGAATTTGGTTTAAAAAGGCATTGGAAAATTTTAGCAATTGAAGTTGATAGATGTAAATTCAAATTCCCTAACCTTTATCAACACCCTCTCTGCTAGTACCAGCATGGGAGCTTTGGAGTAGCTTAAGGACATCCATCACAGTAGAATGGAAGGGCGATTTTTGATTAGATATTAAGGTTGGAAGTGCTCTGGTAGTCATGTCTACCAAAAAAAAAAACAAGTAGAAGTAGAGACAATGCACATGATATGTTTGACAAAATGCCTCAAAGAGACATCACTCATGGAATGCAATGATTGTAGGTTCTGCAAATCATGGATTTGTTGAAAAGGCTTTTAAAAACTTCCAAGCAAATTAATTGTCAACTATAACCCAAATCCTACAACCTTTGCCAGCAGACTCCAACTTGTGTGAAAATGGGAGCTTTGGAACAAGGCACAGACATCCATCAAAGCATAATGGAAGGGGTATCCAGACACGGCATGCAAAGTGTTTGACAAAATCCCTCAAAGAAAGATTGTCTCAGGGATTGCAATGATTAAAAACAAAATTGAGATAAATTTAATAAATCATTTATTTCAAACTCAGCCTGACGGAACTTGGTAAATTTATGATTCCAAAACAATTAAGCATCAAGTGAATTATCTATCTATCATAGTATTTGTACACCTAATCGATGTTATTTTAATCTCATTAGATGAACTTCATATTTAACCAGCTTCCTTCAATGATTTTGGAACACTTAGAACTATATGCAGCCATATAGGTTTAGTGGATGAGAGCTGTATATACTTCAATCATATGAGTAACCCTTATTGTATTACAACTACAGTTGATTGTACAGATGTGTTTTCTAGGTGTCTATAGATCACATATGAATATAGGCTTAGGAGTATTTATAGCAACAACTCATGTTTTTCTCTCCAACATCTATGCAGAAGTGGGAAGGTGTGGTGAGGTTCAAATTGATGAAAGATGAGTTAACCAGATCCCTGGATGTAGTTGGATTGAAGGCATAAATTAATACATGCTCGTTATGTAGGAGACGGATCTCAACTATAGACGAAGGAGATCTATACAAAGTTGGAGAAAGCGGCTTGGAAGGTGAAGGCATCAAGCATAATGGAAGGAGGAATTTTGTTGATGTTGTAGGCGCAAGTGCCCTAGTAGACATGTATGCGAAATGTGAAAGCATAGACCAAGGACGTGAATTGTTCATTAGGATTCCTCAAAGAACCTAGTCTACAAAATGGGTTTGTGGAAAAGACTTTTAGGATCTTTCAAGCAAATGCAATTGGTAGGTATAAAGCCAGATTCCAAAGCCTTTGACAATGTCCTTCATGCCTGGATGCATGGGAACAGGAATGGAAAGATCAGAAGGAATTTTTTGATAGAGATTATAGTTTGGAAATCCTCTGATAGACATGTATGCAGGACGTGAAATTCCAGACGGGGCAGAGTAGTTTGACAAAATGACTTACAAAATGTGATCTGCAGGGTATTCAAAATGGGTTTCTTTAAAAGACCTTAGAAACTTTTAAGCAATTACAACTCGCAAGTGTAAAACAAGGCCCCTCAACATTTACCAGAATCCTCCCCACCCGTGCCAATATGGGAGCTTTGGAACATAGTATAGTTCTATAGACATCTGTGTGTGCATGTATTTAAGCAAATGCAATTAACAGGTGTAAGGATAAATTCTAAAACCTTTGCCATTCATCAAATCTTATACGTGCAGTTTGAAATTTTATCCTAAAACATACTATAAATCTAAAATTTGTTAACAAACCTTCAAAAACCAAACTTTCAAAAGAAAGAAAATAAATTGAGGGGAGCAGAACTCTTACTGTTTTCTCCAGCACTCCCAAACCAGAGATGAGTGTCTTCTTCCTCAAAATCCATGCAATTTATAGAAAAACTTGACCCTCATGGAAGAAACTCCAAGTCTTCAGTCAAGTCTTCAAGTTAAATGCTCCTTTCCATTTCCCAAATTGCTATTTAATTTTTGTGGAAAATTGTAATTCATAAATATTTTCCCAAATTTTCCAATGGTCTTAAATTCAAGGAGAAAAGGACTCATCTCATAAATTGGAGCCTTGACTTGAGGATGGGGGGGGGAAAGTTCCTCATTTATGGCTCTTTCTAGAAGTGTCCTCACCTCATTTATCTTTTAAATTTGTTTATTATTTTGTTTTTGAATGAAACTATATTTATATCATTTAATTTTCAAATTCAAAATTCAAAAAATTAAGTTGTGACATAGACATTAGTGTCAACTTCTACTTCAGACTAAATATCTCTCGAATCATATTCCTGAGGATGAAAATAACATTCTTCATTCCTTCTGAGGGGCTAGGTAAATCTTGTTCTGATCCTACCTTTTGTGATGCTTCTTCAGCCGCATCTATGCACAGTAACAACTAGACCTCTCTAGCAGACTTAGGGTTTAGACTAAATCTCTCAATAAAGCTTTTTATGCTGTAGAAATTAGTCCTTATCGCTTCTATTTTCTGCCTGTATAAAAATTCTGCACATAAACCCATGTAGAGGGCAGTAGATTTGGGGAAAAAAGGGCAAACCATCTTGCCCTGTTTGAGCCGGTTCGCCTCCTCCATACGAGAGGAAATACAGACGCTCATTTTAAATGAAGAGACACAATGAAAAAGGAGAAGATACATCTAATATTGGCAACTTCCCCAGATTGTCACAGCACTAAAACCTAAGACGACCTTTGAAATCTTCTACAAGAAACATTTTCCTATCTTTAGGAACCCTCATTTCTCCCAAACGCCAACTCCTAAAATAGTTGGCACACACCATCCTCTTAGAGTATAATGTTGACTACGTAGGAAGACAATAGAAACATCATTGACCTTAGACATAGTTGTTCTTAAATATCATCCACTTCAACAGTCAAAGGTCAATTTTGGCCAATAAAAATAGGACAAATATTTACCACTTTTTGTTGTGAATAAGGTGTAAAATTGCTATTGGTTGTTTGACCATTGAAGTGGATGATATTTAAGTAGAGTGTGCCACACGAAGGATGACAGAAAAACATCATATGCTGAGAATAATGAGATGATGATAGACAAAAAGAAAAACAATAATAGAGAAAAGATAGAAGGAACAAAGGAGGATTCAAGAGACAATAAGATAAAAAAATTAGCCATGAGGTGAGAAAGTTGAGGAACCAGTATATGATAAACAAATAGACATTAAAAAGGAAGGTAACTTTGATAATATAAAGAAACAACATATCACTTACATCATCTACAAGTACTTAAATTCTTTTACTTCCATTCCAATTTGAAAGATTAAATGGGTCCACAAATCTAAACTAACAAAATAATTAATAATAAAAAAATTAATGTACACAATTTTAACATTAATATAATGAATACAAATAAAAGTGAAATAACCAATAATAAATTCTAGAAAGGAGGAATATCTAGAAACTTGTAACTATGCATTTAAAAAAGATTTGACATCTTCATGCCATACCAGTCACTTTATAGCACCATGCCTTTGAAGTAGTTTCAAAAGTTGTGGCTAGCACTTCCAAAAATAACAAGAGACGCATTGCATCAGGTTCCTGCCTTTTGCATAAATTGGTTAGAATGGATACTTGGTTTTTAAACAGTTGGAAATGTATGGAGCGCAAATCAACAAAAGTTAAAATAACCAAAGTTCTCAGTATTGCTGCTCAATCTGATGTTCAAGGCATCATTTTTATGCTGCATAAGATCAAATCTGCAAGATGATAATAATTGTTGCATTACTTAAAACATTTTATTACAGGCTTTGTAATTTCAACTTCAAACTTTGCTGTATCAATTAATTCTACTAAGATACATAACTAAATAATTGTTGACAAAAGAAGAAAAGAAATTACAGATGTCACAATAACTGAATAAACATCGGCCTTTACAAAGCTTCAAAATTGGACTAGCTATACAATTATACTTTCGGCAGATGTTCAAGGTGTACAACCATAAATTGCAGAGCAGATCCAACATAGCCACCTTTCAATACTGAATTTTAAGACAATTCACAATTGCACTTAATCAACAAGAAGAACTAAAAACAAGTCATAATTCAACTTAACCAATAGGAAGAACTAAGAAAAGTCACAATTGCACTTGACCAATTGGTAGAAATAATAAAATAAAACATACCAATGTGACCTCTAATTTCTAAGTTAGTATATGCTTTTGCAGTGCAACATTGATCCTTAGACTTAAACTTGCACAATCCATAAAACATAACATAAGAATGTTGAATAAATTATAATAGTTGGAGTTGTCTCACAAAACAGAAGCAATTTTCCAACTTCTATTCTTCTTGAGCAAAAATATACATATTTTTAAAATATACCTAATTCTCTTTGGTGGATAGTGAATATGGAATAAGGTTTTACATTTGTGTTTAAATCTTGTTTATATTTCATATTTTGTTGATCAGAAAGACTAGAGCATATTTGGCCTGCAATAATAAATTAGAAAAGAACCATACATAACATTTGATTCATAGACCAATTCTACAGACGCTGCCACATGCAATGGATTGGTACCACAAAGAGTTACCGATACAACATTCAACACACTTGAATGGAAGATTTCAAATGTGCTTGTCCGGTGGGTAAATAACTCTAACTTCAAAATTTAGAAGTTTGGCCATTGCTTCATTTAGAATGAAGTTTTGGAATAGCCAAAATCTTTTGTCATAGAAAATTGAATGTGTTCACACTGGGGAAGAATGCAATTAATAGATACTATATTAGATGATGAGGTAATGCATATGATTATTGTGATAAGAAAATTACCATGACATATTTAATTATAAATCTTAAATACATTTATATTCTTGTGTCATGGCTACATGCTTGGGGTACAAGTTAGAATAACTTCAAATTTTCACCTGTTAGAATTACACTTAGAGGCAAATCTTTCGAACAGTGCTAGATGATTGGAACATGAAGCAAGAAGAAATTACACAGGAATCAGTGCACAAGGATAATATCTACTAGTAATTGTACTTGATGTGTAATGGGCATGCTAATAGGTACTTTCATTTAGTGCTTACTAATAAATAACTATAAAATCTCAAAGAAATACAAATTTTTTATTTCTTTTTCAACGCAACACACTAAACAAAAGGTGCAAAACTAGAAGTTGAAGTACATTTCTAGAAATACAATCTAGTAGATTGGTCTGAAGAACGAATAAAAATTAGTTCAAAGCACTATTGTCTGATGTTCAAACCTTAATACTTGAGCTTCCCATTGGATGCAAGACCTCTTGCCAAACTCCTTTGAAATAAAATGATGGGTCTATGGGCACCTTTGGATGTGAAACAAACTTTGTCAATGAACCAAGATATATACAAGAGCCTAGGTCTATCGGAGAACATGCAAGACATCATTGAACATAAAAATCTTAATAAACTTCATTAATGAAAAGTCTCGGTCCATAGAAATCCAATCCTTTCAAATACGAAATAAACTTTTATTAAGTGAAATCTAAAAAGCTTTTTGTATTAGGATATGCCTCATTTAACAACAACACCACCACCATCAACAACATGTCTACCACTATCAGGAGCTACAGTTTGGGAAATCCACTATCTCCTTACAAAGCTTTTGAACTTATAGACCACACAAGTCCAGGTTTCTAGTAAATCTGAATACACCAATGCCAAGAATAAGATTGAATAAGAAAAAGGACAATAATAATTTCCTCTATGAATATTTTACAACATTGATGTTTCCATATTTTATTGATAATCGGTCATCCTTCATGTAGGTTGGAGATCAGGTTTCAACTTTAAATTGTAAGAGCATCTGTAAGAGTTAAAAGCGTGTAAGTAAATCAGAGCATTAATGCTTCAAAGTTTACTCAACAATTTCTACAAGCACAATGAATGAACTTACGACATATTAGTAAAACCTCCCATCACTCTAGTTTTAGGGATCTCTCCTACAAAGAAATTTGTGGATAGGTTTCTGAAATACAAGAATACACAATAAGTTAGCATGTTATATTAGAGATTCACAGCTCATAGAACCAGAGGATGAAATCTAATTGTGATTTTGATCGTGGTCCATAGATTTTGCCTTTCTGACAATTTCCAAATCTCAGTTATAAATTAGAAGTTTTCAATGTAAAAATAGAAATACTAAGTACAAAAATCTTAGCATGCCTAGCTTGCCAATAGACGAGGGGGTTTGTTCCTTTCAACGTATTACTTGATAGATCCCTGCAAAGAATGACAAACCTAAGTTCCATTCATTCAAGTCATGCTTCCAACAAGGAAATATGTTCTAAAGTGCATATTTTTTACAGAAAAAATGAGGACCTTCCAAGCAAAAATTGCAACTTACAATATCATAAGATGGGTTAGGTTACTCATCTCTACATGAACTTCACCTTCTAGTTAATTATCTCGCAAGTACCTGTGAGAGCTCAATATGAACAAAGATTATTGGATTCAGAGCATGCAGTTACATTAACATGCCTGGATCGTAATGTCGAAGCTCTAGAACTAAAAAATGTTGTATATTGGTTAATATGGCATAAAACATTTTATATTTTTTTAACTTCATTTTAAAAAAATATGATAGGTTAGGTTATAGGGTAAAGGCAACTCTTGCCTAGCCCAACACCTAAAAGATTAACTGTTGATAGCATAGAACATAATTTCAAATTTCACACACAGTGTAACGAAACAATATTCACTATTTTACAGCTTTAACTCAGTTTTAGATTCTGACTAGGATAAACGTGAAGTTTTCGTATGCCTGTGGCAATGATTCAACCCTAGTAAAGTGTATATCATGATAATATAAACAATATGACTGATTAGAAAATAAAAATTCACCGTTTATTTCATAAAAGGGGAAAGCACAAATTTTGCCATGCTTCCATCAGGTTTTTACCTTGAGCATATGTGGATTCAGTTATTAAAAAATAGATTGGAGAACAGATAATTCACTTACAATGCTTACAACTCTTTGCAATTGCCAATCTCTGGAGGGATAAATCCATGCAACTTGTTTTCATGAAGAGCTCTGCAAGCACACAATAGTATTATGTCACTGACACAAAATATAGGGAAGTTTAGAATTTGTCTTTGAAAAAATAAAATGCAGAGGTAGGAATCAGACATACAATCTGTGTAGCTTCTTTAATCTGCCAATGCTGGGAGATATGGTTCCACCAAGGAGTAGGTAAGGTAGGTTTCTAGTGATCAAACAGAGGATATCACAAGGGTCCATTAATAGAACATAAAAGTGGAAACATCTTACAAAAAATCAAATATAGTTTTCTTTCCAGTCAAATTATGTGATTTTGTAACAATAACTAAAAGCATTGTCTTTTTGATATTTTAAGACTGTAAACAAAAATGGGTGTTTGAAGAGAAAAGGGCGTCCACACATACAATGCAGTAACTCTTTTGCTGGAATGATTGCATGTTACCCCACTCCAGCCACATGGACTTTCATCTGATTCATTCTAGTTTCTCAACACATTCTTTGTGTAATTGAGTTTTTCCTTTAATTCTAGCAATGCTAAACTTGTCATCCCAATGAAATCCCCAAAAGTTGAAAAACTAATAAATTCCATAGCAAAAATTCCTCAAAAAATGCAAAAAATATCTGATTAAACTACCATTTTTGCCTTATCAATACAAATCAACAACTACAACTTCACAGTTTTGATATTGATGTCTCTTGCTACCCTATGATTGCACATTAATACCTTATGATCAAATTATAAACCTTCAAAAGAAAATGAAAAACATTAAATGGATACCATCTCAGACTTACAGAACTTGAAACCCTATATGGTTAATGGTAAGACCTACTATCTCACTCTAGAACTTCAAACACTAAGAACAATATTACAGTCTTGCTAATGATGCTTATTGCTACCTAAGGCTTGTATAAATAGACATTATGATTAAAAGATTCATCTGTATTCGTAAATAATGTTTGTACAATTTTAAACCTTAGAAAGGTTAAGCTTCTGAGGCCTGTTCAATGCCTGTTTGTTGTTACAACTTTAATCTATTTCAGTAGACATTCCACTACCCTGTCTACTGCCTTGTTAAGTCATATTGTGCCTCCTTCAGAGCAATTATCTTATTGTATATTGTCCTTCACAAAATTTTATTTCTAAGGAAATAGTGAGTTGAACATATGATGTGGTTACTAGTTGGAAGTCTTTAATCACAATCCATGTTTAGTAGGTACGGTGCTACTACTTTATTCTTCATTCTTAGAACATCAAAAGTTCCTTTGTGTCTTGTCAATTCAATGAGCACAGATACAATTGTGTGGAAAGTGATTTTGATGAAATGTATCTACAGTGTATAGAACTTTGAAGAATCCATCACAAATGTCTCAGAAAATAAATTATTGAGTATCAATAAGATGGCTATGGCCTAGACATGGTATACAGGCAAATGCTTGCCTGCTTTAAACCTTAAGATAAATAAAATTAATAAATTAAATCATCATGTATGTGTTCCAGCAATTTGTTACTTGGTTCTGCATTAATTAGTAGACTTAAGATCTACAAAATGAAAGTTTGCAATATGATCAGACATTGTAAACCTATTTTTTTCTCAATCAGCACTAACACATTTCAAAACCTATATTTTTTTCATATTTTGGTTCTTCCTTTGGGAGTCTGATGTTTGGTCTAGACTAGTTTGGCTAAGACAAAACATTGGGGTTTCTGACCTAACGTTGGCCAGGACCATCTGAATACAATGACATAAACCTATATAAACTTGTGTCTGTCATGAACTTGTACATGCCTTTTCCAACGTTTTATAATTTATATCAATGGAAATAGCTTCACTTGCAAGTTTCTGATAATTTCTTTTGATAAATTAGTTCGTCGAATCCTTCCGCCACCCTCTATTGTCTTGGATGTAGCTCTTGGCATAGCACCAAAAATATTTTGGGGAGGAAATTTGGCTGAAAAAAACACCTGCTACTTTTTAAATTTAAAGGCATTTCAATAGCGTAGCGATATAGAGAGAAACTAAAACTGAGCATTTAGCCCATGAAATTTTTATCATTTGTGTTCATATCAGGATTTGAGCTAGTCAGATTCGGGCTTCAAACTTTTAAAGTTGTTTATTGAACTTTGCATTAGAACCTCCAATATTAGGGAAGTTCTACTTCTCTTCATTGCAACTGAAGGATTCTTTAATCACAGACGAGAGTAGAGTAGTCTACTATCACCTGCGAAAAATAAAAGTTTAATATTGTCACCTCTGCCTACACCTTAAAATTTTTATCTTACCCAATTGAGTTTAGATTGAAGCATTTTCACAATATTCAAAATATAGATTAAAATAAATTAAAACATTTAAAATATAGATTAAAGCACTAATATTTATACAATTATGTTGCATGACTAATATTTGGTACATACAGGTATATTTTTGTTTACCCAGTCTGTTTGACCCGACAGAAGACTTGGCACCTTAAGCAAATAAAAGGAGGATTAGAAGAAATACCAGACGAGATTTATACTAAAAATTATGATGGTCAAATTTCTGTTTAGTCACGGAAACTTCTAGCTCGAGATTCAACCTGTCTACTTATCATCATTTTCCTCATATGCATACTCAGAGTGGCAACAACACTAGCCACATCGTCAAAATATGCCTTAGAAATACCAAAAGAAAATCCAAAAATTCCTTAAAATGAATTTATATGTTGCCCGAAAAACCCTAATGAAAAAAAATTTGTGGGTAGATGAAATCAGACGTTTTTTTGTGATTTTATTGCAATTTAAATGAGATTAAACAACAAATAGATGGTCAAAATCATATTTCTGGAAAAATTTGTGATTTTGTGAGGGAAAAAAATGCAACTCATGGTGATTCTTGATTAATCACAATATTCAAAATATAGATTAAAATAAATTAAAACATTCAAAATATAGATTAAAGCACTCATAATATCTATGCAATTATGTTGCGTGACTAATATTTGGTACATACAGGTATATTTTCTATTTACCCAGTCTATTTGACCCGATAGAAGACTCGAGACTTTAAGCAGATAGAAGAAGGATGAGAAGAAATACCAGACGAGATTTATACTGAAAATTATGATGGTCAAATTTCTGTTCAGTCACCGAAACTTCTAGCTCAAGATTTAACCTATCTACTTATCATCATTTTCCTCATATGCATACTCAGAGTGGCAACAGCCCCGAGCTGCATCGTCAAAATATGCCTCAGAAATACCAAAAGAAAATCCAAAAATTCCTTAAAATGAATTCATATGTTGCCCCAAAAAACCCTAATGAAAAAAATTTGTGGGTAGGTGATATCAGACATTTTTTCGTGATTTTATTGCAATTTAAATGAGATTAAATAGCAAATGGATGGTCAAAATCATATTTTCTAGAAAAACTGGTGATATTATGAGGGAAAAAATTGCAACCGGCAGCGATTCCTGATTAATTGGTGATTTTATGAGGGAAAAAACTGTATGCTCTGATGTAATGGTAGTCCCACCACAGGCTTGTTACAGTGCCAAGTTGGTACTTCACATTAAATGTTTTAAAATATAATAAAATTTAAATAATAATAAATCTATTTTTCACCCTTACTGTTCATAGGATTGTCTAATAAGAAAACAAATAAATCACATTTATCAAATTATTAAATAAGAAAATTAATTATTAACTATAGTATATTTGTAAAATAAATTTAATACTCAATGTTGATTGGTTAAATAGGCAAAACAAATTGCATCATATGGATGCATAAGTAATCCTGCCAAAGGCAGGAACTAATCATAAACTAGCACTAGCACTTAAAGGAGGTTCAAGGATTATGCCGATAGAAAACTATATGTACATGTTAATATGTTAGAGAGTAGGTGTTTGTGCATGGGTACATATGAATGCCATGTGTTGCAAATTCTAATTGTATGTGGCTAGATTAAACAATTAATAATAAGTGCTAAATAATGGAAGGAAATAAACTTAGACAAATCTAGATTTTTTTCTTAAAGAAATTATGTATTATCTGATTTTGAAATATTTACATATAGATTTAAAACATAAAGCAATCCAAATGAAAAAAATAAAAATAAATGGCAATCAGTTTACCATTAAACGGTAATCAAAACTTGTTTTTCAGTTTGCAGACGTGATTGAATCTCAATTCATATTTTTGTTTCAATTCAGTTTAGGGTAATTTTTTGTGTAGGGTAAATTTTTTAGTTTCAATTGAATTTAGAGTTTATATGTTTTGCAGGAAGACTCAAACCAAATATAAAAACCTAATTTACAAAAATACACTAAATATACTTAAATGCAAATAAAAAAATACCAGAAAATGAAAAAAAGGAAAAAATAACTCACCTGGACTGTTGGATGACTGGAAATCACTCTCTCAAACTTGGAATCCTATTCTGGTTTTGCTCTGGCCGCTGGTGAAAATGAGCTCATAGGCCATTTTTAAAAAATTAAATACTTTTATGAAATATGATCCTGTTTCATGATCCCAAGCTCAAGATCCTGCTACGGAATGGGATCCCATTTTAAATTTAGGCTCGAGATCCTGATTTGTAATAGGATACCATTTTATAAATAATAGGATCTCGTTTTGTTTTTCTTGATTTTGGGTTTTTGACTAAGTCTGAAACTTCTATGAGAAGTTGACTCAACTTTGTGTTTTTACCCTAACTTTATAAATTAGTGAATGTTCTAGCTTTTCCTATCTCCATTTTTTGTAGATACAACATAATTGAGTTGTATACCCAAATGATGCAAAATAAATAATGCGCCCCTAGTTTTAGAGAACAAAGAAAGGATATTGACCCCCTTTAGATAAATAGGCTTCAAAACAAAAAGATGGTATCTTATAATGAACAATTTTACATCTATGGAAGCTAGTTTTAAAATGTTTGGTTACAAAGTATCCTTCATGAATTAGATGTCCTTTGTCCTAGCCCTTGATCATGTTAAATCAAGTTTGATGTCCTCTTTCATGTTGTTGGCTTTTTTTTATATAATGAACAAAAAGATGGTATCCTATAATGAACAATTTTACATCTATGGAAGCTAGTTTTAAAATGTTTGGTTACAAAGTATCCTTCATGAATTAGATGTCCTTTGTCCTAGCCCTTGATCATGTTAAATCAAGTTTGATGTCCTCTTTCATGTTGTTGCCTTGTTTTTCAGTTTGCAAACATGATTGAATCTCAGTTTAGGTTTTTGTTTGAAGGGTAAATATTTTTGTTTCAATTTAGTTTAGGGTAATTTTTTTTGTGTAGGGTAAATTTTTTAGTTTCAATTGAATTTAGTTTTTATATGTTTTGTACGAAGATTCAAACCAAATATAAAAACATAATTTAAAAAAATACACTAAATATACTTAAATACAAATAAAAAAACTAGAAAAGGAAAAAAAGGGAAAAAATAACTCACCTAGACTGTTGGATGACTAGAAATCGCTCTCTCAAACTTGGAATCTCATTCTAGTTTTGCTCTAGCCACTAGTGAAAATGAGCTCACAAGCCATATTTTAAAAATTAAATACTTTTACGAAACATGATCTTGTTTCATGATTCCAGGCTCGGGATCACACTTTAAATTTAGGCTCAAGATCTTGAGCCATAACAGGATACCATTTTCTAAATAATAGGATCCTGTTTTATTTTCCCTGATTTTGAGTTTTTGACTAAGTCTGAAACTTCTACGAGAAGTTGACTCAACTTCGTGCTTTTACCCTAACTTTATAAATTAGTGAATGTTCTAGCTTTTCCTATCTCCATTTTTTGTAGATACAACATAATTGAGTGGTATACCCAAATGATGCAAAATAACTTATTCACCCCTAGTATTAGAGAACAAAGAAAGGATATTGAGCCCCTTTAGATAAATATGCTTCAGAACAAAAAGATGGTATCCTATAATGAACAATTTTACATCTATGGAAGCTAGTTTTAAAATGTTTGGTTACAAAGTATCCTTCATGAATTAGATGTCCTTTGTCCTAGCCCTTGATCATGTTAAATCGACTTTGATGTCCTCTTTCATGTTGTTGCCTTGTTTTTATATAATGAACAAAAAGATGGTATCCTATAATGAACAATTTTACATATATGGAAGCTAGCTTTTAAATGTTTGGTTAGAAAGTATCCTTCATGAATTATATGTCCTTTGTCCTATCTCTTGATCATGTTAAATCAAGTTTGATGTCCTCTTTCATGTTGTTGCCTTGTTTTTCAGTTTGCAGACGTGATTGAATCTCAGTTTAGGGTTAATATTTTTGTTTGAAGGGTAAATATTTTTGTTTCAATTTAGTTTATGGTAATTTTTTTTGTGTAGGGTAAATTTTTTAGTTTCAATTGAATTTAGGGTTTATATGTTTTGCAGGAAGATTCAAACCAAATATAAAAACCTAATTTACAAAACTACACTAAATATACTTAAATACAAATTAAAAAATACCAGAAAATGAAAAAAAGGGAAAAAATAACTCACTTGGACTATTGGATGATTGAAAATCACTCTCTCAAACTTAGAATCCCATTCTATTTTTGCTTTAGCCACTGGTGAAAATGAGCTCACATGCCATTTTTTAAAAATTAAACACTTTTATGAAACGTGATCCTGTTTCATGATCGCAGGCTCGAGATCCGGCTACGGAATGGGATCCCATTTTAAATTTAGGCTGGAGATCCTGATCCATCACAGGATAGCATTTTATAAATAATAGGATCCTGTTTTGTTTTGCCTGATTTTGGGTTTTTGACTAAGTCTAAAACTTCCACGAGAGGTGGAGTCAACTTCGTAATTTTACCCTAACTTTAGATAAATTAGTGAATGTTCTAGCTTTTCCTATCTCCATTTTTTGTAGATACAACATAATTGAGTGGTATACCCAAATGACGGAAAATAACTTCTGCACCCCTAGTTTTAGAGAACAAAGAAAGGATATTGATCCCCTTTAGATAAATATGCTTCAAAATAAAAAGACAGTGTCCTATAATGAACAATTTTACATCTATGGAAGCTAGTTTTAAAATGATTGGTTACAAAGTATCCTTCATGAATTAGATGTCCTTTGTCCTAGCCCTTGATCATGTTAAATCAAGTTTGATGTCCTCTTTCATGTTGTTGCCTTGTTTTTATATAAGAATAAATATATTTTATTTTAAAATAGAATATATTAGATTTTAATACTTTTATTATAATATTTATTCTAAAATTGAGTGTATATATTGGAATTATGCATGACACATAAATTAAGAGTCGACATATTTCTAATATAGTATATAATATATTAACTTTACTCTCCCTCTCTCTCTCTATTCAATCCTTGCTAAATGAAACCAAAGTTAGAATGAATATATGTCCATTACTCCATCTCTCTCTATTGCTCTCTTGATTTTTGATTAATCTCTCTCTCTCTCTCTCTCTCTCTCTCTCTCTCTCTATATATATATATATATATATATATATATATAACTTTCTTTGTCTTCCTCTCTTCCTTTATCAATCTCTTTGTCTATTCTTCTCTCTTCCTCTATCACTCACTCTCTCTCATTCTCTACATAGATATTTTTTTATATATATTTATTTATCACATTCTCTATTTTCCCTTCCCTATCTCTCTTTGTTACTTGTCACTTATCTCTTTCCACTTCTCTAATCCCCTATCTACAAATACAACATTATATCCAATCAAGCAAAGAATCTAGCATACCTAATCATAGTCATCGTAGCACATGTGAATCACCTAATAATCATTCTAGAATTTATGTGCATGTTTGAAGAATGTTGTCTATACCATCAACTTGATAGAAAACCCTTAAGAATGAAGAAAAAAATGTTGTATAGTAGTCTATGTTTTTGTAATTCATATAACAAAATCTAGAGAACATCACATGTTAGGTTTGTAGTTATAGGTTAGGTTTGTAGTTATCAATCCAATATAGTGTGAAATGGAATGTTATAATTTGATCCACATACATGACTATCTAGTGTTGATAACTGAGAAGGGGGGTGAATCAGTTATTCTAATTATTTCTGCTTTCTGAACTTTGTTATTAATCAATACAATGTTAATTCAAATAAGCAAACATAACCATGAAATGAAGATACACATGACACATTATTTTTGACGTGGAAACCCTGTTAAGGGAGAAAACCACGGGGTGATTAACCCAAGATTGTATTCTCTGTTAGAAGAATGGAAATACAAAATGGCACTTGCCAATTAGGGCTCACTGCCCGAGCACACTGCTCACAAGAGGCACACTGCCTATAAGAGGCTCACTGTCTACAAAAGAGTGTTATACAATACTTGAACTGATTGGGAGCATCTACATATGCTGGAGTTCAGTTCCGGTTAGGCTTAGTACACTGATCTGCTGCGTTTCATCTTTCCTCTTCTCTTATGCTGCTTTTCTTTCACATACCAGACCTTCCTTACTACTTCTGCCCTGCTCTTCTACTTTTATTCGCACATCACTAACAACCACAACACTTCTCACAACTAACTCCATCTTGTATATATATCCGCACAAGTGATTTCATCACCTTTCTAGTCAGCACCCGGAATAGTTAATCTTTTCACAAACTCTGATCTGTCAGCTAAATCCTTGCTTACCAAACATTGCGGATCAAGGATATACTTGTGGAAATCATTAATCATGTCGGCCAAACATAATTCATGCCTTCATAACCTTTACCACCATCAGTAACACATCTGGAATAAAGTCTGATGTTCTGCCAGTCAGTTCTTCCTCTATTCATACTGTCACTTAGGAACCCGGTACTCAAGTATTCATATCTTTTTCCTCATCTATCACCAGAGGCTAAATCCTTAGAATTTATCACTCAAGGTAGTCCTCTTGACTTCCTCAAATCTACACTTCACCAAGATACTTCCTCTGAGAGATATGTACCTGTCTGTCAGACCTTGCCACATGCTCTGTTCTTGTTTACCAAACCACAACATTCTTCACTCTGACTTCTGGTAGAGACACACCATGTCCTGCAGATGTGTGGGATGAACTTTGTTGCCATCAATGACAACAATCATGAATCCATATAGTGTCTCTTGCCAACAATCTCCCCCTTTGGCCTTGATGGTAACACTTAGTAAAAAATGACTAAGTGTTTACACTATGCTCCCCCTTGGTTGATGCTCTATTTTTATATACATATTCTAGAGCTCCCCCTTAGTTGGATTCCTCATTTTTCACTGCTCCTCACTCCCCCTTTGACATCAATGGCAAAGGGTAGGGTCTGCATACCAAAATTTTCAAAAATTTAACTATGCTTAGCCACATAAGAATATACATATGGAATACTTACATATACTGCAGTATGTCTGCAAAAGTTGTTTTTAGTTGAATGAATTCTGTAGCCCAACTTTGCTTCATTCTGTCCAAAATTGATATATGACCACTCAATAGAAATGCAAATGCATCTGCCCTTTTTAGATTTGTTGGATCATTTGTCTGAGCTGTGATTATAGCTTCTTTTATGGCCTCATGCATGCCCTCTAACTTAGGGACAATTATCCCTCTGAGCTCACTCAACCTGCTGATTCTATTTTTCTTCTCTTTTTCAAGCTTCTTAATCTTATTCAAGACTGCAATCATTCGACATTCTTGATTTATTATGGAAGCAATAAATGGATCAAAATTTTGAGAAAGAGTTGTCAGTTTATCCTCTTGTTCTTTCATTTTCTTCTCAATCTCCACTGTTGTTTTGGACCATGATAAACAAAATTTGTATATTTCTCCACCATCTTTAAGAGCATTTTCTAAGCTCTTTATCCCAATATTCATATTCCTCCTATCATTACTTATCAACCCTTTTACCTTTGATAATCTCTTATCCAAAAACTCCTTCTGGACCTTTTCTTCAGCTGACTTCTCTAGAGAATCAAAATGTGTGCTAACACTATTGACTAGAGTTTTGAGATTACTGGATGAGGAGGCTGTGGGATCCTTCTGAAACGATGGCATAATCTTTTCTAGCACTCCGGAAGCAGCTTCTATCAACTCACAGTCTTCCATGTGAGACTTTAGGAGTTTTTCTTTAGCCTTTGCATTAGCAAATGAGGCTATCTTCATTGTCTGTACTGGAGAAGGAGAATCAAAATCGAATGGTCCTTGTAGAAGCTTTGGTTCATCAATCTCCATTGTTTCTTTGTTCAGAAATTCTTGGATAGTTTCTGTAGTGTCTCTTGCCGGAGACAGATGTTTCTTCTCTTCTGCATTCTTAGAGATGTTCCTTGGAGCTTTCTCTCCTTCTATATTCTTACCACTAGCAATTGTGGTCTTCTCTGTTGAGGTCTTCTCTCCCTCTGCAACCTGGTACTGTCAACTTCTTTTTCCTTCCCTCCTACTTCTTTCTCCTATATTCTATCTTCTCCTTTAGATCCGGAGGCTGTAGGGGAAACTGGAGGAGAGATATTTGTTTGTTCATGAGTCACCTCTTCGGGAATAGAGGATTCTGAGCCCTTGTCTTTACCAGAGTCCTCTGTGATGGGAATGTTGAACTTTTTAAGAGCATTTTAGAGGATCTCTTCAGTCTCTCTTGCCACTTTGTCAATTTCACCAAGCATGAGCTGATTCATCCTGGCTTTGCTCTGGAACTCATCCTTGCAATCTTTAAATATTATATTCATTTTCTATGGAGTGATTAAGGGAAGAGCTGAATGGCGACCTGTTCTCGGATCTTGAGATCTTTTGCTCGAGCATTGTTCTTCCTCATTTCAAGCCTTTTCTCTAAGCTTTTGGGAATTAGAGAGATAATTTCAATAAAAGCTTTGTTGTAAGTGTTCAAAAACTAAACTGTGGCTTCCTCCAAAATCCTTTTATCTGCTTCATTATATTCATCATAGAATTCTATTAAGGGTTGCAGGTTCCCATCCATAGTGACTGCTTTCACTACAACATCCAAGGATAGAGTGGGTTTTTAAACAAATTCCTCTTCCTTCTCTTCTTCTCCTTGACCGGTAGAGTGTTCACTGGATGATTTCTTCTTCTTCTTCAATTTCCTTGTCTCCTCATCTGATTCAGTTTCCTCTTCATCTTTTTGACTGGCATAAGCCCTTGTGGCTTTTGTCTTTGATCTTTTCTCTCCTTTCCTGAATGCCTAGACTTCTAGTTTTGATGTTCTTGAGCTTTTGGCTGTGACAGGTGCAGATCTCTTTAATGATCTAGTCCGAGTTGAGGTTTCTACCAGAGCACTTTCCTTTCTTTCCTTTTCTGCCTCTTTCTTCTCTTCCTCAACCTTTTGCCTCTTTTCCTTGTTGGCATCAAGTGCCTCCTTTGAGATGCCAAAACCTTTTGCAACTTCTTCAACTTCTTTTCTTACCTTCCTTTTGATCTCTGGCTACCTTAGCTCGGTGTGAATTCTCACACTTAGTTCTTCAAAGGTTCCAAATCTTTCTGCTTTTGGGTCCTTTGGCTGACTGAGCATGTGTTGAACATGTAGCTCTACAATTTGTTCATCAACTTCATACCCCATAGGCATGATTCAGACTGTCCTTGGCTCTACTGCCTCCATTAGGCATTGATCAGTGTCTACCATGAAGCACACTGTATCCTTGTATTTCTCAACTACTGATTTGGGGATTCTTTCTCTGATTTGCATTGTATTTTAAAAGTGCTTGAAGTAATGCCACAGAGCTGTATTCCTTGCCTTGGCAACCCCAAGTTCATGCAAGTAATCTCTGATCTGAATTGCTACCAGTTTGTCATTTTGCCATACCCATCCATTTGATCTAGGTAGCTCATTCATGAAGTAGAAAAATAAACATAATATTAGTGCACCATATTTAAAAGAGTTCTTCTTGTCTTTTTTGAGCTTTTGTATGTTTTCCATTAATTAGCTCAAAAGACGTTCACAGAGATCATATTCTGCATTCTTTCTCAGCATCTCATAGGCAGTATATATACTGCAGTTCTGGATACTGAATTCTCCCTACTGGAGTGATATATCTTGTATCCTATTATCATAGATGCAAACTTGATATCTGGGTCAGTAATATCTTCAATGGTCATTGCCCACTTATCAAATTTTGATTCGGTGGCCTCAGTTACAATGTTGTTTTTGACAGATTTGAGGACAGGTATCCCTCCAGAGGAGTATAAACCAGTTACTGCCCTAATTGCCTCCTTTGTGATCTTGCAAGGTCTGTTCAGCCATAGGAAGTTATCATGCACCCTACTCAATGCATATCAGACCCATTCATCTTCTTCAAAGTAGGGGAAATGAATGAATTGATCAAAATGTTTTTCCTGGATACTCTTATATTCTGGTTTAAGCTCAAAAGCATCATCTATCAGTTGTTTGTGATAGATATCTCTTAGCTTGAATTCCCCAAACTCTTCAATGTTTGTATGTATGTAAACCCTAATATCTTCTGTGTGCAAAACGCCATGCGGAACACTAGAGAATGCTCCTAAGGGATCTACCTCCAATGATTTGTATGGATGTTTCTTGAATTCAGGGCGGGGCCTATCAGAGATCTTTACTATATTCAGAGTATCCATCTTTCAAAAGATTTGTAGTGAGATATGAAAATGAAAAATACCTTTTGCGCCTTTCAGTTTCACGGAGTTGGCCAGATTGATTTCTGGATGAATTGACTTCTACAAATGATCTTCGATGAACTTGAGGAATTTTGTTGCAGAGCTCCACTTTTCATTTCTTCTTGAATGCAGAATGAATAAGTGATTAATGAGAAAACCCTTATATTGCTCCGCAGACCCTAATGTCAGGTTGCAATAAATGCTCGACCTAAGTTATTCCAGTTTGCTTTATTTGGATGACTTGAAGAACCGAATCAATCCTGATCTTTAAACATCTTGCAGATCTTCCAAATCTTAACCATAGTTTTTTTGGATGCTTCCCTTATGAACCCTTCAATCCGCAACTCTTCTTGTGCCAGTTTCGGCACCAATTGACTGGCTGGGGGAACAAGGTTTTCTTTGAGTCTCCTCCTGAGCTAGAGGTCACCTTTTAATTTCTGGAAGGAATATCAACACTAGAGTCTGGTACGGATCCATCCTCTACATTCTCTGTACTTTTCTTCAAAATCTAATTCATCTCACTTTGAACTTCATCCGCATTCACTTTTTATTTTCCCTTATCTTGATTCTGATTATGATATACCGGACCTCTTTTGTCCTGATTCTTGCTTCTACAGAATTTTGCAATATGACCAGATCTATTGTAAATTTGGCAAACAACATTTCTTTGCATGTTTGATTGATATCCTCTTGATCTATATTGATTAGCCATATGACCTATTCTATTGCATGCTTCTGCATTCATGAGATTTGTGACCATACCTTTTGTAGTTGTGGCAGTATCCATTGAAGGATGAATATCTTTGATCTTTAGGCTATCTTACCAAAGGTCTTCTAGGCCTGTTGCTTGGATTTTTTGGTCCAAAATTCTTCTGACCAGATCCGGAGCTTTCTCCTTTCTCATATCCCAGACCACACTTGTTATCTACCTGTTGTGATGTTCACAACATGCCCCATTTTGCTCCTTGGCAAAATGAGGACCCCTACTGTTGCTTTGCTTTTGCTTCTGCTTGTGTTTGTTCTGTTTGGTGGTAAAGGGAAAAGAGAGTTAGATTTGTAAACCTTGTTAAAAATATAGAAAATTGCATTTTCAGTACCATTGCATGATATGGTTGGATTCCTTGTGAAAAATGAGCCAAGGTTGCTTTTTGAACCATCTTAAAATTCATCATATTTTGCAAGTTATGATCATTTAGGTAAAATGTACTATCAGGTTTTGCATGATAAACAGTCAGTTGTTTGCCTTTTTTGTTGGCATTCATTTTAAATTTTGAAAAAATTCGTACTTAGTGGTTCCGGGTCGTGGGCAATTTTGTTTGGGTTCCACTCTGTATGTTACATTTGATTGTCTTGCAGAAAGTGCATCGATTCACTTTAATCACCATTACTTATTCATTGGAAGTATTTTTACAAGTTTGAACATGCGCGTTGAACCATCCGATTGAACCTTTTTTGGTTCAATGGTTCGGGGTTCAATTGGTTCGGCATGTTCAAAAATGTCTAAGGGGGGCGGACTGTTATTCTATATTCCAACGTTGAACCATCCGCTTGAACCTTTTTGAAAGGTTCAATGGTTCCAAGTTGGTGGGGTTCATTTTCTTTTAACAGTCACTATGTATCATTGAACCATCTGTATTGAACCTCTTTTTGGTTCAATGGTTCAATGGACGGAGTAGGCTTCGGCGAGACTGTCGCCGATGGTATGCCATCAGCATAACATTAACTATCGGAGTATTGTTTTTGACTTTCGCCGATGGGCGAAGTCACGCAGATAAATGAAAGGGGACTTGGCCAGATATAAAATGAATGCCATCAGCGTAACATAGAGCATCGGCCAAGTTTGAATTCATCGTACTGAAGGGTATGGTCTCGCCGATAGCCAAGGGCTATTGGTATAAGGTAAGTCATCGGCCAAGTTTTTCTGGCCTTCACCGATATAAGAGGCTCTCGCTGATAGAGCATGGGGGGGCGATATCGGCAACACTTACACCGATAAAGGCCATTGGCCGAGGTAATGCCATCAGAAGGAAGAGTTTGTGAGTCGCCGACGGGTGATCTCATGCCAATGGAGAACAACGAAAGAGCGTTGGTATAAGGTAAGTCATCGGCGGAAGAAGTTTAGCGCCCGTCGATGGTATAATCTCTCGCCGATGGGAGGTCATCGGCCAAGCAATATAGATCGGTGCGAGCGTTTGGACCTTTGCCGATGGGCAAGGTCAGGGCGATGGAAGTAAGGTGGATGATATGAAGGGTTGTCGGTAAGAGTCTCACCGACGAATGACATCGATGAAACAGTGAAAATTGGCGAAGAAATTTGTGAGTTCGCCGATGGCGATTCTCATGCCGATAAAAAAGAAATACAAGCCGAAGGGCCGTCAACCAAACAATAGTGATCGGTGAAGGAATTTTGGAGCTCGCCGATAAGTAGGCCTCACGGCGATGAAGGCGATGAGCAGGTAAGCTGGGCCATCGATGAAACAAGAGGCATCAGCGAAAGAAATAAGGAGCTTGCTGATAGGCGAATCTCTCGCCGATGGAACAAAGCAAAGGGGGCCATCGGCCTGACGATAAGGATCGGCGAAGAGGATTTAGAGTTTGCCGATGGTGAACCTCTCACCTATGGAGAGCAAGGAAGAAATAACGAAGCGATGGAAGAGAATGATCGGCGAAGGAATTTTGAGGCTCGCCGATAGTACAGACTTATACCGATGGAAAGAAATAAGGAGGAAATAACGAGAAAGGCCATCAGCCAAATAATGAATATCGCCCAAGTGATTTTTGGATGCGCCGATGGTGATTATCACACCGATGGGTGGGAATGGACGAAGCGGTGGGAATTTTAAAACACATTTTTGGCGCCCGTGGCATTTTTCTGGTCAGCGATGGTTGACCCGTTTGGTTTTGGGCAATCTGTATACATTTTGAGCACATTTTGAGGGTTTTCTGAGCCAGATTTCTACATTTTTGCATAGTCACCCTGATTTAAATAGATATTTTAGTTTCCTGCTGTTCATTTGATAAATTTGATACTTATTGCTTGTCTTGTCTTGCAGGCTTGCAGTTGAGGAAGCAGCTGGAACTTGATCATAGCGACATCATGGAAGAAGAAAATCTGATCTCAGGAGCAAGAAGTAAAGGCGAAGTGCAAAGAAGTCAAGGCCATTCAAATAGAGGACATGGTTGCAGCTGGGAGTATTACTACAACAGACAAATAGAAGTTATTGCTGAGCTGCCAGAGTTTCTCAGAAAGGGCAATATTTTGCCCAGATTTGACACTGCTCAGAGATATTTTTGAGGGACTGGTTCATCTGTATTTATTGCTGTAACAATGGGGTTTGAACCAGGGGTTTAGTTAGGGTTTTTTTTTGCTATAGTGAGGACAATCAGAAAGTCTTTATATTGTGCCTCTCTGCACTGTAATACCTTACAACAGGGATTTTTTAGAAGCACACAGCAAGTTAGCTTAGTTTAGTTTAGAAGTAGAAGAAGGAGGTCACCTATTTGTTTGTAGTAAGGTGTGCGTGGAATGTCTGGCTTCCTTACTGTATCTGTAAAGCTTGTAAGTTCTCTATAGTTTGATCAATGAAACTAAGAGTCATTCCTACATTGTAAATCGTGTATGACTATTTGTTTCTAATATAATAGAATCTGGAGTTCTGCATCTATCTTCTGAGTGTTCTCCTGCTCTTCTTTGTGTTTTAAAATATTATCTTTGAGAGCTTGCAATTTTAAATGTATGTTTGTGAAAATGCTCAGAACTTGCATTTAAGGTTTTTACTGTGGATTTGATCAAATTGTTGTAGTATTTACATAGTGCATAACAAAACAATTAGATCCTTTGGTAGAGTAAATGAAGTGTAGATTAGATCTTTCTAACTTTTCCCAACCCATCTGAAATATTTAGCTGAAAACGTATAAATCTGAAGGAAATTGTCTCAAATTTGAAGAAGTATGCATAACAGAGTTAAAAGTAGATAGTTTTCATAAGTGTATGAAGGAGAAAGCTGTAATAATTCAAGAAAACCATCTAAAACTTGCAGCACAGTAACACTTTTATGCAAAGGAATGAAAAGTATTGACATATCTCATGATCTTTTTGCATATTCTTAGTCCAGTAAACTACAAAGAAACTCTAAACTACGTAAGGCCCCTTGAACATTACAGCTTCACATTGACCAACTGAACTTGACCAACCAAACCACTGTAGACTTGGGATTAGTTGAATCTTAAATGATTCCTTCTTATCTTTCAAGTATAGTTTCAGTTCATTATATGTGAATTTTAACTTATTGTTATGATTGCATCAAAACAATCACCAACAGTTTTCTGGCGCTAGAAGGAGGGCCTTTTTGAGTTAGAGTTTATTTCAAACTGGCTAATAACAGTAATAGAGTGACTAGGTCTAGATCCAGTTTAGGGGATATATTTGTGCAAATACCTGATATTAAGCAAGGCAGGAACCCCCTAATTTGGAATCCAAATATTTTGCAAGTAGGAAGTTCATCTAGAACACCACCTGTGTCACATTTTAACATCCGTAGTATTGTGAGTCCTGACAGATCACTGTTCAGATCTTTAAATCTTGGTTCAGGCACTCCTGGAGGTCTCAATCCTCCTATAAATCCTAATCCACCAATCAATCCAGGTATTCCTACAAGTTCAGGTCAAGCTCAAACACCTGCAATGGCTTATTTCAATGTCAATTCTCCCATACTCTTCAATGATTATCATGAGATGCCTAAAAATCCAGAAAAGATATGTGCCAAATACCAGTTGCATCAGGACCCAGAAGACCATATTAGAATATTCAAGGAAGCATGTTTTAGAGCTAGGTTAGAGCACGAGGATGTGGTGTGTAGATTGTTTCCCTACACTTTTAATGAGCAAGCCTCGAGTCGGTATGTAAACTTTCCCAACGGTTACATTTCTTCCTGGCCGCTTATGGAAGAAGCATTTCTGTCAAGATTTAGGGGACCCATTGACCCTTGTACTTTGTATCATAAATTAGCTGTTATAAAACGTGGTGAGGGAGAGCTGATTGATAATTTCAATGACAGATTTAAAAAAGGCCTATTCTAGGCTGGTAGCCCCTTATACCATAGATGATGATCCCTTGTTGGCTATGTACTATGCTGCCTTGGATCCTTTAACTGCCATGTTTGTCAAAAGAAAACCTGACATAGATTCAATATCCAAAGCCTATAAAGAGGCAGCCTCAGTGAACCAAGAGATGAGGCATACAACTTATAACCCATTTGTTAATGGAGGAAGTTTTTGGGTGTAGAATCAGGCACCACCATGGAATGGAACCTCTATGCAACACACTCCACTATTAAATCCGGTTCCTTCTTACACACCTGTGTATAGTCCTACCCCAATCCAAACTATAACTCCTTACACGACTAGCACTTCCAATAACAGTCAAAGCAATGGTCAGCCTTTCTTCCAACCTCCTAGGGATACAACTATGGCAAAAGCACAAGAGGATAGGGAAGAAATCAAAGAGATCACTACCCATTTGAAAAGGTTAACAACCAAAGTGACGCAACTAAGAAATGAGAACCTCTATGGAAGAGGCAACCAAAACTACAATCAACATCAAAATCACAACCAAGGCCAAAATCGGAACTATAGTTTCAATCAACATCAGCAGAACAATCAGAACCAAAACTATAATCAGCATCAAGGCCCCAGCCAGGGGAAACCAATGCAAAATAGGGGGCCAGTGATAGATAATAGGACCTGGGGCAATAATAACAGAAATCAGAATCAACCTAGGCCACCCAAGACATGGAACACTGGGCCCAACAACGGTACTCTAGCTGCTCCTTTTGAGAATATAGATAATCATGATGCAAAACAAACGACTAGCATACAAATGGCCAGTACAGCACCCAAAAATTGGTGCAAATTTCACAATACCAATGCCCATGTTGAGCACGACTGTCTGCAATTCCACTTAGCAGCCAGCATTTTCAACATAGATGTGCAACCTCCAACCTCTAAATTTCTCATTCCCAAGGGTAATGAGGTAGTACCCTCAGGATATGACACAGCATTAGTCTTAGAAACGTTTACCTTTGCAAATGCAGAAGAGAAAGAGGATGAATTGTTGGAAGATGAACCATACTGTTGTGAGAATCTTTATCCTAAATCAGCCTTTGTGTTAAATGCTTTTCAGTTTCCCTTTGAATCTGAAAACGAGATATTAAATGAAACAGAGGAGGTGCAGGCCTTTCAACAAACAAATAAAAGCCATACCTACAATTTGAGGAACAACCCTAGGTTTTACCACTTCCGTTCCTCTGAATAACATCAATACACCCCCAGATCAGAATGCTAGCAACAATCCCGCCACACTTAAAGCTAATCAACACACAGATAATGGAACAACAATACAAAAGGATCAAACAAGTAAAACTGAAGCAATAGAGACAACAAGATTAATGAGTTACTTGTCAGAGGAAATAAAGAAAATTAAGGTCAGTATACCTCTAAATGAATTATTGAAGACCCCAGGGATCAGAAATGCTTTTATGAAATCCCTGGATACGTCCATGACAAATGAGATGTCTGCTGATATAACTGTTCCTAATAGAGGTTCACCACCTAAAGAGAAGAATAAGAAAGTTGAGCAGCCTTCCAATACCAATGTAGTAATACATGCGGATAAGAGGGATACTCCCCCTTTCTTGTTAACTGTTAGATTGTGTGGGAAGAATATACATAATTGCATGGTAGATTCTAGTGCTTCAGCCAACGTAATGCCCTTAGGAATATGTAAAACTCTCGGGCTGACTCCCACCAAATCTGCCAAGGTTGTCACACAATTAGATAAGACTGAGGTTAGCGTGATATGAGAGCTCATGAACATTCAAATTCAATTAGCTTCAGACCCTAGGGTAAGCCAAATCATTGATATTCATGTAGTGGATATACCCGTAAATTATGGAATGTTGCTGAGTAGGGATTGGTCCAAGACATTAAACAGATATATGGCCACTAACTTTTCACACATGTGGTTACCTTGGAGAGGCATCCCAAACCAGATCAGAATAGAGGTAGAGCCCAGAATGAAACATATGATAACAGAGTATAATCGAACTAATGAAATATTATATGCTGTTGTTGAACCGGGTGTCTATAGAATTACCAACAATGGGGTACAAATTGAAGAGATCATGATGTTAAACAGTAGAAAGAAATGTGTCAGCAATAGGACAGCATTATTCATTGAGTCTCATGGAAATTCCTCAGATGAAGAAAACAATGCAATAGACAAATTTGGTCATGCCATCAGACAAGAGGTGGATGAGTGCGTTAAACACAATCTCCCGATCCAATATAAATTGTACAAAAATAGGTGTAGAGTCCATAATAGGCAACATTCTGAGGAAAGTTGTGAAATATGCAAAGACATCATTGAATATGAATACAAAAAATGCATAGGAAAGGCAGAGTTACAAGAGGAAAATGAGAATCCTAATCCAACACAGAAATATGTTCAGGATAATATAGATGCCTTGATTCCAGATTTAGGAAAAGAAATAAGAGACAAGAGTAGTTGCCTTTCTGAGTTGCAAACTAAAAACACACATATGCAAGTTAACCAAACAAAAAAACCCATGAATAAACAGGACAACACCCCACATGCAATAAAAGAGGCAATGCATGCTAAGATAAAAGGTCAGAAAAGTAAAGATGGCATGTGGACATTAAAATGTGATGGGTCTAAATCAAAACAGGGCGCAGGTGCAGGTGTTGAACTCATAGATCCTCAGGGTAAATCACATCTAGCAACATATAGATTACAATTTTCCTGCACTAACAATATTGCTGAATATGAGGCCCTAATTTTAGGACTTGTCATGGCCATCAAGAAAAGGGTGAAAACCATCAGAGTATTTTCAGACTCTGAATTAGTAGTCAGACAAGTGAGAAAACTATATGCCCGCAATTACAAGAAAATGATTAGTTACAGACATAGAGTACGGGGTTTAACAGATTCGTTTGATGCTTTTAACATAGAGCACATCCCTAGAGAGCTGAACCATAGGCCGGATGTGCTAGCAGTTGCTGCTAGTACATTAGAACCATTGACACTGTCAGGATTGAGACGATTTGCTATTGAGCTAGTTAACATACCCAGTATACCAGACAACGTTACACACTTTCAGGTATTTGGAGGGGATCAGCAAATTATTGATTTTCTGACTTGTAATGAGGCATTTGAGGCTCAAATCATTGATGAGCGGGAAATGCCTGAAGTAACATGGGATGAAAAGGATATAATCAACTTGAAAAGCAACTTCTTACCAAAAGGAGTAATTGAATTAAAACATATCTTTGACTTCGATGGAATAATAAGACAGAAGGACTTGCCCAAAACAGAAGGGGGTAAGTGTGATTTACATAACTTAGGGACAGAGCTAAATCCGCAAAATGTACTAATTGGGAAAGCTTGCTCTGAGAAAATCAGAAAGGAGGTTTTAGACGTTTTGAAAGAATATAAACACGTCATAGCATGGACTTATGAAGACTTGAAAACATTTGATGAGTCCATCATAACTCACGTAATACCTTTGAGAAAAAAAGTCAAACCATTTACGCAGAAACAGAGCCCTGTGAATGCGATTCTAGAGCCTCTAATCTTTGAGGAAGTTAAAAAATTGCTGTCTGCTGGAATAATTTTCCCAGTCAGACATTCTGTCTAGGTAGCTAATTTAGTACCAGTAAGGAAGAAAAACAGAGACATCAGGTTATATGTAGACTTTAGAAATTTAAACAAGGCATCTGTAAAGGATAATTATCCTCTGTCCCCAATAGACGAAGTGCTGCAAGCAGTAAATGGTGCAAGAATGATGTCTTTTTTAGATGGTTTTTCAGGTTATAACCAGGTCTTAATTGACAGAGAAGATAGATTAAAAACCACTTTCACTTGCAAATGGGGGAATTATGCGTATAGAAGAATGCCTTTTGGTCTGATCAATGCAGGTGCCACTTTTCAGAGAGCCATGGACATTGCATTCCGTGGATTATCAGGTAAGTGCATTGTTGTGTATATGGATGATTTAACTGTGTATTCCAAGGATGCATCCACTCACACTGAAGACCTCAGGAAAGTACTCAAGCGATGTGAAAGGTATGGGATTTCCCTTAATCCTAAGAAATATATATTTGGCGTAACTGAAGGTAAATTATTAGGCCATGTCATTTCTGAGGGTGGAATTTCAATTGATCCGGATAGAATAGAATCCATAAAAAGTTTACAAATACCAAATAGTAGGAAAGAGTTGAAATCATTTTTTGGCAAAATTAACTTTGTTCGAAAGTTTATAACAGGTTTTGCAGAGATCGTGCAGCCGTTAAATGCCATGTTGAAGAAAGACACACAGATGGAATGGACGCCAGTGGCCAGAGCCGCATTTGAAGATATCAAGGAGGCAATTTTTGATGCCCCTGTATTAGTAAGTCCAGACTACACAAGCCCGTTTTACATCTACTCCTTTGTATCTTCTCATTCAGTCGCGGCTGCCTTGACACAGAACGGTGAAAATAATGAAGAGAGGCCCATAGCATTTATGAGCGCGCCTCTAAAGGATGCACAGTTGAGGTATCTAGACACTGAGAGGCAGGCATTCGCATTAGTAAAGGCTATTAAAAAATTCAGACACTATATTTTGCGTAGCCAAATCAAAGCCATAGTACCAGATGCAGCAATAAAAATGTTTCTGATGCAGAACGAGCCTGGAGAAAAAAGAGCCAAGTGGATCACCACGCTACAAGAATTTGATGTAGAAATCATACCTATGAAGCTGGTTAGAGGGCAGGTGTTGGTGCAGACAATAGCAAATACAGATCCAGATCTGATAAAACAGCAATATGTATTGAATTCCCAAAGCGCATCAGGCTGGTATGATGATCTAAACACTTTCTTGATAGCTGGAAAGTACCCAAACAGGATGAAGGCTTCTCAGAGGAGAGCTTTGAAGATTAAGGCACAAAATTACATGGTGCAAGGAGGCCTTCTATTTAGGAAGAACCATGATGGAATTTATCTGAGATGCATAAATAGAGCTGAAGCTGATAAAGTGTTGACAGAGCTACATGACAAGTACGGAACTGGCCATGGTTCCCATCTAGCCACAACACACAAAATACTGAGGGTGGGCTATTACTGGCCCACGATGTTCAAAGACACTAAGAGTCACATCAGAAGTTACCACATCTGTCAGATTGCGGCAGACAAAGGGAGAAATCAGGCCAATCCACTACAACCAGTGATTGAATCCAGACCATTTGCACAGCGGGGCTTAGATTTTATTGGAGTCATCAATCCCCCATCTTCTGCTGGACACAAATTTATATTGACGGTAATAGATTATCGTACAAGGTGGACTGAGGCCACCTGCTGCAAATTTTCCACGACTGAGGTAGTTATCAAGTTTCTTGAAGAAAACATCATCACCAGGTTTGGAACTCCATATTCATTGGTATGTGATAATGGCCCTGCTTTCTCTTCTTTAAATTTTTCTAAATGGGCATTTGAATATGGGATTATTTTAAGGTTTTCTTCGAATTATTACCCTCAAGGTAATGGACTGGCTGAATCAACGAATAAAATTTTATTAGATGTAATCAAGAAGTTAATTGCAAAAAATCCTAGAGAGTGGAATACCCTGTTAAGATATGCATTATGGGTAGATAGGACCAAGTTTAAAACAGCTTTAGGTAGCACACCTTATCATTTAGTCTATGGGACTGATCCCATACTTCCAGTAAATCTGAGAATACCAACCTGGAAATTTGCTAATGAGTATCTAGGCTTTGATAACCATAGGGAAGCCAGAATAGTACAAATGCTACAACTAGATGAGAAAAGAGGTCAAGCCATCGAGAAGTTTGCCAAACACCAAGCGGTTGTTAAGAGGTGGTTTGATAAAAGGGTAAAAGTCAAAATATTTAGGATATCAGACTTAGTCTTGTGCTGGGACAAAGCACATGAAAAGAAAGTTAGCCATGGAAAATTTGATAAATTATGGCTCGGTCCCTTACAAGTCTCAGAAATAATAGGAGATAACACATTCAGACTTAAGACCTTGACTGGAGAAGATGTGCCATTACCAGTTAATGGCCAGCATTTGAAACACTACTTCTAGGCCTGAGGCAAAGAGTAGTTCATTTTGGTGTAAAGTGCTGTAAGTAATGTACAGTTCTTCTTTTGCTGTTTTCTTTTTTTGGTTGGCTGTTTGTACAGTTTGTCTTCCGTTGGTTTCTGTTTTCTGTTTCTTTCTGTTTGTTTTGTTTTTGTTTGTATAGTTTTTTCTGCTTTTTTTCTTTTTGTACAGCCTGTTTGTTTGGTTTGTTGGTTGTCTCCTCAGCAGGGATCTTTGTTTTACTTTAGAGTATTAAGGAGCAAACTAGCAACCATTCAAAATAGTATAAAATTTAGGATATTCAAGTTAATCATTTGCAATTTACGCATAACTTGTCACTGTCATGAATGAAGAGAGTTATTTATCTTCTGAAGTTTCGCATTCAATAAATGTGATTAAGAATTCGAAGCAAGTTTCTCACAATGACACACCTAAAATCCTTGGGTTTGTTGAACCTACCAGTGTAGTTATTAGGTGAAAAATCAGAGGTTACCCTTGCTACCATTACAATTCTCAGCTTAATTTCAGCAAGTGTCCACTCCTTGCATCATGAAGTTACAAATTGCTATATCTTATGAAGTCTTTTAAAATTAGAAAACAAAAAAATAAATAAATAAATAAATAAAGTGGACTATACTAAAAATCTAGATTAAGCCATCTAAGTAACTCTACCAGGGCTATAGACGCTCGCTGGCAGTGGGGCTCTACTTAGGAGAATTGTAACGATAACCTTGCCGGGGCTATGGACACTCGCTAGAAGCAAGGTTCTATCTGGTCGGCTACGAGGGAATATCCTCACCTACGTAGGCTAATGTTAGTCACTGGTTTGTTCAACTGATCTTCAAGATGAGGATAATTAATCACGTGCACACAACTAAACTAATAATAAAAATTCATGCACCCTTATTGAATACCTTAAGTCTCAAGCTGAATAGTAATTTGTAGGAGGGATAGTTGGAGGTTATGAGTTCATGTCATCTAGTTTTCTTGAACACTCTGAATTTAGTTGTTTTGTTTGGTTGCTAGTTGTTGTGATGTTTACAACACGCCCCATTTTTCTCCTCGGCAAAATGAGGACCCCTACTGTTGCTTTGCTTTTGCTTCTGCTTGTGTTTGTTCTATCTAGTGGTAAAGGGAAAAGAGAGTCAGATTTGTAAACCTTGTTAAAAATATAGAAAATTGCATTTTCAATACCATTGCATGATATGGTTGGATTCCTTGTGAAAAATGAGCCAGGGTTGCTTTTTGAACCATCTTAAAATTCATCATATTTTGCAAGTTATGATCATTTAGGTAAAATGTACTATCAGGTTTTGCATGATAAACAGTCAGTTGTTTGCCTTTTTTGTTGGCATTCGTTTTAAATTTCAAAAAAATTTGTACTTAGTGGTTCCGGGTCATGGGCAATTTTGTCTGGGTTCCACTCTATATGTTACATTTGATAGTCTTGCAAAAAGTGCATCGATTCACTTTAATCACCATTACTTATTCATTGGAAGTGTTTTTACAGGTTTGAACCTGCGCGTTGAACCATCTAATTGAACCTTTTTTGGTTCAATGGTTCGGGGTTCAATTGGTTTGACATGTTCAAAAATGTCTAAAGGGGGTGGACTGTTATTCTATATTCCAATGTTGAACCATCCGCTTGAACCTTTTTGAAAGGTTCAATGGTTCGAAGTTGGCGGGGTTCATTTTCTTTTAACAGTCGCTGTGTATCGTTGAACCATCCGTATTGAACCTCTTTTTGGTTCAATGGTTCAATGGACGGAGTAGGCTTCGGCGAGACTGTCGCTGATGGTATGCCATCGGCATAACATTAACTATCGGAGTATTGTTTTTGACTTTCACCGATGGGCGAAGTCACGCAGATAAATGAAAGGGGACTTGGCCAGATATAAAACGAATGCCATCGGCGTAACATAGAGCATCGGCCGAGTTTGAATTCATCGTACCGAAGGGTATGGTCACGCCGATAGCCAAGGGCTATTAGTATAAGGTAAGACATCGGCCAAGTTTTTCTGGCCTTCACCGATATAAGAGGCTCTCGCCGATAGAGCATGGGGGGGCAATATCGGTAGCACTTACGCCAATAAAGGCCATCACCTGAGGTAATGCCATCGGAAGGAGGAGTTTGTGAGTAGCCAATGGGCGATCTCACGCCGATGGAGAACAATGAAAGAGCATTGGTATAAGGTAAGTCATCGGCGGAAGAAGTTTAGCGCCCGCCGATGGTATAATCTCTTGCCGATGGGAGGTCATCAGCCAAGCAATATAGATCGGTGCGAGCGTTTGGACCTTTGCCGATGGGCAAGGTCAGGGCGATGGAAGTAAGGTGGATGGTATGAAGGGTTGTCGGTAAGAGTCTCACTGATGAATGACATCGATGAAACAGTGAAAATCGGCGAAGAAATTTGTGAGTTCGCCGATGGCGATTCTCATGCCGATAAAAAAAAATACAAGCCGAAGGGCCGTCAACCAAACAATAGTGATCGGCGAAGGAATTTTGGAGCTCGCCGATAAGTAGGCCTCACGCCAATGAAGGCGATGAGCAGGTAAGCTGGGCCATCGATGAAACAAGAGGCATCGGCGAAAGAAATAAGGAGCTTGCCGATAGGCGAATCTCTCGCCGATGGAACAAAGCAAAGGGGGCCATCAACCTGACGATAAGGATCGGTGAAGAGGATTTAGAGTTCACCGATGGCAAACCTCTCACGGATGGAGAGAAAGGAAGAAATAACAAAGTGATGGAAGAGAATGATCAGCGAAGGAATTTTGAGGCTCACCGATAGTACAGACTTACGCCGATGGAAAGAAATAAGGAGGAAATAACGAGAAAGGCCATCAGCCAAATAACGAATATCACCCAAGTGATTTTTGGACGTACTGATGGTGATTATCACGCCGATGGGCGGGAATGGACGAAGCGGTGGGAATTTTAAAACACATTTCTGGCGCCTGTGGCATTTTTCTGGTTAGCAATGGTTGACCCGTTTGGTTTTGGGCAATCTGTATGCATTTTGAGCACGTTTTGAGGGTTTTCTGAGCCAGATTTCCACATTTTTGCACAGTCACCCTGATTTAAATAGATATTTTAGTTTCCTGTTGTTCATTTGATAAATTTGATACTTATTGCTTGTCTTGTCTTGCAGGCTTGTAGTTGAGGAAGCAGCTGGAACTTGATCACAGCGACAACATGGAAGAAGAAAATCTGATCTCAGGAGCAAGAAGTAAAGGCGAAGTGCAAAGAAGTCAAGGCCATTCAAATGGAGGACATGGTTGCAGCTAGGAGTATTACTACAATAGACAAACAGAAGTTATTGCTGAGCTACTAGAGTTTCTCAGAAAGGGCAATATTTCGCCCAGATTTGACACTGCTCAGAGATATTTTTGAGGGACTAGTTCATCTGTATTTATTGCTGTAACAAGGGGATTTGAACTAGGGGATTGGTTAGGGTTTTTTTTTTTACTGTAGTGAGGACAATCAAAAAGTCTTTATATTGTGCCTCTCTGCACTGCAATACCTTACAACAGGGATTTTTTAGAAGCACACAACAAGTTAGCTTAGTTTAGTTTAGAAGTAGAAGAAGGAGGTCGCCTGTTTGTCTATGGTAAGGTGTGCGTGGAATGTCTGGCTTCCTTACTGTATCTGTAAAGCTTGTAAGTTCTCTATAGTTTGATCAATGAAACTAAGAGTCATTCCTATATTGTAAATCATGTATGACTATTTGTTTCTAATACAATAGAATCTGGAGTTCTGCATTTATCTTCTGAGTGTTCTCCTACTCTTCTTTGTGTTTTGAAATATTATCTTTGAGAGCTTGCAATTTTAAATGTATGTTTGTGAAAATGCTCAGAACTTGCATTTAAGGTTTTTACTGTGGATTTGATCAAATTGCTGTAGTATTTACATAGTGCATAACAGAACAATTAGATCCTTTGGTAGAGTAAATGAGGTGTAGATTAGATCTTTCTAACTTTTCCCAACCCATCTGAAATATTTAGTTGAAAACATATAAATCTGAAGGAAATTGTCTCAAATTTGAAGAAGTATGCATAACAGAGTTAAAAGTAGACAGTTTTTATAAGTGTATGAAGGAGAAAGCTGCAATAATTCAAGAAAACTATCTAAAACTTGCAGCACACTAACACTTTTATGCAAAGGAATGAAAAGTATTGACATATCTCATGATCTTTTTGCATATTCTTAGTCCAGTAAACTACAAAGAAACTCTAAACTACGTAAGGCCCCTTGAACATTATAGCTTCACATTGACCAACTGAACTTGACCAACCGAACCACTATAGACTTGGGATTAGTTGAATCTTAAATGATTCCTTCTTATCTTTCAAGTATAGTTCCAATTCATTATATGTGAATTTTAACTTATTGTTATGATTGCATCAAAACAATCACCAACAGTTTTCTGGCGCTAGAAGGAGGGCCTTTCTGAGTTAGAGATTATTTCAAACTGGCTAATAACAGTAATAGAGTGACTAGGTCTAGACCCAGTTTAGGGGATATATTTGTGCAACTACCTGATATTAGGCGAGGTAGGAACCCCCTAATTTGGAATCCAAATATTTTGTAAGCAGGAAGTTCATCTGGAACACCACCTGGGTCACATTTTAACATCTGTAGTATTGTGAGTCCTGACAGATCACTGTTCAGATCTTTAAATCTTGGTTCAGGCACTCCTGGAGGTCTCAATCCTCCTATAAATCCTAATCCACTAATCAATCCAGGTATTCCTACAAGTTCAGGTCAAGTTCAAACACTTGCAATGGCTTATTTCGATGTCAATTCTCCCATACTCTTCAATGATTATCATGAGATGCCTAAAAATCTAGAAAAGATATGTCCCAAATACTAGTTGCATCAGGACCCAGAAGACCATATTAGAATATTCAAGGAAGCATGTTTTAGAGCTAGGTTAGAGCACGAGGATGTGGTGTGTAGATTGTTTCCCTACACTTTTAATAAGCAAGCCACTAGCTGGTATGTAAACTTGCCCAACGGTTACATTTCTTCCTGGCTGCTTATGGAAGAAGCATTTCTGTCAAGATTTAGGGGACCCATTGACCCTTGTGCTTTGTATCATAAATTGGCTACTATAAAACGTGGTGAGGGAGAGCTGATTGATAATTTCAACGACAGACTTCAAAAGGCCTATTCTAGGCTGGTAGCCCCTTATACCATAGATGATGATCCCTTGTTGGCTATGTACTATGCTGCCTTGGATCCTTTAACTGCCATGTTTGTCAAAAGAAAACCTGACATAGATTCAATATCGAAAGCCTATAAAGAGGCAGCCTCAATGAACCAAGAGATGAGGCATACAACTTATAACCCATTTGTTAATGGAGGAAGTTTTGGGGTGCAGAATTAGGCACCACCATGGAATGGAACCTCTATGCAACACACTCCACTATTAAATCCGGTTCCTTCTTACACACCTGTGTATAGTCCTACCCCAATCCAAACTATAACTCCTTACACGGCTAGCACTTCCAATAATAGTCAAAGCAATGGTCAGCCTTTCTTCCAACCTCCTAGGGATACAACTGTGGCAAAAGCACAAGAGGATAGGGAAGAAATCAAAGAGATCACTGCCCATTTGAAAAGGTTAACAACTGAAGTGACGCAACTAAGAAATGAGAACCTCTATGGAAGAGGCAACCAAAACTTCAATCAACATTAAAATCACAACCAAGGCCAAAATTAGAACTATAGTTTCAATCAAAATCAGCAAAACAATCAGAACCAAAACTATAATCAGCATCAAGGCCCCAGCCAGGGGCAACCAATGCAAAATAGGGGGCCAGTGATAGATAATAGGACCTGGGGCAATAATAACAGAAATCAGAATCAACCTAGGCCACCCAAGACATGGAACACTAGGCCCAACAACGGTACTCTAGCTGCTCCTTTTGAGAATATAGATAATCATGATGCAAAACAAATGACTAGCATACAAATGGCCAGTACAGCACCCAAAAATTGGTGCAGATTTCACAATACCAATGCCCATGCTGAGCACGACTGTCCGCAATTCCACTTAGCAGCCAGCATTTTCAACATAGATGTGCAACCTCCTACCTCTGAATTTCTCATTCCCAAGGGTAATGAGGTAGTACCCTCAGGATATGACACAGCATTAGTCTTAGAAACATTTACCTTTGCAACTGCAGAAGAGAAAGAGGATGAATTGCTAGAAGATGAACCATATTGTTGTGAGAATCTTTATCCTGAATCAGCCTTTGTGTTAAATGCTTTTCAGTTTCCCTTTGAATCTGAAAATGAGATATTAAATGAAACAGAGGAGGTGCAGGCCTTTCAACAAACAAATAAAAGCCATACCTACAATTTGAGGAACAACCCTAGGCCAGGAGGGCCTTTTACCACTTCCGTTCCTCCGAATAACATCAATACACCCCCAGATCAGAATGCTAGCAACAATCCCGCCACACTTAAATCTAATCAACACACAGATAATGGAACAACAATACAAAAGGATCAAAAAAGTAAAACTGAAGCAATAGAGACAACAAGATTAATGAGTTACTTGTCAGAGGAAATAAAGAAAATTAAGGTTAATATACCTCTAAATGAATTATTGAAGACCCCAGGGATCAGAAATGCTTTTATGAAATCCCTAGATACGTCTATGACAAACGAGATGTCTGTTGATATAACTGTTCCTAATAGAGGTTCAGCACCTAAAGAGAAGAATAAGAAAGTTGAGCAGCCTTCCAATACCAATGTAGTAATACATGCGGATAAGAGGGATACTCCCCCTTTCTTGTTAACTGTTAGATTGTGTGGGAAGAATATACACAATTGCATGGTAGATTCTAGTGCTTCAGCCAACGTAATGCCCTTAGGAATATGTAAAACTCTCGGGCTGACTCCCACCAAATCTGCCAAGGTTGTCACACAATTAGATAAGACTGAGGTTAGTGTGATAGGGGAGCTCATGAACATTCAAATGCAATTAGCTTCAGACCCTAGGGTAAGCCAAATCATTGATATTCAAGTAGTGGATATACCCGTAAATTATGGAATGTTTCTGAGTAGGGATTGGTCCAAGACATTAAACGGATATATGGCCACTGACTTTTCACACATGTGGTTACCTTGGAGAGGCATCCCAAACCAGATCAGAATAGAGGCAGAGCCCAGAATGAAACATATGATAACAGAGTATAATCGAACCAATGAAATATTATATGCTGCTGTTGAACTGGGTGTCTAAAGAATTACCAACAATGGGGTACAAATTGAAGAGATCATGATGTTAAACAGTAGAAAGAAATGTGTCAGCAATAGGACAGCATCATTCATTGAGTTTGATGGAAATTCCTCAGATGAAGAAAACAATGCAATAGACAAATTTGGTCGTGCCATCAGACAAGAGGTGGACGAGTGCATTAAACACAATCTCCCAGTCTAATATAAATTCTACAAAAACAGGTGTAGAGTCCATAATAGGCAACATTCTGAGGAAAGTTGTGAAATATGCAAAGACATCATTGAATATGAATACAAAAAATGCATAGGAAAGGCAGAGTTACAAGAGGAAAATGAGAATCCTAATCCAACACAGAAATATGTTCAGGATAATATAGATGCCTTGATTCCAGATTGAGGAAAAGAAATAAGAGACAAGAGTAGTTGCCTTTCTGTGTTGCAAACTAAAAACACACATATGCAAGTTAACCAAACAAAAAAACCCATGAATAAACAGGACAACACCCCACAGGCAATAAAAGAGGCAATGCATGCTAAGATAAAAGGTCAGAAAAGTAAAGATGGCATGTGGATGTTAAAATGTGATGGGTCTAAATCAAAACAAGGCGCAGGTGCAGGTGTTGAACTCATAGATCCTCAGGGTAAATCACATCTGGCAGCATATAGATTACAATTTTCCTGCACTAACAATATTGCTGAATATGAGGCCCTAATTTTAGGACTTGTCATGGCCATCAAGAAAAGGGTGAAAACCATCAGAGTATTGTCATACTCTGAATTAGTAGTCAGACAAGTGAGAAAACTATATGCCTGGAATTACAAGAAAATGATTAGTTACAGACATAGAGTATGGGTTTTAACAGATTCATTTGATGCTTTTAACATAGAGCACATTCCCAGAGAGCTGAACCACAGGCTGGATGTGCTAGCAGTTGCTACTATTACATTAGAACCATTGACACTGTCAAGATTGAGACAATTTGCTGTTGAGCTAGTTAACATACCCAGTATACTAAACAACGTTACACACTTTCAGGTATTTGGAGGGGATCAGCAAATTATTGATTTTCTGACTTGTAATGAGGCATTTGAGGCTCAAATCATTGATGAGTAGGAAAGGCCTGAAGTAACATGGGACGAAGAGGATATAATCAACTTGAAAAGCAACTTCTTACCAAAAGGAGTAATTGAATTAGAACATATCTTTGACTTCGATGGAATAATAAGACAGAAGGACTTGCCCAAAATAGAAGGGGGTAAGTGTGATTTACATAACTTAGGGACAGAGCTAAATCCGTAAAATGTACTAATTGGGAAAGCTTGCTCTGAGAAAATCAGAAAGGAGGTTTTAGACGTTCTGAAAGAATATAAACACGTCATAGCATGGACTTATGAAGACTTGAAAACATTTGATGAGTCCATCATAACTCACGTAATACCTTTGAGAAAAGAAGTCAAACCATTTAGGCAGAAACAGAGCCCTGTGAATGCGATTCTAGAGCCTCTAATCTTTGAGGAAGTTAAAAAATTGCTGTCTGCTGGAATAATTTTCCCAGTCAGACATTCTGTCTGGGTAGCTAATTTAGTACCAGTAAGGAAGAAAAATGGAGACATCAGGTTAGGTGTAGACTTTAGAAATTTAAACAGGGCATCTGAAAAGGATAATTATCCTCTGCCCCCAATAGACGAAGTGCTGCAAGCAGTAAATGGTGCAAGAATGATGTCTTTTTTAGATGGTTTTTCAGGTTATAACCAGGTCTTAATTGACAAAGAAGATAGATTAAAAACCACTTTCACTTGCAAATGGGGGAATTATGCGTATAGAAGAATGCCTTTTGGTCTGATCAATGCAGGTGCCACTTTTCAGAGAGCCATGGACATTGCATTCCGTGGATTATCAGGTAAGTGCATTATTGTGTATATGGATGATTTAACTGTGTATTCCAAGGATGCATCCACTCACACTGAAGACCTCAGGAAAGTACTCAAGTGATGTGAAAGGTATGGGATTTCCCTTAATCCTAAGAAATGTATATTTGGTGTAACTGAAGGTAAATTATTAGGCCATGTCATTTCTGAGGGTGGAATTTCAATTGATCCGGATAGAATAGAATCCATAAAAAGTTTGCAAATACCAAATAGTAGGAAAGAGTTGAAATCATTTTTTGGCAAAATTAACTTTGTTCGGAAGTTTATAACAGGTTTTGCAGGGATCGTGCAGCCGTTAAATGCCATGTTGAAGAAAGACGCACAGATGGAATGGATGCTAGTGGCCAGAGCCGCATTTGAAGATATCAAGGAGGCAATTTCTGATGCCCCTGTATTAGCAAGTCTAGACTACACAAGCCCGTTTTACATCTACTCCTTTGCATCTTCTCATTCAGTCACGACTGCCTTGACACAGAAAGGTGAAAATAATGAAGAGAGGCCCATAGCATTTATGAGCGCGCCTCTGAAGGATGCATAGCTGAGGTATCTAGACACCGAGACGCAGGCATTCGCATTAGTAAAGGCTATTAAAAAATTTAGACACTACATTCTGTGTAGCTAAATCAAAGCCATAGTACCAGACGCAGTAGTAAAAATGTTGCTGATGCAGAACGAGCCTGGTGAAAAAAGAGCCAAGTGGATCACCACGCTGCAAGAATTTGATGTAGAAATCATACCTATGAAGCTAGTTAGAGCGCAGGCATTGGTGCAGACAATAGCAAATACAGATCCAGATCTCATAAAACAGCAATATGTATTGAATTCCCAAAGCGCATCAGGCTGGTATGATGATCTAAACACTTTCTTGATAGCTGGAATGTACCCAAACAGGATGAAGGCTTCTCAGAGGAGAGCTTTGAAGATTAAGGCACAAAATTATATGGTGCAAGGAGGCCTTCTTTTCAAGAAGAACCATGATGGAATTTATCTGAGATGCATAAACAGAGCTGAAGCTGATAAAGTGTTGACAGAGCTACATGACAAGTACAGAACTGGCCATGGTTCCCATCTAGCCACGACACACAAAATACTGAGGGCGGGCTATTACTGGCCCACGATGTTTAAAGACACTAAGAGTCACATCAGAAGTTGCCACATTTGTTAGACTGCAGTAGACAAAGGGAGAAATCAGGCCAATCCACTACAACCAGTGATTGAATCCAGACCGTTTGCACAGTGGGGCTTAGATTTTATTGGAGTCATCAATCCCCCATCTTCTGTAGGACAAAAATTTATACTGACAGTAATAGATTATTGTACAAGGTGGAATGAGGCCACCTACTGCAAATTTTCCATGACTGAGGTAGTTATCAAGTTTCTTGAAGAAAACATCATCACCAGGTTTGGAACTCCCTATTCATTCGTATGTGATAATGGCCCTGCTTTCTCTTCTTTAAAGTTTTCTAAATGGGCATTTGAATAAGGGATTATTTTAAGGTTTTCTTCGAATTATTACCCTCAAGGTAATGGACTGGCTGAATCAACGAATAAAATTTTATTAGATGTAATCAAGAAGTTAATTGCAAAAAATCCTAAAGAGTGGAATACCCTGTTAAGATATGCATTATGGGTAGATAGGACCAAGTTTAAAACAGCTTTAGGTAGCACACCTTATCATTTAGTCTATGGGACTGATCCCATACTTCCAGTAAATCTGAGAATACCAACCTGGAAGTTTGCTAATGAGTATATAGACTTTGATAACCATAGGGAAGCCAGAATAGTACAAATGCTACAACTAGATGAGAAAAGAGGTCAAGCCATCAAGAAGTTTGCCAAACACCAAGCGGTTGTTAAGAGGTGGTTTGATAAAAGGGCAAAAGTCAAAACATTTAGAATATCAGACTTAGTGTTGTGCTGGGACAATAAGACCTTGATTGGAGAAGATGTGCCATTACCAGTTAATGGGCCAGCATTTGAAACACTACTTCTAGGCCTGAGGCAAAGGGCAGTTCATTTTGGTGTAAAGTGCTGTAAGTAATGTACAGTTCTTCTTTTGCTGTTTTCTTTTTTTGGTTGGCTATTTGTACAATTTGTCTTCTGTTAGTTTCTATTTTCTATTTCTTTCTGTTTGTTTTGTTTTTGTTTGTACAATTTTTTCTGCTTTTTTGCTTTTTGTACAGCCTTTTTGTTTGGTTTGTTGGTTGTCTCCTCAGCAGGGATCTTTGTTTTACTTTAGAGTATTAAGGAGCAAACTAGCAACCATTCAAAACAGTATAAAATTTAGGATATTCAAGTTAATCATTTGCAATTTACACATAACTTGTCACTGTCATGAATGAAGAGAGTTATTTATCTTCTGAAGTTTCGTATTCAAAAATGTGATTGAGAATTCAAAGCAAGTTTCTCACGATGACAGACCTAAAATCTTTGGGTTTGTTCAACCTACCAGTGTAGATATTAGGTGAAAAATCAGAGGTTACCCTTGCTACCATTACAATTCTCAGCTTAATTTCAGAAAGTGTCCACTCCTTGCATCATGAAGTTACAAATTGCTATATCTTATGAAGTCTTTCAAAATTAGAAAACAAACAAACAAATAAATAAATAAATAAAGTGGATTATACTAAAAATCTAGATTAAGCCATCTAAGTAACTCTACCGGGGCTATAGATGCTCGCTGGCAGTGGGGCTTTACTTAGGAGAATTGTAACGATAACCTTGCCGGGGCTATGGACGGTCGCTGGCAGCAAAGCTCTATCCGATCAGCTATGAGGGAATATCCTCACCTACGTAGGTTAATGTCAGTCACTGGTTTGTTCAACCGATCCTCAAGAGGAGGATAATTAATCACGTGCACACAACTAAACTGAAAATAAAAATTCATGCACCCTTATTGAATACGTTAAGTCTCAAGCTGAATAGTAATTTGTAGGAGGGATAGTTGGAGGTTATAAGTTCATTTCATCTAGTTTTCTTAAACACTCTAAATTTATTTGTTTTGTTTGGTTGCTAGTTGTTGTGATGTTCACAACACGCCCCATTTTGCTCCTCGGCAAAATGAGGACCCCTGCTGTTTCTTTGCTTTTGCTTCTGCTTGTGTTTGTTCTGTCTGGTGGTAAAGGGAAAAGAGAGTCGGATTTGTAAACCTTGTTAAAAATATAGAAAATTGCATTTTCAGTACCATTGCATGATATGGTTGGATTCCTTGTGAAAAATGAGCTACGGTTGCTTTTTGAACCATCTTAAAATTCATCATATTTAGCAAGTTATGATCATTTAGGTAAAATGTACTATCAAGTTTTGCATGATAAACAGTCAGTTGTTTGCCTTTTTTGTTGGCATTCATTTTAAATTTCAAAAAAAAATCGTACTTAGTGGTTCCGGGTCGTGGGCAATTTTGTCTGGGTTCCACTCTGTATGTTACATTTGATTGTCTTGCAGAAAGTGCATCGATTCACTTTAATCGCCATTCCTTATTCATTGGAAGTGTTTTTACAGGTTTGAACCTGCGCGTTGAACCATCCGATTGAACCTTTTTTGGTTCAATGGTTCAGGGTTCAATTGGTTCGGCATGTTCAAAAATGTCTAAAGGGGGCAGACTATTATTCTATATTCCAACGTTGAACCATCCGCTTAAACCTTTTTGAAAGGTTCAATGGTTCGAAGTTGGCAGGGTTCATTTTCTTTTAACAGTCGATGTGTATCATTGAACCATCCGTATTGAACCTCTTTTTGGTTCAATGGTTCAATGGACGGAGTAGGCTTCAGCGAGACTGTCACCGATGGTATGCCATTGGCATAACATTAACTATTGGAGTATTGCTTTTGACTTTCGCCGATGGGCGAAGTCATGCAGATAAATGAAAGGGGACTTGGCCAGATATAAAACGAATGCCATTGGTGTAACATAGAGCATCGGCCGAGTTTGAATTCATCATACCAAAGGGTATGGTCTCGCCGATAGCCAAGGGCTATTTGCATAAGGTAAGTCATTGGCAAAGTTTTTCTGGCCTTCACCGATATAAGAGGCTCTCGCTGATACAGCATGGGGGGGCGATATCGGCAGCACTTACACCGATAAATGCCATCAGCCGAGGTAATGCCATCAGAAGGAGGAGTTTGTACGTCAGCGACGGGCGATCTCATGCCGATGGAGAACAATGAAAGAGCGTTGGTATAAGGTAAGTCATCAGCGGAAGAAGTTTAGCGCCTACCGATGGTATAATCACTCGCCGATGGGAGGTCATTGGCCAAGCAATATAGATCGGTGCGAGCGTTTGGACCTTTGCCGATGGGCAAGGTCAGGGCGATGGAAGTAAGGTGGATGATATGAAGGGTTGTCAGTAAGAGTCTCACCAACGAATGACATCGATGAAACAATGAAAATCAGCGAAGAAATTTGTGAGTTCGCTGATGGCGATTCTCATGCCGATAAAAAAGAAATACAAGCCGAAGGGCCGTCAACCAAACAATAGTGATCGGCGAAGGAATTTTGGAGCTCACCAATAAGTAGGCCTCACACTGATGAAGGTGATGAGCAGGTAAGCTAGGCCATCGATGAAATAAGAGGCATCGGCGAAAGAAATAAGGAGCTTGCCGACAGGCGAATCTCTCGCCGATGGAACAAAGCAAAGGGGGCCATCGGCCTGACGATAAGGATCGGCGAAGAGGATTTAGAGTTCACCAATGGCGAACCTCTCACCGATGGAGAGAAAAGAAGAAATAACGAAGCGATGGAAGAGAATGATTGGTGAAGGAATTTTGAGGCTCGCCGATAGTACAGACTTACGCCAATGGAAAGAAATAAGCAGGAAATAATGAGAAAGGCCATCAGCCAAATAATGAATATAGCCCAAGCAATTTTTGGACACGCCGATGGTGATTATCACACCGATGGGCGGGAATGGACGAAGCAGTGGGAATTTTAAAACACATTTTTGTCACCCGTGGCATTTTTCTGGTCAGCGATGGTTGACCCGTTTGGTTTTGGGCAATCTGTATGCATTTTGAGCGTGTTTTGAGGGTTTTCTGAGCTAGATTTCCACATTTTTGCACAGTCACCCTGATTTAAATAGATATTTTAGTTTCCTGCTGTTCATTTGATAAATTTGATACTTATTGCTTGTCATGTCTTGCAGGCTTGCAGTTGAGGAAGCAGCTAGAACTTGATCACAGCGACAACATGGAAGAAGAAAATCTGATTTCAGGAGCAAGAAGTAAAGGCAAAGTGCAAAGAAGTCAAGGCCATTCAAATGGAGGACATGGTTGCAGCTGGGAGTATTACTAAAACAGACAAACAGAAGTTATTGCTGAGCTACCAGAGTTTCTTAGAAAGGGCAATATTTTGCCTAGATTTGACACTGCTCAGAGATATTTTTGAGGGACTGGTTCATCTGTATTTATTGCTGTAACCAGGGGGTTTGAACCAGGTGTTTAGTTAGGGTTTTTTTTTGCTGTAGTGAGGACAATCAGAAAGTCTTTATATTGTGCCTCTCTGCACTATAATACCTTACAACAGGGATTTTTTAGAAGCACACAGCAAGTTAGCTTAGTTTAGTTTAGAAGTAGAAGAAGGAGGTCACCTGTTTGTCTGCAGTAAGGTGTGCGTGGAATGTCTGGCTTCCTTACTATATCTGTAAAGCTTGTAAGTTCTCTGTAGTTTGATCAATGAAACTAAGAGTCATTCCTACATTGTAAATCATGTATGACTATTTGTTTCTAATACAATAGAATCTGGAGTTCTGCATCTATCTTCTGAGTGTTCTCCTGCTCTTCTTTGTGTTTTGAAATATTATTTTTGAGAGCTTGCAATTTTAAATGTATGTTTGTGAAAATGCTCAGAACTTGCATTTAAGGTTTTTACTGTGGATTTGATCAAATTGCTATAGTATTTACATAGTGCATAATAGAACAATTAGATCCTTTGGTAGAGTAAATGAGGTGTAGATTAGATCTTTCTAACTTTTCCCAACCCATTTTAAATATTTAGCTGAAAACATATAAATCTGAAGGAAATTATTTCAAATTTGAAGAAGTATGCATAACAGAGTTAAAAGTAGATAGTTTTTATAAGTGTATGAAGGAGAAAGCTACAATAATTCAAGAAAACCATCTAAAACTTGCAGCACAATAACACTTTTATGCAAAGGAATGAAAAGTATTGACATATCTCATGATCTTTTTGCATATTCTTAGTCCAGTAAACTACAAAGAAACTCTAAACTACGTAAGGCCCCTTGAACATTACAGCTTCACATTGACCAACTGAACTTGACCAACCAAACCACTGTAGACTTGGGATTAGTTGAATCTTAAATGATTCCTTCTTATCTTTCAAGTATAGTTTCATTCATTATATGTGAATTTTAACTTATTGTTATGATTGCATCAAAACAATCACCAACACTACCATCTTTTGAATTCCAAGAAGAACTTCAAGTTGAGCAAAACTTATCTTGAATTTCTCTTTATATTCATTTGTTGTTTGAAGATCTCTTTTGAGAGTGACATTTTGATCCTCAAGTTTTTCTTCATTATCTTTAGCATCTTCAAGATCAGATTCAAGATGTCTGATAATTCTATCCATCTTGTAGCAATCTTCTGATTTCTCCTTGAGGGATTGTCTTAGATTATCTTTAGTTTTTCTTTTCTCTTCAACCTCTTGGGTAAACTTCATAACTCCTAATTCCATTTCATTTCTTACCATAATGATTTCTTTTGATAACTTTTCACATAACTGGGTTTTCTCCTTCAGATCTTCATTTGCAACATTTGCTTCACCTTGACTTGCCAATTGCTGAAGTAGCTCCTTTCTCTTTTTCATAGAGAGACTTAATTTGTCTTTTAGTTCTCTCATGAACTCATTAGCCTGTTTGAGTCTTTCTTTTAATTCATTTACTTCAGAGTTTGACTGCTCAAGATCATCTAGGGTAGTCTTGAGTTGCTCCCTTAAACCATATGCATCCATTTGGATTCCCAGATCTTCCTCAAGCTATTAGACTCTGTTAGGAGGAAATTGGCTTTGATACCAATTGTTGATAACTAAGAGGGGGGTGAATCAGTTATCCTAATTATTTCTACTTTCTAAACTTTGTTATTAATCAATGCAGTGTTAATTCAAATAAGAAAACATAACCATGAAATGAAGATACACATGACACAATATTTTTGACGTGGAAACCTTGTTAAGAGAGAAAACCATAGGGTGATTAACCCAAGATTGTATTCTCTGTTAGAAGAATGGAAATACAAAATGGCACTTGCCAATTAGGGCTCACTGCCTAAGCACACTGCTCATAAGAGGTACACTACCTACAAGAGACTCACTGTCTACAAAAGAGTGTTATACAATACTTGAACTGATTGGGAGCATCTACATATGCTAGAGTTCAGTTCTGGTTAGGCTCAGTACACTGATTTGCTATATTTCATCTTTCCTCTTTTCTTATGCTGCTTTTCTTTCACATACTGAACCTTCCTTACTGCTTCTGCTCTGCTCTTCTGCTTTTATTCGCACATCACTAACAACCACAACACTTCTCACAACTAACTCCATCTTGTATATATATCCACACAAGTGATTTCATCACCTTTCTAGTTGGCACCCAGAATAGTCAATCTTTTCACAAACTCTGATCTGTCGGCTGAATCCTTGCTTACCAAACATTGCGGATCAAGGATATACTTGTGGAAATCATTAATCATGTCAGCTAAACATAATTCATGCCTTCATAACCTTTACGACCATCAGTAACACATCCAGAATAAAGTCTTATGTTCTACCAATCAGTTCTTCCTTTGTTCATATTGTCACTCAGGAAACCGGTACTCAAGTATTCATATCTTTTTCCTCATGTATCACCGGAGGCTAAATCCTTGGAATTTATCATCAAAGTTGTCCTCTTGACTTCCCCAAATCTGTACTTCACCAAGATACTTCCTCTGAGAGATCCGGACCTATCTGTTGGACCTCACCACATGCTCTGTTCTTGTTTACCAGACTACAACATTCTTCACTCTGACTTCCGGTAGAGACACACCATGTCCTGCAGATGTGTGGGATGAACTTTGTTGCCATCAATGACAACAATCATGAATCCATATAGTGTCTCTTGCCAACATCTAGAACATCTACAAATTCCAAGGTGCATTAACTTCACTGTCTACATTAATCAACACCCATCTTGCGATATCATCCTTCATTAATTATTATTTGTGACGTGATTACATTACTACTCAATCCAATCTTCAAATAGACTCTCTCTCTCTCTCTCTCTCTCTCTCTCTCTCTCCCACTTCCTCCCTCTTCCCTTTGTCTATCTCCATCTCCCACTCTCTCTCCCTTGCATAATTCTATAACTATTCTATATAGAAAATATCTATTGTCACTATATCGATAAAGTATATTATATTTGATATGTTGTAAATTATATGTATATTCTATTTTTATATACTTATTATGTAACGATATATTTATTTTATATTTTAAATCTATATTGTAGATATATGTATTATTATATATAGATTTAAAATAAAAATTAAATATATAATTATATAAAATAGATATTTATTTTGTAGATATAGGTATTATTATATAGTATATTAAATAAATATTGATTTTACATTGTAAATCTATACTATAGATATATCCTCGCCCCTATTGATGACATTAGGAAGTTTGATCATCGTGCATTCGTCAAAATCCTTTCTTTCCAATTAAATAGGGATATAAGATCTCCAAGTATATAGCCCCAAGTATTTCATGGTTTTAAAGACATTTGAATATTTCAATGTGGGCAATGGTGCATTTTGAATCTCATAATTATGTCAGAGGCATTCCATAGTGGGCATCACATAACCTCATGTCATGAGGATATAAATTTATGTTAAAAATACAACTTAAAATACTCTTAAATAAATAAAATAAAATAACTCTTAAGTGGGCAGTTGGGCAGGCACCACTCCATAATTTCATGTGTGGAGTGGCTAACTCGATGGGGTTTGGTGAGCTAGAAGCCACATCAAAAATTGCATGGTGGTAACGGGGCCCTCAAGATTTCGTTGCCTTCTCATCATGGGAGTACGGTGGAACCTCAAGACGATGCCAACTATAATGATTTTCCTGCAAGAGCTGAAGGTGATAAGTATGAATGTAGATTTCCCAAGATGGATGATAAGATAGGAAAGATTCCTCGCACTTTGAAAATTTATTTGAAAGGGTGAAGGGTTTTCAATAGGACTACCATTAATCATTTGCAAGAAAGGAAACCTCTAGCCATTAGATTTACTAATATCTACCAGACTAAGTATGAATAGCTAGAACCGAGGTGGGTTAAGAGTTTTTAGGAATTCACATGTATCACACTAAATAAGAATCTAGACATCCAAGAAATAAGGACTATAGGAAGGTTAGGATTTTCTACGATGGAGTTTATAAAATTAGAATTGAAATGGTAGAAGCTCCCAATTTGGTGTTCCACTTGATGGCAGAGAACCTAGTATGTGGCAAAATGGACATGCCTATCTACTTAACCAACAAGTTAAGGAAGATGGTTTTCCTAGGCAAAGCCACAGATCATCATATGAGGAGGGTTTTACTGTAGAATGATGCCTTTATGATCAGAGCCACCAAGCTCATCCTAGTGATGGCTTTTGTTGAGGATGGCGAATGATATAGAGTTCATTCAGATATTGTCTCATGGTTTGTCACTTCCTTGTTGGATTTGAACATGCCTAAGGAGGAGATAAGCACTTTGACATGTAACCTGATCAAGGCAGAGCTACTTGAAGGGCTAGATGAGGTATTAGAGCTAGCAATGTATGGTGCAAGATTGCTGAGGCTGTGTGACCTGAACAAAATCAATAAGCCTGGGGAGGTAGTGAAATACTTCCCCTTCCTACTGGACTTAAGGGGAGGTGACTTGCTCATCCACAGGATGAGAGCTCTGAAAGGATGTGATTTCTTAAATAAAATGATGCAGATGATTGTGGTGGAGGGCTTTACATGGGTTGCAAAATTTAGGGATTTCCTTTACGAGCAAGGTGAACTTTGACATGGTAAATAGCTATTGGTATTTGGTATTTTGTTTAAATATTATTAGTATAGTTGCATGGGTTAGGGGTCAAGTCTAAAAATTTTGAAGGGGATTGGGCCAATAGGTTGATAAGTAATTTTAAAATTGTGAAAGATAGCCCTACGTGGTAATTTTGTTTCTATTTTTGTAGACCCTGTGTGGTCATTTTGAATAGCTTGGGGTGATTGGTATAGGATGCATCAGTAAATCAATTGGGTTAGCATAAATAATACAAAGGAATTTGCCTGAGAGGCAACAACAAAATGTAAACTTCTTTTTTGATAATATAATACAATCTCTCATAAGTAGCCCAAAAAAAACTATAGACATGATATTTCCACAGTTCATGATGATAGTTTAGTGCTTTTGGAATAAACTATGTGTGCTTTTTTATCTCAATGTTTTACATTCTCTTCCTAAAAAAGCACATACAGTTTATTCCAAAAGCACTAAACTAAAAAAGTAACTCTTAAGAAAATTAAAAAATTGTTTAGTAAGCAATCTAAAAATAAATAAAATAATTCTTAAATAGTTCTAAGTAAAATAAAATAACTCTTAAGTAAATAAAAATAACTCTTCAAATAGATTTTTAAAAAAAACTAAAACTATGAAACTAATTTTTTTAAAAGTAACATATAAATATATAATATTTAATACACATTTCAAAGTAAAAAAAAATCCTTGTGGTTTTTCAAATATAAAATAAAATAAAATAACTCTTAAGTAAACAAAATAAAATAACTCTTTAAAAATAAAATAATTCGTAAGTAAATAAAAATAAATTAAACAATGTAAATAAAATAAAATAAATCTTAAAAAATTCTAAAGTAAAATAAATTAACTCTTTAAGTAAATAAAATAATTCGTCCCATTTTTTAAATAGATGCATTTAATTGATAACATGTTTCTACCATAAGTTAAAAAGGATATATGATAATAAAATACTAATCACATAAAAACTAAAAACATACTTTTTAAATAATTTTAATACTTATTTAAAATTAATTGTTTTATCCAAATTATTTGTTTATTACTCTCCACATTCTTTGCTATGTAGACAAAATTCCCTTTCTATAGTGTAAACAATAGTTCATTATATGTATCCTCTCTTTAAATTTTCCTTCCACCTATGTGTAGTAAATTGATAAAAAAAATAGGCACCTCTAGAAGGATATCTCTCGGCATACTTTAGATACATTTTTTAAATATTAAATATAGATATGCACATTTTTTAAATATTAAATATAGATATGCTAGTAGCATCTATAGCAGCAAGCCTAATTCTAACTATATTATATAATTATAAGAATTATTATAATTATATAATATAATGTTATAATAAATTACATCATAATTATAATTATATATTATATTATATGAAAAATATATAATATACCTATATTATATTAATTATATAATATAATGTATAATTATAATTATATATTGAATCTATATTATAATATTAGGGTTATGGTTATGTTCATAAAAATATATGCTAAGTGGAATGTTAGCACAACTTGTCATAATTAGAATTAGAGTTGGGGTTTGAATGAAGATTACATTCACAATTACTTTCCTATCTTTAATACTAACCCTAACCCTAATTCCAACCCTTTAATCCAAACACTAATTCAAATCATAATTATAATTGTAACCATAACCCTAACACTATGTTAACACAACTCTAATTGTAACCATAACGATAACTCTAATTCTATCCTAAATTTGAACTGTAACTCTAATCCTAATTCTGTCCTAAATTTGAATTGTAATCCTAACCCTAATTTTATCACTAACCTTAATTCTATGCTTAACCCTAACCCTAATTTTACCCTAACCCTAGTTCTAATTCTAGTGTTTTTTTTATAATATATTTACCCTAATTCTAACTACCCATAACCCTAATTCTATACCTAAACCTTACCCAAACCCTAATTCTATCCCCAAACCTAATTGTAAACCCAACCCTTTGGTTATATATATGCCCTGATTGTAACCCTAAACCTCATTCTATTGAGAACCTTAATTTTATCCTTAACCCTAACCCTAATTTAACTCTAACCCTAATTCTAGTATCCTAATTCTAACATTAACCCTTATTCTAACCCTAACCCTAACTAAATTTTGAACCCCTACTCTAATTATATCCATAACCCTAATTTTGAACATGGTCATAATCCTATCCCTAACCCTAACCCTAACAATTTCTTTTGTTATAAATATTTTCACTAGTTGTAAACCTAATTCTAAACATAACCCTAACTATAATTCTATCCCAAATCCTATTTCTTTCAATATTCATGACTCTAACCCTAACCCTAACCCTAATTCTAACTATATTATAACCAAACCCATAATTATATCCCTAAACCTAATTGTAAACTCAAACCTTTGGTTATATATGCCCTGATTATAACCCTAATTTGAACTGTAATCCTAAACCTCATTCTATCAGTAACCTTAGTTTTATCCTTAACCCTAACCCTAATTTTGAACCTATTCATAATTCTATCCATAACCCTAACCCTAATTCTAACTCTAACCCTAACAATTTCTTTTGTTATAAATATTTTCCCTAGTTGTAAACCTAATTCTAATCATAAACCTAACTGTAATTCTATCCCAAACCCTATTTCTTTCACTATCCCTATTTCTATCCCTAACCCTAACCTAATTCTTACTATAATTATAACTAAAACCATAATTCTCTCCCTAAACCTAATTGTAAACCCAACCCTTCGGTTATATATATGCCTTGATTGTAACCCTAATTTGAACTGTAACCTTATTTTAGTGTATTATAATCTCTTTTGCATCATTATTTTGAACTATGGCTTGTGCCATTCTATTACTGCTTTATTTGTAAAGAGTTTGCATAATATTTTGAATCCTTACACTCTTTTGAATATATAGACCATTGCACAACATTTGTAATACTTGCATTGAATGGATAAATGAATAGTTGTGTACCACTTTCTTCACATCATTCTTATAGCTTGTGCCATTTTTAGAAGCAACACCTCCTTTCTTCAATAGGTGTGCTATAGTTAGGTCTCAAGTATTATCATTAAATTAGTCTAGGCTTACTGTACATGATTTAATTTATGCATCTTTAAGAGGTACAAAGGTTTCAAAGATAGGAAAATAATGATATTAGTAACTTACATGCATTAATTATGATTTGATATTTTTATATTGTGAAGATTTGATTTGTAGGAATATTTGGTTTTCCATAAAATTGATTTTCTATGACCTTAAAATGGTTTAATGGTGAGTATCTTGAAAGTTGTATTTTGACATCATATTCATATTATATATTTACTAATACTTTAAATAACTACCTAAAATACAAATAACATTTTTCCAAACAAATTATTATTACTTTAATATTATATATTACCATTTTCACTCACCAACATACAATTTATATAATTAAAATATTATTTTTAAAATAAAACTACTTAATAATAATTGAGTTAGTTTATATAGTTAACTATTTTTAGATATATCATGCATGTACTTTTGAAAAAATGCACTTGGTATCATAATGGTTTTAACTTTTTGTATTTGAATTTAAATGCTAAGAAAAACATTTGAAGTGAAGAAAAGCTTTATTAATAAGAATAGTATTGAGAGAAGCCATATGATTTTACAAGATTCTTCATTTGTTTGTCATCTCAAGAAATCTATTTATCACCTAAAATGGGCCCCTCGAGCCTAGTATTCCAAAATGGATTCCTTCCTTCTCACAATTCAATTAACTCATTCCCACTCTAATCCAAACATCTATATCTCATGGCATGATGAGTCTCTTTTACTCTCGGTTTTGTATTTGACAACCTATTGATCACAGGGAGTTTATCATCTTCCATTACGATATTGAAAACTACCCTTTAAGAGAGATTTTCAAGGACTGACTTTAGGTTGTTTTGTCACGTCTTAAAATTTCTAAACTCTTTCAACTCAATTATATTTTGAATTATTAGATATTTAAATGTGATTATGTTATTCCAAGGTAATTTTTTGATGAATAAAAAGTGAGATATTATCATTATCTTCATGTATGCAAATAGAAAGTTACTAAATGATGAACTATGATGCTTATGTGATGCTTCGGCTATGGATTTTTGGTTACTAACCTATTAATTAGAAATTGAGTTTGAATGAGTGCAGGTATGTGTCGAAGGCAAGGGCTTGGTTAAGGTAGAGGCAATCTAGCTGCTTGCAAGAATTGGATGGAGAAAACCTTAATGCACGCATACACAAGCACATAGCTCATACTGCATCTTACATTTGATTTGATTGAGGTGGCACAATTCATTTTAATAGAATGATCTTTGTTGAGTTTTAATGCAAAATGGTGGTGTGTTTGATGAGAATAGCTAAGTAGCCTTTGTTAGAGACATTCCTTTTAATTTATGATATTTTTATGTTTCTTTAAAAGATATAATTATATGAGTGGATTATTATATTTAATAGGAAAAAAATGTTCTTTTGATATAATGTGATAAATTGTAATTAAAATTGTATATTCTCTTTTATTTAAATTTTATATGTGAAGATATTTTTTTTTCTAAGATAATATTGAAGTTTTAAAGCAATAAAAGAAAGTAGAAAAAAGAAGGATCTACATGCAAAAATCAAAAAGACAAAAAGAAAAGGCTATAGAAAATAGAAACAAGCTAAAATTAAAAGAAAGAAAGAAAAGGTTAAAAGAGGGGGTGCCTTGAGATGAAAACATAGAAAAAAAACATAGAACTCCAAGGGAGACACACCATTGAACAGAGAAAAATAGAGAAAGTAGAAATAGAAAACAAGGAGTAGCGATAGGAGCACAAGAAGAGTCATTTACCAATGTTGGATCAAGTACCCAGCTTCCAGTATGATCCTTTTTCTGGTTTAATTGTTCTCTATAAATTGACTTCTTTCATTTTATTATGATAGACCTTTTCCATTTTATGGAGCCTGTATGTTTTAACAAATCATGTTGCATGCTACTATTTGGCCTTCTCTTTCTTTCTTTGTTTTAAGCACCTTGACTAAACACAGACTTATTGGTCTACTTTAAAACCTCAATCTGCCTTATACCTAAGGTGAGAGGCTCATTTCATAGTTTGTATCATCTTTGGAAACTTAACTCGTGGTCGTTCATGACAGCAATTATCATGTGTAGCAGTCAACAACATGTGCAGTAGCCTTTCTTGACATATTTCTAATGCCCATTGTGCTCATTAAACATTGTAGTTGTATTTCTTGACTTTGTTGTTTTGCATTTAGTTTTGTGGTTGAGTTATAGGCATTGTGCTTGTGTGCCATAACTCACTTGTCTTTGTGAAACTCTATATATTGATGCCCTACCTCTACATCTCTAAGGCAATTTGGGGCTTTTGTATTTTGCTTGTTTTGTGATTAGCAGATCACTTATTTTTTGTTTTGCCTTCATTTGGTATCAGAGCCATTTGGTTCAGAGATCTTGATCCAAAGTCCAGTAGAGATCATTTTTTTGGGGTCCATTAATGAATGTTTCTGAGTGCTGATATATAGGAGGACTCCATACAATCCGCTGATAGAAGAGGTGTTTGAAGTGATGCAAAAATATTGGCGTGTGAAGAAAAGCAAGTGGCAGAACATGTGAAAAAGTGACTGTTTGAAAGTTTGATTTTCTATGTAAAAGAGGCATGCAAACCAGCTGTGGAAAGAGGAGCCGTGAAGACTTTGTGCACAGAGAAAGGTGTGAAATTTTTCAAAATATATTTATGTGTTGTGTAGAGCCATGTAGGCTATGGAAAGAGAAAGGTTGGGTGAAATTTTTCTCCCAAATACTTTGTTTTAATCCTCTTCTAGTGTTGACTTCTTGTACATCATATTTTTTTAAGAGTTTAAGGCTTTAAATCTTTTTAAGAGCCATGTTAAAGAATCACAAAATTTATTTCTAGGTAAAAGTTTTTTTAACCTTTAAAAAGGTCAAAGTAAAATCTTTAATAAGATATGTAAAAGTTTTTACTTTATAAAAAAAGTGAAAAAATAAAAGTTTGAAGAAAAATTGTATTTTTTAGTTTTAAAAAAGGTATTAAATATTTATGTTGCCCTTTTTTATTATTAACAAAATAAGTGCATAGAAAGGTTGGTTAGTAGTGATATGTTTATCATTGGAATTTGTTTTTTTGAGGGGTTATAAGTTCAAAACCTTTCAAGGTGTAATCATTTTGTAAAATGATAAATGAATCATTTGTAATTAAATGGATTATCAGTTGAAGCTGACACTTATACACCAAAACAATATAATATAAAGATCATTTTTTGGTGTGGGTCCTATTTGAAATGACAAGGAGAGTATCTATTTGTAGAGATCTTTCAGGGATTTTTTTGTGTTGAGCCTTTGGGATATTGTGCACATTTCTCTTATGGAAAATATGGCGGGAAATGTTATATCTAACATGTTAATTCATGTGTTTGAAAGAGACAACTTTACATATTGGTGTACTAGGATGCAAACCCTACTCAAATCCAAAGATTTGTAGGAAATTATACAAGTAGGGTATTGAGAACTAGATACAATTGCATTCAATGCATTAAATGATCAACAGAAAAGAGACTACAAAGAAAATGTAAAGAAGGATTGTGAAGCCTTATTTCTTATTGAAGGTGCAATTAATCAAGAAATTTTTCCTAGGATAAGTGGTGCTTGTAATTGATAATTTATAATAACAAAAAAAAATATGATGTTTCGCGGAGCTCTGGTGTGAGCTAGGGCCCGCGTACCCTAGCTGCCTTTGTTCGGCTTCTGCGTGCATTGGTGGCCCTTTTGGGCTTGCGGGGGGAGTTTTTTGGAGTTTGCAGGGGTCTGGAGAGGTTTGGGCAGGGGCGTGAGCTTCTCCTTTTCGCAGCTGGGCACTATTCTGGCCGCCGTCTGGTGCGTGGGTTGCTTGGACGGGGGGTACGTGGCAGTTGGGGCATTTGGGCCGACTGCCTCACCTCCTTCTCTCTTATGTCTGGTGCTTGGGCTCTTTTAGCCATGGAGAATCAGGGTCTTGCTTCTTCCCTGGATTTAGAGATGGTAGATCCATCCTCTCTGTTGCATGCCAATAACAAGGTTCGGACTGAGTTTCCTCTTTCTGGAGAGGGTACCTCCGCAACAAAAGGGTCGTTTCGAATTAAAAAAGTAAATGGATGTTTGGCGAGATCAGAAGATAGACCGGTTTTGGTTATTCAACCTAAGCAGGTTTTAGAGGATGTTGATTACTGGTGCAAGCATGCTCTTATTTGCAAATTTTTGGGCCTTCGTCTTTCTCTTCCTGTGTTGGAATCCTGGGCATGATGGGTTTGGAACCCTGAAGGAGATATGGAGATTCTTTTAGTGGCTAATAACTACTTCCTGGTTATTTTTTCAAGCATGTCGGATAGGCATAGGGCTTTTGAAGGTGGCCCTTATTTCTTTAACTAGGTTGGGCTCTTCATCAAGCCTTGGCATATGGGCTTCAACTCTGCTGAAGAGATCCCTTCGCGGGTGCCTATGTGGGTTTGCTTGCCGAGGCTTCCGTTGGAATTCTAAAGGGAAGATATCCTCCATTCAATCTCTTTGCTTCTTGGGAAACCGGTTGGATCGGCTTCACAGACTCAAGATCGTAAGGTAATTTCCTTTGCTTGTATTTGTGTTGAAGTTGATTTGAATAATCCATTACCAGACTTTAAGGAAATTTGCATGGGTTCTTCCTCCTAGATCCAACAGCTAGATTATGAAACCCTACCATTCAGATGCAGAATTTGCCATGAGTATGGTCATCTACACCGTAGATATCCCAGATTGAAATCTTCCCCCATGTCTGCCTCTGGACCTCCTAGGATGGACAAGGGGAAATCTGCATTGTCAGATGGGCCTGTTGATAAGGAAGGATTTGTCCCAGTTAATTCCTGGAATAAAGGCAAAGGCAAGAAGAGATCCTGGATGGATAGACAGAATGATGGCACATTTAATAGGTTTGAGGTTCTTGATAGCATAGTCCAAGAAGAAGGTATTCTTGTTGAGATTTCTTCTAGGGTTAAGGGTCATGTAGAGACTCAGGAGATGGATGCAAAGAAGGAGGAGCTGATTTTATCATCAAGGGTTCATCAGGCTTGTCAGCCGGCTTTGGACTTACCTCCTCAAGATCAGAATATTGGTGGTCTCCAGGAGTCACAACTTCCGGTGGGTACTACTGGTTCAGCTCCTTGTCCCCAAGTTATGAAGGGATCTGCAGATCCTGTGAAGGGTGCCAAGGCTCCTCTGGCCTTAGGTTTGCGTCAAAAACCTTTTAAAAGGGGCCTCTAGATAAACAGTCAAGGAGTGGAAGGAAGACTGATCAAGAGAAGGTTAAGATTATGGGTGATACTTTGGTTGAGTCTGGGTCTGTGAAACCCATTGATTCCCACTTCTCCCACCCCCCTAAATGATAGTTTTATCTTGGAATGTAAGGGGGTTGAACAACATCCCTAGACAAAAGGCTGTTCGCAGATTAATCGAGTCTCAGTCTCTGGATGTGGTCTTTATACAGGAAATCAAGCTTACAGTGGATGGTTTGAATAACTGTGCTCTGCGTATCTGGCCCCACGGCTACTGGTAGGGGGTGGGGGCGTTGGGTAGTTCTGGGGGGTGGCTTGCTTCTGGATCCCGAGGAAAGTTTCCCCCTTATGGTGGGTTTCTAGTCAGTCTTCCATCTCTATGGTTGCCTCCATTTTTGAAACTAGTGAAAGATGTCTTTTCTCCAATATTTATGCTCCTACAGATCTTCTAGGTAAGACACATCTTTGGGATCATATCAATTTTGTCCATTCTTTGGACCCGTTTCTCCCATGGATGTTGGCTGGCGACTTTAATGATGTTATTAGTATGGATGAAAAATGAGGAGGGTTAGCCAGGCTTGATCCTTCTTCTCTTTTGCTCAGAGATAATATTGGTTTCCTTAACCTTGTTGACGTGAAGCCAATCAATGGAGTTTTTACTTGGAATAACAGGAGGTGTGGGGATGAGGCTATCTCAGAACGGCTAGATAGATTTCTGGTTTCCTGTTATTGGATGAGCAGCAGGTGGACTACCAGTTCTGAAATCCTGGATTGGAGGGGATCCGATCACTGGCCTATCAAACTCTGTGTCTCCTCTTATGGGGTCACTAAAAATCCTTCTTTCAAATTTCAATTGATGTGGTTACGGGATCAATCTCTTCGGGATCTTGTGCTAGATTGGTGGTACGAAGGGCTTCCTACCCATGGGAGGGCCATGTACACTTTTAGTAAACGGCTTCAACATGTGAAGTATAGGCTTAAGAGGTGGAATTATCAATGTTTTGGGAACCTGCATGCTCAGAAGCTTGCTGCTCAGTCCAAGCTGGATAGTGTCACTCGTCAGATTTGTGACCAGGGGCTTTCCTCTGACGTTTTGCTTGCTGAGTCCCTGGCCCTCAAGGGCTTAGATGAGTGGGAGCTTCGGGAGGAGATTTTCTAGAAGCAAAAATCTCGTATTGATTGGCTTCAGGAGGGGGATAGGAACATGGCTTTTTTTCATAACTTGGTTAAGGCCCGTAGGTAGGGGAACTCTATTTCCACTCTGGTCTCGAGTGATGGGACTCAACTCTTGTCCTGTGGTGAAATTTCCAGGGAAGCTGTCAACTATTTTTCTAATCTTTTTTCTAGGGAGGATATTGCTACTAGGTTTGAGGAGAGGGCTATCTTGGATTGTATTCCTTGCTTGGTCTCGGATGAGATGAATGGGGCTCTTCTATGTCCAATTTTGTTACCTGAATTGGAGAAAGTTGTGTTTAGTATGAAAAAAGGCAAAGCTCTTGGCCCAGATGGGTTTCCGATTGAGTTCTTCTAGGAATTTTGGGAAATAATAAAGTCTGATCTCCTTGAGGTGGTTCAGGAATCTCTTAGGAACAAACAAATGCTTAAGTCTTTGAATTCTACTTTTCTGGCTCTCATACCTAAGAAGGAGGGGGCTAATAGGATGGATCAGTTTAGGCCTATTGCTTTATGCAATGTTGTCTACAAGATCATAACCAAGTTGATTGCTGAGTGACTCAAACCCATTCTTGGTGCTTTGATTTCTTCTGAGCAGGGAGATTTTGTGGAAGGGAGACAAATCTTGGATGGTGTCGTGATTGCTACAGAGGTTATTCACTCTATGGCTTCCTCTAAGGAGAAGGTGATGTTCATTAAGCTTAACATGGCTAAAGCTTACGATCAGGTGAGCTGGGAGTTCCTTCAGAAAATCCTCTTGGCCTTTGGCTTTGAAGAGGAATGGGTGAGCTGGGTTCTCAGTTGTGTGACCTCGTCCTCCTTCTCTATTCTCATTAATGGGGATTCTTCAGATTGGTTTAGAGCTTCTCGGGGACTTTGGCAAGGGGACCCTCTGTCCCCGTATCTTTTCATTATCATGGCAGAGGGTCTTGGTAGATTTATTAAATCTTAGGTGCAGCTGGGTCTTCTTCATGGTTGGAGTTGGAACAATGATCTCCCTCCCTGTTCTCACCTTCAATTTGTGGATGATACTGGATTGATGGGCTTGGCTAGAATTAGTGAGGAAGTGAACTTTAGGGGAACTTTAGACATCTACTTGAGAGCTTCTAGTCAGAGTATTAATGATGATAAATCTTCCATTTATTTCTTTAATACTCCTCGTCTCATTCAGAACATGATTGCCAGGATTCTTAGATTCCAAATTGGTTCTCTTCCCCTGATGTACCTGGGGATTCCTCTGGCTCTGGGACCTCAACGTAGAGATTTTTGGCAGGGGATTTTGGATAAGTTCCGGAGTAAGGTTAGTCATTGGACTTACAGATGGCTCTCTTCTGCTAGTAGAGTGCTTCTCCTAAAAGTTGTGGTGCAGTCTCTCCCTATTTATAGGTGTTGTGTGCAGATTCCTCCTGCCTCCTTTGTGAGGGATTTTGATGCTCTTTCCCAGCAATTCCTTTGGTCGGGTAACCTCCTTTCCTCGAAATGGAGTTTAGTCAAGTGGGAGTCTATCTGTAGGCTGAAGCATGCTGGGGGCCTTGGCCTTAGGTCTGTGGCTCTTGTGGCTACGGCTTTGGTGGCTAAGCTGTACTGGAGATGGTGCAACAACAGGATCAGGATTGGGCCAAGATTCTTGCTTGCAAGTATGTTCCTGGGGTTGAGAGCCGGGATGTACCGTGGATTGCTTTGTTGGGCAAAGGTTCTTGCATTTGGGATACTCTTAAGAAGGGAGCTCAGCTTGTTCAGAATGGTCTCTTCTAGATCTTTAATAATGGCTCTAATGCTCTTTTTTGGCTAGACTCTTGGGATGGTCACCCTCCCATTCTATCTAGTTTCCCTCAACTTCTGCCTCTTTGCCAGATGTTCTCTGATGCTAGTTGGACTAAGGTGGAGCATTTTAAAACAGTTAAGCGTATTGGTCCACTGGAGGTGTTTTGCTGGAAGGATCCGCTGGAGTGGCATGTGGGTGGCTCTGATGAGGATCGTGTTGCTTTGTGTAAGGTCTTGGAGGGAAGGCTTTGCAGCTTTCTAAAGGAGAGGGACAAGCTGGCTTGGAGCCCTACCCCAAAAGGGAATTATACTGTTGCTCAAGGTTATGCTGTGCTTGATAGGAATTTACATGGTCCTACTGAGGTGCCCTGGTGGAGGAAGGTTTGGAACAACTTTTCTTGGCCCAAGTGTAACTTCTTTTTATGGTTGGTTGCCAGAGGAAATGTCTCACTTGGGAGAATATTCGTAAACAGGGGTTTTAGGAACCTTCCATTTGTCTTCTTTGTTTATGCAGTGAAGAATGTTCCTCCCACTTGTTCTTTCACTGGCCCTTTTCTCGTGAGATTTGTCACAGATGGTGGGAGGCTTAGCATCATGGGTGCATTCATGCTTCCTCTATTATTGAGTTTTGGGAGAGCCTGGGCAGGCCTCCTGTGAAGACGCCTTTTCTTCAGGTGGCCTCGTTCATTGGGCCTATTTTCATTCTTTGGAACCTTCGGCTAGAAAGGAACCATAGAGTTTTTTGTGAGTCTAGATTAGACACTGGTCAACTGTGGACGAAGATTATCAATAGGCTTCAGGAGACTATTTCCGCTAAATGTGATATGTCTGAAAGTATCGATCCTGGGGATGCTGCGGTTGTGCGGGACTTGAGCCTAGGTGTTAATAGTAGGGGTTGCAGTATTGGTATTATGCCCCGTCGTGTCAAGAAACGGGTCTGTCGTGATGGGAAGTGGGCACCTCCTCCAGATGGAGCCCTAAAGATTAATACTGATGGATCTTCTCATGGGAATCCTGGGCATGCTGGTATTGGGGGTATTGGTAGACGTAAAGATGGGGATGTTGTTTTTTGCTTCTCTGCCTACAAAGGGCATTACTCTAATAACCTGATGGAGGCCCTTGCTATCAAGATTGCCATTGAGTGAGCTTGCTCTCTTGGTTGGAGGAGGATTATCTGTGAGTCTGACTCTTAGATTGTTGTGGATATGTTGAACAACCAGAGATTGGATGGTGTTAGTTGGCATTTAGCTTCGATGGTCAGACAGATTTTAAGTGTATGCAGTTCCTTGAAGTCTGTCTCTTTCTGTCACATCCCTAGAGAATGGAACAACGTGGCTGACTGCTTGGCGAAGTGGGCCTCGGAGAAAGGGGATGGTTGGGATATCAATGGTAGGAATGAGTTACCTCCTGATTATCTGGGGATTTTGGAGGGATTTTTATTGGAAGATAGGACTATGTAGTGTTGTTGTTTGGTTTGTTGGCTGTTCTCCTTTCTGTTGAGCCTGTGGCTCTTGCTTTGTATCTTGTTTTGGTTTGAATAAAATTTTTTCCCCCTAAAAAAAAAAAAAAAGTGGTGCTTGTAATTCTAAGCAAGCATGGCAAATTCTCAATAATGCTTATCAAGGAGCACAAACTGCAAAATTATAGACAATGTGGAAAATTTTTGAAAATGAGAAAATGGTCAATAGTGAAAGTGTGAATGATTTTCTAACAAAGGTAGAAGGCCTAGTTAGTCAAATGAAAGTTCTAGGAGAAATGGTGGACGTCAAGCATGTTATTGATAAAATCTTAAGGAGTTTAGTTCCTAAATTTGATGGTGTGGTTTCTACAATAGAGATTTCTAAAAATCTCACCACTATGCAAATAGATGAACTAAGTGGAATATTGTTAATTGCTAAAGAAAGAATGAAAAGTAATGAAGAAGGTCTAGAACAAGCATTTTCCTCTAAAGCAAGCATAAGAGGTAAAAGAAACACATTTTTTAGGAATCAAAATAAAAATGAATACAAAGGTGAATCGAGCAATTCTAGAGGAAGATGTAATAGTTTCAGAGAAAGAAGTAGAAACTTCAGAGGAACAAGAAGAGGAAGAGGTAGAAATAATGGGGGAGATAAAAAGAAAGTCCGATGCTTTCATTGCAACAAGTTTGGACACTATGCATCTGAATGTTGGAGTAAACAAGGTGAAGCAGAAAAGAGAAATGCTCACAATATTGTTGTTAAAGATAGACAAAATTTGTTTATTTCTTATTTTAATACAAATGTCAATGAGAATAATGTATGGTACATTGATTTTGGATGTTCATCACATATGACATCTAATAAAAATTTGTTTATCAATTTGGATGAAAACCATCATAGTACAGTGGTCTTAGGAGATAATCAATCTCATGGAACCAAAGGCAAGGGTACTATTGTAGTTGCAATAGAATATGGTGAGGTAAAACACATCAATGAAACACTGTTAGTTCTAGCCCTCAAAAAGAATTTGTTGTCCATTGGACAAATGTTAGATAAAAATTATCAGGTGACCTTTGATTAAAAAGAGTGCATAATAAGAGACAAGTTAAAAAGAAATGCAGTTGTTGCAAGAGCAAAGATGACAAGTGATAGGATGTTTCCTCTCCATTCCACCCATGGAAACCAAGCATTAAGGTCTAGTGAAATGAATGAAAGTAGAATTTGGCATCAAAGATATGGCCACCTCAGCTTTAGTGGGCTAATTTTACTCAAGAGATTAAAAATGGTTGAGGGTCTACCTTTCATTGAAAATATAAAAGAAGTGTGTGAAGAATGTGTTGTTGGCAAACAACATAGAGTTAGCTTTCCAATTTGTAAATCTAGTAGAGCTAATCATCATCTTGAGATAATCCATACAGATTTGTGTGGTCCTATGGAAACACCTTCTTTGAATAAATCAAAGTATTTTCTAACCTTCATTAATGATTACTCAAGAATAACTTGGGTATATTGTTTGGTTTCAAAATCAAAAGTGTTTGACAAATTTGTAGAATTCAAGAGGTTGGTTGAAAACCAAAGTGGTAACTACATCAAAGTGATAAGGTCATATAATGGAGGTAAGTACAAATCAAATTAGTTTTTAGATTTCTACAAAAAATCATGGAATCAAGAGAGAGTTCACTACTTCCTACACTCTACAACAAAATGGAGTTGTTGAAAGAAATAATAGGACCATTGTTGAAATGCCAAGGAGTATGATGAAAGAGAAGAATTTAGATAAGATGTTTTGGGTAGAAGCAGTTTGCGCAATTGTATATCTTCTCAATAGGAGTCCTACAAAAGTAGTTAAGGGGATGACTCCTGAACAAACATGGTCTGGGGTAAAGCCAAGGGTTGAACATTTGAGAGTGTTTGGGTGTGTTGCTTATGCACACATACCAAAGGAAAAAAGGTCTAAACTAGATGATAAAGGCCTAAAATGTATTTTTATTGGGTATGGATAAAAAAATAAAGCATATAGATTGTATGACCCAATAGGAAAGAAGCTTGTTATAAGTAGAGATGTGGTATTCAGTGAAGCAACAAAATATACTAAGGAAAATGAAACAAAGGGAAAAGAAATAATGGTTGATGAAGTTGAAGAAGGAGAAGAAGAAAAAGAAAATGAACTCAAGTCTTCTAGTATAGGAACAAGAAAGTATCAAAAATATCAAAGGAGGATAGAAAAAATCATCTATCAACTCTTATGTTGGATTCAAATTTTGAGAAAATGACAACAAGATCACAAGCAAAAGTGAATTATGCCTTGATGACTCAAATCATGGAAAGTAAGGAGCCACAAACATTTGAACAAGCTCAAGAAAAAGAAGAGTGGGTTGAAGCAATGAATAGTGAGATAGAAACAACTGAAAGGAATGACACATGGGATTTGGTTAAGCTACCTCTTGGTAAGGAAATCATTGGTACAAGATGGGTGTATAAAACTAAGTATAAATCTAATTGAAGTATTGATAAACACAAGGCTATATTGGTAGCCAAGGGATACACTCAATAGGAAGGTATTGATTACACTGAAACATTTACACCTGTAGCATGAATGGATACTATAAGAATAGTTTTAGTTTTGGCAGCTCAGCAGAGTTGGATAGTTTATCAAATGGATGTAAAGAGTACATTTTTGAATGGATATATTGATGAGGAAGTGTATGTTTCTCAACCTATAGGTTTTGAAATACCTTCTAAAGAACATTATATTTAGAGATTAAAGAAGGCCTTGTATGGTCTTAAGAAGGCACCAAGAGCATGGTATTTGAGGATAGACTCATACCTACAACAGAAAGGTTTTTTAAGAAGTCAATCAGATCCAAATCTTTATATTAGGATCTCGGCTAAGGATATTTTTTTCTTAGTTCTCTATGTTGATGATCTTATTTACACTGGGAACAATTCAACTTTATTTGCAGAGTTTAGAGTAGCTATGGTTGCTAAATTCAAGATGATAGATTTGGGACAGATGCACTATTTTCTTGGTATAGAAGTATGGAAAAACAGAGGTGAATTATTCAAGAATCAGAAAACGGCTCTCAAGCTAAAATCTCAAAGGTATGTCCTATTCCAAAATGAGCTCATGTGGAGAAATCATGAACAAATATTTCTCAAATGTTTAAATCAAGAGCAAGTTGAAGCTGTGATGAATGAGTGTCACCATGGTGTTTGTGGGGGACACTTCAAAGCTAAAACCATTTCCCATAAAATCCTTAGGGTTGCGTACTAGGTGGCCTACTTTATTCAAAGATGTGGCACAGAAGATAAGAAAATGTGATGCTTGCCAACAATTTTCTAGAAAGATGAAATTTTCTAGAGCATTACCCCTTTTACCTCTTGTTGTTGATGCACCTTTTGAACAGTGGGGAATCGATTTTATTAGGGAAATTCAAGAGAAGTCTAGCAATGGATTTAGGTGGATTCTTGTGGCCACTGATTACTTCACCAAGTGGGTAGAAGCAATTCCCACTCATAATGCAACTTCCAAAGTAGTTATTGATTTCATAGTTAGGAATATAATCACTAGATTTGTAGTGCCAGCTTGGATTTTGATAGATAATGCCATGTGTTTCAGGTCTCAATAAGTGTTAGACATGTGTTTTGTGTTTGGTATAAATCTTGTGCATTCATCCCCTTATCATCCCCAAGGTAATGGATAGGTTGAATCTTGTAATAAAAGCCTAATGAAGATTATAAAAAGGACATTGGATTAGAATAAGAAAAGATGGGATGATAAATTGAAGTGTGCTCTATGGGATAATAGGATTACCTTTAAAAGATCTATTGGAAGGAACCCATTTGAGCTGGTGTATGGAGCAGAGGTAAAGATATCAATCAGCATGGAACTACCAGTCTACCAACTGCTACATGATACAGAAGAGGATTAGTATGATACAATGTCCCAGAGGATATTGCAGTTGACTAAATTAGAAGAATAGAGGATAGCTGGACATGATAAAATGTTGAACCATAAGCAAAAAATGAAGCTTTTATTTGATAAGAATACTGTATCAAGAGATTTCGAGGTTGGCGACTTGGTGCTTATTTGGGATGGAAAGTATGAAGATAAGGGGAAACATAGAAAATTTGATCTATTATGGCTTGGACCATATGAGGTCGCTGAGAAATTGGAGCTCAATGTTTACCATTTGATGACTCTAGAAGGAATGCTATTGGAGCTACCCATTCATGGTTAGCATCTGAAGCATTATTTTTCATAGCTAACACTTACCCTAAATTTTGAATACAATCAATAGTCTTATTGTGCTCTAATGTTTATGACCATATTTTGTCATGTATATAGGCCTTTTCTATAAATACATTTGCATTTTTTCTTGTTTGGTGTGTTTTGTGCCTTTTTGGTCTGCCCAGAGATCTAGATCCTCGCTGTGACATATTTGCCACACGTCCCCAACTAGAGCCACTATTGGGACCTGTAAAATTTTTCTCCCAAATATGCCTTGTTTTGCCCCAAAAAATCCATTAAAAATCCCCACCTTTTCCATTGCAGTTAAAATCCCTCATATATACTCGATCAAATAGATCTTATATAGAGGTTTTTAGTTCAAAATATTCTAAGCATTGTGTCTTTGTTTTCTTCCTTTGAAAAAATGAACATTTCTAGGCCTTTGTCAGCAAATCAAAAAAAGTGTGAACTAGCAAACTAGTTTGGAAGTTTGTCTTTTTCCCAATTCGTTGATTATCCAATAAGTTGGCAGGAAAACAAGAAGAATGGTGAAGGAAAGAGAGTCTTTATCAACAAGTTTTGAAGTTCGAGAATCCATTGGTTCTCCAATCAAAGAGATCACCGACTGAGGAAAAGTGAAGGGGCTATGAGAGCTTGAAAGTTTCTAAGGAAAGGAAAAGAAGTCGAAAGAAGTTTTCTATCGATGAAGGTTTTAGTTCATGAACTTAATAGTTCACAAACAAGGAGTTTTGCCGATGGAGGATTCATTGATTGAAGAGAAGGAGAGCAAGGCCTTGGCAAGGGGCAAAAAGTAAGTAAAGAGAGTTGTCAGAGGTTTTTTTTTGACAACAAAGGAGGTGAAAGAATGATGATGACTTAGGAAAAATGAAAGGGAAAAGGCTTAAGCCTTTTGTGGGCAAATCAGCTGGTTCGCGAACTGTTGATTTAGCCAACAACTATTCACAAGTTCATCATTTCGCCGATAGGTCGACCAAGGGGAAAAGAAGACAAAAGAAGTGGCAAGTTCATGATAGGGAGAATTTGCCAATAGAAGAGGAAGAAGATAGACAAAGAAAGGAAGAGTTGGAGCTGGTTTGCAAAATGAAAAACATTGACAAGGTAGAAGGAGGCGATAGAGAAGAGGTTTGAAAAGGAGAAAATTTTCTAATAACATAAATAGAGAAAACAATGCAAAGAAAATGAGGCCAAGGTAAAGTGGTTCGTGAAAGTGATATTTCACCAACCAAAGAAGAAGAAAGAAAGAAATTGTTTTAAAAAGGTGAAAATTTTTGATAAAGGGCAAAACTCGTCAAGTTCACGAAAATCAAATTTCACCGACTAAAGGAGAGAGTGAGAAGATAGAGACAAGGCTAGTTCGCAAAAAAAGAAGATTTACCAATAAGGAACAAAGGAGGTTGAAAATGAAGACTAGGTGCCAAAGCAAAAGAAAAGGAAGATGTCTCCCATGGTTCAAAAAGGTCAAAGTTTGCTGACAAAGGAAGAATAAAGTGGCAAACAAGGAGCTCATAAAAAATGAAAAAGGCCGATAAAGGTGGAAGGATGCCCAGTATGCAAAATGGTATAATCAGAAATGAGATAGCTTAAAAGGGAAAATTGGACAACACTTTTAAAGTGTTGTAAAGGCTTTAAAATGGTGATTCTTTAAATCATGCCATGATTGCAAGATTTGTGCAGATAGATTTGTACCCAGAATTTATGATTTTGTAGAATAGTGCCATGCAGGTTGTTGATATAGTGAAATTCTTCAATGCATAGGTACATTTGGAGGACAAAGTAGATAAGTTAGATATTGTAGGTGCTAGGAAAAGGATCAGAACCTTCCTTCTTTATTGTTCCAAGTACCCAAAGAGTGCAAGTAATCTTCTTCTAACATTTTTAGAGTTGACAAAGAATGGGCAAGCTTCTAATTGTGCATACTTCTTGACATTGCAGTGGGAATGAATTTAATGTGGCATGGGCATACTCATTGACTAAGTGTAGTACTTGGGAATAGACATTGAATTGTAATGTTATATATGCATAATTTTTTGATGCATTAATGGTTGTTCAGTTGGGCAAATTTTCTTAGCATGTTTTGAGCTCCAGAAGGTAGATTAGAAAATGCTATTTTTACAATCTTTGTTTAGCATGAAACAGTCATGAAATGTATGTAATATAATTTGCAAATCTTTGTATTAGACCACTATTTTTCTCCATTGTTGTAGATGTTTTTTTTAGCAAACTTAATCACAGTTATAGTTTGCTCTTGCCACATTTAGTTGTGTGATTGTAAGCATTGATTTGAATGAACGTGATAGTTCTTAAATCATTTCCAAGGTTTTGTAAATGATCTTTTCAATATTACATGGGAAATAATATGGTATGGTGTTGGATTATTAAGCATTTTTAGTGATTTGGTACTAATTTTCATGCATTTGATTTATTAAATAGGTAGTTGTACATCTCTTGTAGTTGTTTTTCCTCTGTTGAACATTAGACTCTATAGCCCAATGGATAGGCACTAGTCTGAGTAGCCTTAGATCACCCAATCTCTAAAACAAAACAATACATATATCCTTTAGACACAGTAATAGTTTTTATGCCTCCTCACTATGTAGGATTGCCTTTATCAGCTATATAGGGGTCTTGTAACAACCAGTTGTTCTTAATTTAGTGATAAATTTGGGGTTAAGAAAGTGATTTCGGTTTAGTTTTTTTATCTATTTTTAGTTGTTCATCTAGTTTGTAATCACTACCTGCTTAGGTATACCCCTTGGAACATCCCTCCAGAGTCTAATATGATCTCAAAGAGAAAAGGAGTCTATGCACTCTTGTTAGTTGGCCAAAATCACCCATAACTTGTTGATAAACCTCTCTCTAGATCACCTTGATGACAATCCCTGGGCTAGGTGATTTAGAAATGTTTTACAATTTTGTGTTGCAGTCATTTTTGGGACCCAATAGGGAGTAATCTTACAAAGCATGGATTTAATTGAAATGGAGTTTTTAAACTAATCTAGACTTGAAAAAATTTTAAATCACATGCATAAATATGTAACATTAACAAGTGAAATCTATGTAGTATCAACATTGTTCTTCACCATAGTTCCAAAGTTATGTGCCTAATCCACCACATTTTATTTTCATATATTTATTTATTATAATTATCAAACCTTGACTTGATTATTTAACCAAGACCATCAACCACAGCAATATCCAAGATGACCAAACATACCAAAATTCAAAGCCAAATAGCACATGCAAAGGTCTACCACCACCTCATCAAATAGAGTGTGGGTATTTATGTTGCAATAACTATCCTACTCATGCCCTAGTAATGATTATTTGTAAGTTCATAATCTTCCACTATATCCTTTCTCACCCCATTATTAGGTGTTTGTATACAATTATTTCAGTGAACATAGACTTATAGAAAAAAAAATTGAAGATCCTTGGCAATTTCAGAATCTTATGTTGTGCAAATAATGGGGTTTCAATTTTTCTATGCTTTATAAAATGGCATCAAATAGATTTTAGCTTTTGTGTTGAAAAATTGAAGAACTGATGCAAATATCTTTTCCTCAAAAGGCAATGCTTTTGTTTATGTTCTCGCTTCCCTTTAACTCACCTCAAATATTGCAATTTGATATGCTCACTATGATTTGCTTTCAACCATTTTCCCTTTCGAATAAAAGGAACAAATAAAATGAAGTTATGCAACAAGTGCGAGAGGATTTGGAGGTGGAGGGGCTCCCTCTGATCAATCATAGCATGGCAATTACCTTTCTATGAACTTGGAGGAAAAAATGGCAAAGTTTCTCTAGCAGAAGCAGATAGCCAAGCTGTGAGACAACTTTTCGATGTCAAGAATTTCCTATCAGCTAAATATTCCAAGGGAAAATAAATGAAATATTCATTTCATACATTAATGCATTTGTTCGTCTCCTCTCTTTTCCATTTGTTTAAGGATAACTTGATTGTTATTTTGTGGCATCACTTTTATGTGGGAATTTGTAGTTAGTTTAGCAATAAACAGAAAAGTTATATTCATTAAATGTGGGAATTTGGAGTTAGATTAGTTTTACATAGTTTTTTTGTAGTAATATTGTCTTTAATAATACATAGAAAATTTATATAACTTATAACTAAATATTTGTGAATTTGAGCTTATTTTAAAAAATTATATCTAGGGGCATTACTTTTTAAGGATGTGGGCCCATAGAGGGGCTTTAAGAACACAATATATTAAATTTATTAAATAAATTGATAATTGATATTTTAAATAGATCTATATTTATTAAATTTAATATGTATATTAGCACTACATAAAATGTGGAATACCTCTATAGAAGTGAACAGTATAGCTAAGAAACACTCCTCTAATGTAGCACCTGTAGTGGAAGTATGTACTAGGCCAAAACATGGGTGATTGCAATTTTGACAAAAATGGAGTGTAGATCGTAATGGTGTTGGTGTGCATGAGGTGCTAGGAGTGGCACCATCTCCTTCATTCTCTCTAGCACTAACTTCAATTGCTTGGAAGGTAGCTTGATCAATTAATTTTCTTGAGAGTGTACTCAAATCTCCTAATGTTGACACCACTGCCTATTAGTGAATGGGTGAAACAATAGTGGGAAAAGGAGCAACAATGGGTTGAGGGGCACAGGTCAATTTGGATTGACACATTCCCCTAGCTTATGCTATGGCATGCCACCACCAACACCTTGGAATGATTTGATTTCAAAATAATTGGACTTTAAACACATCTCAAACTAAGCCTATAATTTTCTCAAAAAATATCAAGGCACTTCAAAATTGGCCTCACAAATTTTTGTTTCTATTTGAAGATGCCTACATCATTTAATTGAAATTCTCTTTTCTATTTAGAGCAATGTGTTGGTTTGTCGAAGGGTCAACAAAATACAAGGGCTAGGGTATGTTTGGAAATATGTAAATCAAGGATCTATCTATACAACATTCCATCCAAATTGAATTTCTTCTTCTCCCTTAATAGATGGAACCTATCTAGATTTACATCAATTGATCTAACAAAATCAACAATGGTTTGCATTGAAGATGCAAACTGTGTAACATGTGGGGGCATATTTGGCTCATTTTGGATAAAATCAATTTTTCTTGTAATGTAGTTAAGTTGTCATTTATAATTACTCACAAGTGAGCCTCATCAAATGGAGGGGGTATTTCATATTTGGGTTTTGGAGGGGGGCATATGGGGTGGGGGCTTTTAGGGGGTTTTGGGTGGGGCATGGTTGGGGGAGTTTTTTGGTGGGGGATTTTCAGGTGAGGGTTTATTTTGCAAAACTTGTTCTAATAAAAACTCATAATAAATGGTAATTGATCCATGTATGAGCATTTACCTAAACTAGAGCTATAATTACAAAAAGGAAACATAAATTTAATTACTTATACATCAAAATGTTAAATGCACAATATTTATACATTTAAAACTTGGACATAAATAATACATAGTTTAAAATAATAAATTAAATAAAAATACATTTAAACATTTAAATGCATATCAATACTTATACGTTTAAAACATTTAAACATAACAATACATGTGTTTGAGATATTTATACATTTAAAACTTGCAAATATATAAATATATGGTTTAAAATACATTTAAACATTTAACTACATAACAATACATGTATTCAAAATATTTATACATTTAAAACTTGCAAATATATAAATACATGGTTTAAAATAATACATAACAATTCTATTTAATTCTAATATTTTCTACCTTTGCATTCTTGAATTTCTGGGCTACATTCTAATATGGAACTAGACCCCCATTATTTGAAGAATTTTAAGAGACAAGGGGAATAATCTTAGGTTCAATCATATCTACAAGGATGTGTATTTGACAAAATTTTAAAGATGCAAGAGGAATATAAGTTGAGGTATAAATAGCATATCAAAGGTCATTGTTATATTTTCAAAATCTAATGACCAATAACTTGCTACATATAGATATGTGGGGTGGAATAGTATTTAGATCCCACAAGCAAGTTGATAAAAGTATTTGATCCTCTATATAAAAATCCACTACTTCATGAAGTTGAGGTTTATGTTATGCAAGTGTTAGGGTGAGCATCAAGCCCTTACTTCAATATATTAGTCAAAAATTGCCTATTATGCAAATGTATGTGACAAAGGATATTATGAAGGGATAATTTGATTATATTTTAACAAAGGAGAAAAAACTCCTAGGTTGTGCCACCATTATATGCACACATTGTTTTGAGTAATAAAAACTGAGGGAGAAACCCTAAACAACTATTTGGGGATCTTCTCGTACTATCCTCTAAGCTACTCTCAATGTAGCCTATATCTTTGCATGAACCTAAGTATCACAATAGATTCAAGAATTTAGAAGCTCTTGATGGTGATACTCAAAATTTATCTTAGGTCTAAAGGATAATTATAATTATCCTCTCACATCTACATGGGATCCCACTTGATAAAATTAACATTATGAAAATGATAGGCACTAATTTTAGTTTATTTAGCTCAAATTATCAAATAATTCTAAAAAATATGCATTCTATGACTAATGTCCAGGATTTAAGAAGATCCCTAATGCTTTAAATGGACCTCAATGCAAAACCCAAATATATTAAAATTTTATAAATTGTACCTGTAGAAAATTACCTATAATGGAAATGAAAGGATAGTTGGTGAGGTACTTCATTGGCCCTTAAATTCTAATTTCTAATTAAAATCCCTTGTGGTTAAAATTTTTTTTAAATGGCCTAAATTGCACTTGACACATGTAGGAATATCCCAGGGAAATTTTATGATAGATTAATGGTAAACACAAGGGCTAAAAAGATCATGTGTTTATTATTAAATAAATAGTGAATTAGTTAGATGGTAAAAACCTTGAATCTTGATAGGTGTGTCCTTGACAATTCACATAGGTGTTGTCTTTTCTATTAAATCTTTGTGGTCATAGTCTCCAATTGGACAAATCTCACCATAAAACTATTTGTTGTTGGATTTCATAGTGTTCAAAGGTTGACAAAACTTGGTAGTATCATCCTTTTATTGACTATCAAAACTCTAAATAGCATCTTAATAATGATTTTTTTTAAAAATTGTAATAAAGGATTTCTTTTTTGCATCAAGTAGGGTATCCCAATTGCTCAATCCATGATTTTTGGACATGCATACATAATTATTCATCTATAATTTATTTTTTGAGCACTAGATGTGAGTTTCAAATCATATGACTATTTCAAGTTCACCTAATGTTCAAAAGACCCTTACGATTTACAAGGTGAATAGCACACCTAATCCTAACATAGATCAAATAGCTCCTAGGATATTCTATTTCAAGGAGACCTTAGTTTTACCCACGTCTTCTCTTCTATAAATGTAACAAGATTTTTTAAGCATTTAAGGAGGATGGATTATTTATAGACCCATACTTGTTCAAGCCTTGTCTACTCAATTTTCCCTCTCTTGTTTTTTTATTTATATATTTAGGGTATCTTTGGTTCATGTGTCTCACATCCTTTAAGCCTTTTCTAATGTGTAAATGTGGAAGCTGTGATTATCATTTTTATCTTTTTTCTATATCTATTGATGAATGGTTAAAACTTCTTTTACATTATTATAGTCATACTTGAATCTAAATGATGTCAATCATTAAACTCCATGCTAAAATCTCTATATTAAAATGGAAAAGACTTCTCTTTTGGCACATCACCATTTAATTTCTTCCCTTTTGATTCCAACCAAAATTAGGCCCTATTAGAATGAAGAAGGAACTAGCCTTTCAATCCTAGTAGTCATGTAGGTTTCCTACTTGTAGGACTTCCCTTTGCTAATCTCTCTACATGGCATGGGTGTTGAACACATTTGAAACACTAACATATGTGGTTATATAACATCTTTAAGTATGAACATAAGGGTTAAAGTAACTATGTTGGTTATAGCCCCATAATTGATTAAGACCCGTTTAGTATAGTTGTCATAAACCTAAACTTGTAGATAGAGGGAGGGATTGCCTCATCTAACCATCTCATTATATGAAGTTATTTGTCTAGTAGTGACTGTAAAAAGTATATCCTTAGAAGGAAAATTTAGTGGTTGAAGTTCAAGGTTAACATTATTAACATGAGGTGTTGGAATCCGCTGTGCTAAGTGGCTCATAACCATGGGCTCAAGAAAGGAACTCCTATGAATAGCACAGTTCTTAATAAGGTCCAACATTTGAGGAAAAGTTAAATCATTAGGCTCATGATGACTAAGGATGGTTTTTCTAGATTCCCAACTAGCATAGATTTCCATATCTATGTCAAGTTCTACAAGCCCCAACATGTATCTTGTTTGGGGGAATGTGTACATGGTCGAGGTTGAGGCCTAGGTTCTTCATATTGTGAGTAATAGAATAACTCAATATATTATTCTCATTCACTTTGAAGAAGACATTGAATGGATGTATTATAATCTATATAGGTGGATGTGCCATTCTCCCTAAGATTATGAAATTTACAATATAAGTGAGGATTGTGTTGTGCAAGCAGGATGTTGTGGTTTTTTCTATATTACCTTCACTACTAGTATGAAAGGGAATTCACTTTGAAGTTCTGGTGACATGAATTTTGTATTTTGAACACATTATGTTGGTTTTATGGGATTTTATTTCAAGTTTCTCTCCATATTAATTTAAAATAAAATCTTATGCTTGCCTACCACTTTTAATAGCTGCCTACTCAATGAATAAAGCAATATACATGGATTCATGATAAGTTGGGAAAGGATTTTTTTGAGCCCCTTAACAAATGTTTGCATTTAATGAATGGAGGAATAATTCACAAGGTTATCTTACATCTATGTGGGGAGTAGTGAATAAAGTATAAAGCACCTACGTCCATCAAGTGATGAAGTGGGCAATTGATTCATCAAGCTCTTATCTAGTGTAGAGAAACTCTCTAATGCTAGTGAACATTGTTTTTGTTTTTGTCTATTTTTTGTTTTCTTTTTGTTTTGTTTTATCTTCTAAGGTTTAGATATTATATCATAAATTAAATTAAATTAACATTTAAATAAGTCAAAAGTTCCTTAAATGGGCTAGAAATATCAATCAACCTATTGATTGATAGATCAATTAATATTTTTAGAGTTTCTATTGCATCATAAATTAATTAAATTAACCAAGTTACAAACCCTAAACCCTAACTTTAGGGTTTACAGATTACAACTTAAAAGTCCTAGGGTTTAGAACAAGTTCTAACGTTTACAATAGGTCCTAGGGTTTTCATTTTCAGTGTTCACTATAGTTTTGTTTAGGGTTTTATGTTTGAAAACTAAATTTAAATTTAGAAACATGAAAACAATATAAATAAGACATAAAAAACATTTAAACAAGAAAGCCACCTACTTGAAAACACAAGTAGATTGTTATGGAGATAGGAGGTCAAAAACAACTGTTAGTGAGGTCACCTAATGCAGGTATGCGTTCTGGAGAGATTTTCCCAAGCAGCCTCCTCGTGTAAATAGAGGAAAAAATTAAATCGTTGGGTAGAAAAAAAATGCTTTTTGCAAATGGGTACATGTTTCTAAATAGGCACCCGTTCCCTTTAGAAACACATACACATCCTTAACTGAGTATGTGCTCCTAATGCATACCCATGTAGGAATGGGATCGTAAATCGTAATAGGTACCCATTTCATACAAGTAGGAGTTTAGGTTCAGGTGCCTCTTCCTAAACATGTACATGTTTTTTGTGAAACATGTACCCATTCCTGTAGAATATTTTAACCTCGCGGGACTTCCATTAAAAGTGAACTCAACTTCTTAGGCCCACTATATTTTTTTTGTGTTTGTAGAATATTTAATGCTTATATCAAAAAAGATATTAAGTGTACTTTAGTGAAAAAGAATCTATTGTATTATTTTACGTGTGGTGGAAGAAAATTAATTAAAATTGATTATTCTACCTATATCGCTATCAATGGTCAACAATCTCATACCTTTGGCCTCTTTCGTTCAATATGTCAAGGATGTCCTCTTGCACCAGCTCTGTATGTTCTAGCCGCAGAAGGCTTTGGATATCTTCTTGCTCATTTTGTATCACGTGGGATTGTTCATGGAATTTCTTTACCTAATTTTTTCAACCAGCTAGTTAATGGCCATTTTGCAGATGACTCATTTTTAACATTATTGGAAGAGGAAACTACAATTAACAATGCTCTTGGATGTCTTCAGACCTTCTATTTAGCCTCAAGTTCTTCTATCCAGTGGCACAAAACTCTATGTTACAGGCAATCTATTCTTCCCATTCCTCATTGGATCCAACAGTATGGCTGGCATTGGGTTGCTCATGGTGAAATCTTCTGATTTCTAGGCATCCCATTTGCCTTCCAAGGCACGTCTACAAATCTCTGGCAAGCAGTTCTTTCCCGAGTGGAATAGAAACTTGCCTTCTAGATTACTATGCCACTATCTGTGGCTAGCAAATTCCAAGTATGTTCTAAAGTTTTAGCAGCAACCCATGTTTACTACTCTTCTTGTTGGGCTCCTTCCAAAGCCTCCTATGCCAAACTGGAAAAACTTTTGAGGGATTTCCTTTGGACCTCTTTTGAAAATTGCCATGGTTTTCACTGTGTTGCATGGGAGTTTTGCTTCTTACCCAGAGATTCAGGTGGCCTTGGTCTTCTTTCTACCCAGTGCCAAGGCACTGCTTTGCGTGTTAAATGGATCATTCGTGCTCTCTTTGGTAGTGAGGCATGGAAAATTTTACTCCGGCACAATATAGGAATGGGACATCCTGTTCACAAGCTTGCATGGAAAGGGATTGGTTTTTCAACAACCCTTGTTATGAGAGAGTCAGTGCAAATCTCAGGTACATTTGTGGCTAAGAGCATTTGGAAAGCCTGAGAGAAAGTTAAACCATGGCTCTGCTGGATTGGAGATGGGTTTTGAGATGGTCTCTCATTCAATCAATAGAACATTTGGTGGTCACCTCTCTTGACCAATAGAGGCTAGCCATTAGCCAAATTGCCTGGCATAAAATCTCTTAGACTTCATAAAAGATGTATCCAAACTTTTCAGGATATTTTTCATAGACCCATCATGAGCCTTATGGAATGGGAACCTCTTCGAGTTAAATTTGGCCTTCAAAGGAATGATCAGGCTACCTATGATGGAATTGTCAGTGTTATTCTGGCAGAAATGCTTCAAAAAAGTGAGAATCCACTCCATCAAGCCTTGGTGGAAAGACTGGAAATGGTATCCAAACACACCAATGTATCATTATAAGCCAAGGCTTGCTTACAGGTGGTTCTCGCCTCATTTGTCAATGATAGATACGCTCAACAAGCGATGGCTGCTTCATAATTCACTGCCTACTTGGCATAACAGATTTTCCGCTGTTTGGTCGACCATCCTTGAGCCAAATCTAGCACATTTTGCCTAGTGCCTTCTATTTCAAGGTTTACCAGTTGGAGCAAGGCTTTTTCATCTTGGGGTTTAGGATCCCCATTGTCCTTTTTTTGGACAAGCTAAGACTTTTTAGCATCTTTTCTGGTATTGCACCAGAGCTCAGCAATTTTGGCTATGGATTTATGATTTCTTTAGGCCTTTTAGACTAGAGCCTTTATCATGCTAGGTAATACTTCTAGATGATTCTCTTAGGTTCCCTACAAGATTTACTCAGATTTGGCATATTTTCAGAGTGGAGATTCTTTTCACAATTTGGAAAGATCGTAATTCTTGTATATTTTCAGACAATCACATTGGAACAACTATTTCTCTTTATATTAAAGCTATTATCTATTCTAATGTTCTTCTACAGATACAAGTTCAAGCAAACAAAGTGGCTCTTGAGGTTGCTCACTTACAAGAATAGTTGGATCATTGGGGTAATGCTCCTTGCACAGTGGCACGGGTTCCTCCCTCTCCTTCCTCTATCAGAGCTCATTCGCCTTCTCATGGCCACAGGCGAAGGAGTGGATCTACCAGGGACTTCCGGCCACATTCTCAGCCTCCTCCTCGTGCACCTCGCCATCGCAGATGCTCGTCCTCTCCATGTAATCATGGCTGGACATCAGGTCGTCCTGCAGGTGGTACAAATGACAATTCAGGTTGGCCCTCTGGTGACAATGCAAGTTGGCCTACTTGTGACAATATAGATTGGCTTGCTCCTGATACTTCCAATCCAACCAACACAGGTTGGGATAGCAACAAAGTTTTTCCACGCTTAAATTTGGCCATTTCACCAGAGCACCAAGAGTCAAATGCAGAGAATGAAAATCAGGAGAATGATGATGGGTGGGCTCCACCAGATGTCATCCCGGACCCCGCAACAATTTGGGGTAACCCGGATGACAGGGATCCCCCGTCTGCAGGTGTTGCTTTAGCTGCATAAATCTGCATAGTATTATGTTTTTATAATTTATGTTATGATATTACGAGTGTGTACCCATTGGCATTCTAGAACATTCTGGACTATGCCCATATGACCGACTGTTGTTTGGGGTGTGCCTTTATACCACCCAAACTATTTTTTGTGAAAGTGTTTACTTTTATCTTATGATTAATAGATAATTTAGCATTTTCATTAAAAAAAAACAAAACTAGACTACTCCATAGACACACGTCAACCTCGTGTAAGTCAGCGGCTGGACTTGGCATAGCCGCCAATCCGATGGCGATTACTTTTCTTTTAAACGTTGTGCGCTACTCCTTAGATCACTTAGCTGCCTAGCGGCCGCCCCACGATCCTTGAGACTTGCAAGAAAGTTAATCCTTTGGAACCCACAGGACATTTCTCTATGGAATAAATTTGACGTTTGATATTCTTTGACAATGACAGTCTTATACATATCGCAGGCATTGCTTTGGCAATATTGTCTGTCTCGGCTTTCCTCCGTGCCTTGCTCTCAGACACCAAACAAAACTTCATGCCATACATGCTGCCATTTCATCTAGATATTATAAACATGTTTTCAAGGATTTTTTTGCTCGATTCAAGTTTATTAATTCTGTGCATAAGTTCTTCTGGAGACTGTGGTGATTGGAAGTAGCAGTCGCATCTACAATATCTGATAAAATTGCTCTATCCTTTATGCATTGATAGATGTCCATACCCTGTTCCAAAGCACCATTTCATTTCTTTACAAACTGCTCATTCTTCCGCCAGTTCTACAGAGAGTGTAATATCTATGGTAGTGGAGACTTCATCTTTGGCAACGCAGCTGTGGTTTTCCACATTACAAATCTAGCAGAGCATTTCCAACTATAATATCTGAGAAAAACCCTCCTTCCATTATGCTTTGATAGATGTCCATACCTTGCTCCAAAGCTTCCATTTTGGCACAGGAAGGGAGGATGCTGGAAAAGGTTGTGGAATTTGGCTTTACACCTGCCAATTGCATTTGCTTGAAAGTTTCTAAAGCCTTTTCAACAAATACATTTTGTGCATATCCTGCAATCATTGCAGTCCTGGAGACCACATTTCTTTGATGGATTCCATACCCTCGAAAGTTTCTTAATCCTTTTCAAGAAATCCATTCAGTGGATATGTTGCAATCATGGCATTTTATGACACCACATTTCTTCTTAAGGCATTTTGTCAAACTGTCCACGTGCCTTGTTTATGCTTCCACATTTCACATACATGTTTAGCAGGGCATTTGCAACTACAACATCTAACTGAATTGCCCCTTCTGCTATGCTTTGATGGATGTCCATACCCTGTTCAAATCTTCTATTTATATCTGTTCAAATCTTAGTTTCGTACTCCTACAAGCTCTGTTGAATAAAAAACGAATGTTCAATAACAATTTTATACCTCATCTACATGAAGAAATGGTAAATATTTGTTAAAAATGCCCTGACTGCACACACATTGATCCAAACAGTTAGTAGAGTTGGCTGCCGGCATAAGATGAGCCGCTGCAGTTAGCATGGCAGTTTGTCTAGCCACAGCGGGCGGTGCATAAACAAATAGACCAAGCAATGGTAAGTAAAAGGGGGGAAAGCGCCTTTTTAAGTGCTATAGAATCATGGATACATGCCTTGTTAAAGTTGCTTCACTTAGTTGAAGGCATTTTTTAAAGCTAAAAGCTTCCTTCTCAAGATGATACTTTTTAAGCCAAAAGCTTCAATTTAGCGTCACCTTTTAATACATGCTTTATGAAGTGGAGATTTTTTTAAAGTACAGCTAAATACTTTTTTACGCGATGTCTTTTTAAAAAATTATTTCTTGACATGTTTATATTGTCTTTTATAAAGCACGGGTATGGAAATATACAGCTCTAAATTTAATGGTTCTGGGGCCTAAATTTGACAATCAACCCTGCCTGTCAAACAATTTTTTTTTGTGACGGTCATCTATTTAAATTTGCCTTTCAAATATTAAAGCTTATATATATATATATTAAAAAAAAAAAAGAATAATTACATAAATTTTGACAGTTTTGAAATCTTCCCTTTAAAGTGATACAATCTTCCTAAAATTTTAATTGTATTTTACGGCTAAAATAACTAAAAAACAGACATACAGCCATCAAATTTAGGCCTTGGTTCTATGATTGTATATAATTACTATAAAATATAATTAAAATTATACTGAGAATATATAACATGAAAGGGTTGATTGTTGATACATTGTCAACATTCTTATAGAATTATTTTTTTATATATTTAATTTAAGCATTCATTAGATTTAGATTCAATATATATGAATTTAAGATCATAGTGTATATTGGTATTTTATGATTCTAAGTGTATGATATATTTGTTGTTTTTTTTTAAAGTGAACTTTGATAACATAAATAAACAACACACCATTTGACAATTATTTATTCTAATTTAAGAGATTAATATACTCATAAATCTAGACCAACAAAATAATTACACGAAGAAATGTTCTACAATAACAATAGTATTGATAAAAATCATAGACAATGACATATATTTTAAAAATCTAAAACTATAAAATAACTCTTAAATAAATAAAAATAAAATAATTCCCCGTTAATGGGGTGATAATGTTACACCCAACAAAGGAGAAGGGAAACAAGGTGAAGTCCTCCAGCAAAGGGATGGGTGAAGCTAAATCTCGATGGTGCCTCAAAGGGAAACTCAGGCAATTCGGGAGCAGGATGCTTGGTTAGAGCTGGGCAAGGTAAGACTCTTGGGAAGGCGGCAAAGAAGCTAGCAGATGGGACCAACAACGAAGTGGAGTTCCAAGCGCTTATCATTGGTCTCAACCTATGTCGATGTTTAGGAGTTAAAAGGGTACAGGTGGAAGGGGACTCAATGGTAGTTATAAATGCCTTGAGAACCAAGGTTATGTTAAATTGGAAGTTGAAAATGTTGTTGAATGAGGCTCTTGACATATTGGGGTAAGTGCAAAAAGTTGGGGGGCCAAAAAGTGGCAAACATTTTTTCAAAAAAAATTAAGACATAATGTGAGCACGTTATAAAACGTGAGTGCATTATAACGTGCTCACATTATGGTTTGGTAATGACAAGCCTAAGGCTCGGCAAAAACAAACCATAACGCGCTCGCGTTATAACGCAAGCGCGTTATGTTTAATTATATATATAAAAAGAGCATTTATGTTCATTTGATTTCTTTTATTCTCTCTACACCCACGTCCTGCAAACCCTAAGAAGTGCACTCAAATTTTTGAAGACCCAATTTGACACCAAAATCTCGCTGATTCATCACCAAAATGCCACCATGACGTCGAGCATGCCAAAGGAGTGAGTTTTATTTTATTTTTGTCTGAATTTGTTTCTAAATAAATAGGTTTGAGTTAATTTTTTATGCAAATTTCCTTAATTGTCAGGAAATGTTAATGCACCTCCTCCTCCTTCTCCTTAAAATCCACAAAATCCTGAACAGGAAATACCTACCGAAGAACAACCTGAACAACAAACTCCTCCATCCATTCCTCGACATGCCCTTGGAACACAAGAAAATCTAATGGGACAAATTGAAAACAATAAAAAAGAAATTGAAGACAATTGCAAGGTTGAAAGATCCTTCAACTTCAACCTTGCATAGATCCACGCTTGCTCAATCTCTTGAATCTATGTTATCAAATGTAGATTCAATTAGCAAGCAAATATCTAGTTGGTCAGATAAGAGGAGAGAGTTTAGAGAGTATTATGCAGACAAGCTATCATATGAAGAAGTGAAAAAGTTACAAATTATGAAATTGGACTTGTGTTCCATTTTCACAAACCCACAAACAAATCAACCTCCACCTATTACATGCAAGAGGTTCCCTATCCATTGGTGCATCAACCAAGCGATAAGGGACAATTTTGGGTAGAAGTGGTGGATGGTTTTTGACCATCCTCCATGCAATAATAATGAGGTCCTGCAATACTTTTTAAGGAAACTCTAGTGCGAGTTTGTCCTCAATAAAGTGCCAAACTATTTTGATATGTGGTAGTTTTAGGGTAGAGGTGGGGGGTTAGACCAGGGGCACATGTTGATCCACAGCAGCCAGTGAGATAAGTAATTAGCAAACCAGCCCATAAGCATGTGTTTATCCCTTCCATTGTGAAGGAGAGTGTTGAGGTTGAGACACTTCAGTCCATTAGTGCCTTGACCCAGAGCATCATAGAGCATGTCAATCCTGCAATATAGTGTGGGTTGGGAGATAGTGTGAAGAGCAGGGTTCCACCCCATACTTGTCAGACTTGCGGGTCAACCTTTGGTTATGACTCCATGGATAGTCAAGATGCAAGTACGCAGGCTACATCTGCAACTGAGTAGATGGTGATGACAGATACCCTCCTGAGTGAGACTTTCAGCCTTGATACTTAAGTAAATATTAGCAAGTTCATTGAATTTAATTTATTAAATTTTATTTTTGAAATGCAAGATTAACTAATTTAGTTTGATGATTTTGATGAAATTTTAGGGTCATAGCATTGATGCAGTTCTCAATAGTACTCCACCTGCATTTTACACTATGATATCTACTGTCGGGGTATGTAACTAGTAAACAATTATAAATATTACATGTGAATAGCATTGTTATATGAATGGTATTCTAATATCTAATTTTGGATGTTGAATAGGTTAATCTTGGAGATTTCACAGCAACACCTGGCAGTGGTGGTGTAGTTCAAAGCTTCACTGAGGTAATAAAATAAATAGTTTAACTAATGAATTGTACTAATTAGATTTTTTATTTTATATTCATATCGTTGATTACATTACATTGCACATCTTTTAAACTCAAAGCATTATTAAACATTGCATTTAATAGCTTGATGTTGATAGATGACAAAATTTCAATTATAATATAGTTAAATTAAAAAAAATGCCTCAAAGAAATGTGCTCTCATGGAATGCAATGAGAAGCATATGAATAGACAAGGACATCATGATGAGACCACTTTTCTTTGAGGCATATTTTCAAACAACTCACTGCCTCGTCTATTCTACCACATTTTCCATACATGTCTCCCAAAGCTTGTTGATCCCCTCCACACTATTCTTCGACAAATTCTCTCTAATAATCTCATCCAATTACCACCAATTAGACCCCAGGACATGACACCAGAGAGGGGCATCAGCCTATGACATCTTATATAGCATATGATTGACTCGAACATTATCTAGGCTTTACGTATTAATTATGGGGGCAATAAGTCATCCCTAACCAAAATCTTCAAATCTACACTAACCCTTTCCCCTACAAACTTATGTCAATCCTATTGGCTCAATTTCTTCCATTCCTACATCTATAAGAAAGAGCTATAGTATATCACCAAGAGAGCAAAATCTTCACTATGATTATGTGTAATATGTGTCTAGTTGTATCATAGTGATGCATTGTTGATAATGAATATCATAGTGTGCTTTATTGTGTGTACTTCCATGTTTAGGTGAACATGTGTGTATGTTAGGAACCATGACTTGCATCACTATTCTAGTTTCATAATTGAATAATGTTGTTTTATTTTCAAATGATGCAGGCTGTGGAGACACCTCCCAAAGTTCATAGGGCAATGGAGCATGGTGTGTCCACTACAATTCATAGCTCCATGCCATTGACGGGGGTATGAGGAAGATTAGTAAATTTCAATTTACATTCATTGTTATAGTTGTTTATTTTTGAAAAATGAAATGATTATTGATTTGAAGTTTAATTTCTATCTGGATGGTTTCTATAGGACATGACATCACCATAGCCTAATCTTGCTACTAAGGCAAATGAGGAAGCAGATTATATGGTAGTGGTAAGTGATTATTTTGTTAAATGTTTCATTTTTTATAACATGTAATTTCTATATATTAATGTCTATACTTTTTATTGTAACAGCTACAGATCCACGAAGAACTAAATAGCAAGAGCAACCCTCGGGTTCCTAGTAGACTACCCTCATACACGTCTCCATCCTCCCGAAGATCGAAGGTTGCTCGTGTTCTATTCCCTTCACCAAACAGAGGGGAATGAATGCTTATTGGGGTCCTTTGTTGTATGCCTATATGGCATTTGTGGATATAGATTTTTTATTGCATATAGGAGACATTGTATGCCTATATGGCTATTTTGTATATATGTTATACTTATACCAACTGATATTGATGTATGCATATGGATATTTGGTTAATACAAATCTTTTTTATTGATGGCGTCCATATTTGCATTATAAATCTATGTTTCAATAGATATTTGTAGATGGTTACTTCAAATATTTAAAGTCCAATTGTATTACATAGGATGTTTGTTAATCCAATAAGCCAGCTATTGTTATTCAATTATCACCTAAACTTCATTCTGGAACTAAAAGATAAAAGTTATATTTAAAATAAAAATGAATTATCATGTTGAATAGAAAATATTCATATTCTTTATGAGTTGCTCAATTGAAAATATTCAAATGAGTATGCTAATCCATATTCTTTATGAGTTGTTCAATTGAAAATATTTCTTAATTTCTTGTTATTATACCATATTGGGATGCAAAGAGTATGTTTGTTGTTTTGAATAAGATAGTCAAAATCATATGCTTATGAGCACCTAATGACCATCGTGGTTATTAAATGCAATTCCTCTTGCATATAAGGTGAGGTTATGAGAGTACATTGAGTCTTATCTAATTTTAGTATGCAACATAACATTGGGGCTATAGGCTTCCATAAGTCATCAACAATCAAGGTTCAAGGTTGTCATTGAAGTCAAAGGGTCAAGGTTGTTTGTCATTGATGTCAAGGTTGATGCCATGATGTTGATAAGGTGATACAGTGATTCAAGGTAGGTGATGGTTAGGAGGTGCATGATGTTCTGAATATAGTTTTCATGATAAGGTCTCTAAGTTCATGTTGATGCTGTATAAGACAAACATGGTTCATATGATTCAAGGTTCATGTTCATGGTGGATGTGGTTTTGTTCATGCAAGGTTTTGTTGTGAATATGGTTTTCATGATAAGGTCTATCTTGGAAGGTTGATATGATGCAAGGTTCAAGTTCATGGTGGATGTGGTTTTGTCCATGCAATAAGAAGTCAGAGAAGACACAAGCTTTCATAATCATAATTCAATGTCATCATCAAGGAGAGTTATATTTATCAAGGGGAGTCATGAGTTTGATTCAAATGTGAATTTGTTCATGTCGTAGAACCCTAAGCCTATGATAAGTGTCATACTCTAATGTCTTTCTTCTGATGTCCCTAAGGTCTCTGAAATGTCCTAGATATCTCTTGATGAAAGTTAGAATGTTTAAGTCTTTCTTATTGATAGTTAGGGTTTGCATGTTGGGCATTAAACCCTAAAAAGAATCTACTTTTCTTAAGATTTAAAACCCTCAATTGTCTATCATGTGTAAAGTGTACTTTTGTTTTAATTTAATATTGACTTATAATCACAGGTTACTATCACTTAAGTCAACCTACTAAAGGGTCTTTAAGTTATTAGTTCATCGGCCCTTCAACCTAACTCAACTGGCCTCTTTGGTAAACTCTCATAAGCCCAAGTACCAAATCATAATCGAAGGTCATATTTAATTAATATGATGGTAGAAAAAAGGATTAGAAGGTCAGTGTTTAAAAGGAATTTGAAATACAAATAGTCATCTCTATGTAGTTGAATTTGATGGGCATGCCTTTATAAAAGTCTAAAAGACAGCTTTATGCAGGATAGTTAGTGTTTGTATCTTGGACTATTTTGGCATATTTGGGTGTGAAACAGGACCATGCCTAGCCTAAACGCACCCATCTAGACACGTTGGAACTATCAGTTTGGCCGCATGAGGAGAAGAACAAAAGTTACACCCCTCTGCAACTTTACACTACCTCCTTTTGACAATTTTTGGGGTAGCATAAAATATTTCACCATGGGTAAACACCTCAGAGATATAAAAAATTGAGAGAAGTTACTTTAGATGAAATGTCTCTAAGTGACACTATTCCTGAGTAACAGCTAATCAAAGATTGTTGTCTTTTTGCACTTTGGACTCTTCAGGGATATCATCGATACAATGTAGCTCGGACTATTTTGGCATGTTTGGGTGAAAAACAGGACCATGCCTAGCCTAAACATACCCATCCGGACACGTTGGAACTGTCAGTTTGGTTGCATCAGAGTAGGACACCAAAAATAGAAAAATGCAAAAGTTGCTTTGTGCAACTTGACAACATTGACACTTTTTTGCAACAAGACTCAAAGACTCAAACTGACCCCAAATTACTTGAAGTAACTCAAAAACATATGAAATGGTCTTAGAAGACCTTATTACATACAATTGACTCAATCAAAACAAATTTTCACTTTTTGACCCCTCTTGGAGGCATGTCAACCTGGGTGCCCCTGCACCATTAGTGCAACTGAAGTCGATCAAGTTTTCCTATTAAGAAAAAGAGCTTCCCTTAGCTTCAAGAAATATAAATATTCTATCCTGATAAGGCCAACCATGTGAAGGTGGAATCTCATGTGGCCTCACCTAAGACCTAAGACACGTGTATTCTAGTAGACATAGGACACCTAAGACACATATTGTATAGTATGTATCTAGATTTTATAGACATCGTAGACCTAAGACACCTAGTCTTTATACCTTATCGTAGTCTAGACTTAAGTCAACCAGACACCTAGATTATAGTTCTACCTAAGACACATATTATGGTAGACCTAGTTGACCACCTAGATTAAATTATAGAAGACACCTACCTAGAAGATACCTAAATCATTCTAGATTATACCTTATTCTAGTCTCTAGATAGGTTGTTGATATATAAAATGTATGTAAGACACCTAGATTAGATTAAATACCCTTTTTCTAGTCTCTATCTACGTAGTTGACATATCGTATATACCTAAGACACAATTAGAGACACCTATTATCTAGTTAGAAACCAAGACACCTAGACACACCTATATTTTATACATTACCTAAATTTTATACATTACTCTCAGGATCAACTTCATCCATCACTTAGGTCTAACCCCATGAAGCATAACATGATGATGTAAAAATGTGTATATGTGTAAAAATGCAGCAGCAAATAAAAAGAGACAAACCTTACAAATTAATGTGCATACTTACAACTCAATCTAACATGAATTTACAAAATCAATGTGAATACTTACAAATTAATCCAATGAACTATTTGGGTCTTCTCTACTCTTTATTGTGTCAAGTATTACCTCATGGTCTGACTCACGTACCTTCCACAAGGTCTTGTTCAAAGGTCTACCCTGATATTGTATCAAATGAACATTGGATGCCATGACAAGGTTTGAGTAATGAAGAATCTTCCAATGCATGTCCAAGTCCTGAAATAGCCAAACCTTAACATTCTTATGTGGGTACCTTCTAAGCCATGTTCCAGTAACAACCACTGTGCCTATAGGGTATTTGATGTTTTCTCCATCTGTAACTGGGGCCTCTAATTTCTTTTTGGCCTCAACACAATGACACAAGTAATAATATGTTCCCTCTTCGTTATCTTCATCTACAACAACTGCATATACATGCCCTACATTGATATGTGTAGCAAATTAGATGAAATTAGTCAACATTACAAAAACACTACAAAGTAATATGACATTAGGAATTTCAAAAACTATACAAATAGATATATTACCTGGTTGAACTAGATTTGATATGTGGTCAAAGTCAATTGATGATTCCATCTATGTTATTTCCTGTGCCGTCGGGGGCCAATACGTGTCAAGTGGGCTAAGATAACTTAACTGCCATTCGTCAACCCACTCCTTTGACTCGCACTCATCCTAGGCTTGAATTGTACAGGAAGAACAAAAACATTACATATTTTACATATAGATACTCCATGAACCTGCAATTGAGCTTCTGAAAGAGTGCATCTCACTTGATCCTATCAGTGTAGAACAGTCCTCATATGGTGCAATGTTAGTATCATCTATCAACCAAAAAAATCTACGAACTGAAGACTTACTTTCATTACCTGGACCCATGGAAGCATTACACCACTCAACGATCGATTTTGCATCTGTCAACTTTCCATTGTCTTTATACTTTAACTCTTCTCGTGATATGGCTCTTTTGATACTTGCTCCTGCACCATCATGCTCCCCCTTTCCATGCCCAGCCTCACAAAATTTCCACATATGCTGAACACCTATAAAATTATGCCTCCTGCTCAGCCAATAGAAATTTCGTGAGTTCTTGAATTGTGATGCACAGTTATCTAACCATATGATATGCTGACTAAACAATATGCCCCTTCTAGCCAAATCATTGTAGAACACTTGAAAGCAACCTTGCACGAACTCCATAGAATGCGTGCGATCATCACTGATATAGAAATGATACTCCCTTATGATCTTTCTGTCATCCTCTGTACTATCATTCGCATGAATGAATGTGATGTGCACAAATATAGAAAACTATGTGGAGTTGTAATATTGTGATTGCACCTCACACTGTGGCTGTAGTCTGAAGTTCTCTGCAAAGTCAATGACTGAAACAATTCTACCAACTAGAAATGTGTCCTTGCATAACTTGAATTACAACTCCAACCATCAAGCTCTATGGGCATGTCTTGCATACTTATACACTATGTTGTCATGAAATATATGCATAAACTAATACACTGGAATCTTTTCAATAACTAATTCACACTTCTTTACTTCTTTACCATCTTTTGTATTGTATGCCATTGTTTTATACTTGCCAAACTCTACTAGTTCATTTCCAACTGATGTGTTCTTTCCATATGTTCACATATTGGCATACATTGCAAGCCACCACAATGGTGACATGTGCCATCCAAGCATAATTTCTTGTAGAATATTTGACCTTCCTCTCTTTCATATAAAATTCTTGATATGAAGTCTTTTGAAGATGTTGGTGAGGCACGTATGCTACAACCTTGCAAAACATTGTTAGTATGCAAATCTAAACATATAGACCAATAAACATCAAAATGGTTAGAAAATTTAATATGTAATCTACAACAACAAGTAGTGCATGTGTGATTTGTTAGAAACAAGGTAGATAACTGAGAGGGGGGGTGAATCATTTATCTCAAATATCTTAACTTTCTTTTCTCCTTTAATATTTAGTGCAACATCAAAACATATAAGCATACATAATCATGAGAGCAGAAATAAAATCAACACACATAACACAAGGATTTTTACATGGAAAACCCTGTTAAGAGAAAAACCACAGGGTGACTAACCCAAGATTGTATTCTCTATTAAAATAATAAGATGTACAAAATGGCACTTGCCAATTAGGGCTCACTGCTTGAGCACACTGCTCACAAGAGGCACACTGCCTACAAGAGACTCATTGTCTACAAAGTTTATAGAAGGTAAATAGGTGTTTGAACTGATGAGAGGCATCCACAAGTGTTGAATTTTAGTTCTAGTTAGGCTCAGTATACTGATCTAATGCACTTCCTTCTTCCCCTACTCTAGTGCGACTGCTCTGTCACATACCAGACTTGTATTGCTGATTCCACACTTATCTCTACCTTTCTTTGCACCTTATTTCATCACATCTATACACTCACACACCTTCATACTGGAATTCATCTGGTATGTATATCCGTACCAAGGATTTCAACAACTTTCTAGTTGGCAACCAGAATACTCAAGATATTTACAAAATACTGATCTGTCAGCTGAATCCATGCTTGATATGTGATGCGTATCAAAATCATAGACATTGAAGTCATCAATCATATTGGCCAATATTATATGATCCCTTAAATAGTTTGATCAACATCAATTACTCATCTAGATTGAAGTCTAATACTCTGTCGGTCAGTTTTTCCTCAGTTTGCTCTACCTATCAGGAACCCAACACTCAGATGCTCATATATTTTCCATGTTTTATCACCGGAGGTTCAATCTCTAGAATATAGTAGTCATGATACTCCTCTTGACTTGTCCAAGTCCATAACTTGTTGAGTTAGACCATCTAATTGATCCGGACCTAATTGTCAGACCTTGTTGCATGTTCTGTTCTTGTTCACCGGACCAACACACTCTTCAATCTGACTTCCGGTATAGGCATATTATGTGTTGCGTATGTGTGGGATAGACTTTGTTGCCATCAATGACAACACTCATGAAGCCACATAGTGTCTCTTGCCAACATGATTTATCTTGACATAGAAAGGTTTTAGCATTTCAAAATATCTTTGACAAATTTTAGTTTGAGGATGCTTCTCTAGAAATTTACCAAAAAATTGTGTTTGAGTCATATCCAAAAAATGCTTTGGATGTTGCTCATGGTTCTGACTACTGATTATCCTTCTTACCACATCCCTTTGATTTGGAGATACCCTTGTGTAATTCTTCGAAAAGTCTTGAATTAGTGATCTCAATGCTTCAACAATTGGTTTATCTTTTCATGGTAGTCTCCCCGAGAACGCCCATAATAAATTGGCATTAGTGTCCTCAATTCTGTCTTCCAATGGCTCTTGATAAATTTTTCCTATTAATTCTCAATGGTTGATTCGCCTTTCTAATGAGACGAGCTTTCGTCATTTGGCTACTTACTATAGTTGATGTAATCACACACCGTGTTGCATTACTATCTTTTGTGCGTGAGGTGTTACCCACACTCTCATACACACTCATTAGATTCTTGATAATAGATTTTTCACTTGAAGCCTCTGACGTTCTCAACCCAAGAATCTTCATGATGGACCTATACTTTATACTTTGTCTCATTTCAACAAATAATTGACATCTTGCGGTCTCATTTAACTTTTCAAAGAACAATCTCCAAATCTTATGAGCATATCTTCTACAAGTACATTTTGGAATCTTACCTTCCATTAGCTACAAAATATTCTCATCAATATCAATCGAATACTTTGGCTTTCTATGCAAAATTTTGGGTGGTGTTAGGTTAGGTAAATTCATCTCAACATTAGGAATTTCATCAATATTTAAATGAGATGGGCTAGATGGTATACCTTCGATTGAAGATGGAATAGATGACATACCTTGAGGTTGAGGTGGGAACGATGGCATACCTCCTTCATCACATGTGACTAATGATGTACTCTCAACTTGGGATGCGGTAGATGGTGTCCCTACATGTTGACTTGCAATAGAGGACATGTCTCCAACTATGGTATTCAAATCTCTCATAGCATGAAGTTTTTGCATTCATTCTCTTTGTGCCGCCAATACCATATCTCTTTTGTGATTGTTGTGGTTCCTCTTTAATTGGCATGTCTTCATTTATCATGTCCAATTTCCTCTTCTCACGAAGTTCCCTCATAGCCGCTGCTTTCTTTTCATTCTTAGCTTCTATCTCTTCCTGTGTTGGTTTAATTCTTGATCGTTTCCTCGGCATGATGAAGAATTTGTCTATAGCATGATAAAGAGACCAATATTAGTTCCTAAGAAATGAATCCATACAAATAACTAAAATATGTCATTCAACCCTTCATAGTAAATGTACATACAATCATCATGTAGAAGAGTAAATGTCACTCAACCAAAATAGGTACAAAGCATACTAAGCATTATGGTACAAAGTTCACTTCAGTCCTAGATGAGGATAAGGTCAAAGGAGAGTCACCTATTGAGGCTACAAGTGAAGAGTACATGGGACTTCATGTTGACTACTTGTTGATAACCATCTAGTCATGAAAGGATATGTGATTGAGATTGTGGGAGACATCATACTAGGGCAATGCCAAACTCAAGTAGATAATTATGTGCATTTTAGAGGTAAATTATTCTAGGTTGAAAACTCATGTTTTTAGGCAATTAAGTTGCATAAGGGTTAGGGTTTGTAGAGAAACTCTTTGGAAGGTGTTTGTAATGCTTGAAAAGGTTGAGGCAGACCCAATTTGACATGTTTTGTGTCTTGGTTTGAAGATTGGAAGCTTGGATATCAAAAAACCTATAGTGACCTATTTCCACAAGTCTAATTAGGCCTCTTGTCAAGTGGGACAGTTAATTATGGAATCATGAAGGCACTATGACATGTCTTCTTTTGGTGAAAAGTGATGCTTTCATGTAGGGTTTTGATGAAAGAGCATTGTTAAAGTGTGGATGACAATTTAGGAAGCACAGGCAAACATATTATGATGTGTTGGAAGCATTGCCCCCTTTCGATTGAGTTGAACCCTACCTCTACATCACATACCTAGGACTGTCATAAAAATCATTAGACTAATCTCTGTAATTTAGGGTATTGAATGGTATATAGTCGATCAAGGTAACCACCATCTTGTGCTAACAAAGGACAATTAGGAAAATTTGAAATATTGTTGTTTCATGTGCATACAAATCATCATGAATAGGTGCATAAGGAATGTCCTAGCCCAAGATATGTGCATACAAATCATCATGTCATGTGCATACTTATATGATCTTGGCACCTATTCATTTTTATTTTAACTTGTTAATATGACAAGATAATAGTGGGATTGTATTTTTATTATGTTGTAAGGATTTATTCTTGTATAGTTTGACATCATGGTATGTTAAGGTATGTTTATTACACATATTATTCAAAGAGCCCAAGTGCAGAAAATATACATAGCATCATGTAAGATTGTAGGTTGCTTTCGTGATTGGGAATGTGTCTATTTTAATTAATGTTGACCTTTGAAATGTCTTTTATTATGCATACCATGAACTAATTTAAAACATAGTCTATTATATAAACACAATATATGTATACATAGTCTTTTATTATGCATACTGGATACAAGTGATATAAACATGTATGATAAAGCATGATAAAGTAATTCAAATAGAATTAAGGAAAATGTAAAGAACATGCATGTAAAGACTTGACATACCTAAAAAATGGAGATTCGAATGGAGAGAGTACCCAATTATGTAGTGTTTTTTTCTTCTTGCATCAAACTCCTCAACAATTTGAGTTTTTCACCACTTGCTTCCTTTTCAAGGTTAAATTGAATAACACTCAAATATAATTAGTAAAAAAAATACTATTAACTAATCTATAATGTTAAATTCCTAAAATTTAATCACAATTAACATTGCAACACTACAAAAATCAAAACTTGAATAGATATATATCAAATTTGATGTGAAACTATGTTATTTCCTCCTTCTCAAGTTGGCAAAGTGGAAAAGGTAGTGGAAAGATCATGCAAAGGTGGAAGAATGTGTAAAATGTGCATGTGAACTTCCCAACAACATGAAAACACTTTTTTTTGTCAGAACACGCACATAATCAGCATGAAAACAGAGCATGTGGGCCTGGATCATGGGGGTCCAGGCCTTTTTACCATTTCTATAGTACTACAAAACACGAGCACATTATAATGCACTCATGTTTTCTCCTGTTATAAATTGATCTATAAATATTTGTGCCTATCTCACCTTTGATAGCACCTTTGCAATATCTGACCTCTAGTTCCATTAGCTCATGTTCTATCTCTCACCTCTCTATATCTCACTTATCTCTCCCCCTCACCTCTCTACCTCTCCCCTCTCTATGTCTCTCAGTCACTCCTTGTCTACCTCTCCATCCATCCTTAGCCATCTAGGTCTCACTTAACCCTGAAACCTAAAGCCTCAACCCTCAACCCTTAAACCTTAAATCGTAAACCCTATCCCTAAACCCTTGACACTTTACCTTAAACCTTATTCCCTCAACCATACACCCTAATCCATCAACCCTAAACCCTACACCCTATCACTAAACTCTAATCCCTTAACCCTTAGCCCTAAAGCCTCAACCCTCAATCCTTAAACCTTTAACCCTAAACCCTATCCCTAATCCCTATACCCTCAACACTCTACTTTAACCCTAATCCCTTGACCCTCAACCCTATCCCTAAACACTCAACCCTCAAACTTCAACCCTCAACGTCAAACGCTAATCCCTCAACCCTTAACCCTAATCCCTAAACCCTCCACCCTCAACCCTAATCCCTTAAACCCTAAACCTAATCCTTCGATACTATACATTAAACCTTCAACCCTAAACCCTATCCATAATCCCTCTACCCTCAACACTCTACTTTAACCCTAATTCCTCGACCCTTAACCCTATCCCTAATCCCTCAAACCTCAACATCAAACCCTAATCCCTCAACCCTTAACCCTAATACCTCAACCCTTAACCCTTAAAACTTAAACCCTAAAACCCATCCCTACACCCTTAACACTCAACACTATATCTTAAGCCTTAAACCCTAAACCCTCATCCCTAAAGCCTCAACCCTCAATCCTTAAACCTTCAACCCTAAACCCTATCCCTAATCCCTATACCCTCAACACTCTACTTTAACCCTAATCCCATGACCCTCAACCCTATCCCTAAACCCTCAACCCTCAACATCAAACCCTAATCCCTCAACCCTTAACTCTAATCCCTTAACCCTAAACCCTATCCCTAAACCCTCAACACTATACCTTAAACCCTAATCCCTCAACGCTCAACCCTCAACCCTCAACCCTATCCCTCAACCCTAATCCCTCAACCCTCAACCCTAATTCCTCATCCCTGAACCCTAAATGCTATCCCTATTCCTAAACCCTCAACCCTCAATATCAAACCCTAATCCCTCAACCCTTAACCCTAATCCTAAACCCTCAACACTATACTCCAAACCCTAATCCCTCAACCCTAAACCCTAAACCCTATCCCTAAAGCCTATCTCATTTTATTATATCTTTTCCCTCACCTCTCTATCTCTCACCTTTGTTTCCCCTCACCTCTCTACCTATCCGTAAACCCTAAACCCTATCCATGAACCCTCTACCCTTAACACTGTATGTTAAACCATAATCCCTTAACCCTCAACCCTCAATCCTTAAACCTTTAACCCTAAACCCTATCCCTAATGTCTCTACCCTAAACTCTATCCCTATTCCTAAACCTTCAACCCTTAACACTATACCTTAAACCCTAATCCCTTATCTCTAAACCCTAAACCCTATCCCTAAACCCTTAACCCTTAAAACTTAAACCCTAAAACCTATTCCTAAACCCTCGATGCTCAACACTATATCTTAAACCCCAATCCCTTAACCCTTAGCCCTAAAGCCTCAACCCTCAATCGTTAAACCTTCAACCCTGAATGTATCCCTAATCCCTCTACCCTCGACACTCTACTTTAACCCTAATCCCTTGACCATCAACCCTATCCATAAACCCTCAACCCTCAACCCTCAACCCTCAACATTAAACCCTAATCTGTCAAACCTAAACCCTAATCCCTCAATCCTAAACCCTATTCCTAAACCCTCAACCCTCAACACTATTCCTTAAACCCTAATCCATCAACCCTAAATGCTAATCCCTCAACCCTAAACCCTCAACCCTCAACACTATTCCTTAAACTCTAATCCCTCAACTCTAAACCCTAATCCCTCAACCCTAAACCCTAAAGCCTATCCCTAAACACTCAACTCTCAGCACTATGCCTTAAACCTTAATCCCTCAACCCTTAACCCTCAATCCTTAACCCTAATCCCTCATCCCTAAATCGTAAATGCTATCCCTATTCCTAAACCTTGAACCCAAGACACTATACCTTAAACCCTAATCCCTTACCCCTAAACCTTAAACCCTATCCCTTAACCATTAACCCTTAAACCTTAAACGCTAAATCCTATCCCTAAACTCTCAACCTTATATCCTCAACCATATACTTAAGCCCTAATCCCTCAATCATCAACCCTATACCTTAAACCCTAAAGCCTACACCCACAAACCCTAATCCCTAGACCATATAACCTCACCCTTATATCCTAAACCTCGAATATTGTGCCTCAACCCTATACTTAAATTAAACCTAAACCATACGTTCTCTCAACCCAAGTCACCCTATGCCTTATATATCCTGAATCCATATCGTAAACCCTAAACCCATTATCCTAAACCCTAATCCCTGTGCCTTACACACTTAATCTTATACACTCAACAACCTAAATATTAACCCTCAACTGTAACCCTCAACCCTCTAATCTCTACCCTCTACCCTCTACCTATCACTTAAGCCCTAATCCCTCAACTCTCAACCCTCAAGACTATACAAGCTCAGGTCCTTATATACCCTAAATCCAAAACACTTACATACATACATATATACATGCATATATACAAATATACATACATACATACAAACACGCATACATACATGTACATACATACAAGCATGCATACATACAAGCATGCATACATATATACATCAATGAAACATATTTATGAAACTTGAACATAAATCATTCAAAGGAAGACATAATGCGGGCACGTTATAACACGTCACATTATGTCAAATTGGGAAAACACCGGCAAAGATGCAAAAAAGGAAAAAAGCATAATATAATGCGCTCATGTTATATTGTGCTTTGGGAATCCCAAGACTTAGGCTTGGGATTTTCTTTGGATTTCCAACCCAAAGGCTTGGAGTGCCTTTTCAACATCCACATACGTGTTTTTACAAATTCTACAAGATTTCTCATAATTTTGTTTGTGCTAACCCTTAGAATTGCACGTGTTTCAAGGTCAAACAAATCGAACACCTGGGTAATGTTAGGCTTTCTCTTTGCTCTTTAACAATGTAATTTTTTTCACATTTGGACAATGTTAAGCCTTTCATCTTTAATTTCTTTTGTTTGTGTGTCTGTTTTTGGGAAAAACCACTATTTGGTCTTTTTTTCATTGTAAATTAACCATTCATTGAAATTTCAAAAAAATTACATATTTATAAACTAGACTCCATTCTACACATATTAAAAAAAATAATTTTCAATTAGTTTTCAGAATTTATAGGGGTAGCACGACCAAAATTCTATTTTTTAGGATGTGTCCACTTTGAAAATTAGTAAAAAATCAAATATTCATCAAAAAATTATCAGAAAAATCAAGCATAAACTACATGGTGTTAGCTAATTCTTCACTGAAGTGATTTTAAAAATACCAAAAAAAAGGTTAACCTTTTGAGAGAGCCACAAAACATGTTATGTTATGTTTTTTTTACAGAAACAACACCAATTTCTGTGGCTCCCTCTTTTGAACCCCTTAATCTATACCATTTAAAAAAAAATAGTAGTTTAGAAAGTAGACTCAGAGCACTACGAACATTGTTTTGATTGCATCTCCAAATTTTGAGTGTAACTATGCTCAATTTCTCATCCAAGGCCATCATTTCCTGATTTCAGAAGAAAAAAAAAGTGGCCACTTAAGATCCCTTTTTGGCCCCCCCATCTTCTTGCACTTACCCATTGGAAGGCTTTGAACACGTTGTTTTTAATCATGTGCTAAGGGAGGGTAATATAGAAGCCAACGAGCTTGCCAATCAAGCTATCATTGCAGTGAATGAGTTGCAGTGGGAGGTGAGCATTAATGATAATGCTAACACAAATCTATGTCAAACCATCCAATTGGACCAAGGTGAGGCGGTTGGAAGAGCGTGCAAAGAGTGCTACATTGATGAAAGAAATTGGAGGAAGCATCCATTTTTTGTGATGGTTTTTGCAAGTGAGAAAATGGTAGCAATGGAAACTCTAATGCACTTGGTATGTAGGAAGAGACAAATGTCTTTCCTCGGCCAAGTAACAAACAAAAGGCTTGGTGTGGTGTTTAAACCGAAGAGTGGGATCGTTCTCTTCACCATTGAATGGGTTTTGGGTGAAGATTTCATTAGAAATTACAACAATTATAAGGTTAATACAGACCTCTCCTCCATGTTTCTAGCAGTAATGCTAGACCTAAATGAAGAGAAGCCCACGATTAAGCAGATGATGGAAGATTTTGTAGAGTCAGATTTCAAAGGCGACTGGTAGGAGGTGTTGGGAGTGGTGAGATATGGAATTGGCGTGTCATTGCCTAAAGACTTCCACAGAGTCAATTATGCAGGGGATGTTGTGAAGTGGTGGCCATTCATCACGGAAGAAGAGGAATGAGGGGACTTTCTTTCCTTAAGAAACTTACAAGTATGGAAGTTGAATATAATTGGATGAATGAGGTGCTGGCTCAATACTATGCAGAGGACGAGAATGCATGAGGTGGAGTGATCAAAATCTATTTTACTTTTTGCTTATGTTTATTGCATATAATGTATGGGACATTTGAACAGTATAGATAGTATAGTAGAATAGAAGCCTACAACAGGGCAGGGATAGGTAGACTCATAGGGAAGACTCATAGGGAATTTTGTTATATCCCTGTTTATTTTGTTCATAAACTGTAATGTTGAATTCTAAATATGTTGTTAATTTTGGTTAAAGTATAATGCGAAAGGGAGCCACCCCATGTCAGCAGTTTACCAAGAAAATAATAATAATATAATTCTAAAATAAAATAAAATAGCTCAAAACTATATCTTTTAAGATATCTTAGATTAATGTATTTAAGATATATACTAATTAATAAAATTACTATTAATTATCTTTAAGTGTACACATTTTTTACATTAATGTAATGAACACAAAATAAAAATAAAAGAGGGAGATAACGCTTAAATTTGACAGTCAACCTTACGTGTCAAGCAATTTTTTTATAACAATTATCTATTCAATGGTGCCCTTCAAATACTATGACATGCTTTAGTATAAGTAAATCATATAAAAATCAAATATATATATCATCATAATCCTATATGAATATTTACAGTTTGTGCAAAATCTCATCTTTAATACAGTATTTTTAAAATTTTGATTGTATTTTACAACAAAAATGTCTAAATACAGCTATACAACTGTCAAATTTAAGCTGTGCACTCATATAACCAATTCTAAATTCTAGAAATATCTAGAAACTTATGACTATGCGCTTAGGTTACTTATTTGCTAAGGAAATTCACCGAAACACGGAAGGAAATCAACAACGAAATCCTTCAACGAATAAAGTGGGCAATTAAAAAAGATTTGACTTCATAACAATTGCACGTCTTATTACTTTACTTACACTTCCTTAACACTTGAATCCTGATCGATTGAGTTCTGTTCCATGCCTCCGCTTGCAAGTTGTTTCAACAAACCCGTGTTGTTTTAGTGTTTCCTTAAAATACATGCAAACGTGTTAGAGTGTTCGTTGTAAGAATAAATATAAATATATAAAAGAATAATTATATAGAAATTTTCATTGTTTATTTGAAATCTTCCTTTTCAAAAAGTACATCTTTCTAAAATTTTAATTATATTTTAAAATCGTTTTAGAATTTTAATTATATTTTAAAACTAAAATGACTAAATATGACCATACAAATCAAATTTAAACCCCACCAGATACCTTTCTTCACATACACTAATACTGCTTGAAGAAGAAATAGCAGAATTTATGCGAAAGCTGAAGTTTATATAATGCATCTCAGACAGTAAATAAATACAATAAGTAGAACAGTGATTCAACGCAACCATGAAGGCATATGCAATCATATTTGCTAAAATTTCAATAAGTCTGTTGATTCTGGTGCTTTTATCTGCTGATGTACTGGATACCGCTGAAGGTGAAGGTAGAGGATTATCTCAGTCAATGTCCAGAGGTCCTGTGCCCCCATCATGTCCAAGTGGGTGCAGGAACTACAGATCTTCCAAAGGGAGTACAGGATGTTCATGTACGGCTGGTTCAATTAACACCGCCGGACCATCCCTTGCACATCCCAATTTTCATAGTATGTGTTTTGGAGTTGCAATCTACAACTATCTCAGACCTACTTGACAGTAAATAACTAGAATAAGAACCGAGTAACGAAGGAATATGCAATCATATTTGTTAAGTACATTTCACTAAGTTTGTTGATTTTGGTTTATTTTTATGTGACAGATGTGGGCACAGCGACCTTTTATGGTCCTCCTTATGTTCGTAAGTATCATTACCTTAATAATTTCGCCAATACCTTGTATTTTATGGTTGTTTTTAAATATCATCGGTTTCAACATTTAAAAGTTAATTCTGGCCAATAAAAATAGGACAAATATTTAACACTTTTTATTGTGAATGAGGTGCAAAATTGCTATTGATTGTTTGACCATTAATGAGGATGATATTTAAGTAGAGTGGTATTTTATATTTCATTATAGCTCTGATTTGATATTCTTTATCACTGATCTTGACTGTCGGGTGTAAAGAGTGGTCTAAAACCTTATCTAATGTAAAGGGTTCCTGTTCAAACACACTGTTAGTCAATCAGTTTGTAGAATATAATTTTGTCAAAAGGATTTAATCGACCAGCCAGCCGTTTTACAACGTGCCGGCTGTTATGGTAAGGCTGTCAGGTTGCAAAACAGAGTTCGTGGGTTCAAATAATGACCTAATTTGTTGTCTGCTTAAAGGGTTGAGTCACAAATTTCCTGGTTAAACAAAGGGTGCTATGATAGGGAGGAGGAAGATGAACAAGGGCATATTACTGAAAATCTTGTTACACAACAATAACATGAAGTGTGAAAACCTAATGCTGATAGCTTCTTTTTATTTGGATTTTGCAGCATCGTCGTGCTATGGATACAATCAGGCCCAATTTCCAGCAGGCAATCTTTTTGGAGCGGCGAATGATGCAATTTGGGACAACCAGGCAGCCTGCGGAAGGAACTACAGAATAAGATGTTTGAGCGGAACAAGTAATGAGAGAATAAATCCATGCAGAGAAAGATCCCTTGTCATAAAGATTGTTGCTTACTGTTCTTCCGCTGGATGTGATAATGGCGATGCTACTTTCCATTTATCCGCCGATGCCTTTTCTCACATTGCTCATTCCTCTGCTAACAAAATTAACGTCGAATACGAGCAGTAAGACTCCATCTACATATCATTTACAATTATGACAAACATAATTTTACGTGAACAAGTATAGTGTTGGACTAGGCATTTTGCAGGCGAAGGGGATTTTGAATTTAAAATCTGTTCATGTATGACCGATCTTTTAATGTTTTTTTGTTTTGTTTTTGTGCGTACAGAGTTTGATGCATCAGACTTATTACCAAGTTCCACTTGTGCGCACCAAAAGCTACCCCATCTGCGTTGTAGGGACATTATAATGGAGAATAAATGAAATATTCATTTCATACACTCGTCGATTTGTTACTCTCTTCTCTTATCTTTAAAGGAAAAGAACTAAGAAGGTTATTCTTGTGTGGCATATGGAAATTTGGAGTTAAATTAGCAATAATAAACAGAAAAGTTATGTAACTTATAACTAAATATGTGCAAATTTCAGTTTATATTAAAAAATTATATAGGGGGGCTTTTTAAGTAAGACACTTGCTTTTCATGGATGGAATTTTATGGAGGAGCTTTAAGAACTATTTTCATGTTGTAGGGTGTTTTATAAGACTTTTTCTTGTTTACTACAAAATAAATTATAATCTTTTGAATAAATAGGAGCTCCTACATTTGAGTTTTCAAATTTAAGGTGTATGTTTTGGGTGAGGCTAGAAATTTCTCTCACCAATTTATGAGATTTTGCTTATAAATTAAAATTCATGCCAATATGCTAGTGTAGGGTTATTTTATTTTCCTTATGTTCATGGTTTGGAGGAGGTTAAATTTTTAGCCATAGTAGTGTTCATCCGTATGGTTGTAATGTTGTTCTTTCTATACTTGTGTGCAAGGATATCTGTTATTGTGTAGTCTAATGTCATTATACAAATAGCTAACATCATTATTTCCAAAATTGGTCCATTTTCATTGGCTATTTTAATTTTATACCCCAACTTCAGAATGCTATATCTCAACCATTTTGACTTGAAATTAGGAGAATTTTTTATTTTGGATATTTTTTTACAACCTACATGTTGGTGTGATTGGTTTTAAAATTTGACTCATCTATTATCTAGAATTTGAGTTCTATTAGATATTTTATTATCTAGTCATGTTTTTTCCTTAAAACGGTCATAACTTTAACAAACAAGTTCCTTTTTTAGTGTCATTTTGTTATAAAGTTCATATTTTTTTAGCACTACAAAGTGGTGTAATTTTTTGTTCCTATTTGTAAGCACATATTATTTTCAACATTTTTGCCACTTTTGGGCTTGTAAAAACTCTATTACTATGTTATTTCACATTGTAACATGCATTGAAATAAAGTGCCAAACATTGTAATTTCGTGGGGAGTCATTTCACATATACAAGTTGCTTGTGTGTGTTTCTTACCTTGTTGCATAGTTCTTTTCTTTTCTACATTATGGATTCTTTAGCACCAATTTCAACTCTAATACTAATAGCATATAACTATTTTGAATCGAAGTGTAAAATGATAGATTTTTCTAAAAAGTAAAGAATATTACAAATATGTAATGAAAACTCTACTTAAACCTATTGATGAAGCTAGAAAGTTTAAATGAGAGATCAAATGTAAAGAGGTTGTTAGATATTTGTGTCTTTTTGTTTCTCTAAACCTGTTATTTCATGTTGAGACATTGAATAGACATGTTGAACTTGGAATACTTTATCTAATTTGTTTGGAAAGTAAAATGAATGATAAGTCATCTCTTAAAGAATAAACTCATAATTATTAATCACTAAAATTTTGACATAATTCAAAATTTCTTTACTAAGTTCTAAAGCCTCAAAAAATAATTGAATTAGTGTGGGATTGAGAAAGAGGACCTTTTAGATAATTCTTGCCATTCTATCTAAATTAGGTCCTAATTGTTCTATATTTGTCTCTGTTTTCATGCTAAAAATGTGCTCTTGGTACAATATTTCAAATTACTATGTTTGATGAATTTGTTGTCTTTCTCATAATAGAGTGAGACAAAATCATTTAGATGGGAGATCTTAAGCCTTTTAAGTCATATGATTTGGAAACTCATTAAAGCACAAAATAACACAAGCTACAAGCAATAAGGAGAAGAAATGAAAGAACAAGGACAATAGAGATGGTTCTAAGGACAAGAATATAATTTTTTGCAGTGCTCCTAAAACTAATACAATCTCTTCTAAGGGTAACAAGCCTAAGAAAGAGAAGTGTTTGTTGGGAAAGGTGTGTCATACACCTTGTATAACCTTGCATGATATATATAATTTGAAATGTAATATTTAATTGTGGTGTATCTTAGATATGTGGACATCAAAATGGGTTAGATATTCTTGGGGTGACTTGCAAGTTGTATGTAATATTAGGATAAATATTTAATGTGGGTTGCACATTGGAAAATATTTAACATTGAGCAAACTTAGTACCAAAAAGAGAAAACTTTGTACTAAAAAGTAAATGAGGGGGACATGGTTTAGTGAGATCATGGTTCTAAGGGACATGGTAATGTAATACCACTTAGTGGTTTTGTGCAATCTTATTTCTATAAAAGAAAGCACATGAGTAGTTGTTGACGTTGGCTAGTTGGTTGTTTGGCTTATTATCCAAGGTTAGATTGAGCTTCACTTGTAGATTTGATATGTGAGGAGAGGAAGCATGGATTGGGATATGTAATTAGATGATACCATTTTCTTCTTGACATGGTGTGCACTTAGAGAGCTTGATGATTCAAAAGTATTCATGGACTCTATGTATTGTAATCTTTGTTCATGAGATAATACAATGGGTGTTGATTCTTTTGGAGGCTAGGTTTTCCTCTCATGGATGGTTCTCTTAGGGTATATCTTGTGTCATCTTGATGGTATGTTTGTCTATTCTTTTGCTTGTGGATGCTAAATACTTGTTGACATATTTATCTCCCATGGGCTTATGTAATAATTATCTATTATGGTTGTAAATTTCCTTTCATTTGGTATTAGAGATTGGTTGATAGGTTGTGGTAGGTGATCTTCTAAGTATTTATAACCCTTTCTATGAGTAGTTTTTGTGCATAGTTTAATCCATAACTTTGTAAGAAAAGAATGAAGATATTTTCAAGGTTACAGGTGTGTTTGCAAACTTGGGTTGTTACAAATATATGGTTTGATGGAGATTTGGCAAGTGGGTTTTTTGTTTGGGCTCTTTCTATGAGGGTTTTGGGGGTGATATTTTCTTGGAGACCTCCTAGACAAAAATAAACCCCACCATTGAGTCGAAAAGGCTAAAAAACCTATGGATCCATATATAACTTGACTATATTTGGTGACAAAAAATATTTGGCCATTTTTTAGGCCTTAGAGGAATCTTGGCAAAATATTGTCCATACAATCATACGGAATCCATATGACTGTATGGTTTATACATTTTTTCTAGCAGAAGGTACAATTATAGTTTGTAGTATGATTGATGACATATATTGCAAAATAAAATATTCTATAGGCGCAGTGCATGCGTCACATGGTACGATCAGCATAATTTAAAAAAAATTATTGCATGGGGTCTAGGGTAGATTTTTTCTAGGAGACATAACTTTTGCCCAATATTTTAGTTTTTCAACTTTTTATAGTTGATAGAAATCTCTTTTTGAGGACTATGCTATGGTGCCAGTGCTTTTTATAGATTTTTCTTTTTTGGATAGAAAATGTCTATGTGATGATGGGTTTACTCTTTGTGATTAGATGGGTCATTTCTTGTTCCTTTTGTGTTTCATTTTGGACTTCTTATAGGAAGAAAGAGAATTTTCTAAGCACTATGTATTGGATCAGGTTTGGAGATTTTGTTATGTAATTTGTTCGCTTACATTTCTATTTGAGCTATTTTTGGTTCCTTGGACTATGCTACTTTGTGAGTTTGTGAAAAATTGAATCAAGAAGTGATTTGGTGTTTGAGTCATGAAAAACATACATACATTTGTCTCTGATTATCTATATTTGACATGATTACTAATAATAGACATCAGATTTCCAAAGTCCATAATATTGTACATGAGTGCTTCAGGATTAAATTGTGTGTAGGTTTTTTCTCTCAACATTTCGGATCACACTCCATGATCCATCATCAGGAGAAAAGAAAAGAGAGCAAGAGAAGAGAATTGGAAATGATAATTTGCAGATCAAGCAAGTTAAAAAGAGAGGGAGGGAAGGGTAAGGGTGGCATGAGGATCAATGGACCACAAGGAAAGAGCTGCACCAAAGAAGGACAAAACAGTAAGAAATAACCTACAAGTAAGGGCATAAAAAACAAAGAAAATAAATTTCTACTTCAATGTGTAACAATAAAGGAAAAGGAGAGAGAAAATATAACTGAAATAAAGGATAAGTCTATATGTATATAAAGGAAAAAACCAAGAATGACAAAAAACTAATAAATATACAAGTAAATAAACAAAATGAATAACCAAACATAACTAAAATCAATGAAAAATAAGATAAAAACAAAGGAAAACAAATACTAACAAACAAACCTAAATAAAGAATGCATATGTATAAGAGTATAGATATAAACATATATTTATGCATATGATAAAAAATTGGGGTATGAATAAATACAAGAGAAAACAAAAACTCAAATAAGCTAAAGGATAAATGTGTAGATATAACCATACATCGGAACCACTGTTATGACATAAATAAATATATTCACATTTATCCTTTAGCTTATTTGAGTTTTTGTTTTCTCCTGTATTTATTCATACCCCAATTTTTTAGCATATGGATAGATATATGTTTATATCTATACTCTTATACATATGCATTCTTTATTTAGGTTTGTTTGTTAGTATTTGTTTTCCTTTGTTTTTATCTTATTTTTCATTGATTTTAGTTATGTTTGGTTATTCATTTTGTTTATTTACTTGTATATTTATTAGTTTTTTGTCATTCTTGGTTTTTTCCTTTATATACATATAGACTTATCCTTTATTTCAATTATATTTTCTCTCTCCTTTTCCTTTATTGTTACACATTGAAGTAGAAATTTATTTTCTTTATTTTTTATGCCCTTACTTGTAGGTTATTTCTTATTGTTTTGTCCTTCTTTGGTGCAGCTCTTTCCTTGTGGTCCATTGATCCTTGTGCCACCCTTACCCTTCCCTCCCTCTCTTTTTAACTTGCTTGATCTGCAAATTATCATTTCCAATTCTCTTCTCTTGCTCTCTTTTCTTTACTCTTGATGATGGATCATGGAGTGTGATCTGAAACATTGAGTGAAAAAACTTACACACAGTTTAATCCCGAATCACTCATGTACATGATTACTAATGTATGGTTGAATTTGTATGTTGCATAGTGAGATCTACAAGTTGTGCAATATTGTAGACTATCCATACATGCAAGTTGCATGGATAACTTAGATTGCATGGGTTGTCTATACCCATAGATATTTTAGTGTTTATGAAGATTCTATTTGGTTGGCCTAGTTTGGTCTCCTAATTCATTAATTTGGTCTTGGATATTCTTTGTTCATGTTAGTCTTTTGCCTACCTGACTATAGTTGTTTTGGGACCTCATGTTAACTCCTAGCTTAGGGGGTGGACCTTAGGGTTCCACATGGTTGGTTGGAAGTGCTTTTATATCCATTGGTTATCCCTTGCCGATGTTCATGTGTAGAGAAGATATATCTTAATTTTTAGACATTTGATCTTGTACCAGTTTGAGGAAGATGACTATATATATTCTTGTTCTAGTTTTGTGCATCAGTTCATTCATAATGTATGTAAGCTGATGTAGTCTGAAGATGACAATGTAATAATGCAATGATGTACCCATGTGAAAGGGAAATATTACAATTGTGTATTTGATCATGTTGATTATTTTAACTGATGACATGAAATGAAGATGTTTATGTTTATAATGCATTAGTTTTAGAATGAGCTACTGATGTTAGTTAGTAATGTATGTTAGATCATGTTAATTGATTTGTTAAGTAATGCAACCTTGAAACCTTAGAGAACAAGTCGTTAGTTTAAATGATGTGTTTAGATATGTTAACATTACTTTGTTATCTTATTCGTTTTATATATATATATATATATATATATATATATTCTATTTCATATAGCATAAATGTGATGTTCTCTAAGGTGTTCATGGTGGGGCGTTACACTTTGCCATTCATCAAATCTTATATGTGCAGTTTGAAATTTTATTGTAAAACATACTATAAATCTAAAATTTGTTAACAAACCTTCAAAAATCAAACTTTCAAAAGAAAGAAAACAAATTGAGGGGAGGGGAACTCTTACTATTTTCTCCAGCACTCCCAAACCAAAGATGAGTGTCTTCTTCCTCACAATCCATGCAATTTATAGAAAAACTTGACCCCCATGGAAGAAACTCCAAGTCTTGAGTCAAGTCTTCGAGTTAAATGCTCCTTTCCATTTTCCAGATTGCTATTTAATTTTTGTGGAAAAGGACTCTTGTAATTCATAAATATTTTCCCAAATTTTCCAATGTCTTAAATTCAAGGAGAAAAAGGACTCATCTCATAAATTGGAGCCTTGACTTGAGGATGAGGGGGGAAAGTTCCTCATTTATGGCTCTTTCTAGAAGTGTCCTCACCTCATTTATCTTTTAAATTTGTTTATTATTTTTTTTGAATGAAACTATATTTATATCATTTTATTTTCAAATTCAAAATTCAAAAAATTAAGTTGTGACATCCTTCTCCCCTAAATTTATGCATCGTCCTGATGCATGTTAGAAATAAGATGAAAACATATAAGTCCATAGAAATAAGTATACTTGCCTACCTTAAATTCCATTCTTCAACAAAGTAGATTAATAAGTTTATAATGAAATCAAAGAGTATCATCTAAGCATGATTGTCTGTATCATCTAAACATCATGTCTTTAAGCAAAATTTAAAGTTTGACAAGTTTATAAATTATCTAGAGTTCTCAAAATAAATACGGATAGAGTTGTATTTCCACTATGTCTTCCGATGTAGCATTCTTAGGTGAGTACTGGTACCAATGGAACTTAGATTGATCCACTGTCCTATTGCGGAGCTAGAACTGGCACTTCTCAATGATTCTGCATGTCTCTATTGTTATTGTACCAAGTTCCTCCACCTATAGGGCATTCCAATTAAGAACATGCTTAGGGTCACGTATATACTTTTTTAACAAGGATACATGAAACACATCATGAATTTAGCTTAGTGTTGGAGGTAAGGCCAAACAATAGCTTGCTACAGGATTGATTTCCTCGAGTACTTCAAAAGGCCTGACATAGTGAGGATCTAGCTTTGACTTCCTTCCAAAAGAGATGGAACTTTTATGAGGTCTAACTCTTAGGAACACCTTCTCACCAATTTGAAATCTTCTGGGTGTCCTATTCTTATCTGCATAACTTTTCTAGTGATCTGAGGCTTCCTTCAACCTCTATCAAATAAGTTGTACGTGGTTATCCATATCCTTCAACATTTCAGGGCCAACCAAGATTCTATCTACCAGTTTATCCCAACTCAAGGGTGTTCAAAAAGGTCTCCCATAGCTTCAAAGGGTGCCATCTTTATAGCTGCTTGGAAGGAGTTGTTCTAGGCAAACTCAACTAATGGCAAATATTCCTCCCATTTAGTCTGTTGATCCATACAATACATACGAAGGAGGTCTTCCAAAATTTGGTTGGTTCTTCCTATTTGGCTATCTGTCTCAGGATGATAGGCTATGCTGAAGTTCAACTATGTTCCTAAGGTAGCCTGCAATGTGGTCCAAAATCTAGAGGTGAACTTTACATCTCTATCAGAGATGATTTTCTCAGGGATTCCTAAAAAATTTCCTTTGTAAACCTTTTGCTACTGTAGGTGCATCATCTGTTAGGTTCCCTGGTATGAAGTGTGCTACCTTAGTGAGTTTATCCACTACCACCAAAATACAATTATGCCTATGAGATGTCATTGGTAGCCCTTGGACAAAATCCATACTTATGACTTGCCATTTATAGAAAGGTGCATCATACGGATAAAGAAGTCCTGCCAAGTGCACATGTTTTGCCTTAACCCTCTGACATTCTAGACATCTGGCAACTATGTCTACCACATCCTTCTTCATTCCTGGCTAGAAATATAATCTTTTGAGGTCTGCATACATCTTATTCACTCCTAGATGTCCTGAATATGGAGCCTTATGTGCCTCTATTAGGATATACCCCTTAGTTCTGCATTATCAGGAATGTATATTCTTCCCCAGTACCTCATTAACCCATCAGAATTAAAAGCATAATCCAAATACTAGGTTCGATAGAGGTATTAGCTAGAGATGCAGTAACCTGAGTGTACCATGGGTCATGTTTTCTCTTGGAGAATACTTGTTGCTTTAGGTCTATGTGCAAGTTGGATATGGCCATTGTGTGTGTCCTCCCACTGAGAGCATCAGCCACCCTGTTTTCTTTCCCCTTGATATACTCAATCTCAAAATCATACTCACTTAGGAACTCTAACCACCTTCTTTATCTTGCATTCAAATGAGGTTGAGTGAAGATATATTTTAGTCCTTGATGGTCTGTTTTAAGATCAAATAGTTTTCCCAACAAGAAATATCTCCATTTTTGCAAGGCATGAACTATGGCTGCAAGTTCAAGGTCATGGGGGACTTAATTGAATTCATGGATTTTTAGTTCCCATGATTCATAAGCCACTACTCCTTCCTCTTGGAAAAGAACTCCTCCTAGTCCTTCTATGGATGCATCTGTTACTACTGTGAAGTTACCATTAGGGTCAGGCACTTTTAGAATTGGGGGTGACATTAGCCTATCTTTCAGTACCTAAAATACCTTATCACACTGCTCAATCCAAATAAACTTTTTGTTCTTTTGAAAAGATGTGGTTGGGTTGGCTATCCATGAAAAGTCTTTCACAAACCTCTTGTAGTACCCTACCAATCCCATTAAACTTTTTACTTCTGTCACATTTGTAAGTATAGGCCATTTAGTGATGGCTTTTACTTTATCGGGATCTATTGCTATACCCTCGGCTGAAACGATATGCCCTAAATAGTGGACCCTCCTTTCAAAGAAGGAGCATTTGGATAACTTCCTAAACAACTTATGCTTACGTAGCCTTTGTAAGACTTCTTGTAGATGGGTTAAGTGTTCCTCTTCATCCTTGGAATATATTAAGATGTCATCCAGAAACATAATCACAAACTTATCCAGAAAATCATGGAACATACTGTTCATTAGATTCATAAAGGCAGCCGGAGCATTTGTTAGCCCAAATAGAACTACAGTGAATTCATAGTGGCCATACCTAGTCCTAAATGCTATCTTTTGGATGTCCTCTTCTTTCATCCTTAATTGGTGATGTGATAGGTGAAAGGTTAGGTTTAGAAGATCAAGCATAGCCATGAAACCCTAACCCTACCATCATCAAGGAATCTAATCTAAATGAAATCAAAGAACAATGCAATTCAAGCATAACATCACCTAGACCGTGTGATTCCTTGTTTAAGAGATGTGGACTGCTTCTTCAACAATGAACAATTGCAAAGCTGAAAGCTGCCATGATAGATGATAAAAGCTCAATTGGATGCTCAAATGCTCAAGATGATAATGTAGGTGCTATATGATTGTTGGATGTCTCATATGGAATGAGAAGGTGTTTACATAGAACTCAACCAAGATCAATCGACGGTGGAGATTCAGAGGCTATATGAATGGCTAGGATTGAAAGATACTAAATTTAGGTCCCATTAGTTGTGCATGTGAAGGATATGATTGAAAGTTGTATAACAACACATGATTGACTGGACAAGTGTTGGAATATGATAAAAGATGAGTGTTTAATTCAAATAAAATATTTGAATTAGTTGGGATATGAGTTGGATATTAATTAAATAAATTAAATTTATTTAATTAATAGGATAAATGAATAGAATGGGATAAGATATGATGTGGAATTAATTAAATAAATAAAATTTATTTAATTAATTGGCATAATGAATAATGATTTAACAAGGTGTTGCTAGACATGGACAAATTTGGGTGTCTACATTTTGCCCCTCTTTGATACAATGTTCGATAGAGCGTTGTGTCAAAGAAGATACGATATGCATTTGATAAACAAGTTATGCCCCAGTGTAACTGGTAGGTGATGCCCCCTCGAAAGGTAAGCCAGGCTCACTAGGAAAGGCTGGATTGCCTCGCAATAGAAGAAAAAGGCTAAAAAGAAGGCTGACACGAAGAAAATGGGGGTTGGGTGGAAGAAAATAGGCTGTGGCATAGAAAAATTAGGGTTTGGATAAGCTATAAGTAGGTTTGGCCATGGAAAATAGGCTTAGTTGTGCTCAATTGTGCTCAAAAACTAGAAAAATCCAGAGCTCCTAAGAGTAAGAGTTGGATAGCTGTCAGGATGGTTATTCCATGCAGGGATCATCGTGCAGAGCGAGTGAGGACACATGGGCGACCAGAGGGAGTAGGCGTACCGGTATGTTATAAAACTTTTCTCAAAAGCGTGCATTTAATAGCTTAAAAGCATCATTAATACACACATGGCACCAAAAGTGACTAGGTTAGGGAATAGCGGTTTTGGGTCACTTATGTAGGAAAACAAAGCGCATATAGTAGTATAGCTCGCTTATGGGTGTGGGGTAGTCGCTTATACAAAAAGTGGTCGCATCCCGTCGGCTAGAAAATATTGTAAAAAGCACATATGGATCAAAAACACTCGCTTATGGGCAAATAGCTGTCGCATATAGTAGTTTGGCTCGCATGTGAATAGAAGTGGCTCGCATAAGGTGAATAGCATGCATCTAGGGCTAGAATGGTCGCAGATGATTATTTGGCTCGCTTTTAGGGAAATAGATCCGTATATAGCATATAACACGCCTAGAAAGCAAAGATCAGCACTTATAGAAGTAGAGCTCACCTATATGGAAACAGTAAGCACATGAGTAGAAATAGCTTGCATATAGTCAAAACAGGTGCGCATGTGGTAAAGCTAGTCACTATTGAGCTGGGAAGAAGTGCACATGGTAAAGTGAACGCTTATGGTAGGTGTAAGGTAGAATAGCAAATAGATAAGTAGATTTTGATAGGGATAACTAACGGAATGGACTAACAAGGATAAATGGATGATGCAAGATGTACTACCACCATTGCTATCACGAGAGCCACATCTAAGAGATTTGCAGTTGGTGAGACGGTTAGATGCAGAGGAGCGACTGGTGTTAGAGATCCTTGGCTTGGAGCATGTATCACGATTAGAGCCAGTTCAAGCACATTGGGGGCTAATGACAGCAATGGTGGAGTGATGGATGAGCAAGCACAGTTCATTCTTGTTACCGACAGGAGAGGTGACCATCACCTTAGAGGATGTGTTCCAGATTTTAAGGATTCTGATAGATGGGGAGTGTGTGGATTATGATCTGGATATGGGTCCAGCGGCATTCAGGAGATTATTTGGGACACCAGACATTGGAGCAGAGGGTTCAGAGATTCTGATGGTGAGGATGGAGGAGCTCTTTGATAGGTTACAACAGGTAGTAGTGGCTATCATTAGATGGCTAGTGGGTGATAGGAGAGCCAGAGGTTTTCCAGTAGGATGGGGGACAGTGATGGAGGGTATGTTTTCATATGGCATGAGATATGCATGGGCAGAGTGTGTGTTGGGACAGCTCTATCATTATATGCATGATTGCGCTTATATGTTTGGAGCGAGTATGTTGGCAGGAGTGACAGTTTTACATGTATGGGCGTATGAGCACATTCCAGTTACGAGACCAGAGGGATGGGTGGCTAGAGTAGCAGGAGAGCCATTTGCGTGGATGTATAGAGGGGCTTTGACATATCGACAGCACTAAGGTGTGGTATACTGGTGAAGGAGATTGGATGAGGTGGATAGATTTGTATGGAGGCCATGGCTAGGATGTGAGCACTGGGATGAGGAGGATGTAGAGCTTGTCTATGCTAGACAGGCGAGATACATTTTTGGACGCGGCGTGTATATTATAGAGTGCTATTTGCTAGAGAGAGCTTTGAGATAGTTCGGGGAGGCACAGGTAGTACTAGTAGGTGATGCCGTTTTTGGGAGGACGAGACAGGAGGTGTTTGATTGGGGTCTAGAGGTTGTGGTTGAGACAGCTTTGGCAAAGAGAGATGGATTACAGCCAGTAGCATGGCAGTGGGGACAGGGTCCCGTAGATCCAGGCACATTGCCAGAGTATGATGTACACTGGGCGACAGCTAGGCCGACTCGGTTGATACGGGATGGGGAGATTGGAGAGATTAGGATGGAGAGACCAGTTCAGAGGAGATGACAACGGGCTCCACCAGCACAGGATGTTGTACCAGTCACACCAAGGATACAGATGCCAGAGCAGGTGCCAGGTCAGCCTGCTATATTAGCATAGCCTCAGGTACAGATTGTAGTAGGTGATGATGTTGGTATTCAGTAGCTGCGGAGATAGATTAGAGAGGAGAGGAGATGGAGACAATGAGCCCAGATGAGGCTGAGGAGGGTGGAGACAGATAGGCATCAGGCAGTGATTAGTCTACGACATGCGAGAGCATAGGCACAGACATATCAAGCTCAGCTACAGTTGAGAGCATAGGGGGGAGATGGACAGGATGACGGTGCTCTAGCTAGAGTGACTGGAGAGAGAGATGTGATGAGACTAGAGCAAGACACTGCAATACAGCAGGCACAGACTATGAGAGCAGAGAGGGATGGTCTACAAGCTAAGAGAGATAGGGTAGTGCAACATGAGTAGATGATGAGATTAGAGAGAGAGACTACGATACAACAGGTACAGGCTATGAGAGCAGAGAGGGATGGTCTGCGAGCTGAGAGAGATAGGGTAGTGCAGCAGCTGCAGGGGGTGACCAGTGAGCGAGACAGAGCAGTGACTGCATTGGGGACTGATGGAGTGACGATGTACTTGGCTACACAATTGACAGAAGTACAGGCAGAGCTTCAGAGAGTGCAGGGTGAGGCTGAGTATTACAGAGGCTTGTACTATGGAGCTGTGCTAGCAAAGCAGAGGTAGCCTAGTTTCAGGAGCAGGTCAGGGGCTTCAGGGTCACGGAGGACAGGTGGATCTCGATCAGTAGCCTTAGTGATGGGGCCACCAAGAGATGGAGGACTAGGTACAGGACCTATTGGTGGTGGTGATGGTCAGGGTGAGGGAGGTGCCAGTAGTCACTAGGGCTACCTTGTTTACATTGTATCATGATGAGGCCTAGAGCTGATTTTGTACATTCAGTCTTTTAGGGCTCAGCTTGTATTGTAGACACTTGTATTTTTACACACATGTATATATATATATGGCAGTTTTGGCGATCGACATGATGTTGCAATGGTTATTAAGTTGATATTATGATGGCTATGCATGTTGTGTGTATTATATATGGATGTTTATGCAAATGTTAATGAATGGAAAATGTGTGGATATTTAAATGGTAATGATATGGATAGACTTATGCATATAGATAGATGGTAATGAAAGGATATATGATGGACTTATGTATGTCTAACACGCTTGTTTTGCAGGAGCGGGAATATGGACAAAGGATGATGGAAATGATTGATCTTGGCTAAGTATGATGGAATGAAGAGATAGAATGAATAGATAGGATGATGGGCAGCTTTCAAGTAATTGCTCAGAATGAAAAGAAATGTAGTCCTTATGTTTGATATAGCATATGGATGTTATGCACCAGGGTATAAGAGACCAAGGTGTCGAGATATCCAATGCGCAACTAGCATGTTACAATCTTGTCTGAAAGCATGAGGTCAAGATGTTGAGCCAACATGCACAAGATATGAATAACAGCTAGTGTTGGACTTTGATGCTACAAGCAATGGTTTGAGCTTATCTCCACTACACATAATGATAGCTTGCTGGTTATATGTATGGAGTTAGTCTTAACATAGAATAGTCTCAAATGCATAAGAGACTGTTTAGCTTCTCAGATGCTAGAGATATTGATATGTAAGATGCTAATCCCAACACGTACAAGATACCAATACGCATAGGAAGAGAATAAGATCATCCCGCAAACACGGCATACGAAAGCTATATGACCATGCCCCAGTCCTTACTTCATCACAACATACCAAGATATAAATAGATCAAGGTAGACTTGATTAGGCATAGAAAAGGGACAAAAGATAAATCAAAAGATAAAACAAAAGATACTGTCGTCACGTTCTCTTGCCAAAGTTTGGGTGCTCTAGGATGGATCAAGCTGGCGCCTTGTTAAGAGGAAAGCTACATCCTGTTGAAGGCTAAAGTTGTTGATAAACTGCTATAGCAAATGTTGGCTTAAGGCATGCGGACAAATAGCTTTTGGCATACCTTTGATTGGTTAAAGTGCTTGAGCTTTCAATATACACATGGTTTGCTTCCTGTTTGAGCTAATCAAAGAAGAAGAAGATCGGATGAGGAAAGAAGATGGAGAAGATGGGGTTGATCATCTGTGCTTGAGTACTGGAAACTTCCTTCGTATTCTAGACTGCCTACATACCCTGTATCCACGAGATCAAAGCACATTTATGATGAAGATGAGACATGATGAATATGTAGTTCTGGGTTTTATTGATGATGTAAGTGATGAAAGATAGAAGAATGTGAGCTGAAAGATTGAAGGATGTTTAGAAGAAAGATGAAAGATGACTAATGAAAGGGACTATCGTCTTAGCCTGAATTAGAGTGCTTCCTTCGCATCTCAGATTGCCTACATACCCTGTATCCACGGGATCAAGGCGTCAATGATAGAGCTGGATGTAGTTCTTATTGATGTTGCTAATTAGTTGGATGTTTGATCAAGCGTTGTTTATTGCGATTGTTGGATGAATGTAGATAGATTGTGAAGATATGGGTCCTGGTTTCAAGTTGTTAGGTCACATTTGTCGTTGGATATATGCCATGGCTGAAGTTGATAAGGTTTGCTGTGTTGTAAGCTGAGTTGTTTGATGTGTTATGAGCTAGAGATAGCAGTATCCACTTCCAAATAAGACTCAACAAATGCCCCTAGTGCGGGATGAGGTTTATTATGCAAAAGCGACAATGCGGAAAGGATGTGGCCAAGATGCTAAGGTGCCAAAAGATATAGGTATCGTGACAATGTCTCAAATATGATAGCTAGCATTGGCGAAGACGAAGATGAAGACGAAAGGCTATATATGGCATTGCAATGTGGATTGTGATTATGGACTATACAAGATGAAATGGGGAAATAGGATCAAATGAACCAAGCAGATGAGGAAAGCTGGTCACTACACATAGCACCTGTTTGCTAGGTTTTCACTATGGTACTTATTCAAGGCACCTGTTTACCAGGTTTTCACCAGAGGATGGATTATTCATCTTATGTTTTTTTCTTTTTTGTGTTTTAAATGGGTTGACAATTACACATGGCACCTATTTCCCAGGTTTTCACCATGGTAATGGATAGGAGGGACTCAAGTGTTTAGTTCAATGAATGCTGGTTGTCCCATTAGAGATGGACGTCATTGCGCAGACCATTGTTGTTATGCTCCAAGATGTTGGTAATGGTTTACGTAGGAGAAATGGATTAGATAGGAAGGTGGTTTTGAATGTGGAGTATGTAAAGTGCATGCAAGGATAGATGGATTGGAATAGTGGACTATGGTGTGGATTATGTAGGGCTTATGCAAAAGCATGGACCATAGGGATAGCATGGAGGAGATATGTAGGATAATGAATGGAAGATGGGGAGATGTAGCTATGTGAAAATGTTTTGGAATGGAAGGGAACCATGACCAACAGTTGCACACACCATGATAAACATTGAAGCTTTTGATTAGATGGTGGTGTAGGAAGCAATGGAGATGTTTGCTTAGGAGATGGTTGATGTAAGCATTTGGGGACCCACATGGACTTAGTATTTTTAGTGCTTTTGTTTTTCTTGTGGGATTTTTGAAAGTTTTGGATAGAAATAGGCTCTCGGATGGATATAGGTGGTTGGGATTCTTGAGAGGTGCATAAGGATGCCTCAATTGGTTGGTTTACGCATGTGCTTAGGGAGCCAGACCTTTTTGGTTGTAGGCTCTTCTTGTGGACTTATAGTCTCAGCGAGTTCTTTAGAGGTATTGGGCTGTGATTCTTTGCTTTGATGTCTTAAGGCATGAGAATCCTTAGGATTCTTGGTAGGATTTTCATCTTTAGAAGCAGAGGCATCCAGATTTTTATTATTTTTGAATTGTATGGATTTGATGACAGAGGGCTTGGTGGGATGAACAGAAACTTTATGCTTATACAGTATGTGCATTTGTTGGTCATGATTAGGAATGTCATGGTGAATAAGGGGATAATGAGACGTTGGTGGTACGGGAGGTGAGGAAAATGGAGGAATATCTAGAGTTGGAAGTAGTGGAGGTAAATTAGATGGCGGAAGGTGTATGGTCACATGCTTTTGCAAGTTACAGGATGGTAAAAGTGGAGGATGTGGAAATAAAGCTAGTGGTGGGATTTTAGGAGTTGGAAGAAGCGGAGGTAAATTAGATGGCAGAAGATGGACAGTCACATGCTTATGAGCTTTAGCGTGTGATTGTTGACGAGAAATGGTGGACAAAGGATGGATAGTGGGATTAACAACATCTTCAACTTGGAGGGGCCGATGACTGACATCGGGACTAGGAGTGCTTGAAGAATTAGACTTGAGTTCTTCATTAGATGGGGATGAAGGGGTTGTGGAAAGCATGAAGATTGAGGACCCTGAAAAAAGGTTGGTGAGATGAAAGGAGGAATCATCAATGGTAACGGAGTTAGAAGTCTCTCTCCCCAAAGAAGATTCAGCTTCCTCTTGCAATGTGTACTCACCAGGATTATGTTCGGTGTACTTGATATGGAGATTGTAAGGGGTTTTTCTAGATGAGGGCTTGAGGAGATTGGATGGATCTACATAGGATGATGATGGATATGCCTCGGTGTTGATAGGGATATGGTTTGAGTTCTAATATTTAGCTTGGAAGGCACGACAAAATTCAAATGGATTGGGATCATCTTGAATGGTAACCTCAACACCGTTATGTGGAAATTTAAGACATTGATGGTATGTAGAAGGAACTGCCTTAAGGGCATGTAGCCATGGGCGACCAAGGATGATGTTGTAAGGAAGATCAATATCCAGGAATTGACAGTGGGTTTCTGTAATGACCGGCCCAACCTGAATAGGCAATAAGATAATCCCTTCGGTATCTCTTTCAGCATCATCATATGCTCTGATAGTTATAACCTTGGAGGTGTCAACATCTTTCTTAGAGTATCCCAATTGCTTAATAAGTTTCAAAGAACATATATTAAGACCAGCTCCCCCATCTATCAAGACTCATTTGATACGGCGTTGTTTAACAAATACTTCAATATGGAGGGCTTCATTGTGTGAAGGATGAATGGAGGGCTGAAGATCTTTGTTGGAAAAGGTTAAGTGACAAGGAGCGGCAATGCTATCGACCATTGATTGGAATTGTATGATATTAATATTATTAGGCACCGAAGACTCTTGTAAGGCTTTGTCAAGGATATCTTTATCTGTAGGGGATATGCGGAGCAGCTCAAGAATAGATATGTGCGCAGGTGTTTTGCCAAGGTGATCCAAGAGGTTATAGTCAGAGAGAGGTCGAGGAGGATGTGGAGGTGCTCCGTGAATAGTAACTTGACCTCTTCGCATGGTTACGACACAATCAGGTGCTCTCCCTTGGACGGTAATGGTAGAAATGCGAGCATGGTCGATGCGGCCAATGGTAGACGATTCATAGTTATACTGAATAGCATTTCCAGCATGAAGGTTATTTGTCTGATCATGAGATGGAAGTGGATTCTTGAAAGTCTCTAGATCATAGTTTGATGTTGATTGTTGGGCAGGTTGAGCTGTTGAAGGTGTGACGTTGATTAAACCTTGATCAATGCAGTCTTGGATGACATGTTTTAAGCACATACAACCATTTGTTTTGTGTCCTTTAACTTGATGGTAATCACAATACTCATTTTCTTTGTACCAAGGAGCTTGAAAGAGTGGTTCTCCATTTGGTGGTGCATCAGGTAGAATAATATCTCCTGCTTGAAGTAGCTTTCGAAAAACAACTTCCATGGGTTTCACTAATGGTGTAAATTGTCGGCGTGGATTGGAAGTTCAGCATTGGTTTCTTCGTTGTGGAAAAGGTTGTGTTGGTGTAGAGGCTGCTTGAATGTTGATGGGGGCTCTCATAGTTTGAATATTCTTTGCGTCTACAATACCATCATTTACAACATTCTTGTTCTTGTTCCAAAAGCGAGACTTATCATTGGAATTTTGGGGAGAATCTTTGTTGTCATGAAAGATCTTGATAGTTCCCTTAGAAATGAGAGCTTGTTCAATAATAACTCCTTTGGAAACTAGTTCATCAAAGGTGCTAGCACTTTGCAATTGTAATTGGAATAACAGCTCAGGGTGTAGATTTTGAACAAAGATGTCAAGCTGTTGTTTCTCAGGTATTTCCCATGATAATTTGCTAGCCATATTACGCCATCATTGGGTAAAGGAAGAAAAGGGTTCGCCATGACACTGTTTGTTGTTGACAAGGTCATTCATGTTTACCTCATGTTCAATGTTGAAGGCAAAATGTGATTGAAATTTATTTGCCAATTCTAAAAAAGTCTTAATTCCCGGGGGTAAATGAGAAACCATTCAAGAGCTTGTCCTGCTAAGCTTCGAGGAAATAGTCTCAAAAGATACGTATTGTCATAAGCGACATCAAGACATGCCACAAAAAAGGCTCGAAGATGGTCTTCCGGATTTCCTTTCCCTTTGTGCTTATCAAATTGTGGGATTTCAAAATGTGGCGGAAAAGGTATCATATTAAGAGACTTGTCAAATGGACAGGTGCATATGTTTTTGAGAGATAAAGGTTTCTCGCCTTGTCCTACCCTTTCATTGATCATCTGTTGAACATCTGCTGAAGATAATGGCCATTGTTGCGAAGGGGGTGGAGTATGGTATAAGATATATTGTAGTTACGGTTGTGGGATATATGGAGTTGTGACTATTTGTTGCGATTGTGTACCCACAATGTATGTCAAAGGATTGGTATGTGACACGTATGTGTTGGAGGATTGCTGTCCTTGAGACACAAGCGGCAATTGGATGTGCATCACATGGGAAGTGGATAGCAGATTGATAGTAGCGAATGGTTGGGAAGTTGGGATTGAATTCATGACATGGTAAGTGACGGAAGGATTGGTAGATACGACAGAAGGATAAACATTTGGATTTGTATTTTGGACAATATGAGGATTGGTATGTGTCATGTGTTGGGTGATAATAGGGAAGCCTTGGGTAGCATAAGATGGATTGATGGTGTGTGAAGGATTGGAAGAATATGACGGCATGGATGTAAGTTGATCAACATAAGCGATCTTATTGTTCGGATTGGCTTGAGAAACGGGGGGATCACTCATGTCAATGAGACTAACGTTGGGATTATATGATAGCATGGAGGGATTGGCAGTTGGTGTATGGGATATGGTATTCGTATGAGATGTAGTAGATGGTAAGGGGTGTGAAGTTTGGACAACAGGTGTTATTGGAGTAGTTTGAGAGGTTTGCACACTATGAGACATGGGAATAGCTTGTGATGCTTGAAGTATTTGCGCTTGAGTTACATGGATAGCTTGTGTTACTTGAAGCATGGAAATAGTCATGGTAGGAGGAGAGATATGTTGAGGAACATGGAAAAGTGGAATGTTGAGATTTTGTGACATGAGAGGGAGCACATTGGTTGGCACCATCAATGGTTCTAGAGTATGCTCCGATCGTGGTGGCTCAAATGAAGCAACAATAGGTAATGAGGATGATGTTTGTGATATAATAGGAGATGATGTGACTATAGTAGATGGTGTCTTCACAACAACAGCAGTAATGTTGGGATCTTGCTCTCTAATGGCAGATATGTCAAAGTCCTTTGGTAGTTTAGCACCCATGCGAGCAAGTTGGAGAAAGAAATGATTAGGCTCATATATCATGAGTTTCTCAACTTGGTCCCATACATGGGTATCTTGAAATTCTGATGAGTCGTCTTGAAATTGTTCTTCGAAAGTTTCCAAGGATGGTGTAGGTTGCATTCGTTGTGAAGATGACTCACCAATAGTGTATCCTTGAGGCGTAAACATATGAGGAGGCATACCAGTTGTGAATTGAGTTGCATCCTTAAGAGGTGTTGATTTGAATTGTTGCATCTCAGCTTGCAATTTGGCTTCCATTTCAGCTCTCAATTTGGCTTCTATTTCAGCTCGATATTGACTCCTAGTTTGAGGCATGATGTTGATGATGAAGTTGAGCTTGTCAAAGTTTTGAGACCCAAAAGATGATAGTTGGCTGGTTGGTTGATTGGTTGCTGGTTTTGGGTTGTTGGTTTTGCTAATTCACTTGATTGTTTTATTTTGGTTGAGTTGTTGTTGAGTTGTTATTGGTTTTCCCTAGAGGATAGCTCAAACACTCAAGGGAAATCTTGTTTGCTAAAGTTGCTAAGCTGCTAATCTTTGTTGAAGCTGAAAGTTGAAAGATGATGTTTGTTGAACCTAAAGCTGAAGGATGATGTTTGTTGAAGCTAAAGCTGAAGGATGTTTGTCGATTGAAATGATTGGGTTGATGTCTGATTTGCTGGTTGGGGTCTCAAAAAGATAGAAAGCTCATGGGTTGTGATTGATTGATAAGCTCAAAAATAGGAGACAAAGTCCAAGGATTTGCTGTTGATCAAAGAAAAGTTGAAAAGCTGATGTTTAAAACTTAAGCAAGCTGGATCTGTGGCTAATTCAGCTGAGGCACTAAGATTTGCAGGTATTTTAGCTACAGGCGACTGCTGATAGCTCAAATGCGATTCAAAGGACACCATAGGCGATCAATGATAGCTTAAATGCGATCTGGTTGAGTTTTGACAGAAAATCACAGTGCTAACCAGAAGCGAATGCTTTTCCAAAGGTGACAACTGTTGGTTTAAAAGTGATTTTCTGTTGATCAAAAGTGACTCAAATTTCCCTAAAGGTGATGGTCTGTTGTTCAAAGGCGATCTCATTCAGAAAGCAGGTAATTAACTGTGGCTTAAAGGTGATTTTGTTCAGACAACAGGCGATCAGTTGTGGTTTAAAATGTGATTTTGTTCCGGCAATATGCAATCAGTTGTGGTTTAGAAGCGGCGTAGTTTAGACTATATGCGGGCGGCTGTTGTTTAAAGGCAACATAGTTCAGGTTAAAAGCGGCTCTCTACAGTTCAAAAGCGATGTCTATTATCTCTGCGGGTAGTTTAGGTTCAAAAGTGACTGTGTTTGTCAAAGAGATGTCTGATTTGCAGTTTTTCAGCAAGAAAACAGTGATAACAGTCACTCACACTCACAACAAGCACAAACTAATATAACCTAGGCTAGGAAAGGACTGTATCCATTGAATCCCCTGGTCATGCTTATTCAAAGTGGATAGCTTCAGGACATTGGTAGCACCAGCTCCCCTCCACGGCACTCACTTCTCACGCATACCAAGTTCTGGGTTTCCTGTAAGGCTTGTCCCCACACCAAACCTTAGGATTGTCCCTGCTATCTCTACTAAGAACCGCGTGAATCGAGGCCGCTTCAAAGGTCCCACCTTTTGCATCAACAGATAGAAGGTTTTTGGCTATTACACAAAGTTGCTAATAAGGGCATCCGTTCAAGTGGCTATACATGCGGCATCGCTACTCTTCGTTATGGAGTCTCCCAGCCTGCAAGGGTTGCACCTGAGAGGGTTTTGGGGGAGGTTGGCTATCGGTATAACGCAACAACACTCATTGTTTGTGGCTTTTGACACAAACACTTTTCTTATATAGCGGTTCAGAAGGACTTGGCTTTAGCCTGTTATTGCTTGGGTCGTATCCCTTCTCACACCGGGAAGGCAGGCCCTCTAAAGATAATGACAAGTTCTCATACACCCAAGATCCATTTGATAGGCAAGGGGAGAGGATACTTTTGTCATTAAATTTGGGTTACAATCAAGCACATGCAAGCAATCAAAAAAAGATAAATCAAGCACGGAGAAAGCAATGATTCATTTTAAGCACTAAGCCCAAATGTTCCTAATTTAGTGATAAACCACAAATCTTGGATTGATCGAACCTGCAACAGATATGTCAGTAGTTTGATAACCTCCTTTTCTTGGACAAATTGATAAGATGCTGTGCAAATACCCAATTAGTAGCCAAGAAAGCAAACTGTAATTGAAATAGATTGAAAGCGAACGAGTGTTACCAGATGTGATTCACTGTTGATCATAAGCGATCTGTATTTTGCTATAGACAAGATATTACAGATCATATGTGACAAGAAACATACCAGATGCGGCTCCTGTAAACTTAGAAGCGACCAATTGCAGCCTAAATGTGATCTGTATCTGCAAAATGACAGTCAAAACACAAAACCCTATTCTGTACAGGCGAGCACTATTAGTTCAGAAGCGATGCATATCAGTTTAAAAGTGGCTGCTATAAGTTCATAAGTGATGCGCATTAGTTTAAAAGCGATCACTGTCCATTCAGAAGCGATGCACATAAGCTTAAAAGCGATCACTATTATTTCAAAAGCAATTCGAATGAAAACAGAAGTGATCACTATTAGGTCCTAAGCGATCAATACAGTTTAAAATGACAACTGACAGTGAAAACACACAGGTGAGTTCTATTGAAGCAAAAGTGATGCGTTTATTACCAGAGGCGATCACTGTCGGTGTAAAGGCGATCCAGAGAGCGATAAAAGCGGCTGATTCTAGTGTAAAAGTGACGTAGAGATACAGAAAGTGGCAGATTTTCACTCAGAAGTGACTGGAATTTACCGTAAGCACCTGCAAAATCTGATCTTCAAAGAAACAACTCCAAAAAATGAAGTTAATCAAGGACGTGGGTCCCACCAGGCATGCCAGAATGTGATAGGTGAAAGGTCAGGTTTAGAAGATCAAGCATAGCCATGAAACCCTAACCCTACCATCATCAAAGAATCTAATCTAAATGAAATCAAAGAACAATGTAATTCAAGCATAACATCACCTAGACCGTGCAATTCCTTGTTTAAGAGATGTGGACTGCTTCTTCAACAATGAACAATTGCAAAGCTAAAAGCTGCCATGATAGATGATAAAAGCTCAATTGGATGCTCAAATGCTCAAGATGATAATGTAGGTGCTATATGATTGCTGGATGTCTCATATGGAATGAGAGGGTGTTTATATAGAACTCAACCAAGATCAATCGACGGTGGAGATTCAGAGGCTATATGAATGGCTAGGATTGAAAGATACTAAATTTAGGTCCCATTAGTTGTGCATGTGAAGGATATGAATGAAAGTTGTATAACAACACATGATTGACTGGACAAGTGTTGGAATATGATAAAAGATGAGTGTTTAATTCAAATAAAATATTTGAATTAGTTGGGATATGAGTTGGATATTAATTAAATAAATTAAATTTATTTAATTAATAGGATAAATGAATAGAATGGGATAAGATATGATGTGGAATTAATTAAATAAATAAAATTTATTTAATTAATTAACTATGGGGATAGGATATGATTGGGATATGATGTGGAATTAATTAAATAAATAAAATTTATTTAATTAATTGGCTAAGTAGGATGAGGATGGGATTTTAATTAAATAAATAAAATTTATTTAATTAATTGGCTTAATGAACAATGATTTAACAAGGTGTTGCTAGACATGGACAAATTTGGGTGTCTACAGGTGATAGCCCGAGAAAAGGTCAATTTTGGAGAACACTGAGGCTCCCCTCATTTGATCAAATAGATCATCAATACAAGGCAAAGGATATCTATTCCTCCTAATGGCCTTATTCAACATTCTATAGTCAATGCACAACCTTTGTGTACCATCGTTCTTCTTTACAAATATGACTGGTGCTCCCCAAGGTGATATACTAGGCCTTATCAACCCCTTCGCTAGCAATTCTTGCAATTGTATTTTCATCTCTTGGAGTTTTGTGGCGTTCATCCTATATGGGGCTTTAGATATAGGCATGGTTTTGGGAAGTATATTGATTGAAAAATCAAATTCCCTTTTAGGAGGTAATCCAGGTAGATCTTCAGGAAACACATCCTTGTAGTCCCAAAGGAACGGACTATTTTCAAAGGTAGGGGCTTCTTTCTCTTCTCCCTTCTCATCTAAAGATACTAAGAATATCTGATTTCCTCATTTTTGCCTTGCCTTCTTTAGTTGCATAGCAGAAATGGTCCCCACTGATATAGGTTTGTAAATCCTTTGGACCCTAACTCTACACCCCTTATCATCTACACACTCCACCACCTTGTTATAGCAATCTATGTTAGCTTTATGACTCGTTAGCCAACTTATTTTGATTATGACATCATAGGCTCCTAGGGGTGCGACGTATAAGTCGATTGTGGTTTCTAATTTAGGAAACTTAATGAGGACTCCTCTCATGTACTTGTTCACTCTTCATGTAGCCTTGTCACCATACTAAACCGTCCATGATGATTCCATATTCTTTGTTTGTAAAGACATTTTGCTTACCAATTCTATGGAAATAAAATTCTCGGAGGAACCAGTATCTATAAAAATAGTTATGGATTTACCAAAAAGCATACCTTTTATCTCCATAGGTACATTTTGATGGTGAGTCTATTGATTCCTGATGGCAACATGTATTTGATGTTGCCGAGGTTGTGGTGGTTGATTGGACCCATTTCTTTTTTTAACAATCCCTTGCATAATGATTGCCTCCGCACATAAAACATCCACCAGGGCGTCGATTAGAAACATAGGGTGGTGCATTCCCATCATTCCTTCTGGTATTACTATTGTAATTGTTCTAATTACTAGTAGCTTCTGTTCTACCCCAGTCTCTCCTCTTGTTTTGCTGAGCTCCTCTGTTGCCCCTATTGTCTAGTTTCCTTTTGAAGGCAAATTGCTTATCCCAGAAGTTTTGCTTTGCCACTGATAGTTCCTGTAACTTCTTTTCCTATTTGAGTGCCTTCTCCAAGACTTGATTCATGTTCTCAGGGGAAAACATATCCACTTCTACCCCAATATTAGTATTCAATCCTAAAAGGAACTTCATTACCTGAGAGCTTTCATCCTTTTGATAGATAGGAACATATTTTAGTAGCTTCGCAAATCTATCCCAAGACTATTGAACTGTGAGATTTCCTTGTCTGAGATTCATAAACTCAGTCATGTTTTCATCATAAAATAGCTATGGAAGCTATCTCTCATGAAAGTGGTTCACAAACTGCCTCCAAGTTAGGTTTTCTTTTGAAAAGCAATATTGTTCCTTTATGTTTATCCACCAACTGGCAACTTCTCCCTCTAGTTGATAAGCTCCCAAGGTTGCTTTGATATTCTCTAAATAGTTCCTTAGCTCAAAATATTTTTCCATCTCAGTGAGCCATCCTTCCGTAGCATCTCCCATATGTCTACCATCAAATTTTGGAGGAGTTATCTTCTTAATATCTTGTGAGATATCTAGGATGGTGGTTTCCTGTTGAGTCCTAGGAATCTCTAGCTCATTAGTTGTTTGAGCTATGGGTGCTTCCTCATTTTTATGTTCATCTTTAGGTTCTAGATTATTTTCTATTGTCCCTTGCCTAGCTTTCAAGTCTTGTATAGTTTGCTCAAGGTTTTCCAATTTTTCTCTCTGCTCTGTCAACAAGTTAATAATTGCTTCTATACCGGCATTTGGATTCTCAGGCAGGTTTTCAATTGGTTCTTGGTTGCCTAGTTCCTCTCCATGTAGATATTGCAAATTTCATGTTCTCACCATTTTAATTCTGAAATAAGGAGAGAGGTGATTTACCACTTGTTGTAATTAAATTTATTACAATTCTTATCTTAAATACTAATTATTGTCATTTTTAAGTTAGTAGGCCTCTAGACCGAGTGTTTGAACTATGCTTTGATACCACATATAAGGACCCGCTTGGTCCAAACTCAAATTTTCAAAAAATTTACCTTATTAACAAGTTCATATGTGATATATCAAGACTTTGATTGAGTACTCAAGAAAAACTTTGGCCAATACGGGCCATATTTTCAAATAGAACATTGTTAAGCCAACTCAGGCTCTTCTATCCTTTGGGCAAATAGGTTCATATGGAACCAGGTCTAACGGACCTTATACCTACTCAAAATAGGGTAGAACAAATGGTGGCAAAATGGCTTGGTGGTCAAACGGACCAAGACTCTATCCAATACAGGATAATTAAACACAACAGCCAACTGAGCTAAATAGGATAGGAATAATTATGATCTGGCTAGAGACTTCTGACTCCTTCGAGACCAATATAGTTTCATGAGTCACTTCCTGGGGACCACAGACTGCCCAGGCACTATGCTGAGGATGTCAACCAGGGAATACATCACATCAACTTGTACACACCTCAGTTTACGACAAATATAGGTACAAGTAATCCACCCTAAGGATTCTTTTGAGTATTAGGAGACTTCTTAAGTTACCTGGCTAAACCTTTAAACTAGGGATCGAAATTACAAAGCTAATTATAAAAGAGTATCCTATATCTGAGGGACCTAAGTACTAGGGGCATCCTTCACCATCCAGATTACCTACATACCCTGTATCCATGTGATCAAGGCCCTCTTCGAATGCGATCGACACGATAAATGTAAATATGTAGTTCTGTCTTGAACTATGTTTGATGTAACTGTGAATGGGTACATAGCTCTTCGCCGACTGCCACCCACTTAAGTGATACAATGGACGGAATTCCTAAGAAACTATTTTGCAAACACACCTCCCAGGAGTGTTTGAGGTTTAGGTTTTCATGTGTGAATAGTTTACCTAACACACATATTTCTCCAAGGAGGTCTTTTCATTGATCGTCGTACAACTATTTTCGATAAACTCATCTTTTATTTTTAGTTAATCTTTTTAGTAAGGTATCCGAGGAGATTTCCCTTGCTACAAATTTAACTTCGACATGTTCCTTATTACTCCCCAACGATTTAGAGGAACAATGCCCATATGTCATTGTTGCAGCTATGTTAGGCACAAGGTACTTGGTTCAACATGACAGCATAACTCATAAATTTGGCCCAGAGGTACCATAAATACTGAACACTGTGATTTGTTTGAGTTTGGACGTTTATTTACAAAGTTTACCTATCTAGTAGCAAAGGAAAAACTTGCATAATAATAGTTGATAAAGGGAAATACTTCCTTAATCCAAAATATAGATAAAGGATGCTTGATCATAATGAATAGAACTAGAAAAGAAACATAATCAATTTCATAAACATATGACTAGAAAGATACTTATATCAACTCATAAATAGAAAAGATATTCATAAAATTTAATCTAGGTCAAATTAAAGAATCTTTGATAACTAGTTCAACTACTAAATCAACATATACAATTTCAATAATTCCTTTTTATTTTATCACAATTCCAAGCATTTGTACCTAGTCATTCTTAAACAAATAATACCCCTGTTCAATCATTTAGAAATTCACATAATCTAAGATATGATATGATATTGAATTAACCATATACTTGATTCAAGCACTTTTGATCAGACTCATAATATAAAAGATATACATATCTATCCCCCATACCCTATGTGCGTGATAATGCATATATATATTGTATCAATTGAGATACAATTTCTTGACCCTGCCAAGGTTTAAGTGTGAGACCTAACATGATACCTAATATTAATCATAGTAAGAAAACCCATTTGAATATTAAAGTGGACCAAGAAGCTTAGGTTGAACATAATAATCCGCCACTATTGTCAAGGTAACAACTCCTCAATTATGTAAAAATTCCATCATATAAATCCCTATCTCTCTATCATATATAAGTATAATCTCATATTAATAGATCTATTCATTATGGATTTGTCTTGTATAGTTGTCTCTCAAAATTCTTTGTATATAAGCTACCCTTGTATCTCTTTATTGGCATCATAACTCTTTGTTGTTGTATTATTGTCTATATTTATTCGTATATTTGTAATGCATAATTTTACCCTTTGCAAATCATTTTTCTTATAATTTGTTACACACTAGTTTACCTTATGCCATTAGTTCCTTTATTTTATTATGTTATTACTTTCATCTTTTAAATCATTTACATCTATATTAAGTAAAAGATAGGGAGAATTCTATCTAACCAATTAAAGATCATGGGTGAAAATTACAATTTCATGTCAATTCCTACAATTGGTAACATGATTAAGTCATTTAGTTTACACCTCATAGATGTTATGATACTAAAGGGAGGATAAGGTAATAATTCCTCATTTTTAAAAAAAAGTTACAAAAAATCTCATATATATTGAGGATGTATGGATTGCTTGTGATGGAGAAGTAAATCAATTCCACCAATACCATTGACATTGAGAAATTTAATAATGAGGCAGATGATAAACTATCTCTTAAGGATATTAATAGATCCACAAAGGAATGGTTGGCTTACAAAGGAGCCCTAGCATTGTAGTTTGATGATAGAACACACTTAAGAGATGAGGAAGAGGATTATGATTACAATGAAATTATACCAAGTCAAGGAGAAAATGGAATTTGAGAAGTTTCTTCTTGAGTAATGGCATCCCTAGAGACTCTCGCATGTGTACAAATTGAAGCATTGGAATGGGGTAAAGACAACATAATGGTAGAGAATTTTTACCAAATATTATAGTTGGAAATGCTTTGGTAAATGTGTATGTAAAATATGGATTTTAGACAAGGCACATAAACTATTTAACAAAATCCCTCAGAGTAGTGTGGCCTCATGGAATGCAATGTTTGCAAGATTTGTAAAGAATGAATTTGGTTTAAAAAGGCATTGGAAAATTTTAGCAATTGAAGTCGATAGATGTAAATTCAAATTCCCTAACCTTTGTCAGCACTCTCTCTGCTAGTGCCAGCATGGGAGCTTTGGAGTAGGTTAAGGACATTCATCCCAGTAGAATGGAAGGGCAATTTTTGATTAGATATTAAGGTTGGAAGTGCTCTGGTAGTCATGTCTACCAAAAAAAACAAGTAGAAGTAGAGACAATGCACATGATATGTTTGACAAAATGCCTCAAAGAGACATCACTCATGGAATGCAATGATTGTAGGTTCTGCAAATCACGGATTTGTTGAAAAGGCTTTTAAAAACTTCCAAGAAAATTAATTGTCAACTATAACCCAAATCCTACAACCTTTGCCAGCAGACTCCAAAAAATGGGAGCTTTGGAACAGGGCATAGACATCCATCAAAGCATAATGGAAGGGGTATCCAGACACGGCATGCAAAGTGTTTGACAAAATCCCTCAAAGAAAGATTGTCTCAAGGATTGCAATGATTAAAAACAAATTTGAGATAAATTTAATAAATTATTTATTTCAAACTTAGCCTGACGGAACTTGGTAAATTTATGATTCCAAAACAATTAAGCATTAGGTGAATTATCTATCTATCATAGTATTTGTACACCTAATCGATGTTATTTTAATCTCATCAGATGAACTTCGTATTTAACCAGCTTCCTTCAATGATTTTGGAACACTTAGAACTATATGCAACCATATAGGTTTAGTGGATGAGAGCTGTATATACTTCAATCATATGAGTAACCCTTATTGTATTACAACTACAGTTGATTGTACAGATGTGTTTTCTAGGTGTCTGCAGATCACATATGTATATAGGCTTAGGAGTATTTATAGCAACAACTCATGTTTTTCTCTCCAACATCTATGCAGAAGTGGGAAGGTGTGGTGAGGTTCAAATCGATGAAAGATGAGTTAACCAGATCCCTAGATGTAGTTGGATTGAAGGCATAAATTAATACATGCTCGTTATGTAGGAGATGGATCTCAACTATAGACGAAGGAGATCTATACAAAGTTGGAGAAAGCGGCTTGGAAGGTGAAGGCATGAAGCATAATGGAAGGAGGAATTTTGTTGATGTTGTAGGCGCAAGTGCCCTAGTAGACATGTATGCGAAATGTGGAAGCATAGACCAAGGACATGAATTGTTCCTCAAAGAACCTAGTCTGCAAAATGGGTTTGTGGAAAAGGCTTTTAGGATCTTTCAAGCAAATGCAATTGGTAGGCGTAAAGCCAGAATTCCAAAACCTTTGACAATGTCCTTCATGCCTGGATGCATGGGAATAGGTATGGAAAGATCAGAAGGAATTTTTTGATAGAGATTATAGTTTGGAAATCCTCTAATAGACATGTATGCAAGACGTGAAATTCCAGACGGGGCAGAGTAGTTTGACAAAATGACTCACAAAATGTGATTCTCCTTGTGCACTTCTTTTCTCCATGTTCTAGAGATCCCTGAGCTCCAAAATTCCCTTGGGATGAATCCCATATACAACTTCAAAAGGGCTCTTTCCTATGCTCCTATTAAAAGAATCATTATATGCAAACTCTACTTGTGGGATGATCATATCCCATGCTTCTCCATGTTGTTTAGTCAAACACCTCAAAAGATTACCCAGTGATCTATTCACAACCTCAGTTTGTCCATCCGTCTGAGGGTGATAGGCTGACATGAAAGATAATTGAGTGCCCAATTTCTTCCATAATGTATGCCAAAAATTTCCCACAAATTTGGGATCTCTATCAGTGACAATATTCAATGGCAAACCATGAATTTGAACAATCTCCTTAAAGAATAGACCAGCAATGTGTGAAGCATCATTGGTACATTTACATGGCACAAAATGAGCCATTTTACTGAATCTATCAACTACAACAAACACACTATCAAAACCTCTTTGAGTCCAGGGAAGACCCAAAACAAAATCCATACTTATACATTCCCATGGATTTTGCAGAAGTGGAAGTGGTTAATAGAGACCGGCATTGGATGAAGTTCATTTTGCCTTCTGACAAATGCTACAAGTTTCTACAAATTTCCTAACATCTATTTGCATCTTAGGCCAGAAGTAAAGCCTTCTCACTTGTTCCAACGTCTTGTCTAGTCCAAAATGACCTCCAAGACTACTGCAATGCTTCTCTTTTATGATGTTCTCCCTCATGGAGCACCTAGGTACACATAGTTGGTTGCCTTTGAATAGTAACCCTTGCTATAATAAATATTTAGAAAAATTAGAATGATAGGAATCTAAAAATTGTGAACAAACTACATATATCTCTTTGAAGTCCTCATCATCCTAGTACATATTTTTGAGAGAATCCACTCCCACACTTTGCAACTAGATTTCGTGTATAGTGCACACTCTTCTGCTCAGAGCATCTGCCACCTTATTGGCTTGTCCCTTCTTATGTTTGATGGAAAAAGTATATGCCTGGAGTTGTTCGACCCACTTCATATGCCTATGATTTAGCTTCTCCAGCAAATTCAAAAAACTCAAAGCATGGTTGTCAGTATAAACAATGAATTCCTTGGGCAAGAGATAATGTCTCCATTTTTTCAATGCTTGAACCATTGCATACAATTCTAGATCATATGTGGAATACTTTCTTTTAGCATCATTCAACTTTTCACTAAAGAAAGCAACAGGTCTACCTTCCTGACTCAAGACAGCACTAATGGAAAGGTTACTAGCATCACATTCCACAGTAAACAACTTATTAAAATCAGGCAAAACTAAAATGAGTTTCTCTGCTATTTTTTGTTTGAGAATCTCAAAAGACTCATCAGCTGCTCTATTCCAAACAAACTTACATTTTTGTCCTCCTTTTATGGTATCCAGAATGGGTGCACAAATATGACTGAATCCTCTTATGAATTCCCTATAAAAAGTTGCCAACCCATGACAACTCCTTACATCACTGACAGTTTTGGGTGCTGGCCAAGACGGAATAGCATTTACCTTTTCTGGATCCATTTTCAAATTGCCCTGGGATATCACAAATCCAAGGTATGTGAGTTCTTCCTTCATGAAGACACTCTTCTCCATATTGATCATCAGTTTCTCCTCATGCAGCTTCTTCAACACCTATTCCAAACACTGCAAATGTTCTTCTTTTGTCCTACTAAAAATTAGAATATCGTCCAGATAGACAACAACAAATTTGCTATTAAAATCTTTCAATACCTCATTCATTAGATGCATGAAAGTGCTTGGTGCATTGGACAGTCCAAATGGCATCACCGACCACTCATAAAGACATTCATTAGTCTTAAAGGTTGTCTTCCATTCATCCCCTTGTCTAATCCTGATCTGATGGTATCCACTCTTAATATCAATTTTAGAAAAATATCAAGCTCCACCCAAACAATCCATGAGGTCCTCTATTCTGGGCATAGGAAACCTATATCTGATGGTGATCTTATTTATGGCTCTTGAATCAGTACATAACCTCCATTTGCCATCCTTCTTGGGAGCTAAAACTGCCAGTACAGCACATGGACTAAGACTTTTCCTGACCAGGCATTTATCCAACAGTTCTTGTACTTGTTTAGCAATCTCCTTATTCTGATTAGGTGTCATTTTATAAGCTGGTTTATTTGGCAATGTGGATTCTGGGATGAAGTCAATCTGATGACTTATGTCTCTCACAGGGGGTAGTACATTGGGCATATCCTCCACCATGATACCCTTATATTTGTCTAACAATTCCTGCACTTCCTTAGGGACTTTTTCCTTGTTGTTTTTAGACAAATCAGAATTGTCTTTAGGTTTCAAAATCAGAGCATACCCCTGGGTTCCCTTTTCTTTTAGAGTATGGAGAAACTCTTTCCCACTCACTAACATGATACTTGAGCCTACATTCTTGTCTACACCCTCTTCCGGTAAAGGATCCATCTTATACTGTCTACCATTCTTAGTGATCACAAAGGAATTTGACTTACCATCATGCTAGGCTTGTACATCATACTGCCAAGGTCTACCTAATAGTAAATGGCATGCATCCATGGGAATTATATCACACAAAAGTTTATCCCCATATTCCCCTATCTGAAATTCTACCCAAGCTTGTTCATCAACCAAGACTTGCTGCCCTTTGTTTAGCCATGACACTTTATATGGACTCACATGTGGCAATCTTTTCAAATTCAATTTCTCTACCATTTCTACTGAAACTAAATTTTTAGTGGAGCCAGAATCAACAATTACCTTACAACTTTTGCCAGAAACTTTACACAGAGTTCTGAATAGTGTCTTCCTTTGGGGTGGTTCCTTGTTCTATGGCACTTTCAGCATTGTTCTTCTCATCATGAGATTCTCTCCATCTTGTGCTGGAGCTATTCTTCCCATAGGTGAAGTCACACTATGACAATCTTCTTCTTGAATCAGCTAGCTCCTTCTCTCTCCTCCATGAGAGTTTGAGGCTTTCTCTGGACACTTGCTTGCTGTGTGCCCAATTTGGTTACAATTATAACATCTCCCCGTGAAGACGTTAGGACCTCTACCTGGTCCATCAAATCTACCTCTCACATTGGGTCTCCTTCCTCTGAAGCCCCCTTTGGAACCAAATTCTCCACTATGTTCTTGTTGACTGGACTCCCCTTGATTTTTCTGGAACTGGTTTCTGCCACCAAATTTATTTCTGCCTCTGAAATTCCTTCCACCTTTAACTCTATTCTGCTATTCTCCTTTTCTTTTTAATTTCTCTTCTACTCTCAGTGCCACCTAGAAACATTTGTCCACAGTTTCTGTTGTCAAGACGATAATCTCATCTTGTATACTATGCTTCAGGCCATTAATAGACCTGGCAACTCTTCCTTTCTCATCCTTAGCATGTCCACACCTTAGAGACAATTTATGAAATTCCTCTATATAGGTGGATACATCCATATCCTTCTGCCTGAGCTTCTGCATTTTCCTGTATATCTGTACTTCATAATCCGCTGGTAGGAACTGAGCATTGATCCTCTCTACCATCTGACTCCAGGATGAGATCATGCTTTTTCCACTCTTCACCCTTTCTCCCTGGGTGTAGTTCCACCACGTGAGTGTAGCACCCTTCAATTTCATCTTTGCAAACTTGACTCTTCTATTCTCTGGTACCTCCTTGTACTTGAAATAATTATTTAGAGCCTCGATCCATTCAATGACTTCTTCTGTGTCCATGTTTCCACTAAACATCAGAATCTCCATTTTTGCCTTGGACGACTCCTTACCAAGTGATTTTATGGCCTCCAGAAATTGTTTCTGGTCTATAGATATACTTGTCTATTCTGGGGTTGTTTCCTCTTCCCCCCATCTTCTTCTTCCCCAGACTCCTCGTCTGATTTCCTGCCTTTTCCCAAGGTCTTCAACTCATCCTAGAGTGCTTCCTTGACTCCAGTCTTGATCATCTCCTCCATCTCCTTGAATTTCTTGACCACTTCAGTGGTCATTCCCTTTGGAGGCATATCGCTAGCCCCTTCTTTGCTTTCTCTGTCTGACATAAACATTCACAGACAACACCAACATTTCTGCAGACCTTTCGCTGGCTCTGATAACAAAATGATGCAGAGCGCACAGAGGAAGCTTCAAAACTTATCAATAAACAGATCGGTAAGAGTGACTTTTGTCTTCGTGATATGTTCTTATCGGCTAAACATACACCGTCGGCCACCTTGTTATTTATCTGGCCGATCTCTGAACTTTCCCTGATGGACGATCCTAGGTTTCTCGCCTTTCGGCAGGACTTAACACTATTAGCCAACTCAAAAACCATTCCACCAATACACCTATCTCCCCGATGTCACTTTCGAGCACATCCATCGGCATAACAACTACTATCAGCCACGCTAGGGTTTTCTACGCCGATACTCCTATGTCATTGCACAGTCTACCTTCACCAAACCCTAGCACATGGATATGCTAGGCGATCTACTGTGCACCTCACACTATCTGGATCCTCTGCACCGCAAAATGATGAAACACATAGGAAACAAAAAAACACATATTGTACAATGAAGCCATTCCACTGATTTCGACAAAAATCTCACCAGTGGAATACTTCACTTCGACATTTTGCAACAACGGAAATACATAAGGGAAAGGAAATCTACAGCTATGTAATTTCATATTTACAAAGAACAGAAAAATAAATTGATGACACAAAAATAGTTTGATTCCCCTTAAAGATGTACGGTTACATTCAATCTTCTCTTCGATCTGATTACAATGAAAATGATATATGTATTTGGTTCAATCCTCTGGGTTTATAAACTCACCCTGAGTAGTACCAAACTAACTCCAAGCGGCTGGGAGATCGATCCCAAGTGGCTAGGAGAAACTAATTGTTTTCCAAGCGACTGGGAGACTAACCACTAACAATTGTCAACCGTGACCTAAGTCCCTTGGGACTTTACAAAATGAACCTAGATACAAATAGTAAATGCATGCATTGGTCAAATAGACCTTATTACAATGCAAACATGATTTCCTAAACAAAACATGATTCAAATGCCTCATGGAGGCCACCTTGTGTTAGGTGCTCCTGCATTAGAAGCTATGATGGGGGCATGATTATTTTCTTTGTTTGTTGCTTTTGGGTTTATCTTTAGTAATGTGAAGCCTTGTCTAAAGACATGATCAACACAATGATCATTGAGGACATCAGAGGACTAACATGAAACAAGTGTAAATCCTTGTCTGTTAATACACAAGCAATAATCAGGTCATCTTGGTTCAATTATACTTAGATGCTTGTATTAACTTGCTAAATCAAAATCCATGTAAGCAATACTCAGGTCATCTTGGTTAATTATACCTAGGTGCTTGTATTTTCTTACAACATTTTAAAACACAAAAATAACAAAAAAAATTGCCGAATGATGAAACAAGCACTTCAAAATACTTGCAATATCAAGATGACAAATATTTGCATCCATTCGTATCCAATTGCATTTTGCATACCATCCATCAGTAAAGATTTGGTTTGCAGTGTCAGTGTTTACAAAAGCTTGTGAGTCCTTTTATCGAGTCATTCTTCTATCAAAGTTCTCTTTCTATCTATCATTGTCAACTCTCTTCTGCGTCAATTGAGTAAACCTTTTCCAAGTGTCAAAAGATCCATGTCCTTTCTGGCAATTTATCCAATTGTATCTTCAAGTTATCCGTGTGGTTCATCTCATCCCAATCTAGTCAATCCAAGTAATTATCCAAATGCAAGTCCATCCTTAATCCATACCAATCGAGTAAAGTCAATCTTGTCAAATTATCCAATCACAATCAATGGTCTTGATCCTAATCTTGTCGTAAACCAACTCAATCAATCATAATTATCAGTGGGATATATCTTTCCCGCACCTATCGTGTTGATCTAGGGATATATCATTCCCCGCAATGAAAAACACTATCATCAATCATTATCAATTAATCATTGGTTTACAGCTGGATAGGGGCAATACCTTGTTTTATTCTTGTATCATTTGTGCATACTTGCTTACTTGCTTGTGTGTGTTATCATTTTATCTGCATCACATATCATTTAGCTCTTTCTTCATCCAATTTTTCTTCTCGTGTCACGCTGTTTTCTTCACCCTAACCTAATTGTTCAACCTTCCTCATTGTGAGATTGTCCATCTCACACCCTCAGAATTTTCTTCCCGTCCAATCTCTCGAGGGGGCATCCTACAGTTGTTAAATCTGTACCAAGGACAAACTGGGGCATGTATCATTATCAAAAAAAGTTATTCTTTGAAACAACATGATAAAACACATTGTATCAAAAAGGGGCAAAATGTATGCACCTAAAAATGACACGACACTATCCAAATAAATATTCTTAATATTTATTTTAGTTTAATTCCTCTATCAATAAATATACAAATTTATTTATTTATTTGATTCACATTCCTCCACAAAATTAAATAAAATCATTTATTTAATTAAATCCTTCATATTCCTCTAAATTAAATAAATTCATTTGTTGAATTAAAATCCTCCAAGTTCTTCTAAATTAAATAATACCAAATTATTTAATTAATTCTTCCAAAATTCCTCTATATTAAATAATGTCAAATTATTTAATTACCTCTTCTAAATTCTAAAGTCATTCTAAATTAAATAATGTCCAATTATTTAATTAGTTCTTCTAAACTTAACATCCTCTATATTTAAATAAATCAAAACATTTATTTAGATTACGTATTTCCTCTTAAAAATGGATTAACACCAAAATTAATCCATGCAAATCCATGTGCACACTTAATTAAATATTTTAATATTTAATTAGTTGTTCCCTCACCCACATGTCCTATTTATCCTCCAGTTTCAATTAGTTAACTCATGAATCAAATCAGTTAACTAGTTAGTCTTTTTTGTTAACTAGTTAATCAATTCAGTTAACTCTTCATTCTATTTCTATTAACTCCCCTATTGCATGAAAGAGCAAGACACTTGTCCTCTTCTGATTCGCATACATCCTCTCAAGTTTCCTCAACTGTTGATCTTCTTATTCATTCTATACCGTTGATCTTCTCTCTCACAAGTCTATAAGTACAACCCCTATTCCTCCATTTCAATCATCCAAGATTTTAGTAAACTTACTCTGCAAGAATCAGAACGTGTCTTTGGCACCCAACACCATATCCATAGCTTGCGATCACCGTTTTTATTGTATTGAATATCCTTTTCATTACAAGAACTATCATAGTCATTCTCTATTGTCATCTTGAAGAAAAAAGCAAGGAAGGGCACTTTCTGAGGGCTTCATTCACATGAAAGATCAATTTGAGATTAGGCAAACAATGGAAGCTGCGAAGTAATAAGGTTTGAAAGGTATCTTTCTTTGTGTTGAATCTTGATTATTGCAATTTCTATTGAGTTATTGGGTTATTATTAATTAATGATATTATATCCACATTTTCCCATAACAAGACCCATTCTTGTTCAAGCCTTGTCTACTCAGTTTTCCCTCTCTTGTCTTTTTATTTATTTATTTAGGGTATCTTAAGTTCATGTGTCTAACATCATTTAAGCCTTTTATAATGTGTAAATGTGTAAATGTGGAAACTATGATTATCATTTTTATCCTTTTTCTATATCTATTGATGAATGGTTAAAACTTCTCTTACATTATTATAGTCATACTTGAATCTAAATGTTGTTAAGCATTAAACTCCATGCTAAAATCTCTATTAAAATGGAAAAGAATTTTTTTGGCACATCACCATTTAATTTCTTCCCTTTTGATCCCGACCAGAATTTGACCGTACTAGAATGAAGAAGGAACTAGCCTTTCAATCCTAGTAGTCATGTAGGTTTCCTACTTGTAGGACTTCCCTTTTCTAATCTCTCCACATGGCATGCATATTGAACACATTTGAAACACTAACATATGTAGTTATATAATATCTACATATGAACATAAGGGTTAAAGTAACTATGTTAATTATAGCCCCATAATTGATAAAGGCCTGTTTAGTATAGTTGTCATACACCTAAACTTGTAGATAGAGGGAGGGATTGCCTCATCTAATCATCTCATTATATAAAGTTATTTGTCTAGTAGTGAATGTAAAAACTATATCCTTGGAAGGAAAATTTAGTGGGTGAACTGTCATGGTTAACATTATTAACATGAGGGGTTGGAATCAACTATGCTAAGTGGCTCATAACCATGGGCTCAAGAAAGGAACTCCTATGAGTAACATAGTTCTTAATAAGGTCCAACATTTGAGGAAAAGATAAATCATTAGGTTCACAATGACTAAGGATGATTTTTCTAGATCCCCAACTGGCATAGATTTACATATCTATATCAAGTTCTACAAGCCCCAACATGTATCTTGTTTGGGGGAATGTGTACATGGGCAAGGTTGAGGCCTAGGTTCTTCATATAGTGAGTAAGAGAATAACTCTATATTATTTTCATTTACTTTGAAGAAGAAATTGAATGGACCTATTATAATCTCTATAGGTGGATGTGTCATTCTCCCTAAGATTATGAAACTTACAATATAAGTGAGGATTGTCTTGTGGGGGCAAGATGTTGTGGTTTTTTCTATATTACCTTCACTACTAGTATGAAAGGGAATTCACTTTGAAGTTTTGGCGACATGAATTTTGCATTTTGAACACATTATATTGGTGTTATGGGATGTTATTTCAAGTTTCTCTCCATATTAATTTAAAACGAAACCTTATGCTTGCCTACCACTTTTAATAGCTACCTAGTCAATGCATAAAGCGATATCCATCGATTCATGACAAGTTAGGAAAGGATTTTTTTTAGCCCCTTCACAAATGTTTGCATTTAATGAATGGAGGAATAATTCACAAGGTTATCTTACATCTATGTGGGGAGTAGTGAATAAAGTATAAAGCACCTACCTTCATCAAGTGATGAAGTGGGCAATTGATTCATCAAGGTCTTATCTAGTGTAGAGAAACTCTCCAATGCTAGTGAGGATTGTTTTTGTTTCTGTCTATTTTTTGTTTTCTTTTCTTTCATTTTCTTTTATGTTTTGTGTTTGTTTTGTTTTATACTTCTAAGGTTTAGATATTGTATCATAAATTAAATTAAATAATTAACATTTAAATGAATCACAAGTTCACTACACAGGCTAGAAATATCAGTCGACCTATTGATTGATAGATCAATTAATATTTTTAGAGTTTATATTGTATCATAAATTAATTAAATTAACCAAGTTAGAAACCCTAAACGCTAACTTTAGGGTTTACATATTACAACTTAATGGTCCTAGGGTCTAGAACAAGTTCTAAGGTTTACAATAGGTCTTAGGGTTTTCATTTTCAGTGAATATAGTTTTGTTTAGGTTTTTATGTTTGAAAAGTAAATTTACATTCAGGGAAACAATATAAATAAGACATAAAAAAACATATAAACAGGAAAGCCACCTACTTGAAAACACAACAAGTCAGTTGTTGTGGAGGGCGGAGGTAAAAAACCACTGTTGGTGAGGTCACCTGATGCAAGTATGCATTCTGGAGAGATTTTTCCAAGTGGCCTCCCCGTGTGAATAGAGGAAAAAATGAAATCATAGGGTAGAAAAAAAATAATGCTTTTTGCAAATGGGTCCTTGTTTCTAAACAGGCACCCGTTCCCTTTAGAAACACATACACATCCTTAATCGAGTATGTGCTCCTAATGCGGACCCATGTAGGAATGGGATCTTGAATCGTAAAGGGTATCCATTCCATACAAGTAAGAGTTTAGGTTCGGTTGCCTATTCCTAAATGGGTACCTATTTTTCGTGAAACATGTACCCATTCCTATAGGAATTTTTTAACCTCATGAGACTTCCATTAAAAGTGATCTCAACTTCTTACGTCGACCCATGTTTTTTTGTGTTTGTAAAATATTTAATGCTTATATCAAAAAAGATATTAATTGTGTTTTAGTGGAAAAAAAGTCTATTGCATTATTTTACTTGTGGTGGAAGAAAATTAATTAAAATTGATATTCTTTCCAAATAAAATATTTAGGTGGGTTCTTCAAACTGTACTACTCCATAGACACACGTCAACCCAGTATAAGTCAGCGGCTGGACTTGGCATAGCTGCCAATCTGATGGCGATTACTTTTCTTTTAAGCGTTGTGCGCTACTCCTTACATCACTTAGTTGCCTAGCGGCCGCCCTACGATCCTTGAGACTTGCAAGAAAGTTAATCCTATGGAACCCACAGGACATTTTTCTAGGGAATAAATTTGACGTTTGATATTCTTTGACAATGACAGTCATATACATATCGCAGGCATTGCTTTGGCAATATTGTCTGTCTCGGCTTTCCTCCGTGCCTTGCTCTCAGACTCCAAACACAACTTCATGCCATACATGCTGCCATTTCATCTAGATATTATAAACATGTCTACAAGGATTTCTTCGCTCGATTCAGGTTTATTAATTCTGTGCATAAGTTCTTCTGAAGACTGGTGATTGGAAGTAACAGTCGCATCTACAATATCTGAGAAAATTGCTCGATCCTTTATGCATTGATAGATGTCCATACCCTGTTCCAAAGCACCATTTCATTTCTTTACAAACTGCTCATTCTTCCGCCAGTTCTACAGAGAGTGTAATATCTATGGTAGTGGAGACTTCATCTTTGGCAACGCAGCTGTGGTTTTCCACATTACAAATCTAGCAGAGCATTTCCAGCTATAATATCTGAGAAAAACCCTCCTTCCATTATGCTTTGATAGATGTCCATACCTTGCTCCAAAGCTTCCATTTTGGCACAGGAAGGGAGGATGCTGGAAAAGGTTGTGGAATTTGGCTTTACACCTGCCAATTGCATTTGCTTGAAAGTTTCTAAAGCCTTTTCAACAAATACATTTTGTGCATATCCTGCAATCATTGCAGTCCTGGAGACCACATTTCTTTGATGGATTCCATACCCTCGAAAGTTTCTTAATCCTTTTCAAGAAATCCATTCAGTGGATATGTTGCAATCATGGCATTTTATGACACCACATTTCTTCTTAAGGCATTTTGTCAAACTGTCCACGTGCCTTGTTTATGCTTCCACATTTCACATACATGTTTAGCAGGGCATTTGCAAGTACAACATCTAACTGAATTGCCCCTTCTGCTATGCTTTGATGGATGTCCATACCCTGTTCAAATCTTCTATTTATATCCTGTTCAAATCTTAGTTTCGTACTCCTACAAGCTCTATTGAATAAAAAACGAATGTTCAATAACAATTTTATACCTCATCTACATGAAGAAATGGTAAATATTTGTTAAAAATGCCCTGACTACACACACATTGATCCAAACAGTTAGTAGAATTGGCTGCCGGCATAAGATGAGCCGCTGCAGTTAGCATGGCAGTTTGTCTAGCCACAGCGGGCGGTGCATAAACAAATAGACCAAGCAATGGTAAGTAAAAGGGGGGAAAGCGCCTTTTTAAGTGCTATAGAATCATGGATACATGCCTTGTTAAAGTTGCTTCACTTAGTTGAAGGCATTTTTTAAAGCTAAAAGCTTCCTTCTCAAGATGATACTTTTTAAGCCAAAAGCTTCAATTTAGCGTCACCTTTTAATACATGCTTTATGAAGTGGAGATTTTTTTAAAGTACAGCTAAATACTTTTTTACGCGATGTCTTTTTAAAAAATTATTTCTTGACATGTTTATATTGTCTTTTATAAAGCACGTGTATGGAAATATGCAGCTCTAAATTTAATGGTTCTCGGGCCTAAATTTGACAATCAACCCTGCCTGTCAAACAATTTTTTTTGTCACGGTCATCTATTTAAATTTGCCTTTCAAATATTAAAACTTATATATATATATTAAAAAAAATATAAGAATAATTACATAAATTTTGACAGTTTTGAAATCTTCCCTTTAAAGTGATACAATCTTCCTAAAATTTTAATTGTATTTTACGGCTAAAATAACTAAAAAACGGACATACGGCCATCAAATTTAGGCCTTGGTTCTATGATTGTATATAATTACTATAAAATATAATTAAAATTATACCGAGAATATATAACATGAAAGGGTTGATTGTTGATACATTGTCAACATTCTTATAGAATTATTTTTTTATATATTTAATTTAAGCATTCATTAGATTTAGATTCAATATATATGAATTTAAGATCATAGTGTATATTGGTATTTTATGATTCTAAGTGTATGATATATTTGTTGTTTTTTTTAAAAGTGAACTTTGATAACATAAATAAACAACACACCATTTGACAATTATTTAATCTAATTTAAGAGATTAATATACTCATAAATCTAGACCAACAAAATAATTACACGAAGAAATGTTCTACAATAACAATAGTATTGATAAAAATCATAAACAATGACATATATTTTAAAAATCTAAAACTATAAAATAACTCTTAAATAAATAAAAATAAAATAATTCCCTGTTAATGGGGTGATAATGTTACACCCAAAAAAGGAGAAGGGAAACAAGGTGAAGTCCTCCAGCAAAGGGATAGGTGAAGCTAAATCTCGATGGTGCCTCAAAGGGAAACTCAGGCAGTTCGAGAGTAGGATGCTTGGTTAGAGATGGGCAAGGTAAGACTCTTGGGAAGGCGGCAAAGAAGCTAGCGGATGGGACCAACAACGAAGTGGAGTTCCAAGGACTTATCATTGGTCTCAACCTATGTCGATGTTTAGGAGTTAAAAGGGTAGAGGTGGAAGGGGACTTTATGGTAGTTATAAATGCCTTGAGAACCAAGGTTATGTCAAATTGGAAGTTGAAAATGTTGTTGAATGAGGCTCTTGACATATTGGGGTAAGTGCAAAAAGTTGGGGGGCCAAAAAGTGGCAAACATTTTTTCAAAAAAATTAAGACATAACGTGAGCGCGTTATAACATGCGAGTGCATTATAACATGCTCACATTATGGTTTGGTAATGACAAGCCTAAGGCTCGGCAAAAATAAACCATAACGCGCTCTCATTATAACGCAAGCGCATTATGTTTAATTATATATAAAAAGAGCATTTATGTTCATTTGATTTCTTTTATTCTCTCTACACCCATGACCTACAAACCCTAAGAAGCGCACTCGCATTTTTGAAGACCCAATTTGACACCAAAATCTTGCTGATTCATCGCCAAAATGCCACCATGACGTCGAGCATGCCAAAGGAGTAAGTTTTATTTTATTTTTTGTCTGAATTTGTTTCTAAATAGATAGGTTTGAGTTAATTTTTTATGCAAATTTCCTTAATTGTCAGGAAATGTTAATGCACCTCCTCCTCCTCCTTAAAATCCACAAAATCTTGAATAGGAAATACCTACCGAAGAACAACCTGAACAACAAACACCTCCATCCATTCCTCGACAAGCTATCATATGAAGAAGTGAAAAAGTTACAAATTATAAAATTGGACTTGTGTTCTATTTTCACAAACCCACAAACAAATCAACCTCCACCCATTACATGCAAGAGGTTCCCTATCCATTGGTGCAACAACCAAGCGATAAGGGACAATTTTGGGTAGAAGTGGTGGATGGTTTTTGACCATCCTCCATGCAATAATAATGAGGTCCTGCAATACTTTTTGAGGAAACTCTAGTGCGAGTTTGTCCTCAATAAAGTACCAAACTATTTTGATATGTGGGAGTTTCAGGGTAGAGGTGGGGGGTTAGACCAGGGGCACATGTTGACCCACAGCAGCCAGTGAGATAAGTAATCAGCAAACTAGCCCATAAGCATGTGTTTATCCCTTCCATTTTAAAGGAGAGTGTTGAGGTCGAGACACTTCAGTCCATTAGTGCCTTGACCCAGAGCATCATAGAGCATGTCAATCCTACAGTATAGCGTGGGTTGGGAGATAGTGTGAAGAGCAAGGTTCCACTCCATACTTGCCAGACTTGCGGGTCAATCTTTGGTTATGACCCCATGGATAGTCAAGATGCAAGTACGTAGGCTACATCTGCAACTGAGCAGATGGTGATGATAGATACCCACCTGAGTGAGGCTTTCGGCCTTGATACTTAAGTAAATATTAGCAAGTTCATTGAATTTAATTTATTAAATTTTATTTTTGAAATGCAAGATTAACTAATTTAGTTTGATGATTTTGATGAAATTTTAGGGTCATAGCATTGATGTAGTTCTCAATAGTACTCCACCTGCATTTTACACTATGATATCTACTGTCGAGGTATGTAACTAGTAAACAATTATAAATTTATTACATGTGAATAGCATTGTTATATGAATGGTATTCTAATATCTGATTTTGGATGTTGAATAGATTAATCTTAGAGATTTCACAGCAACACCTGGCAGTGGTCGTGTAGTTCAAAGCTTCACTGAGGTAATAAAATAAATAGTTTAACTAATGAATTGTACTTATTAGATTTTTTATTTTATATTCATATCGTTGATTAAATTACATTGCACATCTTTCAAACTCAAAGCATTATTAAACATTGCATTTAATAGCTAGATGTTGATAGATGACAAAATTTCAATTATAATATAGTTAAATTTAAAAAAATGCCTCAAAGAAATGTGCTCTCATGGAATGCAATGAGAAGCAGATGAATAGACAAGGACATCACGATGAGACCACTTTTCTTTGAGGCATATTTTCAAACAACTCACTGCCTTGTCTATTCTACCACATTTTCCATACATGTCTACCAAAGCTTGTTGATCCCCTCCACACTATTCTTCGACAAATTCTCTCTAATAATCTCATCCAATTACCACCAATTAGACCCCAGGACATTACACCAGAGAGGGGCATTAGCCTATGACATCTTATATAGCATATGATTGACTCGAACATTATCTAGGCTTTATGTATTAATTATGGGGGCAACAAGTCATCCCTAACCAAAATCTTCAAATCTACACTAACCCTTTCTCCTACAAACTTATGTCAATCCTATTGGCTCAATTTCTTCCATCCCTACATATATAAGAAAGAGCTATAGTATATCACCAAGAGAGCAAAATCTTCACTGTGATTATGTGTATTATGTGTCTAGTTGTATCATAGTGATGCATTGTTGATAATGAATATCATAGTGTGCTTTATTGTGTGTACTTCCATGTTTAGGTGAACATGTGTGTATGTTAGGAACCATGTCTTGCATCACTATTCTAGTTTCATAATTGAATAATGTTGTTTTATTTTCAAATGATGCAGGCTGTGGAGACACCTCCCGAAGTTCATAAGGCAATGGAGTATGGTGTGTCCACTACAATTCATAGCTCCATGCCATTGACGGGGGTATGAGGCAGATTAGTAAATTTCAATTTACATTCATTGTTATAGTTGTTTATTTTTGAAAAATGAAATGATTATTGATTTGAAGTTTAATTTCTATCTGGATGGTTTCTATAGGACATGACATCACCATAGCCTAATCTTGCTACTAAGGCAAATGAGGAAGCAGATTATATGGTAGCAGTAAGTGATTATTTTGTTAAATGTTTCATTTTTTATAACATGTAATTTCTATATATTAATGTCTATACTTTTTATTGTAACAGCTACAGATCCAGGAAGAACTAAATAGGAGGAGCAACCCTCGGGTTCCTAGTAGACTGCCCTCATACACGTCTCCATCCTCCCAAAGATCAAAGGTTGCTCGTGATCTATTCCCTTCACCAAACAGAGGGGAATGAATGCTTATTGGGCTCATCTGTTGTATGCCTATATGGCATTTGTGGATATTGATTTTTTATTGCATATAGGAGACATTGTATGCCTATATGGCTATTTTGTATATATGTTATACTTATACCAACTGATATTGATGTATGCCTATATGGATATTTGGTTAATACAAATCTTTTTTATTGATGGCGTCCATATTTGCATTATAAATCTATGTTTCAATGGATATTAGTAGATGGTTACTTCAAATATTTAAAGTCCAATTGTATTACATAGGATGTTTGTTAATCCAATAAGCCAGCTATTGTTATTCACATATCACCTAAACTTCATTCTGGAACTAAAAGATAAAAGTTATATTTAAAATAAAAATGAATTATCATGTTGAATAGAAAATATTCATATTCTTTATGAGTTGCTCAATTGAAAATATTCAAATGAGTATGCTGATCCATATTCTTTATGAGTTGTTCAATTAAAAATATTTCTTAATTTCTTGTTATTATACCATATTGGGATGCAAAGAGTATGTTTTTTGTTTTGAATAAGATAGTCAAAATCATATGCTTATGAGCACCTAATGACCATCGTGGTTATTAAATGCAATTCCTCTTGCATATAAGGTGAGGTTATGAGAGTACATTGAGTCTTATCTAATTTTAGTATGCAACATAACATTGGGGCTATAGGCTTCCATAAGTCATTAACAATCAAGGTTCAAGGTTGTCATTGAAGTCAAAGGGTCAAGGTTGTTTGTCATTGATGTCAAGGTTGATGCCATGATGTTGATAAGGTGATATAGTGATTCAAGGTAGGTGATGGTCAGGAGGTGCATGATGTTCTGAATATGGTTTTCATGATAAGGTCTCTAAGTTCATGTTGATGCTGTATAAGACAAACATGGTTCATATGATTCAAGGTTCATGTTCATGGTGGATGTGGTTTTGTTCATGCAAGGTTTTGTTGTGAATATGGTTTTCATGATAAGGTCTATCTTGGAAGGTTGATATGATGCAAGGTTCAAGTTCATGGTGGATGTGGTTTTGTCCATGCAATAAGAAGTCAGAGAAGACACAAGCTTTCATAATCATAATTCAATGTCATCATCAAGGAGAGTTATATTTATCAAGGGGAGTCATGAGTTTGATTCAAATGTGAATTTGTTCATGTCATAGAACCCTAAGCCTATGATAAGTGTCATACTCTAATGTCTTTCTTCTGATGTCCCTGAGGTCTCTAAAATGTCCTAGATATCTCTTGATGAAAGTTAGAATGTTTAAGTCTTTCTTATTGATAGTTAGGGTTTGCATGTTGGGCATTAAACCCTAAAAAGAATCTACTTTTCTTAAGATTTAAAACCCTTAATTGTCTATCATGTGTAAAGTGCACTTTTGTTTTAATTTAATATTGACTTATAATCATACGTTACTATCACTTAAGTCAACATACTAAAGGGTCTTTAAGTTATTAGTTCATCGGCCCTTCAACCTAACTCAACTGGTCTCTTTGGTAAACTCTCACAAGCCCAAGTACCAAATCATAATCAAAGGTCATATTTGATTAATATGATGGCAGAAAAAAGGATTGGAAGGTCAGTGTTTAAAAGGAATTTGAAATACAAATAGTCATCTCTATGTAGTTGAATTTGATGGGCATACCTTTATAAAAGTCTAAAAGACAGCTTTATGTAGGATATTATGGTATTTGTAGTGTTTGAAGATTGAAGACTAGTTAGTGTTTGTATCTTGGACTATTTTGGCATATTTGGGTGTGAAACAGGACTATGCCTAGCCTAAACGTACCCATCTAGACATGTTAGAACTGTCAGTTTGGCCGCATGAGGAGAAGAACAAAAGTTACACCCCTCTGCAACTTTACACTACCTCCTTTTGACAATTTTTGGGGTAACATAAAACATTTCACCACGGGTAAACACCTCAGAGATATAAAAAATTGAGAGAAGTTATTGTAGAGTGACCCTACATGATCATGTTTCCTTAGATGAAATGTCTCTAAGTGACACTATTTCTAAGTAACAGCTCCTCAAAGATTGTTGTCTTTTTGCACTTTGGACTCTTCAGGGATATCATCGATACAATGTAGCTCGGACTCTTTTGGCATGTTTAGGTGAAAAACAAGACCATGCCTAGCCTAAACATATCCATCCGGAATGGTTGGAACTATCAGTTTGGTTGCATCAGGAGTAGGACACCAAAAATGGAAAAATGCAAAAGTTGCTTTGTGCAACTTGCCAACATTGACACTTTTTTGCAACAAGACTCAAAGACTCAAACTGACCTCAAATTACTCAAAGTAACTCAAAAACATATGAAATGGTCTTAGAAGACCTTATTACATACAATTGACTCAATCAAAACAAATTTTCACTTTTTGACCCCTCTTGGAGGCATGTCAACCTAGGTGCCCCTACACCATTAGTGCAACTGAAGTCGATCAAGTTTTCCAATTAAGAAAAAGAGCTTCCCTTAGCTTCAAGAAATATAAATATTCTATCCTCACAAGGCCAACTATGTGAAGGTGGAATCTCATGTGGCCTCACCTAAGACCTAAGACACGTGTATTCTAGTAGACGTAGGACACCTAAGACACATATTGTATAGTATGTATCTAGATTTTATAGACATGGTAGACCTAAGACACCTAGTCTTTATACCTTATCGTAGTCTAGACTTAAGTCAAATAGACACCTAGATTATAGTTCTACCTAAGACACATATTATGGTAGACCTAGTTGACCACCTAGATTAAATTATAGAAGACACCTACCTAGAAGATACCTAAATCATTCTAGATTATACCTTATTCTAGTCTCTAGATAGGTTGTTGATATATAATATGTACGTAAGACACCTAGATTAGATTAAATACCCTTTTTCTAGTCTCGATCTACCTAGTTGACATATCGTATATACCTAAGACACAATTAGAGACACCTATTATCTAGTTAAAAACCAAGACACCTAGACACACCTATATTTTATACATTACCTAAATTTTATACATTACTCTCAGGATCAACTTCATCCATCACTTAGGTCTAACCCCATGAAGCATAACATGATGATGTAAAAATGTGTATATGTGTAAAAATGCAGCAGCAAATAAAAAGAGACAAACCTTACAAATTAATGTGCATACTTACAACTCAATGTAACATGAATTTACAAAATCAATGTGAATACTTTCAAATTAATCCAATGAACTATCTGGGTCTTCTCTACTCTTTATTGTGTCAAGTATTGCCTCATGGTCCGACTCACGTACCTTCCACAAGGTCTTGTTCAAAGGTCTACCCCGATATTGTATCAAATGAACATTGGATGCCACGACAAGGTTTGAGTAATGAAGAATCTTCCAATGCATGTCAAAGTCCTGAAATAGCCAAACCTTAACATTCTTATGTGGGTACCTTCTAAGCCATGTTCTAGTAACAACCACTGTTCCTATAGGGTATTTGATGTTTTCTCCATCTGTAACTGGGGCCTCCAATTTCTTTTTGGCCTCAACACAATGACACAAGTAATAATATGTTCCCTCTTCATTATCTTCATCTGCAACAACTGCATATACATGCCCTACATTGATATGTGTAGCAAATTAGATGAAATTAGTCAACATTACAAAAACACTACAAAGTAATATGACATTAGGAATTTCAAAAACTATACAAATAGATATCTTACCTGGTTGAACTAGATCTGATATGTGGTCAAAGTCAATTGATGATTCCATCTATGTTATTTCCAGTGCCGTCGGGGGCCAATACGTGTCAAGTGGGCTAAGATAACTTAACTGCCATTCATCAACCCACTCCTTTGACTCGCACTCATCATAGGCTTGAATTGTACAGGAAGAACAAAAACATTACATCTTTTGCATATGGATACTCCATAAACCTGCAATTGAGCTTCTGAAAGAGTGCATCTCACTTGATCCTATCAGTGTAGAACAGTCCTCATATGGTGCAATGTTAGTATCATCTATCAACCAAAAAAATCTATGAACTGAAGACTTACCTTCATTACTTGGACCCATGGAAGCATTACACCACTCAACGATCGATTTTACATCTGTCAACTTTCCATTGTCTTTATACTTTAACCCTTCTCGTGATATGGCTCTTTTGATACTTGCTCCTACACCATCATGCTCCCCCTTTCCATGCCCGGCCTCACAAAATTTCCACATACGCTGAACACCTATAAAATTATGCCTCCTGCTCAGCCAATAGACATTCCATGAGTTCTTAAATTGTGATGCACAGTTATCTGACCATATGATATGCTGACTAAACAATATGCCCCTTCTAGCCAAATCATTGTAGAACACTTGAAAGCAACCTTGCACGAACTCCATAGAATGCGTGCGATCATCACTGATATAGAAATGATACTCCCTTATGATCTTTCTGTCATCCTCTGTACTATCATTCGCATGAATGAATGTGATGTGCATAAATATAGAAAACTATGTGGAGTTGTAATATTGTGATTGCACCTCACACTGTGGCTGTAGACTGAAGTTCTCTGCAAAGTCAATGACTGAAACAATTCTACCAACTAGAAATGTGTCCTTGCATAACTTGAATTACAAGTCCAACCATCAAGCTCTATGGGCATGTCTTGCATACTCATACACTATGTTGTCACGAAATATAGGCATAAACTAATACACTGGAATCTTTTCAATAGCTAATTCACACTTCTTTACTTCTTTACCATCTTTTGTATTGTATGCCATTGTTTTATACTTGCCAAACTCTACTAGTTCATTTCCAACCGATGTGTTCTTTCCATATGTTCACATATTGGCATACGTTGCAAGCCACCACAATGGTGACATGTGCCATCCAAGCATAATTTCTTGTAGAATATTTGACCTTCCTCTCTTTCATATAAAATTCTTGATATGAAGTCTCTTGAAGATGTTGGTGGGGCACGTATGCTACAACCTTGCAAAACATTGTTAGTATGCAAATCTAAACATATAGACCAATAAACATCAAAATGGTTAGAAAATTTAATATGTAATCTACAACAACAAGTAGTGTGTGTGTGATTTGTTAGAAATAAGGTAGATAACTGAGAAAGGGGGTGAATCATTTATCTCAAATATCTTAACTTTCTTTTCTCCTTTAATAATTAGTGCAACATCAAAACATATAAGCATACATAATCATGAGAGTAGAAATAAAATCAACACACATAACACAAGGATTTTTACATGGAAAACCCTGTTAAGGGACAAACCACAGGGTGACTAACCCAAGATTGTATTCTCTATTAAAAGAATAAGATGTACAAAATGGCACTTGCCAATTAGGGCTCACTGCGCGAGCACACTACTTACAAGAGGCACACTGCCTACAAGAGACTCATTGTCTACAAAGTTTATAGAAGGTAAATAGGTGTTTCAACTGATGAGAGGCATCCACAAGTGTTGAAGTTTAGTTCTAGTTAGGCTCAATATACTGATCTAATGCACTTCATTCTTCCCCTACTCTAGTGCTACTACTCTGTCACATACCAGACTTGTATTGTTGATTCCACACTTATCTCTGCCTTTCTTCGCACCTTATTTCATCACATCTATACACACACACACCTTCATACTAGAATTCATCTGGTATGTATATCCGTACCAAGGATTTCAACAACTTTCTAGTTGGCAACAAGAATACTCAAGATATTTACAAAATACTGATCTGTCAGCTGAATCCATGCTTGATATGTGATGCGTATCAAAATCATAGACATTGAAGTCATCAATCATATTGGCCAATATTATATGATCCCTCAAATAGTTTGATCAACATCAATTACTCATCTGGATTGAAGTCTAATACTCTGTTGGTCAGTTTTTCCTCAGTTTGCTCTACCTGTCAGGAACCCAACACTCAAATACTCATATCTTTTCCATGTTTTATCACCAGAGGTTCAATCTCTAGAATATAGTAGTCATGATACTCCTCTTGACTTGTCCAAGTCCATAACTTGTTGAGTTAGACCATCTGATTGATCCGGACCTGATTGTGAGACCTTGTTGCATGTTCTGTTCTTGTTCACCGGACCAAAACACTCTTCAATCTGACTTCCGGTATAGGCATATTATGTGTTGCAGATGTGTGGGATAGACTTTTTTGCCATCAATGACAACACTCATGAAGCCACATAGTGTCTCTTGCCAACATGATTTATCTTGACATAGAAAGGTTTTAGCATTTCAAAATATCTTTGACAAATTTTAGTTTGAGGATGCTTCTCTAGAAATTTACCAAAAAATTGTGTTTGAGTCATATCCAAAAAATGCTTTGGATGTTGCTCATGGTTCTGACTACTGATTATCTTTCTTACCACATCCCTTTGATTTGGAGATACCCTTGTGTAATTCTTTGAAAAGTATTGAATTAGTGATCTCAATGCTTCAATAATTGGTTTATCTTTTCATGGTAGTCTCCCCGAGAACGCCCATAATTAATTGGCATTAGTGTCCTCAATTCTGTCTTCCAATGGCTCTTGATAAATTTTTCCTATTAATTCTCAATGGTTGATTCGCCTTTCTAATGAGATGAGCTTTCGTCATTTGGCTACTTACTATAGTTGATGTAATCACATACCTTGTTGCATTACTATCTTTTGTGCGTGAGGTGTTACCCACACTCTCATACACACTCATTAGATTCTTGATAATAGATTTTTCACTTGAAGCTTCTGACGTTCTCAACCCAAGAATCTTCATGATGGACCTATACTTTATACTTTGCCTCATTTCAACAAATAATTGACATCTCGCGGTCTCATTTAACTTTTCAAAGAACAATCTCCAAATCTTATGAGCATATCTTCTACAAGTACATTTTGGAATCTTACCTTCCATTAGCTGCAAAATATTCCATCAATATCAATTGAATACTTTGGCTTTCTATGCAAAATTCTAGGTGGTGTTAGGTTAGGTAAATTCATCTCAACATTAGGAATTTCATCAATATTTAAATGAGATGGGCTAGATGGTATACCTTCGATTGAAGATGGAATAGATGACATACCTTGAGGTTGAGGTGGGAACAATGGCATACCTCCTTCATCACATGTGACTAATGATGTACTCTCAACTTGAGATGCAGTAGATGGTGTCCCTACATGTTGACTTGTAGTAGAGGACATGTCTCCAACTATGGTATTCAAATCTCTCATAGCATGAAGTTTTTGCATTCATTCTCTTTGTGCCGCCAATACCATATCTCTTTTGTGATTGTTGTGGTTCCTCTTTAATTGGCATGTCTTCATTTATTGTGTCCAATTTCCTCTTCTCACGAAGTTCCCTCATAGCCGCTGCTTTCTTTTCATTCTTATCTTCTATCTCTTCTTGTGTTGGTTTAATTCTTGATCGTTTCCTTGGCATGACAGAGAATTTGTCTATAGCATGATAAAGAGACCAATATTAGTTCCTAAGAAATGAATCCATACAAATAACTAAAATATGTCATTCAACCCTTCATAGTAAATGTACATACAATCATCATGTAGAAGAGTAAATGTCACTCTACCAAAATAGGTACAAAGCATACAAAGCATTATTGTAGCCATACAAAGCATTATTGCACAATGTTATTGCAGCCATACAAAGCATTATGGTACAAAGTTCACTTCAGTCCTAGATGAGGATAAGGTCAAAGGAGAGTCACCTATTCAGGCTACAAGTGAAGAGTACATGGGACTTCATGTTGACTACTTGTTGATAACCATCTAGTCATGAAAGGATATGTGATTGAGATTGTGGGAGACATCATACTAGGGCAATGCCAAACTCAAGTAGATAATTATGTGCATTTTAGAGGTAAATTATTCTAGGTTGAAAACTCATGTTTTTAGGCAATTAAGCTGCATAAGGGTTAGGGTTTGTAGAGAAACACTTTGGAAGGTGTTTGTAATGCTTTAAAAGGTTGAGGCAAACCCAATTTGACATGTTTTGTGTCTTGGTTTGAAGATTGGAAGCTTGGAGATCAAAAAGCCTATAGTGACCTATTTCCACAAGTCTAATTAGGCCTCTTGTCAAGTGGGACAGTCAATTATGGAATGATGAAGGCACTATGACATGTCTTCTTTTGGTGAAAAGTGATGCTTTCATGTAGGGTTTTGATGAAAGAGCATTGTTAAAGTGTGGATGACAATTTAGGAAGCATAGGCAAACATATTATGATGTGTTGGAAGCATTGCCCCCTTTCGATTGAGTTGAACCCTACCTCTGCATCACATACCTAGGACTGTCATAAAAATCATTAGACTAATCTCTGTAATTTAGGGTATTGAATGGTATATAGTCGATCAAGGTAACCACCATCTTGTGCTAACAAAGGACAATTAGGAAATTTTGAAATATTGTTGTTTCATGTGCATACAAATCATCATGAATAGTTGCATAAGGAATGTCCTAGCCCAAGATATGTGCATACAAATCATCATGTCATGTGCATACTTATATGATCTTGGCACCTATTCATTTTTATTTTAACTTGTTAATATGACAAGATAATAGTGGGATTGTATTTTTATTATGTTGTAAGGATTTATTCTTGTATAGTTTGACATCATGGTATGTTAAGGTATGTTTATTACACATAATTATCAAAGAGCCCAAGTGTAGAAAATATACATGGCATCATGTAAGATTGTAGGTTGCTTTCTTGATTGGGAATGTGTCTATTTTAATTAATGTTGACCTTTGAAATGTCTTTTATTATGCATACCATGAACTAATTTAAAACATAGTCTATTATATAAACACAATATATGTATACATAGTCTTTTATTATGCATACTGGATACAAGTGATATAAACATGTATGATAAAGCATGATAAAGTAATTCGAATAGAATTAAGGAAAATGTAAAGAACATGCATGTAAAGACTTGACATACCTAAAAAATGGAGATTCGAATGGAGAGAGTACCCAATTATGTAGTGTTTTTTTCTTCTTGCATCAAACTCCTCAATAATTTGAGTTTTTCACCACTTGCTTCCTTTTCAATGTTAAATTGAATAACACTCAAATATAATTAGTAACAAAAATACTATTAACCAATCTATAATGTTAAATTCCTAAAATTTAATCACAATTAACATTGCAACACTACAAAAATCAAAACTTGAATAGATATATATCAAATTTGATGTGAAACTATGTTATTCCTCCTTCTCAAGTTGGAAAAGTAGAAAAGGTAGTGGAAAGATCATGCAAAGGTGGAAGAATGTGTAAAATGTGCATGTGAACTTCCCAACAACATGAAAACACTTTTTTGTCAGAACACGCACATAATCAACATGAAAATAGAGCATGTGGGCCTGGATCATGGGGGTCCAGGCCTTTTTACCATTTCTATAGTAGTACAAAACATGAGCACATTATAATGCACACACATTTTCTCCTGTTATAAATTGATCTATAAATATTTGTGCCTATCTCACCTTTTATAGCACCTTTGCAATATCTCACCTCTAGTTCCATTAGCTCATGTTCTATCTCTCACCTCTCTATATCTCACTTATCTCTCCCCCTCACCTCTCTACCTCTCCCCTCTCTATGTCTCTCAGTCACTCCTTGTCTACCTCTCCATCCATCCTTAGCCATCTAGGTCTCACTTAACCCTAAAACCTAAAGCCTCAACCCTCAACCCTTAAACCTTAAATCGTAAACCCTATCCCTAAACCCTTGACACTTTACCTTAAACCTTATTCCCTCAACCATACACCCTAATCCATCAACCCTAAACCCTACACCCTATCACTAAACTCTAATCCCTTAACCCTTAGCCCTAAAGCCTCAACCCTCAATCCTTAAACCTTTAACCCTAAACCCTATCCCTAATCCCTATACCCTCAACACTCTACTTTAACCCTAATCCCTTGACCCTCAACCCTATCCCTAAACACTCAACCCTCAAACTTCAACCCTCAACGTCAAACGCTAATCCCTCAACCCTTAACCCTAATCCCTAAACCCTCCACCCTCAACCCTAATCCCTTAAACCCTAAACCTAATCCTTCGATACTATACATTAAACCTTCAACCCTAAACCCTATCCATAATCCCTCTACCCTCGACACTCTACTTTAACCCTAATTCCTCGACCCTCAACCCTATCCCTAATCCCTCAAACCTCAACATCAAACCCTAATCCCTCAACCCTTAACCCTAATACCTCAACCCTTAACCCTTAAAACTTAAACCCTAAAACCCATCCCTACACCCTTAACACTCAACACTATATCTTAAGCCTTAAACCCTAAACCCTCATCCCTAAAGCCTCAACCCTCAAACCTTAAACCTTCAACCCTAAACCCTATCCCTAATCCCTATACCCTCAACACTCTACTTTAACCCTAATCCCATGACCCTCAACCCTATCCCTAAACCCTCAACCCTCAACATCAAACCCTAATCCCTCAACCCTTAACTCTAATCCCTTAACCGTAAACCCTATCCCTAAACCCTCAATACTATACCTTAAACCCTAATCCCTCAACCCTCAACCCTAAACCCTATCCCTAACCTTAATCCCTCAACCCTCAACCCTAATCCCTCAACCCTCAACCCTAATCCCTCATCCCTAAACCCTAAACACTATTCCTATTCCTAAACCCTCCACGGGCTCGATACTATACCTTAAACCCTAATCCCTTATCCCTAAACCCTCCAACCCTATCCCTAATCCCTATACCCTCGACACTCTACTTTAACCCTAATCCCTCAACCCTCAATACTATCCCTAAACCCTCAACCCTCAATATCAAACCCTAATCCCTCAACCCTTAACCCTAATCCTAAACCCTCAACACTATACCCCAAACCCTAATCCCTCAACCCTAAACCCTAAACCCTATCCCTAAAGCCTATCTCATTTTATTATATCTTTTCCCTCACCTCTCTACCTATCCGTAAACCCTAAACCCTATCCATGAACCCTCTACCCTTAACACTGTATGTTAAACCATAATCCCTTAACCCTCAACCCTTAATCCTTAAACCTTCAACCCTAAACCCTATCTCTAATGCCTCTACCCTAAACTCTATCCCTATTCCTAAACCCTCAACCCTTAACACTATACCTTAAACCCTAATCCCTTATCTCTAAACCCTAAACCCTATCCCTAAAACCTATTCCTAAACCCTTGATGCTCAACACTATATCTTAAACCCCAATCCCTTAACCCTTAGCCCTAAAGCCTCAACCCTCAATCATTAAACCTTCAACCCTAAACCTATCCCTAATCCCTCTACCCTTGACACTCTACTTTAACCCTAATCCCTTGACCATCAACCCTATCCATAAACCCTCAACCCTCAACCATCAACATTAAACCCTAATTTGTCAACCCTAAACCCTAATCCCTCAACCATAAACCCTATTCCTAAACCCTCAACCCTCAACACTATTCCTTAAACCCTAATCCATCAACCCTAAATGCTAATCCCTCAACCCTAAACCCTATCCCTAAACCCTCAATCCTCAACACTATTCCTTAAACCCTAATCCCTCAACTCTAAACCCTAATCCCTCAACCCTAAATCATAAACCTTATCCCTAAACACTCAACTCTCAGCACTATACCTTAAACCTTAATCCCTTAACCCTTAACCCTCAATCCTTAACCCTAATCCCTCATTCCTAAATCGTAAATGCTATCCCTATTCCTAAACCCCGAACCCAAGACACTATACCTTAAACCCTAATCCCTTACCACTAAACCTTAAACCCTATCCCTTAACCATTAACCCTTAAACCTTAAATGCTAAATCCTATCCCTAAACTCTCAACCTTATAGCCTCAACCATATACTTAAGCCCTAATCCCTCAATCATCAACCCTATACCTTAAACCCTAAAGCCTACACCCATAAACCCTAATCCCTAGACCATATAGCCTTTCTTGACATATTTGTAATGACCATTGTGCTCATTAAACATTGTAGTTGTATTTCTTGACTTTGTTGTTTTGCATTTAGTTTTGTGGTTGAGTTATAGGCATTGTGCTTGTGTGCCATAACTCACTTGTCTTTGTGAAACTCTATATATTGATGCCCTACCTCTTCATCTCTAAGGCAATTTGGGGCTTTTGTATTTTGCTTGTTTTGTGATCAGCAGATCACTTTTTTTTTGTTTTGCCTTCATTTGGTATTAGAGCCATCTGGTTCAGAGATCTTGATCTAAAGTCCAGTAGAGATCATTTTTTTTGGGTCCATTAATGAATGTTTCTAAGTGCAGATATACAGGATGACTACATACAATCCGCTGATACAAGACGTGTTTGAAGTGATGCAGAAATATTAACGTGTGAAGAAAACCAAGTGGCAGAACATGTGAAAAAGTGACTGTTTGAAAGTTTGATTTTCTGTGTAAAAGAGGCGTGCAAACCAACGGTGGAAAGAGGAGCTGTGAAGACTTTTTGCATAGAGAAAGGTGTGAAAGTTTTCAAAATATATTTGTGTTGTGCAGAGCCATGCAGGCTATGGAAAGAGAAAGGTTGGGTGAAATTTTTTTCCCAAATACTTTGTTTTAATCCTCTTCTAGAGCTGACTTCTTGTACATCATATTTTTTTAAGAGTTTAAGGCTTTAAATCTTTTTAAGAGCCATGTTAAAGAATCACAAAATTTATTTCTAGGTAAAAGTTTTTTTAACCTTTAAAAAGGTCAAAGTAAAAGCTTTAATAAGATATGTAAAAGTTTTTACTTTATAAAAAAAGTGAAAAAATAAAAGTTTGAAGAAAAATTATATTTTTTAGTTTTAAAAAAGGTATTAAATATTTATGTTGCCCTTTTTTATTATTAACAAAATAAGTGCATAGAAAGGTTGGTTAGTAGTGATATGTTTATCATTGGAATTTGTTTTTTTGAGGGGTTATAAGTTCAAAACCTTTCAAGGTGTAATCACTTTGTAAAATGATAAATGAATCATTTGTAATTAAATGGATTATCAGTTGAAGCTGACACTTATACACCAAAACAATATAATATAAAGATCATTTTTTGGTGTGGGTCCTATTTGAAAGGACAAGGAGAGTATCTATTTGCAAAGATCTCTCAGGGATTTTTTTGTGTTGAGCCTTTGGGATATTCTGCACATTTCTCTTATGGCAAATATGGTAGGAAATGTTATATCTAACATGTTAATTCATGTGTTTGAAAGAGAAAACTTTACATATTGGTGTACTAGGATGCAAACCCTACTCAAATCCAAAGATTTGTAGGAAATTGTACAAGTAGGGTATGTAGAACTAGCTACAATTGCATTCAATGCATTAAATGATCAACATAAAAGAGACTACAAAGAAAATGTAAAGAAGGATTGTGAAGCCTTATTTCTTATTGAAGGTGCAATTAATCAAGAAATTTTTCCCAGGATAAGTGGTGCTTGTAATTCTAAGCAAGCATGGCAAATTCTCAATAATGCTTATCAAGGAGCACAAATTGCAAAGTTACAGACAATGAGGAAAATTTTTTAAAATGAGAAAATGGTCAATAGTGAAAGTGTGAATGATTTTCTAACAAAGGTAGAAGGCCTAGTTAGTCAAATGAAAGTTCTAGGAGAAACTGTGGATGGCAAGCATGTTATTGATAAAATCTTAAGGAGTTTAGTTCCTAAATTTGATGGTGTGGTTTCTACAATAGAGATTTCTAAAGATCTCACCACTATGCAAATAGATGAACTAAGTGGAATATTGTTAATTGCTAAAGAAAGAATGAAAAGTAATGAAGAAGGTCTAGAACAAGCATTTTCCTCTAAAGCAAGCATAAGAGGTAAAAGAAACACATTTTTCAGGAATCAAAATAAAAATGAATACAAAGGTGAATCGAGCAATTCTAGAGGAAGATGTAATAGTTTCAGAGAAAGAAGTAGAAACTTTAGAGGAATAGGAAGAGGAAGAGGTAGAAATAATGGGGGAGATAAAAAGAATGTCCGATGCTTTCACTGCAAGAAGTTTGAACACTATGCATCAGAATGTTGGAGTAAACAAGGTGAAGCAAAAAAGAGAAATGCTCACAATATTGTTGTCAAAGATAGACAAAATTTGTTTATTTCTTGTTTTAATACAAATGTCAATGAGAATAATGTATGGTACATTGATTCTGGATTTTCATCACATATGACATCTAATGAAAATTTGTTTATCAATTTGGATGAAAACCATCATGGTACAGTGGTCTTAGGAGATAATCAATCTCATGGAACCAAAGGCAAGGGTACTATTGTAGTTGCAATAGAATATGGTGAGGTAAAACACATCAATGAAACACTGTTAGTTCTAGCCCTCAAAAAGAATTTGTTGTCCATTGGACAAATGTTAGAGAAAAATTATCAGGTGACCTTTGATTAAAAAGAGTACATAATAAGAGACAAGTTAAAAAGAAATGCAGTTGTTGCAAGAGCAAAGATGACAGGTGATAGGATGTTTCCTCTCCATTCCACCCATGGAAACCAAGCATTAAGGTCTAGCGAAATGAATGAAAGTAGAATTTGGCATCAAAGATATGGCCACCTCAGCTTTAGTGGGCTAATTTTACTCAAGAGATTAAAAATGGTTGAGGGTCTACCTTTCATTGAAAATACAAAAGAAGTGTGTGAAGAATGTGTTGTTGGCAAACAACATAGAGTTAGCTTTCCAATTTGTAAATCCAGTAGAGCTAATCATCATCTTGAGATAATCCATACAGATTTGTGTGGTTCTATGGAAACACCTTCTTTGAATAAATCAAAGTATTTTCTAACCTTCATTGATGATTACTCAAGAATAACTTGGGTATATTGTTTGGTTTCAAAATTAAAAGTGTTTGACAAATTTGTAGAATTCAAGAGGTTGGTTGAAAACCAAAGTGGTGACTACATCAAAGTGATAAGGTCATATAATGGAGGTGAGAACAAATCAAATTAGTTTTTAGATTTCTACAAAAATCATGGAATCAAGAGAGAGTTCACTACTTCCTACACTCTACAACAAAATGGAGTTGTTGAAAGAAATAATAGGACCATTGTTGAAATGCCAAGGAGTATGATGAAAGAGAAGAATTTAGATAAGATGTTTTGGTTAGAAGCAGTTTGTGCAATTGTATATCTTCTCAATAGGAGTCCTACAAAAGTAGTTAAGCGGATGACTCCTGAACAAACATGGTTTGGGGTAAAGCCAAGGGTTGAACATTTGAGAGTATTTCGGTGTGTTGCTTATGCACACATACCAAAGGAAAAAAGGTCTAAACTAGATGATAAAGGCCTAAAATGTAGTTTTATTGGGTATGGATAAAAAAATAAAGCATATAGGTTGTATGACCTAATAGGAAAGAAGCTTGTTATAAGTAGAGATGTGGTATTCAATGAAGCAACAAAATATACTAAGGAAAATGAAACAAAGGGAAAAGAAATAATGATTGATGAAGCTGAAGAAGGAGAAGAAGAAAAAGAAAATGAACCTGAGTCTTCTAGTATAGGAACAAGAAAGTATCAAAAATATCAAAGGAGAATAGAAAAAATCATCTATCAACTCTTATGTTGGATTCAAATTTTGAGAAAATGACAACAAGATCACAAGCAAAAGTGAATTATGCCTTGATGACTCAAATCATGGAAAGTAATGAGCCACAAACATTTGAACAAGATCAAGAAAAAGAAGAGTGGGTTGAAGCAATGAATAGTGAGATAGAAACAATTGAAAGGAATGACACATGGGATTTGGTTCAGCTACCTCTTGGTAAGGAAATCATTGGTACAAGATGGGTGTATAAAACTAAGTATAAATCTGATGGAAGTATTGATAAACACAAGGCTATATTGGTAGCCAAGGGATACACTCAATAGGAAGGTATTGATTACACTGAAACATTTGCACCTGTAGCATGAATGGATACTATAAGATTAGTTTTAGTTTTGGCATCTCAGCAGAGTTGGATAGTTTATCAAATGGATGTAAAGAGTACTTTTTTGAATGGATATATTGATGAGGAAGTGTATGTTTCTCAACCTATAGGTTTTGAAATACCTTCTAAAGAACATTATATTTACAGATTAAAGAAGGCCTTGTATGGTCTTAAGAAGGCACCAAGAGCATGGTATTTGAGGATAGACTCGTACCTACAACAGAAAGGTTTCTTAAGAAGTCAATCAGATCTAAATCTTTATATTAGGATCTCGGCTAAGGATATTTTTTTCTTAGTTCTCTATGTTGATGATCTTATTTACACTGGGAACAATTGAACTTTATTTGCAGAGTTTAGAGTAGCTATGGTTGCTAAATTTGAGATGATAGATTTGGGACAGATGCACTATTCTCTTGGTATAGAAGTATGGAAAAACAAAGGTGAATTATTCAAGAATCAGAAAAAGGATCTCAAGCTAAAATTTCAAAGGTATGTCCTGTTCCAAAATGAGCTCATGTGGAGAAATCATGAAGGAATATTTCTCAAATGTTTAAATCAAGAGCAAGTTGAAGCTGTGATGAATGAGTGTCACCATGGTGTTTGTGGGGGACACTTCAAAGCTAAAACCATTTCCCATAAAATCCTTAGGTTTGCGTACTAGGTGGCCTACTTTATTCAAAGATGTGGCATAGAAGATAAGAAAATGTGATGCTTGCCAACAATTTTCTAGAAAGATGAAATTTTCTAGAGCATTACCCCTTTTACCTCTTGTTGTTGATGCACCTTTTGAATAGTGGGGAATCAATTTTATTAGGGAAATTCAAGAGAAGTCTATCAATGGATTTAGGTGGATTCTTGTGGCCACCGATTACTTCACCAAGTGGGTAGAAGCAATTCCCACTCATAATGCAACTTCCAAAGTAGTTATTGATTTCATAGCTAGGAATATAATCACTAGATTTGGAGTGCTAGCTAGGATTTTGATAGATAATGTCATGTGTTTCAGGTCTTAATAAGTGTTAGACATGTGTTTTGTGTTTGGTATAAATCTTGTGCATTCATCCCCTTATCATCCCCAAGGTAATGGATAGGTTGAATGTAGTAATAAAAGCCTAATGAAGATTATAAAAAGGACATTGGATTAGAATAAGAAAAGATGGGATGATAAATTGAAGTGTGCTCTATGGGATAATAGGATTACCTTTAAAAGATCCATTGGAAGGAACCCATTTGAGTTGGTGTATGGAGCAGAGGTAAAGATATCAATCAGCATGGACTACCAGTCTACCAACTGCTACATGATATAGAAGAGGATCAGTATGATACAATGTCCCAGAGGATATTGTAGTTGACTGAATTAGAAGAATAGAGGATAGCTGGACATGATAAAATGTTGAATCATAAGCAGAAAATGAAGCTTTTATTTGATAAGAATACTGTATCAAGAGATTTCTAGGTTGGCGACTTGGTGCTTATTTGGGATGGAAAGTATGAAGATAAGGGGAAACATAGAAAATTTGATCTATTATGGCTTGGACCATATGAGGTTGCTGAGATATTGGAGCTCAATGTTTACCATTTGATGACTCTAGAAGGAATGCTCTTGGAGCTACCCATTCACGGTTAGCATTTGAAGCATTATTTTTCATAGCTAACACTTACCCTAAATTTTGAATACAATCAATAGTCTTCTTGTGCTCTAATGTTTATGACCATGTTTTGTCATGTATATAAGCCTTTGCTGTAAATACATCTGCATTTTTTCTTGTTTGGTGTGTTTTGTGCCTTTTTGGTCTACCCAGAGATCTAGATCCTCACTGTGACATATTTGCCACACGTCCCCAACTAGAGCCACAATTGGGACTTGTAAAATTTTTCTCCCAAACATGCCTTGTTTTGCCCCAAAAACTCCATTAAAAATCCCCACCTTTTCCATTGCAGTTAAAATCCCTCATATATACTTGATCAAATAGATCTTATATAGAGGTTTTTAGTTCAAAATATTCTAAGCATTGTGTCTTTGTTTTCTTCCTTTGAAAAAATGAACATTTCTAGGCCTTTGTCAGCAAATCAAAAAAGGTGTGAACTGGCAAACTAGTTTGGAAGTTTGTCTTTTTCCCAATTTGTTGATTATCCAATAAGTCGGCAGGAAAACAAGAAGAATGGTGAAGGAAAGAGAGTCTTTATCAACAAGTTTTGAAGTTCGAGAATCCATTGGTTCTCCAATCAAAGAGATCACCAACTGAGGAAAAGTGAAGGGGCTATGAGAGCTTGAAAGTTTCTAAGGAAAGGAAAAGAAGTTGAAAGAAGTTTTCTATCGATGAAGGTTTTAGTTGATGAACTTAATAGTTCACCAACAAGGAGTTTTGCCGATGGAGGATTCATTGATTGAAGAGAAGGAGAGGAAGGCCTTGGCAAGGGGCAAAAAGTAAGTAAAGAGAGCTGTCGGAGGTTTTTTTCTGACAACGAAGGAGATGAAACAATGATGATGACTTAGGAAAAATGAAAGGGAAAAGGCTTAAGCCTTTTGTGGGCAAATCAGCTAGTTCGTGAACTGTCGATTTAGCTGTCAACTATTCACAAGTTCATCATTTCGCCGATAGGTCGACCAAGGGGAAAAGAAGACAAAGGAAGTGGCAAGTTCATGATGGGGAGAATTTTCCAATAGAAGAGGAAGAAGATAGACAAAGAAAGGAAGAGTTGGAGCTGGTTCACAAAATGAAAAACATTGACAAGGTAGAAGGAGGCGATAGAGAAGAGGTCTGAAAAGGAGAAAATTTTCTAAAAACATAAATAGAGGAAACAATGGAAAGAAAATGAGGCCAAGGTAAAGTGGTTCATGAAAGTGATATTTCACCAACCAAAGAAGAAGAAAGAAAGAAAGAGTTTGAAAAAGGTGAAAATTTTTGATAAAGGGCAAAACTTGTCAAGTTCACGAAAATCAAATTTCACCGACTAAAAGAGAGAGTGAGAAGATAGAGACAAGGCTAGTTTGCAAAAAAAGAAGATTTACGAATAAGGAACAAAGGAGGTTGAAAATGAAGACTAGGTGCCAAAGCAAAAGAAAAGGAAGATGTCTCCCATGGTTCAAAAAGGTTAAAGTTTGCTGACAAAGGAAGAATAAAGTGGCAAACAAGGAGTTCATAAAAAATGAAAAAGGCCGATAAAGGTGGAAGGATGCCCAGTATGCAAAATGGTATAGTCAGAAATGAGATAGCTTAAAAGGGTAAATTGGACAACACTTTTAAAGTGTTGTAAAGGCTTTAAAATGGTGATTCCTTAAATCATGCCATGATTGCAAGATTTGTGCAGATAGATTTGTACCCAGAATTTATGATTTTGTAGAATAGTGCCATGTAGGTTGTTGATATAGTGAAATTCTTCAATGCATAGGTACATTTGGAGGACAAAGTAGATAAGTTAGATATTGTAGGTGCTAGGAAAAGGATCAGAACCTTCCTTCTTTATTGTTCCAAGTACTCAAAGAGTGCAAGTAATCTTCTTATAACATTTTTAGAGTTGACAAAGAATGGGCAAGCTTCCAATTGTGCATACTTCCTGACATTGCAGTGGGAATGAATTTAATGTGGCATGGGCATACTCATTGACTAAGTGTAGTACTTGGGAATAGACATTGAATTGTAATGTTATATATGCATAATTTTTTGATGTTTTAATGGTTGTTCAGTTGGGCAAATTTTCTTAGTGCGTTTTGAGCTCTAGAAGGTAGATTAGAAAATGTTATTTTTACAATCTTTGTTTAGCATGAAATAGTCATGAAATGTATGTAATATAATTTGCAAATCTTTGTATTAGACCACTATTTTTCTCCATTGTTGTAGATGTTCTTTTTAGCAAACTTAATCGTAGTTACAATTTGCTCTTGCCACGTTTAGTTGTGTGAATGTAAGCATTGATTTGAATGAATGTGATAGTTCTTAAATTATTTCCAAGGCTTTGTAAATGATCTTTTCAATATTACATGGGAAATAATATGGTATGGTGTTGGATTATTAAGCATTTTCAGTGATTTGGTACTAATTTTCATGCATTTGATTTATTAAATAGGTAGTTGTACATCTCTTGTAGTTGTTTTTCCTCTATTGAACATTAGACTCTATAGCCCAATGGATAGGCACTAGTTTGAGTAGCCTTAGATCACCCAATCTCTAAAACAAAACAATACATATATCCTTTAGACACAGTAGTAGTTTTTATGCCTCCTCACTGTGTAGGATTGCCTTTATCAGCTATATAGGGGTCTTGTAACAACCAGTTGTTCTTAATTTAGTGACAAATTTGGGGTTAAGAAAGTGATTTCGGTTTGGTTTTTTAATCTATTTTTAGTTGTTCATCTAGTTTGTAATCACTACCTGCTTAGGTATACCCCTTGGAACATCCCTCCAGAGTCTAATTTGATCTCAAAGAGAAAAGGAGTCTACGCACTCTTGTTATTTGGCCAAAATCACCCATAACTTGTTGATAAACCTCTTTCTATCACCTTGATGACAATCCCTGGGCTAGGTGATTTAGAAATGTTTTACAATTTTGTGTTGCAGTCATTTTTGGGACCCAATAGGGAGTAATCTTACAAAACATGGATTTAATTGAAATGGAGTTTTTAAACTAATCTAGACTTGAAACAATTTTAAACCACATGCATAAATATGTAACATTAACAAGTGAAATCTATGTAGTATCAACATTGTTCTTCGCCATAGTTCCAAAGTTATGTGCCTAATCCACCTCATTTTATTTTCATATATTTATTTTTTATAATTATTAAACCTTGACTTGATTATTTAACCAAGACCATCAACCACACCAATATCCAAGATGACCAAACATACCAAAATTCAAAGCCAAATAGCACATGCAAAGGTCTACCACCACCTCATCAAATAGAGTGTGGGTATTTATGTTGCAATAACTATCCTACTCATGCCCTAGTAATGATTATTTGTAAGTTCATAATCTTCCATTGTATCCTTTCTCACCCCATTATTAGGTGTTTGTATACATTTATTTTAATGAACATAGACTTATAGAAAAAAAAATTGAAGATCCTTGGCAATTTCAGAAACTTATGTTGTGCAAAATAATGGGGTTTCAATTTTTCTATGCTTAATGAAATGGCATCAAATAGATTTTAGCTTTTGTGTTGAAAAATTGAAGAACTGATGCAAATACCTTTTCCTCAAAAGGCAATGCTTTTGTTTATGTTCTCGCTCCCCTTCAACTCACCTCAAATATTGCAATTTGATATGCCCACTATGATTTGCTTTCAACCATTTTCCCTTTCGAATAAAAGGAACAAATAAAATGAAGTTATGCAACAAGTGCGAGTGGATTTGGAGGTGGAGGGGCTCCCTCTAATCAATCATAGTGTGGCAATTACCTTTCTATGAACTTGGAGGAAAAAACGGCAAAGTTTCTCTAGCGGAAGCAGATAGGCAAGCTGTGAGATAACTTTTCAACGTCAAGAATTTCCTATCAGCTAAATATTCCAAGGGAAAATAAATGAAATATTCATTTCATACATTAATGCATTTGTTCCTCTCCTCTCTTTTCCATTTGTTTAAGGGTAACTTGTTTGTTATTTTGTGGCATCACTTTTATGTGGGAATTTGCAGTTAGTTTAGCAATAAACAGAAAAATTATATTCATTAAATGTGGGAATTTGGAGTTAGATTAGTTTTACATAGTTTTTTTGTAGTAATATTGTCTTTAATAATACATAGAAAATTTATATAACTTATAACTAAATATTTGTGAATTTGAGCTTATTTTAAAAAATTATATCTAGGGGCATTACTTTTTAAGGATGTGGTCCCATAGAGGGGCTTAAAGAATGCAATATATAAAATTTATTAAATAAATTGATAATTGATATTTTAAATAGATCTATATTTATTAAATTTAATATGTATATTAGCACTACATAAAATGTGGAATACCTCTATAGAAGTGAACAGTGTAGCTAAGAAACACTCCTCTAATGTAGCACCTATAGTGGATGTATATACTGGGCCAAAACATGGGTGATTGCAATTTTGACAAAAATGGAGTGTCGATCGTAATGGTGTTGGTGTGCATGAGGTGCTAGGAGTGGCACCATCTACTTCATTCTCTCTAGCACTAGCTTCAATTGCTTGGAAGGTAGCTTGATCAATTAATTTTCTTGAGAGTGTACTCAATTCTCGTAATCTTGACACCACTGCCTATTAGTGAATGGGTGAAACAATAGTGGGAAAAGGAGCAACAATGGGTTGAGGGGCACACATCAATTTGGATTGACACATTCCCCTAGCATATGCTATGGCATGCCACCACCAACACCTTGGAATGATTTGATTTCAAAATAATTGGACTTTAAACCCATTTCAAACTAAGCCTATAATTTTCTCAAAAAATATCAAGGCACCTCAAAAATTGGCCTCACAAAGTTTTGTTGCTATTTGAAGATGCCTACATCATTTAATTGAAATTCTCTTTTCTCTTTAGAGCAATGGGTTGGTTTGTTGAAGGGTGAACAAAATACAAGGGCTAGGGTATGTTTGGAAATATGTAAATCAAGGATCTATCTATACAACATTCCATCCAAATTGAATTTCTTCTTCTCCCTTAATAGATGGAACCTATCTAGATTTACATCAATTGATCTAACAAAATCAACAATGGTTTGCGTTGAAGATGGAAACTGTGTAACATGTGGGGGCATATTTGGCTCATTTTGGATAAAATCATTTTTTCTTGTAATGTAGTTATGTTGTCATTTATAATTACTCACAATGGAGCCTCATCAAATGGAGGGGGTTTTTCATATTTGGGTTTTGGAGGGGGGCATATGGGGTGGGGGCTTTCAGGGGGTTTTGGGTGGGGCATGGTTGGGGGAGTTTTTGGGTGGGGGATTTTTAGGTGGGGGTTTATTTTGCAAAACTTGTTCTAATAAAAACTCATAATAAATGGTAATTGATCCATGTATGAGCATTTACCTAAACTAGAGCTATAATTACAAAAAGGAAACATAAATTTAATTACTTATACATCAAAATGTTAAATGCACAATATTTATACATTTAAAACTTGGACATAAATAATACATAGTTTAAAATAATAAATTAAATAACATTACATTTAAACATTTAAATGCATATCAATACTTATACATTTAAACATAACAATACATGTGTTTGAGATATTTATACATTTAAAACTTGCAAATATATAAATATATGGTTTAAAATACATTTAAATATTTAACTACATAACAACACATGTATTCAAAATATTTATACATTTAAAACTTGCAAATATATAAATACATGGTTTAAAATAATACATAACAATTCTATTTAATTTTAATATTTTCTACCTTTGCATTCTTGAATTTCTAGGCTACATTCTAATATGGTACTAGACCCCCATTATTTGAAGAATTTTAAGAGACAAGGGGAATAATCTTAGGTTCAATCATATATACAAGGATGTGTATTTGACAAAATTTTAAAGATGCAGGAGGAATATAAGTTGAGGTATAAATAGCATATCAAAGGTCATTGTTATATTTTCAAAATCTAATGACCAATAACTTGTTACATATAGATATGTGGGGTGGAAGAGTATTTAGATCCCACAAGCAAGTTGATAAAAGTATTTGATCCTCTATATAAAAATCCACTACTTCATGAAGTTGAGGTTTATGTTATGCAAGTGTTATGGTGAGCATCAAGCCCTTACTTCAATATATTAGTCAAAAATTGCCTATTATGCAAATGTATGTGATAAAGGATATTATGAAGGGATAACTCGATTATATTTTAACAAAGGAGAAAAAACTCCTAGGTTGTGCCACCATTATATGCACACATTGTTCTGAGTAATAAAAACTGAGGGAGAAACCCTAAACAACTATTTGGGGATCTTCTCGTACTATCCTCTAAGCTACTCTCAATGTAGCCTATATCTTTGCATGAAGCTAAGTATCACAATAGATTCAAGAATTTAGAAGCTCTTGATGGTGATACTCAAAATTTATCTTAGGTCTAAAGGATAATTATAATTATCCTCTCACATCTACATGGGATCCCACTTGATACGATTAACATTATGAAAATGATAGGCACTAATTTTAGTTTATTTAGCTCAAATTATCTAATAATTCTAAAAAATATGCATTCTATGACTAATGTCCAGGATTTAAGAAGATCCCTAATGCTTTAAATGGACCTCAATGCAAAACCCAAATATATTAAAATTTTATAAATTGTACCTATAGAAAATTACCTACAATGGAAATGAAAGGATAGTTGGTGAGGTACTTCATTGGCCCTTAAATTCTAAATTCTAATTAAAATCCATTGTGGTTAAAAAAATTCTTAAATGGCCTAAATTGCACTTGACACATGCAGGAATATCCTAGGGAAATTTTATGATAGATTAATGGTAAACACAAGGGCTAAAAAGATCATGTGTTTATTATTAAATAAATAGTGAATTAGTTAGATGGTTAAAACCTTGAATCTTGATAGTAGTGTCCTTGACAATTCACATAGGTGTTGTCTTTTCTATTAAATTTTTGTGGTCATAGTCTCCAATTGGACAAATCTCACCATAAAACTATTTGTTGTTGGAATTCATAGTGTTCAAAGGTTGACAAAACTTGGTAGTATCATCCTTTTATTGACTATCAAAACTACAAATAGCATCTTAATAATGATTTTATTTTTTAAATTGTAATAAAGGATTTCCTTTTTGCATCAAGTAGGGTATCCCAATTGCTCACTCCGTGATTTTTGGACATGCATACATAATTATTCATCTATAATTTATTTTTTGAGCACTAGATGTGAGTTTCAAATCATATGACTATTTCAAGTTCACCTAATGTTCAAAAGACCCTTACGATTTACAAGGTGAATAGAACACCTAATCCTAACATAGATCAAATAGCTCCTAGGATATTCTATTTCAAGGAGACCTTAGTTTTACCCACGTCTTCTCTTCTATAAATGTAACAAGTTTTTTTAAGCATTTAAGGAGGATGGATTATTTCTAGACCCATACTTGTTCAAGCCTTGTCTACTCAATTTTCCCTCTCTTGTTTTTTTATTTATATATTTAGGGTATCTTTGGTTCATGTGTCTGGCATCCTTTAAGCCTTTTCTAATGTGTAAATGTGGAAGCTGTGATTATCATTTTTATCTTTTTTCTATATCTATTGATGAATGGTTAAAACTTCTTTTACATTATTATAGTCATACTTGAATCTAAATGATGTCAAGCATTAAACTCCATGCTAAAATCTCTATATTAAAATGGAAAAGACTTCTCTTTTGGCACATCACCATTTAATTTCTTCCCTTTTGATTCCAACCAAAATTAGGCCCTATTAGAATGAAGAAGGAACTAGCCTTTCAATCCTAGTAGTCATGTAGGTTTCCTACTTGTAGGACTTCCCTTTGCTAATCTCTCTACATGGTGTGGGTGTTGAACACATTTGAAACACTAACATATGTGGTTATATAACATCTTTAAGTATGAACATAAGGGTTAAAGTAACTATGTTGGTTATAGCCCCATAATTGATTAAGACCCATTTAGTATAGTTGTCATAAACCTAAACTTGTAGATGGAGGGATTGCCTCATCTAACCATCTCATTATATGAAGTTATTTATCTAGTAGTGACTGTAAAAAGTATATCCTTAGAAGGAAAATTTAGTGGTTGAAGTTCATGGTTAACATTATTAACATGAGGTGTTGGAATCCGTTGTGCTAAGTGGCTCATAACCATGGGCTCAAGAAAGGAACTCCTATGAATAGCACAGTTCTTAATAAGGTCCAACATTTGAGGAAAAGTTAAATCATTAGGCTCATGATGACTAAGGATGGTTTTTCTAGATCCCCAACTAGCATAGATTTCCATATCTATGTCAAGTTCTACAAGCCCCAACATGTATCTTGTTTGGGGGAATGTGTACATGGTCGAGGTTGAGGCCTAGGTTCTTCATATTGTGAGTAATAGAATAACTCAATATATTATTCTCATTCACTTTGAAGAAGACATTGAATGGATGTATTATAATCTATATAGGTGGATGTGCCATTCTCCCTAAGATTATGAAATTTACAATATAAGTGAGGATTGTGTTGTGCAAGCAGGATGTTATGGTTTTTTCTATATTACCTTCACTATTAGTATGAAAGGGAATTCACTTTGAAGGTTTGGCGACATGAATTTTGCATTTTGAACACATTATGTTGGTTTTATGGGATGTTATTTCAAGTTTCTCTCCATATTAATTTAAAATAAAATCTTATGCTTGCCTACCACTTTTAATAGCTACCTAGTCAATGAATAAAGCGATATACATGGATTCATGATAAGTTGGGAAAGAATTTTTTTGAGCCCCTTAACAAATGTTTGCATTTAATGAATGGAGGAATAATTCACAAGGTTATCTTACATCTATGTGGGGAGTAGTGAATAAAGTATAAAGCACCTACCTTCATCAAGTGATGAAGTGGGCAATGCATTCATCAAGCTCTTATCTAGTGTAGAGAAACTCTCTAATGCTAGTGAGCATTGTTTTTGTTCTTGTCTATTTTTTGTTTTCTTTTCTTTCGTTTTCTTTTTGTTTTGTTTTATATTCTAAGGTTTAGATATTATATCATAAATTAAATTAAATTAACATTTAAATAAATCACAAGTTCCTTAAATGGGCTAGAAATATCAATCAACCTATTGATTGATAGATCAATTAATATTTTTAGAGTTTCTATTGTATCATAAATTAATTAAATTAACCAAGTTACAAACCCTAAACCCTAACTTTAGGGTTTATAGATTACAACTTAAAGGTCCTAGGGTTTAGAACAAGTTCTAAGGTTTACAATAGGTCCTAGGGTTTTCATTTTCAGTGTTCACTATAGTTTTGTTTAGGGTTTTATGTTTGAAAACTAAATTTAAATTTAGAAACATGAAAACAATATAAATAAGACATAAAAAACATTTAAACAAGAAAGCCACCTACTTGAAAACACAAGTAGATTGTTATGGAGATAGGAGGTCAAAAACAATTGTTAGTGAGGTCACCTAATGTAGGTATGCATTTTGGAGAGATTTTCCCAAGCAACCTCCTCGTGTAAATAGAGGAAAAAGTCAAATCGTTGGGTAGAAAAAAAATGCTTTTTGCAAATGGGTACCTGTTTCTAAAAAGGCACCTGTTCCCTTTAGAAACACATACACATCCTTAATTGAGTATGTGCTCCTAATGCATACCCATGTAGGAATGGGATTGCAAATCGTAATAGGTACCCATTCCATACAAGTAGGAGTTTAGGTTCGGGTGCCTCTTCCTAAACATGTACATGTTTTTCGTGAAACATGTACCCATTCCTGTAGAATATTTTAACCTCGCGGGACTTCCATTAAAAGTGAACTCAACTTCTTAGGTCCACTATATTTTTTTTATGTTTGTAGAATATTTAATGCTTATATCAAAAAAGATATTAATTCTACTTTAGTGAAAAAAAATCTATTGTATTATTTTACGTGTGGTGGAAAAAAATTAACTAAAATTGATTATTCTACCTATATCGCTATCAATGGTCAACAATCTCATACCTTTAGCCCCTTTCATTCAATATGTCAAGGATGTCCTCTTGCACCAACTCTGTATGTTCTAGCCGCAGAAGGCTTTGGATATTTTCTTTCTCATTCTGTATCACATGGGCTTGTTCATGGAATTTCTTTACCTAATTTTTTCAACTAGCTAGTTAATGGCCATTTTGCAGATGACTCATTTTTAACATTACTGGAAGAGGAAACTACAATTAAAAATGCTCTTGGATGTCTTGAGACCTTCTGTTTAGCCTCAGGTTCTTCTATCCAGTGGCACAAAACTCTATGTTATAGGCAATCAATTCTTCCCATTCCTCATTGGATCCAATAGTATGGCTGGCATTGGGTTGCTCATGGTGAAATCCTCTGATTTCTAGGCATCCCATTTGCCTTCCAAGGCACCTCTACAAATCTTTGGCAAATAGTTCTTTCCCAAGTGGAATAGAAACTTGCCTTCTAGATTACTATGCCACTATCTGTGGCTAGCAAATTCCAAGTATGTTCTAAAGTTTTAGCAGCAACCCATGTTTTACTACTCTTCTTGTTGGGCTCCTTCCAAAGCCTCCTATGCCAAACTGGAAAAACTTTTGAGGGATTTCCTTTGGACCTCTTCTGAAAATTGCCATGGTTTTCACTGTGTTGCATGGGAGTTTTGCTTCTTACCCAGAGATTCAGGTGGCCTTGGTCTTCTTTCTACCCAGTGCCAAGGCACTGCTTTGTGTGTTAAATGGATCATTCGTGCTCTCTCTGGTAGTGAGGCATGGAAAATTTTACTCCGACACAATATAGGAATGGGACATCCTATTCACAAGCCTGCATGGAAAGGGATTGGTTTTTCAACAACCCTTGTTATGAGAGAGTCAGTGCAAATCTCAGGTACATTTGTGGCTAAGAGCATTTGGAAAGCCTAAGAGAAAGTTAAACCATGGCTCTGCTGGATTGGAGATGGGTTTTGAGATGGTCTCTCATTCAATCAATAAAACATTTGGTGGTCACCTCTCTTGACCAATATAGGCTAGCCATTAGCCAAATTGTCTGGCATAAAAGCTCTTAGATTTCATAAAAGATGTATCCAAACTTTTTAGGATATTTTTCATAGACCCACCATGAGCCTTATGGAATGGGAACCTCTTCGAGTTAAATTTGGCCTTCAAAGGAATGATCAGGCTACCTATGATGGAATTGTCAGTGTTATTCTAGAAGAAATGCTTCAAAAAAGTGGGAATCCACTCCATCAAGCCTTGGTGGAAAGACTGGAAATGGTATCCAGACACACCAATGCATCATTATAAGCCAAGGCTTGCTTACAGGTGGTTCTCGCCTCATTTGCCAATGATAGATACGCTCAACAAGCGATGGCTGCTTCATAATTCAGTGCCTACTTGGCATAACAAATTTTCCACTGTTTGGTCGACCATCCTTGAGCCAAAGCTAGCACATTTTGCCTAGTGCCTTCTATTTAAAGGTTTACCAGTTGGAGCAAGGCTTTTTCATCTTGGGGTTTAGGATCCCCATTGTCCTTTTTTTGGACAAGCTGAGACTTTTCAGCATCTTTTCTGGTATTACACCAGAGCTCAACAATTTTGGCTATGGATTTATGATTTCTTTAGGCCTTTCAGACTAGAGCCTTTATCATGCCAGATAATACTTCTAGATGATTCTCCTAGGTTCCCTGCAAGATTTACTTAGATTTGGCATATTTCCAGTGTGGAGATTCTTTTCACAATTTGGAAAGATCGTAATTCTTGTATATTTTCAGACAATCACATTGGAACAACTATTTCTCTTTATATTAAAGCTATTATCTATTCTAATGTTCTTCTACAGATACAAGTTCAAGCAAACAAAGTGGCTCTTGAGGTTGCTCACTTACAAGAATTGTTGGATCACTGGGGTAATGCTCCTTGCATAGTGGCACGGGTTCCTCCCTCTCCTTCCTCTATCAGAGCTCATTTGCCTTCTCATGGCTACAGGCAAAGGAGTGGATCTACCAGGGACTCCCGACCACATTCTCAGCCTCCTCCTCGCCGTGCACCTCACCATCACAGATGCTCGTCCTCTCCACGTAATCGTGGCTAGACATCAGGGCATCCTGCAGGTGGTACAAGTGACAATGCAGGTTGGCCCTCTGGTGACAATGCAGGTTAGCCTACTTGTGACAATACAGGTTGGCTTGCTCCTGATACTTCCAATCCAACCAACACAGGTTGGGATAGCAACAAAGTTTTTCCACGCTTAAATTTGGCCATTTCACCAGAGCACCAAGAGCCAAATGCAGAGAATGAAAATCAGGGGAATGATGATGGGTGGGCTCCACCAGATGCCATCCCGGACCCCGCAACAATTTGGGGTAACCCGGATGACAGGGATCCCCCGTCTGCAGGTATTGCTTTAGCTACATAAATCTGCATAGTATTATGTTTTTATAATTTCTGTTATGATATTACGGGTGTGTACCCATTGGCATTCTAGAACATTCTGGGCTATGCCCATATGACTGACTGTTGTTTGGGGTGTGCCTTTATACCACCCAAACTATTTTTTGTGAAAGTGTTTACTTTTATATTATGATTAACAGATAATTTAGCATTTTCATAAAAATAAAAAAAAACTATACTACTCCATAGACACACGTCAACCTCGTGTAAGTCAGCGGCTGGACTTGGCATAGCCGCCAATCCGATAGCGATTACTTTTCTTTTAAACGTTGTGCGCCACTCCTTAGATCACTTAGCTGCCTAGCGGCCACCCCACGATCCTTGAGACTTGCAAGAAAGTTAATCCTATGGAACCCACAGGACAATTCTGTACGGAATAAATTTGACGTTTGATATTCTTTGACAATGACAGTCTTATACATATCGCAGGCATTGCTTTGGCAATATTGTCTGTCTCAGCTTTCCTCCGTGCCTTGCTCTCAGACACCAAACAAAACTTTTTCCATACATGCTGCCATTTCATCTAGATATTATAAACATGTTTTCAAGGATTTTTTTGCTCGATTCAAGTTTATTAATTCTGTGCATAAGTTCTTCTGAAGACTGTGGTGATTGGAAGTAGCAGTCGCATCTACAATATCTGAGAAAATTGCTCTATCCTTTATGCATTGATAGATGTCCATACCCTGCTCCAAAGCACCATTTCATTTCGTTACAAACTACTCATTCTTCCGCCAGTTCTACAGAGAGTGTAATATCTATGGTAGTGGAGACTTCATCTTTGGCAACATGCCTTGTTAAAGTTGCTTCACTTAGTTGAAGGCATTTTTTAAAGCTAAAAGCTTCCTTCTAAAGATTGATACTTTTTAAGCCAAAAGCTTCAATTTAGCGTCACCTTTTAATACATGCTTTATGAAGTGGAGATTTTTTTAAAGTACAGCTAAATACTTTTTAACGCGATGTCTTTTTAAAAAATTATTTCTTGACATGTTTATATTGTCTTTTATAAAGCACGTGTATGGAAATATACAGCTCTAAATTTAATGGTTCTTGGGCCTAAATTTGACAATCAACCCTGCCTGTCAAACAATTTTTTTTGTGACGGTCATCTATTTAAATTTGCCTTTCAAATATTAAAGCTTATATATATATATATATATATATATATATATATATATATATATATATATATAAAAGAATAATTACATAAATTTTGATAGTTTTGAAATCTTCCCTTTAAAGTGATACAATCTTCCTGAAATTTTAATTGTATTTTATGGCTAAAATAACTAAAAAATGGACATACGGCCATCAAATTTAGGCCTTGGTTCTATGATTGTATATAATTACTATAACATATAATTAATAGTATACCGAGAATATATAACATGAAAGGGTTGATTGTTGATACATTGTCAACATTCTTATAGAATTATTTTTTTATATATTTAAATTAAGCATTCATTAGATTTAGATTCAATATATATGAATTTAAGATCATAGTGTATATTGGTATTTTATGATTCTAAGTGTATGATATATATATATTTTTTTTTAAAGTTAACTTTGATAACATAAATAAACAACACACCATTTGACAATTATTTATTCTAATTTAAGAGATTAATATACTCATAAATCTAGACCAACAAAATAATTCTATGGAGAAATGTTCTACAATAACAATAGTATTGATAAAAATCATAGACAACTGACATATATTTTAAAAATCTAAAACTATTAAATAACTCTTAAATAAATAAAAATAAAATAATTGTCCGTTAATGGGGTGATGATGTTACACCCAAAAAAGGAGAAGGGAAACAAGGTGGAGTCCTCCGACAAAGGGATGGGTGAAGCTAAATCTCGATGGCACCTCAAACAGAAACCCATGCAGTTCGGGAGCAGGATGCTTGGTCAGAGATGGGCAAGGTAAGACTCTTGGGAAGGTGGCAAAGAAGCTAGCGGATGGGACCAACAACGAAGTGGAGTTCCGAGCGCTTATCATTGGTCTCAACCTATGTTGATGTTTAGGAGTTAAAAGGGTAGAGGTGGAAGGGGACTCAATGGTAGTTATAAATGTCTTGAGAACCAAGTTTATGTCAAATTGGAAGTTGAAAATGTTGTTGAATGAGGCTCTTGGCATATTGGGGTAAGTGTAAAAAGTTGGGGGGCCAAAAAGTGGCAAACATTTTTTCAAAAAAAATTAAGACATAATGCGAGTGTGTTATAACGCGCTCACATTATGGTTTGGTAATGACAAGCCTAAGGCTCAGCAAAACCAAACCATAATACGCTCGCGTTATAACACGAGCGCGTTATGTTTAATTATATATAAAAAAAGAGCATTTATGCTCATTTGATTTTTTATTCTCTCTACACCCATGACCTACAAACCCTCAGGAGCGCACTCGCATTTTTGATGACCCAATTCGAGACCAAAATCTCACCGATTCATTGTCAAAATGCTGCCACGACGTTGAGCATGCCAAAGGAGTGAGTTTTATTTTTTTTTGTCTGAATTTGTTTCTAAATACGTAGGTTTGAGTTGATTTTTTATGTAAATTTCCTTAATTGTCAGGAAATATTAATGCACCTCCTCCTCCTCATTAAAATCCATAAAATCTTGTACAGGAAATACCTGCCGAAGAACAACCTGAACAACAAACTCCTCCATCCATTCCTCAACATGCCCCTGGAACACAAGAAAATCTAATGGAGCAAATTAAAAATAATAAAAAAGAAATTGAAGACATAATTGCGAGGTTGAAAGATCCTTCAACTTCAACCTTGCATAGATCCATGCTTGCTCAATCTCTTGAATCTATGTTGTCAAATGTAGATTCAATTAGTAAGCAAATATATAGTTGGTCGGATAAGAGGAGAGAGTTTAGAGAGTATTATGCAGACAAGCTATCATATGAAGAAGTGAAAAAGTTACAAATTACAAAATTGGACTTGTGTTCTATTTTCACAAACCCGCAACCAAATCAACCTCCACCCATTACATGCAGGAGGTTCCCTATCCATTGGTGCAACAACCAAGCGATAAGGGACAATTTTGGGCAGAGGTGGTGGATGGTTTTTGACCATCCTCCATGCAACAATAATGAGGTCCCACAATACTTTTTGAGGAAACTCTACTATGAGTTTGTCCTCAATAAAGTGCCAAACTATTTTGATATGCAGGAGTTTCAGGGTAGAGGTGGGGGGTCAATACAAGATAGACCAAGGGCACGTGTTGACCCACAGCGGCTAGTGAGATGAGTAATCAACAGACCAGCCCATAAGCATGTGTTTATCCCTTCCATTGTGAAGGAGATTGTCGAGGTCGAGACATTTCAGTCCATTAGTGCCTTGACCCAAAGCATCATAGAGCATGTTAGTCCTACAACACAGCGTGGGTTGGGAGATAGTGTGAGGAGTAGGGTTCCACCCCATACTTGTTAGACTTGCGGGTCAGCCTTTGGTTATGACCCCACGGATAGTCAGAACGTAGGTGCGCAAGCTACATCTACAGCTGAGCAGATGGTGATGACAGATACCTTCCTGAGTGAGTCTTTCAACCTTGATACTCAGGTATATATTAGCAAGTTCATTGAATTTAATTTATTAAATTTTATTTTTGAAATGTAAGATTAACTAATTTAGTTTGATCATTTTGATGAAATTTCAAGGTCATAGCATTGATGCAGTTCTCAATAGTACTCCACCTGTATTTTACACTACGACATCTACTACCGGGGTATGTAACTAGTAAATAATTATAAATATTACATGTGAATAGCATTATTATATGAATAGTATTTTAATATCTAATTTTGGATGTTGAATAGGTTAATCTTGGAGATTTCACGGCAACACCTGCCAGTGGTGGTGTAGTTCAAAGCTTCACTGAGGTAATAAAATAAATAGATTCACTAATGAATTATACTTATTAGATTTTTGTATTTTATATTCATATCGTTGATTACATTGCATTGCACATCTTTCAAACTCAAAGCATTATTAAACATTGCATAACTAATAGCTAGATGTTGATAGATGACAAAATTTCAATTATAATATAGTTAAATTTGAAAAAATGCCTCAAAGAAATGTGTTCTCATGGAATACAATGAGAAGCAGATGCATAGACAAGGACATCACCATGAGACCACTTTTCTTTGAGGCATCTTTTCAAACAACTCACTACCTTGTCCATGTTACCACATTTTCCATACATGTCTACCAAAGCTTGTTGATCCCCTCCACACTATTCTTCGACAAATTCTCTCTAATAATCTCATCCAATTACCACCAATTAGACCCCAGGACATGACACCAGAGAGGGGCATCAGCTTATGACATCTTATATAGCATATGATTGACTCGAACATCATCTAGGTTCTAGGTATTAATTATGGGGGCAACAAGTCACCCCTAACCAAAATCTTCAAATCTACACTAACCCTTTCCCCTATAAACTTATGTCAATCTTATTGGCTCAATTTCTTCCATCCCTACATCTATAAGAAAGAGCTATATTATATCAACAAGAGAGCAAAATCTTCACTGTGATTATGTGTATTATGTGTCTAGTTGTATCATAGTGATGCATTGTTGATAATGAATATCATAGTGTGCTTTATTGTGTGTACTTCCATGTTTAGGTGAACATGTGTGTATGTTAGGAACCATGACTTGCATCACTATTCTAGTTTCATAATTGAATAATGCTTTATTTTTAGATGATGCAGGCTGTGGAGACACCTCCGAAGTTCATAGGGCAATGGAGCATGGTGTGTCCACTGTGATTCATGGCTCCATGCCATTGATGGGGGTATGAGGTAGATTAGTAAATTTTAATTTACATTCATTGTTATAGTTGTTTATTTTTGAAAAATAAAATGATTATTGATTTGAAGTTTAATTTTTATCTGGATGGTTTCTATAGGACATCACATCACCACAGCCTAATCCTGCTACTAAGGCAAAAGAGGAAGCAAAATATATGGTAGCGGTAATTGATTATTTTGTTAAATGTTTCATTTTTTATAACATGTAATTTCTTTATATTAATGTCTATACTTTTTATTGTAACTATGTAATTTCTATATATTGGAAGATTAGTATTTAAAAGGAATTTGGAATACAAATAGTCATCTCTATGTGGTTGAATTTGATGGGTATGCCTTTATAAAAGCCTAAAAGATAGCTTTATGCAGGATATCATGGTATTTGTAGTGTTTAAAGATTGAAGACTAGTTAGTGTTTGTAGCTTGGACTATTTTGGCATATTTGGGTGTGAAACAGGACCATGCCTACCCTAAATGTACCCATCTAGACGTGTTGGAACTATCAGTTTGGCTACACAAGGAGAAGAACAAAAGTTACACCCCTTTGCAACTTTGCAGTGCGTCCTTTTGACAATTTTTGGGGTAGCATAAAACTTTTCACCATGGGTAAACACCTCAGAGATATAAAAAACCAAGAGAGGTTATTATAGAGGGACCCTACATGATCATGTTACCTCAAACAAAATGTCTCTAAGTGAAATGGTTTCTGAGTAATAGCTCATCAAAGAATGCTATCTTTTTGCACTTTGGACTCTTCATGGATATCACCGATACAATGTAGCTCGGACTATTTCGGCATGTTTGGGTGCAAAACAGGACCATGCCTAACCTAAACGTACCCATCCATATGTGTTGGAACTATCATTTTGGCCACACGAGGAGAAGAACAAAAGTTACACCCCTCTGTAACTTTACACTACCTCCTTCTGACGATTTTTGGAGCAGTAGAAAACCTTTCACCACGGGAAAATGTCTCAGAGATATAAAAAATTGAGAGAGGTTATTGTAGAGAGGCCCTATGTGATTGTGTTTCCTCAAACAGAATGTCTCTAAGTGACACAAATTTTGAGTAACATCTCGTCAAAGATTGCTACATTTTTGCACTTTGGACTCTTCAGGGATATCATCGGTACAATGTAGCTCAGACTATTTCGGCATGTTTGGGTGAAAAAAAGGACCATGCCTAGCCTAAATGTACCCATCCAGATGCATTGGAATAGTCAGTTTGGTCACATTATGAGCAGGAGGAAAGTTACACCCCTTTGCAACTTTACACTGCCTCCTTTTGATGATTTTTGGGGTAGCAGAAAACCTTTCACCACGGGAAAATGCCTCAAAGATATAAAAAACTGAGAGAGGTTATTGTAGAGGGACCCTACCTAATCATGTTGCCTTAGACAGAATGTCTCTAAGTGACATAGTTTCTAAGTAACATCTCATCAAAGATTGCTACCTTTTTGCACTTTGGACTCTTCAGGGATATCGTCAGTACAATGTAGATCAAACTGTTTCGGCATTTTTTAGTGAAAAATAGGACCATGCCTAGCCTAAACATACCCATGTAGACGTGTTGGAATAGTCAGTTTGGTCGCATCAAGAGCAAGCTGAAAATTACACCCCTTTGCAACTTTACACTGCCTCCTTCTGACATTTTTTTGGGGCAACATAAAACCTTTCACCACAGGCAAACACCTGAAAGATATAAAAAATTGAGATAGGTTATTATAGAGGAACCCTACGTGATCATGTTACCTTAGACAGAATGTCTCTAAGTGACATGGTTTTCGAGTAACATCTCGCCAAAGATTGCTTCCCTTTTGCACTTTGGACTCTTCAAGGATATCGTTGGTACAATATAGCTCAGACTATTTTGGCAAGTCTGGGTGAAAAACATGACCATACCTAGACTAAATGTACCCATCTAGATGCGTTGGAGTAGTCAATTTGGTTGCATCAGGATCAGGATGAAAGTTACACCCCTTTGCAACTTTACACTGCCTTCTTCTAACGATTTTTGGGGTAGCAGAAAACCTTTCACCATGGGCAAATGCCTGAAAGATATAAAAAATTGAGAGAGGTTATTATAGAGGCACCATACGTGATCACGTTGCCTCAGAAAAAATGTCCCTAAGTGACATGGTTTTTGAGTAACATGTCGTCAAAGATTGTTGCCTTTTTGCACTTTGGACTCTTCAGGGATATTGTCGGTACAATGTAGCTCAGACTGTTTCAGCATGTTTGGGTAAAAAATAAGACCATGCCTAGCGTAAATGTACCCATCTAGACATGTTGGAATAGTCAGTTTGGTTACATATGGAGTAGGATGAAAGTTACACCCCTTTGCAACTTTACACTACCTCCTTCTAACGATTTTTGGGGTGGCAAAAAACCTTTCACCATGAGAAAATGCCTTAGAGATATAAAAAATTGAGAGAGGTTATTCTAGAGGAACCCTATGTGATCACGTTGCCTCAGATGAAATATTTCTAAGTGACATGGTTTCTGAGTAATAACTCGTCAAAAATTGCTATCGTTTTGCACTTTGGACTCTTCAGGGATATCGTCGGTACAATGTAGCTCAGATTGTTTCAGCATGTTTGGGTGAAAAATAGGACCATGCTTAGCCTAAACGTACCCATCTAGACATGTTGGAACTATCAATTTAGTTGCATCAGGAGTAGGACACCAAAAATGGAAAAATGCAAAAGTTGCTTTATGCAACTTGACAACATTGACACTTTTTTGCAGCAAGACTCAAAGACTCAAACTAACCCCAAATTACTCAAAATGACTCAAAAACATATGAAATGGTCTTAGAAGACCTTATTACATACAATTGACTTAATCAAAACAAAATTTCACTTTTTGACCCCTCTTGGAGGCATGACAACCTGGGTGCCCCTGCACCATTAGTGTAACTGAAGTCGATAAAGTTTTCCTATTAAGAAAAAGAGCTTCCCTTAGCTTCAAGAAATATAAATATTCTATATTGACAAGGCCAACCACGTGAAGGTGGAAGCTCATGTGGCCTCACCTAAGACCTATGACACATGTATTCTAATAGACGTAAGACACCTAAGACACATATTGTATAGTATGTATCTAGATTTTATAGACATGGTAGACCTAAGACACCTAGTCTTTATACCTTATCATAGTCTAGACCTAAGTCAACTAGATACCTACATTATAGTTCTACCTAAGACACCTATTATGGTAGACCTAGTTGACCACCTAGATTAAATTATAGAAGACACCTACCTAGAAGACACCTAGATCATTCTAGATTATACCTTATTCTAGTCTGTAGACATGTTCATATATAGTATCTACCTAAGACACCTAGATTAGATTAAATACCTTTTTTCTAGTCTCTATCTACCTAGTTGACATATCATATATACCTAAGACATAATTAGAGACACCTATTATCTAGTTAGAAACCAAGACACCTAGATACACCTATATTTTATACATTACTCTCAGGATCAACTTCATCCATCACTTAGGTCTAACCCCATGAAGCATAACATGATGATGTAAAAATGTGTATATGTGTAAAAATGCAACAATAAATTAAAAAAGACAAACCTTACAAATTAATGTGCATACTTACAACTCAATGTAACATGACTTTACAAAATCAATGTGAATACTTACAATTAATCCAATGAGCCATCTGGATCTTCTCTACTCTTTATTGTGTCAAGTATTGCCTCATGGTCAAACTCACACACCTTCCACAAGGTCTTGTTCAAAGGTCTACCCTGATATTGTATCAAATGAACATTGGATGCCACGACAAGGTTTGAGTAATGAAGAATCTTCCAATACGTGTCAAAGTCCTGAAATAGCCAAATATTAATACTCTTATGTGGGTACCTTCTAAGCCATGTTCTAGAACAACCACTAAGCCTATAGAGTATCCAGTGTTTTCTCCATCTGTAACTGGGGCCTCCAATTTCTTTTTAGCCTCAACACAATGACACAAGTAATAATCTATTCCCTCTTCATTATCTTCATATGCAATAACTGCATATACATGCCCTACACTGATATGTGTAGCAAATTAGATGAAATTAGTCAACATTACAAAAACACTACAAAGTAAGATGACATTAGGAATTTTGAAAACTATACAAATAGATATATTACCTAGTTGAACTAGATCTGATATGTGGTTAAAGTCAACTGATGATTCCATCTATGTTAGTTCCAGTGCTGTCGGGGGTCGATACATGTCAAGTGGGCTAAGATAACTTAACTGCCATTCGTCAACCCACTCCTTTGACTCGCACTCATCCTAGGCTTGAATTGTACAGGAAGAACAAAAGCATTACATCTTTCGCATATGGATACTCCATGAACCTGCAATTGAGCTTCTAAAAGAGTGCATCTCACTTGATCATGTCAGTGTAGAACAATCCTCATATGGTGCAATGTTAGTGTCATCTATCAACAAAAAAAATCTATGAACTGAAGACTTACCTTCATTACCTAGACCCATGGAAACATTACACCACTCAATGATTGATTTTGCATCTATCAACTTTGCATTGTCTTTATACATTAACTCTTCTCATGCTATGGCTCTTTTGATACTTGCTCCTACACCATCATGCTCCCTCTTTCCATGCCCGGCCTCACAAAAGTTCCACATATGCTGAACACTTGTAAAATTATGCCTCCTGCTTAGCCAATAGAAATTCCGTGAGTTCTTGAATTGTGACACACAATTATCTGACCATATGATATGCTGACTGAACAATATGCCCCTTCTAGCCAAATCATTTTAGAACACCTAAAAGCAACCTTGTACGAACTCCATAGAATGTATGTGATCATCACTGATATAGAAATGATACTCCCTTATGATCTTTTTGTCATCCTCTATACTATTATTCATATGAATGAATGCGATGTGCACAAATATAGAAACCTGTGTGGAGTTGTAATATTGTAATTGCACCTCACGCTGTGGCTGTAGACTATATTTCTCTGCAAAGTCAACAACTGAAACAATGCTACCAACTAGAATTGTGTCCTTGCATAACTTGAATTGCAAGTCCAACCATCGAGCTCTATGGGCATGTCTTGCATACTCATACACTATGCTGTCATGAAATATAGGCATAAACTGATACACTAGATTCTTTTCAATAACCAATTCACACCTCTTTGCTTCTTTACCATCTTTTGAATTATATGCCACTGTTTTATACTTGTTGAACTCTACTAGTTCGTTTCCAACCACATGTGTTCTTTCCATATGTTCACATATTGGCATACGCTGCAAGCCACTGCAATGCTGACATGTGCCATCCAAGCATAATTTCTTGTAGAATATTTGACCTTTCTCTCTTTCATATAAAATTCTTGATATGAAGTCTCTTGAAGATGTTGGTGGGGCACGTATGCCACAACCCTACAAAACATTGTTAGTATGCAAATCTAAACATATAGACTGATAAACATCAAAATGGTTAGAAAATTCAATATGTAATCTACAACAACAAGTAGTGTGTGTGTGTGATTTATCTTGACATAGAAAGGTTTTAGCATTTCAAAATATCTTTGACAAATTTTAATTTGAGGATACTTCTCGAGAAATTTACCAAAAAACTATGTTTGAGTCATATCCAAAAAATGCTTTGGATGTGGCCAACGGTTCTCACTATCGATTCTCCTTCTTACCACATCCCTTCGATTCGGAGATACCCTTGTGTAATTCTTCCAAAAGTCTTCAAATAGTGATCTCAATGTTTCAACAATTGATTTATCTTTTCGTGGTAGTCTCCCTAAGAACGCCCATAATTCATTGGCATTAGTGTCCTCAATTCTTTGGCATCTTCCAATGGCTCTTGACAAAGTTTTCCTATTAATTCTCAATGCTTGACTCACCTTTCTAATGAGACGAGCTTTCGTCGTTTGACTACTTAAGTTATAATTGATGTAATCATATGCCATGTTGCATTACTATCTTTTGTGTGTGAGGTGTTACCCACACTCTCATACACACTCATTAGATTCTTGATAATAGATTTTTCACTTGAAGCCTCTGATGTTCTGAACCAAAGAATCTTCATGATGGGCCTATACTTTATACTTCGCATCATTTTAACGAATAGTTGACATCTTGCAGTCTCATTTAACTTTTCAAAGAACAATCTCGAAATCTTATGAGCATATCTTCTACAAGAGTGTTTTGGAATCTTACCTTCCATTGGCTACAAAATATTCTCATCAATATCAATCAAATACTTTGGATTTCTATGCAAAATTCTAGGTGGTGTTAAGTTAGGTAAATTCATCTCAACATTAGGAACTTCATCAATATTTAAATGAGATGGGCTAGATGGCATACCTTCGATTGAAGATGGAATAGATGACATACCTTGAGTTTGAGGTGGGAACAATGGCGTACCTCCTTCATCACATGTGAGTGATGATGTACACTCAACTTGAGATGCGGTAGATGGTGTCCCTACATGTTGACTTGCGGTAAAGGACGTGTCTCCAACTATGGTATTCAAAACTCACATAGCACGAAGTTTTTGCATTTGTTCTCTTTTTGCTGCCAATACCATATCTCTTTTTGATGGTTGTGGTTCCTCTTTAATTGGCATGTCTTCATTTATCGTGTCTAATTTCCTCTTCTTACAAAGTTCCCTCATAGCCGATGCTTTCTTTGCATTCTTATCTTCTATCTCTTCCTGTGTTGGTTTAATTCTTGATCATTGCCTTAGCATGACAGAGAATTTGTCTATAGCATGATAAAGAGACAGATATTAGTTCCTATGAAATGAATCCATACAAATAACTAAAATATATATCATTCAACCCTTCATAGTAAATGTACATACAATCATCATGTAGAAGAGTAAATGTCACTCAAGCAAAATAAGTACAAAGCATACAAAGCATTATTGCACGATGTTATTGTAGCCATACAAAGCATTATGGTACAAAGTTCACTTCAGTCCTAGATGAGGATAAGGTCAAAGGAGAGTCACCTATTGAGGCTACAAGTGAAGAGTACATGGGACTTCATGTTGACTACTTGTTGATAACCATCTAGTCATGAAAGGATATGTGATTGAGATCGTGGGAGACATCATACTAGGGCAATGCCAAACTCAAGTAGATAATCATGTACATTTTACAGGCAAATTATTCCAGGTTGAAAACTCATGTTTTTAGGCAATTAAGTTGCATAAGGGTTAGGGTTTGTAGAGAAACGCTTTGGAAGGTGTTTGTAATGCTTGAAAAGGTTGAGGCAAACCCAATTTGACATGGTTTGTGTCTTGGTTTGAAGATTGGAAGCTTGGAGATCAAAAAATCTATAGTGACCTATTTCCACAAGCCTAATTAGGCATCTTGTCAAGTGGGAGAGTCAATTATGGAAAGATGAAGGCACTATGACATGTCTTCTTTTGGTGAAAAGTGATGCTTTCAAGTAGGGTTTTGATGAAAGAGCATTATTAAAGTGTGGATGACGGTTTAGGAAGCATAGGCAGACATACTATGATGTGTTGGAAGCATTGCCCCCTTTGGATTGAGTTGAACTCTACCTCTGCAACACATACCTAGGACTGTCATAAAAATCATTAGACTAATCTCTGTAATTTAGGGTATTGAATGGTATATAGTCGATCAAGGTAGCCACAATCATGTGCTAACAAAGGACAATTAGGAAATTTTGAAATATTGTTGTGTCATGTGCATACAAATCATCATGAATAGGTGCATAAGGAATGTTCTAGCCCAAGATATGTGCATACAAACCATCATGTAATGCGCATACTTGTATGATCTTGGCACCTATTAATTTTTATTTTTATTTGTTAATATGATAAGATAATAGTGGGATTGTATTTTTATTATTTTGTAAGGATTTATTCTTGTATAGTTTGACATCATGGTATGTTAAGGTCTATTTATTACACATAATTATCAAAGAGCCCAAGTGTAGAAAATATACATGGCATCATGTGAGATTGTAGGTTGCTTTCTTGATTGGGAATGTGTCTATTTTAATTAATGTTGACTTTTGAAATGTCTTTTATTATGCATACCATGAACTAATTTAAAACATAGTCTATTATATAAACACAATATATGTATACATAGTCTTTTATTATGCATACTGGATACAAGTGATATAAACATGTATGATAAAGCATGATAAAGTAATTCAAATAGAATTAAGGAAAATGTAAAGAACATGCATGTAAAGACTTTACATACCTAAAAAATGGAGATTCAAATAGAGAGAGTACCCAATTATGTAGTGTTTTTTTCTTCTTGTATCAAACTCCTCAACAATTTGAGTTTTTCACCACTTGCTTCCTTTTCAATGTTAAATTGAATAACACTCAAATATAATTAGTAACAACAATACTATTAACCAATCTTTAATGTTAAATTCCTAAAATTCAATCACAATTAACATTGCAACACTACAAAAATTGAAACTTGAATAGATATATATCAAATTTCATGTGAAAACTATATTATTTCCTCCTCAAGTTGGAAAAGTAGAAAAGGTGGTGGAAAGATCATGCAAAGGTGGAAGAATGTGTAAAATGTGCATGTGAACTTCCCAACAACATGAAAACACTTTTTTTTTGTCGGAACACGTACATAATCAGTATGAAAACAGAGCATGTGGGCATGGATCATGGGGTCCAGGCCTTTTTACCATTTCTATAGCAGGACAAAACATAAGCACGTTGGAATGTGCTCACGTTTTGTCCTGCTATAGATTGATCCATAAATATTTGTGCCTATCTCACCTTTAATAGAAACTTTGCAATATCTCACCTCTAGTTCCATTAGCTTATGTTCTATCTCTCACCTTTCTATATCTCACTTATCTCTCACCTTCACCTCTCTACCTCTCCCCTCTCTATGTCTCTAAGTCGCTCCTTGTCTACTTCTCCATCCATCCTTATCCATCTAGGTCTCACTTAACCCTAAACCCTAAAGCCTCAACCCTCAACCCTTAAACCTTAAATCCTAAACCCTATCCATAAACCCTCAACACTTTACCTTAAACCTTATTCCCTCAACCATAAACCCTAATCCCTCAACCCTAAACCCTACACCCTATCACTAAACCCTAATCCCTACACCCTTAGCCCTAAAGCCTCAACCCTCAATCCTTAAACCTTCAACCCTAAATCCTATCCCTAATCCCTATACCCTCGATACTCTACTTTAACCCTAATCCCTCGACCCTCAACCCTCAACCCTCAATGTCAAACCCTAATCCCTCAACCCTAAACCCTAATCCCTCAACCTTTAACACTATACCTTAAACCCTAATCCCTCAACCCTAAACCCTAAACCATATACCTGTTGGCAAGAGACACTGTGTGGCTTCATAAGTGTTGTCATTGATGGCAACAAAGTCCATCCCACACATCCGTAGGACATGGTGTGTCTATACCAGAAGTTAGATTGAAGAGTATTTTGGTCTAGTGACCAAGAATAGAGTAGGCAACAAGGTCCAACAATCAGGTCTAGATCTCTCAGAGGAAATATCTCAGCAAAGTGCAGACTTGTGAAAGTTAAGAGGAGTACCATGACTAATATATTCCAGAGATTAAGCCTAGGGTGATGTAAGAGTGAAAAGATATGAACACCTAAGTGTTGGGTTCCTGTTTGGCAGTGTAGACTAAGGAAGAACTGACCAACAGAGCATTAGACCTTCATCCAGATGAGATATTGATGGTGATCAAGCTTCTTAAGAGATCATTCATGATTGGCTAACAAGAATGATGACTTCTATAAGTATCTCTTCGATACGGATCACTTGGTAAGCAAGGATTTAGCTAACAGACCAGAGTTTGGAAAAATCTTAAGTATTCTGGATACCAGCTAGAAACATGTTGAAATCCTTGGTGCAGATATATATACCAGATGGATTTCAATGAGAAGTGTTGTCTGGTGTGTTGAGGAGTGCAAAGAAAAATAGAGAATAGTATAGAAATAGAGATAGAGGTCTGGTATGTGACAGAACAGCAGCACTAAGGCACAGGAAGAATGAAGTGCAGTAGATCAATATATTGAGCTTAACTGGAACTAAACCTAAGCATATGTGGATGCTTCTCATCAGTTCAAGTACCCAGTTTCGTTCTGTAAACTATTGTAGGTAGTGAGCCTCTTGTGAGCAGTGTGCTCAGGCAGTGAGCCCTAATTGGGAAGTGTCATTTTGTACTACCTTATTCTTTTAGCAGAGAATGCAATCTTGGGTTAATCACCCCATGGTTTTTTCCCTTAACAGAGTTTTCCACGTCAAAAATATTGTGTCATGTGTGTTGAGTTTATTTCTGTTCCATTGTTATGTATGCTGATATGATTTGATATTGTTCTAATTGGTAAAGAAGAAAAGAAAGTCAAATTATTAAGATAATTGATTCACCCCCCCTCTCAGTTATCGGCAATTGGTATCAGAGCCAAGTTCCTTCTAACAGAGCCTAACAGCTTGAGGAAGATCTAGGATTCTCAATGGATATGTATGGTATGAGGGAACAACTTCAGTCTTCCCTAGATGATCTTGATCAATCTCACTCTGAAGTCAATGACCTGAGGGAGAGACTCAAACAAGCTGATGATTTCATAAATGAACTCAAAGAAAAACTGAGTATCTCAATGTAGAAAAGAAAGGAATTTCTTCAACAATTAGCAAGTCAAAATGAAGCCAATGATACTAATGAAGATCTGAATGAAAAAACCAAGTTATGTGAAAAGTTATCAAAAGAGGTCGTTATGGTAAGACATGAAATAGAATCAGGAGTTATGAAATTCACCCAAGAAATTGAAGAGAAAAGAAAAAGTGAAGATAATCTAAAACAATCTCTCAAGGAGAAGTCAGAAGACTACCACAAAATGCATAGAATAATCAGGGATCTAGAAACTAATCTTGAAGAAGCTAGAGACAATGAAGAACAACTGAAGAATTAGATAGACACTCTTAAAAAGGATCTTCAAACATCAAATGAATACAAAGAGAAATTCAAGATAAGCTTTGCTCAACCTGAAGTTTTTCTTGAAAGCCAAAAGAGGGTAGATGACAAGCAAGGCTTGGAGTATGAGAAAGGGGAAAGCTCCAGATCCGGTCAGAAAAATTATGGATTAGGAAATCCAAGGAACAGGCCTAGAAGACCTCTGGTAAGGCAACCAAATGCTCAAAGATATCCATCCTTCAATGGATACTACCACAATTGCAATAACTTTGGTCATAAAGCAAATTAGTGTAGAAGAAGAATGAATCAGAATAACTCACCCTTCTCCGGATAGTGTTTTAACTGCAAAAGGTTTGGTCACAAATCTCAAGAATGTAGAAATTTGCAAATGAACAATTCATTCAATGGTAGATGCTTTGCATGCAATAGAATGGGACATATGGCTAATCAATGCAAATCAAAAGGATATCAATCAGATATGCAAAGAAATGTTGTTTCCTACAATTGCAATAGATCTAGTCATATTGCCAAATTTTGCAAAAGTAAGAATCAGGATAAAAGGGGCCCGGTGCATCATAATCAAAATCAAGACAAAGGAAAAGGAAAAGTGAATGTGGATGAAATTCAAAGGGAGATGAACAAGATTTGGGTAAAGAGAAGTACATAAAATGTTGGGGATGGATCTGCACCAGAATCTGGTGCTGATATTCCTTCCGAAAACTAAATAAGATGAGCTCTGGCTCAGGGGGAGTCAAGAAGGAAAACAAATTTCCCCAGCCAGATAATTGGTGCCTGAAATTGGCACAAGGAAAGTTGCGGATTAAAGGGTTCTCAGAGAAACATCTAAAGAAGCCTTGGTAAAGATATGGAAGATCTGCAAGAAGATTTGAAGAGTCTAATCTTCCAAGATTGATCCGGTTTAACAGTTTTCTAGTAAAAACTAGATTTTTACAGTTTGATCTGGTGTGATTCTAAACTGAAACATCTTGATCTGCGGATAAAGGGGATGATTCAAGGAAAGCAGATACATTAAAATTCATCACTAAAAATATCTCTAAGTACATCTCAGTGATCCAGAAAAATCTCTCTCGTGATAAGGCAATCGGAATAACTTAAGTTGTGCATTTATTACAAAATGAAATTAGGGTTTACTCATAGATAAAAGAATTCATTTGGTTGTCATTTGCACATTTGCATTAGTGAAAAAGATAAGAAGAGCTCTGCAAACAAGTTTTCTTCATCTCTCTCAAGGATCAATCGCAGAATTCAAGTCAACTGGTGATCTTTTCAGCTCTTTTCATAAACCCTAGAGGCGTAAAAAGGTACTTTTCGCTCCTGTAAATCTCTCTCTGAATTTGTTGAAAGATGGCTACTCCAAATGTTGTCAAAATCACTGATAGGCAGTGCCCTAAGTTCAAGAAACACCCTTATAAATATTTAGAAGCAGATCCTTTAGGCGCATTCTCTAGCATTCCACATGGGGTTTTGCCTGTTGAAGACGTTAGGGCATACATTCATGCGAATATTGAGGAATTCAGGGAATCCAAGCTGATGGATATATATCATAAGTAGCTAATAGATGAATCATTTGAACTCAAACCTCAGTACAAAGCCATCTGAGACAAGCATTTTGGACAGTGCATTCATTTCCCCTATTTTATAGAAGATGAATGGGTCCGGTATATTCTAAGCAGAGTGCATGACAAATTCATATTGTTGATGAGGCCATTTAAGATCACAAAGGATGCAATTAGGACGGTGATCGGATTGCACTCATCCGGTGGGTTACCTACTCTCAAGTCAGTCAAAAACCAAACTGTGAGTGAGGCTACCAGATCTAAATTTGATAAAAGAGCAATGCCAATTAAGGATATCACAGATCCTAATATCAAGTTTGCTGCCATGATAATTGGCTACAAGATATATCACTCTAGTAGAGAGAATTCTGTATCTGAAACAGCAATTTACACAGCTTATGAAATGTTAAGAAAGAATGCTGACTATGATCTTTGTGAGCTCCTTCTGAACCAACTTTTGGAGAATCTGTAGAAGATAAATAAGGATAAGAAGAATTCTTTCAAATACAGTTTGCTTGATACTCTGTCTATTCTTCTATTACATGAATGAGCTACCCAGATCTAGTGGCTGGATATGGCAAAATGACAGACCTGTTGCCATACAAATCAGGGATATTTGTATGGCCTTGGTGACGCCAAGGCATGAAATACAACATTGTGGGGTTACTTCAAAAACTTTCAAAGCTTGATGCAGGCCAGAGAAAGAATCCCCCAATCATTGGTTGAGAAATACAAGGATATAGTGTGCTTTATGGTAGACACTGATCAATGGCTAATGGAGGCAGTGGAGCCAAGGACAGTCTGGATCATGCCAATGGGGTATGAAGTAGATGAGAAAATTGTAGAGCTACATGTTCAATACATGCTAAGTCAACCTAAGGATCCTAAGGCAGAAAGGTTTGGAACCTACCAAGAGCTGAGTGTAAAAGTTCATGTTGAATTAAGACAGCCTGATATTAAAAGAAAAGTGAGAAGGGAAGTAGAAGAATTCGCCAAGAGGCATGGAATATCAAAAGAGGCAATTGATGCTAATAGAGAGAAGATGGAAAGGGCAGAGAAAGAAAGGAAAGAAACTGAAAAAGATAGTGCTCTGGTGCAAGCCCCCTCCCGGACCAGATCCTCCAAGAGCTCTACACCTGACACCTCTAAGAGCCAAAAGGCATCAAAATCGAAAGTCAAGACATCCGGAAAGGGAGAGAAGAGAATTAAGACAAAGGCCACAAGGTCTTACACCAGTCAAAAGGATGATGAAGAGACAGAATCAGATGAGGAGATCAAGAAAATGAAGAAGAAGAAGAAAATATCTGGTGAACCCTCTACCAGTCATAACAAGGAAGAAGAGGCAGAAGAATTCATTGAATGGCCTACTCTCTGCATTGATGATAGCATCAAATCAGTCACTGTGGGTGGGAACTTGAAACCAATGACTAAATTTTATGATGATTATAGTGAAGCTGATCAGAAGATCCTACAAGAAGCTACAGTCAGGTATCTAAACATTTACAACAAAGCATTCATTGAAATCATCTCCTTAATTCCCAAAAGCCTAGAGAAAGAGCTTGAAGTAAGAACAATGCCAAGGCAAAAGACCTGGAGATCCAGGAATAGATAGCTATTCAACTCTACCCTTCCATCACTCCAAAACAGATGAACATAATCTTCAAGGATTGCAGGGATGAGTTCCGAAGCAAAGCAAGAATGAATCAACTTATGCTTGGAGAGACTGACAAAGTGGTAAAAGAAACTAAAGACATCCTCCGAAATGCCTTCATGAAATTTAATATCCCTATTGTAGAGGATATAAGTGATGAACCCTCTGCCATGGATGTCAAAGGATCAAGTACATCTAAAGAAGATTCTACTAAGAAAGTTGCTCAAGAGACAAAGGAGACAAGTAAAGAGAAGACTAAGGACTTAGATGCCTCTGTTACGGTAGAGGAAGTCCATGAAGAAGTAGACACCTCTCTTTTGGATCCCCCAACAGACTCCAGAATTGAAGGAGAAGAAAGAAAAGAAGAGAGCATCAGTCAAGAAGAACAAGTAAAGGGAAGAGAAGAAGATCAAACAGAGAAGACCACAGGTGACAATGCTAAGGCTGCAGAAGGCAAGAAAACTCTGTCTCCGACAAGAGACATAGCAGAAGCAGTCAAAGACTTCTTGACCAAAGAAATGATGGAATTAGATGAACCAGAGCTACTTCAAGGACCATTTAATTTTGATTCCCTCTCTCCGGTCCAAACTATGAAGGTGGCATCTTTTGCTCAAGCCAAAGCAAAAGAAAAGCTTCTAAAGTCTTACATGGAAGACTGTGAGCTAATAGAGATTGCATCCGGTGTGCTAGAGAAAATCATGCCATCCTTCCAAAAAGATTCTTCGGCCTCCACATCCTATAATCTAAATTCTCTTGTAAACTATGTTAATACACATTTTGATTCCTTAGGGAAGTCAGCTGAAGAAAAGGTCCGGAAGGAGTTTTTGGATAAGAGATTCTCTGAAGTTTAAGGGCTAATAACAAATGATAGGAGAAATTTAGATATTGGAATAAAGAGCCTAGAGAATGCTCTTAAAGATGGTGGAGATCTATACAAATTTTTTCTATCTTGGTCCATCGTAACAGCATACATCACCAAGAAGGTGGAAGAACAAGAGAGCAAACTATCAAGTTTATCTCAAAGTTTTGATCCTCTCACCTCTTCCTTAATAAATCAAGAGTGTCAGACTATTGCAGTCATAAATGAAATAAAGAAGCTTGAGAAGGAGAAGGGAAATAGAATAGGCAGGTTAAGTGAACTTAGAGGGATAATTATCCCTAAATTAGAGGCCACGCATGAGGCTCTAACTGATGCTCAGACCATATCCCGAACTAGTGATCCGACAGATCTAAAGAGGGCAAAGGCTTTTGCATTCCTATTAAGTGGTAACATCTCAATTTTGGATAGGATGAAGCAGAGCTAGGCAACATAATTTGTCTAGTTGAAGACAACTTTTGCAGATATACTTCAGTATATGTAAGTATAACATGTATATATACTTATGCGGCTAAGTATAATCAGATTTTTGGGAATTTTGGTGTGCGGATTCTACCCTTTGCCATTGATGTCAAAGGGGGAGTGAGTAGGAGTGAAAAATGTGGAATCTAGGTAAGGGGGAGCTTCGGTAAAGTGTACATTGGAACATAGCATTAGCCAAGGGGGAGTGTAGTGTGACACTTAGTCATTTTTCACTAAGTGTTGCCATCAATGCCAAAGGGGGAGATTGTTGGCAAGAGACATTGTGTGGCTTCATGAGTGTTGTCATTGATGGCAACAAAGTCCATCCCACACATCCACAAGACATGGTGTGTCTATACCGAAAGTCAGATTGAAGAGTATTTTGGTCCGATAACCAAGAAAAGAGCATATAGCAAGGTCCGACAATCAAGTCCGGATCTCTCAGAGGAAATATCTTAGAAAAGTGAGGGCTTGGGAAAGTTAAGAGGAGTACCATGACTAATATATTCTAGAGATTGAGTCTTTGGTGATGTAAGAGTGAAAAGATATGAACACCTAAGTGTTGGGTTCCCGTTTGGCAGTGTAGACTGAGGAAGAACTGACCGACAAAGCATTAGACCTTAATTCGGATGAGATATTGATGGTGATCAAGCTTCTTTAGAGATCATTCATGATTAGCTGACATGACTGATGACTTCTATAAGTATCTCTTTGATACGTATCACTTGGTAAGCACGGATTCAGCCAACAGACTAGAGTTTGGAAAAATATTAAGTATTCCGGATGCTGACTAGAAACATGTTGAAATCCTTGGTGTGGATATATATACCAAATGGATTTCGATGAGGAGTGTTGTGTGGTGTGTTGAGGAGTGTGAAGAAAAATAGAGAACAGTGTGGAAATAGAGATAGAGGTCCGATATGTGACAGAACAACAGCACTAAGGCAGAGGAAGAATGAAGTGTAGTAGATCAGTATATTGAGCTTAACCGGAATTGAAACTAAGCATATGTGGATGCTTCTCATCAGTTCAAGTACCTAGTTTCCTTCTATAAACTACTGTAGGCAGTGAGCCTCTTGTGAGTAGTCTACTCGGGCAGTGAGCCCTAATTGGGAAGTGCCATTTTGTACTACCTTATTCTTTTAATAGAGAATACAATCTTGGGTTAATCACCCCATGGTTTTTTCACTGAACAGGGTTTTCCACGTCAAAAATATTGTGTCATGTGTGTTGAGTTTATTTCTGCTTCCATTGTTATGTATGCTGATATGATTTGATATTTCTCTAATTGGTAAAGAAGAAAAGAAAGTCAAATTATTAAGATAACTGATTCACCCCCCTCTTAGTTATCAACAATACCTAAACCCTAATCCCTCAACCCTAATCCCTTAAACCCTAAACCCTAATCCCTTGATACCATACCTTAAACCTTCAACCCTATCCCTAATCCCTCTATCCTCGACACTCTACTTTAACCCTAATCCCTTGACCCTCAACCCTATCCCTAATCCCTCAATCCCCAAACCTCAACCCTTAACCCTAATCCCTCAACCCTAAACCCTATCCCTAAACCCTCAACCCTCAACACTATACCTTAAACCTTAATCCCTATCCCTCAACCCTTAACCCTTAAAACTTAAACCCTAAAACCTATCCCTACACCCTCAACACTTGACACTATATCTTAAGCCTTAAACCCTAAACCCTCATCCCTAAAGTATCAACCCTCAATCCTTAAACCTTCAACCCTAAACCCTATCCCTAACCCCTATACCCTTGACACTCTACTTTAACCCTAATCCCTTGACCCTCAACCCTATCCCTAAACCCTCAACCCTCAAACCTCAACCCTCAACATCAAACCATAATCACTCAACCCTTAACTCTAATCCCTCAACCCTAAACCCTATCCATAAACCCTCAACACTATACCTTAAACCCTAATCCCTCAACCCTAAACCCTAAACCCTAATCCCTCAACTGTCAACCCTAATGCTCATCCCTGAACCCTAAATGCTATCCCTATTCCTAAACCCTCCATGTGCTCCATACTATATCTTAAACCGTAATCCCTTATCCCTAAACCCTCCAACCCTATCCCTAATCCCTATACCCTCAACACTCTACTTTAACCCTAATCCCTTGACCCTCAATCCTATCCCTAAACCCTCAACCCTCAAACCTCAACCCTCAACCCTCAATATAAAACCCTAATCCCTCAACCCTAAACCCTATCCCTAAACCCTATCTCATTTTATTATATCTTTCCCCTCACCTCTCTATCTCTAACCTTTGTTTCCCCTCACCTCTCTACCTATCCATAAACCCTAAACCCTATCCATGAACCCTCTACCCTTGACACTATACGTTAAACCATAATCCCTTTACCCTCAACCCTAAAGCCTCAACCCTCAATCCTTAAACCTTCAACCCTAAACCCTATCCCCAATGCCTCTATCCTAAACTCTATCCCTATTCCTAAACCCTCAACCCTTGACACTATACCTTAACCCCTAATCCCTTATCCCTAAACCCTAAACCCTATCGCTCTACCCTTAACCCTTAAAACTTAAACCCCAAAACCTATCCCTAAACCCTTGATGCTCAACACTATATCTTAAACCCCAATCCCTTAACCCTTAGCCCTAAAGCCTCAACCAACAATCACTAAACCTTCAACCCTAAACCCTATCCCTAATTCCTCTACCCTGGACACTCTACTTTAACCCTAATCCTTTGACCATCAACCCTATCCCTAAACCAACTCTACTATTTAATACTCTACTATTAAAGCTTAGCATTTATACAAATGTAGATATTGATATTATAGAAGACCTCATTATATTAGACTATTAGAGATCCCTCAGAGAAATGTAATAATAAACCTGCTTGTCCTTATGTTAGCTTGCAATTAAATCCATTCTTTTTGACACTCTTCTCTTAATAAAGTAAGAGTAATAAGAATAGAAAAAAGAGAATTTGATCTTACTAGTATGCATGGTCGTATTACATTCTGTGGCTTCATTTTCATTGGAAAAAAGGTTTATCTAATTTGAAAGGTGGGGCATAGTTCACTGTCATGTGCTTTTCTAGATGATAGGGTCCATAATGTCCAGGGTTCTTCAAAGAAAGTCCTGTAACAGAATTAAGTTTTTGTTATACCAATCCTCCTGGTAAAGATACAACTCAAATGCCTACTTTGAAAGTTGAAATAAATTAAATTAGACTTACAATTTTGATTTTCTTCCATTGCTTCAACAACATCATTGTTTTCTTCATCAGAAACCAATTCAATCAGCAACTTGCTGCCCATTGGTTGACTTGAACTACATTCTCTATTAGAAGAAGGGCGTTTTTTATGTGTATCAATGTTGGTATTCATAAGCTGAAGAGCATTGATATTTTTCACACACCTTGTTCTTTGAAATATCTTAACCTTAAAATATGACTTTGATATGCACTTGAACACAATGAAATCTCCAATCTCCAGCCCGTGATGATTCACAAAATTTTCCCAACCCTACCTAAATTCCAGATTATTTATGGTACCCCTTGATTGCACATCCCACTCCTGCCCACCTGGGCCTTGCAACACCATATGTTCGTCTGCTTCTTCTATAAACTATGAAACAAATGCAGAAGGAATGTACTGCCATAAACACATTACACAATTAGATTTTACAAGTTCTTAACAGTGTACAGGAAATAAAAGAATGCAAAATAATGTATAGAGTTACCAATTTTTGTGTAAAGTCTCCAAGCATAACTCTGAAGAAGGAGGCATGCCCATTAAACAAATTCATTCAACAACTTGCTTCCCATTGGTTGACTTGAACTACATACTCTGTTAGAAGAAGGGCATCTTTTATCTGTATCAATGTTGGTATTCATAAGCTGAAGAGCATTGATGTTTTTCACACACCCTGTTCTTTGAAATATCTTAACCTTAAAATATGACTTGGATATGTACTTGAACATAGCAAAATCTTCAATCTCCAGCCCATGATGATTCATAAAATTTTCCCAACCTTGCCTAAATTCCAGTTTATTTATGGTACCCCTTAATTGCACATCCCACTCCTGCCCACCTGGGCCTTGCAACACCATATGTTCATTTGTGTTGTCTATAAACTGTGAAACAAATGTAGGAGGAATGCGCTGCCATAAACACATTACACAATTAGATTTTACAAGTTCTTAACAGTGTACAAGAAATAAAAGAATGAAAAATAATGTATAGAGTTACCAGTTTTTGTGTAAAGTCTCCAAGCATAACTTTGAAGAAGGAGGCATGCCCATTAAACCAATTCATTCAACAACTTGCTGCCCATTGGTTGACTTGAACTGCATACTCTGTTAGAAGAAGAACATCTTTTATCTGTATCAATGTTGGTATTCATAAGCTGAAGAGCATTGATGTTTTTCACACACCCTATTCTTTGAAATATCTTAACCTTAAAATATGACTTGGATATGTACTTGAACACAACAAAATCTCCAATCTCCAGCCCATGATGATTCACAAAAAATTTTCAACCTTGTCTAAATTCCAATTTATTTATGGTACCCCTTAATTGCACATCCCACTCCTGCCCACCTAGGCCTTGCAACACCATATGTTCCTCTGTGTTGTCTATAAACTATGAAACAAATGCAGGAGGAATGCACTACCATAAACACATTACACAATTAGATTTTACAAGTTCTTAACAATGTACATGAAATAAAAGAATGAAAAATAATGTATATAGTTACCAGTTTTTGTGCAAAGTCTCCAAGCATAACTTTGAAGAAGGAGGCATGCCCATTAAAGCAATTCATTCAACAATTTGCTTCCCATTGGTTGACTTGAACTACATACTTTGTTAGAAGAAGGGCATCTTTTTTCTGTATCAATGTTGGTATTCATAAGCTGAAGAGCATTGATGTTTTTCACACACCCTGTTCTTTGAAATACCTTAACCTTAAAATATGAGTTGGATATGTACTTGAACATAGTAAAATCTCCAATCTCCAGCCCATGATGATTCACAAAATTTTCCTAACCCTGCCTAAATTCTAGTTTATTTATGGTACCCCTTAATTGCACATCCCACTCCTGCCCACCTGGCCCTTGCAACACCATATGTTCGTCTGTGTTGTCTACAAATTGTGAAATAAATGCAGGAGGAATGCACTACCATAAACACATTACACAATTAGATTCTACAAGTTCTTAACAGTGTACAGGAAATAAAAGAATGAAAAATAATGTATATAGTTACCATTTTTTGTGTAATGTCTCCAAGCATAACTTTGAAGGAGGCACACCCATTAAACCAATTCATTCAACAACTTGTTGCCCATTGGTTGACTTGAACTGTATACTCTATTAGAAGAAGGGCATCTTTTATCTGTATCAATGTTGGTATTCATAAGCTAAAGAGCATTGATGTTTTTCACACACTTTGTTCTTTGAAATATCTTAACCTTAAAATATGAATTGGATATGTACTTGAACATAGCAAAATCTCCAATCTCCAGCCCATGATGATTCACAAAATTTTCCCAACCTTGCCTAAATTCCAGTTTATTTATGGTACCCCTTAATTGTACATCCCTAAACCCTAAACCCTAATCCCTAATCCCTAAACCATAAACCCTAATCCCTAATTATAACTTATGGTACCCTAATCCCTAAACCCTAAACCCTAATCCCTTATCCCTAAACCATAAACCCTATCCCTAAATCCTCAACCCTCAACACTTAAACCTTAAATCCTAAACCATATCCCTAATGCCTCCACTCTAAATGCTATCCCTATTCCTAAACCCTCAACCATCGACACTATACCTTAAACCCTAATCCCTTATCCCTACATCCTAATCCCTATCCCTCAACCCTTAACCCTTAAAACTTGAACACTAAAAGCTATCCCTACACCCTCAACACTCGACACTATATCTTAAACCCTAACCCTCATCCCTAAAGCCTCAACCCTAAATCCTTAAACCTTCAACCCTAAACCCTATCCCTAATCCCTCTACCCTCGACACTCTACTTTAAACGTAATCCCTTGACCATCAAGCCTATCCCTAAACCCTCAACTCTCAACCCTCAACTGTCAACTCTCAACATTAAACCCTAATCCGTCAACCCCAAACCCTAATCCCTCAACCCTCAACCCTATCCCTAAACCCTCAACCCTCAACACTATACCTTAAACCCTAATCCCTATCCCTCAACCCTTAACCCTTAAAACTTAAACCTATCCCTACACCCTCAACACTCGATACTATATCTTAAGCCTTAAACCCTCATCCCTAAACCCTCAACCCTCAATCCTTAAACCTTAAACCCTAAAACCTATCCCTAATCCCTCTACCCTTGACACTCTAACACTAATCCCTTGACCATAAACCATATCCCTAAACCCTAAACCCTAAACCCTCAACCCTTAACTCTCAACATTAAACCCTAATCCATCAACCCTAAACCCTAATCCCTCAACCCTAAACCCTATCCCTAAACCCTCAACCCTCAACACTATACCTTAAACCCTAATCCATCAACACTAAAACCTAATCCCTCAACCCTAAGCCCTATCAATAAACCGTCAACCCTTGACACTATACCGTAAACCCTAATCCCTCAACCCTCAACCCTAATCCCTCATCCCTAAACCCTACATGTTATCCCTATTCCTAAACCCTCAACCCTCGACACTATACCTTAAACCCTAATCCCTTATCCCTAAACCCTAAACCATATCCCTCAACCCTTAACCCTTAAAACTTAAACCCTAAAACCTATCCCTAAACCCTTAACACTTAACACTATATCTTAAACCCCAATCCCTTAACCCTCAGCCCTAAAGCCTCAACCCTCAATCATTAAACCTTCAACCCTAAACCCTATCCCTAATCCCTCTACTCTTGACACTCTACTTTAACCCTAATCCCTTGACCATCAACCCTATCCCTAAACCCTCAACCTTCAACCCTCAACTCTCAACAGTAAACCCTAATCCGTCAACCCTAAACCCTAAACCCTATTCCTAAACCCTTAACCCTTAACACTATTCCTTAAACCCCAATCCATCAACCCTAAACCCTAATCCCTCAACCCTAAACCCTATCCCTAAACCCTCAACCCTCAACACTATTTCTTAAACCCTAATCCCTCAACTCTAAACCCTAATCCCTCAACCCTAAACCCTATCCCTAAACACTCAACTCTCAGCACTATACCTTAAACCTTAATCCTTCAACCCTCAACCCTAATCCCTCATCCCTAAACCCTAAATGCTATCCCTATTCCTAAACCCTCAACCGACAATATACCTTAAACCCTCAACCCAAGACAATATACCTTAAACCCTAATCCCTTACCCCTAAACCTTAAATCCTATCCCTTAACCCTTAACCCTTAAACATTAAACCCTAAAACCTATCCCTAAACCCTCAACCATATACTTAAGCCCTAATCTGTCAATCACCAACCCTATACCTTGAACCCTGAAGCCTACACCCACAAACCCTCATCCCTAGACCATATAACCTCACCCTTATATCCTAAACCCCAAATATTGTGCCTCAACCTTATACTTAAATTAAACCTAAACCATACGTACTCTCAACCCAAGTCACCCTATGCCTTATATACCCTCAATCCATATCATAAACCCTAAACCCAATATCCTAAACCCTAATCCCTGCACCTTACACACTTAATCTTATACACTCAACAACTTGAATATTAACCCTCAACTGTAACCCTCAACCCTCTAATCTCTACCCTCTTCCCTCTACCTATTACTTAAGCCATAATCCCTCAACCCTCAACCCTCAAAACTATACAGGCTCAAGTCCTTATATACCCTAAACCCAAAACACTTACATACATACATACATACATGCATACATACAAATATACATACATACATACAAACATACATACATACATGTACATACATACAAGAATGCATGCATGTACATACATACAAGCATGCATACATGTACATGCATACATACCTACATGAATACATATATACATCAATGAAACATACTTATGAAACTTGAACATAAATCATTCAAAGGAAGACATAACGCAAGTGCGTTATAACACGCTCGCATTATGTTGAACTAGGAAAACACTGGCAAACATGCAAAAAAGGAAAAAAGCACAATATAACACCAGTGTGTTATAATGCTCTCGCGTTATATTGTGCTTTGGGAATCCCAAGCCTTAGGCTTGGGATTTGCTTTGCATTTCCAACCCAAAGGCTTGGAGTGCCTTTTCAACATCCACAAACATCTTTTTGCAAATTCTACAAGATTTCACATAATTTTGTTTGTGCTAACCCTCAGATTTGTATTTGTTTCAAGGTCGAACAAATTGAACACCTGGGTAATGTTAGGCTTTCTCTTAGCTATTTAACAATGTAATTTTTTTCACATTTTGACAATGTTAAGCCTTTCATCTTTAATTTCTTTTTTTTGTGTCCATTTTTGGGCAAAAACCACTATTTGGTCTTTTTTTCATTGTAAATTAACCATTCATTGAAATTTCAAAAAAATTACATATTTAGAAACTAGACTCCATTCTACACATATTAAAAAAATTGATTTTCAATTAGTTTTAAAAATTTATAGGGGTAGCACGACCAAAATTCTATTTTTAGGATGTGTCCACTTTGAAAATTAGTAAAAAATTAAATATTCATCAAAAAATTATTAGAAAAATTAGGCATAAACTACACGTTGTTAGCTAATTGTTCACCGAAGCAATTTTAAAAATACCAAAAAAAAGTTAACCTTTTGAGGGAGCCACAAAACATGCTATGCTATATTTTTTTGACAGAAACAACACCAATTTCTGTGGCTCCCTCTTTTGAACTCCTTAATCTATACCATTTTCAAAAAAAAATAGTAGTTTAGAAAGTAGACTCGGAGCACTACGTACATTGTTTTGGTTGCATCTTCAAATTTTGAGTGTAACTATGCTCAATTTCTCATCCAAGGCCAGCATTTCTTGATTTTAGAAAAAAAGTGGCCACTTAAAACCCCTTTTTGGCACCCCATCTTCTTGCACTTACCCATTGGAAGGCTTCGAGCACATTGTTTTTAATCATGTGCTAAGGGAGGGTAATATGGAAGCCAACGAGCTTGCCAATCAAGATCTCATTGCAGAAAATGAGTTGTACTGGGAGGTGAGCATTAATGATAATGCTAACGCAAATCTATGTCAAACCATCCAATCCGACCAGGGTGAGGCAGTTCACGGAGCGTACAGAGAGTGCTAAATTGATGAATGAAATTGGAGGAATCATCCATTTTTTGCGATGGTTTTTGCAAGTGAGAAAATGGTAGCAATGGAAATTCCAATACGCCTAGTATGTAGGAAGCAACAAATGTCTTTTCTTGGCCAAGTAACAGACAAAAGGCTTGGTGTGGTGTTTAAACCTAAGAGTGGGATCATTCTCTTCGCCATTAAATAGGTTTTGGGTGAAGATTTCATGAGAAATTGCAACCGTTATAGGGTTAATACAGACCTCTCCTCCATGTTTCTAGTAGTAATGCTAGACTTAAATGAAGAGAAGCCCACAATCAAGCAGATGATGGAAGATTTTGTAGATTTAGATTTTAAAGGCGACTGGTAGGAGGTGCTAGGAGTTGTGAGATATGGAATTGGCATGTCATTGCTTGAAGACTTCCACAAAGTTAATTATGCAGGGGATGTTGTGAAGTGGTGGCCATTCGTCACGGAAGTAGAGCAATGAGAGGCCTTTCTTTCCTTAAGAAACTTGCAAGTATGGAAGTTGAATATAATTAGATGAATGAGGTGTTGGCTCAATACTATGCAAAGGATGAGAATGCATGAGGTGGAGCGATCAAAATCTAATTTTCTTTTTGCTTATGTTTATCACATATAATGTATGGGACATTTGAATAGTATAGATAGTATAGTAGAATAGAAGCCTGCAATAGGGCAGGGATAGGTAGACTCATAGGGAATTTTGTTATATCCCTATTTATTTTGTTATACCCGCTGGATGCAACTTTCCATTTATCTGCCGATGCCTTTTCTCACATTGCTCATTCCTCTGCTAACAAAATTAACATCGAATATGAGTAGTAAGACTCCATCTACCTATCATTTACATTTATGACAAATGAAATTTTAAATATGAGCAGTAAGACTGGGCATTTTGCAGGTGAAGGGGATTTTGAAATTAAAATCTATTCATGTATGACTAATCTTTTAATGTTTTTTTGGTTTCATTTTTGTATGTACAGAGTGTGATGCATTATACTTGGTCACAAAGCCTAGTTGTGTGTAGCAAAAGCTACTCCATCGATGTTGAAGGCCAAGGCCTAAATTTGATGGCCGTATGGGCTACAATCAATATTTTTAAAATATTGTATCATATGAAAGGAGAATTTTTTATAGACTGTCAAAATTTATAGAATTGTGATGATATATATATTTGATTTATATATAATTTTATATTATATTAAGGTATGTCATATTATTTTAAGGGTACCTTGGACAAGCAGGATGGACCGTCAAATTTAAGTCATCGTATCAACACTACCATTCCTACATTTGTATAATAGAGACCTACACTGTAATTAAATATTTTGAAGGAAAATAAATGAAAATTCATTTCATACATAAGTGGATTTGTTGCTCTCTTCTCTCTGCCATTTTTAACAGATAAGTAGGTTATTATTTTGTAGGATAACCTTTATATGGGAATTTGGGGCTAGCTTAGCAATAATAAATAGAAAGATTATATAACTAAATATTTGTGAATTTAAGTTTATATTAAAAAATTATATATAGGTTTTAGGTAAGGAACTCACTTTTTAAGATAAATAGGAGCCCTACTTTTAAGTTTCTAAATTTAAGGGGTACTTTACTTTTTAAGATAAACAGGAGCTCCTAGTTTTAAGTTTTCAAATTTAAGGGGATACTTTTTGATGGGGCTAGAAACTTCATTCCTCCAATATGTTAGTTTTGATTTTTTTCCTCTTATGTTTAGGGTGTGTATATTAAAACCTAGAATAAAACATAGATAAATAAGAGCTCCTACTTTTAAGTTTTTAAATTTAAGGGGTACGTTTTGGTTGGGGCTAGAAATTTCTCCCACAAACTTACTAGATTTTGCTACTAAATTTAGATTCCTACCAATATGTTAGTGTAATTTTTTTTTATATCTTATGTTTAGGGTGTATATACTAATACCTAGAACAAAATATGGATAAACATGCATATAAACAAACATCTTATTCTAAACTTAGATGCACCTCAGTTAGAGCAAAAAGAGAATAAATAAGTGATGAAAAATAATAAAATCTTTGAGTAACACCCTCTTGTTAGCTTGGATGTGCTCAAGATGTTGTTAATGGAGACATGTGGTTGCTCTTGCCAAGAATCTAGCATCATATACTTGTTTTGCTTCCACTTTTTCATATGTAGTGCTTGAGAGGGGTTCTCTTTATAGACTTTTTGTTGAGATCATGGATGGTTGAGATTACCTCTTAGATTGGAGGGTTGGGATTTTATGATGGAGGGATGAGATTAGTTCAAATGGATGGATAGGATTGAAGATACTTTTAGGTTGTGATTGTGTGCTTCCATAATAGTGTGTTCCAATTGTGGGACGTGGCAACAAAACGAGCCCAAGGAAGAAAAAAATGAAAAACACCTTCCAATGAAAGTTCTTTGACTTTGGAATACCTTCTTTCAAAGGTAGTTTTATTCTTTTTTAATGTTTTCATGTTCAAAAAGGCAAAGGACAGGTTAAATGAAGGTACCTTCAAACAAAGGTCCTTTTCATGACCTTTTTTTCACTTTTTTCTCTATAGAAATTTCTCTTTCGAAGCTTGGGTTGGACCATCAAACTCAATCACTGAGACATAAAATTTTCCACGATCATAGCCCTCGAAATAAGTTTGCCAAAAAGTATAATTTTGAATATATTCAATTTAATTATTATATTTATTTTTTATTTTTTAGTGAACATAGGTTTTTCATCAAACATTAAGGTCTTTGTTGCACGTACGTGGATTTAAATAAAAAAAGAAAGAAAAAATATTTTCTCATTATGTGTTGATGTCCTTGATTCAACAAAAAAAATTAATTTTTATATGTATATATATATATGCTAGATATGTTTAAATTATAATAAATCTCACATAAAAATTAATAATAAATAAAATATGCAACAAAAAATATGAATAAATATGCGTGCACTAGATATTAGTGTTATGAATTTATGTTTAAAAATTTATAATTTTATACTTTCTATTAAAAAAAGTTATGGTGATGGAATAAATGTCAATTTTTAAAAATATTGTTAACTAGAAAAAATAAGTTATTAGAACCTACACACAAAATCTCAAAAATTATTAATTCACATCATCTTCAAATTCTTAATGGTTTAATTGTTATAGGTGATAGAAAGTGAACATTTGGTTTAAAATATTGATTTCAATGTCTCACTTTGACCAAAAAGTAGGACACACTATTGTGGGATCACTCGATTAGGATTGTCTTTATGTGAATCACTAGGATTAAGAGATGTGAAAGGGAAATGGATGGTGGGGATTTAAGATTAATTTGACTTTTATCTTTTTGCTAGTTATATAATTTATTTATGGATGGGAAAGGATTTGATTTATTTATTTATGATGAAGTGGGACCTTAGACTAATTAACTAAATAATAAGATTGTTTAATTAATTAATGATATGAAGATGTAGGAGAATAGATTAATTAAATAAATATGATTTATTTAATTAATTTGATGATGTGAGAATGTGAGTGATAATCCTAACTAACTAAATAAATTTTTGATAGGCAAGGTCGACTGTCAAATTTAAGCCCTGATGATGATGATGATGATGATAGTTATTAGGAAAGGTGTCTCAACCTTGCAAATACAAAAGGTTTCTATTCTTCTCAATTTTGGTCTTTTCGAATACCCTTTATCTTGAAGGATGGTTTAGAACTTTCAAAGTTTCCAAAAGGGGCTAATAATGATAGGGCTTACTATTTCCAGTAAGTCTACATTTGAGCACAGATGGACCTGGAATTTTCCCAAAAGGTGTGGAACTACCAATTGAACATATTGGGTGAGTTTTGACTCAAGATCATATTTGGATTACAAAATATTAAAGTTTCCATTTTTTGAAACTCCTGGAAAAGTTTTGAACTCAAGTTTGAGGCACTTAGAGGTCCCTAATGCCCTAAAATTTGTTGTAATGAGAAAATCAGTTATAGCATGATAGATATCTTCACAATCTTTCTGACGCATCAAATGATTCATCAATCAGACACTCGGATCAAAAGTTATGGCCTCCAGAAGTTGGGCCTCCCATTTTGGGAAATGTGAAAATGTGTTGGACACTTAAAAGAGCTATAAAAGGGAGAGTTACACATGTTGGTGTGTGATTTGGCACATCACGAGGTATATTTTATTAGGGATAATTTGGGTGCCACTTTTGGGTGGTTGTGGCGCATTGTTTTGTAATGACTGTTGACGGTTTACTATATTGTATCTCCTATATCAAGAGCTTAAGATGGAGGTTGTGAGTAAGAGTCTTATAGATGTTGAGTTTCCTTTGGATTTCTAGTTGGTTATACTCCTATGAATGATTGCTATGCAAGTATATTGTAATGTTCTTGATTCTTGAATAATATATTGGGTAGCTTTGGGGTGCATGGGGTTTTTCTCCTGAACTTAGGGTTCCCCCACGTAATTGTTGTATTGTGGTATGATGTCTATTTGTGTTTATTTTTGTAACTTTTGTAAAGATCCAAAAAGTTCTGCATATCCCTCCCCTCAAGATTAGTGTAGGAAGTTGTTCCGCTACCTTAGCTTCCTTACAATAGTGTTGTTGATGTAGGAATGACATATCCCAAGAATAATGTGATGATCGAGAATAATATATCCCAATGATAGGTTGTTTAGAGCTGATCAAGGCTTGTAGTAAGGTTAGTATTAATGGGTGTTTTGACATGCAACAAAAGATAAAATACTAAGTACTTTATCTCTCCTAAAAGGAATCAAATTTCAACAAATCAAAAAATGACTACCCCAAGGTCTTTACAAGCCAAGCCTTTGCCTTGATAGGATAACTTAATGTTTGATGTACTTTATTCTTTACACATAAAGTGACTTACATAGTTGTCCACTGGAACTTATGGATAGGGTTTGGTCTGAAGATAACTAAATCTAAGACTACCCACAATCCTTGGGATGTTTTTCTGGATCTTAAATTTGAATATCACTATGGCTAGAAATAATATCTTTTCATCTAATTTTCAATATTTAGTGATGTTGATCCTAAAATCTAACATGTTTTAGATTTAAAAAAAGTTTAAAAGATGGACAATAAAGAGATAGGGTAAACTTTAAAACTCCTACTTATGAACTCCTATAACTTATGACATGAAATATATATAGACAGATCCAAGACAAACCAATATTTATTAAAAAAAAATGTATTGAACCACACTACAAAGATAGTACAATATTCTATGGAATAGAAATGATTTTTAGATTATGAAATAATTTATTAGATACCCAATACTAGTGCATCCTAACAAGATATCTCACAATTGAACATAAACTGAAAATCTTCAAGCTAACTACACAAACTTATAGTTAGCAAATCATTAATAACTTATGAACATGGGAGATCCATCAAATACACATAGTCAAATTCATTTATGACAACAACAAATTCTTCTAAATGAAAAGGAACCATGAAGTAGACTTATTCATTAATATATTAAAAATCTCAACACATATCAACAATCTTCAACAATATAATAATAAGAGACCATGAAGCAATTTGTTTGTATTATTTTCAAAAATATGACAAATATCAACAATTCTAGATCCTTAAACAAACAGAAGTGATTTCATTTTATAGAGGAGGTAAGATCACTTAGTATGTACAATAGATGACTAGGATTCATCTTACATCAATGGCTTAAATTAACTTATAATTAAATATTTAGGTTCAAATGCATCTAGATCACCCTTTTACAACCAACTCAAATCCAATACTTACAATTTTTTACAAATTTAAAAATCTCAAATAGGTTGACCTCTTTTAGGATATCTCCCTTTTTGCTTTTTTATAAAAAACAAAATATTCCCAAACTTAAGTTGGCCTATTCCCAACAATAGATATTAAAAAATAAAATAAATTGGCACGAAGCTTCAAGTGGGATGCATAGTCTAGAAGTCAAACCTAAAAAAGTTGGTTCACTCCAACAGTGTGAACAAGATCAATGGTGTTCTCTCAATTTGATGCATCATATTCTATAGTGTCCTAGTCCTTCACTTGTTCTTTTCTTCTATAATCCATCAAGGCAATGAGAGAAGGATTAAGAGCATCTTGATTTGGCTCCTCAACAAATTCAAACCTAAATCTCTGAGCATCATATGTATTGAAGATTATATGGTATGAAGATTTTCTCCTATGTGTCTCCTTTAGAAATTTTTTGATTGTACACTTCAAATCCATTATTTTTTTCATGTGGGCAACACTAAATGAATATGGTGGTTCATGCAATCCAAACATTAGGATTTTATTTAGTTGGCCTTTGAAGTGCACTACATGTAGTTCTATAGTAGAATCCAAGCAAGACCTAGTCAAATCATGTAGCACATCGAAGATGCCACTTTGTATATCCCATACATGTTGCCCTTAATGTAATCTATTTCTACAAGATATTTATCAACAATCTCTTTTTTGAATTTTGATAATTCTACCCACATAGATGGTAATTCAAGAGATTCTTTAATAAGGATCTTTTCCTTTAGAAACACTTTTGGCTCTAACTTAAACATCATTTCCACCCTTGGAAATATTTGTGAGTGATTTTCTAAATCTATTTTACAAGAATCATCCATTGTTTCTATCTTTCCTTTAAGTACATTGAAATCAGTCAAGGCTCAAACAACTTCATCAATCACTTGGCAGCCTTGATCATATATCTCCTCTATCCAGTCTTGAGTGGTTCTAGCCACATGTTTCATCTTCTCCAACTCTATAGCTTCCTATTATGAAAGAATGATTAGAGGAGTTATTGTCCCATCCTCTTGTTGCAAAGGAGCTACCATATGCCTTATGTATCTCTATAGCTCAACCTCTTACTCTTTTAGCTCCCTCTTGGTTTCCTCGTCCTTATTCATTTTGGAGGCAACTGAAGAGACTACATTTTGAACATCTTATTTTTCTTGGGCTCAAGTAGCTTGCCTAAGGTTGACAGTAGTTATTTGATAGTCTACTACCTAGAGCTCTCTATCATCCTTATCTACCACTAGAGTTGTAATTTGTGCAATCTTTGATTTGGTGGCATCTTTTGTTATTGTAGATAAAACTATAGGCTTCTTTCTCCCTTTAGGTGCATCTATATTTGAAATTACACTAGAGAAGTTCAAGGATGTAGGTGTTATTATTGGCTTCCTATGTCAAATATTTACTTTCAACCATTTTGGAACCAAATAATCATCACTTATTCCTTCCACTATTTGTTGTTGTCGAGAAACTTGGTATTGCACTTGTGAAACACCATCTGCATGTCCATCATTGGACTTATTGGTTTCATCAATTGGAATTTGTGAAGCATATTTATTTAGATCCTTGACATGAGTGGTATCAATAGCACTTGTTTGTACATCATCTATTATTTTAGCTTGTTGTTATGATGTACTGAGGCTCTCAATGACTAAGCGCCACTTTTCTAGTGGTTGATATGGCATGTTGTGCTTGGCGATGGAATTGTTGTGCCTTTATTGATAGTGACCACTATAGAGGAAAACTAATGTGTTGTAGACTTAAATAAAATTTAGGGTTTAACCTAACTAAACAGTCCACTATCATTTCATTCCTACATTGAATTATCAACCAAGGAGCATAATCTTATGATGATGCCTACATTATCTATGCCTTCAAGACTCATTTCTAATCTAAGTTAATCTTATACAATTCCTATTTTATCCTGTCCTACTTACTAGAATGCATAGAAATGTAAAATAGTAAATGAAAATGGAAAACAAAAAAAATAGTCTAAACTTTCAGTTGCTACATGTACCTTCAACAGAAGCTAAAGGTAACTGTATTTAACAGAAAATTGCAGTTTTAATCTAAACAACTCAAAATGATGAAAAAGGCTAACACTAACCTCTGCAGGATTAAAAACGTGCACTCTACTCATGAATCACAATTACCTAAAATATCAATCAAGAGTTCTTACTTGCTTCACAATACAACACATGAGATGGAATGGAACGGTTTAACTAGAAATGCAGGAATAAATAAGAAAACATGCAAAGTGAGAGTTAGTACCTTGAGTGGCTAGCTCAGGGAACTATCTCAATTTTTCTGGAGATTAAATCTACTTCAGATCTTCACACATCCCATAACATACAGTTGAATTCAAATGATGTCGAAGATAGAATCTTCTTCAGATTTTATTCAAAATTATAACATGTCTGGAATAACGGGTAACTGTAACAAAGTAATGACTATATGGAAAGTAAAACATAACAACCAACTTAATCAACAAACTCATCCCCTAACTTATATAAATATGGGAGAGTCTTATGCATCCTTCTAATTAACTGCAATCATCAATTCATTCCTGGACATCAGGATATTGTTTTTGAGATTAACTTATTAATTGGAACAAAGGAAACAGAGTCCTATCCAAACAGAAATTCTAACAATAACAACTCATAAATAAGATTCATAAACTTCGGTGAGACTCCTAGAATAAGTCTTCTTTCTCCCCTATGTTTATTCTCCCATGATGACCACGTTTGTCTCCACCAATCACTATGTCTAGCACTTGGACCGCATTCTCATTGATTCCTCTATTCTACATCCTATTGTAATTACTCCTCCTTGGATTCTTTATCTGGCTGCAGAGGGTTAATCATTCCAACATATATACAAAACAACCTCTCATAATAAACTTATGAAATCTTATCTATATTTCATGCATATCAATAATTTAAATCATCCATTTGATAATATAACCACCTGATTTCATTTATCAGCATAGGGTCAAAGTCTTTGGAAAGTATAAATGAAATAGCATAACATAGAGATAACGTATGTGAAGTCTTTGCAGAACCATATAGAAAAGGTCTTAAAACATATGAAAATAGTATAAAAGGAGGCCAATATTTGATCCAAACAACCACGTTTATTGAATAGGCTGCCATACTGATAAGGTACGCCTTCAAAACTATAGGCCATACCTTTATTTCATATTGAGCGCCTATCCATTTACACTGTTGTGCACCGTTCCATTGGCAACATTGTGGCTTTTATTGTATGGCTGAGCCTTGTTTCTTTATCTGGCTACGCCTTCAATTTAAGCCAATCACATTTTTGTGTGCCCTTAACATATTAGCTGAAATTGCTATACTTTGATGAGTAACGCCCCTGGAATGAATCTTATGTGGAATGATGGCACTATGTTGAATTAGCTGAGACTATAAGGAATCTCCTCATAAACTGGGGTCCCTTATGTATGCATTGGTACCAAAACCAGCGCCCTCAATTTAGGGTGGTGCCTTAATCTTAGGTGGCCAAGCTTGACATGGCATAAGTTTCTTTATATAAACTGCCCTATCAGAAGTTTGTGTTCCTCATTATTTGCATAGGTAGATACTTGAACTGGTAACTAGTGACTGTACCTTTCACGAATCCTCCTTGAATCTTTATTGTAACTTTAGTGAAAGCTTAATGAAACTTTCTGCAACTGAAGGATCCCTGAATTCTACTGATATAAATTTTTTTGAAATGGTATGAATTATTTCTCACTAGTTCTTGGAAACTGGTAGGGAAAGTGAGCATACCCACTTAGAACACCAGAATCTCTAGTATGGTAGGTCAGTGCCTTATCCATTGGGTAATACATTCAATATCCAGAAACTGAAACATTTGTAACACTGAAACAAGGTGGCTACATGCATCATTCTATAACTGAAACACTAACTGGGCAAACTGATTCTGCAACCCATGATTGATGTGAACACTATGACTGACCACAACTAAACCACATCCTTATAGCATCAATCATGACTTATTTGAAAGACAACAAACTAAAATTGAAACTAACTGTTGTAGCTGCAACTTATTGCAAAGCATTGAGACTAAATTATTGACATATTGACCTTAGGGACATGCCCATTCAGTGGAATCGAGAAATAACTACCAGATTTGATTATATTGCTCCATTGGGTTCACATTGCACTGAGAATTGTCCAAGCAAAATGCATGAAGAAAAATAGCCAAAATTTGTACCTTTTTGCCTTCCTGCATTCCAGAGGCTCACCATTTACATTAAAATACCATTCAGTCTGACTTGCACATTGTTCTTTCTCAAGTGGAGGGTGCAAAGGGAAAATCAAGTAATGAAACTCACTTCTTTGCTTGCATGTGAGAGCATTTATGATCTTGAACTTTTCAATAACTTGTCATGTCTGCACTTTTGTATGCTCATGATCCATAGTAACCTAAAACTCTGGCTGGAATGTGATAGAGCTACCTAGAACTGTCTTCAACCTGATTGGCATTTCTTCTTGAATAGAGTATGATGAGACCCTGTGTTTGACTCTTTGCTACTTATTTCTCTGGATGCATTTTGATGGAGGTCACTTGTCATTTTATCATGATCATCCAATTGTGAATAGAAATCTTCTAGATCATCCCAAAAAGAATCATTCTCAGGTTCCTCTTTACTATTTTGCATAAGAGTACTCACTTCTTGTTCTTCTACAAGCTGACGTAAAGAATTTATATACTCTGATGGCCAGTACTTTTTAGCTTCTAAGAGAACCAAGCCCCTTTGAAAGTACTTTTTAGCTTCTAGAAGTGTCACCTCATAAGTATCTTCTGAATCTTCTTCGTGACTTAACTAGGTTTCTGAATTACATGTTACCACAGGTGCATGATACTAATAACTAGAAAGACACATTGAATAGATAAGAACCACCTTCTTGTTTGCATCTTGATGCTTGAAACTCAAATCTTCTTTAATGTCAAATATGGTAAAGTACTTGACCTATGGCTTTTATCGACTGATTTGCAGCTATAGAGGTTTGTAAAACACAATTTTTGAGATAAGTGGGTCTATGGTGAGTTTGAGGGAGGATCTCTTCAATAAACTGTTAGATTGATATTATTGTTCATATAGACTTTGAGGCATGAAACTGGGCTCATCATGATATAGGATTTGGTTTCTTAGCTGATCAAGCTCTTGGACAAAATTTTATATGAGTTCTTTTACCTCCATCATCTCCTTATGATTTGGCAAATCAGCAGGGGGTGGGTGGACCAGAATTTATATATACTTGGCTGCAAGAAAGAGTTTGGGATGGGATATTTGTGTAAGGCATCAGTGGTCTTAAAGACAAAGGGGATAGTTTACCAGCATTAATGAGGTTATTTTCAGCTCTAATAACCAGATCATATAATTGGGGCTGAGTATCACCTCCTAGGGCTTGTATCATAACTGATATTTTAGGGTCTAGATCTTTCAAATAATAAAGAAATGCAAAGGTTGGAGGAGGCCTGATATCAACAGAGAATTTCTTCCATACCTTATCAAATCTTGAGTTGAAAGTACACATGCTCTCCGTAGGATGTCTCTTGATGGTGATGAGATTCTAGGTGAGAGTGCTAACATCTGTCCTCTCTTTGAATTGATTGTAGATGAGCCTACCAAGCTAATCCCATCCAATGATTGAACCAGGCTACAAACTTCTGTACCATTCTTTTGCTTTACCTTTGAGAGAAGAAGCCAGCAATAAGAGGGCATGATTCTTAGTTGTGACATTATGAATGAAGCATAAACTAGCAACATCTTGAATGTGATCTATAGGAGAAATAGAGCCATCCCCAAGAAAATGAGGTAGTGCTTTCCATGTTGTGTTAGGAACTTGACCTTGCTGCTGAAGAATAAGAGGAATTGAATCCCAAGCTACAAAGGGCAAATCCATTGTAGGAATATGTAGATGCACATAGATACTAGGGGCTGCCATGGTTAGCAGAATCAAAGATCCAAGAAAGATCCTCCAATAGAGTCACGAGATGGAAGATTCATGCTCCTATGAGTAGATATTTCTATGATTTTCCATCAAAACCATAAAATATAGGGAAAAGATTCAGTGGAAACAAAGACCCAAGTCTTTGAATCTAGTCCCACCACACATGCCAAAAACTATTGAAGCACAGATTTGTGGGTCTAATCCAGCAACAACATGGGAAACTTCAGAGACGTGGGATTGACCCCTGAAGTGACCTCCAAATTTTAGGGAATTTGGCTCTTCCGTCTTTCAAAGGGGGGGTTTGGAAAAAGGATAGAAAAAACAAGATTACAGATACAATGAAATAAACCTAGTCCCTAAGGTGATGTGCTAGATTAAAATAACTCAGTTGTACAGTGTCAAACCCTATGAGATTTAACTGGAAATCAAAGAGCATAGTTGCATGATTAACACCTAGTTTATAAGCAGATCTGATAGAAGCAAAAGAAATAAAAACTAGAAAGCAAAACAGAAAATAGACTCATAGCTACACAAAACACCGTCTCCCTTTATTGAATGAAGAACAATTATAGAGGCAAAGTTTGCACAGAATAAATGTTTACATTCATCATAAAAGAGCCACTGCAGAAGCAAAAAGAAAACAACTGTCTGCTGCTCCAAAATCTTTGATCTAAAAATATGTAGAACTATGGAACTGTCTTTCTATCTAACCTAGATCTACCTTTTATAACCCAGAAAATGAATCCCCGAAGATCTCCTTGCAACCAAAAATCTTGTAACTGCTCACAAAATCTAGCAAAATAACTGACTCTGTAACTAAAACTGGCTGTGTAACTATATTTGGTAATTGGACTAAGTCTTTCATGGCTACAAAATATTTCCTCCATCCCTAGCCTGCATGAGAAGAAAAATACTTTCACTGTCTCCATCTTGCTTGCTGGTGAAAAATAAAGATGTTGCCGTGAGAAGTTAGGATTTCCTTTCTTTTAACTTCTCGTGAATTGTATCAAATAATATAAGAGAGAGTCTTTTATAAAGCTTTAGCTTTATGGCTTTGGAGGGACCAACATGTTACATTAATAAAAGATTCTTTTAAATCTTATATCACCAGTGGCCTTAGCTGAAATGAAACTATTTTAGCATTTAATATTATTTAATATAAAACTTCAGCTCCTCATTTGACTCTCATGACCTCATATGATACATTTATTAAATGAAACAAAACATTTATTATCAGTCCTCCGCTTGCCCCACGTGGATTCTTCCGATGCTTTCTTTTCTCCTCTACAGTATTGCTTCCACGTGCTTGACTCCGGTGCCTCTGGAGAAAGATTTCCTTGCCTCTTATCATTCTCCTGTAGCTGACATCTATCAAGCTCCGCTACCTTCTTTCTCTTCTAACCCGATCCATTGATTCTTTTCTGTATCTATGGTTGCTGAGTCACTTCTATTACATTGTTGCTACGATCACTAAACCCTATTGCTACGATCACTAAACCCTATTCTATGTGTATGCTTGAAATGGCTTTCATTATTTTGTAAGACCTATGTTGAATTACAAGGAGCGTATGATCTTCATGAGTGAGCCTTTTCATTATTGGTGGCAACTCTTCTGAACTGATTGAACCTTGCTATATATAAGCCGATCACTTTTTTTATGACTACACTGTGTTATCCACAATGGCTACATTGTTGATTATGACCTAAACTTTTCCTCTATTCATAGCTCTCTTGAAGATTGAGTGCTTTATTCATATGCCACACTTTATACAAGGCTGCAACTTAGTGAAGGCCAAGTGCATTCATATTCTTGCTTTGTGTTGAGCCTATTATCTTCATAGTTGATGGCATCATTGAACATGATTGTGGCACCTTTGCTTCATCTAAATGCTAGTGTATTATTTTCATACCTTAAACCGCTTTGGACTACTCCCCAGCACTATGGTGATGTCTTCATTTATCAACTATGTGCCTTCTCATCAAGAATGAAATCTCATATTCTTGGCAACATTTGAATAACATTGGTGTCCTGTGTATCTCTAAGCCATGTTATTTGTGTTGGTATGTGGCGACTGATCATGCAAGTACTGCACACAAGTTATGTATCCTCACCGGGGTTCAGGGGCGCAGCCCCCGAGAAATTTTTTTCCCTTTTTTTTGCACACTCAGAGTCGGTTGTTAATTTTTGTTAACCGACAAAAGAAAAATGACATTGCAAAACCCTAATTCTAGAAGCTTCTAAAAAACTTGTTATAAGCGGCTGGGATGTATGGTACAATGATGTATTCGCGATATTGTAATCTATTTTGCACTAGATAATAAAATCATCGGATGGCTGAGTTTCTGTGGATGTAGCTGATATTGAGTGAACCACGTTAAATTTATGTGTTGATCTCTTTTGTGTTATTCCTCATTGTTATATTTGGGTTATTTAATCTGCATATAATTGTTAGTGTTTATTGCTTTGATCTGCTCTAACCCTAACAACTAGTATCAGAGCGGGTTGTGTTTGATTATCATCTGTAGGAAGGTATCACGGTTGAGTGGGAGTCTCATGGTTAAGTGGGAGCAATGGTGGACGAGGGTAAATTGAAGGTAGATAAATTCAATGGGTAGAACTATCAATTATGGAAGATGCAGATGGAGGATTATCTTTATCAAAAAGATTTATGGAGGCCATTGGAAGGAATAGCCAAGAAACTGGTAGTAATGACTGATGAGTATTGGGAACTCCTGGACAGAAAGGCATTGGGAACCATTCAGTTGTGCCTGACACCATCTGTGGCATTCAATATAACAGAAGCAAAGACAACAAGTGAACTAATGAAATCTTTGGCCAAATTGTATAAAAAACCCTTAGCCTCTAATAAGGTATTTCTCATGAAGCATTTGTTTAATCTGAAAATGATTGAAGGTGAATCTGTGTCAGATCATTTAAATGAGTTTAATACGATTACCAGTCAGTTAACTTCTGTAAAAGTGAAATTTGATGAAGAGGTAAGGGCTCTCTTGGTTTTATGTTCTTTGCCAGAAAGCTGGAATAGCTTGGTAATCGCTGTAAGTAACTCTGTCTCTAGTTCAAATACTTCAAAATTTGATGATGTTGTTGGTGTTATCCTTAGCGAGGAAATGTAACGGAAAAGCACAGGTGAGACTTCAACATCTAGTAATGCTTTGACTGTAGAGAATAGGGGAAGAACAAAGGAAAGAGGCAAAAGCCCTAAAAATCATGGGAAGTCACAAGGAAAGTTGAGGAAAGGCAAATCTAAATCCAGAGGAAGAATGGATTGCTGGTACTATGGAAAACCAGGACACTTGAAGAAGGATTGCTGGTCTCAAAAGGGAAAACAAGGAGATGGACAACATGATGATAGTAAGGAAGCTTGTTGGTAGGTGGTGACTGATCAGGAAAGTACTGTACACTAACCATGTATCCTCACTGGGGTTTTTTTAGAGCCGACATAAGAAGCCCTATTTTGTAACTGACATAAGGCTTGATAAAAGCAACTAAGTGTTAGGGTTTTTTGATATATTGTATTTTAGCATTTGCAACGGTATTGAGTTGCAGGGATTGCTGGTTGTAATTAGTTTGATTTACTAGATTATAATATTGGATCTTTGTTGGTGGATGTAGCCCGAGTTTGGGTGAACCACGTTAAAACTTATCTCTTGCTATTATTATTTCTATGTATTTCCATTCCTCTGTTTAATCTTTATTTGCATTTAATTGATATCTTCTGCTGGCTAACCCTAACAAGTGGTATCAGAGCAGGTTGTGTTTAATTATCATCTGCAGGAAGGTCTCACAGTTGAGTGGGAGCAATGGCAGACAAGGGTAAATTGAAGGTCAATAAATTCAATGGGCAGAACTATTAGTTATGGAAGATGTAGATGGAGGATTACCTCTATCAAAAGGATTTATGGATGCTGTTGGAAGGAGTAGCCAAGAAACTGGCAACAATGACTGATGAGGATTGGAATCTTCTTAACAAAAAGGCATTGCGAACCATTCAGTTGTGCCTAGCACCATCGGTGGCATTCAATATAATGGAAGCGAAGACAACAGATAGTCTGATGAAAGCTTTGCCTAAATTGTATGAAAAACCCTCAACCTCAAATAAGGTATTTCTCATGAAGCGTTTGTTTAATCTGAAAATGATTGAAGGTGGATCTGTGACAAATCATTTAAATGAATTTAATATGCTTGTCAGTCAATTGACTTCTGTAAATGTAAATTTTAATGAAGTTAGAGCTCTCTTGATATTATGTTCATTGCCTGAAAGCTGGAATAGTTTGGTAATGGCGGTTAGTAACTCTGTTTCTGGTTCAAATACCATAAAATTTGATGATGTTGTTGGTGTTATTCTGAGTGAGGAAATTCATAGGAAAAGCTCAGGTGGATCCACATGAGGTAGTGTTTTGAATGCAGAAAGCAGGGGTAGATCAAAGGAGAGAGGAAAAGGTTCTGAAGGTCATGGGAAGTCACGAGGAAAATCAAAAGACAAGAGATCCCAATCCAAAGGACAGAAGGATTGCTGGTACTGTGGGAAACTAGGTCACCTAAAAAAAGATTGTTGGTCTTAGAAAAATAAAGAAGAAGACAAGAAAGAAGGCAATAAGGAGGCAAATGTGGTAAGTAATAAGTCTGAAGATGATGCTTTGATTCTTTCCCTAGATAATGCTGATGATTCATTAGTTTTAGATTTAGGGGCCTCATTTCATGCTACGCCCCATAGAAGTTATTTTTCTTGATTATGTCCAAGGGGATTTTGGGCTGGTTTATTTGGGAGATAATGAACCCTATCAAATTGTTGGAAAGGGAAGAATTAAGATTAAGTTGCAGAATGGGAATCATTGGCTACTACAAGAGGTAAGGCATGTTCCAAGGCCCAGTAAGATTTTAATTTTAGTAGGACAGCTAGCTAAAGAAGGTTGCATTGTCACATTTACTGATAAAAATTAGAAGGTTTCAAAAGGTGCTTTAATAGTAGAAAAAGGTGTGAAAGTAGGCACCTTATATCTTTGTACAGGTCATACTGTTCCTTCTACTTTAGCTATTACAGAGAAAAAACAAACAGGTTCAGGAACAGTGGTTGTAGGTTTGCAAGAAGAGACTGAAGCAGTTGCTGCAGGTTCTGAGACAACGTTGTGGCATAACAGATGGGCATATGAATGAAAAAAGTATGAAGGTACTTCATTCTAAGAAAGTTTTACCAGGTCTGAAATGTATTAATATAGATTTTTGTGAAAGTTGTGTGTATGGCAAACAAAAGAGAGTCAGTTTTCTCAGAGATGGGAAGCAAAAGAAAGATGAAAAGTTGGAGCTTGTGCATACAGATGTATGGGGACTAGCTTAGGTATCTTCTCTCGGTGGCTCTCGATATTATGTTACATTCATAGATGATGCAACTAGGAAGGTATGGATTTATTTCCTTAGGCATAAATCTGATGTATTTGAAACATTCAAAAATGGAGAAGCTTGGTTGAGAATGAGATAGGTAAAAGATTAAAATGTCTCAGATCTGATAATGGTGGTGAGTATTACAGCAAAGAATTTGAGGATTATTTTTCCTTTAATAGAATTCGTAGGCAGAAAATAGTTCCAAGGACTCCACGGGATAATGTAGTGGCTGAACGCATGAATAGGACAATAATGGAGCATGCAAGGACCATGATATTGCATGTTGGGCTACCTTTAAAAATGTGGGTAGAAGCTATCAATACTGCTGTATATTTAATTAATAGAGGTCCTTCAATTCCTTTGGGCTGTGGTATTCCAGAGGAAGCATGGACATGCAAGAAGGTGAGTTATTCTTTTCTCAAAACCTTCAGATGTGAAGCATTTGCACATGTAGATTCTGAAAATAGAACCAAGTTGGATGCAAAATCAAAAAAAGTACCTTCGTTGGATATGACATTGATAAATTTGGTTATAGGCTTTGGGATTTTAAAAATTAGAAAATTGTGAGAAGTAAGGATGTTATATTCAATGAGAAGGTGTTGTACAAAGATCAGTTACAACAGCATGAGAAGAAAGAAAAGGATTATGTGGTGCTAGATGATACTCCAAATAGTGATTTTCTAGTGGTTCCTCATGCTCTGCAACAACAACAAGAAATATCACAAACTCCAGTGAATGTTAGACAATCAACAAGGCTAAGTAGACCTCCTGAAAGGTTTTCTCTCTCTTTGTATTCTTTTTTGTTAATAGATACCGGTGAACCAGAAGGGTATGATGAAGCTATGTAGGTGGATACATAGGTTCAGTGGGAGCTTGCAATGAAAGAAGAAATGGACTCCTTGCTAAAAAATTAAACTTGGGAATTATGTAAGTTACCTGCAGGTAAAAAGGCTTTACCAAACAAATGGGTTTATAGGCTAAAAGAAGAAGATGGAGGTAAGAAAAGATTTAAAGCCAGGTTAGTTGTAAAAGGATTTGCATAGAAAAAGGGCATTGATTTGGATGAGATATTTTCTCCAGTTGTCAAGATGACTTCTATTCATACTATTTTAAGTATTGTGGCTACTAAAGATTTGCATTTGGAATAGCTGGATGTAAAAACTACCTTTCTCCATGGTGATTTAGAGGAGGAGATATATATGGAACAACCACAGGGATTTGAGGTCAAAGGTAAGGAGAAATTGGTGTGCAGATTGAAGAAGAGTTTGTATGGCCTAAAACAAGCACCTCAGCAATGTTATTTGAAATTTGATAGTTTTATGGCTGAGCAATGCTATAGCCGGTGTAATTCTGACCATTGTGTTTATTTTAAGAGGTTGGATAATGATAGCTACATTTTTTATGTTTATATGTTGATGACATGCTTGTAGTTGGGTCTAACATGGATCACAGAAGACAAATAAAAGAACAGCTAGTACAATCATTTGCTATGAAAGATTTGGGGGTAGCAAAACAAATCCTTGGTATGAAAATTTGTAGAGATAGGAAGAATAGAAAATTGACTCTATCTTAGGTTGATTATGTTGAAAAGGTGTTGCAGAGATTCCATATGGAGAATGCAAAAGCTGTCAGCACACCTTTGCCTAGTCATTTGAAATTGACTAAGGAGATGTGTCCTGAGACACCAGAGGAGGAAGAAAAATGTCTAAGGTACCATAGGCTTCAGCTGTAGGAACTTTAATGTACGCCATGGTATGCACAAGATCGGATATTACACATTCTATAGGAGTGTTGTAAGCAGGTATTTGAGTCATCCTGGATTGGAGCATTGGAATGCGATAAAATGGATTCTCAGATATTTGAGAGGTACATCCAATAAGCACTTATGTTTTGGGGGCTCTAATACTAATTTAGCAAGTGATATTGATATCAGGTGGAGTACTACAAGTTATGTCTTTACTGTAGGTGGGTCCGCGGTGAGTTGGATTTCCAGGTTGCAAAAGGTGGTTGATTTATCCACCACAGAGGCAGAGTATGTAGCTGCAACAGAGGCAAGCAAGGAGATGATATGGCTGCAATCTTTCATGGAGGAATTAGGCAAACAACAGGCTAACAGTTCTTTGTATATAGATAGTCAGAGTGCCATACATCTTGCAAAGAATTTTTCCTTGCATTCAAAGACCAAACACATATAGTTGAGATATCATGTTATTTGGTTGGTGTTGGATGATGGATAGTTATGGCTGGAAAAGATACATACAGATGAAAATCCAATGGATATGTTTACAAAGGCAGTGACAAGGGAGATGCTGAGATCCTCTTCAGCTTTGGTTGGTCTTGAAGACTGAAACAATAAAATCAAAACAACAGAGCCTAGGTGCTTATTTCCAGTGGGAGTTGCACGCGCAGCGATGTCGTCTAGGATCAGTCTCCAAGTAGGAGATTATTTGGTGTGGAGCTTGATCAGTCTCCAAGTGGGTGATTGTTGGTAGGTGGCGACTGATCAGGAAAGTACTATACACTAGCATGGTATTCTCACCGAGGTTCAGGGGTAGCAACCCCCGAGAAGCAGGGGTTCGGGGGCATAGCTAGCCATGTATCCTCGCCGGGGTTTTTTTTAGATCCAACATAAGGCTTGATAAAAGTAGCTAAGGGTTAGGGTTTTTTTATATATTGTATTGTAGCATTTTCAACAGTATTGAGTTGCAGGGATTGATGGTTGTAATCGGTTTGATTTACTAGATAATAATATTGGACTCTCTATTGGTGGATGTAGCCCAAGTTTGGGAGAACCACATTAAAACTTGTCTCTCGCTATTATTATTTCTATGTATTTCCATTCTTCTGTTTAATTTTTATTTGCATTTAATTGATATCTTCTGCTAGCTAACCCCAACAAAGCTAATGTTACAAGTAATAAATTACAGGATGCTTTAATTTTGTGTTTAGATAATGCTAATAATTCCTGGGTAATAGATTCAGGGGCTTCATTTCATGCCACAACCCATAGGAAATATTTTGTAGATTATGTTCAAGGTGATTTTGGACATGTATATCTAGGTGATGATGAACCCTATCAGATTGTTGGAAAAGAAAAAATAAAAATCAGGTTATAGAATGGAAATGAATGGTTGCTACAGGAGGTAAGACATGTTCCAAATTTGAGAAGGAATTTAATCTCTGTAGGACAACTAGGTAGTGAAGGCTGTATAGTTACCTTTTCAAACAAAATCTGGAAGGTCACTAAAGGTGCATTAGTAGTAGCTAAAGGTGAAAAGGTAGGCGCATTGTATGTGTACTAGTAATACTTATTCTACCTTAGTTGCTACAGAAACAGTTGCTACTAAGACAGTTATAACACTTGTTGCAGGGACATAAATAGAATTGTGGCACCATAGACTTGGTCACATGAGTGAGAAAGGGATGAAGATTCTTTACTCTAGAAAGTTGCTACCAGGTCTGAAGAAGATTGACTTGGAGTTCTACGAAAATTGTGTCTACTGAAAATAGAAAAGAGTCTGATTTCTCAAAGTTGGGAAAGAGAAGAAGAGTGAGAAATTAGAGCTTGTGCATTCAGATATATGGGGTCCAGCTCATTTATCTTCTCTTGGAGGCTCTTCCTATTATGTTAACTTTTATTGATGATGCAACTAGGAAAACATGGGTGTATTTCCTAAAACAAAAATCAGAAGTATTTGAAACTTTTAAAAGTGGAAAGCTTTGGTTGAGAATGAGACAGGAAAAAGGTTGAAGTGTCTCAGATCTGATAATGGAGGTGAGTATTGCAGCAGAGAATTTGAGAATTACTATTCATATAATGGAATCCACAGGCAGAAAATAGTTCCTAGAACCCCACAAGAAAATGGTGTCTAAGAGGATGAATAGGACCATTATGGAGCGTGCAAGGAGCATGAGATTGGATGCTAGACTACCCTTACACTTTTGGGCAGATGTTGTACATACTACTGTTTATTTAATAAACAGGGGTCCTTCAAATCCTTTGGATGGTGGCATTCCAGAGGAGGCATGGATGGGCAAAAGGCAAACTATTCATTTATGAAAACCTTTGGTTGTGAAGCTTTTGTCCATGTTGATATTGAAAATAGAACCAAGCTTGAGGCTAAGTCTAAAAAATGTACCTTCATTGGATATGAAGTAGATGAATTTGGTTATCGGTTATGGGATTATGAAAATCATAAAATCATTAGGAGCAGAGATGTTATATTCAATGAGAAGGTCATGTATAAGGATTAGCTACAGGAAAAGAAGCATGAACAAGCCAAAAAGGAATATGTGGTGCTGGATGAGATTCTAGAAAATAAAATGCTTGTGGTGCTGGATGAGATTCTAGAAAATAAAATGCTAGTGGTACTTGATGCTCAACAACAACAAGTTATCCCACAAACTCCTGCCAGTGTTAGACATTCTACAAGGATAAATAGACCTCCTAAAAGATTTTCTCCATCATTATATTCTATATTATTAACTGATTCTGGTGAACCTAAAGGTTATGAAGAAGCAATACAGGTAGATACCAAAAAGCAATGGGAGCTAGGCATGAAAGAGGAAATGGATTCCTTGCTGTAGAATCAGACTTGGGACTTAGTTCAATTGCCTGCAGGTAAAAGAGCATTGCCAAATAAGTGGGTTTATAGGTTGAAGGAAGAAGATGGAGGTAAGAAAAGATATAAGGCTAGACTTGTGGTAAAAGGTTTTGCATAGAAAAAAGGTATAGATTTTGATGAAATGTTTTCTCTGGTTGTAAAGATGACTTCTATTAGAACAAGTCTAAGTCTTGTGGCTACAAAAGACTTGCATCTTGAACAACTAGATGTGAAAACAACTTTTCTGCATGGGGATCTGGAAGAGGAAATATACATGCAAAAACCACAAGGTAAGGAGGATTTTGTGTGCAGGTTAAAGAAGAGTTTGTATGGCCTAAAGCAAGCACCTCAGCAATGGTATTTGAAATTTGATAGTTTTATGGCTGAACAAGGTTACAAAAGATGTCATTTTGATTATTGTGTTTATTTCAAGAAATTGGGTGATGGCAGCTATATTATCCTATTGCTTTATGTTGATGACATGCTTGTTGCCAGGTCTAACATGCAGCATATTAATGAACTTAAGTAGAAATTAGCAAATTCATTTGCTATGAAGGATTTGGGTGTAACAAAACAAATCCTTGGTATGAGGATCACACGAGATAGGACAAATAGAAAATTATTTTTGTCCCAAAGTGAGTATGTAGAGAAGGTGTTGAAAAGGTTTAACATACAAAATGCAAAAGTAGTTAGTACACCTTTGCCTAGTAATTTTAAGTTGACTAAGGAGATGTGTCCAAAGACACAAGAGGAGGAAGACAAAATGTCTAAGATACCATATGCATCAGCAATTGGCAGCTTGATGTCTGCAATGGTATGTACAAGGCCAGACATTGCACATGCAATGGGAGTTGTGAGCAGGTATATGAACAATCCGGGAATGGAACATTGGAATGCTGTAAAATGGATTCTCTGATATTTGAGAGGTACTACTTCAAAGAAACTATGTTTTGGAGGAACAAATTCTACTCTAAAAGGATATGTTGACTCTGATCTGGCTGGTGATATTGATAGTAGGAGGAGTACTACAGGGTATGTTTTTACTATAGGAGGTACTGGAGTTAGTTGGATTTCAAGGCTGCAAAAGGTTGTTGCACTTTCAACCACTGAAGCTGAGTATGTTGCTGCTACAGAAGCTAGCAAGGAGATGATTTGGTTACAACATTTTCTGGAGGAATTGGGGCAACAACAAGAATATAGCCCTTTGTACACTGATAGCCAGAGTACCATTCATCTTGCTAAGAACTCAGCTCTACATTCAAAAACTAAGCATATACAACTCAGATACCACTTCATTCGATCAGTTTTGGAGGATGGCCAGTTGAAGCTAGAGAAAATTCACACAAGTGAAAATCTTGTAGATATGTTCACAAAGGTAGTTACATGAGAGAAACTAATTTCCTCATCAGTTTCTGTTGGCCTTCATGACTGATAATAGTGGACTTAAGAAACCAGCCAGGCCTGTATTCCAGTGGGAGCTACAAGCGCAGTGGTGTCGTCCAGGATCAGTCTCCAAGTGGGAGATTGTTTGGTGTGGAGTCTGATCAATCTTCAAGTGGGAGATTGTTGGTATGTGGCAACTGATCATGCAAGTACTATACACAAGTTTGTATCCTCACCAGGGTTCTTTACACGATTGGAGTTGGTTGTTAATTTTTGTTAACTGACAAAAGAAAAATGACATTACAAAACCATAATTCTAGAAGCTTCCAAAAAGCTTGTTATAAGTGGTTGGGATGTATGGTACAGCAATGAATTCGTGAGATTGTAATATGTTTTGTACTGGATAATAAAATCATTGGATGGTTGAGTTTCTATGGATGTAGCCCATATTGGGTGAACCACATTAAATTTCTGTGTTAATCTCTTTTGTGTTATTCCTCATTGTTATATTTGGGTTATTTAATCTGCATATAATTGTTAGTGTTTATTGCTTTGATCTGCCCTAACCCTAACAATTTGGATATGCCTGAGCGTCACTCTAAGCCACGCCTTCTCATAGCTAGTGTTGGAACTTACAGCATCATATTTTCATGATTGATTCCTTTATGTTATAAGACCACCCATTTTGGATTGCCACACCATATCACATTTGATGCTATATTGAAACTTGGATGTGTTCAATTTCCTCTATGGTTCTAGCAGCTTAATAATCTTCAAACCCTGGGCCTAGTTTCTATAGTGGCTGCAACTATCTTGACAAAGTTGAGCTTTGTCCTATGATGTGCCGAGGCTCTCAATGACTAAGCGCCACTTTTCTAATGGTTGATATGGCATGCTATGCTTGGCGACGGAATTGTTGTACCTTTATTGATAGTGACCACATTTATTGAATAGGCCACCATATTGATAAGGTGTGCCTTCAAAACTATAGGCCATGCCTTTATTTCATATTGAGCGCCTATCCCTTTACACTGCTATGCATCATTCCATTGGCAACGCTATGGATTTTATTGTATGGTTGACCCTTATTTCTTTGTCCAGTTGCACCTTCAATTTAAGCCAATCACATTTCTGTGTGTCCTTTACATATTAGCTAAAATTGCTATACTTGATGAGTGATGCCCCTGGAATGAATCTTATATGGAATGATGGCACTATGTTGAATTAGATGAGACTATAAGGAATCTCCTCATAGACCGGGGTCGCTTATGTATGCACTGGTACCAAAACCAGCACCCTCAATTTAGGGTGGTACCTTAATCTTATGTGGCCAAGCTTGACGTGGCATAAGTTTCTTTAAATAAACTTCCCTATTAGAAGTTTGTATTCCTCATTATTTGCATAGGCAGATACTTGAACTGGTAACTAGTGACTGCACCTTTCATGAATCCTCCTTTAATCTTTAATGTAACTTTACTGAAAGTTTAATGAAACTTTCTCCCACCGAAGGATCCCTATATTCTACTGATATAAAAAAAATTTGAAATGGTGCAAATTATTTCTCACCAGTATGATCAAAAGAGGAATTTTAAATACCTTATTAATGATGCTTGTAAATAATATAACTATTAGGTTGTGAATATATAGGCTATAAATACATAACAATCTACTCCTTATTCTTATAATTATATTTTGGGAAACAAAATTAGTTATACTAACTAGTAGCTAACTTATATATTGTAAATAAATTTAAAATGGTACTTAAGAAACATTAGAAATATGGAAGTAGTTATGTTTGTCTCTAGTTAAAATGAGACCTAAGAAATTAATGAATAAAATCATTTGGAGTAGATAGAAAATTATGACTTGGAGAACATCTACAAATAAGGAATTTCATTAAAATGAAGAATAAAATATAACGATGCATGATTCTTGCATGTGTTTTCCATGAACTATGCAAAGTTAGTTTATTAGTTGGATAAGGTAGTGATACTATGCTTAATGTTAGCAAAATCAACATCTACATTTGTTACCTAAGTCAACCTTAGTTATATTGTGAGCCTATAAACTATAGGTCTTAGGATCATTTTCATATCTTAAACATTATAAAATATGATGTTGTTTGAATGAATTGGTTGGAATAAACAAATGATGTATTTATAATCTGTAAAATCAAATAGATTCTCATACAATCAAACATGGAGACATGTCAAATTTTACAAGGACGAGACAACCTCTAAATTTTTTTGTGATATAGAAGTTCCACAAGAATTAGATACTAATGTAAACTTTTTATATATGAATTTAAGGATGTTCTAAAAATTTAATTGAACAAATCTTCATCCCCAAATTAAATTTTAAATTTAATTAGCCTAGTTACTTAAAAAGGAAAGATCAAATCTAGTATTTATTTATAAAGTGTTTTATGGCTAGTAATAGTTTGTTGTCATTCTATTGTTGCTTGTCATGCTTTGTGGGATTTGTTAAATACCATCTTTATTTTATATACTTTGCTATTGGACTTGATCAACTCAATAATCTTTTACATGTGTTTTGTGAACTATTACATAGGATCAAGATCCTTGGAATGCTATATCATATCATTGATGATCCATGAGTCTACAACACATTAAAGTATGTGGAGTTATTAGTGTGACAAGTGTAGGTATTATATTTACAAGCTAATTAGTGTAAAAAAAATTAATTTAAATTTGAATCCTTATTGATGTTAGATTTCTCCCAAATCTCTAATTAAGTGACTATATGAAGTGATATAAATCTACTTAGGGGTAACTATGTACTTGTTTCCATTCAAATTGTATTTGGTATAGGAAGAGAGGATAGTCATGTAGTTCAAAATGCATAGTTATCATCTTGGAATGTATTTTCATTATGTAGATTATATGAAAGTCAACAATGGGTGATGGAATAGTATGGGATATGCATATCATTCACTAAGAAAGTGCTATGTAAACATAGGATAATAATTCTATAACATTTATGTTGACAAAGAATAAAATATTTATATTAAAGGTAAGGGGGTACATGAAAAACCAAATTAATAAAGTTAAAAGATAGAAGATTTAAAGACACATAATGTTTTCTATGTAAGTTTCCTTAAAAGTGCATCTATAGTTCTTATCATACTATTGATTAGCAATGTATTTTTGTTAATTTAATTTCAAATTTAAACTAGAAAGTATTATTAAGAAAAAATCTTGAAATTTGAGAAATAGAATGGACTCACTATAATGTTAATAGTGCTACATGGGAAAAGAATAAATGTATTCATAGTCAATATCTTCATTTATTCACTATCTATTTTGTGAGTTGTGATGCAAATGTGCCTTGTGCTACTAAAGACAACAACTAATTCATAGAGGGATAAATGTTATGGGAATTTTTCCCCAAAGTGGAAAATAAATATTAATTTTCTTTGTAAATAAGCCTTTGAAATTAAAAGGGGGACAAAAGGTAACATGTTATTTGACCCTTTCATAAAAAGGAAGATAAAAAAAAAAATTATGTGTATTTTTTTATGAAATGCGTCTCAACCTTGCACCTAATGTTAAGTTTACAAATAGTGTGATTTTTAGGTTGAAATATAGGAAAACTCAATTTCTAGGCTATAGAGTTGGTTTTTGGTCAAAATAAATTCTTTGGGTTGTTCAGCATTAGTTCACTAGTGCCTGTCATGTGGACCTCTTCAACCTCTATAATTTAAAAAAAAATGGGGGGGGGTGGTGTGGAGGGGGCAATTAGCCTCCTAGATCAAAAGTTATGGACTCTGAAAGTTGAGCCTCCTACATTAAAAATGTAAAAACATCAACACATAAAAGAGTTGTAAAGGGGAGTTACACTTGTTGACCAACATGTCATAAGGCATATTTGGATGGGGATAATGAAGCTAAAATGTGGATTATAATGAGGTTATGATAGGTGGAAGGAATATGATATTTTTAGCCTATGGACTCATCTTGGAATTTGGGTGTTGGATTTGTAACTAATGATTTGGGTTCTAGTATTTTGGGTGGTTTTAGCTCATGGTTTTATAATTACCATTTGATAGTTTCATTTATTGTATCTCCTAGTTATTGAGTGCTTGAGATGGAGGTTTCATACCAATTTTTGTAGATATTATTATGTTGTCAAAATTTCTCTAGATCTCTAGTTGGTGATACTCCTATGAAGGCTTTCTCTACAAGTGTATTTTAATTGTTTTGTTTATAGAATAATACATTACGCTACTTTGGAGTGGGGTTTCTCTCTCAAAATGGTTTGAATCCCCATTTACATGTGTTATGGTATATTATTTATTTTATGTTTATATGTGTTTCTACTTTCTGTAATTATTAAAAATATTCAAATTTGCACAACACTCTCTTTAAAAGTTTAGTGTAGGAAGCATTTTTATGCACCTTTCTTCCTTGAATTTGGTATTAGAGCCTAATCACCTCAGATTATAGGTGTTGGGTAGAGGTTTTTTTATACTAATCTTCATTTGGGTGGGAGCTTGCACAGAGAGGATTTTGACCTTATTATAAGAAGAGCCGGCAAGCTCATCAAGGATAGATATGGAAAAGTTCTCAGGCAGACTATGGATGGGATAGAGGAGGAAACTAGCGAGGATGTAGAGAGATCTATTGTTGACCAGTAACCGAGATTGCATTGTAGTTGCAAGTTCTACTATGATAAAGTGATGAGGTAGTTTGATAGAGTGATGATAGTAATTTTGGGTTTCACATTGGCTTCATTAATGGTTGTCAGATTAGAGGTTCTATCAGAATCCATGATGAAGGATAACAATATGATTAGATACAACTAGGTGCTAAGATGGATTTAGACTTGGTAGACTTGGTATGAGACTAGATGGACTCCACATAAGATAGGTGAAAAATTGATGACTTAAAGAGACTTGTGAAGATTTCAACATTTTTTGCAAAGAGAATTTGATTGTTTGACTAAGACTGAATTGGTAAGATACGATGGCTGACTGACATTAAGGGTACTAAGGCTTGTTGGATTTTATTGGTTTCTCACAAGAATATACGCCAAGGACATTAACAAACCTGAAAATTATTTAAGTTGGTGTGATTCTTAATATGGCTCACACTCAATTCCCCTCAATGTTCCTACCTAACTAGGAATACATTTTAGAAGTAGCTAGGGATAAAGGCGTTGCACCAAGTATCCCTTTCCCTTGGATATTTTGACACCTTACCCAAGGAAGAATTATATGAGGAACATGGTGGGTAATCTTCAAGCTTGATCAGTTGAACCCTGCACCACACTAAGAAATTAGTTGAAGGTCTTAACTAGGTTTGACAAAGATTCTAAGGGAGTCCTCAATATACACAAGGTATGGTGAGGTCCAAGTCTATGAACAAGATTCCAAGAAATGGACCCTGAACATCACCTATCCAAGTCTCGGTGGACTGAAGGTCTCGGGGATTGATATGGACTAGTTATGTTCACCTTTGAGGTACAACTTTTGGTCTCCTACCTTTGTATACTTGCAAAAACACATGGTTGAGGTCGTCCCTAGGGGTGATGAAGTCCCCTAGCAGGCTTCCTAATGGGAAAGGTTATACAATGTGTTTCTGATCACCGGGATTGCACAAAGTGCAAGGGGAGAGCATACACACGTTAGTAAACCTTACATTTTAAACTAAACAAAGATAGAATTTGAAGAGTACCTTTGATCTCCAAGATCACTTTATAGTGCGAGGAGTGAGCATACACACTCTATAATTTGCAAGTATGGAAAATAAATGTTAATTCCCTTAAGAAAAATCAAATGTTCTTAGATCTAGTAAAAAGAATTTATCTTTGACATACAAATAGATTAGTAGTTTGCAAAATTTTATGTCTTGGATAAATGTGAAGCTTAAGAACAATGTCAGTACAAAACAAGAAATCGTACAAAAGACCAAAAAAAGATATTATCGTACAACAAAAATAATATCACCAATGGGTTCTTCAGGATTTCTATGTAGTTTAAATAAAAAAATTCACTAAAATTAGAGTTCATTCACAAAAGTTATGGCTATTTGAAGCTTGTGAAAAAAAGACCTAACTTCAAAGGAATATACCTGAGAATATAGGTAGAATATAAAAAAAAATGTCTTACATTATTACGAAGAGCTCTGAAACATATTTCCAATGCCTTTAAGAATGCAAAAAAACTGATAAAAAATGAGCAAGTTATGCTAGTTTGACTGAAAGGTGTTGTTTTTAGCCTCCAAGGGCTAGAAGGCAACCCTTGTGATTAACTCTGTGTTTGGTGGTTTGGGAAAAAATGGTCACATGCAAGCAGTTAAGATCTTGGTGGTTAGGTTTGATGTGACAGATAAGATAAAACTGCTAGCAGTCTGTGTTTCCTTGGTCACATGTAACGGTTATCCTCTATTAGCGTAGCAGTTCTATTACATTGTTTAGATTAGCCTAGACAATAGTTATGCTCAAATGACCATTGGTTATGTTGTTACAATTACTAAAAAATATTTCTCCTTGTATAAAGGCTTCTGTAGCTCATCAAATATATCAACTAAGCATTTTATTGTTTCATATGGTATCAGAGCACCATTGATCCTATGCTTGTGATTGAAAGAACATATGGCACCATGATAAAGGAGAGAAATGATTGTGATTGATAATTTACCATTCTGCATGTTACATAATCGACATAATTATAGAAGGAGGAGTCACTCATTAAAGAAGATTTAGACAAAGTTGATCTTGCACTGGAGACTATAAGACCTTTGAAATGTGTTGGACCTTATTCATGCATTGGAGAATAAGTCTTTGTAAAGAATGGAGATTTTGATATTATATATGTTTTGAATCTAGGAGTCACAGATTTGATAAAGTAGACTGCGCCCAGTAAGTTACATTATATGGAAACATATTTTATGAGATCGTGATGTACATTTGGCCCAAGGCGTAGCATTGGAGAGGTGGATGATATAATTGATGTAAATCACTAGAGGAGATAAGATGGATCATAGATAAATACAAGTAGTTTGTTCTCATGTATTTTTAGAATATATGTCCTGATTAAATAAGTTGGCAAGAGATCTTATTATAAAACTTGAGGTAGTAAATTAAAATTTCTAATTTCTTTGATCAAGATGGAGATTCCTTTAGACAAATATTCTAGATTTAATTTGCATACTTAGAAAATGAAAATTCAAATGCAACTAATGAATACAAATTTAAAGAAAATAGTGAATGGGAAAGAAAAACCACCTATAGATGTAGATAAGTTATTAGACTGGAATGTGGTAGAGATGATAAAGCCAAAGCTATTATTGATCTTGCTCTTTCTAACTCTAAATTACATCATGTAGATTTAGATAGATCATTAGCATAAATTTGGGATAATTTGAATAAATTGTTTGGGGTAAAAGTAGTTAATGCAAAGTTTCCCTTACAGCTTCAATTATTTAAATTTAAGATGGAAAAGAGAATCACTACGTTAAATCACATAAGTAATTTGGGGTCCCTCATTAGGAAACTAGTAGAAATCAAGAATCTAGTAGATGATGACGATGCTAAAGCTATATGTTAAATAGTTTGCCTTCAAAATACAATAATGTTATTTTTACACTCAGTCAAATAACTTCTTAAACCTTAGAAGATATGATTTCAACCCTTTTAGTAGAAGAAAAGAGAACAAATGATGCAGAAGATTCATAAGTTGATTCTCCATAGGAGATTGCATTATATTCTTGAAGCAATAATAAAATGTCAAGTACAAACAAAAGAGAAATTGAATGTTTTTACTGTAGTAAAAAGGGTCACACAGCTTGGTCTTGTAGAACTCAAGCTAGTGATATTCTTAAAGGAAAACTCAAAGACAAATCAAATGAAGTTAACTTAGCCTGTGTTGAGGATGAGGATCCACTAGGTTTTGAGGATGAGGAACCACCAGATAATTCTTTTAAGTATTGTGGATACATACATTAAGCCTTCACTACTGGAGGTTGAAGGCATCAAAGGTTGGAGGCATCAGAGGTTGGAGGAGTTTTCATCATCTCGAGTCAGCTTCTTGCTCAGAGATGGTGTTTTTCAAAAGAAGCATATGTTTTTATGTTTTCTAATGTGTTCTTTTTGACGCAACATAATTGAAGAATACATATATTGCGAAGTTTGTTTTTGAAGATAGGCAGGGATTTTGTGAACTCAACATGGATTATTGCCCAGATAGTTTGAAAGTCTATGATCTAGGGAATTATACCCTTTTGAGAGTCATGTGACAACTTGATGGAGCCTTGTGGAGCTCAACATGGATTGTTGTCCAATAATTTGGGGGATCTGTGATTTGGGAGTTCGACAGGGTGGTAATTTGAGAACTTGGGAATTCAGGCTTAGCTACACCCTTCTAAGGGTGAAGAGACAGCTTGATGGAGTTCCACCTAATTCAAGATTTGTTTCTTCAAAGAAAAATCAACTCCAATTCAAGATTTGTTTCTTCAAAGAAAAATCTTCTCAAGAATAAGTATTTATTTTGTATAATCAACATGTTTTTGTTATATGTTCTAATTTGTGAAATGTACACCTTAAAGGGGGTTGTTCTTTGGAAATAAAGTCACCTTAGTGACTTGTTATGTAAGAACAATGTAGGAAGGAATGTTAGCGTAGCAGTTCTATTACATTATTTAGATTATCCTAGATAGCGGTTATGCTCAACTGACCGCCTATTATATTGTCACAGTTACTCAACTATATTTCTCCTTGTATAAAGGATTATGTAGTTCATCAAATATATCAATCAAGCATTTTATTATTTCATCCTCCTACTAGCTTACCTGATGGTTAATGTGACTATTATTGTTATCGCTGGCAGTTACTATTAAAAATCTTCTGAGCGCTTCACATAACAATAAAATCAAAGTTTAATGTTAGCCATAGTTAATTTTACCATTAACATGAATGGTTACTGCTAAGTGTGGGAATGGTTAACGTTTAAATCTATAGCTAGTGTGGTGGTTAAAACAATTGTCACCAGTAAAACTAATGTTGAAGGTTATTGCAAAGAGTTTAGATCCTTAGCCGTCATGACCAAAAATGGAAGGTTGCGATTTTCCAACCATCACAATACACACAGAGTCTACCTTAACATTTTAAATGAAAAGTCACAACAAAGGTTAAGGTTTAAAAGTCGCAGTTAGTAATAAATATTACTCTCAACATTCAGAATAACTACCAACAGTTATAAGATGAACCGACACAAAAACATTAACTAATGGCCAAACAATCCTGCGAACCAAACTAAAAAATATTTAGCCTACTAGCAAAAGGATTATACAGACTGCAAAAGTAGTGGACAAAAAAATTGCCTAATGGAGAAAATCAGTCTACGAACACCGGCTATAGAAGAATGTCATGGTCAGTAAGTTGGCGTTAGCAGTTATTGTTAATATCTCATGGTTACTGGTTATTCATACGACCACAGCTAAATGTCAAGATACAAGTAAATTTAAACTCACAATAAATGGCTAAGATCACAGAGGAATCAACATTGAAGCAAACCGTATTGAGAATAAGATTCCACGGTCAAAAGTTCAGGCTTGCGGTTATGAAAAAAATTAAAGTTCCCCACAAATACTGATAGTTAGAGATTAGAGGCTGCAACTAGCATATTAACATGTAAGATGATTGATAATAACTTCAACGGCAACTTGGAACAAAGATTAAATTTTAACATTTAAATCACAGTTTTAGAAACAATAAACAAATATAAATAAGATTCGACCGGTGAAGATAACCGCTCAGGGAGGAGTAACGCTTTGGTCAAACAAAACTTGATTTACAAACTAATACAAATAGTTAAAAGAAGTTGTTAGTAACCATCTCTTGTGCTAAGATCGGCGAACAAAACCAAAAACTCCTTCAAGCAATGCTTTTACCTTGCAAACAAAAGAAATACACATAGATTAATTCACAAAGTCTAAAGGTACAGTGCAAACAAACCATTCAAACTAGTGGTTAAGTTAAAACTTCATATATTAACACCTGCAACGATTAACACTTAAATTTCACATTAAAACGCTAGCATTAAGAAAACAAGCATCAATTAAAGAAAATAACAAATGATTTTAAAACTAAATGGTTAATGACAAAAGTGAAAATGTTGAAACTAAGTGCCGATGGCAATGTGTAAATGTTGCAATTTAAAAAGTTTAAAGTCACAACTTCAACTTATACCATGGCTAAGTTTCAACATAGCTACTAGCACCCAATAACAGCAGTAAATTGCTAACTAAAAACCATTGCAAGCTTAACAGAAATGTTTGATTTAAACTTTAACCATTAACCATTTGATTTAAATGCTAAGTAAAAGCTTTAATACAAATCGTTACAAAGCTTGGCAAATAAATCACAACAGTGGTTACACAACTGCTCGGCAGGGGCAATACCCAGTGAATAAAACAATGCACTCTACACACAAGGTTTTGCATAGGGGTCAATACAACCAGAGGATAAAGACGAAGAATGATTTTTTTACATAGTGGACAGAAAGCAGAAAATATTTTAAACTGGTGAACAAAACCCAGAGACAAAACCTATGCAGAGGATACAACTAGACAGTATGGTATGGATGCATGACCTACAAGGAGTGAAACCCAAAAAACTAAAAATAATTTGCAAAAGTTTTTGTCATCGAAGTATTGGGTATTTTATGTTGATTTTCGTCCTAGCCTGGAAGACTCTTGCAAAAGTTGAGCCCCGAGATTTCAGAAATGCACCTTAAAGCCTGCAAAAACAACTCAAACACACTTCGAAACAAATGTTAATAGGGACAGGGATCCCACCGTGATCACCAAAAATGTCAACATAAAATATAGACCCAAAACCAAGATTTCAAATGCAACCTTCCATTAAGTGTAGAAACTGAAACACAAATGAATAAACAAAAAAAGGTTACCCATATTTTGATTCTTATTGTACCGTAAAGGTGTATTTGTTCAAAATGATATGGATGAAGTAGCTCGACTCGTCAACATGACGTTATAGGATAGATCCCCAAAATGTGAGAACAGGCCCAATAAACACCAAAAGACAGGGCAAAACATAACAACAACAAACATAAAAGAGGCAGGGCAAAACAGAGTTGAATAACCCAGCAGATTATATTCATCTAACTTGCATTACATCCAAATGCCATGTTTAGCAGCGATCCAGATGCTATATCTAATAGCAATCTGAATGCTGTATCCAACAACCATCCAGAGGCTCTATACAACAGCTCTCTCTCCAATCACATATATATAGCTATAGAACCTTTGAAGCCTGGAAGCTTCTATCTTTCTAGATAATTCTAAAACCTGGAATGTTCTTTTCTAGAACATATCTTAGAATATTCTTTTCTAGAACAGCTCCAGGAATGTTCTAGCTTGTGGAAGGCTCTAGAAATATTCTATCATTTTCTAGACAATCTTAATCCTTAACATCCCCCCTAAGATTGGCTAGAATAATACAGAAAAAATACAAATGAGAGGGGAACATTATAATACTATCCCCCCTTAATGTTCACCTCTAGCATACCAAGCATTCTTTGATCATAATCCTCTTTCATGGCTTACTCCCATTCTTTCTTTCCTCTAGCTTGTTCATATGAGATTGAAACTTCAAGCCTTCAACACTCATTATCTTTTGTCTAGCTGAAAAGTCATCTTCTTCATCATCACTACCAACAATACCTCTAGCTTGTTCCAACTTGCATTTCCAGCAATAGCCCTGCAAACAAAAATCACTCTAGCAATATATCAGCCCTACAAACAAATCACTCCAACAATATCTCAGCCCTGCAAACAAATCACTCCAGCAATACACTTCTAACTAAACCTCTAGCTAAACCAGAAAACATTCTAGCTGAACCTCTTGATGGTCCTCTAGCTGAACCTGGAAAACATTCTAGCTAAACCAGGAAAATATTCTAGCTGAACTTGGGCTGATCCTCTAGCTGAATCTTTTTTTTCCAACAATCCCCTTAGCGTTACCCAAGGGGATTCAAACCCATAACCCCACTCTGATACCATGTGAGAACAGGCCCAATAAACACCAAAAGACAGGGCAAAACATAACAACAACAAACATAAAAGAGGCAGGGCAAAACAGAGTTGAATAACCCAGCAAATTATATTCATCTAACTTGCATTACATCCAAATGCCATGTTTAGCAGCGATCCAGATGCTATATCTAATAGCAATCTGAATGTTGTATCCAACAACCATCCAGAGGCTCTATACAACAGCTCTCTCTCGAATCACATATATATAGCTATAGAACCTTTGAAGCCTGGAAGCTTCTATCTTTCTTGATAATTCTAAAACCTAGAATGTTCTTTTCTAGAACATATCTTAGAATATTCTTTTCTAGAACAGCTCCAGGAATGTTCTAGCTTGTGGAAGGCTCTAGAAATATTCTATCATTTGTTCAAAATGATATGGATGACGTTGCTCGACTCGTCAACATGACGTTACAGGATAGATCTCCAAAATGCCTCTGAATAGGCTAACTTATAGACCTTCAAAGAAGCAAATCAACGGTGAGGATTAGATGAGAGATGGATGATCAGGATTAAGTTGGTTGGGATTTTATGAGATCAATGGTGAAGGATTAAAGGAATTTGTAATTGATTTTTGATATTTTTGGGAGATGGTTATGAAATGGTTATAAGATGTGTGGATTAGAATTGAAGAAATACTTAAATTTTTAATTCATTTTAGGTAGTTGAAAGGGATTTAATTAATAAAATTAATTAAATCATGTATGGGAAAGGGGATTTACGACTTAGAAAAATGAATTATGGCTTAGGTAAAATGATTAGGATTAGGGATAAATGAGGATAATTATGATCAATTAGAGATAATGATGAAATTAGGTCCTGATAATTGGGTCGATTGGGAAAAATGTGATAAACCAAGACAATCAAGGGATAATTGATCAAAATTAGGGGATAAATGGTTGATTTAGGGAATCAAGACTTGATTGTGAGTGAATTAGGTCATGGTAGGATTTTAGGTGTCTACACTATCATCAACAAAGTGTGAGTTAATCACAACATTATTTTGAGGAATGGAGATTCTAGAAATTTGTTTAGCTCTTTGCAAAAGATATACCAATACATTAGTAGTAATAACATAAAGAAAGGGTGATAAGGGACAAACCTGTCTAATAGAGTGTTACAAAGAGAAGGAATACAAAATTGAATTATTAACCATAATGTGAGCATTATAATCCTTAAACAACATTTGAACATATGAACAAATTTGAGGTCCAAAGCCTAGCCATTGCATCATTTTTATGATGAACCTGCAACGTATTCTATCATAGGCTTTATCGAAATCTAATTTGACCAACAAGGCATTTTAACCTATTTGTTGAACCCATTCACTTGTTTTCTAGGATAAGATTAGATTATCAAGAATATATCTTTCTCCTAGAAATTGAGTGTGTTCAAGTTTCACAATACCTTGTACTATTGGTTTATTTTATCAAGCCAATACTTTGGCAGTAATTTTGTAAGAAGTAATTAATGAAGTAATCAAGCATTAGCTAAAAATGGTATATTCATTACTTCTGTGATGCCCCATCATGCAACCCTAGAGAGTTAGGCTAACAGGTGCAAAAATAACAGAAATATTTTTTTTTAAAGCAAGTAAATGCATTTACACTAGATAAATATAACACTGTTTAAAGCATTTAAACAAAATGATCAACAACACCTCTAGGGAAACATAACTGCATCAGATAAACATAAGTTCATAATAATACAAGTAACATACATTATGATACCATAGAAGCAGATAACATTATTCATTTACAGATATGAATAGTTACAAAACTTTCCAAGCAAGATTACATGATTACAAGATTCATGACCAATTACATCGGTTTACAATATACAACAAGGTTATACAATTCTAGAATTATAGCATAGCTCTGAGGATGCAATACAATCTGGAACTGGAACACTTCTGCAGTGATCACGAATTACGACGATCAAGGAAAACCAATGGATTAAGCTCTTCCACCCAACTATGTGGAACCCTGAGGTCCACCCCCTGACCATTAACCGACAATGAAATTTCAAGCAAGATCGTATTTAAAATTAACTCAACACTACACCATTGAACAAATTAAACCGGAAAGTACTATAAGGTTTTGACTCTCTTTTAAAATAAAATCCAAATATTATTCCACTCAAGAACTATAAATCTATCTAATAATTGTTTATTATTTATTTATTAAAATCACAATTAATCTCTAATTTATTATTCATTTATTAAAATCAAAGTGCCACAGGATAGTATAAACTAAATCATAACTAAACAAATTTATAATTAATAAGATAAAATGAGTATAACTATTATTTAACTCAATATTTTTAAATTCTAGAATGTAATACTAAACATCTTTTATTTAATCACTATCATTACCAATTATAACCTATTAATAGTCTAATAAAGTTTTAACTCAATATTTAATTCTATTTATCATTTATTTAATAACTAGTATCACCATAAAAATCTACTACACATTAAAAAATCTAATTTGTTCATTAAATCAAACTTGCATCTACTAAAGCAACTTTATTTTTTTTTTAAAGAAATTAGTTTTAAAATCATAGATATCTATCCTAAAAAAATCTATGAGATATACTAATATTAACTTATCACTATTGGCTTTTAATGAGATTGATAAAAAAAAGGTAAATTAACAATTTTAATAAATCAAAACTAAAAAAAAATACAAAGCAAGATTTATGAGTTGATCAAGGAGCTTTAAATAGAAGTTTTCTAACTATTAGATTACCTTTGCATACATTCTAAATAAATTCAATGATAATCTTCCTAAAACCACTCATATACTACATCTTTTAAACTATAAACTTGTAAGTCTATTCATTGTTATACAATATGATAATTAATGAAGAAATTATAAAGATTAAAAAGTTGAAAGAAAGCAACAATGCCAGGAAATGACATGAATTTATTTATTGCAGAGGTCAAAGATCAACCAAGGTAGCTAAAAGAGGAGAGAAACGCACAATCTTTAGGTAGGCACAGCCGTTTAGGTAAAAAAATTCAAGAAATTTCATTTTAGATTCAAGAATTCAACTGAGACACCAGAAATTGCAGAAAATAGAGGGTCATAAAACTAGTCTGGCAGAGAAGAATCTATAAGAGGTTTTGGTAAAATGACTTCCAATAAGTATGGGTTTTCAGGCAAGGAAAAAAAATGGTTTTAACATCAATAATTCTAAACTCACTGAGAGCAAGATTTAATTTATTTTAATATTATATATTTCTCTTGATTTTCCCTAGCTGGAACAACCCAGTCCAGGCCATACCACAGCCAAGAATGAGGACCAAAATTAAATTTTCAAAAGTTTAATGGATCAAGCTCTCCTCCAATGTCGTATGGTCAGTAAAAAACAAGATTGTCAAGGTTTAACAACTGAAATTTCAAACAAAAAGAATGCAAAGGGGATCATATGGCGACAGCAAGGGAAGGTTGAGAATTGCAGATTTGAAATTGGCATAAGACAAAAATCACTCCAATAATATCTTAATCAAGCAGAGGTAAAACTTGAAATTCAAATGGCACATCAATTCCTGGCAAAAAAATAAAATAAAGAAAGAAACCTCATTTTCTGGCAAAGAGTTTACTGGAATCAAGTTTAGGCAGAAATCAACCCACTAACATTACTATACTCTGGTAGGAATCAGAGAATTGGTTGATGAGCAAAACAACCAAAGGTAAAAGAAATTTGATGAGATTTTAAAGAAGTTTCAATGTCAATGTATAAAATCAAAAGAAAGGTGTCAATTTATGGCAGTGGAGACTTCAACCAAATCAAAAGAAAAAATTTTTAAATTTCACAAGAATGGAAAAGCAACTATCAAATATACAGTTATTTGGAAAATTTGAAAGGTGACAAGAAGACAAAGAACTCACTGGACTAACGAGACACTTTCAAATACTCACCAGAGATTTAACTAAAAATTTAAACTAATATGACAGTACAAGTAAACATACCTAGAATTTCAATTCCAGGCTGTAATTTCCTTCAACTTCCTCAAGTTCTTCTTCTCTTTCCCTGTGCAATCTCTTCCTCCAATTCTCCGTCTACTTCTTTAGAACAATTCTCCCACAAAAATACTAACCCCCAGAAGCAAAAATAGCTACAACTCATAAATTTCCACTATCATGAATCCGTTACCGAGAATCCCACTATTCAGAAGAATTTAAAATTTTTACTTAATATAGAGATTCCCCAAATCTGGAATCTTATTTGACAACTAACAAACATTAAATTATTGACTCATATTATTCTATAAATAACTATATACTAATTTACCATAATAAAAACTTATGACTCATATACTATTAAAAACATTAAAATAATTAATTTAATCTACATTAAAATTACTTCAAGAATATTACAAATTTCCTTAATACTATACGACTAAGAAAAATACTATTATATTTGACATATTTAAAACATTATTAATATATTATTAATTCATTAATTCATTACCAAAATATAGATAGGCTTAACTAAACAAAACTTGACAATAACTCCACATACCACTTGACGACCAACAACCTAAAGACTGAAACTGACCTAGGGGAAACTTCATGTTATCTCCCATCAACATTATCCATTGGTGCAAGGGCACACTCAGACCTGCTAAGTCAGGTGGAGTCAATGCCTGGTACCTGCAACCTGCATCAAAACAATAGGTTGTATATGAACAAATGCATATATATCAAACACACATAGAGTCAAAGAATCATAGTGTAGTAGGGTTCTCGAAATGAGTAGTACTACACCGTCCCTGCTCTAAAACAAGACAATAAAAATAAACATTTCTATTTAAAATCAGATATCAACAAATCACATAAAACATGATAATATTAAACCATTACTGATCATGTCAATCTCATCATAACTGGAATAGCAATAATGTCATCATAAACTCATAACATATGTCAAAACTACATCAGTCAAACATAGTCCATCATGATCATAATAAGCATAAATCATAACTAATAACTCAAATGTCCCAAAACTGCCAAGTGCAATAGAAAAACTAACAACTAACACAAGCCAAAAATGAGGGGCATTACAACTTCCCTTGGGAAGAAGCTTAATAACAACCTTACTAATATTTGAACCTAGAGAAACTTTTCAAGTGCTACAAGATAAAGCTCATAAAAATCATCTTTAATGTGTGGCCACATAGTTTGATAAATTTCATAGAAAAACCATCAATCCATGGGCTTTTGTTAAGAGCCATGGAAAAGAAAACATGTTCAGTTCTTCTAATGAAAATATTTGATACAAGAATCTTTTGTAACCAAGGTCAATTTTAATTTAGAATCATTAAGTATCTTTTCAAGGGTATTTTGTGTATACATCCACTTACTATCCTCTTTAACTAGATTTCCATAGAAATTATCGAATAATAAAATTATCTTAGCGAGATCCATATGTACCGAGCCTTGATCATGAATCAAAGAACACATTTTCTCCTTCTTATGTTTGTAAGTCAAATAATTAAATAATAATTTTGGATCTATATTGTCTTCCTTGATCTAATGGATTCTAGCTATTATTCTAGCACCTTGACCTCTATAATTATCAATATTACACAATTGAGTTTCAATAGTGGCAATAAAGGTTTGGATAAGTATTTCTAATATCACAAGGAATCTATTTTTTGGCATTTACTAATTTCTCTTGAATAGATTTCTCTCTTCTTTTACATTTCTAAGCTATCTTTCTACCAAAGGAATGAAAAAATTTAGTGCATTGTGAAAGACTATTGCATTGCCATTCAATCCAAGAACATCCTTCTTATGGTTTAGGTCTAAAATTCCATATTCCTACATGATCTACCACTCAATTCTAATTTTTTAAATGAAATGTGTTAAGTTAAAATGGTAACTTGGATGGTGTGGGGGTAGTTTGAGATAGGGAGAAAGAAGAAAAGATGAGAAAGTGATTAGAGAACAGTGGAATAGTCAACTTGTAAAAGTGAACTAAAAGGAAAAGGAGACACAAGCAAGCTGTCAAAGATATAAAATCTATCCAACCTATTGAGTTTCCTATCTACACCAACCTTACAATTAGACAACAAAAACAAACTATTAGCATGACTTGAAAAATTTCTATAAAGAGGATCAACCACCCCTAAGGAGTTGCAGTTGAAAATTTAAAAAATCCAACTTTCAAATTCATCTTGACTAAGTTTAGAGTGATTGTGCCAACTGTGATCAATGTGATTTTCCACCATAATGAAATCTCCTCCTAGTATGTTGTTTGTTTTAGGAAGGTTTTTAGACAACCATTCCCAAAGAGCAACCTATTCTTTAGCAATATTAGGAGCATAAATTTAAAAAAAAAAACCCTTGATAGCCTATCCATTGGTAAAAGTAAGGGCCAAAACCCGATTGTGTGAAGGGTCCTCACCTTGTCAATAATAAATTTGGAAATTCATGCTGGTATCCCCAAAAGAGCTCTACCACTACCATCTCTATGAGAAGTGTGTAAGAAAAATGAATCTTTCCATATGTTATAAAGAGACATATCAAGATGGGCTTCACTTAACTTGACGTCTTGAAGAAATAACACATCAGGTTTATATTTATGAATCACATCTTTGACCATATATTTCCAATGAGGAAGAGAAATCCCTTACATTCCAAGAAAGTATATTGCAATTCATGATGATGAGGAAGGAATGTTTTCATCATCTAAATGTAGCACCCATACCAATTGGAAAACATCACATTCTATTCATTAATTTGTCAATCTTTAGAGTTGTTAACAAGTGATCTTGATCTTTGACATGCGGTAGTAACAAGTGACAATGAACCCAAAGTGGTTGGGATTGCAGGAACAAGTGGAGGAGAGTGGGATTGGTCATGAGGAGGAAAATGAGGAGTGGGATGCAAGGAAGAACTAGTTGGTTCCTTCCCTTCCTAAACACTCTCCAACTATCAGTCATAACAAAGTCTTTGTAAGAAGAAGGGATATTATTGGAGGGTTGGCCAAGTAGAGGAAGGGGATAAAGGATCAAAATGCATAGGAGTATGGGATACCTTACTGTTGGAAAGTAATTTCTCCCACAAACAAAATTAAAAGAGAAAAAGACAAAAAGGCAAAAAGACAAAAGAAGAAAATAAAAAGTTCCTAAAGGAGTCTAGATAAGACGGAGGTTTCCAGAAAGAGGAGAGTTCTAGATTAGAAAGTTCTAGAGGAAGTTTCCAGAAATAGATTGTTTCTAGATGAAGAATGGAAGAACCTAGAAATACAAGGCATGAATGAAAGCCCTCTATAAAAGAGGCATGATGTAACTGAGTTGAGTGAAGTGATTAAGCCAGTAATGATCAAGTGATCATTAGAATGCAGCAGCATTCGGTGTTTGTAATGTAATTATGTTCTGATATAATGAAATGTGCAGCAGCATAGAGTTGAAGATTAAATTTGTGTTTATGTGATTTGTGTTTCTGTGTATGTGTTTGATATAGTGTCTTGTGGATTATGATCCACCACCAACAAGTGGTATCAGAGCAGGTCAGATCATCAGATTGGAACTATGCATTGGAGGATCAAAACCATGTTCGTGCAGAGCTAGGGTTATCTTGTTATCAGGCGGATCGTTGTTGCAAAAGGAGTAATTGATTTCACTGATGTAAAGCACCAGTATAAGAGGGCGAAGTTTTTGCGGCTAAATACAAACAATAGCTACTGAGAATTCATCAAGTGTTTGCCGATTTGGAGGAAATCGTTGCATGAGGAAATTGTGAATTGTGGAAGTCACCAGAAGATTTTTAAAGCAAATCAAATCACTGATTTGGGGTTTATCCATCACCAACAGTGAAGGAGCCGTAGGTTTTTCAGAGAGATTGAGAAAGTTCAAGTCGTAGCCACTGTCAAAGTGATTGATCCCTGAAGAGGATCGCCAAAATCCGGATGCCAAGATTGAAACCACGGCTAGCTGTGTTCATGTAAGAAGGATCCGTTGAATAAAAAGCCATCAAAGGAGGTCAAATATTTCACGGTGGCAAGTTGATTGAGGAGATCGTCAATCAAAAGGAAGATCGTAGGTAAGTTTTTACGTGTTTGCAGATTTCTTTTGTGAGCCATAAAATTTAGAAGGCCGTGTAAATAAACTTGATGGTAGTCAAAGGTATGAGATGCATTTGAGCCGTCAAAAGGAAGGGACCCAGATTGCTGCATAAGTTATCTTTGCCGCTGCCAAAATTAAATTGCATATTTTAAAAAGCTGAAGGAGGTTAAGGGAATTTGTGTATCGAGGGTTTGTTGTCATTGCAGGAGTATGTGCAAACAAAAACCACTGAAGAGAAGGAGCCGCTTAAGCTGAAGTCACTATTAAAAGAAGTTGTCATGGCCGCCAATCTTGAAGCGATTGTTTGCCAAGAGACATCAGATCTGAAGCCGTAGCCATAGCCGTGAAAAGAAGAGATCACAAATTTGAAGTCTGGGTTGATTAGAAATCGCAAGTTTGAGAAGTCCTAGCTGTCCAAAACAAAAAGGCGTTGTCCAAAGGTACGCAGTTTTAAATTTTTAATCTGTTTGCAAAGGAGAACAAAGAGGTCACAGTAACATACGAATTGAAGGAATCAGAATACAAGCCACAGCTTGCAAAGACAAGAAAGTCATAGACTAGAGATTGGAAAGGCTTAAGGTTCAAAATCGTCAGGCCAAAGTTGTAGTGTGAAGAAGTCACAGAAGGCAATCTGAAGAAGTAGGAGGAGCAAGACGAGTGCAAAGTGTAGAAACAAGAGGTAAGTAAATTTGTTTTATAAATGGGTAAAGCTAAAAGAGAGAAGACAAAAAATGATTTCCAAAAAGAAAGAGATGATTGGGAAAAGAAAAGAAAAGAATTATTAAGGGATTTAAAGCAGGTTTCAATAGAGAAAATAGGACATGAGATAAAAATTTCTGATCTTAAAATTGAATTAATTAATGTTCAAGAAGAGTTAAAAGAAAGATTGAAATTGTTTGATGAGATTAAACAGAGGAATAAAGAATTAGAAGAAAATAATAAGAAATTGGAAGAGGAGAACAGTTTACAAAAAGATGAGATGTCAAGGTTGAAAGAAGAAATATCAAAGTTAAAAGACGAGAATGAATGTTTGAGGACAAAGCCATTAGTTTGTGATGTCTCATGTGATACAAGTGATTTATGTGATAAAGCTGAAGCTAAAGAATGTAAGGCTGAAGAGATTGGATCAGCAAAATTTGCATGTTGTAATATTGATGAAAATGACAAGTTGTTTGAATCTGAAAATCATTGTAATAAAGAAAATGTTGGTTTCAAGATGATGAAAAGAATGGGATATAAAGGACAAGGTTTAGGCAAGTTTGGACAAGGAATGAAAGAGCCGATTGAGCCAATAATAAGGCCAAAATATGCAGGTATTGGATATGGGAAAATAGATTATGTTACAGGCAATACAAGTACAAACAAGTTGGTTCATGAAAAGAAGAATGTGCAATATTTTCATTGTCATAGGCAAGGGCATAGCAAGGAGATGTGTTGGGATTTGCATCCATGTAGCATATGTGGTTTGAGAAATCATTGTGATAAGATGTGTTGGCAAAGAGAATGGAAAAATATGACAGAATGCATAAAAATGGATTGTGGATTTGTTTCTGGATCGAGTTGGCAACAAATTACAGGCATGCTGAAAAAGTTGTTCAAGTACAGATGTTCATTTGTGATGGATGGCAATCAATCAAAGTTTGAAAGTTTGAGACATCATGCAAAGTTGAAAGCTACAGATAGCCAGAGGACTTCCATTTTGAAGTTCTGAAAATTTGATGGACTGCAGTAGCAGTGGGTGAGATCTGGAGATCAGTAGATCTTAAAGAAAATTTAAAGGCATCAAGTCCGCAGACTTAGAAGGCCAGAAAGATTTGAAATGATAAACTTGTGGTTGAAATTAAGGGGGAGTGTTGGAAAGTAATTTCTCCCACAAACAAAATTAAAAGAGAAAAAGACAAAAGAAGAAAATAGAAAGTTCCTAAAGGAGTCTAGATAAGACGGAGGTTTCCAGAAAGAGGAGAGTTCTAGATTAGAAAGTTCTAGAGGAAGTTTCCAGAAACAGATTGTTTCTAGATGAAGAATGGAAGAACCTAGAAATACAAGGCATGAATGAAAGCCCTCTATAAAAGAGGCATGATGTAACTGAGTTGAGTGAAGTGATTAAGCCAGTAATGATCAAGTGATCATTAGAATGCAGCAGCATTTGGTGTTTGTAATGTAATTATGTTCTGATATAATGAAATGTGCAGCAGCACAGAGTTGAAGATTAAATTTGTGTTTATGTGATTTATGTTTCTGTGTATGTGTTTGATATAGTGTCTTGTGGATTATGATCCACCACCAACACTTACAAGGAGGAGGAGGAGGTTGATTAGGTGGTTGTCTAGAAGAAGCTAAAGGTGGAGATGAGAAGGACAACTAAAATAATCTATTTTTAATGTGGAAGACAATCTCATATCAAATGGCCTTCTTTTTGGTAGAAAAAACATGCATTAGGCTTGTTTAAATAGACTATTGGTTGTTCCATTTCAAAACTAGGGCCTATCAATTTAATGTTCTCTGTCCATGGATTATTTAGATAAATATCTACCTAAACTCTTGATGCAGGGTCATCCACATAACCCCCCATTTTGGAGTTGTTTATTTTCCATTTATTTCTTGCTCTATTTTGGCGTAACCTCTGCAATACAGTGAATGATGCTTTAATAGGTAAAGGTGACTGTTATTGGACTGATGGCGTTGCGGTGGTTTAATTTTTAGGCGTGGTGGTAGCTTCAGTTTTGGATGCTTCCCTATTTTGAGGCTGGCGGCTAATGAGGTAGTAGGGCAGTCACTCACCTCCCCATATTCTCTAATTCTATTGGCATGAAGAAAAGGGAGAGCAGGTGGAGAGTGCACACTATTTGAATATGTGGCAATTAATGAAATTTTATTGCATGTCTATTGGTGGCAGTTAAGGAGTTTAGCCCTCTTCTAGGAGTATCGTTGGCTAAGGAAGTAATAAGGACTGATTCTGTTACATCTGCAGGCTGGTTGAAAAGATCCAGGGAGGAGGGAGCCTGGCCTTCTGCTGATATTTTTAAGCGAACCTTAGAGCACTCGGAGTGGTGATAATGGCTTTTATTGCCTATTCAAGACTTAGGCAGTGGCCATTCTGAGAAAGAGCGGTGTTACAGAATAGGAGGTTTGTTGTGGCAACTTCTGAGGAAGGAATTTTTGTTTTTAGATCATTTTTGGTCTGAGTTTTGTAATGGGAGCCAATAAATTTTACCAACATCTTGTGATTGGATTAACTTCATGTGATTTGATTAGTTTTTGTTGTTTAAATACATGTGATTTGATTAGATTCTGTGAATTCTCCTTTCCCTGACTGCATCAACTCTAGGGTTAACTCTAAGGTTGGAGAACTTATTTGAATTATGTTTACACTATATAACTATTCCAAGTTGAGCTAAACTTTGAGGACAGTCAAGATGGAACTCAAAGTTCCAAACCTCCAAGTAAAAAACTTGTCCACAAATAATTCATGTTCCACACTATAAAATGGTAAACCTTAACCAACCGGTGCATTGCAAGCGACCGGCTGGTCGAGATTTGTACGACACCCACCATTTGACAGAATCCAGTGTACAGCAGGTTACCAACTAGTTAGTCGACAAGAATCCAGTCGAAACATTAATTATATTTCTTCGACTACTCCACTCGTCGAAGAAGCTGTACAGTTGGTGAGTTACAACTCACCGGCTGTTTACTGCTGGGCCTATAAAACTACCTAAACATGACCAGTAACCTTATATATGAAACACGACCTTTTCCCAGGCCTCTTATGTTTTCAAACTCTCAATCCCTAATATCCCAATTCATTTTAGCCTATTTATAATAAATTATTTCTATAGGAACCTGAATTAGAAAATGGAATAACAGATCGAGCTCGACATTCAGCAATAAAATCCATTACATCATCGGGAAGTTGGAATTCCAAGGATTTACGTTGCCATTTAGTTTGATCTTTGGAGCTTTTTTGGTATTAAAAAAAATGCAAGCTTACAAAGATAAAACAGTGCTCAAGTGATCTTTGGAGTTAGGTTCGTTTATTTCTCCATCCTCCTCAGCTCCAAAACCTTAGACAGTTGTGTCAACTTCTGCTTCAGACTAAATATCTCTCGAATCATATTCCTAGGGATGAAAATAACATTCTTCATTCCTTTCGAGGGGCTAGGTAAATCTTGTTCTGATCCTACCTTTTGTGATGCTTCTTCAACCGCATCTATGCACAGTAACAACTAGACCTCTATAGCAGACTTAGGGTTTAGACTAAATCTCTCAATAAAGCTTTTTATGCTATAAAAATTAGTCCTTATCGCTTCTATTTTCTGCCTTTATAAAAATTCTGCACATAAACCCATGTAGAGGGCAGTAGATTTGGGGAAAAAAGGGCAAACCATCTTGCCCTATTTGAGCCAGTTCATCTCCTCCATACGGGAGGAAATACAAATGCTCATTTTAAATGAAGAGACAAAATGAAAAAGGAGAAGATACCTCTAAGATTGGCAACTTCCCCAGATTGTCACAGCACTAAAACCTGACACGACCTTTGAAATCTTCTACAGGAAACATTTTCCTATCTCTAGGAACCCTCATTTCTCCCAAACGCCAACTCCTAAAATAGTTGGCATGCACCATCCTCTTAGAGTGTAATGTTGACTATATAGGAAGATAAAAGCAACACCATTGACCTAACCTAACTAATGATGATAGACACAGTTGTTCTTAAATATCATCCACTTCAACAGTCAAAGGTCATTTTTGGCCAGTAAAAATAGGACAAATATTTACCACTTTTTGTTGTGAATAAGGTGTAAAATTGCTATTGGCTGTTTGACCATTGAAGTGGATGATATTTAAGTAGAGTGTGCTACACGAAGGATGACAGAAAAACATCATATGCTAAGAATAATGAGATGATAATAGACAAAAAGAAAAACAATAATAGAGAAAAGATGGAAGGAACAAAGGAGGATTCAAGAGACAATAAGATAAAAAATTAGCCATCAGGTGAGAAAGTTGAGGAACAAATATATGATAAACAAATAGACATTAAAAAGGAAGGTAACTTTGATAATATAAAGAAACAACATATCACTTACATCATTTACAAGTACTTAAATTCTTTTACTTCCATTCCAATTTGAAAGATTAAATGGGTCCACAAATCTAAACTAACAAAATAATTAATAATAAAAAAATTAATGTACACAATTTTAACATTAATATAATGAATACAAATAAAAGTGAAATAACCAATAATAAATTTTAGAAAGGAGGAATATCTAGAAACTTGTAACTATGCATTTAAAAAGATTTGACATCTTCATGCCATATCAATCACTTTATTGCACCATGCCTTTGAAGTAGTTTCAAAATGAAGCAGTTTCAAAAGTTGTGGCCAGCACTTCCAAAAATAACAAGAGACGCATTGCATCAGGTTCCTTCCTTTTGCACAAATTGGTTAGAATAGATACTTGGTTTTTAAACAGTTGGAAATGTATGGAGCGCAAATCAATAGAAATTAAAATAACCAAAATTCTCAATATTGCTGCTCAATCTGATGTTTAAGGCATCTTTTTTATGCTGCATAAGATCAAATCTGTAAGATGATAATAATTGTTGCATTACTCAAAACATTTTATTATAGGCTTTGTAATTTCAACTTCAAACTTTGTTGTATCAATTGATTCTACTCAAATACATAAATAAATAATTGTTAACAAAAAAAAAAAAGAAATTACAGATGTCGCATTATTGTGAAAGATTGGACTAACTAAATGTCAACCTTTACAAAGCTTCAAAATTGGACCAGCTATACAGTTATACCTTCGGCAGATGTTCAAGGTGTACAACCATAAATTGCAGAGCAGATCCAACATAGCCACCTTTCAATACCGAATTTTAAGACAATTCAGAATTGCACTTAATCAACAAGAAGAACTAAAAACAAGTCATAATTCAACTTAACCAATAGGAAGAACTAAGAAAAGTCACAATTGCACTTGACCAACAGGTAGAAATAATAAAATAAAACATACCAACGTGACCTCTAATTTCTAAGTTAGTATATGCTTTTGCAGTGCAACATTAATCCTTAGACTTAAACTTGCACAATCCATAAAACATAACATAAGAATGTTGAATAAATTATAATAGTCAGAGTTGTCTCACAAAACAGAAGCAATTTTCCAACTTCTATTCTTCTTGAGCAAAAATATACATATTTTTAAAATATACCTAATTCTCTTTGGTGCATAGTGAATATGGAATAAGGTTTTACATTTGTGTTTAAATCTTGTTTATATTTCATATTTTGCTGATCAGAAAGACTATAGCACATTTGCCTGCAATATAAAATTAGACAAGAACCATACATAAATTTTTATTCATAGACCAATTCTACAGAAGTTGCCACATGCAACGGATTGGTACCACAAAGAGTTACCGATACAACATTCAACACACTTGAATGGAAGATTTCAAATGTGCTTGTCCGGTGGGTAAATAACTCCAACTTCAAAATTTAGAAGTTTGGCCATTGCTTCATCTAGAATGAAGTTTTGGAACAGCCAAAATCTTTTGTCATAGAAAATTAAATGTGTTCACACTGTGGAAGAATGCAATTAATAGATACTATATTAGATGATGAGGTAATGCATATGATTATTGTGATAAGAAAATTACCATGACATATTTAATTATAAATCTTAAAAACATTGATATTCTTGTGTCATGGCTACATGCTTGGGGTACAAGTTAGAATAACTTCAAATCTTCACCTGTTAAAATTACACTTAGAGGCAAATCTTTCTAACGGTGCTGAATGATTAGAACATGAAGCGGGAAGACATTACATAGGAATCAGTGGACAAGGCTAATATCTACTAGTAATTGTACTTGATGTGTAATGGGCATGCTGATAGGTACTTACATTTAGTGCTTACTAGTAAACAACTATAAAATCTCAAAGAAATACAAATTTTTTCTTTCTTTTTCAATGAAACACACTAAACAAAAGGCACAAAACTAGAAGTTGAAGCACATTTCTAGCAATACAATCTAGTAGATTGGTCTGAAGAACCAATAAAAATTAGTTCAGAGCACTATTGTCTGATGTCAACTCCTTCAAACCTCAATACTTGAGCTTCCCATTGGATGCAAGACCTCTAGCCAAACTCCTTTGAAATAAAATGATGGGTCTATGGGCACCTTTGGATGTGAAACAAACTTTATCAATGAGCCAAGATATATACAAGAGCCTAGGTCTATCGGAGAACATGCAAGACATCATTGAACATGAAAAGCTTAATAAACTTCATTAATGAAAAGTCTCGGTCCATAGAAATCCAATCCTTTCAAATATGAAATAAACTTTTATTAAGTGAAATCTAAAAGGCTTTTTATATTAGGATATGCCTCGTTTAACAACAACACCACCACCATCAACAACACACCTACCACTATCAAGAGCTACAGGTGGGAAATCCACTATGTCCTTACAAAGCTTTTGAACTTGTAGACCACACAAGTCCAGGTTTCCAGTAAATCTGAATACACCAATGCCAAGAATAAGATGAATAAGAAAAAGGACAATAATAATTTCCTCTATGAATAGTTTACAACATTGATGTTTCCATATTTTATTGATAATCGGTCATCCTTCATGTAGGTTGGAGATCAAGTTTCAACTTTAAATTGCAAGAGCGTCTGTAAGAGTTAAAAGCATGTAAGTAAATCAGAGCATTAATGCTTCAAAGTTTACTCAACAATTTCTACAAGCACAATGAATGAACTTACGACATATTAGTAAAACATCCCATCACTCCAGTTTTAGGGATCTCTCCTGCAAAGAAATTTGTGGATAGGTTTCTGAAATACAAGAATTCACAATAAGTTAGCATGTTATATGATGTTTTAGGTTCCTGATACTTGTATAAAGTTGCAAGTGTCCACTCTGATTCCTTCTTCACATACTTGCATTCATTATGTATGTAATATTAGAGATTCACAACTCATAGAACCAAAGGATGAAATCTAATTGTGATTTTGATCATGGTCCATAGATTTTACCTTTCTGACAATTTCCAAATCTCAGTTATAAATTAGAAGTTTTCAATGTAAAAATAGAAATACTACATACAAAAATCTTAGCATGCCTAGCTTGCCAATAGAGGGGCGAATTGTTCCTTGCAATGTATTACTTGATAGATCCCTGTAAAAAATGACAAACCTAAGTTCCATTCATTCAAGTCATGCTTCCAACAAGGAAATATATTCTAAAGTGCATATTTTTTACAGAAAAAATGAGGACCTTCCAAGCAAAAATTGCAACTTACAATATCATAAGATGGGTTATGTTACCCAGCTCTACAGGAACTTCACCTTCTAGTTAATTATCTCGCAAGTACCTGTGAGAGCTCAATATGAACAAAGATTATTAGATTCAGAGCATGCAGTTACAATAACATGCCTGGATCCGAATGTCGAAGCTCTAGAACTAAAAAATGTTGTATATTGGTTAACATGGCATAAAACATTTTATATTTTTTTAACTTCATTTTCAAAAATTATGATAGGTTAGGTTATAGGGTAAAGGCAACTCCTGCCTAGCCCAACACCTAAAAGATTAACCGCTGACAGCATTGCACATAATTTCAAATTTCACACACAGTATTCACTATTTTACAGCTTTAACCCAGTTTTAGATTTTGACTAGGATAAACATGAAGTTTTGGTATGCCTGTGGCAATGATTCAACCCTAGTAAAGTGTATATCACGATAATATAAACAATATGACTAATATTAGAAACTAAAAATTCACCATTTATTTCATAAAAGGGTAAAGCACAAATTTTGTCATGCTTCCATCAGGTTTTTGCCTTGAGCATATGTGGATTCAGTTATTAAAAAAGAGATTCGAGAACAGATAATTCACGTACAATGCTTACAACTCTTTGCAATTGCCAATCTATGGAGGGATAAATCCATGCAACCTGTTTTCATGAAGAGCTCTGCAAGCACACAATAGTATTATGTCACTAACACAAAATATAGGGAAGTTTAGAATTTGCCTTTGAAAAAATAAAACGCAGAGGCAGGAATCAGACATACAATCTGTGTAGCTTCTTCAATCGGCCAATGCTGGGAGATATGGTTCCACCAAGCAGTAGATAAGGTAGGTTTCTAGTGATCAAACAGAGGATATCACAAGGGTCCATTAATAGAACATAAAAGTGGAAACATCTTACAAAAAATCAAATACAGTTTTCTTTCCAGTCAAATTATGTGATTTTGTAACAATAAATAAAAGCCTTGTCTTTTTGATATTTTAAGACTGTAAACAAAAATGGGTGTTTGAAGAGAAAAGGGTGTCCACACGTACAATGCAGTAACTCTTTTGTTGAAATGATTGCATGTTACCCCACTCCAGCCACATGGGCTTTTGTCTGATTCATTCTAGTTTCTCAACACATTCTTTGTGTCATTGAGTTTTGCCTTGAATTCTAGCAATGCTAAACCTGTCATCCCAATGAAATCCACAAAACTTGAAAAAACTAACAAATTCCATAGCAAAAATTCCTAAAAAAATGCAAAAATATCTGATTAAACTACTATTTTTGCCTTATCAATACAAATCAACAATTACAATTTCACAGTTTTGATATTGATGCCTCTTGCTACCCTATGATTGCACATTAATACCTTATGATCAAATTATAAACCTTCAAAAGAAAATGAAAAACATTAAACTGACTACCATCTCAGACTTATAGAACTTGAAACCCTATATGGTTAATGGTAAGACCTACCATCTCACTCTAGAACTTCAAACACTAAGAACAATATTACAGTCTTGCTATTGATGCTTATTGCTACCTAAGGCTTGTATATATAGACATTATGATTGAAAGATTCATATGTATTCGTAAATAATATTTGTACAATTTTAAACCTTAGAAAGGTTCAGCTTCTGAGGCCTGTTCAATGCCTGTTTGTTGTTACAACTTTAATCTGTTTCAGTATACATTCCACTACTCTGTCTACTGCCTTGCTAAGTCATATTGTGCCTACTTCAGAGCAATTATCTTATTGTATATTTTCCTTCACAAAATTTCATTTCTAAACAAATAGTGAGTTTAACATATGATGTGGTTACCAGTTGGAAGTCTTTAACAACAATCCATGTTTAGTAGGTACGGTGCTACTATATTCTTCATTCTTAGAACATCAAAAGTTCCTTTGTGTCTTGTCAATTCAATGAGCGCAGATACAGTTGTGTGGAAAGTGATTTTGATGAAATGTATCTACAGTGTATGGAACTTTGAAGAATCCATCACAAATGTCTCAAAAAATAAATTATTGAGTATCAATAAGATGGTTATGTCCTAGACATGGTAAGCAGACAAATGCTTGCCTGCTTTAAACCTTAAGATAAATAAAATTAATAAATTAAATCATCCTGTATGTCTTCCAGCATTTTGTTACTTGGTTCTGCATTAATTAGTAGACTTAAGATCTGCAAAATGAAAGCTTGCAATATGATCAGACGTTGTAAACCTATTTTTTTCTCAATCAGCACTAAAACATTTCAAAACCTATATTTTTTTCATATTTTGGTTCTTCCTTTGGGAGTCTGATGTTTGGTCTAGACTGGTTTGGCTGAGACAAAACATTGGGGTTTCTAACCTAACGTTGGCCAGGAATATCTGAATACGATGACATAAACCTATATAAACTTGTGTCTGTCATGAACTTGTACATGTCTTTTCCAACGTTTTATAATTTATATCCATGGAAATAGCTTCATTTGCAAGTTTCTGATAATTTCTTTTGATAAATTAGTTCGTCGAATCCTTCCGCCACCCTCTATTGTCTTGGATGTAGCCCTTGGCATAGCACCAAAAATCTTTTGGGGAAGAAATTTGGCTGAAAAAAACACCTGCTATTTTTTAAATTTAAAGGCATTTTAATAGCATAAAGATATAGAGAGAAACTAAAACTGAGCATTTAGCCCGTGAAATTTTTATCATTTGTGTTCATATCAGGATTTAATCAGGAAAAAAATGGCATAGTTTAGCAAAAGTGAAAAGTTTTGAATCCTGCCATGGGTTCCATATTTTTAGATCTAGTCAGATTCTGGCTTCAAACTTTTAAAGTTGTTTATTGAACTTTGCATTAGAACCTCCAATATTAGGGAAGTTCTACTTCTCTTAATTGTAACTAAAGGATTCTTTAATCACAGATGAGAGTAGAGTAGTCTACTATCATCTGCGAAAACAAAAGTTTAATATTGTCACCTCTGCCTACACCTTCAATTTTTTTTGTCTTACCCAATTGAGTTTAGATTGAAGAATTTTCACAATATTCAAAATATAGATTAAAATAAATTAAAACATTTAAAATATAGATTAAAGCACTAATATTTATACAATTATGTTGCATGACTAATATTAGGTACGTACAGGTATATTTCTGTTTACCCGGTCTATTTGACCCGATAGAAGACTCGGCACCTTAAGTAGATAAAAGGAAGATTCAACCTATCTACTTATCATCATTTTCCTCATATGTATACTCAGAGTGGCAACAGCCCTAGCCACATAGTCAAAATATGCCTCAGAAATACCAAAAGAAAATTCAAAAATTCCTTAAAATGAATTCATATGTTGCCCGAAAAACCCTAATGAAAAAAAATTTGTGGGTAGGTGAAATTAGACATTTTTTTTGTGATTTTATTGCAATTTAAATGAGATTAAACAGCAAATAGATGGTCAAAATCATATTTCTGGAAAAATTGGTGATTTTATGAGGGAAAAAATTGCAACCGGCAGTGATTCCTGATTAATTAGTGATTTTATGAGGGAAAAAACCGTATGCTCTGATGTAATGGTAGTCCTACCACAAGCTTGTTACAGTACCAAGTTGGTACTTGATATTAAATGTTTTAAAATATAATAAAATTTAAATAATAATAAATCTATTTTTCACCTTTACTGTTCATAGGATTGTCCAATAAGGAAACAAATAAATCACATTTATCAAATTATTAAATAAGAAAATTAATTATTAACTATAGTATATTTGTAAAATGAATTTAATACTCAATGTTGATTAGTTAAATAGGCAAAACAAATTGCATCATATGGATGCATAAGTAATCCTGCCAAAGGCAGGAACTAATCATAAACTAGCACTTGCACTTAAGGGAGGTTCAAGGATTATGCCGATAGAAAACTATATGTACATGAGGTTCAAGGATTATGCCGATAGAAAACTATATGTACATGTTAATATGTTAGAGAGTAGGTGTTTGTACATGGGTGCATATGGATGCCATGTGTTGCAAGTTCTAATTGTATGTGGCTAGATTAAACAATTAATAATAAGTGCTAAATAATGGAATGAAATAAACTTAGACAAATCAAGAATTTTTTCTTAAAGAAATTATGTATTATCTGATTTTGAAATATTTGCATATAGATTTAAAACATAAAGCAATCCAAATGAAAAAATAAAACTAAAACTAAAATGGCAATCGGTTTACCACTAAACAGTAACCAAAACTTATTTTTCAGTTTGCAGACATGATTGAATCTTGATTCATATTTTTGTTTGAAGGGTAAATATTTATGTTTCAATTCAGTTTAGGGTAATTTTTTGTGTAGGGTAAATATTTTAGTTTCAATTGAATTTAGGGTTTATAGGTTTTGCAGGAAGATTCAAACTAAATATAAAAACCTAATTTACAAAAATACACTAAATATACTTAAATACAAATTAAAAAAACTAGAAAAGGAAGAAAAGGGAAAAAATAACTCACCTGGACTATTGGATGACTAGAAATCACTCTCTCAAACTTGGAATCTCATTCTGGTTTTGCTCTGGCTGCTAGTGAAAATGAGCTCACAAGCCATATTTTAAAAATTAAATACTTTTATGAAATATGATCATGTTTCATGATCCCAGGCTTGGGATCCCACTACGAAATTGGATCCCACTTTAAATTTAGGCTCGGGATCCTGATCCATAACAGGATACCGTTTTATAAATAATAGGATCCCGTTTTGTTTTCCCTAATTTTTAGTTTTTGACTAAGTCTGAAACTTCCATGAGAAGTGGACTAAACTTCGTGCTTTTACCCTAACTTTATAACTTATGCACCCCTAGTTTTAGAGAACAAAGAAACGATATTGACCCCCTTTAGATAAATATGCTTCAAAACAAAAAGATGGTATCCTATAATGAACAATTTTACATCTATGGAAGCTAGTTTTAAAGTGTTTGGTTACAAAGTATCCTTCATGAATTAGATGTCCTTTGTCCTAGCCCTTGATCATGTTAAATCGAGTTTGATGTCCTCTTTCATGTTGTTCCCTTATTTTTATATAATGAACAATTTTACATCTATTGAAGGTAGCTTTAAAATGTTTGGTTACAAAGTATCCTTCATGAATTATATGTCATTTGTCCTATCCCTTGATCATGTTAAATCAAGTTTGATGTCCTCTTTCATGTTTTTGCCTTGTTTTCCAGGCATGATTGAATCTCAGTTTAGGGTTAATAATTTTGTTTGAAGGGTAAATAGTTTTGTTTCAATTCAGTTTAGGCTAATTTTTTTAGTTTCAATTGAATTTAGGGTTTATATGTTTTGCAGGAAGATTCAAACCAAATATAAAAACCTAATTTACAAAAATACACTAAATATACTTAAATACAAATAAAAAAATACCAAAAAATGAAAAAAAGGGAAAAAATAACTCACCTGGACTGCTGGATGACTAAAAATCACTCTCTCAAACTCGGAATCCCATTCTAGTTTTGCTTTGGCCATTGGTGAAAATGAGCTCACAGGCCATTTTTTAAAAATTAAATACTTTTACGAAACATGATCCTGTTTCATGATCCCAGGCTCAAGATCCCGCTACGGAATGGGATCCCATTTTAAATTTATGCTCGAGATTCTAATCCATAATAGGATACCGTTTTATAAATAATAGGATTCCGTTTTGTTTTGCCTAATTTTGGGTTTTTGACTAAGTCTGAAACTTCCATGAGAAGTGGACTCAACTTCGTGCTTTTACCCTAACTTTATATAAATTAGTGAATGTTCTATCTTTTCCTATCTCCATTTTTTGTAGATACAATATAATTGAGTGGTATACCCAAATGATGGAAAATAACTTATGCACCCCTAATTTTAGAGAACAAAGAAAGGATATTGACCCCCTTTAGATAAATATGCTTCAAAACAAAATGATGGTATCCTATAATGAACAATTTTACATCTATGGAAGCTAGTTTTAAAATGTTTGGTTACAAAGTATCCTTCATGAATTAGATGTCCTTTGTCCTAGCCCTTGATCATGTTAAATCAAGTTTGATGTCGTCTTTCATGTTGTTGCCTTGTTTTCATATAAGGATGAATATATTTTTAAAAAAATATAGAATATATTAGATTTTAATACTTTTATTATATTATTTATTCTAAAATTGATTGTATATATTGGAATTATGCATGACACATAAATTAAGAGTCAACATATTTCTAATATAGTATATAATATATTAACTTTACTCTCTCTCTCTCTCTCTCTCTCTCTCTCTCTCTCTCTCTCTCTCTATTCAATCCTTGCAAAATCAAACCAAGTTTAGAATGAATATATGTCCATTACTCCATCTGTCTCTATCTCTCTCTATCCAATCCCTTATTTCTTTCCATATGTCTCCTCTCTCTCTATTGCTCTCTCTTGATTTTTGATTAATTTGTATCAATATCCCTCTCTCTCTCTCTCTCTCTCTCTCTCTCTCTCTCTCTCTCTCTCTACATATATATTTGTATATATTTATTTATCTCATTCTCTATTTTCCCTTCCCTATCTCTCTTTGTTGCTTGTCACTTATCTCTTTCCACTTCTCTAATCCCCTGTCTACAAATACAACATTGTATCCAATTAAGCAAAGAATCTAGCATACCTAATCATAGTCATCCTAGCACATGTGAATCAACTAACAATCATTCTAGAATTTAGGTGCATGTTTGAAGCATGTTGTCTATACCATCAACTTGATAGAAAACCCTTAAGAATGAAGAAAAAAAATGTTGTATAGTAGTCTATGCTTTTCTAATTCACATAGCAAAATCTAGAGAACATCATAGGTTAAGTTTGTAGTTATAGATTAGTGATATCAATCCAATATAGTGTGAAAGGGAATGTTATAGCTTGATCCACATACATGAGTGTCTAGAACATCTACAAATTCCAAGGTGCATCAACTTCACTATCTACATTAACTTAGATTTAGATCAGTGATGTCAATCCAATATAGTGTGAAAGCGAATGTTCAAATTGATCCACATACATGACTATCTAGAACATCTACAAATTCCAAGGTGCATCAACTTCACTATCTACATTAATCAATGCATTAATCAACACCCATCTTGGGATATCATCCTTCATTAATTATTATTTGTGATGTGATTACATTACTACTCAATCCAATCTTCAAATAGACTCTCTCTCTCTCTCTCTCTCTCTCTCTCTCTCTCTCTCTCTCTCTCCCTCTTTGTCTATCTCCATCTCCCACTCTCTATCCCTTGCATAATTCTATAACTATTCTATATAGAAAATATCTATTGTGACTATATCCATAAAGTATATTATATTTGATATGTTGTAAATTATATGTATATTCTATTTTTATATACTTATTATGTAACTATTTATTTACTTTATATTTTAAATCTATATTGTAGATATATGTATTATTATAGATAGATTTAAAATAAAAATTAAATATATAATTATATAAAATAGATATTTATTTTGTAGATATAGGTATTATTATATATTATATTAAATAAATATTGATTTTACATTGTAAATATATATTATAGATATATCCTCACCCCTATTGATGACATTAATAAGTTTGATCATCCTGCGTTCGTCAAAATCCTTTCTTTCCAATTAAATAGGGATATAAGATCTCCAAGTATTTCATGGTTTTAAAGACATTTGAATATTTCAATGTGGGCAATGGTGCATTTTGAATCTCATAATTATGTCAGAGGCATTCCATAGTGGGCATCACATAACCTCATGTCATGAGCATATAAATTTATGTTAAAAATACAACTTAAAATACTCTTAAATAAATAAAATAAAATAACTCTTAAGTGGGCAGTTGGGCGGGTGCCACTCCACAATTTCACGTGTGAAGTGGCCGACTTGATGGGGTTTGGTGAGCTAGAAGCCACATCAAAAATTACATGGCGATAACGGGGCCCTCAAGATTTCATTGCCTTCTCATCATGGGAGTACGGTGGAACCTCAAGACGACACCAACTACAATGATTTTCTTGCAAGAGCCAAAGGTGAGAAGTATGAATGTGGATTTCCCAAGATGGATGATAAGATAGGAAAGATGCCTCGCACTTTGAAAATTTATTTGAAAGGGTGAAGGGTTTTCAATAGGACTACCATTAATCATTTGCAAGAAAGGAAACCTCTAGCCATCAGATTTACTGATATCTACCAGACTAAGTATAAATAGCTAGAACCGAGGTGGGTTAAGAGTTTTTAGGAATTCACATGTATCATACTAAATAAGAACCTAGATATCCAAGCAATAAGGACTATAGAAAGGTTAGGATTTTCTACGATGGAGTTTATAAAATTAGAATCAAAATGGCATAAGCTCCCAATTTGGTGTTCCACCTGATGGTAGAGAACCTAGTATGCGGCAAAATGGACATGCCTATCTACTTAACCGGTAAGTCAAGACAGATAGTTTTCCTGGGCAAAGTCACGGATCAGCATATGAGGACGGTTTTATTGTAGAATGATACCCTTATGATCAGAGCCACCAAGCTCATCCTGGTGTTGGCTTTTATTGAGGATGGGGAATGATACAGAGTTGATTCAGATATTGCCTCATGGTTTCTCACTTCCTTGTTGGATTTCAACATGCCTAAGGAGGAGATAAGCACTTTGACACATAACTTGATCAAGGCAGAGCTGCTTGAAGGGCTAGATGAGGTGTTGGAGCTAGCAATGTATGGTGCAAAATTGCCAAGGCTATGTGACCTAAACAAAATCAATAAGCCTGGGAAGGTAGTGAAATACTTCCCCTTCCTACTGGACTTAAGGGGAGGTGACTTTCTCATCCACAAGATTAGAGCTCTTAAGGGATGCAAGTTCTTAAATAAAATGATGCAGATGATTGCAGTGGAGGGATTTACATGGGTTGCAGAATTTAGGGATTTCATTTACGAGCAAGGTGAAACTTGACATGGTAAATAGCTATTGGTATTTGGTATTTTGTTTAAATATTATCAGTATAGTTGCATGGGATAAGGGTCAATTCTGAAAAGTTTGAAGGGGATTGGGCCAATAGGTTGATAAGTAATTTTAAAACTGTGAAAGATAGCCCTGCATGGCAATTTTGTTTTTATTTTTGTAAACCCTGCGTGGTCATTTTGAATAGCTTGGGGTGATTGGTATAGGATGCATTAGTAAATCAATTGGGTTAGCAGAAATAATACAAAGGAATTCACCTTAGAGGCAACAACAAACTGTAAACTTCTTTTTTGATAATATAATGCAATCTCTCTTACCTAGCCAAAAAAAACTGTAGACATGATATTTCCACAGTCCATGACGATAGTTTAGTGCTTTTGGAATAAACTTTGTGTGCTTTTTTATCTCAATGTTTTGCATTCTCTTCCTTTCCTCTTGATGATGGATCACAGAGTATGATCCGAAATGTTGAGATAAAACAGCACATACAGTTTATTCCAAAAGCACTAAACTAAAAAAGTAACTCTTAAGAAAATTAAAAAATTGTTTAGTAAGCAATGTAAAAATAAATAAAATAATTCTTAAATAGTTCTAAGTAAAATAAAATAACTCTTAAGTAAATAAAAATAACTTCAAATAATTTTTTTAAAAAAACTAAAACTATAAAATTAATTTTTTTAAAAGCAACATATAAATATATAATATTTATTGCACATTTCAAAGTAAAAAAAAAAAATCCTTGTGGTTTTTCAAATATAAAATAAAATAAAATAACTCTTAAGTAAACAAAATAAAATAACTCTTTAAAAATAAAATAATTCCTAAGTAAATAAAAATAAATTAAACAATGTAAATAAAATAAAATAAATCTTAAAAAAATTCTAAAGTAAAATAAATTAACTCTATAAGTAAATAAAATAATTCCTCCCATTTTTTAAATAGATTAGTTAATTGATAACATGTTTCTACCATAAGTTAAAAAAGATATATCACAATAAAATACTAATCACATAAAAACTAAAAACATACTTTTTAAACAATTTTACCATTTATTTTAATACTTATTTAAAACTAACTATTTTATCCAAATTATTTGTTTATTACTCTCCACATTATTTTCTATGTAGACAAAATTCCCTTTCTATAGTATAAACAATAGTTCATTATATGTATCCTCTCTTTAAATTTTCCTTCCACCTATGTGTAGTAAATTGATAAAAAAGAATAGGCACCTCTAGAAGGATATCTCTCAGCATACTTTAGATATATTTTTTAAATATTAAATATAGGTATGCTAGTAGCAGTGGCAAGCCTAATTTTAACTATATTATATAATTATAAGAATTATTATAATTATATAATATAATGTTATAATATATTACATAATAATTATAATTATATATTACATAATAATTATAATTATATATTATATTATATGAAAAATTTATAATATACCTATATTATATTAATTATATAATATAATATATAATTATAATTATATATTGAATCTATATTATAATATTAGGGTTATGGTTTTAATCTAATTAGGGTTATGGTTATGTTCATAAAAATATATACTAAGTGTAATGTTAGCACAACTTGTCATAATTAGAGTTAGAGTTGGGGTTTGAATGAAGATTACGTTCAAAATTACTTTCCTAATTTTAATACTAACCCTAACCCTAATTCCAACCCTTTAATCCAAACACTAATTCAAATCATAATTATAATTGTAACCATAACCCTAACCTTAATCCCAACTCTAATTGTAACCATAACGATAACTCTAATTCTATCCTAAATTTGAGTTGTAACTCTAATCCTAACTCTATCCTAAATTTGAATTGTAATCCTAACCCTAATTGTATCGCTAACCTTAATTCTATGCTTAACCCTAACCCTAATTTTACACTAACCCTAGTTCTAATTCTAGTGTTTTTTTAATATATTTGTCCTAATTATAACTACCCCTAACCCGAATTCTATACCTAAACCTAACCCAAACCCCATTTCTATCCCTAAACCTAATTGTAAACCCAACCCTTTGGTTATATATATGCCCTGATTGTAACTCTAATTTGAACTGTAACCCTAAACCTCATTCTATCGAGAACCTTAATTTTATCCTCAACCCTAACCCTAATTTAACTCTAACCCTAGTTCTAGTTCTATTATTTTTTACTTATATTTTTTCCCTAATTATAACTAAACATATAACCCTAATTCTATCCCTAAACCTAATCCTAACCCTAATTTTATCTCTAACCCTAATCCTAGCCCTAACCCTAATTCTAATCCTAAGACTAACCCCAACCATAATCCTAATTCTAACCCTAACCCTAACTAAATTTATAACCCCTACCCTAATTATATTCATAACCCTAATTTTGAACTTGGTCATAATTCTATCCCTAGCCCTAGCCCTAATTCTAACTCTAACCCTAACCCTAATTCTAACCCCAACCCTAACAATTTGTTTTGTTATAAATATTTTCCCTAGTTGTAACCCTGATTCTAATCATAACCATAACTATCATTCTATCCCAAACCCTATTTCTTTTGTTATCCCTAACTCTATCCCTAATCCTAACCCTAATTCTAACTATAATTATAACCAAACCCATAATTCTATCCCTAAATCTAATTATAAACACAACCCTTTGGTTATATATGCCATGATTGTAACCCTAATTTGAACTATAACCATAAATCTCATTCTATCGGTAACCTTAATTTTATCATTGACCCTAACCCTCATTTAACTCTAACCCTAGTTCTAGTTCTTCTATTTTTTACTTATATATTTCCCCTAATTATAACTAAACCCATAACTCTAATTCTATTTGTAAACATAACCCTAACCTTAAATTTATCCCTAACCCTAATTTTGACCCTAAGACTAACCCCAACCCTAATCCTAATTCTAACGTTAACCTTATTCTAACCCTAACCCTAACTAAATTTCAAACCCCTACTCTAATTATATCCATAACCCTAATTTTGAACATGGTCATAATTCTATCCCTAACCCTAACCCTAATTCTAACTCTAACCCTAACAATTTCTTTTGTTATAAATATTTTCACTAGTTGTAAACCTAATTCTAAACATAACCCTAAGTACAATTCTAACCCTAACCCTAATGCTAACTATATTATAACCAAACCCATAATTATATACCTAAACCTAATTGTAAGCTCAACCCTTTGGTTATATATGCGCTGATTGTAAACCAAATTTGAACTGTAATCCTAAAGCTCATTCTATCAGTAACCTTAATTTTATCCTTAACCCTAACCCTAATTTTGAACCTGGTCATAATTCTATCCATAACCCTAACCCTAATTCTAACTCTAATGCTAATAATTTCTTTTGTTATAAATATTTTCCCTAGTTGTAAACCTAATTATAATCATAACCCTAACTATAATTCTATCCCAAACCCTATTTCTTTCACTATCCCTATTTCTATCCCTAACCCTTACCTAATTCTTACTATAATTATAACTAAACCCATAATTCTCTCCCTAAACCTAATTGTAAACCCAACCCTTTGGTTATATATATGCCTTGATTGTAACCCTAATTTGAACTGTAACCTTATTTTAGTGCATTATCATCTCTTTTGTGTCATTTTTTTTAACTATGGCTTGTACCATTCTATTACTGCTTTATTTTTAAAGAGTTTGCATAATATTTTGAATCCTTACTCTTTTGAATATATAGACCCTTGCACAACATTTGTAATACTTGCATTGAATGGATAAATGAATAGTTGTGTACCACTTTCTTCACATCATTCTTATAGCTTGTGCCATTTTTAGAAGCAACACCTCCTTTCTTCAATAGGTGTGCTATAGTTAGGTCTCAAGTATTATCATTAAATTAGTCTAGGCTTATTGTACATGATTTAATTTATGCATCTTTAAGAGGTACAAAAGGTTTCAAAGATAAGAAAATAATGATATTAGTAACTTACATGCATTAATTATGATTTGATATTTTTACATTGTGAAGATTTGATTTGTAGGAATATTTGGTTTTCCATAAAATTGATTTTCTATGACCTTAAAATGGTTTAATGGTGAGTAAGAAAGTTGTATTTTTACATCATATTCATATTATATATTTACTAATACTTTAAATCACTACCTAAAATACAAATAACATTTTTCCAAACAAATTATTATTACTTTAATATTGTTTATTACCATTTTCACTCACCAACATACAATTTATATAATTAAAATATTATTTTAAAAATAAAACTAATTAATAATAATTGAGTTACTTTATATATTTAACTATTTTTAGATATATCATGCATCTACTTTTGAAAAAATGCACTTAGTATGATAATGGTTTTAACTTTTTTGTATTTGAATTTAAATGTTAAGAAAAACATTTTAAGTGAAGAAAAGCTTTATTAATAAGAATAGTATTGAGATAGTTTAAAAAATTATATATTTAGTTAAAACTAGATTGGATGAACTTTTTGCTTATGTAGACAAATGTTTGATCAATATTAAGGATAGCTACTAACTTTGTTTGTAGAAGTTTTACTAAATTGTGACAACTCTGTGGTAGTTAATATGCTGAAGCATATGAGTATGATTGCCCCATATGCACAAAATGGATTTGTTGAAAGAGATTTTTATTTGATTTAATTTCTTATTAAAAACAATAAATGAATATTTCATATAACCAAATTCTTTATATTAATATAACATGATGTAAAAAAAAAAAAATAATAGATAGATAGATTGTTGAACTTGTCATTATATGTGTCTCTTGCATTAAGCCCAATAAGTCTTGTTTCATATAACTCTTGCTACAAAAGAAACTTGTTGTGCAACTTTTCTAGCTAGTCCTAGTTTATTTGTTGGTCTTTATTGAATTTGTGAGAAAGAAGAATCTATTACTAATGTGTTCTTTGATTGCACTCAGGCCAATAATATGTGAAAAACGTTTTGTTGGCATCATCATACCTCTGCAGTGCACCATCACATGAAAGCAAGAATATCAATACTTTATAGAGATTAAGTCAAGAAAAGATAAGAAAATGAATGATAATATACCAGAAATGTGTTGGTGGTGGATGTCACATCCACAAAACACATAAAACATAAAACATAAAACACAAAATACAGAAACATATGATCACATAAACACAAATTTAATCCTCAACTCTGTGCTGCTGCACATTTCATTATATCAGAACATAATTACATTACAAACACCGAATGCTGTTGCATTCATGATCACTTGATCATTACCTGCTTAATCACTTCACTTAACTCTGTTACATCATGCCTCTTTTATAGAGGGCTTTGGTACATGCCTAGATTCTTCCAATCTTTCTTGACTCATCTAGAAACATATCCTCTAGAACCTTTCTTATCTAGAACATTCTCTTCTTTCTAAAAACCTTTGCCTTTCTAGACTCCTTTAGAAACTTTCTATTTTCTTCTTTTGTCTTTTTGTCTTTTTGTCATTTTCTCTTTTAATTTTGTTTGTGGAAGAAATTACTTTCCAACACTCCCCCTTAATTTTGACCACAAGTTTATCATTTCAAATCTTTCTAGTCTTCTGAGTCTGTGGACTCGATGCCTTTAAATTTTCTTCAAGATCTACTGATCTCCAGATCTCACCCACTGCTGCTCCAGTCCATCAAATTTTCAGAACTTCAAAATGGAAGTCCTCTGGCTATCTGTAGCTTTCAACTTTGCACAATGTGTCAAACTTTCAAACTTTGATTGATTGCCATCCTTGACAAATGAACATCTGCACTTGAACACCTTTTTCAACATGCCTGTAATTTGTTGCCAACTCGATCCAGAAAGAAATCCACAATCCATTTTTATGCATTCTGTCATATTTTTCAATTCTCTTTGCCAACACATCTTATCACTATGATTTCTCAATCCACATATGCTACATGGATGCAAATCCCAACACATCTCCTTACTATGCCCTTGCCTATGACAATGAAAACATTGCACATTCTTCTTTTCATGAACCAACTTATTCGCACTTGTATTGCCTGTAACATAATCTATTTTTCCATATCCAAGACCTGTGTACTTTGGCCTCACTATCGGCTCAATGGGCTCCTTCATTCCTTGCCCATTCTTGCCTAGTCCTTGTCCTTTATATCCCATCTTCTTCATCATCTTGAAACCAACATTCTCTTCATTACAATGATTTTTAGATTCAAACAACTTGTCATTTTCATCAATATCACAACATGCAAATTTTGTTGTTCCAACTTCCTTACACTCTTCAACCTTGCACTCTTTCTCTAAACAAGCTTCAACTACATCACATAAATCACTTGTATCACATGAGACATCACAAACCAATGGTTTTGTCCTCAAACATTCATTCTCTTCTTTCAACTTTGATATTTCATCTTTCAACCTTGACATCTCATCTTTTTGTAAACTGTTCTCCTCTTCCAATTTCTTATTATTTTCTTCTAATTCTTTATTCCTCTATTTAATCTCATCAAACAATTTCAATCTTTCTTTTAACTCTTCTTGAACATTAATTAATTCAATTTTAAGATCAGAAATTTTTATCTCATGTCCTATTTTCTCTATTGAAACCTGCTTTAAATCCCTTAATAATTCCTTTCTTTTCTTTTCCCAATCATCTCTTTCTTTTTGGAAATCATTTTCTATCTTCTCTCTTTTAGCTTTTCCCATTGAAAATAAATGATTAACTTACCTCAGACTATTGCCCTTTGCTGTAATTGTTGATTTCTTCTTCGTTTAGCGGCTTCGTGTGCCTCACTTCACCTTTGACTGCAAACTATCTTCAGACTTTCTGCCTGATACAAACCCTTGACAATCTCTGGACTTTGCTTTTGATGACTTCAATGCTTTTCTGTGGCTTCAAACAGCGAACGTTTGTCCTGCAAACTTGCGCATATGATCTCCTAGGGCAGCTTTCTCCTTCACACAAACCTGGATAATCTTCACCAATACCAATGGCTTTACTGGCTATGGTCTCCTCTTAGCAGTTGCAATCTGTGGCTTTTTATCTTTTTGTGTTTCCCATGCTTTACTCTGGGCTGCGGCCTCAACATCTCTGATTTTGGCAATGATCGATATCTTCTTTCTTTAACGGTTAACAACCCTAAATATCTTGGATAGCTGCGACCATTTACTAGACTGGGGCTTTGATTTCTTTCTATACACAGTGGCCTTTATGCCTCCTAATTTTTTGACTTCTCCTAGCACTTTGCAATACAAATATTGCGGCCCGATCTTCTTCTCCCCTCGGATGATTCCTTTATTGGCAGCTTCAAAAATGACTATAATTTCTACACTCTTTTTTAGTGGCTTATTATAAACCCTAACCACTCACCTTAATCTCTTGCAATCTCCAGGAATCTCTCTACAACTATTTCTCTTTTCAGAAGTTAACAAAATAATCAAATTATTCTTACCTCAGATCTGCAACTTGCCGACGGTTTTTTTTTAACAGCTGCAACTTCCATGATTTTAGCAAACCCTAGATGTGATCTTCTCCTTGACTTTGCTCACGGTGATTTGTCTCAGCGATTCCTTTTAAAATTTGGCAGTTGACATTTGTGACACAGTGATCTCCTCTATGAATATTGCCGCTTTCCTTTGGCTTCCTTCTGATTACTTAAACAGCTGTGGCTCCGTCAAATCACTCTCTTCGGCGATCTTATATTCTATGAGCAATTGTCTTCAAATAGAACTCTTCTTTTGCTGCAATTTCAATCTCCAGGTAATTTCTTTTTTGACCTCATCAATTTGGACAACCTGCGACTTGAACAACTTCAATGGCTACTTTCTTCCTCCTCTTATAATTTGCCTTCGGCAATCTCCTTAAACTTAGCAACTTCAAATGACTTCTGCAGTTCTAGACTTTATCGGCAGCTTTAAATACTGCAGTGGTAATTCTATCAAACCCTCAGTTTTACATGCCCGAACTCTGCTTTGATCTTCCAATATACTTCTGACCTACTCTGATCCAATGCCACAATCTGACCTGCTCTGATACCATTTGTTGGTGGTGGATGTCACATCCACAAAACACATAAAACATAAAACATAAAACACAAAATACAGAAACATATGATCACATAAACACAAATTTAATCCTCAACTCTGTGCTGTTGCACATTTCATTATATCATAACATAATTACATTACAAACACCGAATGCTGCTGCATTCATGATCACTTGATCATTACCTGCTTAATCACTTCACTTAACTCTGTTACATCATGCCTCTTTTATAGAGGGCTTTGGTACATGCCTAGATTCTTCCAATCTTTCTTGACTCATCTAGAAACATATCCTCTAGAACCTTTCTTATCTAGAACATTCTCTTCTTTCTAAAAACCTTTGCCTTTTTAGACTCCTTTAGCAACTTTCTATTTTCTTCTTTTGTCTTATTGTCTTGTTGTCATTTTCTCTTTTAATTTTGTTTGTGGGAGAAATTACTTTCCAACAAAATGCAGTACCATTGTTCTTATCACCTAATTTTTCTCTCCTCTAATATTAAAATTGAAGGTTCAATAAAGCAGTAAATCGAGACTAGTGCACTATTATTACCTAAAGGCTTGGGCTAAAAAATGTCCTATTTGAAGCGATTGTCAATTTGTCACACTCCCACTTTTGTTTGAAAAATCAGAAATACAATTATTTGCAATAAAACAATCTATTAAAAACTTACCCATGCATGATACTTGGCATTGTATATACACATCTGTTCTAACCCAGGAAATTCGTTTAGAATCTCTAAATCGCCCTTAAAAATCCTCTTCAGTAGGGTAATTTTTCTCAGTGATGTTAAAGTTATAAATATTTTCAGTTTTGCAACTCCAAACGCATCTGTACAAATGCTGCCAAGTGGAATTGTGCCTCAACGATTTTCATAAATTATTCTATTATAAGGCTCACTAATCGCGGGCAATTCGCTATTATTGCGTTGATTTCGGAGGAAAGATTTAGAGAAATAAGATTGTCAGAACATATCTTTAGTCTCTCAAGTCCACTTAAAATTTCCCAAACTCGACATAATTGCAACATTAGCTCAATGGTTTGTTTTTCATCTCAACGCCTTGAAAATTGAGTGCAGCAAGGCTGAGGAAGCCACCAAAACAGTCAGGTATGTTTGTGAGAAGGAAATTCTTGAAAGCTAAAGATCTGAGCATCTGGAATGAAAAAATGAAATGTGCTCTCTTTTAAAGCAGCATGGTGAATCCACTCACAAATCTTGTCACCTGTATAGTAGGAGCGGATGTTGTTGAACTCAAAAAGCTCAAGTGGACCACAATGAAGCTCAAGTGGACCAGAACATTGTAAACTGCCTCTTCACCTTTCCCAACATCATCCCAAGTTTGATCCTTCTCAAGTGTGATCTCCAATTCGGTGGTCTTGTTCTGTGTGGCATTGATTGCAGAGGAGCTCCATGACTTCATCTGAGGAGCATCTTCACAGGGTAATCTAGTAATTTTGTATCCATGGTTTGCTTGGTTGTGAAGACTGGCTTTTCACAGAGCAGAGGAAATGCAAGAATTTGTTTTCTTAGTACAGTGGTAAAGAAGGGCGATCCATGTCCAGTCATGTAACTGCAGTATGATTTAATTAACTAAATTCTTTTTCATGAGGGGATGATTAATTAAAAAGATAATTATTATGAAGAAACCCATTACTGTCACATATTATTATTAGTTTTTCATCTTGTCTATATATTTTGAAATTATGGAATCTTATATCCTATTTTTTAGATTAGAATCTTATCAAATTACACGGACTTTTGGAATCTTTCACCTCTTCAACTCCAACCCTGCTATGACTGTAGGAATGCCTCTCGACATAATTACCTTGGGGAAAAAGCATAAATTTACCAATTTAATTTACTTAAAGAAACAAAATTTGGTTCGGTGGTAATTTGCGAGCATTTCTCATTCAAGCAAATTATTATTATATATTTTTTTCCACTGTTTTAAAAAAATAGCTACCTCTGCCACAAACAAATACACTTAAAGGAATTTAAGAGAGGAGTTTCTAGAACAATGAATCCTCTACCACTACCATGATCCCTAAACTCCTCCCAAGATGAAAGAATGTGCCCTAATTAGAGCGACGCCTTCCAACCCTAATGTCTGACTCCACATTTCTTTATCCTCTCTTGTTTCAGACCTCTCAATATTATTCTTTGCAGCACCAGTCCATTCCTCGAGGCGGCGATAGCCATGAAGATCAACAAACCATTCGGCCTAAGGGGAGTTGAGGTATATAATAAACTTGTTTCTTTCTTTTTCTTTTTGGCTGTGTAAGGCAGCGACCCAGATGATGGCCATTGCTAAGATGCTTACTGTTATAAAGGTGCAACGAGGGTTTACTGGGATACCCGAGGTATTTCTCCTGAAAGAAAAAAAATAATAAGAGCAGGAAAAGGGGCCCTCTTTTGACTTGTGCTAGTTCAGGCCGTCGAGAGGAGCAGCGGCTCTCTAGGCACCGCACACCGACAGTCAGAGATCTTACAGGTGGTTTGGCACCCAAAAAGGTGCGATGGCAAAGTCCCAATGCACTGATTCACCCCACTAATTTCCTAGAATCCACAAGGACTCTTCCCTTAAGTTTTGTATAGATTTAAAATAGTATTCTAGTAAACAACATTCCTAGATTTGTTTTTCCTTCACAACATGAGGTATTTTCTCTATTTTATTTGGGTTCAAATGGGTTTGCTTTCTCTTGCAGGGTCAGCATAGAAGATCTAGTGCCTTCTAAAGGCGGATTCCACCAACTGCACGCACAGCCTTGCAAAAACTGTAGAGCAAGAAAATCCTTTTGTTTGCATAAAATAACATTATATATATATTTTTTCTTTCAGGTCTAATGTTGCTTTGTAATGCTAAGGCAACATGGCCTTCCATTTGTGAAAACTGGGTCATTCTGAGAAGAGCATCCTATCTACCTTGAAACATCTAGTCGCTCTAGCTTATAAGTTTGAAAATCTCATTTTTAGCCTGAAATGAGTCCAGATTGGATTTTATAAACATAGGAAATTATCTATAGATTATAAACTTTGAATTACACAAACTAAAAATGAAAATCTGTCTCACAAGGTTTTATTTTATTTTATTTTATTTTATTTGTATAGAGTTTTAGAAGAGGGCATGCTTTCTTTCACAAACTTGAAGAGCATTGCAAAACTCACATAATTTTCTTTCTAAGGTTGTCATTCCTTTTACAAGTTTCTTCATGAAAAGCAAGTTATTATAGAATACAGGCTCTAACTCAGACCCCCAACATGCACAGGAGATAAGAATTGTGGGCAGCAACCAACACATAATTTCATTCCATTCTTTTTGTTTGATGTTCTTGCTTACTGCCTAATTACTCATAGCTAATAGTCCTTCACAGCTGCAGCATTCTGTTCCTTCTCTTTTTATGGCAGGTGGGGTCCTGTAGCAAGACAGAAAGACAAGAAAACCACAAGAGGAAATCATCTGGTAGCCAGGGAAGCTCACCTCCCAGCCAAGGGCAGAAAACTGCCCACCCCCGAGCTTGGGAAAAGCATGGAAGTTCCAGGAAACACATAACACAAAGCCCCCAACCCTTACCTTGACCAACAGACATGACTACACATCAGAATTCACATAGAAGTCAGACATGACTACACATCAGGATTCACATAGAAGTCAGCACATTCACTAGGTATCCACCACACAGTCACAGGAAGGTTTCATGAGAGACCTTCACAAGGGGGTAGGGAATTTAGTAACCTGAAGGGGCAATTTACCATTCTCAGAGTTATAATTGTGTTGCCATTCTTAGAAATATAATGGTGCAACTCTTTTACAAGGGTACTCTTACCCAATATGTTGCTTCTGGGTACTCTTACCCATTTACTTTGAGCTCTTTCAAGTAATGTCTGGGGTACTCTTACCCTTGTAGGAAGATATAAGATAGTATAAGAATGGGGTACTCATACCCACTTAGTTGCTCTCATTAACAGAGTTGGGGTACTCTTACCCATCAAACACCTTCAGGTACTCTTCCCTTACCCCTCAATAGATTCATAACAGCCATGACTACACTTGAATTCCCATACAAAAATACAATTACAGGTTGCTAACAGGAAGTTCACAATCAATAATTGACATACAATTTACTGGAAAATTTAGTTACACAGATCCCATAAGTTTTAAGGTAATTTAGTTATGGACACTAACCTGGAATTTTCTGCAGTTTGATTTAGCTCCACAATTAAGTCAAGGTTCTCCAGATCTGCTGCTCCTCCCATTCCCTTCCTTCCTTCCCCTCCTTCCCCCCTTTTTTCTTTCATCCGACCATCCCCTTAATACTCTCCTTTTTTCTCTTTTTCTTTTTTTTTTACCTCTTCTCCCCCTCCATTTACATCTGTCCCTGAAGTTAATTTTTTATGCATCCAAATGGGCAACATGTGTTTATATGAGGGCATCATGCTGTCATGTTAGCTGGTTGACAAGTGCCTTATGAACCATTTCCTTAAATTTTATAAAAGAAAAGAATTCCTGTCCAAGTTTAAGGCCATAAAAAAAAAGTGCTTTGTATATATATATTTTTTTTTCTATTTATTTATTATTATTATTATTATTATTATTAATTTTTTTTTTTTTTAAATATTTCCTTGAGGGGTCCTCCTAGATCTGAATTAATGTTTCATTTTTATTTATTTATTTATTTTTTATTTTTTTCCAACCTTAGGTAAGATCTGGGCTAGATAGTAGGTTAATTTGATAGTTTAAATTTTCTTTCCCCTCCACTAACACCTCACAACAAACTTAAATTTAACATTAACACATAACAACATTACACACCCAACACATGCTCTAAGACAACTCCCTCGTAAGCACTAACAAGATAGTTTTACAAGACCCCTTTCCCAAAGGCACACACACACACATGACTAACAATAGGCTCATGCCTTTATGCAGGCTAGGCCGGCTCACTGGGAACTTACAACGGAACTTCACATGCTTTCCCCGTATCCACTGGCTTCCATGCACACTCGATGTTACATCGTCAGTATAATCAATAATAGATAGCCGAAGCAAAAGATAAAATAAATTGTAGTTACATCATATACCACTACAAATGCAGAAGATAGAATTAATCTCATCTTTATCAGGTACACATATAAACAATGTAATGCTAGATCACATAAGCTACAACTAGATGTATAGTCCATAAATAACATCATTCATTAAAGAGTAAGGAATCTCTGCCATAGAATCTGAGGATCACATATATACAATGATAAGTCAGAGGCAACATACCAATAACATATACAGAACAAGATCTGACAACATCACATAAGATCAAATAAGCATGTAATATCCAAGTGTATGTATATATATATAAATATGGCATCCAAGGGTCAATATCAAAGTCAGATACCAAAATACCCAATCATATATTTTGCCATGTCAAAAGTCTATAGTCACAAAAAGGAAATACAACCAAGTCCTGTCATAATGATGGTGCTTAAGAGGGGTCCTACATCTGCCCCCCCTGAGCTAGGGCTTCCTCCTGGAAGTCCTCAAAAAGGCTAGGATGGAGAGTCCTCATAACAGTAGTGTCCTCCCAAGTGGCACCAGTCTCATCATATCGGTCCCACTGGACCTGGACCTGATCCAGCTCTCAGCCTCGAAGGCCCAGGGTCCGACGAGCCAAGATACGAATGGGCTCCAATCTCAGCTGTCCGTCCTCCTCTACCTGGAGAGCAACCCAATCCAAAACATGAGAAGGATCATGGATCTTCTGGGCTGTTGGGGAAAGAGCAAATTTGGTTAAGGATGGAAGCTTACTATGGATCTAAAACTGTTCTCTTCAAGTGCTGTGCAAGTGACCAGGTAGATACCAACCCTTAATAAAATGAAATTAATAAATAACATAGTGATATGAGGAATTAGAGTCTAATTAATACTATGATATAAATAGATAATACAAATTTATGAAAATTGAAGGCCTTAATGTCTGTTATGGTTCATTTTTTTGTGTTGGAGAAATGAAGTTAAAAATGTGGTCTAAATATGAGTATGATGTTATGAAATGATTTCCCTTCTGTTTATGTTGCTGGGTTATTGAGTATTGGATTGTGTTTGCATTGTTCTTGTTGAGTCTGGGGTCTGTCCTCCTTTCCCCTTAACAAAGGAATTCAGAGGAATTCTTTATAGTGAAAACCTCCATGTGCTGTGTGTTAAAAAAAAACTAATGAATTGTGAAGTGTAAATGTTGTGTCATTGTAACTGGGTATTAGGGATCTGTGCAACTATGATGTGTTTTCTCCCTGGGTCTCCTTGTGTTTTCCCCTAGCTCGGGGGTGGACAGATGCTGTCCTAGGCTGGGAGGTGAGCATCCCACTGGCTGGAGTCTAACCTTATTACAGGTCCTAGCAAGCTGCAGAAATATTTTGGTGGGTGATAAGGGAAGAAACATACAGATGGAGTATAAATCACTATGCTATTCCTAGAATAAGAGAAGGTCAATGACCTACGCAGACACTTAGTCAGAGAAGAAATAAACTGGAAATGAATTCAATTGCTTGTTTCTATTTATTTGTTTCATGATGTTTCCTTTAAAAAAAATTGTTAACAGTACTAGATACAAAGTGTTGTTTATTTTTCTTTAAAAACAAAATTAATTGTATTTTGCATATTCTTCTTGTTATGAGTTTCTCTAATGTTGCTGTGACTTTGAATCAATATTGTCATAATCCATATCAGAAGGAAATTCTTTGGAGACATATCTATGGTTAAATGCTCTATTCCAGCATGCAGTTTCCATGCCCATCAAGAATCACTTCCTGTCTATGCTTACCTATGATGGGCTAACCAATGCATTGATACATACCTATCTCCTCATACAAAATTGATATTCAGCGTTGTCCAAATGTAAAATCTATATGTATAGTTAATAGATTACTCTTACCCTTAATTTCATTTGGAAAGAATTATGTGTATGTAACATATCTGTGAATCCCTTGAATGTTTTTTCAACTCACATCTTGACTGTGCAAAAAGGAAAACAAAAAAAATCAGTTCCCATTATTTAACTATACTCTCACTGAACCAAAGAGCATGTGCTTCATAAACATTCAGATCTCAATGAATTACATGGCAGTCATAACTACTATGGCACCACAGTTCTGGAAATGAAGATAGCTATTGTTGCAAGAAAATCAGAATTAGATAATTTGCTGAACTATTCTAATATCTGAATAATATGAATTAGTTTCAGACTGTATGCAGCCTATAAACCCCAGACCTGTGGAAACAAAGGACCCTAAAAGGGGGCCACAACACAAGGGTGTGTCGTGCACCTAGAACCCACCTTCGTCTGCTCTCTATATACAACCAAAATGGAAGACTAATCAGTTCTACCTTCATTCCTTATGTGAGACCGAAGCTCATAGACCCCTGCAAGGAGAAACTAAGGTTTTTAACTCGCTGAATGAAATTCAGGAGAATAATGCATAAAGCAATGTAGGAAACATACCTTGACCTGGTGAGCATGGAGGCAGTTTCACTGTGCAAACTAGCTGGCACTGCTGTAGGTTGTCTGGAAGAGAAAATCTGCAACAACAAACAAAATGAGAAGAGAACTTGCTTCTTGTTTTTCATCTCACCCTACCTTCCCCCAACTCGTTGGTCACAATTACCAAATCGCCTTCTTGAGAGATGTCTCTACCTGTAGTTTTTTTTTAGGGCCGCTACAGTTCATGGCGGCAGAAAGAGGTTATTTGAAAGGTGGATGAGAAGAAGAAAAAAAAGAGAAGAAGATATTAGGGCAAACTTAGGGTTAGCGCACTTAGCGGTCCAGCTTAAGACAAAGAAAAAAATCCTTTTTTTAGTGCGATTTAATCTCGCCCTACCTTTTAATAACCTATAGGAATTCTATTTAATTCGTGAGCATTTTAGTGCTCGGAACTAACACTCACCCAAAAATAAAAGAAAGGAAACAGTCTCACACTCGAGTATTTGTTTTTTTTTGATTTAGAGATTTTCTCTGGTGGCGTATCTCTTGAACCTCCTTTAGAGAAAACTCTAGTCATAATTTTTTTTTTCTTTACATACTAGTAGATTAATAGTTAGAAATGGTGCATTCAATGTAGCCCTCTAAGCAGCTTAAACAATGTTATCCTCCCTTAAGTTCTAGAGCCGTAAGTTGTGCTTAGGTGTAGTTCATCAATGGATAAAATTAAAATATATTTATTTACATCTTCTACTAATTCATAACTTCTTTTTTTTTTTTTTTCAATATGCTCAACGACACACCCACTGGTGGCTATGTTCTCCAGATCTATGTCACACCCACAACTATTTGGCTAAAATGAATACATTATTACAATAATAAAATGCATATTTAAATATATATAAAAAAAACATTAATTAATTTTAGCTTATACCAAGCTACACAAGGAACACACAAAAAAAAAAAGAAAAGACAAGCACCGATTATCATAATAACATTTACATTTTACTTGGTAGCACTTACATTACGGATTTTGAGAAAGAGAGAAGTTAATATGCATAGTTTTCTAATTTATTAATGCCCAACCTATGTAGGCACCGCACCCCCAAATACCTTAAATAAAATATAAGAAAAAGGTAAAGCTAAAGTTAATGATGCAATATCATTTCTCAACAATAGTTCCTTATTCATAGATCTCCCTTAAAATAATGGAATAATCTCAGGAAGGAAGCAAGCAAGAATTAGAGGTTTGGTTTAGTTCCAAAAGAATATGTCAACTCACAAAGTGCCAGCATTAATAAATGTGGTGGAAAGAGTATATTTAGTATGTTAATGGAAATGATAAGAAGCAAACATAATAATTGGTTGAGTGTAAGCTTAAAAGCTCATAACTTCTTTTTCCTCAAATTTGTTTTGTGCTTCACTATTATTGTTAATGATGACGTGAGCTACTCAAGTCAAGCAATTTTCTTTGTTTTACATTTTTGACTTACCTTTCATATTGGCCAAATTGGTATTCCAAAAGATGACTAGTTTTGAAGTAGAACATAGTAGCGCATAAACAAAGTGCACATGTTTTAAATGAGTTGGGAAATGGAAAATGGAACCCTCCTAGAAAGATGCATTCCAAGGTTTCGAGGGAGGGTAAACTTAGATGAGTTGTTCTATGAACAATTTATGTTATTTGATGTGTTGCTTACCATGGCAATAGATTGCAAACTGTGCTAAAACAAAACAGACCCCTAAAGGCGTAAGGCATAATATGAGTAAAAGAAGTTATGAATTAGTAGAAGATGTAAATAAATATATTTTAATTTTATCCATTGATGAACTACACCTAAGCACAACTTACGGCTCTAGAACTTAAGGGAGGATAACATTGTTTAAGCTGCTTAGAGGGCTACATTGAATGCACCATTTCTAACTATTAATCTACTAGTATGTAAAGACAAAAAAAATTATGACTAGAGTTTTCTCTAAAGGAGGTTCAAGAGATACGCCACCAGAGAAAATCTCTAAATCAAAAAAAAACAAATACTTGAGTGTGAGACTGTTTCCTTTCTTTTATTTTTGGGTGAGTGTTAGTTCCGAGCACTAAAATGCTCACGATTTAAATAGAATTCCTATAGGTTATTAAAAGGTAGGGCGAGATTAAATCGCACTAAAAAAAGGATTTTTTTCTTTGTCTTAAGCTGGACCGCTAAGTGCGCTAACCCTAAGTTTGCCCTAATATCTTCTTCTCTTTTTTTTCTTCTTCTCATCCACCTTTCAAATAACCTCTTTCTGCCGCCATGAACTGTAGCGGCCCTAAAAAAAAACTACAGATAGAGACATCTCTCAAGAAGGCGATTTGGTAATTGTGACCAACGAGTTGGGGGAAGGTAGGGTGAGATGAAAAACAAGAAGCAAGTTCTCTTCTCATTTTGTTTGTTGTTGCAGATTTTCTCTTCCAGACAACCTACAGCAGTGCCAGCTAGTTTGCACAGTGAAACTGCCTCCATGCTCACCAGGTCAAGGTATGTTTCCTACATTGCTTTATGCATTATTCTCCTGAATTTCATTCAGCGAGTTAAAAACCTTAGTTTCTCCTTGCAGGGGTCTATGAGCTTCGGTCTCACATAAGGAATGAAGGTAGAACTGATTAGTCTTCCATTTTGGTTGTATATAGAGAGCAGACGAAGGTGGGTTCTAGGTGCACGACACACCCTTGTGTTGTGGCCCCCTTTTAGGGTCCTTTGTTTCCACAGGTCTGGGGTTTATAGGCTGCATACAGTCTGAAACTAATTCATATTATTCAGATATTAGAATAGTTCAGCAAATTATCTAATTCTGATTTTCTTGCAACAATAGCTATCTTCATTTCCAGAACTGTGGTGCCATAGTAGTTATGACTGCCATGTAATTCATTGAGATCTGAATGTTTATGAAGCACATGCTCTTTGGTTCAGTGAGAGTATAGTTAAATAATGGGAACTGATTTTTTTTGTTTTCCTTTTTGCACAGTCAAGATGTGAGTTGAAAAAACATTCAAGGGATTCACAGATATGTTACATACACATAATTCTTTCCAAATGAAATTAAGGGTAAGAGTAATCTATTAACTATACATATAGATTTTACATTTGGACAACGCTGAATATCAATTTTGTATGAGGAGATAGGTATGTATCAATGCATTGGTTAGCCCATCATAGGTAAGCATAGACAGGAAGTGATTCTTGATGGGCATGGAAACTGCATGCTGGAATAGAGCATTTAACCATAGATATGTCTCCAAAGAATTTCCTTCTGATATGGATTATGACAATATTGATTCAAAGTCACAGCAACATTAGAGAAACTCATAGGTATCAGAGCACTAGGTTTACCACACTGGGAACTTTGGGAATAGATTTTTGACCTACTTTCATTGTGTATTCATATCAAGAGAATGAGTAGTCACCTTATTACGATTTGCATAGGAAGATTGTTATGTAATAACCATTGACAATTATTAATGGCTCATGTTTTGATGAACGCTTTTGATGTCCTAATTGCATGAAGGAATGTTAGTTACATATAGTTGAATTAATAATTCATTGTACTAACCTGAATGTTCCTAGCTTGGTTCTTATAAGAGTTTAGCTCAAGGCTATCCTGGTAAAATAGAAAATTAAGAACTGAATTCTTTAAGAAGTAACATATCTTATTGATCAAAATATGTATATTGCCCAAGAAATTGACCCATGCTTGTTGCGTACTACATACGTCATGTGAAAAAATTGGAGTACAGTCTTAGGCCACAATATTATTGTCCCCTGCAAGTGATATTAGTTAGTCAATCTATGTATTTTACCAATAAGTCCTGCCTTCTAGTTGTAGAATGCACATTTATATCTTGTGTTTAGGTGTAATATAGAGATGCTTTGTAATGTGAATTTATGCCATTGAAGACCAGGAAGGATAATACTATTGATGTGATAAACTTATTAGGTAATCTTACAACATTCAAATTTCATAGTGATAAGTTAGGAAATTGATTAAGAAATGGAAAAACATAGTTTGAACAGTCATTAAATGGGAAAAATAAACACAATTAGATTTTCATATTTTATATTATTCTCGTATTTACTTGGCTATATATGTATTGTTAGTTTATTTAGCATCATTATGAATGAATTGTTTTCACGAACATCAGAAGGTTTTAACTAGACTAGTGGACGCCTTAGATATTTATAGAAATTCAATTGATAATTGATGTATAATGAAATGAGTGTCCTCGTAAGTGGATTGATAAATTTTTATTTTTTAAAAAATAAGTTTATTACATTATATAGTAATTGGACATTAGTCGTCTTGAAGAAGTTTTGTTATGCCTCTTAGATTATTTGACATTGTAATATGCTCTATTGAATAATTCTTGAAAACCATAACCAACTGCATAATAGATTGTTTATGAAATTTTGGTTTTAAAAAAAATCAAGTAACAACTAGCAAAGGATTATGTTCCTTGTACTATGAATGATAGTGGTCACCTGAGTAATTATCTTAGGAGATGTTCTAATGTTGTAATGTTATACATATGTAATGAAGACATGTGTAGTGATGTGTAACTACCAATAAATGTTGCAGTCATACCTCAAGTATGTGACATAGGGTATGCGCCTTTGTGATATTTGTACATGTGTGTTGGTAACCCTTATGATTTAGTAGAGAAATATTAAAAAAAATTATAATAATATGTATTGTAGTGTGTTTTATGGATATTTGTGAGTCACCCTTCGTGTTCTTATATGATGAGATTTTTAGTGTCACCCATATTTAAGGGCATTCCCTCATGACCACTTTGGTGTACATTCTCTCTTCTTCCCCAATTAAACCACATTGGTTGGTTCGTGTTATAGACCCCTTTTCTTTCTATTGTTCCTTGGGTTGAGGATGGACTTTAATGTGCCCTGAGCCTATACTCAGTTCTAGCTATAGACACTTGGCAGTTTATATTGATGTCATTATGGAATTCTAGTATTTGGGAAGCTACTATCAATGATGAGGTACTAACGCTATATTGGATATAGACAGTGTTATAGCATTTGATTTTGAGATTTGGTAATGGTTGCAAACAAAAAGGATTGGTAACTTCGGGTAGTGAGACATATTAGGATGTTCAGAGAGATGAATCAGGATAAGTGTGAGATGGTATTTGGGATGGCAGCTCAATGAAATGACAGTCATGTATAGTGAGATAATAGTGAATGATGCCTTGTTACAATGATGATATGAATTTTGATGTGGCTATCAGTAAAAGTATGAGGTGTATTGTTCTTTACTTGGAATATTTATAGACGACCTTATACATATGTGATATCTCAGACTCATGATACATGATAACCTTACAGGCTTGTGGATTTCTCTTGTGAGGTAGATGTCAGATCCTATAGATAACTCATTTGTGGCATATGATAGTGGACCTTGGCATGATGGCAGGTGCCTATTCATGTGGATTCTTCATGCAGATATATACGATCAGACTATTCTAGATTTCTGTGGGACACACTTATTATGATATAGTAAATTTTTTTCATTGATCATTATGTGGTTAGAGAACCACCATACTATTATGTGGTTAGAGAACCACCATACTATTTTGTGGCCACCATACTATTCTGTGGTTAGAGAACCACCATACTATTTTGTGGCCACCATACTATTCTGTGGTTTGAGAACCACCATATTATTATGTGGTATGAGACCACCATGACATTGCATGCTATTATCTTATATGGTTAGAGACCACTGTACGATTCCCCTCCTCCCCTTAGGTGACCTTGTTGTAAGGTCACATGGTGTTGTAATGTGCAAGTTTCTAAGAGATTGTTGGAATATTTATTTGTGTTGAAAATTTTGCATGCAAGCCAGCAGTGTTTTGTTACCTTGGGCTAATTGGTCATTTTATGTTGAAGTTAGTCCTTTTGCCTCAAGGACATGTTCTTGAATAAACTTGGGATAATGTAGCGATTGTTGTTTGATCTTCACTTCTTCTATGGTTTGCTATATTTGTTTTCTTCTATATAATTGTTTTCTTCTACTTTATTGAGGTTTAATTTATGAATTGCTCTATTTATTTAATTTTCTCGTTTGAGGCATTTTAATGTTACAACTGCTGGTATGTGTGGAGTGTTGTGACTATTGTTTACTGTCATATCCTAGAGGGATCATTGACATGTTGTATAGGGGAGTAGATGGCCTGGGGAATCTTGTTTATATTGAGTTATGTATGGAGGGCTCCCAGAGAGGACCCTAAGACCATTCTTCATGATCTTCTACTTAGCACGGTGTTACTACATGGCATGGTTATTCATTGGATATTTGGTACTGTGGTGTGGAGGATATTGATCATTTGGAGGTGAGATTATATGACGTTACACTAAATTGGATACTGACACAGTAGCTTCTACATTGCATGATTATTCAACCACCAATATTTGGCTTCATGGCACTACAGGTTTACTCAGTGGTATGTTAGTATTTGTCCTCCTCGTAATACCCATACCTGATGAGTCTTGTGATGTGAGTCGTATGACACCTTTGTGATAACTATAGAATGATGCATGTGAGTATGGTCTTCACTATGTGTTTCACTTAGGAGAGTATGTGATGTGATAAAATAAATACCATGTTGATCCTTGTTTTGTTTTGTTCAAATGGGTAGTTTCCTTCTCTTAAGGACTTCCAGGAGGAAGTCTAGGTAAGGGGGGGAGAATGTAAGGCCCCCTGCATCTCCACTGATGTAGGACCCTCCTTGGTACCTCCATTATGGTGGGAAGTGATTTCTTATTTTGTTACCATGGTTCTATGATAAGACATTTTTGTGTTTGGCTTTGATGTTTATCTGACTATGACTAAGGTTTACCTACTAAATTGAGACATAGGATTTTGGGTTGGACCTTGATTGATACATACTTATATATACACATGTTCTTATTTGATTCATATGATGCTTTCCAGATTATGGTTGTACCTTAAGATAGTGGATTATGTTATTTCATTAAGGAGTAGTATGGTGTTATTCCTTGTTGAGTGGATTTGTATATATTATTCATGGATTATGCCATTCATTGTTATATAGAATTACACTTGGTACTTGAGACATGATGTCTAGTATTATTGTTATATTGATTCTATTATTTACATGTTAGAGATATTTCTGCTCTCGGATGCATTGGGATTAATTGAATTTATCATTGCATTTGAAGGATTAAAATAATGGTCATTGTATTATTGCTTCGGCTATTGTTATTATAACTGACATTGTGGAAATGAGTGTGCAGGATTTGAGCCAGTGGATATGGGGAAAACCCCTGGAGACCCGTTGTGGTTCCCCAGTAAGCCAACCTAGCCTATTTGGAGTGGCTTAGGTCCATTGTGTTGTGATGTAAATGTGGAAGTGTGTTTTTGTCTTTGTGCATAGTGATACCGTTAATGTAAATTGTGATGTTAATGTGAAATGGGGTGTCGTTAATGTGAGTCATGATGTGTTGTGACGTATCTATATGTACCAAGTTGTGGATTTTGTGGAATTATTCCTTTTGTGTTAAGTTGTTCCAATAATTGCACCTAGTCATATTATTAAATATATATATATATTAATAATTAAAATTCATATTCTTAGAATCCAAAGTCAACAGGCTAAAAGGTTGAATCCTTTTGTAATAAGTATATATATATAATAATATTGAGTATCTTTTGGAAGTTGTTTAAATAATATCAGAAAATCAATAGAAATTAATAAATTAGTGTTTAGTCGGGGGGAGTGAGCTATGTGTAAAGTAATGTGAAGGGATAAGTGGAGATGTTGAAAAGAGACACGTCGCCTCATGGGGAATAGGTGGAAGCAGTAGATGAAAAGGGAAGAAAAGAAAGAAATTGGAGGAGTACGGGACTGTGTATCATGGATCTTCTGGGCTGTTGGGGAAAGAGCAAATTTGGTTAAGGATGGAAGCTTACTATGGATCTAAAACTGTTCTCTTCAAGTGCTGTACAAGTGACCAGGTAGATACCAACCCTTAATAAAATGAAATTAATAAATAACATAGTGATATGAGGAATTGGAGTCTAATTAATACTATGATATAAATAGATAATACAAATTTATGAAAATTGAAGGCCTTAATGTCTGTTATGGTTCATTTTTTTGTGTTGGAGAAATGAAGTTAAAAATGTGGTCTAAATATGAGTATGATGTTATGAAATGATTTCCCTTCTGTTTATGTTGCTGGGTTATTGAGTATTGGATTGTGTTTGCATTGTTCTTGTTGAGTCTGGGGTCTGTCCTCCTTTCCCCTTAACAAAGGAATTCAAAGGAATTCTTTATAGTGAAAACCTCCATGTGCTGTGTGTTAAAAAAAAACTAATGAATTGTGAAGTGTAAATGTTGTGTCATTGTAACTAGGTATTAGGGATCTGTGCAACTATGATGTGTTTTCTCCCTGGGTCTCCTTGTGTTTTCCCCTAGCTTGGGGGTGGACAGATGCTGTCCTAGGCTGGGAGGTGAGCATCCCACTGGCTGGAGTCTAACCTTGTTACAGGTCCTAGCAAGCTGCAGAAATATTTTGGTGGGTGATAAGGGAAGAAACATACAGATGGAGTATAAATCACTATGCTATTCCTAGAATAAGAGAAGGTCAATGACCTACGCAGACACTTAGTCAGAGAAGAAATAAACTGGAAATGAATTCAATTGCTTGTTTCTATTTATTTGTTTCATGATGTTTCCTTTAAAAAAAATTGTTAACAGTACTAGATACAAAGTGTTGTTTATTTTTCTTTAAAAACAAAATTAATTGTATTTTGCATATTCTTCTTGTTATGAGTTTCTCTAATGTTGCTGTGACTTTGAATCAATATTGTCATAATCCATATCAGAAGGAAATTCTTTGGAGACATATCTATGGTTAAATGCTCTATTCCAGCATGCAGTTTCCATGCCCATCAAGAATCACTTCCTGTCTATGCTTACCTATGATGGGCTAACCAATGCATTGATACATACCTATCTCCTCATACAAAATTGATATTCAGCGTTGTCCAAATGTAAAATCTATATGTATAGTTAATAGATTACTCTTACCCTTAATTTCATTTGGAAAGAATTATGTGTATGTAACATATCTGTGAATCCCTTGAATGTTTTTTCAACTCACATCTTGACTGTGCAAAAAGGAAAACAAAAAAAATCAGTTCCCATTATTTAACTATACTCTCACTGAACCAAAGAGCATGTGCTTCATAAACATTCAGATCTCAATGAATTACATGGCAGTCATAACTACTATGGCACCACAGTTCTGGAAATGAAGATAGCTATTGTTGCAAGAAAATCAGAATTAGATAATTTGCTGAACTATTCTAATATCTGAATAATATGAATTAGTTTCAGACTGTATGCAGCCTATAAACCCCAGACCTGTGGAAACAAAGGACCCTAAAAGGGGGCCACAACACAAGGGTGTGTCGTGCACCTAGAACCCACCTTTGTCTGCTCTCTATATACAACCAAAATGGAAGACTAATCAGTTCTACCTTCATTCCTTATGTGAGACCGAAGCTCATAGACCCCTGCAAGGAGAAACTAAGGTTTTTAACTCGCTGAATGAAATTCAGGAGAATAATGCATAAAGCAATGTAGGAAACATACCTTGACCTGGTGAGCATGGAGGCAGTTTCACTGTGCAAACTAGCTGGCACTGCTGTAGGTTGTCTGGAAGAGAAAATCTGCAACAACAAACAAAATGAGAAGAGAACTTGCTTCTTGTTTTTCATCTCACCCTACCTTCCCCCAACTCGTTGGTCACAATTACCAAATCGCCTTCTTGAGAGATGTCTCTACCTGTAGTTTTTTTTTAGGGCCGCTACAGTTCATGGCGGCAGAAAGAGGTTATTTGAAAGGTGGATGAGAAGAAGAAAAAAAAGAGAAGAAGATATTAGGGCAAACTTAGGGTTAGTGCACTTAGCGGTCCAGCTTAAGACAAAGAAAAAAATCCTTTTTTTAGTGCGATTTAATCTCGCCCTACCTTTTAATAACCTATAGGAATTCTATTTAATTCGTGAGCATTTTAGTGCTCGGAACTAACACTCGCCCAAAAATAAAAGAAAGGAAACAGTCTCACACTCGAGTATTTGTTTTTTTTTGATTTAGAGATTTTCTCTGGTGGCGTATCTCTTGAACCTCCTTTAGAGAAAACTCTAGTCATAATTTTTTTTTTCTTTACATACTAGTAGATTAATAGTTAGAAATGGTGCATTCAATGTAGCCCTCTAAGCAGCTTAAACAATGTTATCCTCCCTTAAGTTCTAGAGCCGTAAGTTGTGCTTAGGTGTAGTTCATCAATGGATAAAATTAAAATATATTTATTTACATCTTCTACTAATTCATAACTTCTTTTACTCATATTATGCCTTACGCCTTTAGGGGTCTGTTTTGTGGGGAAAAAGCATAAATAAAAAGTAAATAAAGCATTTCACCAATACCTTATATTTTTGGTTTCATTATAATATAAGGGGCTCTGATTTGATATTCCTCATCTCTGATCTTGACGTCGGGTATAAAGAGTGGTCTAAAAACTATCTCATGTAAAGGGTTTCATGTTAAATTTCCTGGTAAGGCTGTCAGCTTGCAAAACATGAAGTGTGAAAACCTAATCCTGATATGTTCTTTTTATTTGGATTTTGCAGCATCGTCGTGCTATGGATACAATCAGGCCTAATTTCAAGCAGGCAATCTTTTTGCAGCGGCTAATGACGCAATTTGGGACAACCAGGCAGCCTGCAGAAGGAAACACAGAATAAGATGTTTGAGCGGAACAAGTAATGAGAGAATAAATCCATGCAGAGAAAGATTGTTGATTACTGCTCTTCCGCTGGATGCGATAATGGTGATGCAACTTTCCATTTATCTGCAGATGCCTTTTCTCACATTACTCATTCCTCTGCTAACAAAATTAATGTTGAATACGAACAGTAAGACTCCATCTACTTATCACTTACAATTATAACAAATGAAAATTTACGTGAACATGTATATTGCTGGACTGGGCATTTTGCAGGCGAAGGGGATTTTGAAATTAAAATCTGTTCATGTATGACTGATCTCTTTTTTTTTTTTTTTGGTGTGTACAGAGTGTGATGCATCAGTCTTGGTCACGAAGTTCCAGTTGTGCGCATGAGAAAGTCAAATCTGACTTTTGTTTCACTCAAATCAGAGATCGAGAAGTGGAGATTCATCTAAGTTTTTCTATTATTAATTTACTTGGATTTTACATGTGACAATTTTTTAGGTATGCTAGGCAAAATCTAAGTACACACCATTGCATTCAACATGTCCCAAACCCCTCATTTCTATATAAAATTTACTAGTTTTCAAGTTCATGGTCTAGAGTCCAGTTGAATTTTTAGGATTAGCACCATTCATCTATATGGTTGTACTGTCATACTTTCTATATCTATGTGCAAAAATATTCATTCATCTATGTCATACTTTCTATATCTATGTGCAAAAATATTCATTCATCTATATCTATGGTTGTACTGTCATACTTTATATAAAGTGTGTAAGCCGAAAGAAATGGGAGGAACTGGTGTGCTTGACATAAATATTCATAATCAAGCTTTGGGAGCCAAGCTAGTATGGGGAATGTACAAAAAACCGGAAGCTAGATGGGTCAGAATGATGAGAGATAAATACTTGGATTCAGCTGAAAAAGAGAGAATCTTTACTATTAAAAACCCCCCAAGGGGATCTGCAATATGGAACTTCATTTTGAGGAATAGAGATCTCATATTACCCAAGTTGTCCTGGCTTATTCATAATGGAGAAAAGGCTGACTTTTGGGAGGACTCGTGGTGTGGTCAGCCAAAGCTCTCTGATTGGGTTAAGTTGAGAGAAGCCAAGTCTTACTAAGAGAGCATTGGGGATGCAAGGTAAAGGATTACTAGTGCTGGATAGAGAGATCTAATTCCCCCGTTTTGCCATGGTGAAGTACTAAGGACTATGACATTCCTCAGGCTCAGTAAATTTTATTGAAAAAACTCCTTGCTAGGAGAATGGTTGTTTACTCTAATCGGGTGGATGAACTTATCTGGATGGGCTCAAAGTCTAGTAGGTATACAGTTAAAGAAAGTTATGACACTATTTTTCAAAAGAGGAAGACAGGATGGTCGTCTATCTTATGTTGGAGTGATGTGGTTCTTCCCAAAGCGGGAGCCTTCTCTTGGCTAGCGCTACACAGAAAAATTTTAATAGGGGACAGATTGAGGAGATTGGGTTTGTGAGAGAATTTCTCATGTCCTTTGTGGTGAGAGTGAAGAATCTGTGGATCATCTCCTCCTTCATTGTAATTTTAGTAGAAATTGTTGGTTGTGGTTCATGCAAAAAGTGAATTGGTTCTCTCCTTTGCCTGAAACACTACTGTCCATGTTTACTAGCTGGCCTATTCTTTTTCTAGACTCCTACTTTGCATGCGTTTGGGAGATTGGACCCTCACTAATAGTCTAGCATCTATGGAGAGAGAGGAATTTTAGAATTTTTAAGAAGTAGGCTCTTTCTTGTAGTGAAGTGTGTGTCAAATTAGAGGAAGCCATTGTAGAAGTTGCCAAGGCCAAGATATCTAAGAAATCTACTAAGATGGACAGCTGGTCTAAGTGGGATGATGAGGTGACAAGGAATTGGAGTTCCCTCAAATTGATCAAAGATAGAGTTAAAGGCTTCATAAAGGATAGACCTCCAGATAGAAACCTCATCAAATGGATCCCCCCTACCCGCCACTCCTTTAAGTTCAATTTTGATGGGGCAAGTAGAGGCAACCTAGGCCCCTCTGGGACAGGCTATGTCATCAGGCAGGAGGATGGCTCCCTAGTGGCAGCGAAGGCTTCAAAAATAAACAAAGGAACAAACAATGAAGCCGAAGTCTGGGCCCTTGTTCATAGTATTCAACTAGCCATTGCTTTAGATATTAAAGACGTCTGGATCAAGGGGGGCTCACTTATAATTATCAATGCTTTGAAGTCCAAGGGTTCTGATAATTGGAAGGTCAATTACATCCTACAGTAGGTTGTCTCCTCCTTAGCAACTTTTGACAACTACCTTATTTCTCATACTTACAGAGTAGGAAATTGGGTGGCTGACACCTTAGCAAATTTGGCTATTGATCAAGTATCGAACACGGAGGTCTTCTTTCCAGATCAACGAGATTTGCCTTGCCAGCTAGTGAACACTTTGAAATACGATTGGAAGGCTTGATGATAAAGAGGGGGGATTTCTCTCCCCCAAAAAATGCTAGCTTCTCCTCTAACTGTTAAGGGCAAAGTGCCCTTATCATACCCCAATAGGAGATAAGAATGTGGGGACAGAATATGGGGGCGATGATCCAGGGTGGTAATGGTTTCTTTGTTTGTAGACCTAAGTTTTTTCCACAATTTTTTGGGGTGTTTGAGGTGGTACAGGAGCACCTTGAGACCGGAGAATCGAGAGGAGTCCATGTAAACTCTACTGTGTCCATAGTGCCATCAGTGTGAAACAACTCTCAGGGATGTTTTGTGAAGTTACACCGATCAATGGTGTCAAACTGACAGAAGGCATGTCGGTGGAGAATGGTTTAAGTCTCGCCGAAGGTACATAGCGCATCGGTATATCAGTAAAAGGATTCAAGGCCTTGCCGACGTTGGAGTCACACCGACGATGTTTGCCATTGGCATATCAGAAGGATATTTAAAGAGCTCACTGAAGGGAGAGGTCACACCAAAATCGAGTGTATCGGCTCATCGACATGAGTTGAGGAGTGTGGTCAGAAGGTTCCATTAGTATATCGGCCAAGGTTCTTAAGTGATTGCCGACGAACAAAGTCTTCCCGATAGGAGTGGAACATAGAGTCCTCCATCGGGGAGACTCATGAGTTCAGGGGGATATTTAACATGGTGGCTGATGAGCTATGTCAGACCGATAGGAGTCAACGTTGTGGGAAGGTCTATCAGAAACAAGATGTCAGAGCCAGGGTGGCATCAGCCTATCGGCTAACGGATCTTTAAGCTCGCCGATGGTGATGTCTCGCCGATAGTGTAGATTTTTTGGTTTGTAGGGTTGTAGGACCCTTTTATGGTGATTGGACAAGGCTATACATTCTAAAGCCGTTCAAGTTCACGCTTTCATATGACAGTTTTGAAGTGTTACGAGGCGATGCATAAATGGCTATCTAGCATAGTAGATGTGATCTTTAGCTCCCCTTCAAAGCTTGGAGCATTTAATCTTCTTTATTTCTTAAGCCATCCTTCACCTGTTTCTGATATGGCCATGTGTATGGAAATTGAATGCAATGGGTTCCCGCATAAACCTACCCCCCTTGGGAGCTGCCTCTTCTATCATCTCACTTATACCTAGTTTTTGCTACGTGACAAGATAGATTTGAAGAGACATGAGGTGATGCATAAACAGCTAACTAGCACAGTTGACGGGATTGTTAGCTCCCCTACAGAGCTCCGAGCCTTTACTCCTCATTAATTCTTAGTCATCCCTCACCTAATTTTGACATGGTCATGCGTGTGGAATTTGAATACAAGGGGTCACCGCTGGAACCTACCCCTTTTGGGAGCCGCCTCTTCTTTCACGTCACTTTTTTCATCCTTTTCTATAGTTAAGGTGGGTAGTTTTCTGAGTTGTTTTTTCTGCAGATGTTGTGGTGGCTATGGTTGATGTTTGTGGTATTGCCCTTTCAGCACAGGCTATTTCATGGTGATTATGTCCAAATGATTGGTGTTATGCGCCCTTGGGTCTCTGGTACAATACGTTCTCTCCCTTTATCTCATGGCTGGAGAAGCTGTGCTATCTTGCACTCTACTTTTCTTTTAGTTTTCAATGTCCTTTTTAGGCTAGTTTAGTGTCACAGTTTGTTTGTTTCTCATGAGATCCTTCGGTATGGCTTGACTTTGTAAACTTTTTAATTAATTTTATGGGTGCTCCGTCACCTTTTTCTTTAAAAAAATAAAAATAAAAATAAAAATATTTGCTACGGTGTAGTAATGATGTCATCATACAGATTGCTAGCATCATTACTTAAAAAATGGATCCCTCTCTATTGGCTATTTGGATTTTGCACCCCAACTTGGGAAGCTCGTATCTCAGTCATTTGGACTCGAAATTATGTGCAATTTTCTTCTTATTTTTGGTATTTTTTCACAAGCTACATGTTGTCATGATTGATTTTAAGATTTCTCTCCTCCATTATTAAGCATGAGTTGTATCAAATTTTTTATTGTCCATTTGTGCTTTTTAGAACATAAAGCACTCATAACTTAGGTGTTTTTTTATGTCATTTTTATAAAGTTGGTATTGTTTAAGGTCTACATAGTAGTGTAGTTTTTTATTCCTAATATGTAAGAACATATTACTTTTAGTATTTTGGCCACTTTTGGGCCTATAAAAAATCTTCTATTCTAGTATTTCACTTTGTACAACACACATTGAAATAAAGTGCCAAAAGTGCCAAACATTGTGATTTATTGGGGGTCATCTCACATATAGTATTAGGGGGTTGCATGTGTGTGTTTCCTATCTTGTTGCATATCTCTCTTCTTTTTTACATGATGGATTATTTACCACCAATTCCAACTCCAATGGTAATATCATATAACTATTTTGAATGGAAGTGTAAAATGATGGTTTTTATTAAAGTAAAGGATAGTACAAGTATGTAATTGGAACTCTACTTGAGCCTACTGATGAAATTAAAAAGATTAAATGGGAGATAAAGTGTGAAGAGGTTGTTAGATATTTGTGTCTTGTTGTGTCTCTAAACTTGCTATTTCATGTTGAGACCTTGAACACACTTGTTGAAATCTAGAATATTCTATCTAATTTGTTTGGAAAACAAAATGAAATCAAAGGTCATCTCTTAGAGAATAAACTCATAAGTCTTAATCCCTACAATTTTGACACAATCCAAGGTTTCTTTACTAAGTTCAAAAGCCTCAAAAATACAAAATGTGCTCTTGGTACAACATCTCAAATGCCTACCTTTAATGAACTTGTTGTCTCTCTCATAATGGAGCAAGACAAACTCATTCAAATGGGAGCCCTTAAGCCTTTTAAACCACATGCCTTGTTAACTCATTAAGACATAAAAGAATAGAAGACTACATGCAATAAGGAGAAGAAACAAAAGAACAAGGACAAGAAAGATGGTTCTAATGGTATTACTACAAGAGGCTCAGACATGATGAACACAAGTGCATGAATAAATAGATAGATCACCTCACTCATCTTCTTGAGAAGAACATTGGAGTACAAAATTTATTTAGTCACAATTCATCACAAGAGGAGTCCTCTAAGAAGGAAAATAATAAGAATAAAGGAAATGGAAAGGCCCTTGTTGCTATTTCATCTTCACCATTTAAATGGATTGTTGAATTAGGTGCTTTGTACCATATGGCATCATATCAGAATGATTTCACATCCTTGGAGCTGAATCCCATGTTGCATATTATGATGGGTGATAATACTTCAATTAAGTTTTGTGGGGGAGGGTTTGTTGATCTAGGTGTTAGAACATTTCATGACGCTCTGTATGTCCCTTCTTTGTCAACTAATCTCATAAGTATGGACAAAAGGGTTAAAATTAATCTAGATTCCATCGTCATAAATGAGTTATGTAGTGACTCCATCATAGCAATTAGGAGCACAAATCAACAATCTCTATAGTATGCCTTCTTAGATTTTGATTATGCCTTCTCACATTTTGTTTCTAAATCTCTTTCCACTGCACTACTTACTCATTTGATTTGGTAAGTTATAGCATTAGTAGTTTGGTCATTTAAACTACCACTATCTATAATGGCTCAGCTAATAAGGCATAGTAACAAGCTTGCCTTCTATTTGATTTTCTAATGGAGTCTGCTAGGGAAGCATTCTTTCTAAACATAAAGAAGATAAGTATGACAAAGACAAAGCATGGAGGTCTAATAAGATAGTTTCTACATACTAATTTGGCTGGTCCATTTTCAAAGCCTTCATTCAACAAAGCCAAATATGTTCTTATACTCATTGATGATTTCTCTTGGTTCACTTGGGTGTATTTTATTTACTATAAGGTAGAGGTCTTTGAGTACTTTTAGGAATTTAAAGTAATTTAGAGAAATAATCTAGGAAAACCATCAATATTTTAAACATTGATCATGGAGGCAAGTATGTTAACCATAGGTTTAAGCATTTCTATACTGAAAAGGAAATCAACTTGAAGCATATAGTTTCATATACTCCTCAATAGAATAGGGTTGTAAAATGTAAGAACAAATCCCTAAAATAAATGGAAAATTACATGATTCACTCTAGATCCTTTGCACCACAATTATGGGTAGAAGTATTTAACTGTGCAGACTAAACCCAAAAGAGAGTTTCTCATAAAGCCTTCAAAGGAGTTACTCAATTTGAAGCTTGGAGTATGATGAAACTAATAGTGAAAAACTTTAGAGTCTTTAGATATTTATATTGGGCCCACATTCTAGTGAAACAAAAATCTATAGATCCCTAAAGTAGGTCATGTACATTTGTTGGTTATCTAGATGGTGAAAAATGATATAGGTTCCTTCATCTAGATACTCATGACCTATTTACAAATAGGAGTATTAGTTTGATTAATTCTCTTCAAGTACAAATCTTGACACTTATCCTTCTTTCATTGCTTGGGGTACACTTTAGATTGATAACAATTTCTTAGATTAGGTAGATCCATCTGAGCATAGGTCTAATGATGGGGATTCTTCTTCCTCTACTACAAACAATGAGGATCATCATCCCTCCTCTCCTATCCATCATTCTAAGGATGTAGAATCTTCTCCTAACTCTAACATTTTTTATCCAATTTGGGTTAGACAAACTTTGCAATCTATAAGTGACTGGGTCAAGGATCATTTAAACACTAGGTAGACCTGGTCATAGTTCCAAGAACCACCTATATTTTCATCACCTCCACCTCTAATCCATAGTATTTTTGGGAGGCATTAGGAAATCTTGAATGGGAAGCAAAAATGTAGGAGAAATACAATTCCTTGATGAGGAATCATACTTGGGATTTAGTCCCTCTTCCCAAGGGAAGAAAACTAGTTCTATGTAAGTGGATATATTAGACCAAATTTGTAGAAAATGAGTTCAATAACAAGTTCAAGGATCGACCAGATACTAAGGGATTTTCACAAGTTCATAGCATTAATTACACTAAGACCTTTGCACCTATAATGAAGATGAATTCAATCTAACTCATCTATGCTATTGTTGCAACACATCAATGAAAAGTTAATCAAATTGACATGAAGAGTGCCTTTCTTCATGGTGATCTCAAGGAGTACATATACATGGAGAAACCATAGGGTTTTACAAGATTCTTCATTTGTTTCTCATCTCAAGAAATCTATTTATCGCCTAAAATGGGCCCCTCGGGCCTAGTATTCGAAAATGGATTCCTTCCTTCTCACAATTTGATTAACTCATTCCCACTCTAATCCAAACATCTATATCTTATGGCATGATGAGTTTCTTTTGGATGTGGTTTACAGTTACAACAAACTAAAGCACCAGATCAATGTAGTAACCAACTCTAACTTACAACGAACTGAACTGACTGCCGACTAAACAATGTAGTAATCAATGCTAACATTCTCCCCCTTATTACATTGTTCTTGCAATAGTACCAAGGTACCCCCCCTGAATGTTAAAATACTCAACAAAGCTGATTACATAATATGAATACATATTTTATAGAAGATCTTCTCCCAAAGAACAAATCCTGAACCAAGCGGGGCTCCATCATGCTGTCTCATCTACCCTCGGAAAGGCGTAGCTTCGAGCTGTGTTCTTGACCTCTTTAGTCCCAAGCTCTCAAATCACAGAGTCTTGAATTATTCAACAATGGACCCTAAGAGATACGACAGATCTCTGCCATGTTGTCTAGTGATCGTGAAAGGGTATAATTCAAGATCATATACTCTTTGAAGCTCGCTGGACAACAATCCATATTGAGCTCAACACCGAATCCCAAACATGTCTCCAAAAAAAAATCTTCACAAAACATACATTCTTCAAATCTGCCAGCTCTGTCAACATTAACAAAGAAAAAATAAATAACCAAAACCAAAAATGCTTCTCATGCAAAGCATCATCTCAAAGCAAGAAGCTAACTTGAGATGATGGAAAATCCTCCATCCTTCGATGCCGCCTACCTCCAATACGACCCTGTTAGTCCTTACCCTCCAAAGATAGCACTAGAGGGTGTACTACAATCCTTGAAAACCTCCAAATATATATCAGTAGGAACAACTAATTTGTTTCCATCCATGGCATGAAAAGATTGAATGATATTGAATATATTTTCTCCAACCTTCATTAGTGTATGTTGTATCTACTATTGCTAACTAACATTGAGAGCAGGAACCATTCTTAATTCTTTAGCCTTTCAAACCTCCTTTCATTTGTTGGAAGACTACCTTGATGTAGACCCTCTCTCTTAATCCGTCATCATACACCAATAGCACATATGTAAATGTATTCTATAAACCCCAAAGCATGAAAGAAGCACAATCTTCTCCTAACCAATACAATCACTTGTAAATGTCTTTCTTCTTCTTCATGCAAATGGACTTATACTCTTGAACAGATAGCCTTGCAAATCTAATTTGCACCTTCAGGTCTATGTCCTTCTTATCATAATGCACTTCAGCATACAAGGAATGTCTAAATCGTAATCACGGATTCTAAAAATCATGTAAAGATATCACACATCCTGCACCAAATCTGGATAGTTTTATCACGTTTTTATCACTATTTCATTCAACATTGCAGAATATATGCTCAGGTATAGTCAGTTAACTCTAGGGCACCACAAATATTGTAGAATGACACCACAAATATTGTAGATTAGCACACAAACTAGCAAAAACCAACAATCAGTTGAATGAACATGACTCAATGCTAAGATACATGAATTTTTGCAGGCGGTACACATAAGCATAGAACAGATATGAAACTTAGATTAAATACATATACTCAATGCAGGAAAAGGAAAGTCCCTTGAATACAAAGAGCACATGAATTAGACACTCGAGAGACACGGACCTTAATGGCATACAAGGGTCTTTTGGAAACCTATGAGCCATGCTTGGAAATAGAATACAACTTCAATCTGTCAAACCTCTTATTGCGCAGATCAAATATAGAGACAATTATGAGACCAGCATCGTATTTCTATGCCCAGATGGAAGAAGAGATGAAGCTGCAATTAATAGAGTCATGTTCAGATTCCAATACCATGCAGGTTGCTACCGAGCCATCTCTACGCTTCCCTAGATTCTAACACACAGGAACAATGAGCTCTGATACCATATGAAGAAAAAGTAAAATGCTTTTATTCATTCGATGTTCAAAAGTGCAGATACATCCATATATAAACTGAGAGAGTTGGAGTTGGTTTACAGTTACAACGAACTGAACCACCTGATCAATGTAGTAACCAACTCTAACTTACAATGAACTGAACTGACTGTTGACTGAACAATGCAGTAATCAACGCTAACAAAAACTACCCTTTAAGAGATATGTTCAAACACTGACTTTAGGTTATTTTGTCATGTCTTAAAATTTCTAAACTCTTTGAACTCAATTATATTTTGAATTATTAGATATTTAAATGTGATTATGTTATTCCAAGGTAATTTTTTGATGAATAAAAAGTGAGATATTATCATTCTCGTCATGTACACAAATAGAAAGTTACTAAATGATGAACTCCGATGCTTATGTGATGCTTCAGCTATGGATTTTTGGTACTAGCCTATTAATTAGAAATTGACTTTGAATGAGTACAGGTATGTGTCGAAGGCAAGGGCTTGGTTAAGGTAGAGGCTATCTAGCTGCCTGCAAGAATTGGATGGAGAAAACCTTAATGCACGCATACACAAGCACATAGCTTATACTACATCTTACATTTGATTTGATTGAGGTGGCACAATTCATTTTAATGGAATGATCTTTGTTGAGTTTAAATACAAAATGGTGGTGTGTTTGATGAAAATAGCTAAGTAGCCTTTGTTAGAGACATTCCTTCTAATTTATGAGATTTTTATGTTTCTTTAAAAGGTATAATTATATGAGTGGATTATTATATTTAATAGGAAAAAAATGTTCTTTTGATATAATGTGATAAATTACAATTAAAATTGTATATTCTCTTTTATTTAAATTTTATATGTGAAGATAATTGTTTTTTTTTAAAGATAATATTGAAGTTTTAAATCAATAAAAGAAAGTAGAAAAAAGAAGGATCTACATGCAAAATTCAAAAAGACAAAAATAAAAGGCTATAGAAAATAGAAACAAGCTAAAATTAAAAGAAAGAAAGAAAAGCTTAAAAGAGGGGGTGCCTTGAGATGAAAACACAAAAAGCAAACATAGAACTCCAAGGGAGACACACCATTGAATAAAGTGAAATAGAGAAAGTGGAAATAGAAAACAAGGAGCAGTGGTAGGAGCACAAGAAGAGTCATTTACTAATGTTGAATCAGGTACCCAGCTTCTAGTTTGATCCTTTTTCTGGTTTAATTGTTCTCTATAAATCAACTTCTTTCATTTTATTATGATAGACCTTTTCCATTTTATGGAGCCTGTATGTTTTAACAAATCATGTTGCATGCTACTATTCGGCCTTCTCTTTCTTTCTTTGTTTTAAGCACCTTGACTAAACACAGCCTAATTGGCCTTCTTTAAAACCTCAATTTGCCTTATACCTAAGGTGAGAGACTCGTTTCATAGTTTGTATCACCTTTGGAAACTTACCTCATGGTCATTCATGACAGCAATTATCATGTGCAATAGTCAACAACATGTGCAGTAGCCTTTCTTGACATATTTGTAATGCCCATTGGGCTCATTAAACATTGTAGTTGTATTTCTTGACTTTGTTGTTTTGCATTTAGTTTTGTGGCTGAGTTATTGGCATTGTGGTTGTGTGTCATAACTCACTTGTCTTTGTGAAACTCTATATATTGATGCCCTGCCTCTTCATCTCTAAGGCAATTTGGGGCTTTTGTATTTTGCTTGTTTTGTGATCAGCAGATCACTTTGTTTGTTTGCTTTGCCTTCATTTGGTATCAGAGCCATTTGGTTCAGAGATCTTGATCCAAAGTCCAGTGTAGATCATTTTATTTTTTGGCTCCATTAATGAATGTTTTTGAGTGCAGATATACAGGAGGATTGCGTACAATCCACTGATAGAAGAGGTGTTTGAAGTGATGCAGAAATATTGTCATGTGAAGAAAACCAAGTGGCAGAACATGTGAAAAAGTGACTGTTTGAGAGATTGAATTGTTGTGTAAAAGAGGCGTGCCGACTAGTGGTGGAAAGAGGAGCCATGAAGACTTTGTGCATAGAGAAAGGTGTGAACATTTATATGAGCTGTTGGAGCTAGCAGTGTATGGTGCAGGAGTACCAAGGCCATGTGACCTGAACAAAATCAATAAGCCTAGGGAGGTGGTGAAATACTTCCCCTTCCTACTAGAATTAAGGGGAGGTGACTTTCTCATCCACAGGATCAGAGCTCATAAGAGATGCAAGTTCCTAAAGAAAATGATGCAGATGATTGTAGTGGAGGGCTTTGCATGGGTTGTAAAATTCAGGGATTTCCTTTATGAGCAGGGTGAAATTTGACATGGTAAATAGCTACTGGTATTTAGTATTTTGTTTAAATATTATTAGTATAGTTGCATGGGTTAGGGGTCAAGTCTGAAAAGTTTGAAGGGTATTAGGCCATTAGGTTGATCAGTAATTTTAAAACTGTGAAAGATAGCCCTACATGACAATTTTATTTCTATTTTTGTCAACCCTACGTGGTCATTTTGAATAGCTTGGGGTGATTGCTATAGGATGCATCAATAATTTGATTGGGTTAGAATAAACAATACAAAGGAATTCACCTGAGAAGCAACAACAAACTGTAAACTATTGTCATAATAGTCACAATGGTATACATTGTTAGGTAAATAAATGTTAGCAAGTAGATAAATAAATTAGTTTTGGGAAGTTAGGAAGTTATTTCCCATAAGAAGTTATATATGGGAATAATAAATCTTTAAAAGAAAATGTACTGCATTGTAAGAATTATCCAGAAATTAACATATCATTATGTGTTGATATTATTGAGAAAATGTAGTTATCTATGATTTAGCTAACATATGGTATCAGAGCTCATTGTACCTATGTGTTAGAATCTAAAGATGACTTTGTTTATTGCAGCTTCATTTCTTCTTACATTTGTGTATAGAAATATGATGTCGGTCTCATAATTGTCTGTGTATGGCATCCATGTGCAAACTAAGGTTTTTCTCATCATCATACATCAGATGGTCATTGTTTGAATGATTTGGAAGTTGTATTTTAAGTTAGGGTTTTTTGCAACTATTTTATGGCTACATAGTTTGCAAAAATGGCATGAGAATAGGAAGTGGCATGAGAAAACCACAACAAAACTCAATGGTGACTTGTTGTTGTAGAACAGTGTTAAAAGGTGGTTATAAAAGGTTGGTTGAAAAGAAAAAAAAGAAGGCATTTCAAGATTCATATACTGCATCATAAGATGAGTTCACCATTCAGTTTTGATGGTTAAATGTACAAATACGGTGAAGATAATCTTCGTGGTTGTAAGTTTGATTTTTATTATTTAATTTTGGTCTTTATTCGGTGATCTAGCCCTCATTTCACACGCAGCATAATTGTGAGAAAGTGCAGAATTTTTATTACTTAAGTTTGAGGTAATTTGTCTTAAGTTGTGTCAAATATTTCAAAAATATTTAGAGCTCCATTTATATAGTTTAGAATTTTGATAGAAGTCTCAAGCATGAATCGGTGAAGAGAAAGATTTTTTAGAGATGGGGCAAATTTTTTTTTTAAGGAGGAAACAATCTCAGAGATTTATATGGGCTTTTCACATGAGAAGACTTATTTATGTTTTACTCCATTTCTTAAAAGTTACTTTTATTGGAGAAGTTAAAAGCTTAAGAATTTCAATCCTATTATATTTTTTTTTGAAAGTTTGATTTCAAAGGAAAGTTTATTATATTTTTTAAAAGTTTGATTTCAAAGGAAAGTAATAGAAAGAAAAGTGGGGAGACATAAGTAGTAGCATTTTTATGAAGATATTTAATTTTATGGAAGGGAGACATAAGTAGTTTTCTTTTTTAAGGGCATTTAAAATATTTAAACAATTTAACTTATTAAATTTTTGGAGTAATAAGGTAGAAAACATTGGAGTTATAAGGATATATTTGTGTTTACACTATATTGTAAAAGGGGCATTCTTGGTGGAATCTGACACCTTATTCATTTTATCATGGCTACATCAAACATTGCTTGTGCGCTTGAGGCCATTTATACTACTCTTGATGAGGCCTCCAAAGACTCATCCAAGACATCAGTTGGTTAAAATGTAACAGGGTCATATTGGAGGCTAGCGGCATCAGAGGATGGAGGATTTTCCATCATCTCAAGTTAGCTTCTCACTTTGAGATGATGCTTTGCATGAGAAGCATTTTTTTGGTTTTGGTTGTTTTGTTTTTTTTTGTTGATGCTGACGGAGCTGACAGATTTGAAGAATGTATTTTTTGTGAAGATTTTGTCTTGGAGATAGGTTTGGGATTTGGTGTTGAGCTCAATATGAATTGTTGTCCAGCGAGCTTCAAAGAGTATATGATTGATAAATATACCCTTTCGCGGTCACTAGACAATGGCAGAGATCTGTCATATCTCTTAGGGTTCATTGTTGAATAATTATCGACTCTGTGATTTGAGAGCTTGGGACTAAAGAGCTCAAGAACATAGCTCGAAGCTATGCCTTTCTGAGGGTAGACAAGACAGCATGATGGAGCCCCAATTGGTTCAGGATTTGTTCTTTGGGAGAAGATCTTCTACAAAATATGTATTCATATTATGTAATCAGCTTTGTTGAGTATTTTAGCATTCAGGGGGGGTCGCTTGGTACTATTGCAGGAACAATGTAATATGGGGAGGAATGTTGGCATAATAGTCACAATGGTATTACATTGTTAGGTAAATAAATGTTAGCAAGTAGATAAATAAATTAGTTTTGGGAAGTTAGGAAGTTATTTCCTGTAAGAAGTTATACACAGGAATAATAAAGCTTTAAAAGAAAATGTACTGTATTGTAAGAATTATCCAGAAATTAACATATCATTATGTGTTTTGATATTATTGAGAAAATTTAGTTATCTATGATTTAGCTAACATAAACTTCTTTTTTGATAATATAATACAATCTCTCTTACCTAGCAAAAAAAATAAAATAAAATTGTTAGTGTAGAGTTAATTTTCACTTAGGGTTAATCACGTAGGTGGTTTTTTCCTATATCAGGTAGTTGTTCACTCGTCACATATTTCATGCATTTAAAAGGCTTGTATACTATGTAATTTATCATCTCATATATCTTAATATATTTTCATCTTTAGTGAAAGAGCCTTGTGCTGCTTCTCGAGCATTTGTGAAGATTTATTTGCAGGTTGTGCTCTTGGCAGGTGGTTGACACCGACATGGTATCAAAGCCTTCAACCTACACCTTCTTTTGCCATTGAGAGTTTTCATCAAGATTTTGAGATCATTGATTTTATCACAGCACTCCCAGGCCAAGAGATATCTGGAGGATGTTATTGTTCCACTCTTTGGAAATGACACCACAACATATCTAGGGTTTCTACCTCTTATATTCAATCTCATAGCAGGATCATCATATTTTCTCAATAGTGATTATTCCCAGTTTTGACGATTCTCATTCCAATGGCTATGATTTTTCTATTGTAAAGGCACAAATTTTCTCTTTGGAGCCCATGAAATGTCAAAGGCCGTGTGAAGTAGAGTTGTCATTTTCATGTTGAAGAATGCCCGATTTTATGAAGGATGGCACGATTTCTCTATTTTGTGCCGTGTTTTTTTGTTGTGAGGAGACATTTCTGGAAGGAGCATTTTTGGCATGATTCTTCTTGCATCGGAGCACAAATTTTGTAGTCTGATTGATCATTGCAAAAGGCACCTCAATTTGTTATTTTGAGGCACTTTTTTCACTTAAGAACATGAAGCTTGGTATCAAACTTTATATTTTATAAAGTTCCAACAAAAATATTTCATTTTAGGGCTTCTATGCAGCTAAAGTGGTGTAGGCCCCAAGTTTTTGAAGTTGTTTTGGGAATATTTATCCCACATTGGTAGCATGGGGTATCATTTTGTTATTTAAATAGTGTTGTAGTGTCTTGGTTGTCATGAGGAAGTCTCACAAGAGGCTATCTTGCTTGTGTGCTCGGTGGAGATTGCTTCATGTTAGCATGGAGATCAGGCAACTGGCGCCACCATTTTCTTTACTAAATCAGGTTTAATTCTTTTTTGGAAGTTTTTGGAAGCACTATCTTTGAAATTTTTGAATAATTTTATTATAATGGTTTCTTTGGAGAAAGGAAACTTTAGGCAATGGAGTGATTTTATTCTTACTCATCTTAGTGAGCAGAATCTATTGTAATATTTGTATAATGAAGTTCCTATTCTAGGCACACATAATAGGCATATGATTTGGAAAGGATATAGGGCTCAAGTCTTTAGAGTTATTTATGAGCATATAAATGATGATGACCTTTTGGATTCACTTGTTCATTTTGAGTGCCCGTATGCTCTTTAGACTTACATTCAAGAATCATATGGAGATCATGATACTCCGCCATCTCTCGACGGCCCTCTTTCCAATACCAATGTGCCTTGTTATTCTTTAGAGAAGCTAAACCATGCTTGTGATCCTTTGGAGGTTTTCGAGACTTTAGATGAGGTTGTAATTGCTTCAAAGGTTCTTGATTCTTTGTCAGAGATAGTTGATCCACCTTCATTAAGTACTTCCATCAATCTTGAGCAACATGATTATCATTGTCTTCCTAATTGGGATTCATATTTGCTGGACATTGGTTCATTGTTCATGGAATCTCACATTTCAGACTTGGAAGACACATTTGAGGGATTAATTTTCCTATTTGATGATAGTTGTGGTACAACGGTTGTCATTCCATCTCTTTGGAGAATGTTCAAGGCCATTTTCTAGTGGTACCTTATTTGTCACCTTCTATTATGATTGGGCATTTTCCTAATTGGTTCATGGCATCTTCCAAGGTCTTGGCAACACATGAGAAGATTTCAGAGACATTTTCATCCTACATTTAGATTTCACTTGCTAATTACTCTCCAGAATGGGAAGCATACCTACATTTGTACTTGGTTTTGTTTCTTTCAAAAGGAAGACAAGTTGTTTGTCAACATTGGATCATGTTTTGTCTTAAGGCACTTACCATTTTTGCAGGTGATTACACATTATGGGGGGTGGGGGGGCTACATAGTATCTCTCTTTCCTTCCTATGGGGGATCATTGATTGTATATATATGATGTATGTAGTCCTTGGGGGGTGTTATTGAGTCCTCCATCCATGCATCATTTTATTTTCTTTTCTCTCTTTTGGAGAGGGGTTTTTTCCCATAGGGTTTTTCTCCTTTTCTCCGTTTGTGAGAGATTTCTTTTCTACTTTGTAAATGGGTACATAACATGGTTGTGTAGCTAGGACCCATATTGTATAATAATCTCCCTAAGTTGCACTTAAGAGGGGGTGTTAGTGTAGAGTTAATTTTTCACTTAGGGTTGATCATGTAGATGGTTTTTTCCCGTATTGGGTAGTTGTTCACCCATCACATATTTCATGCCTTTAAAAGGCTTGTATACTATGTAATTTATCATCTCATATATCTCAATATATTTTCATCTCTGGTGAAAGAGCCTTGTGTTGCTTCTCTAGTCTATGAAGATTTATTTGTAGGTTGTGCTCCTAGGAGGTGGTTGACACCAACAAAAATAACTCTTAAGAAAATAAAATAAAAAAATGTTTAGTAAGCAATGTAAAAATAAATAAAATAATTCTTAAATAGTTCTAAGTAAAATAAAATAACTCTTAAGTAAATAAAAATAACTCTTCAAATAAAATTTAAAAAATAAAAGCCACCTACCTCTAGAATTCTAAAAATTAACACTTAACACTAATGGGTCTTCCAAAGGCAATCTTGGGCATGCTAGAGTTGGTAGAGTTGGCAAGGATAGTTCTGGAGTGGTTGAGTTTTTCTTCTCTGAGTATAAGGGGCAGCATTCTAATAACCTTATGGAGGCGTTGGCTATTTTTTTGGCTTTGAAATGGGCTTGTGCCCTTGGTTGGAGAAGGGTCATTTGTGAGTTGGATTCTCAAATAGTGATTGACTTGTTGAACATGAGTCAATTAGAGGATGTTAGATGGTAGTTAGCTACGGTGGTTAAGCAAATCACCTATCTTGGAGGAGTGCTAGATTTTCTCACCTTTTTCCATATCCCATGGGAATGGAATAAGGTGGCAGATGGGTTGGCCAAGTGGGCTTTGGAGAGGACAGGGAATTGGATTATAGATGATTGGGACATTTTGCTTGGGGATCTTGCTCAAGAGTTGGAGGATTTGATCACGGCTGGGTATTGCTTGAGTGCTAACTTGGGTTTTCTTGCTCCCTTCGGGAGTGCTTGTTCTTTTCTGTCTTGTACTACTTTCTTTGATTAATAAAGTTTTTACCCTCTTTTAAAAAAAAATTAAAAATAAAAATAAAACTATAAAATTGATTTTTTTAAAGTAACATATAAATATATAGTATTTATTACACATTTCAAAGTAAAAAAAAATCCAAATAATGATTGGTGGTTTTTCAAATATAAAATAAAATAAAATAACTCTTAAGTAAACAAAACAAAATAGCTCTTTCAAAATAAAATAATTCCTATGTAAATAAACATAAATTAAACAATGTAAATAAAATAAAATCAAATAAAATTTTAAAAAATTTTAAAGTAAAGTAAATTAACTTTTAAGCAAATAAAATAACTTTTTAACTAAATAAAATAATTCCTCCCATTTTTTAAATAGATGTATTTAATTGGTAACAAATTTCTACCATAAGTTAAAAAAGATATATCACAATAAAATATTCATCACATAAAAACTAAAAACATACTTTTAAAACAATTTTGACATTTATTTTAATACTTGTTTAAAATTAACTATTTTATCCAAATTATTTGTTTATTACTCTCCACATTCTTTTCTATGTAGAAAAATTTCCCTTTCTATAGTGCAAACAATAGTTCAATATATGTATCCTCTCTTTAAATTTTCCATCCACCTATGTGTAGTATATTGATAAAAAAATAAGCGCCTGGAGAGATGATATCTCTCAGCATACTTTATAGGTATGCTAGTAGCATCCCAGAGCAAGCCTAATTCTAACTACAATATATAATTATAAGAATTATTATAATTATATAATATAATATTATAATATATTATATAATAATTATAATTATATATTATATTATATGAAAAATATATAATTTACCTATATTATATAAATAATATAATATAATATATAATTATAATTATATATCTAGCCTATATTATAATATTAGGGTTATGGTTTTAATCTAATTAGGGTTATGGTTATATTCATAAAAATATATGTAAGTGTAATGTTAGCACAACTTGTCATAATTAGATTTAGAGTTGGGGTTTGAATGAAGATTACATTCACAATTATTTTCCTTACTGTAATACTAACCCTAACCCTAATTCTAACCCTAATCCAAACACTAATTTGAAAATCATAAGTATAATTGTAACCATAACCCTAACCTTAATCCTAAAACTTTAATGCTAACATAACTCTAATTGTAACCCTAACAATAACTCTAATTCTATCCTAAATTTGAACTATAACTCTAACCCTAATTATATCCTAAATTTGACTTGTAATCCTAACCCTAATTGTATCACTAACCTTAATTCTATATTTAACCCTAACCCAAATTTTACTCTAACCCTAATTCTACTTCTAGTGTTTTTTTCATATATTTGCCCTAATTACAACCAAACCCATAACCCTAACTCTATACCTAAACCTAACCCAAACCCTGATTCTATCCCTAAACCTAATTTTTAACCCAACCCTTTGGTTATATATATGCCTTGATTATAACCCTAAACCTCATTCTATCGAGAACCTTAATTTTATCCTTAACCTAACCCTAATTTAACTCTAACCCTAGTTCTAGTTCTATTATTTTTTACTTATATATTTTCCCTAATTATAACTAAACCCATAACCCTAATTCTATCCCTAAACCTAACCCTAACCCTAATTTTATCTCTAACCCTAATCCTAGCCCGAACCCTAATTCTGACCCTAAGACTAACCCCAATCCTAATCCTAATTCTAACCCTAAACCTAACTAAATTTATAACCCCTACCCTAATTTTGAACTTGGTCATAATTCTATCCCTAACCCTAGTCCTAATTCTAACTCTTACCCTAACCCTAATTCTAACTCCAACCCTAACAATTTGTTTTGTTATAGGTATTTTCCCTAGCTGTAAACCTAATTCTAATCATAACCCTAACTATCATTCTATCCCAAACCCTATTTATTTCGCTATCCCTAACTCTATCCCTAATCTTAACCCTAATTCTAACTATAATTATAACCAAACCCATAATTCTATCCCTAAACCTAATTATAAACACAATCCTTTGGTTATATATGCCATGATTGTAACCCTAATTTGGACTATAACCATAAACCTCATTCTATCGGTAACCTTAATTTTATCATTGACCCTAACCCTAATTTAACTCTAACCCTAGTTCTAGTTCTATTTTTTACTTATATATTTTTCCTAATTATAACTAAACACATAACCCTAATTCATTCCGTAAACCTAACCCTAACCCTAATTTTGACCCTAAGACTAACCCCAACCCTAATCGTAATTCTAACCCTAACCCTTATTCTAACCCTAACCCTAACTAAATTTCTAACCCATACTCTAATTATATCCATAACCCTAATTTTGAACATGGTCATAATTCTATCCCTAACCCTAACCCTAATTCTAACTCTAACCCTAACAATTTCTTTTGTTATAAATATTTTCCCTAGTTGTAAACCTAATTCTAAACATAACCGTAATTATAATTATATCCCAAATCATATTTCTTTCTCTATCCCTAACTCTATCCCTAACCCTAACCCTAATTCTAACTATAATTATAACCAAACCCATAATTATATCCCTAAACCTAACTGTAAGTCCAATCCTTTGGTTATATATGCCCTGATTGTAACCCTAATTTGAACTGTAATCCTAAACCTCATTCTATCAATAACCTTAATTTTATCCTTAACCCTAAACCTAATTTTGAACCTGGTCATAATTCTATCCATAACCCTAGCCCTAATTCTAAATCTAACCCTAACAATTTTTTTTGTTATAAATATTTTCCCTAGTTGTAAACCTAACTCTAATCATAACCCTAACTATAATTCTATCCCAAACCCTATTTCTTTCACTATCCCTAATTTTATCCCTAACCCTAACCTAATTCTAACTATAATTATAACTAAATCCATAATTCTCTCCCTAAATCTAATTGTAAACCCAACCCTTTGGTTATATATGCCCTGATTGCAACCCTAATTTGAACTATAACCCTATTTTAGTGCATTATCGTCTCTTTTGCGTCATTATTTTGAACTATGGCTTGTGCCATTCTATTACACTTTTTTTTTAAAGAGTTTGCATAATATTTTGAATCCTTGCACTCTTTTAAATATATAGATCCTTGCACAATATTTGTAGTACTTGCATTGAATGGATAAATGAATAGTTTTGTATCACTTTCTTCACATCATTCTTATAGCTTGTGCCATTTTTTGAAGCAATGCCTCCTTTCTTCAATAGGTGTGCTATAGTTAGGTCTCAAGTATTATCATTAAATTAGTATAGGCTTAATGTACTTATGATTTAATTTATGTGTCTTTAAGAGGTACAAAGGTTTCAAAGATAGGAAAATAATGATATTAGTAACTTACATGCATTAATTATGATTTGATATTTTTCCATTATGAAGATTTGATTTGCAGGAATATTTAGTTTTCTATATAATTGATTTTCTATGACCTTAAAATGGTTTAATGGTGAGAAGAATGTTGTATATTTACATCATATTCCTATTATATATTTATAAATACTTTAAATCACTACTTAAAATACAAATAACATTTTTCCAAACAAGATCTTATTACTTTAATATTATATACTACCATTTTCACTCACCAACATACAATTTATATAATTACAATACTATTTTTAAAATAAAACTATTTAATAATAATTGAGTTACTCTATATATTTAACTATTTTTAGATATATCATGCATCTACTTTTGAAAAAATGCACTTCGTATCATAATGGTTTTAACTTTTTGTATTTGAATTTTAATACTAAGAAAAACATTTTAAGTGAAGAAAAGATTTATTAATAAAACAATCCGTTAAAAACTTACCATTGCAGGATACTTGGTATTGTCTATACACATCTATTCTAAACCAGGAAATTCAGTTAGAATCTCTAAATCACCCTTGAAAATCCCATTTAGTAGGGTAATTTTTCAGTGATGTTAGAATTGTAAATACTTCTAGTTTTGCAACTCCAAACGTGTCTGTACAAATGCTGCCAAGTGGAATTGCACCTCAACGATTTGCATAAAGTATTCTATTATAAGGCTCGCCAATTGTGGGCAATTCGTTGTTATTGAGTTGGTTTCGGAGGAAAGATTTAGAGAAATAAGGCTGTCAGAACATATCCTTAGTCTCTCAAATCCACTTAAAATTTTCCAAACTTTGACATAACTCTAACATTAGCTCAATAGTCTATTTTTCATCTCAACACCTTGAAAATTGAGTGCAGCTAGGCCAGTGAAGCCACCAAAACAGTTGGGTATGTTTGTGAGAAGGTGAAAGAACAGGCCCAAAAAACACCAAAATAACCATAACAACAATAATGAACACAGGATAAATAGGGCAAAACATAACAGTAATGAACATATCAAACACAGGGCAAAATAGAGTTAGATAACTTAGAAATATATTTATCTAGCTTTGAATACATCATATCCAAAATGCTATGTCTAGTATCTATCCAGATGCTATATCTAATAGCAATCTTAATGATGTATCCAGTAGCCATCCAGAGGCTCTCTCAACAGCTCTCTCCAATCACATGTATATAGCTATAGAACCTTTGAAACCTGGAAGCTTCTAACTTTCTAGAAAACTCTTAAACCTGGAATGTTCTTTTCTAGAACATATCTTAGAATATCCTTTTTTAGAACAACTCCAGGAATGTTCTAGCTTGTGGAAGGCTCTAGAAACATTCTATCATTTTCTAGACAATCTTAATCCTTAACATCCCCCCTTAAGATTGGCTAGAATAATACAAAAAAAATACAAATGAGAGGGGAACATTATATTACTATCCCCTCTTAATTTTCAACTCTAGTATGCCAAGAATTCTTTGATCATATTCCTCTTTCATGGCTTGCTCCCATTCTTTTTTTCCTCTAGCTTGCTCATATGAGATTGAAACTTTAAGCCTTCAACACTCATTATCTTTTGTCTAGCTAAAAAGTCATCTTCTTCATCATCACTACCAACAATACCTCTAGCTTGTTCCAACTTGCATTTCCAGCAATAGCCCTGCAAACAAAAATCACTCTAGCAATATATCAGCCCTGCAAACAAATCACTCCAGCAATATCTCAGCCCTGCAAACAAATCACTCCAGCAATACACTTCTAACTGAACCTCTAGTTGAACCGGAAAACATTCTAGCTAAACCAGGAAAACATTCTAGCTGAACCTGGTTGAAACTCTAGCTGAACTTGGGCTGATCCTCTAGCTGAATCTTTTTTTTTTCAACAATCCCCTCAGTGTTACCCAAGGAGATTCGAACGCATAACTTGGCTCTGATACCATGTTAGAACAGGCCCAAAAAATACCAAAATAACCATAACAATAGTAATGGACACAGGATAAACAGGACAAAACATAACAGCAATGAACATATCAAACGCAGGGCAAAACAGAGTTAGATAACTCAAAAATATATTTATCTAGCTTTGAATACATCATATCCAAAATGCTGTGTCTAGCAGCTATCCAGATGCTATATCTAATAGCAATCTTAATGATGTATCCAGTAGCCATCCAGAGGCTCTCTCAACAGCTCTCTCCAATCACATATATATAGCTATAGAACCTTTGAAACCTGGAAGCTTCTAACTTTCTAGAAAACTCTTAAACCTGGAATGTTCTTTTCTAGAACATATCTTAGAATATTCTTTTCTAGAACAACTCCAGGAATGTTCTAGCTTGTGGAAGGCTCTAGAAACATTCTATCATTTTCTAGACAATCTTAATCCTTAATAGAAGGAAATTCTTGAAAGCTAAAGATCTGAGCATCTGGAATAAAAAAATGAAATGTGCTCTCTTTCAAAGCAACATGGTGAATCCACTCATAAATCTTGTCATTTGTATAGCAAGATCGGATGTTGTTAAACTCGAAAAACTCAAGTGGACCAGAACATTGTAAACCACCTCTTCACCTTTCCCAACATCATCCCAGGTTCGATCCTTCTCAAGTGTGATCTCCAATTCGTTGGTCTTGTTCTGTGTGGCATTGATTGCAGAGGAGCTCCATGACTTCATCTGAGGAGCCTCTTCGCAGGGTAATCTGCTAATTTTGTATCCATGTTTTGCTTGGTTATAAAGACTAGCTTTTCACAGAGGAGAGGAAATGTAGGAATTTGTTTGCTTAGTATGGTGGTGAAAGAATGGTGATCCACGTCCAGTCATGTAACTGCTGTATGATTTAATTAACTAAATTCTTTTTCATGAGGGGATGATTAATTAAAAAGATAATTATTATGCAGAGAGTTACTGTCACATATATTATTATTAGTTTTCCATTCTGTCTATATATTTTGAAATTATGGAATCTTATATGCTATTTTTTTTAATTATATGGAATCTTGGAATCTTTCAGCTCTTCAACTCCATCATAATTTCCTTGAAAAAAAGCAAAAATAAAAGTAAAAACACCATTCCTCTGCCTCTGCCGGCTTGTTTTGCGGAAAACTGTGAACTTCTACCATGGAACAGGACCGACAAAATTAACGTTATCAGTGGAAATCACAACAGGGCAGAAAAGTGGCAAAGGAAACCGATGAATGGAGACACCCCAAACAGAAAATGGCAAATTCAATTTTTTTTTTGGGTAGAGATGGACGGTGTAAATACTTTTTGCATTCTTAATAAGCGTTTTAAGCGGTCAATTTCCTCGCCAGGCCGGTCCCTCTGGGGAACACTTTCGGCCTAATAATACCTTTTGTAGGCCACTCATTGGGACACTTGCGTTTCGCATATATATATAATAAGTGACTTTTGACTGTTCAAATGAATGTGAATACCTTTCTTCATATACACACTGATGCTGTCCGACGAAGCAAGAATAGAATTTATCCGCAGACACATGCGCCGAAGTCTATATAATAGATCTGAGTCTTATTGGACAGTGAATAAATACAATAAGAAGCTAGTGATTCAACGCAACCATGAAGGCAAATGCAATCATATTTGCTAAAATTTCAATAAGCTTGTTGATTCTGGTGCTTTTATTTGCCGTTGTATTGGAAACTGGCATGACAGCAAGGCCCCTGCAGGAACGAGATGAAGGTAGAGTTTTATATCCGTCAAAGCCCAGAGGTCCTGTGCCCCCATCATGTCCAGGTGGATGCAGGAACTACAGATCTTCCAAAGGCAGCACAGGATGTCCATGTCTGGCTGGTTCAATTAACACACCCGGAGCATCCCTTGCGCATCCCAATTTACATGGTGTGTCTTTTGGAGTTGCACAATCTATAGCTATCTCAAACCTATTCGACAGTAAATAACTACAATAAGAACAGAGTGCAGTCATATTTGTTAACATTTCACTATGTTTGTTGATTCTTGTTCATTTTTATGTGGCAGATGCAGGCACAGCAACCTTTTACGGTCCTCCTTATGTCTGTAAGTATCATTAGCTTAATAAAGTATTTAACCAATACCTTGTATTTTAGATTTCATTATAATATAAGGGGCTCTGATTTGATATTCCTCATCTCTGATCTTGACGTCGGGTATAAAGAGTGGTCTAAAAACTTATCTCATGTAAAGGGTTGCATCTTAAATTTTTGGTTAAGGCTGTCAGCTTGCAAAACATGAAGTGTGAAAACCTAATGCTGATATGTTCTTTTTATTTGGATTTTGCAGCATCGTCGTGCTATGGATACAATCAGGCCCACTTTCCAGCAGGCAATCTTTTTGCAGCGGCTAATGACGCAATTTGAGACAATCAGGCAGCCTGCGGAAGGAAATACAGAATAAGATGTTTGAGCGGAACAAGTAAAGAGAAAATTAATCCATGCATAGAAAGATCCCTTGTCATAGAGATTGTTGATTACTGTTCTTCCGCTGGATGCGATAATGGCGATGCAACTTTCCATTTATCCGCAGAAGCCTTTTCTCACATTGCTCATTCCTCTGCTAACAAAATTAATGTCGAATACGAACAGTAAGACTCCATCTACGTATCATTTACAATTATGACAAACGAAAATTTACGTGAACATGTATAGTGTTGGACAGGGCATTTGCGGGCGAAGGGGATTTTGAAATTAATATCTGTTCATGTATGACTGATCTTTTAATGTTTTTTTTTGGTTTTTTTTTTCCTATGTACAGAGTGTGATGCATCAGACTTGGTCACGAAGTTCCAGTTGTGCGTACCAAAAGCTAGCCCGATCTGCGTTGTAGCGACATTACGAATCTGCGATTCCTACTATTTGTATACTAGAGATCTACACTCTGATGTAACAGATCTCGTACATTCTTAGATGATATAAATAATTTAAATAGTTTAACATAAAAATAAGCATATGGCAAATTGGCAATCAATCTTGGTTTTTAGTAGTTTTGAGTGGACACAGTATTTTGGTAATCTTGGAAATATTTTCATCTATTTTATCATGTGTTTAAGGCTTGACAAAGTCAAACCTGACTTTTGTTTCACTCAAATCAGAGATCGACAAGTGGAGCTTCATCTAGGTTTTTCTATTATTAATTTATTTGGATTTTACATGTGACATAATTTTTTAGGTATGCTAGGCAAAATCTAAGTACACACCATTGCATCCAACACGCCCAAAACCCTTCATTTCTATATAAAATTTATTAGTTTTTAAGTTCATGGTCTAGAGTTTAGGTTGAATTTTTAGGCCTAACACCATTCATCTTTCTATATTTATGTGCTACAGTGTAGTAATGATGTCATCCCAAACTTCGGAAGGCTATATCTCAGTCATTTGGACTCAACATTAAGTGCATTTTTTTTTCTTATTTTTGGTATTTTTTCTCAAGGTGCATGTTGTTGTGATTGGTTTTTAGATTTCACTCGTCTATTGTTAAGAATTTGAGTTTTATCAAATATTTTATTATCCATTTATGCTTTTTAGAACTTAAAACACTCATAACTTTCACAAACGAGCTCTTTTTTTAGTGTCATTTTTATAAAGTTGGTATTGTTTAAGTTCTACATATTGCTATAGTTTTTTATTCCTAATCTGTAAGAACATATCACTTTTAGTATTTTGGCCACTTTTGGGCTTATAAAAAATCTTTTACTCTAGTATTTCACATTGTACAACACACATTGAAATAAAGTGCCAAACATTGTGATTTATTGGGGGTCATTTCACATATAGTAGTAGGGCTTTGCATGTGTATAAAAACATTATTAGTCTTGTCTTTCACATTGTAACACACATTGAAGTAAAGTGCTAAATATTGTGATTTATTGGGGGTCATTACACATATAGTATTCGGGGTTGCATGTGTGTGTTTCCTATCTTGTTGCATATCTCTCTTCTTTTTTACATGATGGATTATTTAGCACTGATTCCAACTCCAATGGTAATATCATATCACTATTTTGAATGGAAGTGTAAAATGATACTTTGTCTTAAAGTAAAGGATATTACAAGTATGTAATTAAAACTCTACTTGAGCCTACTAATGAAATTAAAAAGATTAAATGGGAGATTAAGTGCGAAGCGGTTGTTGGATATCCATGTGTTGTTCTGTCTCTAAACTTGCTATTTCATGTTGAGGCCTTGAACACACTTGTTGAAATCTAGCATACTTTATCTAATTTTTTTTGAAAATAAAATGAAATAAGAGGTTATCTCTTAGAGAATAAACTCATAAGTCCTAATCCCTACAATTTTGACACAATTCAAGATTTCTTTACCAAGTTCAAAAGCCTCAAAAATACAAAATGTGCTCTTGGTACAACATCTCAAATGTCTACCTTTAATGAACTTGTTGTCTCTCTCATAATGGAGAAAGACAAACTCATTCAAATGGGAGCCCTTAAGCCTTTTAAGTCACATGCCTTGGTAACTCGCTAAGACATAAAAGAATAGAGGACTACAGACAATAAGGAGAAGAAACAAAAGAAAAAGGGCAAGAAAGATGGTTCTAATGGTTGTTACTACAAGAGGCTCAGACATGATGAACACAAGTGCATGAATAAATAAATTTATCACCTCACGCATCTTCTTGAGAAGAACATTGGAGTACCAAATTTTGTTAGTCCCAACTCATCACAAGAGGAGTCCTCTAAGAAGTAAAATAATAAGAATAAAGGAAAGGGAAAGGCCCTTGATGCTATTTAATCTTCACCATTCAAATGGATTGTTGAATTAGGTTTTTTCACCATATGGCATCATATCAGAATGATTTGGCATCCTTGGAGCTGAATCCCATGTTGCATATTATGATGGGTGATAATACTTCAATTAAATTTTGTGGGATTGGGTTTGTTGATGTAGGAGATATAACATTTCATTATGCGCTCTATGTGCCTTCTATGTCAACTAATCTCCCATCTATTTATTATATTACACACATAAGTATAGATAAAAGGGTCAAAATTAATCTAGATTACATGGTCATCAATGAGTTTTGTAGTGACTCCATCATAGCAATTGGGAGCACAAATCAACAATCTCTACAATATGCTTTCTTAGATTTTGTTTATGCCTTCTCACATTTTCTTTCTAACTCTCTTTCCACTGCACTACTTACTCATTTAATTTGGTAAGTTATAGCATGAATAGTTTGGTCATTTAAACTACCACCATCTATAATAGCTCAGCGAATAAGGCATAGTAACATGTTGTCTTCTATTTGCTTTTTTAATGGAGTTTGCTAGGGATGAATTCTTGGTAAACATCAAGAAGATAAGTATGACAAAGGCAAAGCATGGAGGTCTAATAAGCTAGAGTTGGTACATACTAATTTGGCTGGTCCATTTTCAAAGCCTTCATTCAACAAAGCTAGATATGTTCTTATACTCATTGATGATTTATCTTGGTTCACTTGGGCTTATTTTATTTACTATAAGGTAGAGGTCTTTGAGTACTTTTAGGAATCTAAAATAATTTAGAGAAATAATCTAGCAAAACCATCAATATTTTGAACACAGATCATGGTGGCAAGTATGTCAACCATAGGTTTAAGCATTTCTATACTTAAAAGGAAATCAACTTGTAGCATATAGTTTCATATAGTCCTTGACAGAATAAGGTGGTAGAATGTAAGAACAAACACCTAAAATAAATGGAAAATTACATGATTCACTCTAGATCCTTTGCACCACAATTATGGGTAGAAGTATTTAACTATACAAACTAAACTCAAAAGAGAGTTTCTCATAAAGCCTTCAAAGGAGTTACTCAATTTGAAGCTTGGAGTAGGATGAAACCAATAGTAAAACACTTTAGAGTCTTTATATATTTAGATTGGACCCATATTCTAGTTAAACAAAAAACTATAGATCCCTAAAGTAGGTCATGTACCTTTGTTGGTTATCTAGATGGTAAAAAAGGATACAAGCTCCTTCATCTAGATACTCATGAGCTATTTATTGATAGGAGTATTAGTTTGATTAAGGCTCTTCAAGTAAAAACTCTTGAGACTTATCCTTCTTCCTTCACTTGGGGTATACTTAGATTGATAAGAATTCCTTAGATGAGGTAGATCCATCTGAGCATAGTTCTAATGATGGAGATTCTTCTTCCTCTACTAAAAATGATGAGGATCATCATCCCTTTTCTCCTAGCCATCATTCTAAGGATGTAGAATCTCCTCCTAACTCTAATGTTTCTGATCCACTTTAGGTTAGACAAACTTTACAGGCTATAGGTGATTGGGTCAAAGATCCTTTAAACACTATTTAGACCTGGTCATGGTTCCAAGTACCACCTTATATTCATCACCTCCACCTTTGATCCATAGTATTTTTGGGAGGCATTAGGCATTCTTGAATAGGAAGCAACAATGCAGGAGAAATATAATTCCTTGATGAGGAATCATACTTGGGATTTAGTCCTTCTTCCTAAGGGAAGAAAACTAGTTCTATGTAAGTGGATATATTAGACGAAATTTGTAGCAAATGGGTTGAATAACAAGTTGAAGGGTTGATTGGCTACTAATGGATTTTCACAAGTTCATAGCATTGACTACACTAAGACCTCTGTACCTATAGTGAAGATGAATTCAATCTAACACATATGTGCTATTATTGCAACACATCAATGGGAAGTTAATAAAATTGACATGAAGAGTGCCTTTCTTCATGGTGATCTCAAGGAGTACATATACATGGAGAAGCCATAGGGTTTTATATAAGATTCTTCCTTGGTTTTTCATCTCAAGAAATCTATTTATGGCCTAAAATGGGCCCCTCAAGCGTAATATGCCAAAATGGATTCCTTCCTCCTCACAATTGGATTAACTCATTTCCACTCTAATCCAAACATCTATATCTTATGGCATGATGAGTCTCTTTTACTCTTGGTTTAGTATTTTAACAACCTATTGATCATAGGGAGTTTATCATCTTCCATTGTGGTAGTGAAAACAGCCCTTTAGGATAGATTTTCAATCACTGACTTTAGGTTGTTTCACTATTTTCTTAGGATTGAAATCTATTAATATTCTTCTAGAATTAACATTTCACACACCATGTATGCACCCTATCTACTCTCAAAGTTTCATAAGGTTGATTAAAAACTTGTATTGACTACTTTTCTATCTAGAGTCAAACTTGAAGCAAAGTGTTGTACACCTTTCATTCATGTGACCTTGTAGATTGACAATTTATTGGAAGCCTCATTTAATTGACTCATACAAACCTAAAATTTCATATGTAAATGGGATGGTCTCTTGGTTTATGTAGGAACCACATGAACTTCATTGGATGGTATCTAAGAGGATACTTCATTATGTTTAGGGCACTCATAACTACAGGATTCAATATGTTGTAGTATTAATATTTACTTGGTTGAGTACATTGATTATAATTGTATAGGTGATTCTTAGGATAACAAATCCACTTTTGATTATAGTTTTTTGCTTGGTTCTAGGACCTTTTATGTTGGTTGAGAAAGAAGCATAATCCTATTTCTCTTGAACCTCCACAAAGGTTGAGTATTGAGGAGGTATGAATGCTAGCATTGAGGCCACTAAGCTTCAACATGTTCTCACTAAGTTTAGTATCTAATTTTGGAGGCCATTTGTCATATTTTTTGACAACTAGAGTATTACCTTGATATCTCATAACCTAGTCCATCATCAACAAACTAAACACATTGAGGTCTAGTTGTACTACATTCAAAAGTTTATTCATGGCTAGGTAATCAATCTTCAATAATCCATGACAATAAAATATGTAGCTTACATCTTCACTAAACCTTTCACAAAGAATCAATTTCTTCACCTATAAGCTTTTTTAGGGGTGTAGGAAGCTACATCTTTGGGGGCTTCGATGGTCATCTTTGTTCTTGTTATCACGTAGAATTGCACCCTACTTGGAGACTTCCAAGAATTCTAATGAGACAATGGGAATGATCTCAAGGTGTCGGACCATGTAATTTTGAGATCAAACCTATAGAGAATGATGGTTCCTCTTTCTAAGCTTAAGGGTTAGATACATTAACTATCTCTAATGCTAAACTTGCTAGGGGAAAATGGATAGAAGGAATATAGAAAAGGAAAGGTGATGCACCAGAGTCATAAGGTGTATTAGCTAAACTGAATCAAAACAACAATGGGGTGATCCCACATAACTAGGTTACAATTGCATTGAGGAAGGAAAATTGCTCGTACATCAAAAAAAAGTTTTGGAGTGGCTCAATTGAACAGGGGTGTTTGTTAGAACCCAAAATGGGTTCATTTGAACCCCCCATTCGAATGAACCCCCTTTGTGTTGGCCAATTTTTTTAATAAAATAAGGGGTTCAATCAAACCCCCCTCAATGTTCTTTCATTTTTTTAATGTTATTTTATAGGGTTGTAATGAAAGGAGGTTAATGTGAACCCCCTTTCATTGGAACCCCTCTCTAGGGGTTCATTCAAACCCCTTATTTTTCCCTTGCCCCTCTCCAACTGTAATTTTATGTAAATTTTTGGGTTTCTAGGCCCAGGTTGAGGATCAAAATGGAATCAACTTGACAAACAGATTTGGATGATTATAGTCCTCAAAATGAGCTTTCTATCAAGTATAAATTTAATATATTTTAGTTTTATTATACATTTTATTAGTTTAATTAAACATAGGTTTTTCACCAAAAATCAAACTCTCTGTTCTGCACGTGGAAAAATAGAGTATTACCAAAAAAAATAATGAAAAATATCTATCCTCTTGGTATTCATGTCCTTGATCCAACAAAAAAAAAATTCTGATACATACAAAAATGGTTATGCTTTACATAGTACACCTATGTCTAAATTGTAATTAGTTTGACTTAAAAAGTTAATTAAAGAAAAATATTCAATAAAACTTTATGAAACCAAATGCATCCTCTAGATATCATAGTTAAAAATCTAAATTCAAAAGAAATAGATTTTTATCCTTCATAGAAAAAAAGTTATGTTTTACACAGTACACATCACTCTTTAAAAATGGTGTTTACTATTAAAAACTAGTTATTGAAGGAGATTGAAAAAGAAATGCAATTTGATTCCAAAATATTAAAAAATATATATTTAGAATCTACAGACAAAATGGGACAAATCACTAGTTTACATCATCTTCAAATTCCTCACAATTTAGCAATTATAGGTGTTTGAAAGTGAAGATTTTTTTCAAAATGTTCATTTCAATGTCAACTTTGGCCAAAAAGTGTAACCCACTATTGTGGGATAACCCAATGATTTCACTCCCTAAAACAAACTCACATAGACTTAAAACCTTGATAGAGGCTTTGGATAGAAGACTATAACCTATGAAGGAGCTATTCTACTCAGAAAATCTAGATGACAACTTCAAATGAAACACAAAGACAAAGTGCAAGAGAGGTGAAATATCAGAGTTTTATTGATCATGAAGGTCAAATGACCATTACAAAGAGTAAATAACTTGTAGAGCAATAAACACAAAATAATCACGTACATCAAACCTGACCATTCTATAAGTGCATTACAAGGTCTGGAAGTAACAAAGAAATTTGCCCAAGATAACAGCCTAGGAAACAACTAACAAAAACCGTTTTTCATCTTTGAAATATGCATATATAGCTTTTACAATCTCACTGTAGCAGCCATGGCATGGAAGATTAGAAGTCAACAAGAAGGGACGTCAACCGTGCTGGAATAACTTGAACTATCATACATTGAAATGTGCACTAGCTAAAATCCACAAAATCTTCTGAAACAGGAAGTTCACCCATGCCATGGGTACAAGAAATTCAATGCAAATGAGGAATAGTGGCATGGGAAGGTGGAAAACCATATGCTACACAAAAACAATTCCTTGCAGACCATTAATGGTGACCAAGAGGGTCATTAGGTAGTTAAATCGTGTTTTCTCCATGAAGAAAGGAGCTGTTAGAGTTTTGGAGTTTAGGCCTCTGGCCTTCCTTCCTATCACTTGCAAAAGAAAGAAGGAGGAAGGTGAAAACACTGAGCTTTGACATTTACACATAGCAGATTTTGCCTCTGCAGAGATCAGGCCTTGGGCCTTCATCGCTTAACCTTCCAAGAAGGAAGGAAGAAGAAAGAAAGTCTACCTCCTTGAGCTATGCCTTGTACTTCGAAGATTTATTCTTATCAGTGGACTTCGGGTCTCAGGCCTTCCATCTTCCACCTTGCAGGAGAGAAGGAGGAAGAGGGAATGTCTAACCCTTGAAAGCCTAAAACACTTAGCATTATTTCCACAAATCTTCAGTGGATGTCAGCCCTCAGGCCTTCTTCCTTCTCCTTCCTTGATGACGTCACCTGGTAGCTTTCTGTGGTTCCATGGTCCTCCCTTTCTTTAATAAAATAATCCCTAATGAATGGTGGAAACACACCACGTGTCCCATTGGGGTCGGCAGTTGGGCCTTCATCCTTCAACCTTGCAAATATAGAATATGGAAGAACAAAACTCTGAAGTCCGACAATCATTCCACACTTAGCCAGATTTATAAATAAAAGATTAGAGCCTCAGCTCCAAGCCTTTTTCCTTCAAAGACGGATGTAGAAAAGAAAAACTTTGACCCCCGACATCCTGCAAAACCTCCAACACTTAGATGAATTTGCAAGAGAAGAGTCAGAGCTCAGGCTCTAAGTCTTCCACCTTTTGATGATGTCACTGCCACATGGCAATATTCCACTATTCTGCAAATGGGTGAGGGCCCACCAAAAGAGCTCGGTGGAATGGTAGAATGCCACAAGATCATGCCATGTGTCTGTCGAGAGTTAGGGTACAAGTGTTTTGCCTTCTACCTTCTAAAAGGAAAGGAAAAGGGAAGGGGAAAAGGCAGAATTTTGACACAAAAACACTTAGTCACTTTTACAAAGGAAAGGGTCAGAGTTTGGCCCTTGGACGTTTTGGCCTTTTCCTTCCAAAGGAACGAAGGGAGAAGAGGGAAGGTCCAAACTTTTACCTCTGAAAAACATTGAATACTTAGGTGATTTTGATGGCAAAGGAGCAGAGTTTGGAGATGATAAGGATGGAATGTTGAAGATCAAAACTTCAAAGTTTGAAACTTTGACAACACTGAAAACATAAAGCAAACTCAAGATTTTTGGGACTTAGTCAATTGGCTAGTGTTGCCTTGCATTCTAGAGGGCGAAACACCAAGATCTCATGGATCTTTAGACTATTTGGCCAAGGGGGAAAAATAGGATAACATTTTAGTGACTATGTAGGTGTGTTTGCCTGTCTAAATACTAGGATCTAGAGGCATTATCAATTCAATGGGCACAAAGTCAAAGGGCTAGCAACAAGAACAAGGCTAGTCAATATAATTGAGCATGCCTCTGCGAATAAAACAAAATAAACCAAGCATGCATTCTCCTAATGAGAATGCAACAAAGTGCAAGGACACTTATTGAAAGGAAACTTAAAATAGAAACAAAACTAACCTAAACCTAAACTAACCAACTAGATATGACCCTAAACAAAGCCATTAAATGGTTCATCAAAATAACTTCCCTTTCTCAACAATTTACAATGTATAGTAGGCATGAGTTTTCCACAGTCCATGAGTGAAGTGTAAACTGCTTCTGGATTAAACTGTGTATGTTTTTGCTTCAACGTTTCGGATCATGCTCAATGATCCATCATCAGGAAGAGGAGAAAGTGTGGTTTGGATAGCAGTCATGTTCTTAAAAAGGTTAGAGAAGGGGAAGGGTGAGGAATGCAAAACGAGAGGAAGGAGGGGAAGTGTAAAAAAGAAGAAAGAAAGAAAAAGAGAAATAAGATCACCATTAAAAACAAAAACAAAAACTATAAATAAACAAACTATGTGTGTGTGTGTGTCCACAAGCAAACAAAAGAAAAATAAAAATAAAAATAAAATGTATAAGACCATATGCAAGGAGCTCACAAAACTAACACATGCAAAGACCATCAATTAAAAACACACTAAAATATTAAAAAAGACATAAATAGACGGTTAGAGTAAACAAGTGAAATATATATATATATATGTGCGAAGAATAAAAATAAACATAAAAAAATTATGCAAAATGAAGATAAGAATGGAAAAATGAGCAAAACAAGATGCATACGAACAAAGTACAAGTATGTATAAAACAATAAGTGCAAATAAAAGACGTGAAACATCATGAAACATGTCAAAGTATATAAAAAGAAAAAGAAGTAAGAAAAACACAAGTAGGAAAGAGAGCAAAAATGAAAAAGCAAATTCCAACATAAAAAGAAGGAAAAGGCGAAAGGATATAACGAATGCAAGGACCTCATAACCCATAAAAGAATAGACAAAATTATGAATGACTACTAAGTTTAGAAAAAAGTAGCAAAATACACAAAAGTGAAAGCAATACCAAGAAAACAAAAGCGTGTGAATGTATGCAAGGGGGGAACATACAAGATGGTATGGAAGTGCACAAGTGTGTGAGCAAGGATGTATGCCAACAAGAGCTCCAAGGAGACAGAGAGTCGGAAGCACTAAGTGCAAAGGGGACAAAAGGTAACGAGAAAGGTAAAAAACCACCAAGGGGGGAGGGGGAAGATGAGATCAAAGACAGGTTAAGAGAAGGAGAGGAAAGGGGGGAGGGGAGAGAAAGGAGAAGAAAGGAGGGCAACGATGGAAGGGGGGATAGAGAAGTGTGGGGGCAAACAGATCACAAGGGATTGGGGTGAGATTGGAGGGAGTTTAGTAAAGGTTGCCAGATAGGGCTAAGTTGCCACCCAACATCACGATTAAGGTTAGAAGGGTGACTATTAATGAAGATCGCTTCTTGGAGTTTTCTCCTATAAAAACAATCTTCCTTCACTAGGACTTGGGTATGCTCCAGACCAATGTGGTGTTTGGTAAGGTATGAGTGTTCAACTAAGGCCGATTTGGAGACACGATCATGCCTGATGTCTGCACAATGCTCTTTGATCCTGGTACTAATGGAGCGGCTCGTTTCACCAATGTATTGCAACCCACAGGAACAGACAATCTTATAGACCCCGGAGTTAATAAGATTATTCCTAGGGTCTTTGATAGAAGGGATGAGATGTCTAAGGGTGGAGACAGGTTTGAAGGTGCAATGGAGGTCCCTCTTGCGTAGGATTTTAGAGATTTTATTTGAGAGGCCCTCAACGTAAGGGAGGGTGGAAACCCAAGTATCACTTGGGACAATAGGATTAGGTTTGGGGCGAACACTAATCTTAGCTCGGTTAAAGGCGCAAGAGATACACTTTTGGGGATAACCATTTAGTTTGAACACCTTGGAAAGGTGGGACATCTCTTGGTCAATGCGTTCATTATCACAAATGCGGTAGGCACGAGTAGCTAGTGTCTTTAGGACACCAGCTTTTTGGGACGGATGGTGGTGAGAAGAAGCATGGAGGTATAAGTCGGTGTGGGTGGCTTTTCTATAGATAGTGCGAGCTAGAGAACCGTCCTTCTTCCTCTTGATTGGGACGTCAAGGAAAGGGAGTTCGTTGTCAGACTCAAGTTCTTTAGTGAATTGGATGCAATCCACTAAATTGTTGAGGTGAGAGTGGAAAAGTTCTAAATTAGCAAGGCCATGAGGCCAACATATGTTGGTGTCATCAAAGTAACGTTTCCACCATTTGGGCTTGAGAGGGAAAGAGTTAAGAGCAAGCTCCTCAAAATGCTCCATATAAAGGTTGGCTACAACTGGGGATAAAGGAGAACCCATGGCGACTCCTTCAGATTGTTCGTAAACAATATCTTGGAAAGTGAAGAAAGTGGACCGAAGGCATAAATCAACAAGAGATGCTATCTCGTCATTAGTTTTACTTCTAACAAGTTCCGCTGAGTCAGGCACGAGGACTTTGGTGAACAAGGACACCACATCGAAGCTAACCAAGATCTCATGATCTTCAACCTTCTTATCCTGAATGAATTCTACAAAGTGTGCCGAGTCCTTTATGAAGGTGTCTGATTTACCCACCAGGGGAGAGATCAACTTGGCAAGGAAGGCGGCTAACTTGTAGGTGGGGGAGTGTGTGGTGTCAACTATGGGTCTGAGAGGTATGCCAGGCTTATGGATTTTAGGAGCACCATAGATACGAGGGGTGAACTCCTTAATAGGAAGGAGGTGCTTCTTGGTGAGGTCATCGAACGAGGAAAGGGTAATTGCCTGCTTAACTTTTTTGAGGACCTTAGAAACAGGGTTGTAGGGAAGGACTTGGTAACTACCACTACAGGTCAAGTGGTCAAGTAACTTGGTAACGTAGGTTTGCCTGTCAAGGATGACAGTGGCATTCCCTTTATCAGCTTTGGTAATGACAACATCACTATTTCTCGAGAGAGTTTTAAAAGCCTAAAACTCATCTTTAGGAACATTCCCAAGTGGACATTTGGTGTGTCTAAGTGCCACCGCACAATCCTGTCTGATCTCGTCAGCTATAGCAACAGGGAGTGTGCGGATGGCGTTTTCAATTTCAATCAAGAAATCGACCTTGGGGATGGTCGATGGTGAGACAGCAAAGCCCAAGCCTCGCTTTAGAAAGTTGATGGCAAGAGGGTCGATGTGATGAGAAGACAAGTTTAGGACAAGCTTGTCCTCCCAATTATTAATGAAGATGGGGGACCTGACCTTGGTACTGAACTCGGTCGGGCCAGCGTTACCATCATTGACAGGGATAGTGGAAGTGGGTGAAGAGGACCAGACAAGGTCGGAGGTGCAAGAAGGTAACAAGATCGAAGAAGGGGAGAAAGGTTTAGGGGGGTCCACGTGGAGGGGACAAATCGCAGGGGAAACGGTAGGAGAGGATGGGAAAGAATTAAAGTTTGCAGCAGTAAGGGGGACGATGTCAGAGGAGTGGTCAACGGACGGGAAGGGATTAAAGTTAGCAACTGCAAGGGGGACGATGTCAGGAGAGCAGTCAATGGGCTGTGGGGTGGTGGGAGATGTTATAGGTAGAGGCACGGGGCGCGAGGAGGGCGTGGTAACGGGTGGAAAGGTCGATGTCAGGTGGGGAAAGGAAGATGGGTTTTCAAAATCTGAGGATGGCGTCAAATCAACATAAATATTAAACTCAGGGTGGGAGGTGGTACAAGCATTATGTGGCTGTTTGGAGGAGCTGGGTGGGTGCTCAAAGCAAGAAGTCAAATCAACATAAATGTTGAGATCTGGTAGAGATTTGAAAGATGCCATGAGGGGGCAGGAAGATGAGTCGTGAGCATCAGAAGAAGAAGTCAAATTAATGCAAAAGTTGTGGACATTGGTAGCAACGGTAAAAAATGACTCACCTGCAACCTGTCCAGTAGCAGGAATGGCAGAAAGTGATGGATGCTTCGAACTAGAGGTCGTTGAAGGAGGATGCATGGCTGGGGCACCTGGTATGAAAGAGGAAGTTGAACTTGAGAGCAGGTGTGGCCAACCTGGAGGCACCAAGTATTTATCTGTCTGCAGCGAGTGATTGGAAGACTCCAAGTAAGCGTCTGTGGAGGATGAGGAACACAATGACCACCGCGAGCCAACCGGAAACTCCATGTGATCATCCTGTGCAGAGGCGGAACTAGATGTCGACTGTGAACACAACGTTTGTTGAGAGCCACCGTGAGAGCCCAGCGAGGGAGTGAGGTGAGGAAGAGATGGTGAGGACGGAACAGAGGGGGTAGAAACAGATAATGGCAAGGCGTTGGATGGGCAACGGCGAGAGGGGGATGGAAGTGGGCAGCTGTATGGACCTGAGCTGAGATCGTTCAGGACACAACGGCAGCCTTGGGAGGGGGTGTGGGTGGTATGAGGACTCTGAGCACGTTTAGAGGAACTGGGTGGGAGCTCTGAGAAAGACCAAAATTTCTTGTTAAACAGTCTGCTAAACTTTTTCTTCTGCCTCTCTTCACACGTAGTTTTCAACCTGAGAGCTCTGGCATGTGATTGAGTGTCAAGCCAGGACCAAATATCACAACGTAATGAAGAAGCTAATTCCAAGTGTAGGTAGAATAATCTGGTGGAGATCTGGTTGATCATGGCTCTAGTTCCCTGGATGATTGACCTAAGCAAGGACAGGCCAGCTCGCACAAAAATGTGAGAAGTATGCTGGTTATGGAGATGATGCGAAATATGAGCAAAGGAAGGGATGATGTGGTTGTCTCTACATCTCTTTAAGAAGGCAAGGTTTGCTATCCGCTTTGTAAGTTTGATCCTCAGCTTCTCAAGAAGCTTAGCTTTGAAAACAATTTCCCTCCCATGAAGGGCACCAATAGTAGGCATGAGTTTTCCACAGTCCATGAGTGAAGTGTAAACTGCTTCTGGATCAAACTGTGTATGTTTTTGCTTCAACATTTCAGATCATGCTCAAAGATCCATCATCAGGAAGAGGAGAAAGTGTGGTTTGGATAGCAGTCATGTTCTTAAAAAGGTTAGAGAAGGGGAAGGGTGAGGAACGCAAAACGAGAGGAAGGAGGGGAAGTGTAAAAAAGAAGAAAGAAAGAAAAAGAGAAATAAGATCACCATTAAAAACAAAAACAAAAACTATAAATAAACAAACTATGTGTGTGTGTGTGTCCACAAGCAAACAAAAGAAAAATAAAAATAAAAATAAAATGTATAAGACCATATGCAAGGAGCTCACAAAACTAACACATGCAAAGACCATCAATTAAAAACACACTAAAATATTAAAAAAGACATAAATAGACGGTTAGAGTAAACAAGTGAAATATATATATATATATATATATATATATATATATATATATATATATATATATATATATATATATATATATATATATATATATATATATATATATATATATATATATATATATATATATATGCGAAGAATAAAAATAAACATAAAAAAAAATTATGCAAAATGAAGATAAGAATGGAAAAATGAGCAAAACAAGATGCATACGAACAAAGTACAAGTATGTATAAAACAATAAGTGCAAATAAAAGACGTGAAACATCATGAAACATGTCAAAGTATATAAAAAGAAAAAGAAGTAAGAAAAACACAAGTAGGAAAGAGAGCAAAAATGAAAAAGCAAATTCCAACATAAAAAGAAGGAAAAGGCGAAAGGATATAACGAATGCAAGGACCTCATAACCCATAAAAGAATAGACAAAATTATGAATGACTACTAAGTTTAGAAAAAAGTAGCAAAATACACAAAAGTGAAAGCAATACCAAGAAAACAAAAGCGTGTGAATGTATGCAAGGGGGGAACATACAAGACGGTATGGAAGTGCACAAGTGTGTGAGCAAGGATGTATGCCAACAAGAGCTCCAAGGAGACAGAGAGTCGGAAGCACTAAGTGCAGAGGGGACAAAAGGTAACGAGAAAGGTAAAAAACCACCAAGGGGGGAGGGGGAAGATGAGATCAAAGACAGGTTAAGAGAAGGAGAGGAAAGGGGGGAGGGGAGAGAAAGGAGAAGAAAGGAGGGCAACGATGGAAGGGGGGATAGAGAAGTGTGGGGGCAAACAGATCACGAGGGATTGGGGTGAGATTGGAGGGAGTTTAGTAAAGGTTGCCAGGTAGGGCTAAGTTGCCACCCAACATCACGATTAAGGTTAGAAGGGTGACTATTAATGAAGATCGCTTCTTGGAGTTTTCTCCTATAAAAACAATCTTCCTTCACTAGGACTTGGGTATGCTCCAGACCAATGTGGTGTTTGGTAAGGTATGAGTGTTCAGCTAAGGCCGATTTGGAGACACGATCATGCCTGATGTCTGCACAATGCTCTTTGATCCTGGTACTAATGGAGCGGCCCGTTTCACCAATGTATGGCAACCCACAGGAACAGACAATCTTATAGACCCCAGAGTTAATAAGATTATTCCTAGGGTCTTTGATAGAAGGGATGAGATGTCTAAGGGTGGAGACAGGTTTGAAGGTGCAATGGAGGTCCCTCTTGCGTAGGATTTTAGAGATTTTATTTGAGAGGCCCTCAACGTAAGGGAGGGTGGAAACCCAAGTATCACTTGGGACAATAGGATTAGGTTTGGGGCGAACACTAATCTTAGCTCGGTTAAAGGCGCAAGAGATACACTTTTGGGGATAACCATTTAGTTTGAACACCTTGGAAAGGTGGGACATCTCTTGGTCAATGCGTTCATTATCACAAATGCGGTAGGCACGAGTAGCTAGTGTCTTTAGGACACCAGCTTTTTGGGACGGATGGTGGTGAGAAGAAGCATGGAGGTATAAGTCGGTGTGGGTGGCTTTTCTATAGACAGTGCGAGCTAGAGAACCGTCCTTCTTCCTCTTGATTAGGATGTCAAGGAAAGGGAGTTCGTTGTCAGACTCAAGTTCTTTAGTGAATTGGATGCAATCCACTAAATTGTTGAGGTGAGAGTGGAAAAGTTCTAAATTAGCAAGGCCGTGAGGCCAACATATTTTGGTGTCATCAACGTAACGTTTCCACCATTTGGGCTTGAGAGGGAAAGAGTTAAGAGCAAGCTCCTCAAAATGCTCCATATAAAGGTTGGCTACAACTGGGGATAAAGGAGAACCCATGGCGACTCCTTCAGATTGTTCGTAAACAACATTCTTGTGGGCAGTTAACAGGAGGTGGGGAAGGAGTCGACATATGACAAATTGATGCAACACTCCCCCAAGAATGGGGATAAACTCACCTATCCACCTGAACTGGTTGTTGATACTTCTACCAAGAGGTGAACAAATGGGTTGAATCCACTCATTTTGATGCTCAACTTCATGCTTAGAGGTAAGCATGACAAGTGGTGACTCTTCTTAATGTGTCTCTAGCTGAGCTAGATGCCTGATAGGGCATCCCCTTGAAATGGCATACAAATCAACAAGGTTGATCTCATGCCTTTGCTCTGATTCTTTCTTTTCTTGCTGGTTGGAATGCTCTAGCTCTTGTGATTCAACTAGAAACATGGCTACCTCCACCCTATGAACAAGATGGTCATGATTTTCTAGATAAGGCTCAAAAAATGAGCCCTGCACATGCTTAATGGATAAATCTCCTTCATCAAGAAGTTGATATCCTTGCTGGATAATAAACAACAAATCTTTAATTTATTCTTGCCCATGCTTGATCTCCACATCATCATCTTCAACAAAACATGGGAGCTCCTCAAACATGCCAACATCATTAGCCTCTGCATATTTCAACATAGAGCAACATGCTTGCTCATCCTTGTTGTCTGGGACCTCACTATCCTATTTGGCCTCCAATTACAACAACCTGCCATCATCTCCCATGACCTTATGCTGCACCAAAATTGTTGTTAATACTGGCATTTGTATGCCTTGTTCATCTTGAATATAACTGGGCAATTCATCAAGTATAGTTGGCATCTTCCACCTTCGAGACAATTGGGGTAATTTCTGCCACCATGCCCCATCCTTTGACTACTGCTCTACTACACTTTGCTTGAGCTACCTCTATGATTGGACCTTTTCCTTGTGCTCCCTTTGTATTTTGCCTCCATTGTGCCTATCCAAAGCACGTGAAAATTCTTCAAATGAGACGAAGTCCAGAGTACTCAACCTTGTGCACTTGAATTAACATAAATCTCATGCTCAACACACTTCTGCTCCATCAAATTTGGCTTAACTTCTTCTTGCAGCAGGTCTTATTTTTTTGTTTCACTAGTGCATAAGGGTTCACTAATAACTGGATGCTTCACAACAGCATCAAATATTTCTTTTTCTGGGTCATAAAACCTAGTATCCCACCAAAAAGTGTTTTGTCCTCCACTTTGGGGCTAGGGAAAGAGGGCTAACATAGAATGGGGGCTAGAATGGCTTCCTAAGAGGGTTGTTTCTAATGACGGATACGATGAATTTGTATATGAATTGACTCTCGTCAAGGCTGGGGGCCTCTGAAACTAGAGATTTTGAAACTAGAAGGTGGTTTAAGAGGCACATATGAATTATCCTACCTAAAGCTTGGGATTTTAAATTTGGGGGTTGATTCTACAACAGGCTGAGCTTGTGTAGGAGGGAGAGGCTACCTAAAACTAGGAATGGAGGGGACTACTAGAGCCTCCCACCTCTCTATATTAGCAAGAATTTTCCTTAATTGTTCCTCAGATAAGGTTACGAGATGCATCTTAAATTTCTCCTCGTAAGCCATTTCCTCTACCTCCATCTACTATTGCTGAAGATGAGCCTGATAAGCAAGCTCCTCTTGTTGTCACTTATACTCATTGACTCTCTAAATTTAATCCAACTCTCATTGGAACCTTTGGAGTATCTCCATCACATCATCCACACTTCTAGTATTGAAATCAAAGGATTCTTGTGGCAGATTGTACCCCATATCTCTTTTTATGTCATCCAAATGCTCCCTAAGCTCTAAAAAAGTAAGGTAGTCTTCTTGGGGTTGATAACATGCATTATTATATTGACAAGAAGACTGAGCATGGGTGGGTGGGGGGTAACCATTATGAGGATGGTGATATTCTATTGTTGCAAAGGCTATATGTCATAAAACTAGTGGCATTTGGGGCTTGATATTGTTGATATGGGGGCCAATAGCCTGCATTTTGATTAAGAGGAGGGGAATAACCATAACTCCCATAAAAATTTGACATCTTATAGCATCTGAATGCTAAATGATCATAAAAATGGTAGAATTAGAGCAAAACAGGTTTGCAACCAGAGAGAAACCAGATAGATACCAAGAAAGAGTCACCAAGTGATTGAAGATGCTTCTGAAAGATGGAAAAGATTAAGAAAACCACCGAAGTCCTGATCCTTGATGAATTTTTAAGTGTTTGAGCTGGCTACATTAGTGAATTTGTTCAACAGAGTCACCATGGTGTTTGTGAAGACTGCCCTGAATGGCAAGATGCACTCAACAACACACTAGATCCTTCAATAGATGATAAAGCTCATCAATTTGGTCCCACCGAGAGTGCCAGAAACTATTATCACATAGAATTGCACCCTACTTAGATATTTCCAAGCATTCTAGTGACATAATGGGAATGATCTCAAGGTGTGGGACCTTGCAATTTTGAGATCAAACCTCTAGAGAAGGTTGGTTTTTCTTTCTAATCTTAAGGATTAGAGAAATTAACTAACTCAAATGCTAAACTTGCCAGGGGAAAAGGGATAGAAAGAATACAGAAAAGGAAAGGTGATGCACCAAAGTCATAAGGTGTATTAGCTAAACTGAATCAACACAACAATGATCTCACTCCCTAAAAATAACTCACATAGACTTAAAACCTTGACAGAGGCTTTAGATAGAAGACTATAACCTATGAAGAAGCTGTTCTACTCACAAAATAGACCACAACTTCAAATCAAACAAAGAGACAAAGTCTAAGAGAGGTGAATTATCAGATATTTATTGATCATGAAGGTTAAATGACCATTACAAAGAGTAAATAACCTGTTACAGAGAAATAGACACAAAATAATCACATACATTCATAGTTGAATGGTGAACCAAAGACATCAAAGGCTCAAAAGTGAGCATAATACATCAAATCTAGCCATTCTATAAGTGTATTACAAGGTTTGGAAGTAACAAAGAAATTTACCTAGCATAACAACTAACAATGTAACCCTTTTTCATCTTTGAAACATGCATATATAGGTTTTACAATCTCACTATACCAGCTATGGCATGGAAGATATGAAGTCAATAACAAGGAACATTGATCATGCTGCAATAACTTGAATTGGCATCCTTTGAAACATACCCTATCTCAAATCTCTGAAATCTGTTGAAACAGTATATTCGCCCATGCCGTGTGTACAATAAATTCAATGTGAATGAGGAATAGTGGCATGGGAAAGTGGTTAAACCACCTGCTACATGAAAATAGGTCCTTACGGAGCATTAATGGTGACTAGAAGGGTCACTGGCTAGTTAAATTGTGTTTTCTTTGTGAAGAAATGAGTCATTAGAGTTTCAAAGTTTGGGCCTCCAACCTTCCTCCCTATCACTTACGAAAGAAAGGAGGAAGATGAAAACACCAAGCTCTGACATTTACACATTGCAAATTTTGCCTTTGCGGAGATTGGGCCTCAAGCCTCCATCGTTCAACCTACCAAGAGGGAAGGAATAAGAAAGAAAGTTTTGTTGGAAACATAGTCAAGAGACACTGCTGATTGGGAAATGTTGTCATTGATGGAAACAAGGAAAACAGAGCACGATGGAGCTAAGGATGATTGAGAACTTAATTTGGAAACAACCTACACACAAGGATTTGGTCCGGATGCAAAACACTAAGGCAGAATGGCTAAGTACTAAAAACACAGAGTTAGTAGCAGAGACTCAAGTGGTATTCCTCCATAGTTGATGGTCAAGGTATGCAATTAAGGTATGTTGTTCAAAGTTGCTTGAAGGTGAAATATCAAAGGTTGCAAGTTCTGAAGATCTCTAGAAGACATACCATGATTTAGCTAAGTCCAGGTGAACACAATTAAGTCAAGAACAATGCACAGTGCTTGAGAAAAAGAGTCTACATTCCTCTGCAGTTGCATACTTAGTCTTGTGGTTCTGAAGATATGTTAAGAGGTCAAAGATGAGTGTTGGATGTGATTCTTAGAGTCATATATGTTCTGCAGTGAAAGTTGTGAAGTGACAGTTGAATTGGTTAAGTGTGCTCCTAAGAGATAGGGCAACAGGAATGAAAATTTCATAAGCGGAGAAGATAAATTGTTTAAGGAATAAATCTAAGTGGTTGTATGATTTGTGCCAACCTATAGGAAGATCATTATATATTTGTCTTGGTCTACATTGCAGATTGTACACAAGTTCAAGCTGACAAGATGTAGTATTTGTGTACACGGTTTATGTTTTGCTTGCCGTCTGATTATGAGATAAATCTTGTAGATAATATATATACTTAATGGAATTTGATGATAGTGTAAAGAATTGAGGTGTGTGGTGTGTGAATTTGTGTGTGAAGGAATATGAGTAGAATGTAAAGCAAAAAAGTTGAACAAGGACAAAAAACACAGTATATGTAGTTAAGTTGAGAAGCAGAGCAGAATAAATGAAGACCTTTGAATTTATATATTGATCTTTCAATGGAACTGTGATCGAGCATGTGGTAGATGCATCAAAAATAGTTCATCTTCAGGTAGTGAGCCAATCCTTCTTCTTTCATCTTTTCTCTTGGTAGTGAGCCTTTGTACTGTGAGCATTTCTTCATAGGGCAATGAACCCTAGGTAGTGAGCCCTAAGGTAGTGAGCCTTCTTGTAATCTAGTATTGAGCTATCATAATATATTGTGAGCTAACACTCACCGTGGTTTTTCCCTCTTTGGGTTTTCCATGTAAAAATCCTAGTGTCCATGTGTTATGTCTTTATGGTTGTTGTTCTGATGCTTATTCTACTTTCATGTTATTGATTTTAAAAATTGGATTAATAAACTTGTATAGAAGTGGTTTTGTGGAATACCGATTCACCCCTACTCTCAATATTCCCTATATTCAACAATTGGTATTAGAGCAAGGTTCCTTGGAAGAAGCCTAATGGATTGAGGAAGATCTGGGAGAGTTCATTCATGGCAGCCAAGAGATATAGAAACTTTTCAAATGAAAACAATGTTGAATTGGAAGCAGCTCTTGCTGATCTTGAAAAATCTAAAGCAGAAATTAGGGATCTGAAGGATAACATTCAAGAAGCTAATGACTGCATTTTAAAGCTAAAAGAACAAGACAAGAAATTCAAAGAAAAATACAGAGATGTTAGTGAACAATGAATATTAGCAAATGAGAACCTAGATGATTTGAAAGTGGAAGTTATTAAAATAGCTATAGTAGAAGAAGATCTAAATCTTATGGTAAACAACAAACTAGAAGAATGTGTCAAATTGGAAGAAGATGTTAGCCTGAAAATAGACTTGGAAAAAGACAAGAGCTATGAAGAAAAGTTTAAGATAAGCTATGCAAAACTTGATGAGATGATTGCTAGTCAAAAGAGTTCAGATGATAAGCAAGGCTTAGGATTTGAGAAAGGAGAAAGTTTAAAATCAGGTCAAGGAAAGCTTCAGTTGAAACAAAACAAAGGGAACCAATTCAAGAATCAAAGAAGAAGACCTCAAGTCAGACAGCCAAATGCTCAAAGGTACCCATCTTTCAATGGCCATTGTTTTAATTGCAAAAAGTTTGGTCATAAAGCTACTCAGTGTAGGAGTAGAATAAATCAGAATGTTCCATCATTCTCTGGTCAATGTTTCAATTGCAAGAAAATTGATCATAGATCTAATGAATGCAGAAGTCTGGTAAGAAATGGCTTTCACAATTCAAGAAATACTCAATCATTCAATGGAAGATGTTTTTCTTGCAATAGATTTGGACACATAGCTAATCAATACAAACCAAACATGAATTCATTTAGAGGAATGAATCAAGGACAAGGAAACATTGTGTGCTACAATTGTAACAAGTTTGGACATGTTGTAAGATTTTGTAGAATCAAGAATGTGAAAAGACACTACTGTGCTAAAGAAAGGAAAATAGAGTAGAGGAATGATAAGGGAAAATAAAAGGTTGATTCGGTTGAAACTAAAAAATTAATGGACAAGATCTGGATCAATAAAGAAGTAATTGAAGTTAAGGATGGATCCACACTAGCATCTGGTGCAAATACTTCCTCTGGGAAGTAAATTGGGAGCTCTGGCTTAGGGGGAGCTATGTTGAAAATCCAAAACCCCTAGCCAGAAAGTTAGTGCTGAAATCCAACACTAAGGTATGTAAAGTGAAGAACTCTATGATAAAGTCCCTGAAAGAAATTCTAGTAGAGAAAGATCTAATGTGGAGCATTGCAGAGCAATTTGGATTGATTGTGGCTGACAGAGAAGTGTTTGACAGCTTTTTGAAAGACTGCATTTATGAAAATTAAGTTAAGGATTCTAGGGATTAAAAGGCTTAGATTTGTAAAATTTTAATCACTTTGCATTTAAACTTTCAAGTGTTTAAGGCGATCTGAAGTGAAATTCCAAGCAACTCAGTGATTTCCAAAGAAAATTAAGACAAGAGCAAAGAAAACCCTAATTTGGTGAAAAGAGGTATTTATCAAATTCAAAACCCTATTGTGAATCTACTTGAACTTTTACAAAAATGGCTACACCAAATGTGAATGATATAACCGAAAGAGCATGGCCAAAATTCAAGAAGCGTCCTTTCAAATCAATAGAGGTTGATCCAAATGGTGTATTTTTAGATATTTTGTTTGGTGTGTTACATGCAGAGGACGTTAGGGATTATATACATGTTCCCTTAGAAGAACTCAGAGGTAGTCTACTCAAATATCTATATCTAAATCATCTAAGTGACAATATAAACTTGATCTGAAGGAAGAATTCAAAGTACTGGAAGAAAAAAAACTTATTTAGTTTATAGATTTCCCAATTTTTGTAGAAGATGAATGGGTTAGGTATGTCTTAAGATGAATTCATGATGAGTTTACATGGCTACACTCTACATTCAAGATCACTAAAGATGCCATAAGGGTTGTCACAAGACTAAACTCTACCAACACCGTACCTATATTGGAGGCTGTGAAAAATGATGCAGTAATGAAAGCCACCAGAGCAAAATTTGATAAAAGGGCATTGACTATCAATGATATTGAAGATCATGCAGTTAGATTTGTATCCATGGTGATTGGGTATAAGGTCTACTTCACAATCCGGGAAAACTCAGTTTTTGGTACAACATTTATGTTTGTTATCAAATAATCAAGGAAATAATTAGAATATGACCTATGCGAACTGCTCTGATAGTAGTTAATGGAGAACTTGAAGAAAACAAAGGAAGGAAAATACCCTTTCAAATTTGGTATGTTGATCCTGTGCTTATTTCTCTATTTTATGAAAGAGTTACCTGGCATGAAGAACTATTTTTGGACTAGAGACAAACTAGTTGTAGTTCAGATTAGAAACTAGTTGAGTAGCATACGTAATATTGATGCACAAAAATCATCCCTATGGGCCTATTTCAAAACTTTCCAAAAGTTAATGCAATCCAGGGAGGGGAATTCAAAGAAGAAAGGTTTGGAACATATGAAGAGCTATCTGCTAAAATTCATGTTGAAGTAAGAAAACTTGAAATCTCCAGAAAAATGTGGAGAGTGGCAGAGGATTTTGCCCTGAAATAAGGTTTCACAAAAGAACAAGTAAAAGAATCAAGGGAAAGAGCACAATCTAAAAAGGTAGCAAAAGAAAAGGAAGAAAAAAAACCAGTCAAGGCTCTAGAAGAACCTAAGAAAAAACTAGAGATGCCTGAAGCATCAAAAGGAACAACAAGAGGTTCAACATCTGTGTCCTCTAGTCCAACACATTCTGTAAGTATGGAGGCACCTAGGCAGAAAATGGTTAAAACCAAAGCAAAAAGGATGCATGAAAGTATAAGTGTTGATGAAGAAGAAATAGAAATAGATGAAGAAGTAAAGAAGATGAAAAATGAGGTCACCAAAGCCTCCAAAAGTAGAAAAAAGAAACCCTCCAGTAAGACTAAAATTGAGAAAAGACCAAGGCAAGATAAGCCTCAGACAGAAGAGGCCACTATAAGTCTTGAAGACATCCTGAAGGCTATAATTGTTGATAGACACCTAAAACCCATAGCCCAATTGTATGATGAGTATAATGATCCAGACAAAACCATTATTGAGACTGTTGTTGTCAAATATCTAGACATTTATAACAAAGCCCTTATTGATATAATTACCAATCTTCCAGATACCTTGGGTAATATTATGTCTACAAGAAAAGAAGCATCTATGGAAAAAGACATTGACCTTCATGAGCAAACATTGATAAAGTTATGTCCAGAGATCTCTCTAGAAGACAAAACATAAATCTCCAAAGCACTTAGAAAGGAGTTCAAAACAAAGAGGACAATGAATACTCTCATGTCAGATGACATTGAGAAAGTAGTTAAGGAGACTGAGAAAATCACTTTAAAAGTGCTAAAAGAATTTCATCTCCCAAGAATATATGACAATCAATAAGCAAATGTTGGAGATGATACATCTATTCCAGAAGTGAATTTGAACCAAGGGTTAGATGACAAAGGGGTCAAAGAGGAGGAAGCAGCTGCTACAGTTATTAAATCTAGTCTCCCTCTAGAACATCAAATAGATGACAAGATAGGATTGGAGAAGGCTGAGAAGATAGATAAGGTTGATGATCAAGAAGAGAAATAGGATAAGGAAATCCCTACACCAGAATAAAAGGTTAGTACAAATGAAGCTATGGATTTAGACCAACTAGAGCTAAACCAAGTAGAAAATGTCTCTGGTATAGCAAGAGACACTACAGAATTGATTAAAGACTTTTTGGAGAAAGAGAAACATGTCTTGGATGAGCTAAAATTTTTGCAAGGACCAATAAACCTAGACTCAATGTCCCCAGTACAAAAAATTAAACCAATATCAATTGTGTAGGCAAAAGCACAGGAAGAAATTTTTGAAGTCTCACATATAGGACAGTGAACTAATTGGTGAGGCATCTAGCATTTTGGAGAAGATGATGCCATCATATCAAAAAGACACTTCTTTGTCCTCAATAGATCAACTAAAAGGACTAATAAATTCTGTAAGTGGACATTTTGACTCTTTTGAGAGATCTACTAAGACAAAAGAAGACAAGAATTTGATAAGAAAAGATTAAATGAGTTGAAGACTATGATAAAAAATTACAAAGCTCTTCTAGACAATAAAATGAAAGGCATACATAATGCTATCAGAGAAGCAAGTAACCTATATAAATTTTGTCTATCTTGGTCGGCAGCTACAAAAGAGCTAGAAGAAAATGTGAAGGATATAAAATAACAGCTAATAAATATTTCTAAATCATTTGATCCAACAACTAATTTAGTGAGCAAAAATAAAATACAAGTAATTAATATTCATAATGAGCTAAGTGATATTGTAAATAAGAGGGATCAAGTGAAAAGTAAAATGTGTCAATTGAGAGGACTCATTAGTCCTAAGTTAGACTCAATGATTAGTATTGTAGTAGAAGCATGCATATCTTCACAAATTGACACATATTGTAATGTGCAAAAAATAGAAGAATCAATTATGACATAGAATTTCACCCTACTCGGAGACTTCCAAGCATTCTAGTGACACAATAGGAATGATCTCAAGGTGTGGGACCTTCAAATTTTGAGATTAGACATCCAGAAAAGGATGGTTCCTCTTTCTAAGATTAAGGCTTAGAGAAATTAACTAACTCTAATGTTAAACTTGCCAGGGGAAAATGGATAGAAAGAATATAGAAAAGGAAAGGTGATGCACCAGAGTCACAAGGTGTATTAGCTGAACTAAATCAACACAACAATGATCTCACTCCCTAGAAGTAACTCACACAGACTTAAAACCTTGATAGAGGCTTCAGATAGAAGACTATAACCTATGAAGGAGCCATTCTACTCACAAATTAGACCACAACTTCAAATGAAACACAAAGACAAAGTGCAAGAGAGGTGAAATATCAAATATTTATTGATCATGAAGGTTAAATGACCATTACAAAGAGTAAATAACTTGTTATAGAGAAATAGACACAAAATAATCATATACATTCATAGTTGAATAGTGAACCAGAGACATCAAAGGCTCAAAAATGAGCACAATACATCAAATTTGGCAATTCTATAAGTGCATTAAAAGGTCTGGAAGTAACAAAAACATTTACCTAGCATATCAACCAAGGAAACAACTAATAACAACCCTTTTTCATCTTTGAAACATGCATATATAGCTTTTACAATCTCACTATAGCATCCATGGCATGGAAGACAAGAAGTCGACAAGGGACATCCACCATGTTGCAATAACTCAAACTAGCAGCCTTTGAAACATACCCTAGCTCAAATCAGCAAAATCTGCTGAAACTGGATGTTCACCCATGCCATGGGTACAAGAAATTCAATGCAAATGAGGAACAATGACATCAGAAAGTGGGAAAACCACTTGTTGCACGAAAATAGGTCATCACGGAGCATTAATGGCGACCAGGAGGGTCACTGGCTAGTTAAATCATGTTTTCTCTCTGAAGAAAGGAGCTATTAGAGTTTTAGAGTTTGGGCCTCTGGCCTTCCTCCCTATCGCTTGCAAAAGAAAGAAGGAGGAAGGTGAAAACACCAAGCTCTGATATATACACATGGCAGATTTTGCCTTTGTGGAGATTGGGCCTCAAGCCTTCATCGTTCAGCCTTCCAAGAGGGAAGGAAGAAGAAAGAAAGTCTTGTTGGCAACATAGTCAAGAGACATTGTTGATTGGGTAATGGTCTCATTGATGGCAATAAGACAAATAGAGCATGATCCCAAGCTAAGGATGATTGGGAACTCAACTTGGAAACAACCTACACACAAGGATCTAGTCTGGACACAAAAGACTAAGGCAAAATGGCTAAGTACTGACAACACAAAGTTAGTAGCAGAAACTCAAGTGGTATTCCTATGTAGTTGGTGGTTAGGATGTGTGGTTCAGGTATGTTATTCACAGTTTCTTGAAGGTGAAATATCCAAGGTTGCAAGTTTTGAAGATCTCTGGAAGACATACCATGATTTAGCTAAGTCCAGGTAAACACAATTAAGTCAAGAATAGTGTACAGTGCCTAAGAAAAAGGGTTTGCATTCCTCCGCAGTTGCATACTTTGTCTTGCAATTCTGAAGATATGTTAAGACGTCAAAGATGAGTGTTGGATGTGATTCTTAGAGTCATATAAGATCTATAGTGAAAGTTGTGAAGTGATAGTTGAATTGGTTAAGTGTGCTCCTGAGAGATAGGCTGACATGGATGAAAAATTCATATGCGGAGAAGATAAATTGTTTAAGGAATAAATCTAAGTGGTTGTACAATTTGTGCCAACCTATAGGAAGATCATTATATGTTTGGCTTGGTCCGCATTGCATATTGTACACAAGTTCAAGCCGACAAGATGTATTTGTGTACATGGTTTATGTTTTGCTTGCCAACCTGATTATGAGATAAATCTTGTAGCAAATATATATACTCAATGGAATTTGATCATAGCATAAAGAATTTAGGTGTGTGGTGTGCGAATTTGTGTGTGAAGAAATATGAGCAGAGTGTAGAGCAGAAAAGTTGAACAGGGACAGAAAATAAAGTATATGTAGTTAAGTTGAGAAGCAAGGCAAAATAAATGAAGACCTTTGAATCTGTATATTGATCCTTCAATGGAACTATGATCCAGCATGTGGTAGATGCATCAAAAGTAGTTCATCTTCTGGCAGTGAGCCAATCCTTCTTCTTTCTTCTTTTCTCTTGGCAGTGAGCCTTTGTGTAGTGGGCACTATTTCATAGGGTAGTGAGCCCTGTGTAGTGATCCCTAAGGTAGTAAGCCTTCTTGTAATCAAGTATTGAGCTATCATAATATATTGTGAGCTAACACTCACCATGGTTTTTCCCTCTTTGGGTTTTCCACGTAAAAATCCTGGTGTCCATGTGTTATGTCTTTATGGTTGTTGTTCTTATGCTTATTCTACTTTCATTTTATTGATTTTGAAAATTGGATTAATAAACTTGTTGAGAAGTGGTTTTGTAGAATACTGAATCATCCCCCCTCTCAGAATTCCTCATATTCAACAAGTCTTCCTCCCTGAGCTCTGCCTTGTACTTAGAAGATTTATTTTTATCGGCAGACTTTGGGCCTCAGGCCTTCCATCTTCTGCCTTCCAAGAGAGAAGGAGGAAGAGGGAAAGTCCAACCCCCAAAAGTCCAAAATGCTTATCATTATTTCCACAAATCTTTGGTGTAAGTTGACCCTCGAGCCTTCTAGCTTCTCTTTCCTTTATGACATCACCACCACCTGGTATCTTTCTATGGTTATGTTGTCCTCCTTTTCTTTAATAAAAATAATCCTCGTAGAATAGCAGAAACACACCACGTGTCCCATTGGGGTTGGTAGTCAAGCCTTCATCCTTTGGCCTTGCAAATATAGAATATGGAAGAACAAAACTCCAAAGTTTGACAATCATTCCACACTTAGCCATATTTACAAAGAAAAGATTAGAGCTCAAGCTCTGAGCCTTTCACCCTCAAAGAAGAACGTGGAAGAGAAAAACCTCGACCCCTGAGATCTTGCTGAACCTCCAACACTTAGCTAAATTTCCAAGAGAAGAGTCAAAGCTCAGGCTTTGAGCCTTTCACCTTCTGATGATGTCACTATTACGTGACAACATTACGTGGTTCTACAAATGAGTGAGGGGACCACCAAAAGTGCTTAGTAGAATGGCAGAATGCCATAAGATCATGCCACATGTCCATCGAGAGTTAGAGTTTGGGCTTTTCACCTTTCGCCTTCCAAAAGGAAAGGAAGAGGGAAGGGGAAAAGGCTAAACTCTAATGCAAAAACATTTAGCCACTTTTACAAAGGAAAGGGTCAGAGTTCAGCGCTCAGGCCTTCTACCCTTCTCCTTCCAAAGGAAGGAAGGGAGAAAAGGGAAGGTCTAAACTCCAACCTCTGAAAAACATTGAATACTTAGGCAATTTTGAAGGTAAAGAAGTGGAGTTCAGAGACGATAAGGATGGAATACTGAACATTAGAACTCTAAACTCCAAAATTCTGACAACACTGAAAACACAAGGAAAACTTAGGATTTTTGGGACTTAGTCAATTTGGGTAGTTTTGCCTTGCATTCTAGAGGGGGAAACACCAAGATCTTATGGATCTGTAGACTATTTGGACAAAGGGGGTAAAATAGGATAATAGTTCTTTTTTTCTTTCTCTATTTGGGGGGATATTCTCTCATACTAGGGAGATTCTTCTCTTTGGGAGGGATTTATTTGTACAATGGTGTCTCTCCAGGATTCATCTATCAAGACCCATATTTTAACCCACCTAATTTGCACTTAAGTGGGTGTTAGTGTAGGTTTTCTTTAATTTTCCTTATGTTCAAGGATATAATTTATTTTTTCCTACACATTTTATTGAGCTTGAATGGGTTAATTAGACATGTTTATTATGAGAGCACATAGCATAATCTATCAATTGCATGTGTTACTCTCATCCACTTTGTGTAGTTGAGTCCCACACCCTTTTTGGGACTTATTAGCCATCTCTCATAACCATTTTTTGTCAATATATGAGTAGGTGCAACCATGTCTTTTCACATTTACTAGTAAGCATGTGAAACTCCCACCTATTCTTTGTAGCTGGAGTTATTTCTCCTCTTGGATGTATATGTCTCTATTTGTTATATATATTTTGCACTCATCTCTCATATCTACTAGTTAGTTGGAATAATGTGGGATTTATCTAAAATCTCTTACATTTTTATCTCATGAATTTTCACTTTTCAAGACATTCTCTTCATTCTACTATTTTGATATTTGATCATCTATTGATTGGAATGCATGTCATCTATGATTGACGATAGATCTTGGTTCAGATTTTTAGTTCTTATAGAATCTAACACAAGAAGATTTATGGATAATTTTTTAAGTGAAAATTATTGTTCAACCACCAAATTTCTAAAAGAATTTGGCTAAATTATTTAACATTATCTATTTTTTAAAATACTAAAGGGACCACCAACTTATGTAAATTTTGGAGCTTAAAATTTTAAGCTTACAGGCCAATACTACAAAATTCATGTGACTACCTACTTTAAAATGTTCCTAAAAAATTTTAGCAACATTTGTTGAAATATGTTAAGAAGCCTCCCCTCCATGGGACTATAACCTAATGTAGGGTCTTTTGATATGAAGCTCACTTTTAAATATTTTGTATTGTACTAGTAGGAATAGGGCATGTAATGTGCCTATACTATACCAATGGGAGTAAGGCTAGACCATGAGATTAAAACTTAACCAAACTGTTTTCATCTGAGTTCACACTAAAAGACCAAACATGGACCTTCAATAAAGATGTAATAATTCAACCTAATGAATCACTATCTAACCACACAATTAATAATAATTTACTAATATTTTTCATGAAATCATAAGCATAGAACATAATATAATGAGAAAGGTGTAAAATGTTTCTTAATCAACATATTAGCCATATTAGATTTTATACTTTTCCATAAGCCAATAAATCACATTTAATACATATAACAACATCAATATCTCAAGTGCATAGCCTCAAGACTATAAAGGAAGCAAGTATAATCAATATTGTACATACATACATTTAAATCATATTTCATATATTAAAAAATAGTGCTCTCTATCTACAAGTACAACACAACATGTATCAATCACAAAGAAAACATGTGAAAACATGCCAATCTAGTTAACTCAGTATGGCTACAATAGACCAACACTATAGTGGGTTAGGACTAGAATGCTCATGGAGGACTTATAAAATTGGGTTTCCCTTTATAGTTTATTAATGAAGCATTCCCACTTTAATTTATTATTGAATCATTATCTCTTCAATTTATGAATAATAACTAATGTATACCTTGAGGCATTCCTTCTTGAATATCTAAGTAACCAAATCCATATAGAGTACTACACAAGATAGAACATATTGAATCATTCTATCTTTAGTCTCGTAACATAATAAGTAATAACAAGGTGTTCCATCCCCAAAATAATAATATTATTCTACGGTTTCCATAACAATACATAAAGCAATATGTATATAAATAATCTTGCAAGTGGGTGGAAGCACAAAGGTGTGTCCCACTTTTTGGTCTAAGTGAGACAATATAAACTACTAATTTTTGAGATTTTGTGTGTAGATTCTATATATTTTTTAATTTAACAAATAATTGTTTCATTTTTTAAACATTTGTTAATAACTTGACTCTTATACTTTATGGTATTTTTAAAGAGTAGTATTTTTACATATTGCATAACTTGAGTCAAAAATAAGATTAATTCATAATTTCTTAAGCATAGATCATCAACATTAGTGTCTAAGGCATGCACATCTTTTGTAAAGATTTTTGCATATTTTATTTATTATTAATTTTTAATGCAAATTAATTTATGAAAAGCAACCAAAAAAAATTGAATCCTTTCTATGTTTGACTAAAGTTTCATTTCTTTTATTTAATTTTTCAAGAAAATGTTGCCATCTCATTTTTTGATTGACTATAATAATTTAGCTATTAAGGAAAATTAATTTTTGATTATCTTAAATAGATATAAAAACAAATGTTCAATGACAAGCAAGGTGGCTAAAAATTTAATTTGATTTCTATAGTTTTTCTTTCTCTTACTAATACAAATCATTATATCTGACAAGTGGTGTAGGTGCAATGATCATATTCCCTAAGATGCTATATGTTGGAAAATGTGAACTTTCAATCACAAACTTATTATTATGAAAAGTTGTGTGTAATATTGGAAATTAATTAAAAGAGAAATGGATTGCAAAAGAACGTAATTATTGTAGTTTGTGAAATCTTAAGAATTTTATTTCTTTAGATTAAATATTATCTAGTTCAAGCTCTGCAACATGAACATCTTCCACCATTTTCCTGGAAAATCTTTTGGAGGGGGGCTGTACAACTTACCAGAAGGAAGATTTTCACTTTAACAGGCAAACTTGGAATAGCTCTCAACTTTTTCCAGTTAAGAAATCTGAATGGAGGACTAGAAGTTTTCTTGTCTATTCTTAAATATCATCCACTTCAACACTCAAAGGTCAAGTTTGGCCAATAAAAATAGGACAAATATTTACTACTTTTTGTTGTGAATGAGGTGTAAAATCGCTATTGATTATTTGACCATTAAAATAGATGATATTCAAGTAGAATAAGTTTTCTTTGAAGGAGAAGTGGACCCTCTAATGCGCAAGGGTGGAGAAATAGATGGCGGGCCTTGTGATCACTTCCTTCTAGGGAAGAGCTTTTTAGGAATAGGTTTTGTTATAAATCTGGTCAACTTCATACCAGTAATAAGAAGACGGGTTTGCTTCAGTCTAGATACTTGAAGCCAAGATTTCAATTTAAGAGCAATAACAACAGAAGGACCAGAAAGTTTGACAAGAAAAGTGAAGACTTGGAATATGGGTGGCAAAGACCTCCTGAAAGAGATAGGACTTCTGCGATTAGAAAACATCTCATGATTAGACCCTCCTCCCTTGGCCCTCAAAGGGTCCCAGAGGTACTTTTGTAGATCCCAGAGGAACTCCTCATGCCAGGACGTGAGTGTCTTCAAGGAAGGGAGTTATTAGGTAAGATTGTTACAAGATTTTTCTTAGTGCTTGACTTTTAGGAGTGGGTTTTAGTCAATTAGCCTTCGCTAGTTGACCTAGTGGAATTGGGTAAAGGTTTTTTTTGCTATTTCTTTCTCAAACAAGGAAGATTGTGACAAAGTAAATAAGTATGACATTTCCTTCCAAGGAAATGGTGTGCTTTACTTCCCTTGGAGACCTAGCTTCAACACAGAGAAAGAAGACTTTGGTGCTTTTCCTTACTGGGTGCAAATGGAAAACCTTTCCTTGGAGTATAGAAATCCAGGGATTCTAAAATTAATAGGGAACTCAATAGGTGTCTATCTAAAAGTCAAAATTCCACAGTCTCATTGCTCTTTGGGTGTGGTTAGACTCTTCATTATCATGCACTCTAACAAGGATAGGCCTTTAAAGATAAATTTGACAGCCATGGAAGGTATGTGGACTCAAAGAACTTTTTATGAAACCCCCATAGAGGGAAGAAGTGGTAATGGAACTCTCTCAAAACCTGGTCTGCCGGCCTCAAAATTAGAGTTGAGGCTTAGAAAGAAAGAGGGGTGAAGGACCTCTCAAAATCCCTCAGACAAATATAATACAGAGAATCTCCATTGGGTAAAGAAGGATAAGTTTGAGAATCTTCAAGGCCTGCATCCTGCAATGGATTCAAACAAGGTCACCAGCAATAATAGAAAGAGCCCATCTTAGCAAGACCTACGGGTAGAAGACTCATTGGGTGGAGCAGCTAGTCAAAAAGAAGCTGTTGATCCTCAAACTCTGGAACTTCAGGTGGTCATTCCTCAGTTAGAAGATATTTAGATAGATAAAGTCTAGACAGCTTTAGGTATGGATCAGCCCAATTTTAGTCCAACTTAGGCTAATAATCCAAATGCCTTTTTGTTGGAAAAGCCAAACGACCAAAGAGATGACTCTAATTTCATATCACCACACCAGATTGGAGGTCAAGAACCAGAACTCTAAGATCTCAGAGGAAGTCCATGAGGACTCAAAAGATTTGGATAGAATGACTTTAGGTATCTCACAAACAGAAATTGTTGTTATATGGAGCCCAATCAAAGTCGGAGGTTAAATTTTCCCACTTTTGTTGACACATTTTCTCTCCAAATTAAATAACGGGGGAATTGGAAGGTGGCGTCGACAATTATTTTTCTATTGGCTGACATATAAAACCCTATTTTTGTAACTGACATAAGTCTTGATAAAAACAACCGAAGAAGGTGAAAAGGCTAAGAGTTGGGTTTTCCATTGATATTGTATTGTAGCATATTGTAGCAGTATCGAGTTGCAAGAGATTGCTGATTGTAATTAGTTCTATTTTTGCTGGATAATAATATTGGACTCTCTGTTGGTGGATGTAGCCTGAGTTTGGGTGAACCACATTAAAATTTTCTCTCACTATTTTATTTATGTGTATTTTCATTTATCTGTTTAATCTTTATCTGCATTTAATTGATATCTTTTGCCTTCTATTTCTAACAACTGGTATCAGAGCAGGTTGTGTTTGATTATTCTCTATAGGAAGGTCTCACGATTGAGTGAGAGTAATGGCAAATGAGGGTAAATTAAAGGTAGATAAATTCAATGGGTAGAACTATTAGTTATGGAAGATGCGGATGGAGGATTATCTCTATCAGAAGGATTTATGGAGGCCATTGCAAGGGAAAGCCAACAACCAAGCAGCAATGACCGATGAAGATTTGGGACTTTTCGAAAGAAAGGCACTAGGAAGCATTCATTTCTGCCTAGTGCCATCGATGGCATTCAATATTTCAAAAGCAAATACAACGGATGAGTTGATGCAGATAGTGGCAAAGTTATATGAAAAGCCTTCTACTTCGAATAAGGTATTTCTTAAGAAGCATTTATTTAATATGAAAATGGTAGAAGGTGGATTAGTTACTGCTCATTTAAATGAGTTTAACATAGTCACCAGTCAATTAACTTCTATAAATTTAAATTTCGATGAAGAAGTTAGAGCTCTCTTGATATTATGTTCTTTTCCTAAAAGATGGAATAGTTGTTGTTATATGGAGCCTAATCAGACTCAGAGGTTAAATTTTCCCCACTTTTATCGGTGTGGTTTCCCCCCAAATTATTTAACGGGGGAGTGCAAGGGGGCAAAGCTAAGGGTTAGGCTTAGGGTCTCCCCTTAAATTATTTTATAAAGGCGTCAGGAGTTATTTTTGATATTGGCTAACATTATAAAACCCTATTTTGTAACTGACATAAGGCTTGATAAAAATAGCTAAGGGGTAGGGTTTCTATTGATGTATTGTAACATTTTGTAGCAGTATTGAGTTGCAAGGATATCTTGTTGTAATCAGTTTGATTTAATGGATAATAATAGTGGACTCTCTGTTGGTGGATGTAGCCTGAGTTTGGATGAACCACGTTAAAAATTGTCTCTCGTTGTTATTATTTCTATGTATTTTCATTCCTTTGTTTAATCTTTATTTGCATTTAATTGATATCTTCTGTCAGCTAACCCTAACAATAGTTTGGTAATCGCGGTTAGTAACTCTTTTTCTGGTTTGAATACATTGAAATTTGATGATGTTGTTGGTGTTACTGATAGGAAAAGCTCAAGTGGATCCACATCAGGTAATATTTTGAATGTAGAAAGTAGGGGTAGATCAAAGGAGAGATGAAAAAGTTTTAGAGGTCATGGGAAGTCATGAGGAAAATCAAAGGACAAGAGGTCCTAATCAAGAGGAAAGAAGGATTGCTAGTATTGTGGGAAACCAGGTCATTTGAAGAAAGATTGTTGGTCTCAGAAGAATAAAAGAGACAAACAAGAAGGCAATAAGGAGACAAACACATTAAGTAATAAATATAAAAATGATGCTTTGATTCTTTTCTTAGATAATGCTGTTGATTCATAGGTCTTAGATTCAGGGGTCTCATTTCATGCTACACCCCATAGAAGTTATTTTCTTGATTATGTCCAAGGGAATTATGGGTTGGTTTATTTGGGAGATAACAAACCCTATCAGATTGTTGGAAAGGGAAGAATTAGGATTAAGTTGCACAATGGGAATTATTGGCTACTACAAGAGGTAAGACACATTCCAAGGCTGAGTAGAAATTTAATTTCAGCAGGACAACTAGGCGATGAAGGTTGCATGGTTACTTTTAGTGATAAAACTTGGAAGGTTATAAGAGGTGCCTTAATAGTAGAAAAAGGTGTGAAAGTAGGCACCTTATATCTTTGTATAGGTCAAACTATTCTTTCTATTTTAGTTGTTGCAGAGAAAAATCAAATAGGTTTATGAACAATTGTTGTGAGTTCACAGGCAGAGACTAAAACAGTTGTTTTGGGTTTTGAGACAACACTGTGTCATAACAGACTTGGGCATATAAGTGAAAAAGGTATGAAGGTACTTCATTCTAAGAAAGTTTTACTAGGTCTGAAATGTATTAATATGGATTTTTGTGAAAGTTGTGTGTATAGAAAATAAAAGAGAGTTAGTTTTCTCGAGGATGGGAAGCAAAAGAAAGATAAAAAGTTGGAGCTTATACATACAAATGTATGGGGACTTAGGTATATGTCTTCTCTCAGTGGCTCTCGATATTATATTACATTCATAGATTATACAACTAGGAAGGTTTGGATTTATTTCCTTAGGCAGAAATTTGATGTATTTGAAACATTTAAGAAATGGAGAAGCTTGGTTGAGAATGAGATTGGTAAAAAATTAAAATGTCTCAAATCTGATAATGGTGGTGAGTATTGCAGCAAAGAATTTGAGGATTATTGTTCCTCTAATAAAATTTGTAGGAAGAAAATAGTTCTAAGAACTCCACAGGAGAATGGAGTGGCTGAGCGCATGAATAGGACAATAATGGAGCATGAAAGAAGCATGAGATTGCATGTTGGGCTGCCTTTAAACATGTGGGTAGAGACTATCAATACTATTGTATATTTAATTAATAGAGGTCCTTTAGTTCCTTTAGGCTATGGTATTCTAGAGGAAGCATGGATAGGTAAGAAGATGAGTTATTCTTTTCTTAAAACCTTTGAATATAAAGCATTTGCACATGCAAATTATAAAAATAAAACCAACTAGATGCAAAATAAAAAAATATATATATCTTCATTGGATATGGCATTGATGAATTTGGTTATAGGCTTTGCAATTTTAAAAATCTAAAAATTGTGAGAAACAAGGATGTTGTATTCAATGAGAAGGTGTTGTAAAAAGATTAGTTGTAACAGCATGCGAAGAAAGAAAATGATTCTATGGTGCTAGATGATACTCCAAACAATGATATTCCAGTGGTTTCTCATGCTCTGCAACAACAAATACCATAAACTCCAACAAATGTTAGACAGACAACAAGGATAAGTAAACCTCTTGAAAGGTTTTCTCCCTCTTTGTATTCTATTTTGTTAATGAATGCTGGTGAACCAGAAGGGTATGATGAATCTATGTAGGTGGATACAAAGGTTCATTGGGAGCATGCAATAGAAGAAGAAATGGACTCCCTGCTAAAAAATTAGACTTGGGAATTATGTAAGTTGCCTACAGGTAAAAAGGCTTTACCAAACAAATGGGTTTATAGGCTGAAAGAGGAATATGGAGGTAAGAAAAGATTTAAAGCTAGGTTAGTTGTAAAAATATTTGCACATAAAAAATATATTGATTTTGATGAGATTTTTTCTTTGGTTGTTAAGATGAATTATATTCGTACTATTTTAAGTATTGTGGTTGCTAAAGATTTGCATTTGGAATAGCTAGATGTGAATACTATCTTTCTCCATGGTGATTTGGAGGAGGAGATATATATGGAACAACCCCACAGATTTGAAGTCAAAGGCAAGGAGAAACTGGTGTGCAGATTGAAAAAGAGTTATTGTGATGATAATTTAGAGAACAATAGTAAAAACCTATTAAGCTACCACAATACTCTAAATTTCTATTCAACCCAAAATCACCAATGAAACTAATAGAAAAACACAGAATTTGAAGAAAACATAATTTATACCTTCAAAATATAGATTTCTCCTTCATGTCCCATTGTTTCCCAATCTTCTTGAGATCTTGATTTTGCTTATTGTAATTGTGCTCCTAGAATGCACTTCTTTGGTTCAAGATGACTGTAAGATGAATGGATTTTTGGTGGATTTTGTGCAAAGTGAATGAGATTGGATGAAGCTAATGAAGCTAATGATATGTAAATGAAAGCCAAAGGCATACTTTTGATGTTTGATATGATTTCAGAAGCGTGAAAGTACTATCTCTCTTGTGTTCCTTCAAAATGAGGATGAGAGGCTTCCTTTTATAGGCAAAGGATGGCTTAGATCCAAATGGCAAAAGAACAATTGTTGACGAATTAGTCTTATGACATGGAGGGTCAAGATTGAATTGGTAGGATGAGGGTGTAGGAGTCAAGGACAACACTGAGAGGGGGGGGTGAATCAGTGTTATGTGAATTTTCAAATCTTTTTCAAACTTTAACTTGCAGAGCATAAAGGTGAGAAAGTTATCATTGAATTGTCAAACACATATGCACATAACTTTGTCAAACACATAAACAAAACTCATGAGTAAAACATACAATCATAGAGAGATGATTAAGACACAAGAATTGTAGGAGTGGAAAACCCTCCAGGGGTAGAAAAACCACTCCAGAATTGCCTCACTGGCTTAACTGAAAAACATGCCTCACTGGCAATACAAATTGTATCTAGGAGCACCAACTCCTTATGGAGCACCAACTCCAATACCAAACAGAAGCACCCACTTCCAACACTGATATACCTCACTGGTAAACAAATAGGTCTCACTGACCTACAAGCCTCACTGGCTAATACAAGGCCTCACTAGCAAACTGAATCTTCACTGGAAGTAATAAACAAGTTCAGAGGGACACTCTATTTCATTTAATACAAAACATATGTCTGTCTAATGGCCATTCTATTCAAAATCAATCCTTTTTCTAGATCCCCTCAACCAACCTGCATATTATGTATGTTTCATCTTTGTCTTACTAGTTTCAATGTCTTGATCAATCAATTTCATGATTCATGCACCTAATTGTCATTGCAATTGCATATTGTCTTTCTAATCACCTTGTCAATCTCTGTATCTGTATTTGATCCCTGTCAGTTCATCATCTCATCATCTATCTCATTAAACCACACAACTCTCTATTCAAAAACATCTGTAATATCATTAAATAGCATCTGAATATACTTTCACAACCCATTACCATGTTCTTTCAATAACCCTTCATATTCTCTTCTCTATCTTAAAAAAAAATACGGCAATCTTTTGATGATCCTTCATATTCTTTCACATTTCAAATTGAACAATTTCTGTATTCAATTTTATCCCTGCATAAAACATTTAACAAAATATATCTGGAAAAACAACTTCAATTAAATTTAGTCATTTTGCCCCTGTCAAAAATAAAACAATAACCCTTCAAATTCCTTTGTGCATTCACTTTCATCTTCATTGCATGATCCTTCATATCCATTAAAAAAATCACTGGATTGCTTCAATTTTTCATGTCAAAAATGAAGAGCCATCACAAATTGATTCACCTGCAAAAGATTTTTCATATTCTGTCTTCTCTTTGATATTCTTGCATGAAAAAATAAAAATAAAAAATGACTCTCCAATTTGAAGCTTCCCACAAAAATCCATCTGAAAAAACTTTTCACATTCCTTCAATAAAATCATCTCCTCAAAAATATTTTCTTTTTCATAAAATCCTTTATTTTCTCACAAGAAAATCTTCTCCAATCTGCAAATTTTCTTTACTCTGTATAAACACAATATTTAGATCCTCTTTTGCTTTTCTCTCCATGAGATAATTCAAGAAAGAAAGAAAATCTTTCTTAAAAAAAATTCCTTGGAAATCTCAAAACAAATCCACTTGATGTCATAAAAGATGACATTTAAAATCCCATCAAATTAGGAGAACAAATCATTTTCTAAAAAAAAAAAGTTTTATTACCTTATTTGACTCCCTTGTTATAATATTTGATACCTTAAAAAAAACTCTCCAAAAATAATTCGATGCTTAACAAAAAATACTTTATAAACTTCAAGGAAATCGGCTTTTCATAAACACTGCAATGTAAACATTGCTCTATCTCCTCCAACGAATTCGGGCTTTCACAACATTGCATACACCGAAGACATTTGAAATGTTTTTGCCGCCCATGGGAGATACCGAGGGTATTGGTCAAACAAGGAGAGGGCCGGTCATATACTATGACATGTGACCCCTCTAGCAGGTGACTTAAATGGAATAACCTGCTCTCACAGGTCAACATTAAATTAAAACAAAAGTAACCTTGGTTTATGATGGGTGTAAAAAATGAACTTAGGATTTAGGGCACCACAATGATACTTAGGATTTTAGGAAATTTGTTCCTCCAAGATTATATCTTCTTTTACTGATGATCTTTCTGCACATGATACAAAAATCTAGTAGAGTATGTAATTTACCTCCTTTGACATCCATTTGCTCAATGATCATGGTTATATAAACACCTCATGCTTTCATAAACCATTTGCATCCCCTGACTCAACCATGAAGCAATACCATCTTGTCATCAAAACAACAAACATATGTTCTGATATGAATTATGAAAACTTTGATCATAATCAACTTTGTGAGCACAAGATAATTATGGAAGCATTATACTCCTAATTTGATTTGAAGAAGCAATATAGTGAATATACATGTCCTCTACCTGTTTCCTTATGTGTCAAACTAATGAGATAAATTCAACTCATCCGAATTCTCCTCAATCATGGATGATGATCATTATCAACTGAGTCCAACAACTTGCATCAACTCAACATCTTGTGTGAAGAAATGACCAAGAAGAACAAGAAGCATAATAACATAAATGCACTACAACTTACCATCAAACAACTTGATTCCTGCCACATATATATGAAAGATATATACTAATCAAGCCAACTCAACTGACAACACTTATTCTGTTCAAATGAACAACTCCTGATTGATCTTCCTAAAAGAGTGAACAATGGGAGAGATATGATCTTGAACACTAGCTCAACTGATAGATCACTTCAAACAAAGATCATCATTGTTCCAACCTTGATAACCAAGCATTCACATTTACCAAGCTCCTGATTAGTGACCTTTAGATGTTTACTAAGATCAACCCAAGATCCTGCAATACCTTTTTGACATCTATGACAAACTGACACCATCAATCTCCCTCTTTGTCATTGATGGCAAAACTACCTAATGCAATTTTTCTTTCTCCCCCTTTTTGACATTTGATGACAAAGACACAAAACTATTTACTCCCCCTGTGTTGAAGTACACAAACAAATCACTACTCATAAATGTCACTGGCAACTGTCCTGACAAGAAATACCAATATGAGCATGAAGAAAAACATATCTCTTTTCAAATCTCCCAGGATAGTGACAACTCAGTCTGATTAACTCCCCCTGAGAACAACTCCACTTAAAGATGTTATAGCATGATCATAATCATTATAATCATATTGAATTTATGAACACTTTGAAGGCATAAACTCCTATTAACCTTTGAACAAGTAATGATTTATGATGATAACAATCCTGAAGCCAACATATGACAAACCTTTTTGAACATTACCATCTACTATTGCTGATTTTAACTTCCTCTAATGAAATGCAGGATATCACCAACAATGTCATAGCTTGAAGAACTCTGTCTGAAACATGGAAGATCATCAATGAAACAAGTGAAACACTATCTCCAAATCACCTGAAAATTTTCAATACTTATGCAAACATATGCTATAAAAACATTACACAACAAGGTAGTTGATATGACTATCAAATTGACTTCTTTGATATGAATTATCATCCTGCAACCAAACTATTCTGACACCTTTTCTGACATGACAAAGACTGAAGACCATCTGAACTATCCTCCTGTTCTACACAAGCCACTTTTCACAACATACTGTCAAATCTGATATATACATAACTACATCCTGCAACCAACAAGAACTCCTGCCTCTTGACTTTGTCATTCAAACAACAACAAACAAACTGAATCAACAAATTCTTCCTGTAACAACACTTAGCACAAATCAAAAGTAGAGATAATTGCTATGAATTGAATCTTCATTTTCAGCCACCTTAGCCAACACATGCTAATTTCTGATAAGAGCTTCTTGAGAGCATCCTAAGCTCTTTGCCCTGACAAGCAAGATCACATAGAACTGCAACACAATTTTTCAACATGATATGAACAGTATACAAATAGGATCAAGTCACAACAACATCAACCTCTTTGTGCAGGGAGCTTCTGAAACACCTTTTCAATTTCTTGTATGCTTACTGAACCAAAGATTACCTGTATCACTGATACACACTAAAAATTAACTTAGTTAGCAACTTCATCATCAACTATTTCACAAGATTGGAAAATATGATAAACAAGACAAGATCACCATTCAAATGATCTCCTTCCTGAAACTTCTTGGGGTCAATTGATAGCACATGAACAACTCCCCCTTACTTCATGCTATCTATTATGCAACAGATGAAATGACTTGTGCAAGATGCACAAGCTTAGATTCTGACTTCTCTTTACCTTCTTTCTGCTTCCAAATTTTCACAGGTGCTTTCTTTCTCCAAATCTTTTCTTCCTCTTTCCATTTCAATTTTTTTAAATCAAGTGAAGCATACATTCCCTGTTCCAAAGCTTCCATTTTGGCACAGGCAGGGAGGATGCTGGCAAAGGTTGTGGAATTTCGGTTTACACCTGCCAATTGCACTTGCTTGAAAGTTTCTACAACCTTTTCAACAAATACATTTTGTGCATATCCTGCAATCACTGCAGTCCTGGAGACCACGTTTCTTTGATGGATGTCCAAATCCTTGAAAGTTTCTTAATCCTTTTCATGAGACCACATTTCTTTTAAGGCATCTTGTCAAACTGTTCATGTGCGTTGTTTGTGCTTTTACATTTGACATACATGTTTGGCAGGGTACTTGCAACTACAACATCTAACTAAACTCTCCAATGTTTTGATGGACGCCTATACCTTGTTCAAAGTCTCATTGAACAGTTTACTTAAACATAATTCTATTTAATGATTAAACAATCAATAATAATTTCACACATTTACATTAAGAAAATGGTAAATATTTATCATATTTTTATTAACCAAAATTAACCTTTAACTATTAAATTCAACTATGTTTAAGATTACACATAAAGCAACGTACAGCAGCCGATCCAAATGGGCAGTTAGTGAAATTGGCTACCAGCATAAGATGAGCCGCTGCAGTTAGCATGGCAGGTTTGTCTAACCACAGCGGCCGGTGCATAAACAAATCGGCCTCTATGTAGACCAAGCAATGGAAAGTAAAAAGAGGAAAAAAAAGCACTTTTTTAAGTGCGATGGATACATGCCTTATTAAAGTTGCTTCACTTGAAAGGCATTTTTAAAGGTAAAAGGTTCCTTCTAAAGATATACTTTTTAAGCCAACAGCTTTACTTTAGAATCACCTTTTAGTACATGCTGTATGAAGTGGGGAATCGGGGATCTTTTTTAAGTACTACCAAATATATTTTAACAAGATTTCGTTTTCAAAGATTATTTCATGACGTGTCTATATTAACTTTATAAAGCACTAGTAACGAGATTTCGTTTTCAAAGAATATTTTATGACGTGTCTACAGTAACTTTATAAAGCACTAGTAACGATATATCTTTTTCAAAGAATATTATATGAGGTGTCTATATTAACTTTATAAAGCACTAGTAAGGAAATATGCATCCCTAAATTTAATGGTTGTATGACTGTATGTAATGATTTTTATTATAAAATATAATTAAAATTATAGGGAGAATATTTGATAACAAAAGGGTGATTTTTATATACTCTCAATTTTTAATAGAATTATTTTTTTTACGCGGAGAGGTATTCAGAGGCATTCCTTCATTCATAGCACGGATGGGAGGTGAAAAATTCTGAAATTTCTATGTAAACTTATAAGATTCCAATTTAGAATCTTTATTAAAAAAAACAAGTAGTCACTCCACAAATTAAAAAAACTAAAAAAAAAGGTGAAAGGGAAATAAAAATGAAAATACATGCCCAATGGAAAGAAAGGTGGATGGTAGTTGCAAAGAAGCCATCAATATGCACTAAGATGAAAGAAACGTTACAAAATGGCATATGAAAAGAGGCACATTCAATCTATTTATATTGCCTCCTTCCTCAAAATGCTTTTGTTATTTTAAACCAAAAGGAATATAAAAAATATAAAAAATAAAAACTAAAAACCAAAAAAACAGAAATTGGAAGATATCTCTGAGCCTCTGTAGATATATTTTTTTTAAATACAAATATACTACTTATATTTAATTTAAAGTATTAATTAATTTTAGATTCAACATTAATGGATTTAAGATCATAGTTTATAATTGTATTTTATGATTCAAGTGCATGATACACTTTCTATTTACTTTTAAAGGTAATTTTGATAAAATAAACAAACAACACACCACTTGACAAGTACTTAAATCCATTTACCTCCATTTTAATTTGAGAGATTAATATGCTTACAAATATAGACCAACAAAATAATTATCCAATAACAAAGAGATGAGTGTAAATAAAAACCAAAAGACAAACAACATATTTTAAAAAAATTAAAACTATAAAATAACTCTTAAGTAAATAAAATAAAATAATTTTTGAATAATTTTGAAGTAAAATAAAATACTTTTAAGTGAATAAGTCAATTCAAGACTATATTGCTTACATATATTTAGGATATATACTAGTTAATAAGATTAACTTTAAGTGTACATGGTTTTTACATTAACATAATGAATACAAATAAAAATAAAAGAGAGATAACCAAATAGTAAATTTTAGAAAGGAGGAATATCTATAAACTAATAACTATGCCTAAAGGCAAGGAAATTCACCATTCACCAAAACACATAAGGAAATCAAAAACAAAATCCTCCAGCAAATAAATTGGACAGTTACAAAAGATTTGACATCTCAATTGTCAATGACTTCACCATAATTGCATGTCTTATTGCTTTTCTTACACTTCATTAGGGGAGAAGACTTAGTAGTTGAGCATGTACCAATAGTTGTGAGGGTACTTGTCATAGTTTGAGCATGTACCAATAGTTGTTAGGGTACTTGTCATAGTTTGACCCATTAATAGAACATTTTTTTATTATTGTTTATGCATAAAAATATTAATAAATATTTCACATTGTGTTAGTAACTACCATGTTGATAATCCTTTTAAAAATACTTGGCATATATCATTGATATACCAAAATCATTTCATCTACTCATTAAATTGTACTAGCTAAGCAATTAGCAGTGGTCAAATCTAACTCTATATGGAACATAACATAATGTCATTCATTGCAAATAAGTTTCTATTTGAAAATACAATAAAACTATCTTATAATATTATGTTTATTCTTTTTAATATTGCATCTAATTTGTCCAAACATATATAAGGGAGAGGAACTAGTAGTTGAATATGCTAACTTTGCGACCATGTAGTCATTACATGGAATATTGTAGGACCTCCATTTTTTTTTTTAAAGTGATATGGACTCTTATCTATTTACAACTATGGTTTGGAGGTGTGACTCATCATGGAACTCACCACATCAACACATCTAGTGAGAAGTGTCCTTAAATGAATTGTTAAAGATTCAACCAAAACTCTATCAAAATATCATTTGTTGTTAGAATAAGATCGTATTCTTATTTTTAAAAAATAACTTATATGAAACCTAAATGATCTCAATACATTTTAATAACCATGCATCTTGTTATCTCTAACCTTTATATCCAACACAAATGACCCAATAGTTGAACATAAAATACTGTTTATTGTTATAAAAAACACATTCTTATTTAAAATATAAATTATATTCAACTTTAAATGACCATAAAACTTTTTGACAACCTTTTAGATTTCATGAAAAAATACAAGATATTTAAATGTAACGTCAAAAAATGTCCCCTTAGGGGCTTTTCCCTCATAAGGTTTAGCTCTCGGGTCTTTATTGTGTATTTAGGACATCTTAGTTTATATTTTGGCATCCCGATGGAATGAGACCTAGGTTCCATGGCAAATTGGACCTAGGTGGACCCCTTGAATTGTACCCTACCCAAAATAGGGGGAAGAATTTGGGCACCCACGCCCTACTCCTACCCTATTTTAGGGCAGCCCTAATTTTTGGGTGTCACTTTATGACCATTATTTGGTCCTTTTGCTGACACGGTAAGTTTTAATTTTTAAAATCTTGGCGGGAGTGCTTGTAGTTGCATATATAAGCATGCTTAGGTATTCATTTGTAAACTAGATGATTACTAGCAAGCTATTGTGTTCTCAAGGTGATGCAAGGCTTTCATTGTGTTGCAAGAGCAGACTTGTGTGTTTTGTGTGTTGATATTTGTAGATTTGAGCATCAATTTCCTCATGGAATGAAGAGCTTCTTCCCCCATGAGAGCTTCACTACAAGGTGACATAATATTATGTTTTCATCATTGATTCCTTTGGTTTTTATCTTTGCCTCACAAGGGCATGCACTCTTTATCTAGCAACGGTGTTCGAAGACTTAAGTGTCCTTAGAGGCTTGACTGAGGCAAGCCTCTAAACACCACAACCCCCAAACCAAGTCTTGTGATTGCAGGTTACAAGTGTCGCATTTGGGAAAAGTGGAGTTGTAGAAAGGATTGGCAAGTATCAAGGATTTGGGATCTGAAGGAAAGAAGGACACAGGAGCACTTCTAGGACTTGGGTGCTTGCTCTAGTGTTCTCTGCATATGAGTTTCAAAAAATAGAAGTTACATGCATGATCAGTGTCAGAAGGAGGTTCGGATCCCGCGAAGAAACCAGCACTTTGGACTTGGGCGCCCGCTCTAGTGTCCCCGATTGTTCTACTTTAGAACCCTAAAAATAGGTATTCTATAATTTCATATTTTACTCCTATCTACGAGAGCTTTTTCCATCATTCATCAATTTGTTGTCATATTTGCATAAATGGTTAACTGGACATAATAGAAGGAAAATTAATAATTAAACTTCCTAATCTAAGTTTCCCTACATTTGCAAGTGACCTAGGGTATGATAGTGCTCGCCACTCAACCCTAGATCCTTGAATGTATGGTGGAAAGGAGGATTTAAACATCTAAAATCTAGAACATTAAGAAATCCAATTTTCCCCTAAACATTTTGGTGAACCCGTGTTTTTGGACTTAAATTGCAAATTGCTGACTGTTTGTCTTTAGATTTGGATTGATTTCATTCATTCATTTTGTCATTCATTTCATTGCATTGAGAAAAAATTTTAAAAACTTAAAAATTTTGAAAAATACAAAAAAATTACATTGTTTGGCTTACTAAATTGGATCAATTCTTCCTAAATTTTCCTAATTCATGATTTTTGCATCAGATCTGATATAAACTACAGAGAAATCCAAAAATTTATTATTTTATCTTGCATTTTCATCATTTAATTGCTAAGGTTTTGTGGAAATTTTGACAATTTTATATAACCTAGTAATTCCAAAACCTAGGGTTAGTAGGCAAAATCTTTTATCAGATTTTTCTACTAATTTTAGAGGCTCGTTTAAATTTACATTTGGCTATAGTCTTACATTTTAGTGTGAATTTACATTTAGGTTTAAAATATTTGCATTTTTGCATAGAAAATTTCAATAAAAACTAGCAATTTTTATGCATTTTCATTAAATTTGCATGGGCATTTTACATGTTAAGGCTTGAAAATTATTTTTCATATCTAAGAGTAAGTCATTTTTATCATAAATTAAACTTCAAAACATTCACATAGTATTTTATCCCAAGATCTTAAACCTAGGGCTTCAAAAACAACAATTTTCATTAAAATTATCCTTATCAACTTTATAAACTTGCACCATAGGTGTGTTGTGAAAAGTATTTTAGAATTATTTTTATGTTATTAGGGTAATCATTTTTTGCCCCTTCTAAAAAGTTTCACAACTCCCTTTTAAGGGGCTCTTGTAGTGAAAATTCGGTGAAAAACTACACATTTTGGCTCTTTTTGCCCTAAGGTTTGACCTAGTTTGCACTCCAAGCGTGTTGTGACAAATTTATGGATTGAGGCAATTGATATTATTGATATTATTTGTTGTACCTCCTAAAATTCATTACAACACCTCCTTTGCTAGGTCTTGGAATTGAAAAACTGTGAAAAATAACATATTTTTGCTATATTTTCACTAGGGTTTTACCTTAGGTGGCACTAAAAGCATGTTGTGTTGGGAATTTTGACACCAAGTGGCTATTATTACTAATATTATTTTCTATCCATCATCATTTTCCTCACAAGACCCTTTGTTATGACTCTTTTGCATTGAATTTTGGTGAAAAAAGTGCCTATTTTGACATATTTTCACTATATTTTGACTTGGCGCATTATCTTGGATTTGCATCAAGAGTGTGTTGAGAGTGATTATATTGTTGTTTTGGACTGATATCAGACATATAACTATTGCAAGTATGGTCCTAACCGATGTTGTCATTGATGTCAACATACTCCTATTGCATTGATGAAAAGGATTGGATGAGCTGAGTGCTGAGGATATTGAGAAAATTAGTCCTAATTAGGAATAGAGAAGAACAGTGAACACAGTAAGGTAAAAGTCTAAGATAAGATGAGTATTAGAGGATGCGGTTTAAAAGGTTTGTAGATATGTATCTTAAGGTGATTTAGTAAACATTTTAGAGGTCCGCATGAAGATCTGAAGTTATGGTTGTTCAAGTAAAACCAGTTCTGGCAGGTGTTCAGAGGTGACAAAGTGACACAGATAGGTATGGTGAGCTCTGAAAATGCATTATCTTATTCTGCGGATTTGAGGGAGTGTTGAGGAAGTCTTTATGAAGTGTCAACTTGATTGATTCATGGTTTGAAGGTCCGTAAGCATCTATCCCTTTATGATAGTGGTGACAGACTGTGTTCTTGAGGTTCTGGATGAAGGAGAGAAGGATTTCAGTATGTAGATGAAGTACGGATGTTCTTGGTGATTCAGGCAATCTTGTGGAGGTCTTTGGACCGTGTCCATTTCGTGTTGGTGGTCCGCATTAGAGTTGGAGCCCATAATTAAAGAATAACCTCTGGATGATGGTGTCCTTCCTGAGACTGGTCGACTGGATGCATTACACATCTTGCGGATGTTCTTGTAGATGTTTTCTAACTTAGATGATCATTCCTAAGTCGAGGTCTTGTATAAATAAGGAGTTGCAAAGTCATTTCAAAGTGGTCTGGTGGAAAATGTGAGTGTGGTAGCGAGGAGGAGAGCGAAAGGTAGACCAGAAGTATTGGGCTTAAATGGAACTGATTCAAGCATGGTGAAGATGCTATTCTCCAGTTCATGTATGTAATACTTGTTACTTTGTAGACAGTGTGTCTCTTGTAGGCAGTGAGCCTCTTGTGAGCAGTGTACTCGGGCAGTGAGCCCTAATTGGCATGTGCCATTTTGTTCTTTCTATTCATCTAACAAAGAATACAATCTTGGGTTAATCACCCCATGGTTTTTTCCCTTAATCAAGTTTTCCACGTCAAAATATTGGTGTCTTATGTGTTGATGTGTTTCTACTCTTGATTTAATGCATTATGTTTCCATGATTGATTTGTTGATATACTGCTAAATCACTAAGAGGATTTAAGAGTGTAATTGGAAAGAAAGTTTTAGACAACTGATTCATCCCCCCTCTCAGTTGTTTGTCCTGAATCTAACAATTGGTATCAGAGCTAGGTTCCTCTAAAAGAGCTTAACCGCTTGAGGAGATCCAGGATGTCGTCCTACAAGAAAGATAGTCCAAAGTTCGAAGGAATAAATTTTAATCTCTAGAAAAGTCACATGAAATGTCACCTACAATGTATGGGAATGCAGTACTGGAACATGGTCTTAATGAAGTATACTCCTCCACAGGGTGGCCCGAAATCCCAAAGTGAAATCACAGATGCTGAAAACAATCTGCGGACTATAGAAGCTCTTCTAAGTGCATTATCTGATTCAAAGCTTTCAAATGTTGTTGACCTACCAACTACTTTTGAGATTTGGGAAAAATTGGAACTTCTGCATGAAGGAGACAAGTATGTTAAATGTGCAAGGCTACAGAGTCTAAAAGGAAAATTTGAAAATCTGAAGATGATAGAAGATGAAAATATCACTACTTTTATGCCAAGAGTAAATGAGCTTGTTTGTGGAATTAGAAATGCTGGTGGAGTCTTGGATGAAGATGAGATTGTTGGAAAAATTCTCAGATCCCTTCTTGCTTCTTATAAAATCAAGGCTACTACCATTGAAGAATTCAAAGCCCATACAACTGTCACAAGAGATCAATTAGCTGGTAAATTGGCTGCATTTGAAATGACCGAGTTTGGAGATGCCCCCCCAAAGACTAAATCTACATTCAAAGCTAGTGCCTCTATTAAAGGTAAACAAAGGTTTGATCTAGGAGAGAACTCTTCAAGGAAACTATCATGGTATGAAAAAGCAAGAAAAGACCTGGAAGAAGAAGAAGCTGAAACTACTCAACTTGAAGCCCTTATTGCAAAAAGGCTGCCAAGAGGATCCAGTAAGTATGAGGGAAAATTGCCTTTTAAGTGTTTTAACTGCAATAAGATTGGTCATTTTGCCTCAAAGTGTTCGAAAAGATTTTCAAGGCCAAATCCTAACAGATCAAGGTTCTAAAAGAACTATTACTATGTTCATGAGGAAAATGATAATGAAGGAGTAACAGATGATGAATCAGAGATAGGAAACAAATCTGGAAGTGATTGGGTGTTTATTGCCATCAAGGAAGAAGAACCATTTTCCTCTGAATCTGTAAATCATAAAGTTGTAGAAAAAGCTTTGGCTACCCAAGTTGAAGAAAAGGATGATTGGGTCATTGACAGTGGATGCTCTCACCATATGACAAGTGACAAAAATAAGTTCATAGATTTGGAAAGGTATGAAGGAGGAGTGGTAAAGTTTGGTGATAATTCTGTTAGTAGAATCATAGGAAGAGGAACTATTTCTTTTGATGGAAGGAACAAAACTAGTAATGTATTGTATGTTGAATGACTGAAGTACAATCTTCTTAGTGTTGGTCAGTTGGTGGACAAAGGCTATGATCTCTGATTCAAGAATGGAAAATGCAAGATCTTTGAAAGTTCTGGGACAGAGATTGCATTCGGTACTCAAACTAAAGGTAATATCTTCCACTTGGTTGGTACTGGTAAAAGTTGTTTATTTGTTCAAGTTGATCAGAGTTGGTTATGGCATAGGAGAATGTGTCATGTGAATTTTGATAATATCATCAAGATAAGCAATACTCAGGCCATAAGAGATCTTCCAAAACTGGTGAAACCTACAAATAGTTTGTGCAAAGAATTTCAGTTGGGAAAACAAAGTAGAGTCTCATTTAAAAGCAAGGAACAATCTTCTACCAGATTATTGTGGTCTGGCAAGAATTAGGAGTGTGCAAGGTGATAGATACTTCATGTTACTAATTAACGACTATTCCCAGATGATGTGGGTAACTTTTTTGAAAGAGAAATCAGAAGCTCTTGAGAAATTAAAAAAATTCAAGGCTATGGTAGAGAATGAAACCAGATTAAAATTGAAATGTCTGAGGTCTGATAGAGGTGGAGAATTCACATCCAGTGAGTTCATAAATTTCTATGAGAAACATGGAATAAAGAAACAGTTGTCTGCTCCTAGGACTCCTCAACAGAATGGAGTAGTTGAGAGAAAGATCTGGACCATCCAGGAAGCATCTAGGACAATGATGATGGAAGCAAATGTTCCTCAGATCTATTGGAGAGAAGTTGTCAGCACAGCAGTCTACACTCTCAATCGAGTTCAAATCAAAAGCAATACCAGTAAGACTCCTTATGAACTTTGGTTTGGCATCACTCCTACTGTGAGGTATTTCAGAGTCTTTGGTAGCAAATGTTACATTAAAAGAGATGACGATCTAGGAAAGTTTGATGCTAGAAGTGATGAAGGAATATTATTGGGTTACTCCACTCAAAGAAAAGCATATCGATGTTATAACAAGAGACTGAGAAAGATCATAGAAAGTACAAATGTGAAGGTTGATGAAGGAATTGAAAAACCCTCAAGGTTTTATGAATATGATGAAAATGATCATAAGAGTGTTTTGATTCAAGAAGCCCAAGCCTCTTCTAAAAAATAGATTCAAACTGATCTAGTAAATCAGGAAGAAGAGATGAGTTTAAATGAGCTTGATCAAGAATCAAAATTGCAAGAAACTTCCAAAGTTCCAAGGTATGTAAGACTGAACTACTCTGAAGATCATATCATAGGTGACAAAAGCAAAGGTGTACAAACTAGAAGAAGAATTGCTCAAAATTTAGATGAGTATTGTCTAATTTCAAAGATTGAACCTGAGACAGTAGATGAAGCCTGCAATGATGAAAACTGGACTAAAGCAATAGAGGAAGAGCTGATGCAAATTGAGAAAAATCACACTTAGGATCTTGTTCCCAGACCCAGAAACAAGAATGTGATTAGAACCAAATAGGTCTTCTAGAACAAACTAAATGAAGTTGGTGACGTAATTAGAAATAAAGCTAGATTGGTCTGTAAGGGCTATTCTCAAATAGGAGTTGATTTTGAAGAAACTTTTGCTTCGGTGGTAAGAATTGAAGCAGTCAGATTATTTCTTGCATTTGCTGCCTTCAAGGATTTCAAAGTGTATCAGATGGATGTCAAGTCTGCCTTCCTGAATGGTGACTTGGAAGAAGAAGTGTACATTGAGCAACTGGATGGATTTCAATTGTCTGATCATAATGATATGGTCTGCAAGTTGAAGAAAGCACTGTATGGACTGAAGCAAGCTCTAGAGCCTGGTATGAAAGATTGGATAAACATCTTCTGAAGATTGGTTTCAACAAAGGTACTACTGACAGTAATTTATATTTCAAAATTGATCATGAAAATATCTTGATTCTTGAAGTGTTTGTTGATGATATCATTTTTAGAGGAAGAGATGGTATGTGTAAAGCCTTTGCAAATCAAATGAAAAGTGAATTTGAGATGTCCATGCTTGGGAAAATGAATTTCTTCTTGGGTCTACAAATCACTCAAACAAAGAAAGGAATCTTCATTTCTCAGACCAAATATGTGAAAGATGTCATGCCCACATTTCCCATGCGGTCACAACAAGCATCACACGTGTCATATCCACATCTGTCATGTGGTTATGACACGAAATATCAAAAATTTTCCAACACTTCCCTAGAAACCCCCTCACATGTGTAAGCATGGTCGGTGGTGTACACTCAAGGTGAAAACACTACAGTTGTCGGTGGGGTACTAAGTATAATTGCATTTCCCCAGATGCAAGTGGTCCAACAAGGGGGTCTCCACGACGCCGTTAACGTCGCTACAAGGTTTGTAATATCAAGGTTCCTAACCCTAAATTTTAGAAGATTCCGGCAACATAACGCCTCATGGCGTAAGTGGGAATTATTCAACACTATATTTCTTATGGGGTTCCTTGATAGTTTAACAACTTCCCATGATGCCTTATTCATGATGAATTTGCACTTGATCTCCCTATTGGATCATTTTTCAACAAAGCACAATTGTCTGTCTCCTTTCTCATTTCCTGAAATATACTCCTCCTTCGGACTTAGCATTCTCAACAAGGCCGTTCGTTTGCCCTCTCTTCTGTTTCTTTGGATCTTAATTTTGATTGTATTTCTATCGCGTTCACCTTAACTATTTCTCTAAAATTTAGTTTGTTTATATTTCGGTCTCTCTCTTTTGGTTTCTAAGTTTTCTTTATGTTTATCCTGGCCTTTCTTCATGTTCTTCATCTATCAGAGTTATCACTGTATATATATATATATATTATTTTTATTTTTTCATTATTCCTAATTTCTAGATGGACCAGATCACATAAACTAGTTTACTACTTCGCTAGACTCAGCCTCCTAGTTTTCTCCGATCTAGGATTCACCTCTACGTTTGTATTAATTGAAAATTCATCTTGTTCCTAAGCAGGATTATCGGAAGGGTAAATCCACTTAGTTCTCTTATCCCAGTTTGGAAATGCCGTGCATTTTCTCCTCTTTGTTTTCCAATGTTAGCTTTTCTTCTTCTTTCTCTCTCTTTTATTTTCTCAATCGGACGTTTACTAGCTACAGTTGAGTTTCAACTGGTCACACATGGAATGTCTGTGATGGCTTCTTTACATTTATTTCCAATGTTCTTTTAAAAGGGAGACGCATAATTTTCCTCTTCATTTTCATGATTATTAACTTGCGTTGATGGTTGAAACTTCTGAGAAACTCTTCCTTAAAGAAAATACTCGTATATACAAACGCCCCTCTTTTATATATATATATATATATATTTTACTTATAATTATATATATATATATTTTTTGTAAAGTGTAAAACAAAATCTCCTATAATTTCCCGCCAAGCATTAACCCACGGCCACCTCCTTCCGCGACGCATGCACTGCGAGCTCCTCCCTCCACGTTCCCCGCCGGTATCTCCCCTTCACGGCCACCTCTGCGGCCGTTGTGCCGCCATGACCCCGTCCCCCACCGCTGCCTCTGCGGCCACCCTCCATTGCCAATCGTCCGCCACTGCGGATCCTTCACTCTGCTGCCCAATCTCTACCCTCCACCCTCCAGTTCGCACGGCCACTGTGAGTTCGGTCCGCCGCCCCCATTGCCAACGCTGCCGCCATGCTTCCAAACCTACCACAAGAACAAAATAAACAAATCTTTAGGGTTTGTATATGGTCTTATAAAATAAGATCTTAAACAATGTTCTTTGTATTATATTTAGAATAGAGGGTAATATAAATAATAAAAAGAGTATTAATATATATAAATATATATATATATATATTAATTTCTCTGAAAATAAAACTTGTAATTTCATTTTATTAATAATATATATATACATAAGTATATAAATATTTTATATACATATTTATATATATATATATATATATATGTATTAATCATTGATAAATTTTGTAAAAACAAGAGTTGTGTAAAAGAGGGGTTATAATTATGTAAAAAAAAAAATGAAATTATAGAAGGAGATTTTGTTTTACACTTTACAAAATATATATATATAATTATAAGTAAAATATATATATATATATATAAAGAGGGGCGTTTGTATATACGAGTATTTTCTTTAAGGAAGAGTTTCTCGAAAGTTTCAACCATCAACGCAAGTTAATAATCAGGAAAATGAAGAGGAAAATTATGCATCTCCCTTTTAAAAGAACACTGGAAATAAACGTAAAGAAACCATCACAGACATTCCATGTGTGACCAGTTGAAACTCAACTGTAGCTAGTAAACGTCCGATTGAGAAAATAAAAGAGAGAGAAAGAAGAAGAAAAACTAACATTGGAAAACAAAGAGGAGAAAATGCGCGGCATTTCCAAACTGGGATAAGAGAACTAAGTGGATTTACCCTTCCGATAATCCTGCTTAGGAACAAGATGAATTTTCAATTAATACAAACGTAGAGGTGAATCCTAGATCAGAGAAAACTAGGAGGCTGAGTCCAGCGAAGTAGTAAACCAGTTTATGTGATCTGGTCCATCCAGAAATTAGGAATAATGAAAAAAATAAAATAAAATATATATACAGTGATAACTCTGATTGATGAAGAACATGAAGAAAGGCCAGGATAAACATAAAGAAAACTTAGAAACCAAAAGAGAGAGACCGAAATATAAACAAACTAAATTTCAGAGAAATAGTTAAGGTGAACGCGATAGAAATACAATCAAAATTAAGATCCAAAGAAACGGAAGAGAGGGCAAACGAACGGCCTTGTTGAGAATGCTAAGTCCGAAGGAGGAGTATATTTCAAGAAACGAGAAAGGAGACAGACAATCGTGCTTTGTTGAAAAATGACCCAATAGGGAGATCAAGTGCAAATTCATCATGAATAAGGTATCGTGGGAAGTTGTTAAATTATCAGGGAACCCCGTAAGAAATATAGTGTTGAATAATTCCCACTCACGCCATGAGGCATTATGCTGCCAGAATCTTCCGAAATTGAGGGTTAGGAACCTTGATATTACAAACCTTGTAGCAATGTTAACGGCATCATGGAGACCCCCTTGTTGGACCGCTTGCGTATGGAGAAATGCAATTGTACTTAGTACCCCACCGACAACTGTAGTGTTTTCACCTTGAGTGTACACCACCGAGCATGCTTACGCATGTGAGGGGGTTTCTAGGGAAGCGTGGGAAAATTTTTGATATTTCGTGTCATAACCACATGACAGATGTGGATATGACACGTGTGATGCATGTTGTGACCGCATGGGAAATGTGGGCATGACAAAAGAATTGTTGAAAAAATTTGGGATGGAAGACTCAAAGCCAATGAATACTCCCATGGCAATAGATGTAAGTTGAGCAAAGAAGATGACTCTCCCAAGGCTGATTAGAAAAAGTATAGGTCAATGATTGGAGGACTATTGTATCTCACTCAAACTAGACCTGACATTATGAATGTTGTTGGTCTTGTTGCTAGATTCCAAGCTGATCCCAGAGAATCTCATGTCATGGTAGTCAAAAGGATTTTATATGTCTAAAAGGGATAGTTGAGTATGGTCTATGGTACCCTAGAGATCATGATTTCTCTCTTCATGCCTATATAGATGCTAATTGGGCAGGAGATGTGGATGACTGGAAGAGTACCAGTGGTGGAGCATTCTTTTTAGGGAAGAGATTGGTTTCTTGGATAAGCAAGAAACAAGAGGCAATATCTTTGTCCACTACTAAAGTAGAATATATTGTAGCAGCAGGTAGCTACACTCAAGTTTTATGGATGAAACAAATGCTAAGAGACATGAGAGTGGAGTATGAGGAGCCTATCACAATCTTCTATGATAATTCAAGTGCAATAAATATATCTAAGAATCTGGTGTTCCATTCAAAGACTAAACATATATCCATCAAGTTTCACTTTTTGAGAGAGCAAATGAACAACAATGAAGTCATATTGGAGTTTGTGCCTTCCAAGGATCAGATTGCATACATCTTTACTAAACCTCTACCTAAGGACTCTTTTGAGTATCTCAGGGAGAAGTTAGGGGTTATTGCCCCTCCGGTAAACTAAAGTGCACTGATGTGCATCAGTCCGGTGGATATCACAGTCATATCTTGTGATTCGGATTGATGATGGGGAGCTACTACTCAGGGGGAGCAGCTGGTATGATTCTGAAATGGTGAAATTGCAAGTATGAGCCCTTTTCCATTGATGTCAAAGGGGGAGAGAAGACGTGAAAAACAAGTGGAGGTTGATCAAAGGGGGAGCAGTAAAGAAAGAGAAGACAAGTGAATGGCTGTTGGTGATAGGGGAGTTGTGTTAGTAAAGAAAAGTTCTTGTCTTGATGGTCAAAATAGTTTTTCACATCATATGTTGCCATCAATGACAAAGGGAGAGATTGTTGCAAGTATGGGCCTAACTGGTGTTGTCATTGATGTCAACATACTCTTGTTGCATTGATGAAAAGGATTGGATGAGTTGAGTGCTGAGGATATTGAGAAAATTAGTCCTAATCAGGAACAAAGAAGAACAGTGAAGACAGTAAGGTAAAAGTCCAAGATAAGATGAGTATTAGAGGATGCAGTTTAAAGGGTTTGTAGATATGTATCTTAAGGTGATTCCATAAACATTTCAGAGGTCCGCATGAAGATCTGAAGAAGTTGTGGTTGTTCAAGTAAAACTAGTTCCGGCAGGTGTTCAAAGGTGACAGAGTGACACAGATAGGTCTTGTGAGCTCCAAAAATGCATTATCCTATTCTGTGGATTTGAGGGAGTGTTGAGGAAGTCTTTGTGAAGTGTCAACTCGATTGGTTCATGGTTTGAAGGTCCGTAAGCATCTATTCCTTTGTGACAGTGGTGACAGACTGTGCTCTTGAGGTTCTAGATGAAGGAGAGAAGGATTTTAGTATGCAAATGAAGTACGGGTGTTCTTGGTGATTCAAGCAATCTTGTGGAGGTCTTTGGACCATGTCTAGTTCATGTTGGTGGTTTGCATTGGAGTTGGAGCCCGCAATTAAAGAATAACCTCCAGATGATGGTGTCCTTCTTGAGACTGGCTGACCAGATGCATTACACATCTTGCAGATGTTCTTGTAGATGTTTGCCGACTTAGATGATCATTCCTAAGTCAAGGTCTTGTATAAATAAGGAGTTGCAAAGTCATTTCAAAGTGGTCTAGTGGAAAATGTGAGTGTGGTAGTGAGGAGGAGAGCAGAAGGCAGAGCAGAAGTATTGGGCTTAAATGGAACTGATTCAAGTATGGTGAAGATACTATTCTCCAGTTCATGTATGTAATACTTATTACTTTGTAGATAGTGTGTCTCTTGTAGGCAGTGAGCCTCTTGTGAGCAGTGTGCTCAGGCAGTGAGCCCTAATTGGCATGTGCCATTTTGTTTTTTCTATTCTTCTAACAAAGAATACAATCTTGGGTTAATCACCCTGTGTTTTTTCTCTTAACCAGGTTTTCCACGTCAAAATCTTGGTGTCTTATGTGTTGATGTGTTTCTGCTCTTGATTTAATGCATTATGTTTCCATGATTGATTTGTTGATATACTACTAAATCACTAAGAGGATTTAAGAGTGTAATTGGAAAGAAAGTTTTAGACAACTGATTCACTCCCCCACTCTTAGTTGTCTATCCTGAATCTAACAATAACTTGCTACCATTGTCTGAAAACCTTACAACATCCTTTGTTTCATTCATTGGCATTGAAAAGAGTATAAAAAACTAAGCATTTTTGGCCGTCAATCATATCCTTCTCCTAGGATTTGTTTTCTTAGTTTGTGCTTTGGTATAAGCTTTATGACATGTTGTCCTAAAAACAATATCCCTTTGAGAAGAAGTAAAAGATTAATGGGATCTAGTGCTCTCGAAGAAGTTGGTACTTTGGACACCTTCTTTACAAAGGGAGAAACTCAAATTGTGCAAGATATTATACACCCTCCAACGACAATGGAAGAAAAGACTTTTCATGATGTTGATAACACTATTGAGGCAGTAGGACATGTATCTAATGAGCAAATAGAAAAGTTGGATAAAGACCTAGCTGAATTTTAAACATTTATGGAAAATGAGAGAATAGCTGAAGAAGTTGTTCCTATAATTCATAATATAAGAGAATTGATAAAAGAAGGACAAGATGGTGTTAATGCACTTCATGGTCTAGCACATATTGTACAAACCAATATCATGCCGATAACCAAATGTGGACAAATGATAAATAACACTTTATCACCATCTCATACTCAAGTTTCCATACCTATACCAAATACAAGAATATCCACTTTTACATCAACAATCTTAACAACTAATGCGAATGCTTGTAGTAATGCTACCACTGGTATTGGAGTATCTAATGGCACTAATTACAAAGCTGTGGGATTTAATTATCAAAATTTGATTCTTAAAGGGACCTCTCCTATGAATAATTGTTCTCAACATCCTATCTGTTCCACTCATTTCCAGCTACCTATTACACACTCGCAACCATCGTTAACATATTCTCAGCCTCCGCATATTGTATCTCAAGCACATTCACTTCCTCACTTTGGTTCTAATTCCTCACAACAAACTGCATCTCCCAATGATGCCGTCCTAAACCAACTTTTACAGGGCATGAATGCTTTGCAACAAAAGGTAACAAATTTGACAAATTCTTCGTAGCCTAGTCTACCAATATATCATGCCCATAATCTGTTATCCTATGCAATTTTAAGAACCCCTATGCCCGAGAGGTTTGAGACTACTCGCTTTGAAAAATATGGTGGAAAAGGTGATCCTAATATTCATGTGGCAGCATTCACAGCTATGTGTAGTGATTTTTATTTTGAAGAGGATTTGTTGGCAAAACTTTTTCTGCTATCTCTCAAAGATACTACTTTAGAATTTTTTTCTCATTGCCTCCGAATTCAATACACTCCTTTGTGCAGTTGATTGATCAATTTTTACAACATTTTCAAACAAGCATCAGACCCCAAGTCACTCTTATGGACTTCGTTCAATGCAAACAAGGTCCCAAAGAAAAGTTGACTGAATTCATTAGTCAGTATCAAGGACTTTATGCACAGATTCAGTATCAAATGAAAGATGAGGATGTTTAAAAGATATTTATTATAAATCTACAACCTAATATTCATGATAAGATTCTCTTGATGAAATATAACTCCTTTCAACATTTATGCACCACCCTTCATGATTATCAACTTTCATCTAGTCAATATGAAAACCAAAACTCATTGGCTCAAGGTGCTCAATCCATGGGTGGATCATTACAAAACAATTTTAAGAGGAACAATAATAGGAGTTTCATCAAGATCAACGGACCAAATATGAATGTGTCTGCTATAAATAATCTAAAGAAACCATCGTATCAACCAAGAAAGTTTACTCTAATATCTGAGTCCTATCATTCCATAATAAATCAAGCCATGAGTAATAACATTCTTAAGCTTCCCCTGGTCAAACCTATTGATCCTAGTAAACAAGGACCTTACTTCGATGATAATGCCTTTTGTCATTATCATTAGATGCAAGGACATAACACTAAATGATGTATGCATCTTAAACATGAGATACAGGACCTTATTGATTCAAATGTCATCCAGGTATCGGGTGTGAATGATAATGGAAATAAGTCAATTGCTCCACCAAATCAGAATTTACAAATCTTCACTAATCCTTTCCCTAAGCATACTGAAAACAATATGGTGGAACAGGGTTTAGTGGAAGTAGACGAGGATGATTACTTGGACTATGATAGTATCATTGGAATGATTGAAGTGAATAAGAAACAAGTGGATAATTCACCTCGTCCATGAAGAAATGGAATCATCCTGTACCATCTTACTCATCTGTATCGATTGTTGTTCTTTCTTTTCTGATGCATTTTGATTGTCTCCCGATCCATCAAGGATAACGGGGGAGGAACCTCAACAAGGATTTAAGGAAAAAGCATCATATGATAACAAACAAAATTTTCATAAGAATCACTCAAATTTTGCATTGAACATGATCGAATACCTCTCCAAGAGTTTCAAGAAATCCAAGATATAATATGAAGACCCTACAGGTAAGTATCTCTAACCCTTTATCTCTCTCTTGATATTCTTCCCCTGTGATGTATTATGTGTTGTTTAGGCCTCCTGAGATGACCTCGGATTCTCCCGTAAGGTTCGGGATACCAAGAGACCGCCTCTGTTGTGACCTTCTTCTATTTGTATCACCATTCTTCTAAATTGCCTCTCTCTGGTTTCATTGTTGTGTGTTATGCCTTATGGACCATGGTTGGTGACCTAGGGGCACCCTCCTATGTGACTGTCCCTAAGACACTTTTTTCTCCTCTCTTATTTATTGTTTCCCTTCCTCTAGTGTTTCCATCTAGCAGGCAGATGATGACAAACATTTATACTAATGTGGACCTAGTGTCCCTTTTGAGAGCAATAAAAAAATGGACTCAATTCCTAATATGATGATGGGGTTGTATATTTATCTAACACTTGGATAGTGGAGGCACTCGTTCTTTCTACGTAGTGAATTGTATGATGTTTCCATCACATTTACAAACTTTAACAATATTGCTTCTATTGCAAGTATGAGGTGAACCAGTGTTGTCATTGATGTCAACATACTCATATTACATTGACAAGAAGGATTGGATGAGCTGTGTGCTGAGGATATTGAGAAAATTAGCCTCAGTCAGGAACAGTGAAGAACAGTGATGAGAAGAAGGCAAATGTATTGTACAGGTTGCGAACCAGAGGATGCGGATTAAAGGGTTTGTAGATATGAGTCTTAAGATGTTTCAGTCAAGATTTCAGAGGTCCGCATGAACATCTGTAGAAGTTGTGGTTGTCTGTGTTGAACCGGTTCCGGTAAGTGTTCAGAGGTGACAGAGGATCACAGAAAGGTCCGGTGAGGTCCGGAATTGTACAATCCTAATCTGCGGATTGGAAGGAGTGTTTGGGATGTCCTTGTGATGTGTCATCTCGAGTTGTGTATGATTTTGAGGTCCGGAAGTACCTTTTGCATTATGACAGTGGTGACAGACTGTGTTCTTGAAGTTCCAGATGAGGAAGAGAAGAGATTCCAGTAAGTAGAGAACGTGTGGATGTACCTGGTCATTCAGGCAGACTTGTGAAGGTTCTTGGATCATGTTGAGGTTGTGTTGTTGGTCCGCATTAATGGTAGAGCCCGGAATTGAAGATATTCTTCCGGATGAAGTTCTTTTTCCAACTAGCCGACCAGATGAGTTGTTCATCCTGCGAATGTTCTTGTGATGGCCAACCGGATGTGTTATTCATCTTGCAGATATTCTTATGGTTGATTACCAACTTAGATGATTGTTCCTAAGTTGATGTCTTGTATAAATAAAGGTTTGTGAGTTCATTTCATAGTGTGGAGTGTGTGGATGAGTATGGCATAGCGTGGAGAAGTGCGAAAGGCAGAGCAGGGGTTTTGGGCTTAAATGGAACTGATCCGGACATGGTAGAGATGTCATTCTCCAGTTCAAGATTGTGATTCTTATCACTTTGTAGACAGTGTGTCTCCTTGTAGGCAATGGGCCTCTTTGTGAGCAGTGTGCTCGGGCAGTGAGCCCTAATTGGCATGTGCCATTCATTTTTCTTATTCTTCTAACAGAGAATAATCCTTGGGTTAATCACCCCGTGGTTTTTCCCTTAACCGGGTTTTCCACATCAAAATCTTGGTGTTCAATGTGTTGATGTTTATCTGCTCTTGTGTTTATACATTATGCTTTCATGGATGGTTAATTGATATGCTGTTAACTAACAAAGAAGAATCAAGTATTTAAAGTAGAGCAAGTTTTTATACAACCGATTCACCCCCCCTCTCAGTTGTATGCCCTAGATCCAATAATTGGTATCAGAGCCAAGTTCCTCTCAAAGGAGCTTAACCACTTGAGGAGATCCAGGATGTCGTCATACAAGAACGATAGTCTGAAGTTCGATGGAACCAACTTCACTCTCTGGAAAGGTCGCATGAAATGTCACTTGGAATGTATGGGAAAAGCATACCTGGCCATGGTCTCAAAACCATATGTACCTCCACAAGGTGGTCCGACAACTCTGAATGAGATCACAGATGCTAAAAACAATCTGCGGACCAAGGAAGCTCTGCTAAGCGCATTGAATGATTCAGATCTCTCAAATGTTATTGACCTACCAACTGCATATGAGATCCTGACTAAACTGGAACTTCTGTATGAAGGAGATGAGTTTGTCAAGAGTGCAAGGTTGCAAAGTCTGAAAGGGAAATTTGAAAGATTGAAGATGAGAGATGATGAAAACATCACTACCTTTATGCCAAGAGTGAATGAGCTGGTATGTGGAATTAGAAATGCTGGTGGAACTCTGGATGAAAATGAGATTGTTTGCAAAATCCTCAGATCCCTTCCTGCTGCCTACAAAATCAAGGTTGCTGCCATTGATGAATTCAGAGCCCACACAACTATCACAAGAGAACAATTGGCTGGTAAACTAGCTACATTTGAAATGACTGAGTTTGGAGATGATCCTCCCAAGACTGAATCTGCTTTCAAAGCCAGTGCCTATGTGAAAGGCAAACAGAGATTTGATCCGGGAGAAAACTTATCAAGGAAGATGTCATGGTATGATCAAGCAAGAAGAGACATGGAAGAAGAAGCAAAAATAGCTCAACTTGAAGCCCTCATTGCAAAGAGACTGCCAAGAGGATCCGGTAAGTATGAAGGAAAACTACCCTTTAAGTGCTTCAACTACAATAAGATTGGTCATTTTGCTTCAAGATGTCTAGAAAGATTTGCAAGGTCTAATACTAACAGACAAAGGTTTCAAAAGAATTGCTATTATGTTCATGAAGAAGATGTCAATGAAGGAGTAACAGATGATGAATCAGAACTAGGAAGCAAAGCCAGAAATGAATGGGTGTTTATTGCCATCAAGGAAGAAGATTCAATATCCTCTGAATCTGTCAATCACAAGGTTGTGGAAAGAGCTTTGGCTGCTCAAGTGGAAGAAAAGGATGATTGGGTTATTGACAGTGGATGTTCTCACCATATGACTGGTGACAAGAATAAGTTCTTGGATTTAGAAAGGTATGAAGGAGGAATGGTAAAGTTTGGTGACAATTCTGCTGGCAGAATCAGAGGTAGGGGAACTATTTCCTTTGATGGAAAGAGCAAAACAGGTAACGTACTATATGTTGAAGAATTGAAGCACAATATTCTCAGTGTTGGTCAATTAGTGGACAAAGGCTATGATCTCTAGTTCAAGAATGGAAAATACAGAATCTTTACAAGCTCCAGAACTGAAATTGCATCCGGTACTCAAACAAAAGGTAATATCTTTCATCTGGCAGGTTCAAATAAAAGTTGTCTGTTTGTTCAAGTTGATCAAAGTTGGTTATGGCATAGAAGAATGTGTCATGTAAATTTTGATAACATCATCAAGATAAGCAATATTCAGGCTGTAAGAGATCTTCCAAAATTGATGAAACCTACAAATAGTTTGTGCAAAGAATGTCAGCTAGGTAAACAGAGCAGAGTCTCCTTCAAAAGCAAAGATCAGTCCTCCACTGGATTGTTGGAATTAGTACATACTGATCTCTGTGGTCCGACAAGAATCAAGAGTCTGCAAGGTGATAGATATTTCATGTTGCTAATTGATGACCATTCCCGGATGATGTGGGTTACCTTCCTAAAGGAGAAATCAGAAGCCCTTGAGAAGTTCAAAATCTTCAAAGCTATGGTAGAGAATCAAACCGGATTGAAACTGAAGTGTCTAAGGTCTGATAGAGGTGCTGAATTTACATCTAGTGAGTTCATTGACTTTTGTGAGAAGCAGGGTATAAGAAGACAGTTGTCTGCTCCTAGGACTCCACAGCAGAATGGAGTAGTTGAGAGAAAGAACCGGACCATCCAAGAAGCTGCCAGGACAATGATGTTGGAAGCAAATGTTCCTCAAATGTTTTGGAAAGAAGCTATCAGCACTGCAGTCTACACTCTCAATCGAGTTCAAATCAGAATCAACACCGATAAGACCCCCTATGAACTCTGGTTTGGGATCACTCCTACTGCGAAATATTTCAGAATATTTGGTAGCAAGTGTTATATTAAAAGAGATGAAGATCTAGGAAAGTTTGATGCTAGAAGTGATGAAGGAATTTTCTGGGGTTACTCCACTCAAAGCAAAGCATACCAGTGTTACAATAAGAGATTGAGAAAGATGATAGAAAGCACTAATGTGAAAGTTGATGAAGAAATTGAGAAGCCCTCAAGATTTTATGAGCTTGATGAAGATGAACAAGATGGTGTTCAGGTTCAAGGAACTCAATCCTCTCCGGCAAGTCAGAGTCAGCCTAATCTGGTAAATCAGGAAGAAGAGATAGGTCTGAATGAGCCTGATCAAGAAGCAGCAGTACAGGATACTCCCAAAATTCCAAGGTATGTAAGACAGAACCACTCTGAAGATTAGATCATAGGTGACAGAAACAAAGGTGTGCAAACTAGAAGGAATGTTGCTCAAAATCAGGATGAATGTTGTCTGATTTCAAAGATTGAACCTAAAACAATAAATGAAGCTTGCAATGATGAAAACTGGACCAAAGCAATGGAAGATGAATTGATGCAAATTGAGAAAAATCATACTTGGGATCTTGTTCCTAGATCTAGAGACAGGAATGTGATTGGAACCAAATGGGTTTTCTGGAACAAACTGAATGAAGCTGGTGAAGTAATCAGAAACAAAGCTAGATTGGTTTGCAAAGGCTACTCTCAAATAGAAGGAATTGATTTTGAAGAAACCTTTCCTCTGGTGGCAAGAATTGAAGCAGTCAGATTATTCCTTGCATTTGCTGCCTTTAAAGACTTCAAGGTATATCAGATGGATGTCAAGTCTACCTTCCTAAATGGTGATCTGGAAGAAGAAGTTTACATTGAACAACCGGATGGATTTCAATTGTCTGATAATGATGATATGGTCTACAAATTGAAGAAAGCATTGTATGGATTAAAGCAAGCCCCAAGAGCATGGTATGAAAGGTTGGATAAGCATCTTGTGCAGATTGGATTCAACAAAGGTACTGCTGACAGTAACTTATATTTCAAAATTGATCATGAAAACATTTTGATTGTTGAAGTGTTTGTGGATGATATCATTTTTGGAGGAAGAGATAGTATGTGCAAAACTTTTGCAAATCAAATGAAAAGTGAGTTTGAAATGTCTATGCTTGGTGAAATGAATTTCTTCTTGGGTCTGCAAACTACTCAAACAAAGAAAGGGATCTTCATTTCTCAGACCAAATATGTGAAAGGATTGTTGAAGAAATTTGGTATGGAAGATTCAAAGCCAATGAATACTCCCATGGCAACTAGATGTAAGTTGAGCAAAGATGATGACTCTCCAAAGGCAGATCAGACAAAGTATAGATCAATGATTGGTGGATTGTTGTATCTCACTCAGACTAGACTAGATATAATGTAGGTTGTCGGTCTTGTAGCAAGATTCCAGGCTGATCCTAAAGAATCTCATGTTATGGCAATCAAAAGAATTTTTAGGTACTTGAAAGGTACAGCTGAGTATGGTCTATGGTACCCTAGAGATCCGGATTTCTCTCTTCATGCTTACACAGATGCAGATTGGGCAGGAGATGTGGATGACCGGAAGAGCACCAGTAGTGGAGCATTCTTTTTGGGAAAGAGATTGGTTTCTTGGCTAAGCAAGAAACAAGATGCAATTTCTCTGTCTACAACTGAAGCAGAATACATTGCAGCAGCAGGTAGTTGCACTCAAATCTTATGGATGAAGCAAATGCTAAGAGACATTAAAGTTGAATATGAGGAGCCTATCACAATTTTCTATGATAATTCAAGTGCAATTAATATTTCTAAGAATCCAGTATTGTATTCTAAAACTAAGCACATATCTATCAAGTTTCACTTTTTGAGAGAACAAGTGAACAAGGAAGAAGTTAGATTAGAGTATGTTCCCTCCAAGGATCAGATTGTAGATATCTTTACTAAACCTCTTCCTAAGGACTCTTTTGAATATCTCTGAGAGAAGTTAGGGGTCATCGCCCCTCCGGTAATGAACTAGGATGCACTGATGTGCATCAGTCTGGTGGATATCATAGTCATATCTTGTGATCCAGATTGATGATGGGGAGCTGCTACTAAGGGGGAGCAGCTGGTATGATTCTGATGTGTTAGAATTGCAAGTATGAGCCCTTTGCCATTGATGTCAAAGGGGGAGAGAAGACATGTGAAAAACAAGTGGCTGATGATCAAAGGGGGAGCAGTAAATGAGGAGAAGACATGTTGCTGATAGGGGGAGCTGTGACAGAAAGGAGGAGTTCTTGTCTTGATGGTTTTTCACATCATATGTTGCCATCAATGACAAAGGGGGAGATTGTTGCAAGTATGAGGTGAACCAGTGTTGTCATTGATGTCAACATACTCATATTACATTGACAAGAAGGATTGGATGAGCTGTGTGCTGAGGATATTGAGAAAATTAGCCTCAGTCAGGAACAGTGAAGAACAGTGATGAGAAGAAGGCAAATGTATTGTACAGGTTGCGAACCGGAGGATGCAAATTAAAGGGTTTGTAGATATGAGTCTTAAGATGTTTTAGTCAAGATTTCAGAGGTCCGCATGAAGATCTGTAGAAGTTGTGGCTGTCTGTGTTGAACCGGTTCCGGTAAGTGTTCAGAGGTGACAAAGGATCACAGAAAGGTCCGGTGAGGTCCGCAATTATACAATCCTAATCTGTGGATTGGAAGGAGTGTTTGGGATGTCCTTGTGATGTGTCATCTCAAGTTGTGTATGATTTTGAGGTCCAGAAGTACCTTTTGCATTGTGACAGTGGTGACAGACTGTGTTCTTGAAGTTCCAGATGAGGAAGAGAAGAGATTCCAGTAAGTAGAGAACGTGCAGATGTACCTGGTCATTCAGGCAGACTTGTGAAGGTTCTTGGATCATTTTGAGGTTGTGTTGTTGGTCCGCATTGATGGTAGAGCCCGGAATTGAAGATATTCTTCCAGATGAAGTTCTTGTTCCAACTAGCCGACCGGATGAGTTGTTCATCCTGCAAATGTTCTTGTGATGGTCGACCGGATGTGTTATTCATCTTGCGGATATTCTTATGGTTGATTGCCAACTTAGATGATTGTTCCTAAGTCGATGTCTTGTCTAAATAAAGGTGTGTGAGTTCATTTCGTAGTGTGGAGTGTGTGGATGAGTATGGCATAGCGTGGAGAAGTGTGAAAGGCAGAGCAGGGGTTTTGGGCTTAAATGGAACTGATCTGGACATGGTAGAGATGTCATTCTCCAGTTCAAGATTGTGATTCTTATCACTTTGTAGATAGTGTGTCTCCTTGTAGGCAGTGGGCCTCTTTGTGAGCAGTGTGCTCGGGCAGTGAGCCCTAATTGGCATGTGCCATTTCATTTTCTTATTCTTCTAACAAAGAATAATCCTTAGGTTAATCACCCCGTGGTTTTTCCCTTAACCGGGTTTTCTACGTCAAAATCTTGGTGTTCAATGTGTTGATGTTTATCTGCTCTTGTGTTTATACATTATGATTTCATGGATGGTTAATTGATATGCTGTTAACTAACAAAGAAGAATCAAGTATTTAAAGTAGAGCAAGTTTTTATACAATTGATTCACCCCCCCCTCTCAGTTGTATGCCCTAGATCCAACAGCTTCTCTATGCACCTTTGTTTGTCTTTAAATCTGGCCTTGGTGGTACTTGATTTAGAGAGCTTCGTGATATAGCCCTATGGTTATTCTTGAACTATAAATTCGTTGTATAACCTTGGCTCTTTGTGTGGTTAATCATTTGCATTGATGTTGTTGTTTATCATGATTTTGAAGACACTAACATGTTTCTTGCAGGGATGTGTTTGTGGGAACATTTAGCAATCGTAAAGTACATGTCACCTCCGGGGGGCATGGGCTTTGCAAAAGTTAGTGTTCCCTTGTGTGTTTTCTTCCTACCTTAATGTGCTTGATATCAATAACTGACATCAACCACCTTAAGGTGTGGACATATAAGGTAAGTTGTATGTTATAGATGTTAGCAATGTGTTTGACCTCAGATGCAAAGACTTGCGCCCCAAGGTAGTGCATCATGCATCCTGAGTTTGTTTGCAATCAATCAATCAATCATGTAAGCTCTCTGTGGAGGTGGGATATTGTGTATATCCCTTTTATCTCAAGCCCTCTATGGAGGCGGGGATGGTGTATTTCTTAGAGCAGATTGCATCATCCTGTCATTTTCAAAAGTCCTCTGCAAAGGTAGGGAGCAGTTCTGTGACTAACTCAACCCTTAAGCGTGTCTTCAACAATTGTTGTGGCGAAGCCCAATCATCAGTGTGTGCCTATAATGTGCCCGAGATGGTGATGAGCCTAGAAATAGGGAACACACCATCGCTTGTCTGCCATGTTTTCTCTATGTCTTCAAGTGTGTGTGTTTTAGCGTGTTTATTTTATGTGGCATGTTTGTTGCCCCGTATGCAGAGACCAGCGCCCTTGATTAGTGCTTCCTACATTTTGGGAGGTTTTGTGTATCTTGCATGTGTGTTTCCCCATATATATAGAGACCTGCACCCTAGGGTAGTGCATCCTGTATTATGAGAGGTTTGTTTACTTTCTAGTACTTGCATCTACATTTCATATATATGAGAAAAAGAAAAGAAAAGATATCATTTCTATCTTCTATGCATTAATGTGTCTTCTATGCATTGACTGTCTTCTTTGTGTTCTATGTGACTGTAATTGTCTTCTCTGTGTTTTGCGTGCCTATTACTGTCTCCTATGTGATTGGCATGTCTTCTCCATGCTTGATGTGTTTGCTGTCTTTGTGACCTTACTTTAATGCATGTATTGGCCTCGTGTTTATACATACATTAAAGTGGGGCCTAAATGTAACGTCAGAAAATGTCCCCTTGGGGGCTTTTCCCTCATAAGGTTTAGCTCCTAGGTCTTTAGTGTGCATTTAGGACATCTTAGTTCATATTTTGGCATCCCGATGGAATGAGACCTAGGTTCCATGGCAAATTAGACCTAGGTGGACCCCTTGAGTTGTTCCCTACCCAAAATAGAGGGGAGGACTTGGGCCCCCATGCCCTAGTCCTGCCCTATTTTGGGGCAACCCTAATTTCTGGGTGTTGGTTTATGACCATTATTTGGTCCTTTTGCCGACACATTAAGTTTTAATTTTTAAAATCTTGGCGGGAGTGCTTGTAGTTGCATATATAAGCATGCTTAGACATTCATTTGTAAACTAGATGATTACTAGCAAGATATTGTGTTCTCAAGGTGATTCAAGGCTTTCATTGTGTTGTAAGAGTAGACTTGTGTGTTTTGTGTGTTGATATTTGCATATTTGAGCATCAATTTCTTCATGGAATGAAGAGCTTCTTCCCCCATGAGAGATTCACTACAAGGTGGCATAATATTGTGTTTTCATCATTGATTCCTTCAGTTTTTGCCTCTGCCTCACAATGGCATGCACTATTTATCTGAAAACAGTGTTCGGAGACTTAAGTGTCCTCCGGGGCTTGACTGAGGCAAGCCTCTAAACACCACAACGCCCAAACCAAGTCTTGTGATTGCAGGTTACAAGTGTTGCATTTGGGAAAAGTGGAGTTGCAAGAGGGATTAGCAGACATCAAGGATTCAGGATCTAAAGGAAAGGATACAGGAGCACTTCAAGGACTTGGGTGCTCACTCTAGTGTCCTTTGCATCTGAATTTCAAAAAATAGAAGTTGTTATCAATCAAATATGCACCCAATGCGAAGCTATCAAATTAGCTACCTGTTGACACATGGTAACACTCCTAGGCCTATGGGTTGCCTAAAATTTAGAGTGAACCTCCAGAATGGGTTGGTTCCCCTATTAAATCACCTAATCTATGACCTTCTCTTTCTTATCCTGAACCTTCACTACAATTATCACTAAAACACAATAACTATGCAAGTAACTTATAACAGAAGAATGTTAACCTTCACTCTAAAAATAAATTTGTTGCATCATCTCTGCCAATTTTGAGCCATGGTGAAAAAATGGTAACATTTCTGGTGACTTTTGCTATATGCTTGCCTGCTAAGCATCGGTTCAGTTGCCTTGAATATCCATTGGGCATTGAGTCATACTCTACTCTTCTCAAATTTAGAAAAATTGAAATTCAGCTCCCAACCAATTCAAACAGCAGCAGAAAACTAAAAACAAACTAAACTGAAGCAAACTAACAGGCCTTGATGGCCAGAAAAACCTATGTAGCAGCACTTATGGAAATAAAAATACTGAAAGCAAATGTGCATGAGCACTTATTAACTGCAACTCTACTCTACTACATACAAAGGTAGTACTTATGTTCAGAAGCAATGTTTGAGGTGGATCCCATTAACTGGGATAGACAGCACCTCTCCACTTAACTTGGACAGCTGAAATGCATTGTTTTATTTGCACTTTGTGATTACATAAGGCCCATCCCAAATTGCATCAAATTTGCAATGCTTTCCAAGTCTGCTTCTCAATTCATTCCATTTGAACACCAAATCACCAACAATAAAGCTCCTCAGTCTTGCCCTCTTATCAAAAGCATCCTTCATTTGAGTTTGATGTATATCAAGCTTCTTCAAGGCTTCTTTCCTGATTTCTTCTAACTCCATAAGCTGAGATAACCTAACTACTAAAGGTTGTTCCTCTAGTAGCTCAAGCTCTTTGATGAAAGTCAAAGTTGGTAATTCAACTAAAATAGGCAATCTAGCCTCCTTACCATAAGTAAGTACATATGGAGAACAACCAGTAGCTCTCTTGGGTGTAATTCTATCAGCCCAAAGAGCCAACTTCAACTTCTTGTGTCATATTCTCTGGTTGTCTTCAACAGTCTTCTTGATGATCCTTATCAGATTTTTGTTGGTAGATTCGACCTACCCATTACCCTGTGGGTAATAGTTAGAAGAAGTATTCAAAAAGATATTATTTTTGATAGACCAATCTAAAATTCTCAATCCAATGAAAGCTAAACCATTATCTGAGATGATTGAATTTGGTGTACTGAATCTTGATACTACATCTTCATAGAAATTTAGAATAGCAGATTCATTTGTTTCTTTTAAAGCAACAGCTTTGGTCCACTTGGTGAAATAGTCTGTGGTAGTCAAGATCCACTTGTGGCCTACACTTGAAGGCAGGTTTATTGGTCCTATAAAATCTAGACCCCATTTTGCAAATGGTTGCTCAACTTTAATAGGATGTAGAGGTAAGGCAGCAAGCCTTTGTTTACCAGCAAATAATGAACACTTCTCACATCTTCTCACCCAAGCAAAAGAATCCTCAAACAAGTCAGGTTAGTAATAACCAGCCTGCATAATCTTCAAAGTAGTTGTTCTAGCTGCAAAGTGACCTCCTGAAGGTCCATTGTGAAATTCTTCTAACAGCTTGTCAACTTGATCAGGTCCAATACATCTAAAAAATACACCATTAAAATCTCTCCTATATAAAATACCATCAATGATAGCATAAGGAGTAGCTTGTAGCTTGAAATACCTTCTTCCTACCTTATCTAAACCTTTAGGGCATTGACCGGACTGTAAATAATGCATCACCTGTTGTACCCAGCTGATTGTAGGAGTTGGTAAAGTGGCTGGTACATTATTATTCAGTATTGTTTCTATGTCCTCTGCATGTTCTTGACTATTTTCTTCACTTTCAGCAAGCTGCTCGCATAAGCCCTTGCCTCTAAATAGCTTGGTCACTTTGATATCAACATCAAATTCCATAACTTCGGTTATCCAACCAGCTCTCTTGTCATTTATATCTATGTTTAATAAAAAAACTCTTAACAGTAGGATGAGCAACCATTAAGTGAATTATGTTATTAGACAACATGTGTCTAAATTTCTTGAGGCTCCTAACAATAGCAAAAACATGTTTTTCCACAATCATAATCATGCAGTACCTGGCTGAAAAATGCTATTGGCTGCTCTAATCCTTCATCATTTTGCTGACATAACATTGCAGAGATGGTGCCATCTCCTCCAAAAGCATACAAAATAAAATCCCTCTCATAATTAGGATTAATGAGGATAGGGGCAATAGCAAGGGCTTCTTTAATATGCTCAAACCTTCCTTTTCCCTCATTAGTCCAACTGAATGGTACATTCTTCTTCAACATGGTCGTAAGAGGTTGTAACAAAGTTGCAATGTTTGGAATGAATCTTCTCACAAAATTACTTCTGCCAAGAAACCTTTGCAAGCCTTTCTTATGTGCAGGTAGTGGTATATCTAGATTGGTTGAGACTCTCTCAGGGTCAATAGAAATACCTTGTTTTGAAACGATATGGCCGAGAAGTTTACCTTCATGAACTGAAAATATGCACTTTTTGGGGTTCAATGAAACCCCAAACTCCCTGCACCTCTGAAAAATCTGCTTCAATTGTTCAAAATGATCATTAATAGCTTTGGAAAAAATAGTTATGTCATCTAAATACACTAGCACTATTCTGTTCATAAGGCCATGGAAGGCCATGTCCATTGCCTGTTGAAAGGTTGCCCCTGCATTGGACAAACCGAATGGCATCTTCTTGTATGCCATGGTACCCCACTTAGTTGTGAATGCTATTTTATATTGGTCTTCCTCTTTAACAAGAATTTGGTTGTAACCTGAGTAACCATCTAACAGGGAATATCTATCAGATGCAGAAACATTTTGCAATATTTGTTCCATAGAAGGAAGAGGGTAGTGGTCTTTCAATGAGGCCTGATTCAGATCACGGAAATCAACACAAACTTGGATTTCTCCATTCTTTTTTCTGACTAGGACCAAATTGGAAGCCCAGGAGGTATGTTTTATTGGGAATATGATACTGCTCTTAATTAGCTTATTTAACTCAGCCTTCATTAAATGCTCAAGTTTTGGATTTAGTGGTCTTTGTTTTTGCCTAACAGGTTTGGCATTAGGCTCTAATTCAATGGTATACTAGGCTAAACCAGGATCAAACCCCCTTAAGTCTTTATACTCCCATGCAAAAACATCAGAAAAATCTTGGCATAACTGAATAAATGATTGTTGTTCACATTTAGTGCATACTTTTATGAGCTTCAACAACTTGTCTTTGAAAATCTCCACTGCCTCATAGTGTTCTTGTTTCACCGTCATGCTGCACTTGTCCTTTCTGAATTGATCATTTGAGTTAAACACTGATTCTAGTGTCACCAATCCCTTGGGTAGCTTGTTCGATCTCAACTGTACAATCTGGTCTTCAAATTGTTGTTGGTATTTATGTTGATTATCAGCTACAAATTCAACCTCTGCACTAAAAAAACTTAAGATTTGCTCATCACTGTCAAATACTTGCCAGGAAACACTATTGTCAGGTATAGAAGGCCTGACAACTACTTTGACATATGGTTGTACTATTGGATCTAGGGCATACAACTGAGAGGGGGGGTGAATCAGTTGTATAAAAACTTTGCTTCAAACACTTGATTCTCCTTTATTAGTTAACAGCATATTAATTAATCATCCATGAAAGCATAAAGCATAAACACAAGAGAAGATAAACATCAACACATTGAACACCAAGATTTTGACGTGGAAAGCCCAGTTAAGGGAAAAACCATGAGGTGATTAACCCGAGGATTATTCTCTATTAGAAGAATAAGAAAAAGAATGGCACTTGCCAATTAGGGCTCACTGCCCGAGCACACTGCTCACATAGGGGCCCACTGCCTACAAGGAGACACACTGTCTACAAAGTGATAAGAATCACAATCTTGAACTAGAGAATGACATCTCTACCATGTCCGGATCAGTTCCATTTAAGCCCAAAAACCCCTGCTCTGCCTTTCACACTTCTCTATGCTATGCCACACTCATCCACACAATCCACACTTCGAAATGAACTCACAAACCTTTATTTATACAAGACATCGACTAAGGAACAATCATCTAAGTCGGCAATCAACCATAAGAATATCCGCAAGATGAATAACACATCCGGTCAGCCACCACAAGAACATTCGCAGGATGAACAACTCATCCGGTTAGCTAGTCGGAATAAGAACTTCATCCAGAAGAATATCTTCAATTCCAGGCTCTACCATCAATGCGGACCAACAACACAACCTCAACATGATCCAAGGACCTTCACAAGCTTGCTTGAATGATCAGGTACATCCGCACTTCCTCTACTTACTGGAATCTCTTCTCTTCCTCATCTGGAACTTTAAGAACACAATCTATCGTCATTGTCATAATGCAAAAGGTACTTCTGGACCTCAAAAGCATACACAACTTGAGATGACACATCACAAGGACATCCCAAACACTCTTTCCAATCCGTAGATTAGGATTACACAATTCTGGACCTCACCGAACCTTTCTATGATCCTCTGTCACCTCTGAACACTTGCCGGAACCGGTTCCATACCGACAGCCACAACTCCTTCAGATCTTCATGTGGACCTCTGAAATCTTAACTGAAGCATCTCAAGACTCATATCTACAAACCCTTTAATCCGCATCCTCTGGTTCTCATCCTATACAGTACATTTGCCTTCTTCTCATCACTGTTCTTCACTGTTCCTGATTGAGGCTAATTTTCTCAATATCCTCAGCACACTGCTCATCCAATCCATCTTGTCAATGCAATATGAGTATGTTGACATCAATGACAACACTGGTTCACCTCATACTTGTAACAATCTACCCCTTTGTCATTGATGGCAACATATGATGTGAAAAACCATCAAGACAAGAACTTCTCCTTTCTGTCACAGCTCCCCCTATCAGCAACATGTCTTCTTCTCATTTACTGCTCCCCCTTTGATCATCAGCCACTTATTTTTCACATGTCTTCTCTCCCCCTTTGACATCAATGGCAAAGGCCTCATACTTGCAATTCTAACACATCAGAATCATACCAGCTGCTCCCCCTTAGTAGCAGCTCCCCATCATCAATCCGGATCACAAGATATGACTGTGATATCCACCGGACTGATGCACATCAGTGCATCCTAGTTCATTACCAGAGGGGCCATGACCCCTAACTTCTCCCGGAGATATTCAAAAGAGTCCTTGGGAAGAGGTTTAGTAAAGATATCTGTAATCTAATCCTTGGAGGGAACATACTCCAATCTAACTTCTTCCTTGTTCACTTGTTCTTTCAAAAAGTGAAACTTGATAGATATGTGCTTAATCTTAGAATGCAATACCGGATTCTTAGAAATATTAATTGCACTTGAGTTATCACAGAAAATTATGATAGGCTCCTCATAGTCAACTTTAATGTCTCTTAGCATCTGCTTCATCCATAAGATTTGAGTGCAATTACCTGCTGCTGCAATGTATTCTGCTTTAGTTGTAGACAGAGATATTGCATCTTATTTCTTGCTTAGCCAAGAAACCAATCTCTTCCCCAAAAAGAATGCTCCACCACTGGTGCTCTTCCGGTCCTCCACATCTCCTACCCAATCTGCATCTGTGTAAGCATGAAGAGAGAAATCTAGATCTCTAGGGTACCATAGACCATACTCAACTGTTCCTTTCAAGTACCAAAAAATTCTTTTGATTGCCATAACATGAGATTCTCTAGGATTAGCCTGGAATCTTGCCACAAGACCAACAGCCTGCATTATATCTAGTCTAGTCTGAGTGAGATACAACAATCCACCAATCATTGATCTATACTTTGTCTGATCTGCCTTTGGAGAGTCATCATCTTTGCTCAACTTACATCCGGTTGCCATGGGAGTGTTCATTGGATTTGAATCTCCCATACCAAATTTTCTCAACAATTCTTTCACATATTTGGTCTGAGAAATGAAGATCCCTTTCTTTGTTTGAGTAATTTGCAGACCCAAGAAGAAATTTATTTCACCAAGCATAGACATTTCAAACTCACTTTTCATCTGATTTGCAAAAGTTTTGCACATACTGTCTCTTCCTCCAAAAATGATATCATCCACAAATACTTCAACAATCAAAATATTTTCATGATCAATTTTGAAATATAAGTTACTGTCAGCAGTACCTTTGTTGAATCCAATCTGCACAAGATGCTTATCCAACCTTTCATACCATGCTCTTGGGGCTTGCTTCAATCCATACAAAGCTTTCTTCAACTTGCAGACCATATCATCATTATCAGACAATTGAAATCCATCTGGTTGTTCAATGTAAACTTCTTCTTCCAGATCACCATTTAGGAAGGTAGACTTGAAATCCATCTGATATACCTTGAAGTCTTTAAAGGTAGCAAATGCAAGGAATAATCTGACTGCTTCAATTCTTGCCACCGGAGCAAAGGTTTCTTCAAAGTCAATTCCTTCTATTTGAGAGTAGCCTTTGCAGACCAATCTAGCTTTGTTTCTAATTACTTCACCAGCTTCATTCAGTTTGTTCCGGAAGACCCATTTGGTTCCAATCACATTCCTGTCTCTTGGTCTGGGAACAAGATCCCAAGTATGATTTTTCTCAATTTGCATCAGTTCATCTTCCATTGCTTTGGTCCAGTTTTCATCATTGCAAGCTTCTTTTATTGTTTTAGGTTCAATCTTTGAAATCAGACAACATTCATCCTGATTTTTAGCAACATTCCTTCTAGTTTGCACACCTTTGTTTCTGTCACCTATGATCTGATCTTCAGAGTGGTTCTGTCTTACGTACCTTGGAATTTTGGGAGTATCCTGCACTGCTGCTTCTTGATCAGGCTCATTCAGACCTATCTCTTCTTCCTGATTTACCGAATCAGGCTGATTCTAACTTACCGGAGAGGATTGAGTTCCTTGAACCTGAACACCATCTTGGTCATCTTCATCAAACTCATAAAATCTTGAGGGCTTCTCAATTCTTTCATCAACTTTCACATTAGTGCTTTCTATCATCTTCCTCAGTCTCTTATTGTAACACCGGTATGCTTTGCTTTGAGTGGAGTAACCCAAGAAAATTCCTTCATCACTTCTAGCATCAAACTTTCCTAGATCTTCATCTCTTTTAATATAACACTTGCTACCAAATACTCTGAAATATTTCACAGTAGAAGTGATGCCAAACCAAAGTTCATAGGGGGTCTTACCAGTGTTGTTTCTGATTTGAACTCGATTGAGAGTGTAGACTACAGTGCTGATAGCTTCTTTCCAAAACATTTGAGGAACATTTGCTTCCAACATCATTGTCCTGGCAGCTTCCTGGATGGTCTGGTTCTTTCTCTCAACTACTCTATTTTGCTGTGGAGTCCTAGGAGCAGACAACTATCTTCTTATACCCTGCTTCTCAAAAAAGTCAATGAACTCACCAGATGTAAATTCACCACCTCTATCAGACCTCAGACATTTCAGTTTCAATCCGGTTTGATTCTCTACCATAGCTTTGAAGATTTTGAACTTCTCAAGGGCTTCTGATTTCTCCTTTAGGAAGGTGACCCACATCATCTGGGAATGGTCATCAATTAGCAACATGAAATATCTATCAACTTGCAGACTCTTGATTCTTGTTGGACCACAGAGATCAGTATGTACTAATTCAAACAATCCGGTAGAGGACTGATCTTTGCTTTTGAAGGAGACTCTGCTCTGTTTACCTAGCTGACATTCTTTGTACAAACTATTTGTAGATTTCATCAATTTTGGAAGATCTCTTACAGCCTGAATATTGCTTATCTTGATGATGTTATCAAAATTTACATGACACATTCTTCTATGCCATAACCAACTCTGATCAACTTGAACAAACAGACAACTTTTATTTGATCCAACCAGATGAAAGATATTACCTTTTGTTTGAGTACCGGATGCAATTTCAATTCCGGAGCTTGTAAAGATTGTGCATTTTCCATTCTTGAACCGGAGATCATAGCCTTTGTCCACTAACTGAACAACATTGAGAAGATTGTGCTTCAATCCTATAACATATAGTACATTACCTGTTTTTCTCTTTCCATCAAAGGAAATAGTTCCCCTACCTCTGATTCTGCCAGCAGAATTGTCACCAAACTTTACCATTCCTCCTTCATACCTTTCCAAATCCAAGAACTTATTCTTGTCACCAATCATATGGTGAGAACATTCACTGTCAATAACCCAATCATCCTTTTCTTCCACTTGAGCAGCCAAAGCTCTTTCCACAACCTTGTGATTGACAGATTCAGAGGATATTGAATCTTCTTCCTTGATGGCAATAAACACCCATTCATTTCTAGCTTTGCTTCCTGATTCTGATTCATCATCAGTTACTCCTTCATTGTCATCTTCTTCATAAACATAATAGCAGTTCTTTTGAAATCTTTGTCTGTTAGTATTAGACCTTGCAGATCTTTCTGGACATCTTGAAGCAAAATGACCAATCTTATTGCAATTGAAGCACTTAAAGGGTAATTTTCCTTCATACTTACCGGATCCTCTTGGCAGTCTCTTTGCAATGAGGGCTTCAAGTTGAGCTGTTTCTGCTTCTTCTTCTTCCATGTCTCTTCTTGCTTGATCATACCATGACATCTTCCCTGATGAGTTTTCTCCCAGATCAAATCTCTGTTTGCCTTTCACATAGGCATTGGCTTTGAAAGCAGATTCAGTCTTGGGAGGATCATCTCCAAACTCAGTCATTTCAAATGCAGCTAGTTTGCTAGCCAATTGTTCTCTTATGACAGTTGTGTGGGCTCTGAATTCATCAATGGCAGCAACCTTGATTTTGTAGGCAGTAGGAAGGGATCTGAGGATTTTGCAAACAATCTCATTTTCATCCAGAGTTCCACCAGCATTTCTAATTCCACATACCAGCTCATTCACTCTTGGCATAAAGGTAGTGATGTTTTCATCATCTCTCATCTTCAATCTTTCAAATTTCCCTTTCAGACTTTGCAACCTTGCACTCTTGACAAACTCATCTCCTTCATGCAGAAGTTCTAGTTTAGTCAGGATCTCATATGCAGTTGGTAAGTCAATAACATTTGAGAGATCTAAATCATTCAATGCGCTTAGCAAGGCTTCCTTGGTCCGCAGATTGTTTTCAGCATCTGTGATATCATTCAGAGTTATCGGACCACCTTGTGGAGGTACATATGGTTTTGAGACCATGGCCAAGTATGCTTTTCCCATACATTCCAAGTGACATTTCATGCGACCTTTCCAGAGAGTGAAGTTGGTTCCATCAAACTTCAGACTATCCTTCTTGTATGACGACATCCTGAATCTCCTCAAGCAGTTTAAGCTCCTTTCAGAGGAACTTGGCTCTGATACCAATTGTTGGATCTAGGGCATACAACTAAGAGGGGGGGTGAATCAGTTGTATAAAAACTTTGCTTCAAACACTCGATTCTCCTTTATTAGTTAACAGCATATTAATTAATCATCCATGAAAGCATAAAGCATAAACTCAAGAGTAGATAAACATCAACACATTGAACACCAAGATTTTGACGTGGAAAACCCGATTAAGGGAAAAACCACGGGGTGATTAACCCAAGGATTATTCTCTGTTAGAAGAATAAGAAAAAGAATGGCACTTGCCAATTAGGGCTCACTGCCTGAGCACACTACTCACATAGAGGCCCACTGCCTACAAGGAGACACACTGTCTACAAAGTGATAAGAATCACAATCTTGAACTGGAGAATGACATCTCTCCCATGTCCGGATCAGTTCCATTTAAGCCCAAAAACCCCTGCTCTGCCTTTCGCACTTCTCTACACTATGCCACACTCATCCACACAATCCACACTATGAAACGAACTCACAAACCTTTATTTATACAAGACATCAACTTAGGAACAATCATCTAAGTCAGAAATCAACCATAAGAATATCTGCAAGATGAATAACACATCCGGTCGGCCACCACAAGAACATTCGCAGGATGAACAACTCATCCGGTCAGCTAGTCGGAATAAGAACTTCATCCGGAAGAATATATTCAATTCTGGGCTCTACCATTAATGCGGACCAACAACACAACCTCAACATGATCCAAGGACCTTCACAAGCCTGCCTGAATGATTAGGTATATCCGTACTTCCTCTACTTACTAGAATCTCTTCTCTTCCTCATCCGAAACTTCAAGAACACAGTCTGTCGTCACTGTCACAATGCAAAAGGTACTTCCAGACCTCAAAAGCATACACAACTCAAGATGACACATCACAAGGACATCCCAAACACTCCTTCCAATCCGCAGATTAGGATTACATAATTCCGAACCTCACTGGACCTTTCTATGATCCTTTGTCACCTCTGAACACTTGCCGGAACCGGTTCCATACCGACAGCCACAACTCCTTTAGATCTTCATGCAGACCTCTGAAATCTTAACTAAAGCATCTCAAGACTCATATCTACAAACCCTTTAATCCACATCCTCTGGTTCTCATCCTATACAGTACATTTGCCTTCTTCTCATCACTGTTCTTCACTGTTCCTGACTGAGGCTAATTTTCTCAATATCCTCAGCACACTGCTCATCCAATCTATCTTGTCAATGCAATATGAGTATGTTGACATCAATGACAACACTGGTTCACCTCATACTTGCAACATGTACTTCAATGTTCTGAATCTAATCAGGAACCTTAAATTGAGATCCCAAAGCTGCAAGCTTATTTGCATACTTATTTTGATTTCTAGGAATCAAAAATAGATTAAATGCATAAAAAAATTTAATTGAATCCCACACTCTATGCTTTTACTTTTTAAGTAGGTCATTTTTAGTAGCATTCAAGTTCCTAACCTGATTAACAATCAATTCAGAATCTCCATAAACTTGTACAGATTTGATGCCTCTTTTTCTGGCCCACTCTAAACCATGGATCAGGGCCTCATACTCAGCCACGTTGTTTGTGAAGCTAAAGGTGAACCTCAAGGCTGCATAGTATTTGTCTCCTTCAGGTGAGATTAACATATTCCCTCCACCAGTACCTATTTTGGTCCTTGATCCATCAAAGTACAGTTTCCAAAGCTAGTCTTCTTCTCGTTCCAACTAACTTTGGTCCTTAATCAGATTAGGAATCACTGCATCAGGTTCTTGTATCATATAGATGCCTAATCCTACCTCATCCATGTGATGGAAAGGATCACTTTCATGATCATCAACTGCCCAATCATCTAAGTTTATGTCTTCTATAGGTGCATTAGGATCTAGGCTCATGGGTTCGTCATGCTGCCCATGGGTGATGTAGAGGTTAGCATTTATTGGGCTGGGAACATAGGGCTCAACATGGTCCTTTGTAAGTGGTTCAGACTGTATGGTTACTTCCATACCATATCTTGTTCTAAAAAATAAGTGGGACCAATCAAAAGATAGAAACCCACCCAATTTGGCAGTGAATTCCCTAGAAAGGCATATTGCAAAACTAGGTGGTAGATCGATGATGTAAATGTCCTAATGGATGGCAAAATTAGGACATGCATGCAGTGTAAGCGGCATATTTTTTATTATTCCTGCAGTACTAAGTGCGGACCCGTCTAACTAGACAATTCCTTTTACAAGGGGCTCATAAATCAATCCTAGTGAATCAGTTAGACTTTTAGGCATGACTGAACTACTTGCCCCGGAGTCTATCATGCAGTTATGAACAAGTTTGTTACCAATTATCAGACTTAAGTAAAAGGGAGGAGGTTTTACCTCGTTTGTTGGTTGTCCACTCTTGATTTCTAAGCTGTTGGCAAGCACAACTTTGCTTTTCCTTGACTAGAACACTTAGAAATTGAAAGCTTAGCCAATGCTTCTTGTAGTAGATTCTTTTGGCCAGAAATGCACAATGCATCCATAACTGACATGCTCACTGTAGCTTTCTTAAGATGATCTACTATGTTGAAAGAAATAGGATTTACCTTTTGTTGTTCTTTTACAACAGCTCAACATCATTTTGTCTTTGTGAAGGCTATTGTTGTACTTTAGACTGATCCTTTACTAGTATAGTTTGATCCCTTTGCAAAATTTGCACTTTTTGCTGTGGTATAGGGACAATTTGTGATAGAAAAGTTTGAAATGTATCTCTCATAGGCCGTTGTTGTACCACTACAGCTTGCTGATTAAGGTCTGTAACCCTCTGTTTTGACCTTGTGTTGGCTGAAACCGGTGTATGTTGTTGATTTTATCTTTGATGGTAATTTATACCACATAAATCACTCTCTTACTAGTTCATCAAGGCCATGTCAACATTATTTGGCTGAGCTAAAACTTCACCAGGGGCACCTTCCGAACTTGCATAACTATTCTACACCATGAGTGCCTGATTTCTTACTCCATTTGTGCATGCAGCTTGATTATGCGGTTGGTGACATGGATAACACCAGTCACTATCTTGGGCTAAGTTATTCTGTGTGGGTACAAGCTCCCTTGAGGTACTGGCAGTATTTGGGTTATAAGATTGGAAAGGTCAAGGGTTGTAGTTTCTTCTTTGACCCTGAGGATTAGCTTGAAACAGCTGTCTATATTGCTGAATGGGTTGATACGGGACTTGGCAAGGCTTAGTTTCTTGACCAATCTACTTTTTAATATTAACAAATTCATTGCCAAAGGTTTTACCCAAGGACTGAATCATGCCTTTCAACTCTTGGATTTCTTAGAGGTGAGCTGGGGCATGATTTTCTTGGGTTACAGGTTGATGGGTTATTGCTGGAACAGGTGGGACATCAGCCAAAGGAGGCACTGCTATTGGCATAGATGGCTGGATTTCTAGGAAAATGGGTAGGGGAGGCCTTTGGGCTATCTTCCCTACTTGGATGAGGTAGTTTTCTGCTCTGACAGCAATCTCAAAAGAATCAAGAAGGGTGGTTCCTCCCATAGACTGGATCATTACAGAAATTTCACTATTCCAAGCTTTAAGGTAAAACAGAAATGCATGCCTTGGCAAGGGCTTTACTATTGCGGGGATTCTATCCCAGGTTCTCTAAAATCGGTAGTTGAAATCTGCCATGTGTTCATGGGGTGCCCTTTTGATGGTGCTTAACTGCTCAGCAATGAGAGATGATCAGATTTGTCTTCAAAGTGCTTGTGTAATCCATCTCCTAGCAGATCCCATGATGTTATTGAATTTTTAGCAAGTCCTCTAAACCATTGCAAGGCTTTCCCTTTCAATGATGTAGCCAAAAGTCTAATTGCCACATTTTCTTGGGTGAGATTGTGTACAGAACAAAGGGTTGCCACATCCTGAATGTGCTTAGTAGCTATAGTATGGTTTTCTCTAGTGAAATATGGTAGTCCTTTAAGGGCTGCAACTGGAATATCATCACGCTGAGCAAGTTGCAGTGGGCTGCCTTTGTTAAAGGTAGCAAATGCGTACTGCCTGGCTATTATGGGTATTTGAACTATCTGCACCGAAATTCTGCTTCTTCATGTTGAAGTTAGAGGTTTTGGTTTTGATCTCCTTGCTGAATCGGTTGTTCTACTTGCTGATCTACCTCTTCTTCTTGGCGGGGATAGCTGTAAATACTCAAAAGGATTAGAACTGGATCTAGTTTTCATAAGTTGATAACACTAATCTACATGCAAGACCAGAGATAATGAGTCACCAGGTATATTGTGAAAGCCTCCAAAGGCTGGAATACTACTACATATACTAGAACAGCAGTTGTGAGGGTATAAAACTTCTCTGAAATTACTTTCAGAGTCCCACCGGGCATGCCAAAAATTGTTATCAATCAGATATGCACCCAATGCTAACCTATCAAATTAGCTACCTGTTGACACATGGGAACACTCCTAGGCCTGTGGGTTGCCTAAAAATTGGAGTAAACCTCCAGAATGGGCTGGTTCCCCTGTTAAATCACCTAATCTAAAAGACTTCCTGAGGAAAGGGTAAGAAGATAACTAAAAATTAAATTCTAAAACCTTAGGTTATTTTACCAGAATTTTATCTATTGATTCACAATTAGCCTCACAAAGTCTTTTATCCTCACAATTTCACAAAAACAATGCAATACATAAGTAATTTGTATGAAAGCTTGAAAGCTAGAGGTTTGCATGAAAGAAAAACACAAGTTTTATCACAACTTCAACCCACTAACCAAGGCTAAACATAACATGCAACCTGTATTACATGAAACTTTTGCACTCAATCCTGCAACAATGAGACATATGAAAAAGATTCTAAGGTTGAATCACAATGGGACATCAGATCATTGATTACAAAATGAATTAGAAAGTATGAAAGAGGAGAACTCTACTGCTTTATTAAAACTGAAAGGAGTAGAAACTAAGTATCTGAGTACAAAGAATGTTTACAAAGTTCTTTGCAAATGAACAAGAGAGGAAGAAACAAAGATATCAACTCTTTAAAACTAAATCTTTCTCCCCTATTTATAACTTCGAAGATCTCCCAAGGAAAAAGATGAGAAATCTTCCTAGAATAGAAAATTTGATCCATTTTTTATCTCCACTGAAAAGCCAAAAAATAAAGCCTTCAAATCACCTCCAAACTATATGTGAAAGCTGCCAAAATCTTCTTCAAGGTAGACCTCACCAAAATCTGCTTTAAAACAAGTTTTATTTGCTCAATTAAAGATTAGTTTTTTTTATTGTCCTCATCTGCCTCAAAATAGAGCAAATCTAGAAAAATATATTTGATTTGTTTTAATGACGAAGTATTAAAAACAATTTATAAAGAACATTGCTTTAATATTTGTCTTACAATAGGTCCTACAGTTTTTCCTTCTGACTTGCCTAATCTTACAAGGCTTATTTTGTCCATATCTTTCCAAAAGAAAGCAAACTAAAAAAAAGAAAGATATTGTTTGCTTTACTTTGTTTTAATTGCATAAATAATGAATATTTATAAGCAATTTATAGGATATTGCTTTAAATATTATTTTACAATAATTTTTTGCAGCTTCAAATTTGCAAAAGAAAGAGGGTCCTCTATTGTGAAGATTACGCGAAATTACCAAACTGGGTTGGTGAAATATTTAAAGGGTTTTTGATTTTGTTCCATTCACATCTCTGTCCGAAAATCTCAGAAACCCAGATCATATTGTTTTAGATATGATTACAACGCACGACTGTATCTTTATTTTGTTATGTATTGTGCTTCTGACGGTTCCTCGAAAACTGCGAACTGGGTTGGTGAGAAATTTAAAGGGTTTTGCATCTTCTTGTCATTTGATTCATATCCCAAACTCTCAAGAACCCAGATCATACTTTCTGAGATATGATTAAAACACGTGACATCTGTCTTTATTTTGCAAGGTCTTTATGTGACACTTTTCTCTTTCAGACTCTTCTCACAATCTTCTCAAGAATTGGGGCAACATGCTGAGCTCAACCCTTGTGGGAGCCCATTTTATTCCACATGCTAATTTGTCTTCAATCAACTACATGACTTATCCTGTACCTGCACATGAAACGAACAGATTAGAATAAAACATTAAAATTCCATGATTGTTTCTTTCTCAGCTCTTCTTGCATGTGGATCAATGCATTATAAACAAAGTGTTATGCCTCTTCTAATAGGATATAGAGATCTCATAACTGGAGCTCTAATATGATGTTCCCACATTTTTGCAAGTTCATGTCAAGATCAGGAGCAGAAACAGAAGATAACTTCAAAGATTGAAAACCTTCAAGACAATGATGGCTATGACCTTCTCTTTCTTATTCTGAACCTTCACTGCAATTATCACTGAAACACAATAACTATGCAAGTAACTTATAACAGAAGAATGTTAACCTTCACTCTAAAAATAAATTTGTTGCATCATCTCTGCCAATTTTGAGCCATGGTGAAAAAATGGTAACAGAAGTTACAGGGATGATTAGTGTCAGAAGGAGGTCTGGATCCTGTGAAGAAACCTGTAACTTGGACTTGGGTGCCCACTCCAGTGTCCCCAATTGTTCTATTTCAGAACCCTGAAAATAGGTATTCTGTAATTTGATATTTTACTCCTGTCTACAAGAGCTTTTTCCATCATTTATCAATTTGTTGTTGTATTTGCATAATTAGGGTTTTAATGGTTAATTGGACATAAGAGAAGGAAAATTAATAATTAAATTCCCTAATCCAAGTTTTCCTACATGTACAAGTGACCTAGGGTATGAAGTGCTAGCCACTCGACCCTAGATCCTTGAATGTATGGTGGAAAGGAGGATTTAAACATCTAAAATCTAGAACATTAACAAATCCAATTTTGCCCTTGTGAGGCAGAGGCAAAAATCAAAAGAATCAATAATTAAAACACAATATTATGTCACCTTGTAGTGAAGCTCTCATGGGAGGAAGAAGCTCTTCATTCCATGAGGAAATTGATGCTCAAATCTACAAATATCAACACACAAAACACACACAAGTCTCCTCTTGCAACACAATGGAAGCCTTGAATCATCTTGAGAACACAATAGCTTGCTAGTAATCATCTAGTTTACAAATGAATGCTTAAGCATATTTATATATGCAACTACAAGCACTCCTACCAAGATTTTAAAAATTAAAACTTACCGTGTCGGCAAAAGGACCAAATAACACTCACAAACTGACACTTGAAAATTAGGGCTGCCCTAAAATAGGGCAGGATTAGGGCATGGGCACCCAAGTCCTCCCCCTATTTTGGGCAGGGTACAACTCAAGGGGTCCTCCTAGGTCCACTTGTCCATGAAACCTAGGCCTCATTCCTCATGTTGTCATGTTGTAAGGTGGAAAGGAGGATTTAAACATCTAAAATTGCCCTTTACGTTTGTCACAGGAAAAACTTATAATTTATGAAGTATTCAAATGCATGTACATTGCTACACATAAGAATAATATTTGTCCACATAAAAATAATACTTGTTCAGCTGAGCACCTTATTTTATAAATGATACAATTATAGTGGATAATTATGATATTTTATATAAAGTGAAAAAGTATTGACTACACTTGTTAAAATGAATGTATAAATATGATTTTTTATATGAAATTCATAAGTCCTCAAGTGATCATGTAAAGGTCTAGTATTGACAAACATTTGGTCATTTTTATTTACATGTGCAATAATTATTGACAATATATAGTATAAATATGTTGCAAGACTAAATCCTATATCCATGAGTATTATATCAACAATTGGACCCCACTCAACTACTGGCTCCTCTCACCTACATAGCTATCAACATCATTGCACACTCCATTTACATAAAATATAAAAGTGTACAATTTCTAGTCCTCTAACAAAAAAACTAGTTTTATAATTGTTAGAGGAAAATGTGAACAATAGCATTAACAACTAAATATCTAATAATTCAATGAAATTGATGCAAATACAATAAACAAATATATTACCTTTGTAGATTGATTTACCTTGTTGCTTCCATTTTTGCCTATCTTGTATTGATCTTGTGTGATTTGAGCTCTCAGAAGTTGTACTTCCTTGCTATTGAAGATGACAATAGGAGAAAGGTTGTGATTGGAAGGTGCAATGAAGATTAAACTACAAATGCAATTCTAATGGAGATGGATGATGGATAATGGAGACATGGTTGGATGATTTATGATGATAATGGGATTATGCAAATGCAAATGAGGATACTTTTCCAAAGGCATGCTAGTAGGATTTCTCCAGAGTAAGATTGCAAAATCTTGAGATATGAAAATGAGGGAATGAGGGTTCCTTTTATAGGCTCAAGAGAGACCAAATCCAAGTGTTAATAAATCCATGATTGGAGGAATTACCTGTGAGGTGTATGGTTGAGAAATCTTGAGAGAATGTGCATGAATTTGAAGAGGACAAGTGTCCAAGCTTCTTTCATGAGTTATGGGAGTTAATAGAATAGATTGAGGAGTTAACTAATATAAATGAGGAGTTAACATAATAGACTGACCAGTTAAGTGAATTGATTGATTAGATAATTGATATGGCTGATGAGTTAACTGATCTTTATTGGAGGATAAATAGGACACGTGGGTGAGGGAATATTAGCTAATTAAATATTAAAATATTTAATTATGTGTACAAGATGGTGAGGTGGAAAGGTGATGTGGATTTATGAAATTAGGACTTTGGAATAGAGGAATTTGGGATTAATTAAATAATTTGGGATTGTTTAATTAGATGAGACATTAGAAGAATTAGGGTATTTAATTAAATAAATTGATTTTTTATTTAATTTTGGGATAATGAATCAATCAAATAAATTAGAGTATTTATTTAATTGATAGATGAAATAAGAATTAAAATAAATATTTAAAATATTTATTTAATTTGACACAAGGCAATTTTAGCTGTATACATTCTGCCCCTCTTTGATGCAATGTGTTTTATCACGTTGTTTCAAAGAATAAAAATTTTCTTTTTGATACAAGCCCTAGTTTGCCCCTGGTACAGTTTTATGACAATAGGATGCCCCCTCAAGAGATTGGACAGGTTGGACAGGATGACAAACAATCTCATGATTAGGAAGAATGATGAAGGATGGCTAAGAAAAATGGAGGATGCAAGATAAGGGATGGATCAAAGGGTCAAATGGCATGCTATGCAAGATAAAATGATAACACACACAAGAAAGCAAGCAAGTATACACAAATGATACAAGAACAAACAAGGTATTGTCCCTATCAAGCTGTAAACCAATGATTAATTGATAATGATTGATGATAGTATTTTTTATTACGGGGAATGATATATCTCTAGATCAACACAAAGATGCGGGAAAGATATATCCCACTGATGATGAGATTCATTGATTTGGTTCATGACAAGATTAGGATCAAGACCACTGATTGCGATTGAATAATTTGAAAAGATTGATTTACTTGATTGGTATGGATTAAGGATCGACTTGCATTTGGATCATTGCTTGGATTGATTTGGATTGATTTGATGATCAGATGAATGATTGGATTGGTGATTGGTGATGCCCCAGTCACTTAAGAGTGAGGGTGACAAGGAAAGATAAATGTAAGGTAGCAAATAAGATGAATGATGATGATGACGCCCCTTCGTGAGGACAATTGGTGTGCTCTCAAAATGAAAAGAGAGAAAAGGTTGAGTAGATTAAGAGATGTAGATAAACAAAGGACATGGATCTTAAGCCACTTGGAAAATGATATGTATGAAATGCTTATAAATGAAATGAAATGCAATTTGGTATGTATGATAGTAGATTTTGTCATCTTCTTATACAAGTTTTTGAAGAACTTTGTTTCATCATTGAGATTTTAAAATGTTGTAAGAAAATACAAGCATCTAGGTATAATTAAACTATGATAACTTGAGTATCTCTTACATGGATTTTAATTTAGCAAATTAATACAAGAATCTAAGTATAATTGAACCAAGATGACTTGAGTATTGTTTGTGTATCAATAGACAAGGATTACACTTGTTTCATGTTTAGACCCTTGATGTCCTCGATGATTAATTTGTTGATCATGTCTTTAGACAAGGCTTCACATTACTAAATATAAATCCACAAACAACAAACAAAGAAAATGATTATTCCCCCATCATAGCTCCTCTAGTTTTTGACATCCTTGAGTAGCATAAAAAGACATAATAACAAAAATCATGATAATAAGATTTTAAACAACCATTAAAAACCTTCTTGCCATAGATATTGAAAGGAAGCTAGGTGTGCAGAAATTGCTTCCTACACTAATCTAATGAGGGGAGAGATATGTAAATTTAATTTAATCCTTACAATTACACCAACATGAAACATATAATAGAGATATTGCAGCAATACACATAGAACTAGAAAGAAGATAGAGGAAGAGAGACAAGATATATAGTGGGGAAAACCCTTATCAGGTGAAAAACCCCACACTCAGAAACCTACATAATGTATTATCAAAACTAAATATTGTTTACAATACACTTGCAATGCAAGCTTCAATAGTCTTCAACACTCGTGTCTGGAGTCAATCTGGCAGCATAATAGTACCTGTCAATCACATACTACATCTCCTCCTCCAAGCACCTGTTTATATAGAATATACAAGGTAAAATTGGCTCTATCTTGGAATGGGCATCCAACTTGGCCCCATGGCCCAAAACCTATGCCTATGGACACTTGGTCAACATTGTAGAATTTTCTTGACACTTATTCATAGCTCCCATCCTAAAGAGGTCGCCTATTTCCTAAATGGGCTATGATAGATGCTCTTACAACTCTTACAACTGTCATAGAATCTATCATAGCAGTTACAACTTACAGTTGTAAGAGAATCTATCATACACAGGCTATAAATAGCATATTCTCTTACAACATGTCATAGTCCACCTTGGGATGCCCAAAGATGCCTTTTTCAAAGATGCTTCATGACACATGTCTTCACCTATCTTACAAGCTTTTGTTTCTAACTCTTACATGTCATAACTTCATCATATGAATTTGTCATAATCATTTCGGTCAACATTCCCTTACACAACATCCAAGATGCCCACATGGCAAAATACTCCTACCACAAAGTGGGATGTCTATCTCCTCATGTGAGGACAAAATTACAAGTTTTCATCTTCCATGTAGGATGACACATCACCGTGCCACATCCCACAAAATGACAATATGGAATTTACAATTAATTTACAACATAGGTAATGAATAAATAAATACAATCATAAATAATGCAAGGAATTACCAAGGTTGAGACACCTTAATTCCCAACATTCTCCCACTTGTCAAACACCTTGTAAGAGCCAATAGAATAACAGGATTTAACTGCTATAGGCTGAGAGGCCCATAGACTCCGAACACCATCTGAACTTCTCTGTGCTAACTAGTTTCGTCAATGCATCTGCAACATTCTTTAAAGTATCTACCTTCTCCAAATTTACCTTCCCATCCTCTACCATGTCTCACATGAAGTGCAACTAAACATCAATATGCTTTGTTCTAGCATGAAAAGTTGGATTCTTCGCAAGGCAAATTGCACTCTGACTGTCACAACTGATCATAATCTGACATGCACAAAGACCAATATCTGAACACAATCTCTTAATCCAAATGGATTCCTTACAAGTATGAGTTACTGCCATATACTTAGCTTTTGTCATGGACAAAGAAACCACAGGTTATCACTTACTCATCTAACTAATAGCACCACCAAACATTGTAAACACATAAGCACTAGTGGATCTCCTGCTGTCAATGTCACCTACCCAATCTGAATCCACAAATCCACAAATATCAATAGAATGCGGAGGTCCTGTAACATTACCATGATAGCATATGGAATACTCGGAAGTACCCCTCAAATATCTGAACACTCACTTAACTGCATCCCAATGTACGCATCCATGATTAGCCATAAATCAACTAAGGACTCCCATTGCTTGGGCAATGTTTGGTCTTGTATAGACCATAGCATACATCAAACTGCCAATAGCACTAGCATAAGGTACTATGCTCATGTCCTCCACCTCACTAGGATATTTTGGACAATCCTCAACAGACAACTTTGTCCCCAAAGAAACAAGAGCACACAATGGTCTACAATCTGCCATGCTGAACCTATCCAACATGGTCTTCACATACTCTAGCTTAACCAAAAAAATTTGTTAGTTCTGTCTCTTCTGATTTGCATTCCTAGAATGTACCTGGCTGCCCCTAAATCTTTCATTTCAAATTGTTCTAACAACTAAGATTTAAAATTAGAAATCATATTCTTACCCTTCCCAATGAGCAACATATCATCAACATATAGTGCAACAGTGAGAATACGATCACCATCAAACTTAAAATACACACAGTGATCTGATTTCAATCTCACAAATCTAATTGACAACACAAAGGCATCAAACTTCAAGTACCACCTCCTAGGAGACTACTTCAAACCATACAAAGACTTCTTTAACTTGCAAACCAAATTTTCTTTACCTTTCACCATGTAATCCTCTGGCTGTGACATGTAGATTTCTTCCTCCAAATAACCATGAAGGAAAATTGTCTTCACATCTATCTGTTCTACTTCTAAGTCATAAGCTGCTGCAAGAGATAACAGGAATCGAATGGATGTTAGCTTTGAAACAGGAGAGAAGATCTCACCATAATCTATACCCTCCACTTGTGAATACCCCTTCGCAACCAATCTGGCCTTATACTTCTCAACACTACCATCTGCACCAAATTTCTTCTTGAACACCTATTTGTATCCAATGAGTTTCTGTCTAGGAGGCAAAGGCACCAAGTCCCAAGTTTGATTCTTTTCCAAAAAAGCCATCTCATCCTCCATGGCCTCCTTCCAGGAACCTGCATCTTTCATATCCATAGCCTCTGATACAATTCTAGGTTCATCACTGTTAGTAAGTAAAGAAAAAGCACAACTTGAATCAAGCAATGTATAACCAAACCTTTCAGGTTGCTTCCTTATTCGTGTAGACCTCCTCAAGAGCTGAGGTTGAGGTTTAGCTTCTTCATCTGAGCTTTCAGAGCTACAAGAGCTCTCCTCATCATCAGGTCCAACATTGTCTTTCTATTCAGTCTTCTCAGGGGTAGCAAGAAACTGAACAACATCCTCTTTCTTTTCTTTTTCTTCTAGCTATAAAATAGTGGAAGAAGGTGTTAGCTCTCTGAAGATGACACTTCTTCTATACAACACTTTTTCAGCCACAAGGTCCCAAAGCTTGTATTCTTTTAGACCAACACCATAGCCAATGAAGACACACTTAACATCCTTGTTCTCCAATTTTGATGATTTCTCCCTAGGCACATGTGCATATGCCTCACAACCAAAAACATGAAGATGCCTTATTGAAGGCTTTCTACCAGACCACACCTCCATGGTTGTCTTACCAACAAGAGCTGATGTAGGAGATCTATTTAAAAGATAGAAAGCAATGGCAATAGCTTCAGCCAAAAACTTTTGTTCTAGGCCAACTCCACTAAGCATACTCCTAGCCTTCTCCATCAATGTCCTATTCATCCTCTCTACAACTCCATTTTTCTATGGGGTGTATGGAGTTGTCTTATGTCTTTCAATCCCAAGTTCCTTGCAATATTTATCAAATTTTGTAGAACAAAACTCACCACCATTGTCAGTTCTCAAACATTTAATTTTTTTACTAGTTTGATTTTTAGCAAAGGCCTTAAACTCCTTAAACTTACTATAGACTTCAGATTTGCTTCTAAGAAAATAAATCCATGTCCTTCTACTGTAGTCATCTATGAAAGATACAAAATACACAAATTTTGATAATAAAGGAACATTAATAGGACCAAATACATCATAATGAACAAGGTCCAACACACCAGAAGAATTATGAGAACTAGAGTAAAACTAAACATGGTTTTGTTTTCCATATATGCAATGTTCCTAAAAGTCAAACTCAAGATTACAATCATCTAACCCCTCAACAAGGTTCTTATTTTTTAGGGTGCGCAGACCCTTCTCACCAATGTGGCCAAATCTCTTATGCCATAACATTGTCTTTTTAGCAGGAAGCTTAACTTCCAAGGCATGAATACAACCATCAGGACTAGATACAATAGATTTCTTCACTACTCATTCAGATGGTCAGGATGAAGTGATTATTGCCCTCTTTCTCAAGTTAGAACAACTATTGCATTGTGAAATGCACGCCTCCAACTGAAATAGAGTACCTCTCCTAGTACCCTTAGCAAGTACCATAGCTCCTCTAGTCATCTTGCATCCTTGTCTCGAAAAGACAACCTGCACACCTGCATCATTCAACATACTTACAGAAAGCAGGTTCCGTGCTAAGCCTAGGATGTGCGTAACCCCAGAGATCCCTTTCACTTGTCCATCAGGGAATCAAATAAAGATTCTTCCATGACCAACAATCTTCAGATGAGAGTCGTCACCCAGGTACACATTTCCACCATCAAACTCCTCATACTTAGTGAACTAGTCTTGATGTGAGGTCATATGGAATGATGCACCAGAATTAATCAGCCACACATCATTGGATGCATGGGTTGCCAGGGCTGCGATGAAGGCATCACCATCATCTTGTGACTTGTCAGAATCTGAATCTAGGTTCTTCTTCTTCTTTTTCTTTTCCTCTTTGCATTCCTTTCAGAAATGCCCAGATTTACCATAGATCCAACAGAGAGCCTTAGAATTTCCAAGCGATTTGGATCTCCCATGGGATTTGGATCTACCCTTCTCAGCTTTCTTGTCCTTCTTTTTCCCTTTCTCCTTGGGTCTTCCACGAATTGCAAGAGCCTCTTTGGCTACCTCAGAAGACTTTCTCTACATCTCTTCAGACAACAGTGAATAAACCACTTCATCCATTTGGAATGTGGATGTGGTGCTTCCAATAGCCATGACAAGATGATCCCATAAGTCCAACAAAGAACAAAGTAAGGTCATGCAACGATCCTCCTCCATCTTCACACCAACGAATGTCAATTGTGCAACCAGCATGTTGAAAGCATTCATATGTTCTACAATAGATCCTCCGTCCTCCATTTGAGGAGAATACAACTTCTTTCTCAGAAAAATTTTGTTAACCAGGGATTTGGCTTGATACACATCTCCCAACTTCTTCCAAAGAAAGTTTGTAGTAGTCTCGTCATGGACATTTAACAGGATAGAATCAGCAAGACTAAGTCTTATGAGACCCTTAGCCTTCTGATCCTTGAGATCCCAATCAGCTTGTGACATTACAAATAGTTTTGTTCCACTGATAGTTTCCCAGAGGCCTCAATCAAACAAGCATGTCTTCCATCTTGAGCTTCCACAGCTCAAAATTAATGCCATTGAAGTTCTCCACATCTATCCTTCCGAATGTGCTTGTCATCTCCTTGCTGCAATAAGAGTCAAAATACTCTCACAGACTCCCACTCAACTTAAGATCAGCTCAAAAAACCTCTACCCAACAACTAGGACCAAAGGTGATCAAGCTCTGATACCAACTGAAAGGAAGCTAGGTGTGCGGAAATTGCTTCCTACACTAATCTAATGAGGGGAGAGCTATGTAAATTCAATTTAATCCTTACAATTATAGAAACATAAAACATATAACAAAGATATTTCAACAATACACATAGAACCAAAAAGAAGATGGAAGAAGAGAGATAAGATATATCAAGGGGAAAACCCTTCTCGGGTGAAAAACCACACACTCATAAACCTGCACAATGTATTATCAAAACTACATATTGTTTACAATACACTTACAATGCAAGCTTCAATAGTCTTCAACACTCGTGTCTAGAGTCAATCCAGAAGCATAACAGTACCTGTCAATCACATACTACATCTCCTCCTCCAAGCACCTATTTGTATAGAATATACAATGCAAAATTGGCTCTATCTTGGAATTTGCATCCAACTTGGCCTCATGGCCCAAAACCTAGGCCTATGGACACTTGGTCAACATTGTAGAATGTTCTTGATACTTGTCCATAGCTCCCATCCCAAAGAGGTCGCCTATTTCCAAAATGGGCTATGACAGATGCTCTTACGACTCTTACGACCATCATAGAATCTGTCATAGCAATTACAACTTACAGCTGTAAGAGAATCTGTCATACACAGGCTATAAATAGCATATTCTATTACAACATGTCATAGTCCACCTTGGGGCACCCAAAGATGCCTTTTTCAAAAATGCTTCATGACACATGTCTTTACATGTCTTACAATCTCTGTTTTTGACTCTTACACATCATAACTTCATCATAGGAAGCCATCATAACCGTTTTGGTCAACATTTCCTTACACAACATCCAAGATGCTGACATATGGAAAAATAATCCGACCACAAAGTGGGACACCTATCTCCTCATGTGAGGACAAAATTACAAGTTGTCATCTTCCATGTAGGATGACACATCACCGTGTCACATCCCACAAAATGACAATATGGAATTTACAATTAACTTACAACATAGGCAATGAATAAATAAATACAATCATAAATAATGCAAGGAATTACCAAGGTTGAGACACCTTAATTCCCAACAGATATATGTTTTCTTGCAATAACTTGATAGAGTCACAATTGATGTTATAGGCAGGTCAGGATTTTGGCAAGTGCAGTTTAAATGTCTCCTTACCAAGACAATCTTTTAAACCTTACTTTGTTGTGTTGCTTGCCATCTAGTGATAAAACCATGATCTAGTTTATTATCCTCTGAGTTATAGTATTCAAAAATCCAATTCACTAAATAGGTCAAGGATTTGCCCCTAGTCAAGCAAAGGATCAGTTTATTATGGACAAACGGACAATAGACACGAAGAAACAGGCCCTAAGGGACTGACCTAGTGCCTCGAGGGCTCATCAATGATGGCCTTGCCTATGTGACGATGCAGAGGCAACGTAGTTTAGGGTGTGGACTTTGTGGACCTAGGACCTAGGTGATGGGAAATGGTGTGGATTTGGACAGACAAAAGGATGGGTGATATGGAATGGAATGGATGGGAAGCCTCGGGGGCTCATTAATGATGGTCTTGCCTACGTGATAGCTCAAAGGTGACATAGTTCGACAATGGTACTAATGATGGGGTTGTAGAAGATTTGATGTTTTTGGGATTTTCTAGATTTTTCTAATGTTTTGATGTTTGTGGGATTTTTGGATGGCAATTTGGATAGCCTAAATGCTAGATACCGATGACAAGGGAACCTCATGGATAGGTAAATAGATGGGTGATAGTGGATAATGGATGGGTAGGTAGAAGGATGGACAATAGGAGATAATGGATCGAAAATGCATGAAGGAGAGATGGACAGGAGAATTCAGGATATGATCTGGTGGTACTCACCTAGGATTAGGGTTTTGAATTGATTTTACAGGCTTTTGTTATGTTCCCTCAATCCTTGAATGTTTTTGATTGAGTTCTCCCCAGCCCATGAAATGCTAAGTTTTTGTGTGTACAAGTTCAAGGGTGTGAGGACAAGCCTAAAATGCATCCAGACTTAGAGAAAATTGTAAAATCTATTGTATGCATGTCGCTGTATATACATGCGGGTCAGAACTCTTCATCGGCTTTTGAAAAAGTGAGTTATATGCATTTCTGAATGCATATCGGGTTTGAAAAGGTGCATGTACAAAGGGGGAATCTTTCGCAGATTCCTAAAAATATTCCCACTTTGTATATCAGGTTATATACAAGGCATATTATACAAGAAGGTGCTACTATACAATTGCTACAATGGTGAGTGGAAGATACATTCCTGGAATATTCTGTAGAAGATTCTACAGTTGTATATTAGGGGGTTTGTATATTTGTGTTTGCATTTTTGACATATAAAGCTGAAAAGATGCATTTGCTACAGTGCAGTGGGGGTGATACATGTGGTAGGGCCTGCAGGTATATACAAACAAGTTTGTATATTCGACGTACAGGGGAGGCAAGTGCAAGGCAGATTGTACATCGCGGACATACAAGTATAAATGCATGTTAAATATACAAGGCCCGTTGTATGTATCTGTGACATACAGGTGACCAATGAAAAGAGGGATATACAAAGATACATGCAGTAGAGATACAAATGGCAGGGGCCCACTTCACATACAAAGGCATTTGTATCTTATATACAAGTCGCACATGCAAGTTTCCAAAGAGTAAAATGCAAGACCTCGGGCCCACCAGTTGTGTACAAAGGCAGTTGTGTATGTCAATGTACATTCAAAATATACAAGAGGAGCTAGATACAAGCTGGATTTCAAAGCAACTTCAAGTGCCTCATTAAACTTTGAAATCTACCTTGTATGTATGAGGCGAATGTATATGCAGTTATACATTCAGAAATATACAAAGGGTGGAGATGCAAGCCAGACCCGATTTAATTTCTGATTTGTTATATAATGGTTTGGGGTCCACCTTGTGTAATGAGAAGTTGTATATGCATTTGCTCTTGCATATACAAGGGTTTTGGCAGGAGAACAGTGGTGTTTGTATATGCATTTCAGCACGCATATACAAGGGCGATAACGGCGAAATAAAAGAGGAAGGGGTCAGCGATAGAAAGTCAAGGTGCCTACGTGGCATAATGTCATTGACTGGCAACTCTTGGTATGTGTTTTTGGGTGCCGTTGATCTCAGCGATTGGGAGGCAAATCAACGGCCAATTTTTAAAGTTGCAGCGTGGGTTTTCTTTGCATCCGTGAGCCATTTTTTGAGCAGAAAAATCTCCATATGCATCTACTGTTGCATCCCGTGGGTAGCTGAAGTATTGATGGCGGTTGTGCAGAGAAGTATGGGTTGAGTTGACAAGTTCAATCACCCGATTTAGGAGGAGGACCTCCATGCAACGACACTTTTCCCGAACATACCTGCTCCCTCCTCTTTGTCCCTCGACTACATTGAATTTTCTGAGCGCCATTCCTAAGGCTGTGTATCTAATGGGAAATTTTAACCTTGCCTTGTAATTAATTTTTGCTGAGTACACAGTCTTGGTATAAAAGGGCCAAACTGTGTTACTCATTTCTTGTTGAAAACTGGACAATATTTTGGTGCTGTGACACAATACAACTTCATTGGTGGCCCTATTCTTGATGTCTTGTAAGTTTATGAGTCTCATGTTGTATGTTTCATGCATGACTTCACTTGTTTCATGCTGTTTCATATGAGAAATGCTCTGTGCATGTGTTTAATCATTTGTCTCCAAGCTGTGGGCATAGTTTCTTTTGAATCAAGATAACTAAGGGTTGTTAAAGTTCAGGAATATAGTTTTTTTATATTGAATGTTTAATCTCCTACTTTTGTTCGAGGAACAAATTAAATGTTTCTGGTTAATCATTGAGAAAATGTGTTGCAGTAGGGATACCATTAAGTATGAATGATTAAGCACCTAATTGTTGGGAAATACCTGTAAGGCAGGTATTAGAAGTCCCCTTGATACCCAGTCTTTGGTATACGTTCACGCTGGCCATTCACATGTGTATGTCTATTGACTCCGAGCCCCGAATAGGCACCGATCTAGTCTTCTATTGAAGTTGCAACCCAAAGTCTCAGTTTTGCATCCAAACATAAAATCAACTTAAACTTTAAATCAAACCATTAGGACTTTAGAAGTAGTTTTAGGATCTAAAATCCTCTGTCTACAACTGAATATAGGCCCAAAGCTAGCCCCTTTGCTGTTATCTCACAGTTTTGGTCTACACAAGAGAGGATTTATCTGCTTTGTGTCAGCATCCCAGTCTTTGCACAGTTATATTTCATGGATGTTGAGTAGAGAATACCCCCCTTGGTTCTGCAGAGCCTAAATAAGAAGAGGAGATATTTATAGAGTCTATCTCCTATACTGTTGGCCCCTGGCCCAGGAATCATGTTGATCAATGATGGCTACCTTGTAGGGATAACTGGGAACAAGCATCCAGTCTGGGAAATAACTAACAGAAATTGGTGACTCTACTAGGGAAGTGAAGTGAAAGAACCTTGATTTTAAAAGAGAACAATTCCTAGTAATAGTTGGTGACTCCGAACCAATCTCCTAACCAGTAAAATAAAAATTTGTATGCAAGGGAGAAGATCACAGTGTAATACTCTGTTTGAGGAGTTACCCATAAAAATGATGTATAGGAAAAAAGGGACTATTTGAGCCAGTCAAGATGGTTCTCCTAGCCCCAGAAAAAATGATTTTATTCAGGACAATCCAGGATCTTCAGAGCGAACAATACCTTATTTTTCAAATACTGAGGCTGAGATCCAGAATGTATATGAAAAATAGCAGGGTGATGGATTGAGAATAAGATCAGAGGTGTTTCAAGAATGCCCTTTCCATGATTCCCCTGACAAATTTGAGGAAGCTGAGTCCCTAAGGGATGATGATAATGATGATCAGAATATGGTAAAGCCATCCTCTTCTATGCCTAGAGAGGAGGAACTAGCCGATGAAATTAGGAGCTTAAGGGTAGAATTAGAATATCTACAGGCAGTAAAAATTAGAGATGACATGAGATAGAAAGTGCAAGCTCTGAGAGTTGCTCAAAATGATTCAGTTCCTACCCTTGGCAATGCAAATATGTAAAGGAATCAACATAGGAATGAAGTGCAGGATCAACACAATGAGCAAAGACAGGATGCAAATAATGTTAGAGTACCATTAAATAATGTCAAAAATCAGAATGCAAATAGAAATGCCAATGTTATTCATCCTGCTAGACAACCTATGCAGCTGGACAGATTTAGACAACTAGTTTTTTATGGCATTCCTGGTTACCCAAATCCTATTGACAAACATGTGAGGCTACAAGTGCCAAAATTTTCAGGAAATAATACTGTGTCAGGGGAAGACCATTTAAAAGTTTTTCAGAATATCATGGACAACTTTGAGGTTGAGCATGAGGATGTGTTCATGAAATCATTTATACAATCCTTAGTTGATGAAGCCAAGGAATGGTATAAAGGTTTGCCTGACAGAAGCATTTCGTCATGGGATGAATTTAGGAGAGTATTTAAAGAACAGTATGGTGACAAAACTAATCCTAGTTTCTTCATTAATGAATTCACAGGAATTACCAAAGGATCAAATGAACAAGTTGTTGATTTCAATGCTAGATTCACTAAGGTATTGAACAAATTGCCACAGGACTTGAGGCCTAATGAACCTATGTGCATAGTGTTGTACATAAATGCTTTTGATGCCAAAACAGCTTATGGATTGAGAGATAAGGGTCCTGCTAGCCTCAGGGATGCCTTCAAAATAGCAACTAATATTGAAAACAACAGAAAAGCATCTGGTAAGACAAATAGAAGAGATGATGTGAAAATTCTGCAAACTCCAAATACTAAATCTCAGAATATTCAAGGTAACGCATCTACTTCTGAGGACAAAATAGATAAGTTGACAACTATTGTCAAGGACCTAGGTTATAGAATGGCTAAAAATGAAAAGGGGATAGGTCCTGACAGACAGGTTTACCAAAGGCAAGAAAGAAGACCATTATTACATGACATGCCATATCATACTAATTGGCATAATGGTAAACCCGTCCTCCCACACAGAAACACCAATCAAAAAACTCAGAATGCAAAGGAAACACCTGATCCTTTGAAGAAGGCTATTAATATGGTTGATAACACCCCATGGTGTATAATATGCCAGATGCCTCACTCACAGTCACAATGCATGATTGCTCAATCTTTATATAACAATGCTGTGGCCTGTGATGAATGCAACGAGCTGCATTGCATGGAGGATGACAATGTCAATATGTTGTCTACAAACAGGGGGTATCCCTCTTATGATGTTGATACCAGTGTGAATGATGTGATGCAGGTCTATCAGCAGTTTCCATATGATGAAGATGAGGAAGACAACTATGCCTATGCTCAGAGTTCACATAATTTTTTGAATAATTTGAGGAGACCTTCTGATGAAGAAATTAGAGCCCTCACAGCTGCAGTAGTAGCGTAAGTCAAAAGCAATTACAACTTAAGAGTTAAGGCTCAAGTAAGTGGTACACATCAGCCAGAGAATGCTTCTGCAGGCCAACTAATGCATAGTCATAAGGGGACTGAAACACAAAAGAAGCAATGGAACAATAATAAGCAAGGTTTTAAGCAAAAAATAGGTTATGATCCTCAAGGACTAGAAAACAGAATTCCTTAGGTTGAGGATCAAAATAGAAGTTTTTAGAACATGAATGACACTCAGGGAACCATAAAAACTAAGGCTGGATCATCCTAGGATAAAGGTAAAATGATGGAGCAAGCTACAACTGTTATTCAAAATTATGCTCCATTTGATATCACTCAAGTCTTATCATAGATAAAAGTCTCCATTCCACTCATGGAGCTGATGAAAGTGGAAGAATTCAAAAATAAGGCAGTATCCTTAATTTCAGGAATACCATGTCAAGCCAATTTGAGTGATGAACCTCAGGGTAAGAAACAAGCCCTGTACATTGATGAAGATGAGATTCTTGAGGTATATCTGGGGGTGACCATGACAAAATGCCCTTTACAAGTCGAACCATTTTATGTCTCCCTTATCATAAATGGAAAACTAATAAAGAATTGTATGCTTGATTCAGGAGCATCAACAAATATCATGCCTTTGGCCATCATGCAGCAAGGTGAGTTAAAGATAGATAAGGCATGTGGGAAATGCTATGCCATGGATGCTAGAGAGGTACCTGTCATTGGAATTATGAAAGATGTAGATTTTAGACTGGTGGCATATCCTGAAAAGACATATAAAATGAACATAACAGTTGTTGATATCAAGCCACAGTATGGCATGTTGCTGTCAAGAAGATGGGCAGCCTTGGTTGGTGGGAGTATGCAATTAGATCTGTCATATGCTATGATCCCTATGAATGGTAAGAATGTAAAACTGATCAGGGAAGAAAGATCATCAGAGACAGTGGAGAATCAAGAATCAAAGGAATAGATATGTTTTGTGAACACTGACTGTGATAATTTCAAGGTTGTCTTAGCTAATGAAGGAGATAAAGAGGGAAATATTTGCATTCAAGAATTGGACCAATAGGGTCTATGGACCATGTACTTTGATGGAGCTTGTTCGAAAGAAGGCTCTGGTGTTGGGATTATATTTCTATCTCCAACTGGTAAACTTCTAAAATTCTCTTTCTTGTTGAAGTTTATCTGTACAAATAATATTGCAGAGTATGAGGCTCTGTTATTAGGATTGAATGTGGCCTTGAAGCATGGAATTAGGATGCTCGAGGTGTTTGGTGATTTAGAGCTTATTGTTTCCCAAGTTAGAGATAAGTATGCATCAAAAAATAAGAGGTTAAAACAGTATAAGCATGTTGTTTGGGATATAATTGAATTGTTTGATGCTTTTTCAATAAACTAGATAGAGAGATCAAAAAATGTCAGGGCAGATTTTCTAGCAAATGTAGCCATAAGGCCAGATGATATAACTCTATCAGATGTTACCAATGTTGAGGTCAAACTCAGGCCTACAGTGCCAGATAATGTATGCAGCTGGCAAGTGTTTGACGATGATAAAGATTTGTTGAGATTTCTACATTGCATTGATGAATATGAGAACCATGAAATGGATTTTTAGAACCTTGTAGAAGTTGTAGAGGAGAAAGAAACTCTCTTAGGGAAGGAGGTAATTCAACTCAAGCCAAATAAAATCCCTAGAGGGCTGGTTGCTTTAGAGAGAGCTTTTGACAATAGGGACCAACTTGTCACAAAGTCTTCTCCAACAAATAGGAATGATTTAGAAGAGATAAATTTGGGAACGTCTCATGCCCCCAAGAAGGTGTACATTGGCAAATAGCTCAAGCCACATATCAGAGGTATGCTTATTGCACTACTGAGAAAATATAAACATGTCTTTGCCTGGTCATATGAGGACCTAAAAGCTTATAGGGAAGACCTATTCTAGCATGAAATCCCTTTGAAGCCTAAAGCTAAACCATTTAGACAAAAGCAAAGGCCTATCAACCTGACTTTAGCTCCTAAAATGCAGGAAGAACTTATGAAGCTTAGAGAGGCTGGAATAATCATGCCTATTAGACATTCAACTTGGGTGTCTAACCTTGTCCCAGTTAGAAAAAAGAATGGTGACATAAGACTTTGTGTGGATTTTAGAAATCTAAATGTATCTTCTTTGAAGGACAATTACCCATTGCCAAACATGGAGGCCATGTTGCAGAAGGTGACTGGCTATGAACTTCTATCGATGATGGATAGATTTTCGGGATACAATCAAGTGAAAGTAAAGGAATCAGAACAATTCAAGACTACTTTCACCACCCCATGGGGAACATATGTATATGTGAGGATGCCATTTGAACTGACAAATGTAGGTGCCACATTTCAAAGGGCAATGGATGTTGCTTTTGCAGGATTGATTGATTCAATCTTGGCTGTGTATCAAGATGACTTGACTGCCTTTTCAAAAAAGGAAGAGCAACACTGTATGCACTTGGAGAAAAATTTTATTAGAGCATTAGAGTATGGAATCTTTCTCAACCCAAAGAAATGTGCTTTTGGGGTTGTGGAAGGGAAGTTGCTTGGACACATTGTTTCCAAGGATGGAGTCAGGATTGAGCCTGAAAGGGTGGCTGCGATTGACAAAATCCAGATCCCTAAAATAGTGAAAGGTGTTCAGTCCTTCTTTGGACAAATTAATTTTGTTAGAAGATTTGTGCCTAACTTTGCAGAAACCACCAAAGAAATCTCTAAAATGATGAAGAAAGGTGCAATTGTCAATTGGGAAGATGAAGCAATTAAATCATTTCAGAGCATCAAAGAGGCAATAAAAATGGCTCCTGTGCTAAAATCTCCTAATTTTTCTAAGCCATTTCAATTGTTTTCATTTGCTTCTTTCCATACTATTACTGCATGTTTGTTATAGAAGAATGAGGATGGTTTTGAATAGCCTATTGCTTTCTTCAGTATGTCATTACAGGTTGCTGAATTAAAATATGACATCATGGAGAAGCAGGCATATGCATTAGTTAGAGCACTCAAGAGTTTCAGGCCATACTTGGTTGGATCCCAGATAGTTGCATATGTGCCTCATGCAGCAGTCAAGGATATTTTTACTCAGCAGGAGGTAATAGGAAGGAGATGCAGGTGGATAAACAAATTACAAGAGTTCAATATAGAGATACAAATCACAAAGTTGGTAAGGGGACAAGGTTTGGCAAAGATAATGGCACAGTCAAATCTAGAGGCATGCCAAGTGAATGTAGTCCAGAATGAAATTGTTAATATGTCAAAATCTGAATGGTATAAGGATATTGTATATTATTTGCAGAATTTGAATTGTCCTTCCCATTTCAGTAATAGTCAAAGGAGGACTTTAAAACTACATGCAATCAAGTACATTATTGTTCAAGGAGAGTTGTATTGGAAGAATCCTGATGTTGTACTGCTAAGGTGTGTGGATGAAGATGAAGCTAAGAATGTTTTGAATGACATGCACAAAGGGATGTGTGGTGGACACTATACTGCCCAAACAACGGCCCATAAAATCCTCAGAGTTGGCTACTAGTGGCCAACTCTTTTCTTAGATACACAAAAATTGGTGAGGAGATGTGACCCTTGCCAAAGGTTCTCAGGAAAGTTAAGATATGAAGGCACATTGCCCCTAAAAACTGTAACTGTGGAGGCTCCATTTCAGCAGTGGGGAATTGATTTCATAGGGGAAATTTTAGAAAAATCAAGTGGAGGACATAGTTGGATTTTGGTTGCTACTGATTATTTCACCAAATGGATTGAAGCCATTCCAACTAAGAAAGCTACAAGCAAGGTGGTGATGGATTTTATTCTGGAAAATATTATTGTCAGATTTGGGATACCAGTCAAGTTGGTCACAGATAATGCTATGTGTTTCAGATCTGGTGAATTTGTTGATTTTTGCAACAAATATGGAATCAACTTGTCATACGTATCACTATATCATCTACAGGGAAATGGCCAAGCAGAGTCAAGTAACAAAAGGCTCATGAAAATCATCAAAAGAATAGCAGATAAGAACAAAAGAGCATGGGATTCAAAGCTAAAAATGGCACTATGGGCTAACAGAGTAACTATAAAGAAAGCAGTTGGGAGATCACCATTTGAACTAGTATATGGTACAACAGCTAGATTGCCTGTGAACAATCTTTTGCCAGTCTATAAATTCAGACAGGAAAATGATGAAGAGATTGAAGATCCAATGACAGAAAGAATAAATCAGCTGGTCACATTAGATGAAGCCAGAAGAGAAGCTCACCAGACAAACATCAAGCAGCAACAGAAAGTGAAATACCTATTTGATAAGAGGACTGCAAAAAGAAAATTTCACATCAATGATCTAGTCCTTGTTTGGAATACAAAAGGTCAGGATAAGGGCAAGCACGGTAAATTTGAGCCCTTGTGGATGGGCCCATACCAGATTAGCAATACTCATGGGGGAGATTCTTATTTTCTCCAAGCCCTAAGTGGTGAAATGTTGGAATTGCCTGTGCACGGTCAATTCCTCAAAGCCTATTTTTCGTAAGAAGTTTCTTCTGTGCACATTTGTAAGTTATTTGTATATGTTCTGTATAGTTGGTGTTTTTCATTTTTGTGTTTTGCCTGGTCTACCGAGAGGTTATCTGGTTCTCGTTACAGTCTTTTGCCTACATGTCCCCAGTCGGAGCCAATGGTGGTACTCACCTAGGATTAGGGTTTTGAATTGATTTTATAGGCTTTTGTTATGTTCCCTCAATCCTTGAATGTTTTTTATTGAGTTCTCCCCAGCCCATGAAATGCTAAGTTTTTGTGTGTACAAGTTCAAGGATATGAGGACAAGCCTAAAATGCATCTAGACTTAGAGAAAATTGTAAAATCTATTGTATGCATGTCGTTGTATATATGTGCGGGTCAGAACTCTTCATCGGCTTTTGAAAAAGTGAGTTATATGCATTTCTGAATGCATATCGGGTTTGAAAAGGTCCATGTACAAAGGGGGAATCTTTCACAGATTCCTAGGAATATTCCCACTTTGTATATCAGGTTATATACAAGGCATAATATACAAGAAGGTGCTAATATATAATTGCTACAGTGGCAAGTGGAAGAAACATTCCTGGAATATTCTGTAGAAGATTCTGCAGTTGTATATTAGGGGGTTTGTATATTTGTGTTTGCATTTTTGACATATAAAGGTGCAAAGATGCATTTGCTACAGTGCAGCGGGGATGATACATGTGGTAGGGCCCACAGGTATATACAAACAAGTTTGTATATTCGACGTACAGGGGAGGCAAGTGCAAGGCAGATTGTACATCACGGACATACAAGGATAAATGCATGTTAAATATACAAGGCGAGTTGTATGTATTTGTGACATACAAGGTTAACAGTAAAAAGGGGGATATATAAAGATGCATGCAGTAGAGATACAAATGGTGGGGGCCCACTTCACATACAAAGGCATTTGTATCTTATATACAAGTCGCACATGCAAGTTTCCAAAGGGTAAAATGCAAGACCTCGGGCCCACCAGTTGTGTACAAAGGTAGTTGTGTATGCTGATGTACATTCAAAATATACAAGAGGAGCTAGATACAAGCCAGATTTCAAAGCAACTTCAATTGCCTCATTAAACTTTGAAATCTACCTTGTATGTATGAGGCAAATGTATATGCAGTTATACATTCGAAAATATACAAAGGGTGGAGATGCAAGTCAGACCCGATTTAATTTCAGATTTGTTCTATAATGGTTTGGGGTCCGCCTTGTGCAATGAGTAGTTGTATATGCATTTGCTCTTGCATATACAAGGGTTTTGGCAGGAGAACAGTGGTGTTTGTATATGCATTTCAGCACGCATATACAAGGGCGATAATGGTGAAATAAAACAGGAAGGGGTCAGCGATAGAAAGTCAAGGTGCCTACATGGCATAATGTCATTGACTGGCGACTCTTGGTACGTGTTTTTGGGTGCCGTTGATCTTAGCAATTGGGAGGTAGATCGACGGCCAAGTTTTAAAGTTGCAGTGTGGGTTTTCTTTGCATCCGTGGGCCATTTTTTGAGTGGGAAAATCTCCAGATGCATCTGCTATTGCATCCCGCAGGTAGCTGAAGTATTGATGGTGGTTGTGCAGAGAAGTATGGGTTGAGTTGACAACTTCAATCACCTGATTTAGGAGGAGGACCTCCATGCGGTGGTACTTTTCCTGAACACACCTCCTCCCTCCTCCTTGTCCCTCAGCTACATTAAATTTTCTGAGCGCCATTCCTAAGACTATGTATCTAATGGGAAATTTTGACCTTACCTTGTAATTAATTTTTGCTGAGTACACAGTCTTGGTATAAAAGGGCCAAACTGTGTTACTCATTTCTTGTTGAAAACTGGACAATATTTTGGTGCTGTGACACAATACAACTTCATTGGTGGCCCTTTTCTTGATGTCTTGTAAGTTTATGAGTCTCATGTTGTATGTTTCATGCATGACTTCACTTGTTTCATGTTGTTTTATATGAGAAATGCTCTGTGCATGTGTTTAATCATTTGTCTCCAAGTTGTGGGCATAGTTTCTTTTGAATCAAGATAACTAAGGGTTGTTAAGGTTCAGGAATATAGTTTTTCTATATTGAATGTTTAATCTCCTACTTTTGTTCGAGGAACAAATTAAATGTTTCTGGTTAATCATTGAGAAAATGTGTCGCAGTAGGGATATTGGTGCAGGGCACCTAGGAGCAGTCTGACACCTTAAGCATTTTTTATGCATTTTGATAAGCTATGTTTTGTTTTGATTGTATGTGTGGTAATAAGGCTTTAGCCATGTTTGTATGGTCCCTTTTGTGTGGTCAAGATGATTGAGGTGACCCTATAAACCTCAATCATGCTTAGTCCACTTGGATCCTTGTTGTGCCAATTAGGCCTAGAAGGTCTAAGGATTGGTTTTCGAGTTTTTTTTGGTTGTTTTAATGTTTTAGTATGTTGGAAGGAGTTTGTTGATCATTTGGACTCCATTGGATGAGCCAAACAAATCAACCTCCTTGTGTTAATGCAAAACACCATAGTTGTCAAAGGTGTTATGTGTTGGGTCGGTTCAAAAACCACTTTGGGCAGTTAAATGCTGTTGTAGAATTTGGAAACCAACTTGGATGGGTTAATATGGTGGATATCTGACTCCAGTACGGGGGAGGAAGTTTTTGTACGGAATTTGGGCACAAAATTCAAGAAAACTGACTATTTTTTGCTATTTTTCTTGCTGTGTATGGACTATACGGACTTTTCACATGTGCAAATGATATTTTTCTGAAATCTCTTGGAGTCAGGGTTCCAATGCAACTAGTTTGAGGTCTTGAAGTGGTCGGAGTCAAAAGTTATTGAATTTTCTTTCAAAACTGGTCTAGAAACCCTGTTTTCTAGGGCAGCCATAGAAATCCGGCCCTAGAATGCATTTCCACCGTTGAAAATTTGCAAAAACTGGTGAAATGTAGGCTAGGGGTATGTACTATAAGATTCCAAAAGATTTTTGTCAGAAAATGCAGTCTTCTATTTTTAAGGTGATGCCCTAGGTCAAGTATTTCATTGTATTTGGCCAATTTCATGCTATTTGAGGTTGTAGATGATAGAATCCTGTTAGGGTGAGCAAATAAATGATGGATTTGTGTTGTAGGGACATGGTAGAAGCATTCCAAATTCCTGCCCCTGACCTATGCACCCAATTTTGAGCACTTGCTTTGTAACCTAGCCTAAATTGATCAATTAGGCCTAGAGACCTAGTAGGCGTTCTGGATTGCTGGAGTAGAGTTGGAGCAAGAGATTTGGAGGTTTGTTAGGGTCCCCTGAAGAGTGTTTAATTCCATCATTTGTTTTCCTAGACCTTTAGGATTTTGTCAAGCTTTGTTGATAAAACCTAGTTTGGAGGGCTAGTAGCCTTACTAGTCAAGGTATAGGTTGAAGAGTTTTGGGAAGTTGGAGATCAAACCAACTGCATAGAAGGTGTTTGTTGATCTATCTTAAGGTGTTGGAGAAGCCTTAGGGGTTGGACAAGAGTCTGGACATCAAATCCTTCATATGCCTTGTATGTGCCTTTGGTTGGTTGGTTGGTTGAAGGCTAGTTGAAGTGGGTGAGTGGGCAAAGGACAATAGAGTAAACCTTTGTGTGTTGCTTCCCTTGTGCCACTCTGCATCAGATATCATTAAGTATGAATGATTAAGCACCTAATTGTTGCGAAATATCTGTAAGGCAGGGATTAGAAATCCCCTTGATACCTAGTCTTTGGTATATGTTCACGCTGGTCGTTCACATGTGTACATGTCTATTGACTCTGAGCCCCAAATAGGCACCGATCTAGTCTTGTATTGAAGTTGCAACCCAAAGTCTCAGTTTTGCATCCAAACATAAAATCAACTTAAACTTTAAATCAAACCATTAGGACTTTAGAAGTAGTTTTAGGATCCAAAATCCTTTGTCTACAACTGAATATAGGCCCAAAGCTAGCCCCTTTGCTCTTATCTCACAGTTTTGGTCTACATAAGAGAGGATTTATCTACTTTGTGTCAGCATCCCAGTCTTTGCACAATTATATTTCATGGATGTTGAGTAGGGAATACCCCCCTTGGTTTTGCAGAGCCTAAAGAAGAAGAGGAGATATTTATAGAGTCTATCTCCTATACTGTTGGCCCCTGGCCCGGGAATCCTGTTGGTCAATGATGGCTACCTTGTAGGGATAACTGGGAACAAGCATCCAGTCTGGAAAATAACCAACATGATCTACAAGGACTATGTCGCATAGGAATAACATGTCGTACTCAAGATATTGGACTCAAGATGTAGTGTGACAATGCTTGCAATGATATGATGGTAGGATATGTTTGGAAGTATTAGATACATCAAGATTTGTCCAAAGCTTTGTTTCAACATTTTACCCTATCTCTATCAAGATCAATATAATGAATGGAGGACGAAGTGGATCAAAGGGATAAGTATGCAGATATAAAGGATAAGGAAGATATGAGAGGAAGGGTAGGTAGAATAAATGATAGGATGGGTAGATGAGACAACATGCCCCCAAGTGTAAGGTTTAAAGACAATCAAACTACGCATGACACCTGTTTGCCAGGTTTTCATCATGGTACTTATCCAAGGCGCTTGTTTGCCAAGTTTTTACCATTGGACAAAAGGATTTCTCTTTACTTTTTCTTTTTTGATAGGATAGGTGGATCTGGATGGGAGGGACTCAAGTGTCTAGTTCCATTAAAGGTGATAGTCCCGCTAGGTGGATATCGTTGCAACTGGGCCATGTCAAATGCTCATAGATGTTGGTAAGGGATTGTATGAAAGTGAAATGGATTAGGTAGATGGTGCATTATGATATGGATTATTTAGGATTTATACAAGAGGATGGGTAAAAGGCTTATGCAAAAGCATGGGCCATAGGGATAGGATGATGGGGAAGATATGTAGGATAGTAGTTGAATGATGGAGAGATGGAGGTATGTGGGAATGTTGCAGAATGAATTGGAACCATGACTAATAGCTACACACACTGTGATAAACTTTGAAGATTTTGATGGGAAGGTGATGTAAGAAGCGATGGTGATGTTTTCTTAGGAGATGGTTGATGGAGTGATTTTTTCTTTTGATGTGGGATGAAGGAATATGATATTGTTTAATGGAATGGATGGAAGAGGATGGTTGGGATTTTTGAGAGGTGGATGCCTCTTTTGACTTGATTGTTTCTTTTTGCTTGGGAACCCATACCATTTTATTTTTTGACTTTGCTTACAAAGGTAGGGGTTTGGATAGCTTTTTGGATGGATTTTTCTTTAATTCTTTGCATTTGTATCCTAAGGCATTAGGACCCTTAGGATTTTTTGCTTTATAGGTAGAGGCATCCAAATTTTTATTTTTGAATCCCATGAACATGGTGGAATGAATGGAAGCTTTATGTTTAGACAATGTGTGCATTTGTTGGTCATGATTAGGATTTTTAGAAGATTTATGGGTAAATGGATAATTAGGCATTGGTAGAAGTGGTGGCAAAGTGGATGGTGGTATAGTAGGAGTTGGAAGAAGTGGGGGTAAAGTGGATGGTGGAAAGTGTATGGTCAAATGCTTTTGACATTTGTAGGATGATGGAGGTGGAATGGTGACATATGTTTTTGATACATGATAGGGTTTGCAATGGGAAGTGGTGGACTTGGGAGGAATGGAGGAAGGACCAACATCTTTAGATTGTTCACCTTGGGGTGTGTATCCAAGGCCATATGAGCAAAGAGGGACATTGACATGTATGGGCTCCAAAATTCCTTGTTCGTGAAGGCCTAAGCCTTTACCTTGGTAGTTCATTTTTTGGAGCATGCGATGGACTATAGGACTAGGTGTAGTTTGGGAACTAGTCTCGAGTTCTTTATTAGATGGTGAAGTGGTGGACAATGGTTGTTGTTGTTCCAAGGAGGAACATTCATTAATGAAGGTAGATAAACGAAGTCGATATGTTAGATTTAGGATGGAGTTAATAGTGGATGATGTGGAAGGATCATTAGGACCTTGATTGTGCTAATTAGGATCCAAGTTATTAAGTTGATCTTCTCTGTACACTTGGGAGGAACGTGTCTCATCAAGGACAATGTGTGTTGTTGGATCATGGATAGGACTAGGTGGAGGAAGGATAGGAGTAATGGATGTTTCTTGCTCATGGATGGTTATGGGGTTATGGATAGATGGGGTAATAAGCTCTTGACCATGGAATGCATAAAGTTGGCTAAGAGGATCATCATGGTTCGCTTGATCATAGATAGGATCTTGATCATAGATGGGATCTTGATCATAGATAGGATTAAGTGTGATATGGATGGGATCAATTTGCTCGTGTATAGGTTCTTAATCAACAATAATATCTTCATCATAGAAAAGATATAGGTTATGGATGGGTTGGATTTGGATTTCTTTCTCATGTATAGGTATAGGATCAAGTTGCTCATGGATATCTTCTTCATAGGTAATATCTTGATCATGGGAAAGATAAATGTTATGGATGGGTGGAGTGAAAGTGATTTGATCTTGATTAGAAGGCAGACTTGATGTTACCACATGCTTAGGATTATGCCCTTGACATATATCTTGACTTTGGGTGGAAATGGAAGTGGAAGATTCTTGTGTGGACTTGATAAGATCTTGATGGTTATTGACATGAGAGCATGAGGGAGATTGACTTGGACTCAATGGAGGAGACTCTTGAATAGAATAGAGGGGTTTTGGGTGACATGATTGGTTTGTAGGAATGGACATGGTGTTGGAAGGTTCTCAGATATCTTCAAGGATAGGGATTTGAAGGTATGAGGGTGGTTTTCTCCTTGCTAATAGCCATTGGATCACATCCTTCATAAGTATATGGGTGGATGGACAATATAACGGATGGAGAATAATGGTAGATGGTGTAGGCTTATGATTAAGGTTAGGATTGCTTGTGCTAGATGGTGATGAAATTGGATGAGTGGATTTGGATTTTTCTATAGCTTTTCTTTTACTTTTAGATTTTGCAAAGAGTCTTTGGAGAAAATTGTTCAAGGATTCTTTGGTTGATGGATTAGATCTTGGGAAGTTTGATGGTGGTGTTGGTGTAGAACTAGTATGCATTGGGATAGGCATTCTTTGGGATGGTGATGGAGGACTAGTAGATGGAGTGGTATATGATTCCAGACTTAAGGTGGTGTTTCCCTTGTCAATCATATCATTAAGATGGGTTAAGGATGTGTGATCTTGGTGTGAAGAGTGGCTAGTACTAGCATGCTCATATTGTGAAGGATTTGGTTCACGTGGATCACCTTTTTCCCTATATTTGTCAAACTTGGGCACTTCACAACTAGGGGGGAAAGGTGTCATAACCAAGCTTCTATTAAATGGATAATGAGATATGTCCTCTAATGAATATCATTTTGTGAAAGATCTAGTTTGTAAATCCACAACTTGTTGTTCTAAAGATTGGATTTGTTATGTGAGTGCTTCTAACGGATTCGTCACAGCCTTAGCTTTCTTATTTTTAGGAGTTTCAGTTTCATTTGTTTGCCTTGTTTCCTTAATTTTTCTATGTCAAAATTAGAAGGTAACTTTGCTCCTTGTTGGGCAAGCATAAGGAAGTACTTTTTCAGATCCATTGTGATGACATTATCCATTAGTTTTTGAAATTTGGGGTCTTGTTGAGCACTAATAATTTCTTCTTAGGTAATGTCCTCTTCCTCATCACTAGAAGTATAGTGGCTACCATGTAGTGAACCCATTTATTTTCTTATCTTGAATTGTGATCTAGTTTCAACCATATAAAGATTTGATGTGGGCGGAATTGAATCTAAGCAGTAATGGGTACTAGGAAATGACCTTGTTTTCCTCTCAAACTATTGGGAAATGCTCTCTATTACAGATGTGCAGGTTTATTTGTGCAGAAACAGAGTGTGAATGCATGCTTCTGTGGATTGAATGCCCAATTCTGAACGTGTGTTTCTGCAGTTTGAATGTGATGTTTATGTATGCATAGGAATAGTGCTCAAATGCATAGAAATAAGGCTTGAGTGTGCAATAGGATGCAAATGCGCTGAAAGATTTGTCAAATGCGCAGGAATATGTCTCAATTGTGTAGTTCTATTTTTCTACCAAGTTTGCTCAATTTTTCTTGATTTTCAAGGATGTTTTTTGAAGCAAGTGTTTTTGGTGATGAGTTTGTTCAATTTGTTGCATGAAAAAAAACACATGAGACAAGAAGATTCCATGTTGTTACACAAATTTTTGATAAAACTTTTTGCAAACAAGTACAATCCTATGGTAGGCGATCACAATATTTGTTGAGTTTTGACTTGGATTTTACTCTAGCCACTTACATAAAGGCAGACAATTAGTAACTTGGTAGCACCGGCTCCCCTCCACGGCACTCACTTCTCACACATACCAAGTTATAGTTCCTCCAAAGAGTTAAACTTTTCTGTCTCCACACTAAATGAGTGTATGATGTTGGTCGACTCTAGAGGATTTTCCTCTTGCGTCAACAAATAGGGGTTTCTGTCTTTCTAAAACAAATGGCTTTTTAGTTTGAGCATCTGTTCAGGTGGTTACAAGTGCAGCAATTCACTCCGATAAGGAGGCTTCCCAACCTACAGAGGTTACGCTCTACAAGGTTTTGGGGAAAACATTTGTTGATGTAACACAGTCGCACCCGTTGTTTACAAGTTTCATCACAAACACAATTTATTTATAGCAACTTGGAAGTGGTTTCACTTTAGCTCATTATCACTCGAGGTCATCCCGCTTGGAAGGATAGAATTCCAATGGCAGGCCTCTTCTAAATGTAACACATAAAATGATGAGTTTGGCATTTTGGTCACCCAAGAAAGGGGAGAGCATAGTCTTATCATCATTTCCAAACACAGAGTACACTAGTTCTTTATCCTCCTAGTTAAAAATTAAAAAACTAAGTGTGTTTACTCTACCAAGCACAATCCATTTGACAAGATAGAAAAAACTTTGAAAATATGGTTCATTTTTATCCCCCTAAACAAATCTATGTGAAGATTGTTGTTGAAGGATGAAACAAATTACTTTCCTTTAATTTAAGCTAGATGAGAGATTTGTAATTACAAGATTGACTTGAAAGATTTGTTAAGTTTTTATCCACCTAGATTGGGACTATGTGCAAGTTGTAATACAACAATATAGCTTACTTCCTCCTAATTAGATCTAAGTGAAAATATGCAGGAAGATACTAGATTTATTCCTCCTAATTAGATCTAGATGAAGTTATGATGCAGCTAAATGACTAAACCAAGCTCCTACACCTACAAGATCATTGTGTTAAAGGCCTCCATTTGATGACTGATATTCTTGCAACCAAGGTTAGTATGGAAGATCTAACAAATTCAATACAATTTTCTGACAAAGATCAGATGTGCTAAAATAATGAGTGGATGTGCAGAAAGACAAAATGGATGTGGAAGATTACAAATACACAAAAAGATCTAACATATGTGCAAGAAGAAGTTTTGAATGCGCAGACAGAATGAATGCACTGAAAGAGTGGTTAGATGTGCAGAAAGAATCTTTATATGCTCCAGACTGCCATTTTCATCATGGATGCACAGAACTGGAAGAATGAATGCACCGAAATGACCTGTCATGCCTGCAACTTAACCAAAAACTCAAAATAGAGATTAAAAATGAGGCTAGGCCCCACGGTGGGCTCCAGAAATGTTAGAGGAAAATGTGAACAATAGCATTAACAACTAAATATCTAATAACTCAATGAAATTGATGTCAATACAATAAACAAAGATATTACCTTTGTAGATCAATTTACCTCGTTGCTTCCATTGTTGCCTATCTCGTATTGATCTTGTGTATGATTTGAGCTCTCAGAAGTTGTACTTCCTTGCTGTTGAAGATGACAATAGGAGAATGGTTGTGATTGGAATGTGCAATGAAGATTAAACTACAAATGCAATTCTAATGGAGATGGATGATGGATAATGGAGACATGGTTGGATGATAGTAATGATAATGGGATTATGCAAATGCAAATGAGGATACTTTGCCAAAGGCATGCTAGTAGGATTTTTGCAGAGTAAGATTGCAAAAGCTTGAGATATGAAAATGAGGGAATAAGGGTTCCTTTTATAGGCTCAAGAGAGACCAAATCTAAGTGTCAATAGATCCATGACTGGAGGAATTACCTGTGAGGTGTACAGTTGAGAAAGCTTGAGAGAATGTGCACGAATTAGAAGAGGACAAGTGTCCAAGCTTCTTTCATGAGTTAACTGAGATAACTGAGGAGTTAACAAAATTGACTGAGAAGTGAACAGAATAGACTAACTAGTTAAGTGAATTGATTGATTAGATAACTGATATGACTAATGATCTAACTGATCTTGATTGGAGGATAAATAAGACATGTGGGTGAGGGAATATTAGCTAATTAAATATTAAAATATTTAATTATGTTTGTAACATGGTAAGGTGGAAAGGTGATGTGGATTTATGAAATTAGTACTGTGGGATAGAGGAATTTGGGATTATATAATAATTTGGGATTATTTAATTAGATGAGACATTAGAAGAATTAGGGTATTTAATTAAATTGATTTTTATTTAATTTTGGGATAATGAACTAATCAAATAAATTAGAATATTTATTTAATTGATAGATGAAATAAGAATTAAAATAAATATTTAAAATATTTATTTAATTCAACAAGACGCAATTTTAGGTGTATACAATAATAAACACTGAAACATTCCCAACTCTTCAATATGCCCTGAAGGTTGAAGAGAAACTTGCAAGAAAACAAAACAATTCTAGAGGAAGGAGCAGATTTTCATGTGGAAGAGGACAGTCTAGTGGTGGAAGAGGATACCAAAAAACAAGGAGAGGCCAGTACATCACAAGAAAATACCTAGGAAAATAAAGGAAGAGGAGATTACTCTTAAGGAAGAGGTGATTATTCCATAGGTAGAGGATCTTTTGAAAGAGGCAAAGGAAGAGGATTCAGTGGCACTTGTTTTCAGTGTGGAGAAAGTAGGCATAGGGGATTTGAATGTCCTTAGATACAAAAAAGAAGTGGGAAAGGAAAAGAAACAAGAATTAATATTGCACAAGATGATAATGAAAGTGGGCCTTCACCAAAGTGTGGAGAAGATCTCGAGGATGGAGAATCCTTGATGTTGAGGAGGATTTTTTTGAATCCGGAGAAGAGAAACTTGAACCAATTCAGAGGAGAAACTTGCTTCGAACCAGGTACAACTCAGGTGCTAAATGTTAAAAAGTGATAGTGGATAGTGGAAGTATGGATAATATTGTATCTAAAGAGATGGTAAATAAATTGAGATTGAAGAGGTTGAAGCATCCTAGTCCCTAAAAAGTTTCCTCATTGCAGAAAGAACATCAATTGGTGGTAAGAGAACAATGTCTAGTGAATTTTCAAATTGGTAGTTATAAGGATGAGATTTTGTGTGATGTAATACCAATGGATGCATGTCATATCTTGTTTGGTAGACCTTGGTGTTGTACAAGCAGAAATCTAGCTATAGAAGGAGGGCCTACTGAAGTTTGAGTGTAGTTAAAGTTAGGAGAAATGGTTACTCACATGATTATTACCAATTGAGCTAGTGAGGTTTTAATGAAATGTGTAACATCCACGTTCTAAAAACATAGTAAAACTAGAAAATTTGCCATAGATTAATTCAACAAGGTAAAAATGAGATAGAGAAAAATTTTCTTTTATTTAACATATAATCAAGTAACTGCAATTACAAGGTTTCTCTTTACAAAAATACAATAAATCATATTGTCTTTCTCAACTACAATATTTACAAATGTTTATCAATTACATAAACAATTTTGGAATAATTACTGCTTTCGAATGTCTGACATCTTTATCACAAGTCCTGGCATGTTTCCTTCTTGGAGAGAGAGTATCTTTCTAGTGATTTACCTCCATCCATAGACTAGAGGTCTCCCACACATCTTCCACATAGGAAGTGGCCCTTCCCTTCACGAGGAATATAGAACAAAGGTGACCAGTGGTAATTTGCCTTTCCGAGTACATAGTGTTGTATCCTACACAACTCTATCAACCATACAACCCTAGATACCCTCTAGCTAAGTATGATTTTTGATACATGTTGTGCAATCCAGATACAGTGAATTGACAATGTATGCAGAAAATGAATGCATTACTTTGGCCAAAGTTTTAATATCAATAGCGTTCATAATGAATGTGGTCTTCGTGTTCACCCACCCCTACTTGACTTGGATATTGTCATATTCTCGTAATTTATTCACACCAACTATATTTACGTAAATAGTTTAATCATCTTGTTAGATAAGTCTACATGACATAACTAATCATTTGGTTCATAATCGACTCTAGGGTTTTCCTATTAACCCTTCGATAATACAATATTTCAAAATATCCATATCTCATTTCTATGAGACTGAGGTTTATAAACAACCTTTGGTTTAACTCAACCAAGGTTAAGAATACTATGGTTTTGTAATAGATAATAACTCCTATACAAAAGGATTATGAATACTTTCAACTTACCTTCACGTTATGTCATTAACCATCACTTCTTATATACTCATATATGATTCTATACAAAGTCATTTCTAGATAGACTTAGTCTATTCCAACATAATGGTTTGCTATTATACTATACTCATCAAGATTAATAGAATAGACATTAGAGATGATCATATGATGTTTATTCCTTTTTCCAAACTATCCCTAGTTCTTCTACCACTCGAACTAGTTACACCATAGTTACCATAGATTACCAAAAATCTAAGTTATTTTGATAAGGAATCATTTTTAACATTTATATATAAACTAAACCAAGAATAGTTTTAAAATGATAATATCACCATTTAATACTTTGAACCATATTACTCACAACTGGTAAGTTTCCCTATCAAGTATCATTTAAACTAATCTTGATGAGAGTTAAATACATAACTATCTTATGACAAAAATAATCGACTTGTTTCATAATGATACCTCATTCAATAGAGTGACTGGTTTTCTAGACACTAGAAAACTAAGATAACCTCCTTCTAAAGAGTTTGTTTATTCCCAAACAATGATTTGGTCTATTTATCAAATTAAGGACAATAAGTATATTGTCAACCCAGAATGATAATGAAATAGATTTCATTATTGAAGCTTGCATCAGCCTTTATAGGCTAAGTCGACATTCACTGTTTTATACTATGATAACATAATAGTCATATAAATACTCCAAATCCTTTTAAACACAGTCAACTCTCTCCTTGTTTTGAATAAATATAATGAACTTAAGAAATAAGCTACTCTGGCATAATTGATTGCTCTTCATAAAGCAATACAAAATACTTATTAATCATTCGAATCATCATTGTGTTTTTAATGCATAAACTACATGAGTATTTACCTAATAGCGGCAGTTTACTGAGATGTATTTGTAGATAGAAATATTTATATGTTTGTCCTAGACAAACCATGCTCTTTCCTTCACTAACTCCTTATCCCTCTACTCCGTGCAAATTCTACTTTAACCTCTCTTTTTAATGATAATCAATAATGCAAAAATAACATGCCTCTTCAATGATGCCGCCATTGACTAACTAAGTCATGGTTTTAAGGGCTTAACAAGACTCATAATGAGTCATCCCATCTTTTTGTTCCCACTTATTTGCAGTTTTAAAACACATTCAACTCAAAATAGTTTGCTTCATGATTCTGATAGCTATAAATTTGCATATCTCAACACATGTTGATAGGGAAGAACATTCTTTGAGGGAGCTTCAATGAATGTGGTTAGCATCACCACCGCTCCACTTCCAAAGAGGCCAACCAGGCATTTAAAACCAACATTTGACCATTTAATAAACATATAAAGTGGTTTGATCCACCACTTATAATAATGAAGGCTCTCCTATTTGTAAGCCTTCGACTGCTCAAGAGTAAGCATTATTAACTTATCATGAGGTATTATCCTCATTTGATGCATAAATATATACTTATTTGTTTATATCAAATATGGTTTACATAACATCATCTCTATTTGATAGTTATGATTTGATCAATAAAAATAATAGTAATAAAAAAAAGGTTTATGGATAATGTGAATGGGTTGAGCTTGTCTCCCCTTCATAATCCTTCGTTAAAATCATGTCAACTTGTCTTGACAAAATCGTCTTGATGTTTAAAAGTCAACAACAAAACCTTAAGTGACTTAATAATAATAATAACACAACCATTTTATGACAATGGCGTAATTTTAACGTTAAACATAAATGGTTAATGTTCTTACTCAGACGATGTTGTTTCAAATGACTATGTCAACACACAATGACTTGACTAGAAAAGATTTGAAAGATATCGACTCCCTGTCGATTGGGTTCAAAAGTAAACTGATAAGACATGACTTACCTCTAACAATACTGGTTCATGTTTTTGTTAAACACTCATACTTGTTTTGGTAAATAATCACTCATAACCAGAGGTCTATATCTCTCTCCTTGAAAGATACCCTCTCTCTCTTTTCTCTAAGAGTCATCTAAAAACCTGTAATCCTGTATCAAACTTGAAATCAACATATTACGATCAGTGCATCATTATTCTAATAATAAACCAAATCTCATAATGCAAATATTAAATCAACAATAACATATTTATTTCTATAATTCCATAAATGACATTCAATATAATCTATGTCTTTCCTTGACATTAATATAAACATCATAATAGATTTACTTATGTCCAAGTAAAAGTAAAAAGTATTAGCAAGACAAAATTAGGGATGTAACAAAATGGCTAGTCCTCTAGCATTTCATAGAGAATTCCCTAGGCTTCCTGATGGTTTTGTCAGATGGATATTGTTTTTTGACCCTAGCAAGCAAAATGCACAAGGTCATGTGAACAAATTTAGGAACTTGATGATTCAACACCAAATCATGAACAAAGAGCTTGCTTGTATTTTGTTCTCTTACACTTTAGAGAAAGAAGCCTATGAGTGGTACACACATTTGCCACCATTTTCAATTCAGTCTTGGGCTCAGTTAGAGGCTTCCTTTCTAGGAGAATTCAAACAATATCTTGATTCAACAGAGGCACACAAACAACTCATGACAATAAGAAGAGAGCCCCATGAAAATATTTCCATGTTTACCCTTAGGTTTTGTGAAACTATTGAAAACTTGGTTTTTATTATGCACCTATGGCTAATGAAGTGTTGAAATCATATTTGCAAGCCTTAGGATCTTCTTATGAAACTTTCATCATGTAATCACTAGGGATAAATAATGTGCAAGAGGTTGTGAACAAATCTCTTATCCTAGAACAAATCAACACCCATAATTCAGTGAATCAGCGCACCATGCTCCTCACTACATGCAACTACGGTCTCAATCTTAGCCCAAATCAATCAACTTGAACATCCCAATGGCCTCAATTTATCATCACTCTGGATATCAAATGAATCATATTAGTGAGTCTCAAAATTAGTTTTTAGGTCAAAACAACCAAAATTCCATTCATGATCTACATGTTGCTACTCAACTTTCTACTAGTCAAAATATTGAGGTGTAATCTTTAAATTGTGATGACCCTTCCAATTATGAGTGCCCAAAGAAACTACAACTAGATTGGCAAAAGATAGATGAACTAAAACATGATGAAAGCAACATGTGTGAACCCTCTTTGGTTGTCATGGAAATAAACAAGGATGACCAACAAATTTAGACATTGATGACATCTCTACTCTACCCACGCATGATTTAAATGAAAAGGTTCCAAATTTCAAAGTAGACATCCCTAAATGATAGATCTTTTAAACAAGAATATGTTGGACATGGGATTTCTAGGGGGTCTCAAAGACCTAGTTCTATTAGGAAAATGTAGGATACATGACATAGATCAACATGATGAAATTTATTGTCTTACTTCCTCATAAGGGTTGACCTCTCTTTAAAAGGATTAATTTATGTTGAACAAATATTTGTCCTAGAATGTAACCAAGATGAAAATTTTGAAATTGTTGAAAATGAGAACATTCATCTCAAACGTAATGAGCATGATAAAATTGATGAGTCTCTCCTTGTTTCTAAGAAGGAATCAAACCAACCCATATTTGATAAAGACTCATATACTGATGAGGATATGCCCACAAGTCTAGATACTTCTAAAAAAGGTGAGGTGTATAGTCTACCCTTTGAGAGTGAGAATCATGAAAAGATTTCAACCAATGAACAAGAATTATGTGATGACAATCATCTATGTCTACCATGCACTACAATAGATGAAGCTGGAAACATAATGAATCTAATATTATAGCTAAGTAAGGACATAAGAACTCTAGGAAAATCAACTAATTTAATAGACCTTGCTTTGCCTGATAGATGCAGAATCCACCCTAATGCCCATCATGTTGAATCTAGTTGTCTTCACTTCTTATTAGAGTGGGCAATCACAAAAATGGAATAACATTATCATGAACATCTACTTGTGGAAAGTGAGATAGAAGATGTCCTCGTTTTAGCTAATTATATCCCACACATCAATGAAGATGTTGATATGACTGATTTTTTGCTAAAAATTAAAAATGTTGATATGACATGTATGGTTCAAGTTGATGATGGTGCTGATTTTGAGCCTTTGTTGCATTCAATGACATTGGAAAAATACACTGATAGAGAAGCTTTGAGCCTTGACACTAGGGATGATCTTAAGAACCATCAAAGCATAATGCATTTAGACTTAATTCAAAGAGTACAAGGTGATTTATCTGATCAAAGTTTTGAAACTTGTGCACCTTTTGAAACTAATGATAGTGCATTTTGTTCTAATATCGCTAATTCTCTTGTTGATGGCTATGAGGATTCTGTGTTGACTAATAATTTTTCTTGTGGTTTTCATGTGCACGAGGAGCAACAAGGAGCCTTGGATAAGCATGTCATTGGAGGCAATAGTTTGTTGGATCATGAGTGTGCTATCCTAGAGGATAACATCATAAATTAGGTTGTTTCTATACCTTTACCCTTGTTTTGCAATACGTTATAGTTTGATTATGGTAATTTGGGAAAGAGAACATGTATATGGGTTGAGAATGACCAAGATGAATTGCCTTAAATTTTAATCTTACATGACCCATCTTGTGAATATGAGCCCATCTTATGTATGATTTTGATCTTTGAATTCAAGGATGTGCTTGCTAAACATCGAACTCAAACAGTCCAATTAATGTTGCTTAATGCTTTGAGAAAACAAGGTAGGAGCAATCTTGAAGTTAGTTTTCCTGATCCTTCTAATGTATAGTGTATAGTTAGTTAGGTTTTTGTTTTGTACATAGTGTGTTTGGTTTCTATGTCTTTCGTTTTGTTTTGTTTGGTTTCCTAGGCCTCGTTCGTGGTTTTTGTCAAGTTGCCTTATGGCACTTTCTTGGGAGAGTATGTCATACTACTTTAAAACCATCTTTCTAGTTATAGAGAAGTTTTAAACAACATGAAACCATTTCTTAGGCTATGCTAGGCTTATTTAAGTTATGCATGATATGTCAAGTATGCATGACTATTATGTTAATTGGAAACACTTAATCATACATAGTACTTTTGGGGTCTACTAGGGTGACTCATTATAGCTTGAGGTAATCAGGGCTTTTTCTTCCTAATCGATCCTTTCATATGTCAGGTATACGTGAACCTAGATTGTGAGCTTCATTGCTTGCACATTGAGCAAAAAAATAAGAAAAATCATTTTAAAAAAAGAAGAGAGAAAAGAAAGATGAATGCAAAATCAAAAGAAAGTAAAAGAGAGAGAGAGAGAGAGAGAGAGAGAGAGAGAGAGAGAGTAAAGAAAATAAAAAATTAGAAACTCAATTTTTTTGGGTGACTAAAGTATCTCCATCAGGACTATGGATGCTCGGCTAGTAGTGAAGCAATGCTTTGATGAGACTAAAGATATCTTCATCAGGGTTATGGATAGCTGGCTGGAAGCAAAGCAATGCTCGACATGTGTTAGGACCGATTGCTTTATTCACTTAATTTCTTCTACTGTAACGTTAATCCTAGTTAACTCAAAAAGGAGTAAATGAATCATGTGCACACACAATCCAATTGGGAGAATCTATTACCTGGTTGTTTTGGGTCTGGTCTAATTTGGATATGAATTATGTGGCTTATGTTATGATTTTGTCTTGTTTGATGTTTCTCTTTGATCAGAGATTCTGGATTCTAAGCATTTTGCAATTCTTTCCCTTGAGAGTCACCATTTGTTGCCACTTGTGCAACACACCCAATATTTTGTTGGAACATTGGGGCCCCTCTGTTGATCTTTGGGCTATACTTTTAGTGTCTTGCATTCTTTTGTGGCCCACATCAATTTTTATTTTCTTTAATGTCATGAGTTGATTTGCATCATCTTGACTAACATGAAGATCCTCATGTTTTGTGATAGCTACCTCAAGTATGTGAACCTTCGTGTTTTGCATTCATCTCCACGCCTACATATGTCTCTTCACTAGAACCTTGTTTACATGTTACACTCAATTTTATCTCTTGATTACATTTTCCAAATGTGTCACTGCCTATACGTGAATCGATGATGCATACTTAAATCTCCTAAGCTTAGCATGAATTGAGAATATATTGTGAATGAAAAATGAGTTTAAATTTTTATGTTTGGTAAAATGGATCGAATTGTCTCATGTGACATTCTAACACTCCTTTCGTGTGTAGGTTCTTGGTGTTGGTTTTAATTGCACATGGAGGATGGCGATTGAATGACGTGCATACTACCAAAAGTCAGAGAAGACTAGAGAAGAAACTCAATAAAGGCATGTTCATTTGCATCTTCAAATTCTACATCTGTGGAGGAGGTCCCAATGCTTGAGCCATGGTCTACTTGAATCCCACAATTAAGAGATGAATTATGCAACTTCAAGATCAACTTCAACTTTCTCTACCAAAAAATGTAATAGGGCTATCCTAGTTGTAAAATCACATCATGTGGAAAAAAGAGGCTAATATATTTCAAAACAAATTAAAATGGCCTTCACAAAAGAAAAAGAGCAATAGAATATATAATATAAGATCCCCTCTTATTTAAAAGTTTAAAAAAGAGGAAGAGGGGATATATAAGGAAACGTATATGTAATATTTTAAATCCCCCTCTTTGTTTTAAAGTAATAAACATTTTTAAAAGAAATAATTAGCTAATAGGCTTTTATAGTGCTTGGAATTGTCTCACGCTGTTAAAAAAAAAAATTAATGCCAGAAAATTTTCTAAACTCATTGGTTGTTCCTATCGACATATTCCTCGAACCTCCTATGGGTGCAAGTGCTAGTAAGATATGAGGGAAACGTAAGAGGGGGCTTGTTTTTAAATAGAATATGAAGTGGTGATTTAATCCAAGAGACCATGCCACATCATTTAAAAGGCATGGCACCTACAATAAAAATAAGATGGCTCGCTTCATAGGATGAGACGTGTGGGAGTCGAGGCAAGGAGTAGGGGTTGGCGTGCAGAGTACTTCAAAGAAATGAAATCTATAAAAAGAGAATTAAAAACTATATCATTGCCAGCAGTAGCATATAGATTTAGAGCAGGTAAAAAAATTAAAAGTGAGATATATGTGGAGAAAGGCGTACAGGTAGGAAATGGGCACCTATATTATGGTGGATTGTTGCAGTAGTAGATGTGGTGTGCAGGCTTGGAAAACATAGAAAATGTAAGAAAGGAAAGCGGGGAGATGAAGAAAACAAGTGCATGTATCATTGTGATCTGTTCTAGCATTTATGAAGTAAAAGAAACTTGGAGTATCAACAATAGGGGTCACCTAGTGTTATGTAGGAGGCGCCTACATTTAGAGAGGTCTCTCATGATAAAAAAAGAACACAAGTGACTAGAAAAAATGAACTAAAAGAAGTCATAGGCACCTAGTTTAAATGACCTCGTGCAAAATTTAAAAAATTAGACAAAAGGAGGAGTCCACATGAACAAAGAATAGGTGCCTTGGTTCATAGAGGTCACCTACTCCATCTTAGGAGTCACCTATGTCCACCATAGGAGCCACCTATGGACAACAGAGACGTACAACAGTTGAGAACATAAATTATTTTAAAAAATGCAACAGCCATAAAAAAGGAGGAGCAACGATAGCAGAAGGGAGTTTTTTAAGGAGTTTTTCTATTTTTTCTCTCTTTTATGGTGGCTGCTAGGAGGGGCATGGGAAACAAAAGAAAAATCTGATTTTCTCCTGGGTAGTAGCAGAGGTAGAAGTTTTATTTCTCCTTTTCTTTGTCTGGTTAGAGGTGTGGATAAGGAGTAGAGCAATGAGTAGAGATACAACAACAAGGAAATTAAACTACTTCCCTTAGCACATGCAATATGGTGGAGGAGGTCTCTGTTTCAGTCTCTCTGTATGTGTATTTATATTTGCAGTCATTGTACAATTAAATTTATCATTCTATGTAAACATGTAAACTTGAATTTAATGTGGATTTGAGATGGTTTTCATAATGACATCCTACTCATCATTTCATGGTGGTTGTTATAATATGTTTATAATTTCAAATGCAATCTCTCATCTTAATTTTCCTTAGAAGATTGCCTTGTTTAAATCTCATGTTGAGTTGATGCTGGCAAAGATTTAAAATTGGTTTCAAATGTGTTGCACGAAATGTTATTTCTTATATTAATGGTTGTTATGTAAACGACACACTCTCTCTCTTATCCATTATTCTGGTTCTTGTCATCCATTTCCTTTCTTCTACCCTTCACTCTTTTGTTTTTATTTATAGCTAGTTAAAATATATTTTAGTTTAGCGTACTTTAGTTGTTTTGATAAATCATGATGAAATGCCGTGGAACATGTTTGTAAATTCAATAAAAATGTGTTAGGTGTCATGTTCCTCTTTACGATTGTCTTCATAAAATAGGGGAATGAATTTAAATTTGTTAAACATAAAGCCTCTTTTATTTTCATGAAGACCATTTACAAACCCATCATACTAAGCTTGATCACACAACAACTATTTCTCTGCCATTACACCAAGCCCCTTGTCAAATAGCATACATTCCACAATTGAGCCATACCATTTTACCAAGACCCAGTACCCCATGAGACCTTGGGGAGGTCACCCAATCTCCTTCCAAGAGAGGAATCAACTTCCAATTCCTAAGGTGTGACACCGTACACTATTATGGGTCAACACTTGGAAATTTGATAGACAGGTTGTACATAATGGAAGGACTAATACATATAAAGTCAAGGATGGATAAGAATTCACTTTGAATCCATTGAAGGACAAAGAGGATGAAGTGGAGAAAAGTCCCAAAGTTTGTTTGGTTTCAGGAAAGAAATTCTTGAAAGAATTGAAGAAAGAGGGAGCATTTTTTGCATTTATTCCCAAGCCTGCAACAACTATGACAAGAAAGAAACCAGAAGAACTACCAATAGAAATTCAAGAAATTCTAGAAGAATAGGCAGATATAATGATGAAAGAGTTTCTAGATGGACTACCACCTGTGAGAGACATTAGTCATTGTATGGACTTGATACGTTGTGCAAGTTTTCATAACAAAGTACCATATAGGATGACACCTATGGAGAATGAGGAGATAAATAGACAAGTACAAGAATTGTTGGATAAGGGGGTGGTTAGGGAAATTCTCAGTCCTTGTGTTGTACCAGCAATGTTAAGACATCGAATAAGAATAGAGAGTGGAATATGTGTACAGATTAAAGAGCCATAAAAAAGATAACACTCAAGTATAGGTTTCCATTTCCACAAATGGATGATATGATGGATTGTTTAAGTGGATCCAAATACTTCACAAAGATTGACTTGAAGAGTGGGTACCATCAAATCAGAATAAGAGAAGGGGATGAGTATAAGACAACCTTCAAGAAAAAATATGGATTATACGAATAGTTGGTGATGACGCTTGGATTGACAATTTTTACCCTCCCAACACCTTCATGAGGTTGATGAATGAAGTGATGAAGCCTTTTCTTGGTAATTTTGGCATTGTGTATCTTGATGATATTATGATTTTTAGTAAGACCAAGAGCACTTGTTGCATGTTAGGGTAGTATTGCAAAGATTGAAGGAGGAGAAGTTGTTAGTAAATTTGAAGAAATTTAGTTTCATGAAAGAAGAATTGGTATATTTGGGGTTTGTTGTGTCCGGTGATGTTCTAAAAATGGATCTAGAAAAGGTCAAGGTGATTGTGGATTGGCCTTCACCCCGTGGTATGTTTGAAGCTAGAACTTTTCATGGCTTGGAGAGCTTCTATAAAAAGTTTATTCATAATTTTAGTGGGATTTGTGCACCTATTACTGAAATGATGAAGGGTAATTAGAAAGAATTTGTGTGGACAACAGCAGTAGAGAAAAGTTTAAAATTGTTGAAAAAGTATTTCAAGTTGACTGTGATGCATGTGGGACAACACTTGGAAGTATCTTAAGTCAAGAAGGAAGACCAATTGCATATTTCAATGAGAAGTTGAATGAAGCTAAAAGGAAGTATTTTGTATATGATCAAGAGTTTTATGCAATTGTACAAGCACTCAAGAAATGGAGACACTACTTGCTACTAAAGGAGTTTGTATTGTCTACTAATCATCATGCTTTGTAGTTCATAAATAGCCAAGGTAAGCTAAATCAGAAACACATGAAATGCATTGAATTTCTATAGAGCTATTCTTTTGTTTTGAAACATAGGAGTGGAAAGTCTAACAGGATAGCTAACACATTAAGTAGAAGATGTCTATTGTTGAATGAGTTAAGAGTGAATGTAGTTGGTTTTGATTCCATGCAAGAGTTGTATGAGACACATCCAGATTTTTAAAAAAAAGCGTGGACAGCTTGTGTGAATCTATTAAATAAGGACAGAATGCCATTGATGGAATGTTTTATTCAAGAAGGTTTGTTGTTCAAGGGAAAAAGATTGTGTATACCTCAAGGATCAATGAGGGACAATTTGATGAGAGAAAAGTATAGTGGTGGATTGAGTGGACACTTTGGTATTGATAAGACATTAGCACAATTGAATGAAGATTATTTTGGCCTAGTATGACTATAGATGTGAAGAATTTGGTATGAGTTTTTAGATTTTACCAACATGCAAAAGGAGTAAGGCAGAATACTAGTTTGTATCAACCATTGCCTATACCGAAGAGACCGTGGGAACACATAAGTATGGACTAAGTTTTGGGATTGCCTCGAAAACAAAGAGGTAATAATTCTATTTTTGTTGTTGTTGATAGATTTTTAAAAATGGTTCATTTTATTCCATGTCAAAAGAGTAATGATGCTTCCCACATTGCTCCAATATTTTTCAAAGAGGTAGTTAGGTTGCATGGTTTGCCTAAGAGTATTGTTTTAGATCATGATGTGAAGTTTGTTGGTTATTTTTGGTGTACCTTGTGGAAGAAAATGGGTACAAAATTGGGTTTTAGTTCAATATACCATCCTCAGACTGATGGTCAAATCAAAGTTGTCAATAGAAGTTTGGGTAATTTGTTAAGATGTTTGGTAGGAGATAAATCAAACCAGTGGGACTTAGTATTGGCTCAAGTAAAGTTTTCTTATAATAATTTAGTCAATAGGAATGTAGAAAAAATTCCTTTTCATATTGTTTATGGATATAGCCCGAGAGATGTTAATGAGTTGAGGGACGGTGCTGATTTGAATAGAAAGAGTGTTGTAGCTAAATATTTTGTTGAGTATATTCATGATTTGCATAAAAAACTAAAAGAATCTATGGATAAGACTGTCATCAGATACAAGAGCATGCTAATATGCACATGAAAGAGAAAGAATTTCAGGATGAGGATTTGCTTTTGGCACATTTGAGGAAGGAAAGGTTCCCATAGGGAACATTTAATAAATTGAAGTGGAAGAAGATAGGGCCTTCTAAGGTGTTGAGAAAGTTTTCATCCAATGCCTGTGAGATTGAACTTCCAGCAAGTATCTAGATATTTCTCCCATCTTCAATGTTGTTGATTTGTATAGATATTATGAAGGAGAATCAAGTACACAAGGGAATTCAAATTTAGATTTGTAGGATAGACGTGGATGGTTACATTAGTTTCCTGAAAAGAAATTTGAACATGTAGACAAATTGATTGATTCCTGAGTGGGTTAAAGAACAAGGGGGAACTTGAATACATGGAGTATCTTGTATGTTGGAATGACAGACCAGCAGATGAAGCCTCTTGGATGCAAGCTTCAGAATCAATTAAGTATGGGATACCCATTCTAGACATACCTAAATGTTCATGAGTTGCAGCCTTATGGAACATTTCACTTACTCAGTGTGTCTGATGCAGGAGCATCTAAGTTCACAAGTAATTCTGTGTCACCAAAAAATATATATTTTCTAAGTTTTTGTTTCTTCTTTGATGTTGTGTTGTAGTGGTTTTAATATGTTTCTTCAAGAGGAAATTCCATCCATTTTGGCTAAGTGAAGAGAAATTTTGGGCTAAGTTTGAGCCTTTGTTTCGGTCAATTTCATAGTTCATGAACTCTTTAGTTTGTCGAAAGCTTCTTCTATTGAAATTTTTCTATATTGTCTTCATTTTCATGAAAATTTTGAAGTTTGGAAATAAAAATTATCTTTCACCAACAAGTTATTTTCACCCAAATTTTGAATTCATGAACTAGTTAGTATGTTGAACGAATTGATCGCCGAAAAGACTTTTTTCCTTCAATTTCGAATAAAGTTCTAATTCATTGACTAATTAGCTCACTGAAAAGTGATTTCGTTGAAGGATTTCAAGTTTAATTTGGTTCATCGAAGGAAGAAATGGCTGAAGAAGAATTGGCATAGTTTCGATGAACTTTTATGTTCGTGAATTGAAGATATCGTCGAAGAAGAGGTTCGTGGAAGGGTGAGTTTGCTGAAAGGTGATATTGCTGAAGCGCTAGTTCATTGAACATCCTCCTTGCAAAAAAATAATATAATTCCAAGGTTCATGGAAGGATTTTCTTGTTAAAAAGGATGAGGTTCTTGGAAGGTTTTTCTCACTGAAAGGGAATTTGTGAGGGGTGAACGTTACCAAAATAGGAGGATTTTAAGGTTTCAAAGTCTTAAGTTGCCAGTAAAGAAGTATAAGGAAAGCAATGGTTTGAAAAAGGGTAATTTCACTGAAAGGGTGAAATTTCTTAGGTTCACATAAGTAGATTTCTATCAAAAGACTATTTGAGTTCACCACTTGTGAGGTTTTAATTATACTATTAAAGCGGGAATTTTAAGAAATCAATATAATTTGTATTTGTTTGGACAAGTGTGGGAGAAAAAAACATCAAGTGTTATTGTTGGCATCACCATGACCATTCAATTACTAGAACTAAAATGTTGTGAGTTAATTCAACTTCTTTGTTTATGGTTCAACAATTGAGATAGAAGGAATTTTACACTACATATATACCAGTTCATGAGGTTTGAAGACTGTAGTTTGATTCAAAATTTGTACTCATGTAATATTACATATCACTACATACATATAATGAAATTTGATGTTTTGTGGATTTGTATTTAGTTGTTGATTTTTTTCTCATCACAATTATCTGATAAGGCACTAAAGGTTTTTTATGCACCAACATTTTGTGACATGAAAAGTAGAAACAAATACATAATAGTTGAGATCAAGCTTAGAATAAATATTTAAGATCAATTGTGTGTCTTTCTTTTCCATTCCACACTATTTTAATTGCAATCTAATGGCTTTTAACTTTGTAAAGAAGTCCTGAATGGTGTCAAAATTGCTAGGACTTAACCCTATGAGTTCATTCTCGAATTGATGACCCCTTATTTCATCCTACTTACCAATTTATAATTGGAGATAATTTCATTCAATTTATAACTTGTTGGACTAATTTTTCTAGACATGACTCCTAGATGTGAATTATTTTTCAAATTAATATTTTAAATAAATGAATTTATTATATTTTGGACCAAACAAAAATCTTTGTCCATGTGAAATTTATAAACAAAAACATAAAAAAAAATATATGACATGTCAAATATCAACGTAAACATAAGTTACAAATGTCCATCATATCTGGAACATAAATGTCTATATCTAAAACATAAACATGTCTATCTCTGAAACACAAACATAAACACAGATGTCCATGTGTGATATCTCAAACATAACTGTCTATCTCTAAAACATAAACATAAACAGGAATGCCCATGAGATCTCTGAAACATAAACATAAGCACAAATGTCCATGATATCTCTCAAACATAAACAAACACAAATGTCCATGATATCTGAAATGTATAAAAGTCCATCTTTGAAACATGTAAACTAGGTGGTCTAGTCATCAATTTGGCTCCTAGTTCAAGAGTGACCCTCTGAGTGCAAATCCTACTCTAATAAATGCATTGAGCCCTACATATGTAAAAGTTTAATTAAATCATCTAATATATATACATGTGAGCTTCCTATTTATACATATACATATAAATAAACATGAAAATTAACTCACATGTCCAATGACATGGTCAAGTGAATCACAGGTGTGTACACGCTCTGCCCTTAAACTAGGAGTGACATGTCCTACCTCCAGCTACACACATGTGCATATAACAAAGAAAATTAATTTTAATTATAATTTATAAATGTGTTAGGACTACAAGCATATATATTTTAAATTTCACAGTATAAATTTAACTTTTAAAAACTTAAAATTATACTACATACATGTGTCGCACCAGGATCCTAAATATTAGGTGCATCTCCTACAATGATGGTATCCACCAAATCCTTTGTAGTGCCATCCTCTAATAGCTATAGAAATTGTGAGTGTAGTGGATTGTGCAAGCGAGATGGCATCGACTCTAAAGACTGTAGCATCTCCATAAAAATGTGACCTCCCACAACCTAGGCAAGTAAGTCAATAGATGTCTAAGCACGTGAAGTGGCAAGATTATTGGTAGGTGGCTATGCCTATGCAATGACAAAATGATCAGTAGGTGGTTGTGCCTGTGCAGTGGCAGAATGATCAATATACTATGGCTCATGCACCCCACCAGAGTATCTAACTATATGATATACATCAGAATGTTGGGAGTGAACTACAGGACTCTTTAAATCTCCATGGATGTGACCCACAAATGAACTAACATTTGCCAAAGGGATCCCGAACTATGATGAAATCACCATGTATGCTCTCATTAGGTCCTTAGACAAATAACCTACAACCATATGAATCTAGCCATTAGTGCATGTAATTTGGGCTACATCATCTGAAGACAGGATGCCTACAACAACATAGGAATCATCTAACTGAGTAGGTGACCTACATGGATGCCTCAACAAGTATCGCCCCACCCGATCTGTAGAGATCCTCTGATTCTCCACTACAATCTCAACAATACTGTCAATTGCTTCCCATTGGGAAGAAATGACAACCTGATCACCAATAGGGCTTAGGGATGGAGAGATAGCAAGGATCCTCTCACCAACCAAGGTCCTAAAAGTAGGAAGCTCTTGATCTACAAGATAGTATGGATCCATGTCGCATACCCTACCACACCCCTGTCCCAAATGAGGAGGTAAATCCAAATAATTGACATTTAGGCCTAAATGACTGTTGTGTAAAATATAATGGAATTTGGTCATTATTTGGATAATGACCATGTGCAACAAGAAATCAAGGGTAATTTAGTGGTGTCATCCTCTAGGGCATACACACCTAGTCACCTGATACACCCTCATAATAGTTGTAGGGGCATACTGTGGAAAACATTTTGTTTTGATAGTTTATTTTTGTACTCTTAATTGGACCTCAGTTAATGGAACGTCACCAAAAACTAGTTCCTAAATTTGGGCTAGAATGGATACTAAAGTATCATTAGAGTATGCGTGGATGTCCCCTAAAGAATGTCTAATTCAAATTAAACTCTCTAAGATGGTGTCACAATTGGTTTTATAAACCCATGTGATCAAAGGGCCAGGTAAAACCACTCTCAATCTATCAATCTCTTGTTCTATATGTACCCAAAGGCCATCCATATCTATGCTGCACAAAATAAATTAAGTTCTAATTTAAATTTGCATGGGACACATGTTCCACATATATTCATATCATGTTAGGGTAAGGCCAAACATGTACATGAGTATGAACAACCTAATGTCTACTAAATTATGGAAGTACTCTTCAAAATACTTTATGGACAAATGTAATTAATATTGACATGGGATGGAAATATTTTTATAATTTGGTACTGGAAATACTTTTTCTAACATCATTTTCCTCATCTATCATTTAGAATCCAATGAACTTTTGGAAATTATCTAGCAAACATTAAAGTCAAGACAAAGAGGTAAGAGATTCTAATTCTTAGAACAAGATCCAATCTAAGCCCACTATAGATATAGAAATCCAAACTAGGAAATAGCTCTCAATGCTATCAATATCTAAGAAATGGCAATCATAAATTCAAATAAAATTAAGTAGCAAAAGATTGGAATGTTTACATGGGAAAGAATAAACAGTTGAGTCCTTGTACATAGCACAAATTGTTCTTCATAGTAGATAATTTAACTAGATTGCACTCTTTCTTAAATAAAGTTTACATAATTATTTACAATTGTGACAATTTTCTTAGTTTCTTGTGCATCTCTTTAAACAATAGAATAATGCTGATTCACTAAGTCCTTTTAAATTGTTGGTATATCTCTTAGGATCTTTAATGTGTATTTTCTAAAATTCAACCTATTATATGCTAATGGACTTAATGTTTGTTTGTGCCCTACACTTTTGGCCTCAATAAGGCTCTACAAATCATCCATTTGAGTAATAAGTGATCATGGACCTCTTTTGGAGTCAAATTGAATCTTAGTCAAGAACTTCAACTCAAGAGTATAAAGGTTTTTTTAGGGTTATAATTGTAGATGCCACATATTTACTTAAATGTGAATAGAAGGTTCAACATTAAAAAAAAGTGTCGATTGATCACATTTATCTACTACATCTCCTTCATAGATGAAAAACTTAGGCTTGTTTCCCTACTTCCTTGAAATGAGGGTTTCTACTATATTAAACTTATAATGGAAATTACATGTTTCTACTATAGTCAAGGTGCAATTTAAAATAACTATCAACAACAACATGCTTGCTAAAAAAGTGAATAAATTAATTGGTACAAGCTCAAACCCTAGGATGTGCATATATTAAATACATGCTATGATTTAGATCTAATAAAACAACAAACATCACAAATAAGATTTCATATATCAAAAATCAATTTAAGAGATTAGTCTCATAAAAGTTTAAGATAAGATATGAGTGTGTAGCTATTTCACATGTGAGGTTGATTTCCTCTTTGACATACTAGTGTATATGTGATACATGAAACAAAATGATGATGACATGATAGTGAGACATAATAAAATAATTGATACCAAAAAATTGGCTCTATAAACTATTATCCCACACCCTCTAGTCATAATTTTAAATGTTCTATATGTGACCCTACCCTACTTGTGTGACCTTGTTTCCTACAACTAATGATTTGTGGGATCTTTCATGTGTTCCTAAACTTGTTTCTATAAAACTTGTCATGCCAAGAAGCATGATGGTGTTTACTTGAAGGGAAATTTTTGATGACCTAATCTAGTATCAAGACAATAACTCAATCCCTAGAAGAAACTACAAGTTTCATTACACAATATGCATGCAATGATGATGCAATTTAGTAAAACACTAAGATGCACATTTTGTCCTTAGATGCTCTTGGAATTGAATGATATTGTAATTTCATGCTTATGTTGGATCTACCTTTGTATTGCTAATTATTAGGATAAGAGTATTAGTATAGGTTCTCCATTGTTTAACTCAAGGTATTTAGTGTATGGGCCAATAGGGTAATCCAAGTTTTTAGAAATGTTAGCTCACAAGTAGGAAAAAATAAATTTGAAATAGGTGGACTAGGTTTAGGACATGATAGTGATACATAATAAAAGAATTGATACCAAAAATTTGGCTCTATAAACTATTGTGCCACACCCTCTAGTCCTAATTTTAAATGTGCTATATGTGACCCTATCATACTTGTGTGACCTTGTTTCCGACCACTAATTATTTATTGGATCTTCCATGTGTTCCTAAACTTGTCTCTATAAAACTTGTCATGCTAAGAAGCATGATGATGTTTACTTGAAGGAAAAATTTTGATGACCTAATCTACTATCAAGACAATAACTCAACCCCTTGGAAGAAACTACAAGTTTCATTACACAATATGCATGCAATGATGATGCAATAATAAAACACGAAGATGCACATTTTAAATGTGCTATATGTGACCCTCCCTACTTGTGTGACCTTGTTTCCTACCACTAATGATTTGTGGGATCTTTTATGTGTTCCTGAACTTGTTTATAAAAACTTGCCATGCTAAGAAGCATGATGGTGTTTTACTTGAAGGAAAATTTTTGATGACCTAATCTAGCATCAAGACAATAACTCAACCCCCTAGAAGAAACTACAAGTTTCATTACATAATATGCATACAATGATGATGTAATTTAATCAAACACTAATATGCACATTTTGTCCTTAGATGCTCTTGGAATTGAATGATATTGTAATTTCATGCTTATGTTGGATCTTCCTTTGTGTTGCTAATTATTGGGATAAGAGTATTAGTATAGGTTCTTCATTGTTCAACTAAAGGTATTTAGTGTATGGGCCAATAAGCTAATCAAAGTTCTTGGAAATGTTAGATCACAAGTCCAAAAAAATAAATTTGAAATAGGTGGACTAGGTTATGCCATATAATCTAATCTAAAGAATGTATTATCTACCATGCATTAATCCTATTTAACAAAAATTTGTAAGCTTCTATAAATTTGTTCCTAGGTTGTCTCATCAGCTATAATGTAGCATGTTTCTTTTTTTAATTTTGCATTAATATGTCTATTTTGTCAAGGAAATAAAATTAGGGTTTCATAAATTTTCCATGGGGATTCATAAATTAGGGTTATTTTGTGCATTGATTAGGGTCATTTTGCATTATTTAGGGTTTCAAATTTTAGAGTTTTACAATTAGGGATTCAAATATATGTTTTAGGGTTTCAAATTATAAAACCCTAAAATTTGAAACTATAAAACATAAAATTTGAAACCCTAATTGTAAAACCCTACAATTTGAAACCCTAATTTATGAAACCTTAAAATTTATGTTTCAATTGCACATTTTAAGGTTTGAATTTGCACATTCTAGGGTTTGAGTTTGATGTTTTAGGGTTTGAATTTGACATTTTTGAGTTTGAATTTGCACATTCTAGGGTTTGAATTTGCACATTCTATAGTTTGAATTTTACGTTTTAGGGTTTGAAATTACACATATATTCAAGGGTTTGAAATTAAATTTATCATTCACCATGAAAATTTGTTTGAAATTAAACTTATCTTTCACCACATTGAAATTTTCAAGTAAACACTACGAGAGGAATACTTGGTTGATGTTGGTCGGCTAAGGTGGATGACTAAGGTGGATGGAGTTCCCTGGATGCCTTTGTTTGAAGGCACATGACAAAAATCTTGTAGTTGAAGTTGTGGATGCCGTGGAAGCTGTGGATGTTGTGGAATAATCTATTGATTTCAATTTCAATGACTTTTCACAAATGATAGTGAAAACTATTGTTTTCACTTCATATCCCTTTTTTTTAAACAATAAAATAAGACCTTCGAACAAAGGTGACCCTTGCTCGAAGGTATTATTTTTATTGATTAAAAATCAATAAAATAATACCTTTGAGCAAAGGTCACCTTTGTTCAAAGGTCAACCTTTGCTCAAAGGTGATTTTTACAAAATCTTCAAGCAAAGGACCTTTGTTTGAAGAAATTTCTTTGAACGAAGATAACTGCAAAATTAATTTCCATCCAAAATAAAAAATTTGATGTCCCAAGTTTAGGAGCCATTATTATTGGATGACACAAACTATAATTATTGTTTGAAACCTAAGCAAATGCAGAATGCAACTCCATCCTGAAATCTGAAGCTGAGTGGGTTTTGCAAGTTGCAGTTCGATGTTGAAGTTTGAGATACTGTTAGGTGCTAGTTGTAACTTGGGAAAGAAAGATGAATGATAAGTATTTCCTATGAAGCTAAGTTGCAAGGTTGAAGGGGAAGTCTAAACTTTTGCAAGTCCTTCCCTAAATTCTAAACCTTGGGAAATCATGTACTTCTTGCAACTCTGAGACATCAGAGGGGTGGTCTAGTAGGAATGTTCTAAGGTTTTTTTAGTGACCTTGGAAATCCTAACTCTCCTACTTGTCTCATTTTTGTGTCAACTATGGTGTTTTTTCCCATGTTGTTTTTCAGTCTTCCACTTGTGTCACCTTGCATTGTGCATTGGTGTGCATGCTGAGTGTGTCATTACATGTTGTTATGACACATTAGGCACATAGAGTGTAGTGTGGCTTTCTTAATACCACTTTTGTATCAGAAAAAAATGTCCATCTAGTTTTTGTCTATCTATGTCTTGAGTGTAAGCTTAGGGCATTGCACTTGCTAGTGAAGTAGCCAAATTTGTATACTATAACAAAAAACACACCATTAGTTTTTGACAGATTCAAGTGGTTGTGAGAGTGAGTCTTCTAGGAGAGCTTTCAAAGAATGCTATCTCTAAGGGTACAAGAGTTTGTGCTGAGTTCACTAATACTTGATCTATTTCTCTTTGTTTTAAATTAGAGATTTTTGTTATTTTTTGATTTCAAAGAAAACCAACTTATCCACAACATCAAACTAAATTTTTATGTATTTTGGTATTGTTATTAAAAAATAAAATAAACTTCCCCCCTCTATTTTTTCAATAAATGAGTGAATTTTATGTCTTCATCAAGTTTTAAATGTGGGAATCAAATTAATGTGTTCATATATTTCTATTTTTTAAGATAATATTACATTATGCTTTTGCAAATTCCTTGTTGAATTTACATTCTATTACATATGATCTAGCTATTATAACTTTACTCATCTTTGTGAGTTACTTGGAATTATTTTATGTCTTATCCTTGAAGCATAATGTTTAAGTTAGTTGGCCCAAGCTTCTAAATACTTCTAAATTGCTTCAAAATTTTCTATTATTTTTATAGGTAAATGAGTGGTTATGGATTATTCAAAGTCACAGGTAATTGTAGCCATGAAATGATTATATAAATTTCTTCTTTTGTAAGGTCTATAAATTTATTTCATGGTAGATACATGGGCCATACTTCAAGAGGTTGGCTTTGTTTCCAAGTCTAAATTGTAGATTCTTGGCAAACATAGTTTAGCATGTGTCTACAATCAATTTGATTATTTCCCTTTAAACTTGAATGTTGAGTTAGGGATATTAATTTCATTAAGTAGAAATGACTTTCTAAGAGAATAATTGGAGTCCCTTGATAGAATTGTTCCTTTATATTGATGATAGTTGGAATGATTTATCTTTTTCCCTTTGAGCTGCTTTAACAAACCATGCATAACATTCTCATTCAAGCATAACATTCTGATCTAAGCTTCAAGAGGAGTTGGACCAATGATATTACCTCTATTTATACCACAAAACTATAGAACAAATTTTTTTCTTGTTTGATCCCTGTTTGTTTGCAACTTTATGGGATGTATCAAAGTCTCCATTATAGACACTAAGTTAAGTTAGTTATGGGAATGGTTAAGGAATAAGAAGATAATAAAGGTATTAATAATATTTACATTTTGAAGATCAAGTTGTTTAATTTGTGGATAGATGTTGACTTGGGTAAATTTTTATTGGCAAAAATTTACATTTGACTATTGAACAATTTAATGTTTAAGAATAACTAATAATTACTTTTTGGACAATGAGTCTTTGTATAAAATCAAAGTTTATACAAAATTGCTCAATGTCAAGGAATTGGTCAAGGATATTGATAGCACCCTATCTAAGGATAAAGCTAAATCTTCTCAATTAGTTTGAATTTGTAAAAAGTACAAGATGTTCATCCATAACTAAACTTGACACAATCACATATTAAGTACCAACTCCTTTATACGCATTTTTTTAATAAATGTAATGTTCATGAATAGGGAACAATATGGTGTAATTGAATCAACATCACTTTTTTCTAGATACAATGGTACAAGACATGGAAAAATCCATGATATCCAAAGAGTAGTCATGAACAAGTAGAATGTGCTTAAATCAAACTTACTCTAACCTCCATGGAGAAATATGTGAGTGGTAGTTTTTAAATTAAGAAATAATATGCTTGAATGACTCTATAACTAAAGCACTCATAGAAGACAATGGCAAAGAAAATATTGTGACATTCATTCATGAACATAACTAAACTCTCACATATTATAATTAGAGAGAAAAATAGAATCAAAATCTAAATGATTTATAATATCATTTCTATATGATGAATTAAGGAAATGATTTTAATGACATACATCTGAATTTAGATTCTCATCCAAAAAAATAAAAAGCACAAAAACATTAAAGACTTTATTGGGGGGTAGGGTGCACAAAAACACAGCGGTTATTGGGACCTGGGCGGCTACTAGCCCCTCTCCCTTATCACCTCTATGATATTAATATGGAAAAATATATGTTTTAAAAAGAAAGTTATAAATTAATACTTCTTAAAATTAATATCTATTCTGTCACTAGTATCTTTAGAAATCATTAATAAATTAAAATATTACAAAATTACTTCTTCACGTGGGTTCTTCACCTATACATAGTGTACTACCTCCAACCTAGTATATGTCAGCGGCTGGACTTTGCATAGCGGCCAATCTGATGGCGATTACTTTTCTTTTAAGCGTTGTGCGCTACTCCTTAGATCACTTAGCTGCCTAGCGGCCGCCTCACGATCCTTGAGACTTGCAAGAAACTTAATCCTATGGAACACACAGGAGTAGGACATTTCTCCTTGCATTAAATTTGACGTTTGATATTCTTTGACAATGACGGTCCTATACATATCGCAGGCATTGATTAGGCAATATTGTCTGTCTCACCTTTCCTTGGTGCCTTGTTCTCAGACACCAAACAAGACTTCATTTCATCTAGATATTATAAACATGTTTTCAAAGATTTTTTTGCTCGATTCAAGTATATTAATTATGTGTATAAGTTCTTCTGAAGGCTGTGGTGATTGGAAGTGGCAGTCGCAACTACAATCTCTGAGAAAATTTCTCTATCCTTTATGCATTGATAGATGCCCATACGCTGTCCCGAAGCACGATTTCATTTGTTTACAAACTGCTCATTCCTGGAGACCACATTTCTTTGATGGAAGTCCATTCCCTTGAAAGTTTCTTAATCCTTTTCAAGAAATCCATTCTGTGGATATGTTGCAATCATTGCATTTTATGAGACCGCATTTCTTCTTAAGGCATTTCGTCAAACTGTCCACGTGCCTTGTCTATGCATCCACATTTCACATACATGTTTACCAGGGCACTTGCAACTACAACATCTAACTGAATTGCCCATTCTGATATGCTTTGATGGATGTCCATACCCTGTTCAAATCTCCTATTTTTGGTACAAGTTGTATTGAATAAAAAGCGAATGTTCAATAACAAAATGGTAAATATTTGTTAAAAATGCCCCTGACTGCACACACAGTGATCCAAACAGTTAGTAGAATTGGCTGCCGGCATAAGATGAGCCGCTGCAGTTAGCATGGCAGTTTGTCTAACCACAGCGGACGGTGCATAAACAAATAGACCAAGCAATGCTAAGTAAAAGAGGAAAAAAGCGCCATTTTAAGTGCTATAGAATCATGGATACATGCTTTGTTAAAGTTGCTTCACTAAGTTGAAGGCATTTTTTAAAGCTAAAAACTTCCTTCTAAAGAAGATACTTTTTAAGCGAAAAGCTTCAATTTAGTATCACCTTTTCGTACATGCTTTACGAAGTGTGGATTTTTAGCCGACAGGCTATATGTAGGGGAATTCAATTTGATCGGAAATTTTAGATCATCAGATTTGTTCAAAAATCCAGTGATCAGTTTTCTGTTTTCCGTTCTTTCCATCGAACTTTCCTAGTTTTAAATATCATCCACTTCAATGTTCAAACAATCAATAGTAATTTTACACCTCATTCACAATAAAAAATGTTAAATATTTGTCCTATTTTCATTGACCAAAATTAACCTTTAACTAGTGAAATTGGTTTCTTCTTCAAAGATATGTTACCAGCCTTTTAGAGTCTTCTAGACTGCCTACTTATCCTGGATTGATGTGGAATTCACATCATCTTGAAATGATACCATGTGTCAATAATTGAGACGATTTCCTTTGCATAGATTTAGATTTTCTTTTGAGCTGCTCATTTAGTTTAGTGCCTTTGAATACAATATGTTATTTGTCCCATGACTCTTGCTAAATATGCATCATACGCATAAGCTCACACAGCCAGTCATGTCTCTCTTCTCAGCAAGACAAATGACTATCCCACAACGAATCTGGAAGCAGGCCTGAAATTTAACGGTTGGTGCCCTATTTTTTAAATTTCAGGTCGTAGTAAATTTCATTTTTTTTTAAAATGTTATATTCTTTTATAAAAACAAATTTATTTAAAATATTATATCATCATCCATTTTAAAAGCACCGCCATTGTCATTGGAACATGATTTTCAGCAAAAGTAGCTTTAATATATTATATTCTCTACCAATCAAGTTAAAATGTTTCACGTGCAACCCATACAATTGTAATAAAAACAAAAATCTAATACCATATAATATACAATAATAAAAATAATATTAAATATTTAAATATTAAAAAACAATACTTTATTTTTATAAATTTCCATTTGTTTATTAAAAAATATTGATTAGTTGGAAATTTCAATTTTAAAAATGTTTGTAAACTTATTTTAAATAATTTTAATTGTATATATATATATATATATATATATATATATATATATATATATATATATATATATATATATATATATATATATATATAACTTTAAATTGTAAGTAATTATAGTCAAGGATATGGTAGTGGATTAACATATAGATGTTGTTTGTGTGTCTGATAATATTGTAACAATTTAATTTGTTATAACAAATTTTTTTTTTTAAAGAGCTGTGAGCTGCTTATCACCTATAATTTCATTTAAGCTGTTATAGACTTTTTGGTGATTGCAATAATGGTATCATCATCAAAAAGTTAAAATGATGCTTTGTTTCTACCTGTCTTTTTTATATAATTTAGTGTGTTGTCATAAACCTATCGGCAAATCATTACACACAAAAAACTATGCAACTGCTAGTTTTAAAGTACTGTGATGCAAGAGGATACTCCTACCCACTTAACTACTCACAATGTTTACTAGTCACAGTGTACTCTTAAAACAATCCAATTCACATACAGATTGCAACAAGAAATTGTTTTAATTCAAATAACAAACAATTCTACAACAAAATTATTTACATTCAAGGCTTAGATGGCCTCTGCCACATACACAGCATCCCCTATTTACATGTTCTCATGTATACACTCAGATTTCACAATCTTTACATGCTCTTATTTGCATTCCCACACAACCATTACTCTAATTGCACTTCTACACCTTCTGATGCCTCAATCCATTCTCTCTCTGCAAGCTCTCTCCTTTCACTTCGCTGATCCCAACTCAATTTCTTGGATCACACCCTTTTAGAGCTAGAGATATAGTTTTTTATATTGCATAGTATAAGGAATGAAAGACCAAATCTAAATCAACTTTAGGCTTCTAAAACGTCACCCAGAGAAGTTTTATTATTTCTATTCCCCGTGCCAAACTATAAACTTTGCAATTCCCTAAGGAATAAGAATGTCTCCTCTTCTACCATTCGCTTCTCTATCTTCTGTTCTTCCCCATTCTTTCTGCTAAATTCCCAATTTGTACGACATTCTATTATATCTATTTGAATACTCGCCATTGATTGTGATGATGAAGATTGACAGTTAACATAGACCCACCACGCCTCTTAATAATGGCTGTAGGACAACGGTTAACACCAACCCGCCATACCATAGACAGGTCACACCTAGACTACGAGACGACAGTTCCCTTCAAGTCAAACCTGTAGCACCACAAGAGGTTTATGCATTGACCGCATGGTTGCGGTTTAAGCCTTGCATTATCACACGTTGTCTACTGCTCTGCCACAGGTTAGCGGTTCAATTCCCACATTATCGCATGCTTCCAAACATTGTATCACAGGATAGCAGTTATCCCGCAACACTGCATGCCTTCCACATGACCACCGTGGGTTGCAGTTCCCTACCATACCGCAAGCTTATCAAACGATCACCATGGGGGTGCGGTAAAGACACCTTTTGATCTATCATGATAATTGATGCCGACGAAGGTTGATTCTTGCCATACTAAAAATATTTTTAGGTGATGCAAATAGCTTGTTTACCCGGGATGGTCCTGCATTAGACACGCCAGGTAGAAAGATTGTGAGCATAGGCTCACAATGGTGAAGTTGAGTAGTTGTACTACTCTTTTAGGTTACCATCAACCTTCAACGAACTCCTTTGTTGTCCAAGAGCTAAAAATCAATCTTTCTTTCACATTTTCCAACATCGTGCCGAAACACGCACCACCTTCCTCCAGTAACACCGCTTCTTCCTCCTCTTTCCCCTCATGGACACATGTCCACCAAAGCCTGACCTCCTCCACCAAATTCTTTCCTCACTCCTCTCCTCCTCCGTGGGTTCAAACCCACCTTTAACCGTCCACCTCCACCAATATCCTGCAACATCCTTAACCATCTCTACACACAACCACGCAACATTTTCTTGTCTTCTATTCACCAATCTAAAAATAAAATAACATCACATGACTGATTTACCTCACTCACATTCACAACTACAACATCAAACTTCACTGCAATGTTTTGCACGTTCTCATCAGCTACAACTACATCCTCTACTGCTACAATCACTTCTTCATTTTATTTCACCTTCATTTCTCTTACCTCTTCTTCCACCACCAAAATCTGCAACATCAAATCATCTTTCTCCTCATCCTTCGCCGCAACCTCTTCATGTTCTATCGCTACACCTTCAATCTCTTCATCCTCACTGCCCACCATTTCATCTTCAACTGCTGCAACTTCTTCTATTGCAATCTATTTCTTTTCTCCATCTTTTTTTTCATCTTTGTCCTCTTTTCCTGCACACACAAATCTACTTGCATACAAAACATCATTAGAAGAAACATGGGACTTCTCACCCATTTTCTTTTTCATATTCATCTCCGCTATACTTTCTCTCAGAACATGTGTAGATCTTGTCACAAATCCTGTAGTGTATTATCCAACTTTGCCATCATCACTCTCTCTCTCTCTCCTCACAAGGAATGAAATTGCCAAAGGTCTTCTCAAGACCAACCTCATACTTTTCCTCTTCAATATTCTATCAAACAAGTATGACACACTCTCTATCTACAACCACTAGCAAATCAACACTCACTACCTTTGCAAGTTCCTCCTGTAACAAACTCTCACCACTATCCTCTACCCAACAAGATTTTGGAAGATGCACCCTCACGATCTCTTCTACCCACTTCCTCTCAGTGGAAGAGATTTGCACACCTTCTACCCAGCCTCATCTCTATTGGAGGACAATCAACATGATTTCCATGGAACCAATGGTCTCTCAAGGCTTCTTCACTCCTCACAAACTCTTCACCCACAGTTCTAGTGGATACTCTCCACACTTAGGATAACTAGCTCTGATACCAATTGATGCAAGAGGATACTCCTCCTACCCACTTAACTACTCACAATGTTTACTAGACATAGCTTACTCTTAAAACAATCCAATTCACATATAGATTGCAACAAGAAATTTTTTAATTCAAATAACAAACAATTCTGCAAAAAAATTATTTACATTCAAGGCCTAGATGGCATCTGCCACATGTACAACATCCCCTATTTACATGTTCTCATGTATACACTCAAATTTCACAATCTTTGCATACTCTTATCTGCATTCCCACACAACCATTTCTCCGGTTGCACTTCTGTACCTTCCGATGCCTCAATCCATTCTCTCTTTGTAAGCTCTCTCCTTTCACTTGGTTGATCCCAACTCAATTTCTTGGACAAGGTCCCTTCAGAGCTAGAGATATGGTTTTTATATTGCATAGCATAAGGAATGAAAGACCAAATCTAAATTGACTTTAAGAATCTGAAACGTCACCTAGAAAATTTTTATTGTTTCTATTCCCCGTTCCAGACTATAAACTTTGCAACTCCCCAAGGAATAAGAAACATCTCCTCTTCTACCATTTGCTTCTCCACCTTCTATTATTCCTCATACAACCATTGGCATTCTGTTATGTCTATTTGAATGCTCGCCCTTGATCATGGTGACAAAGATCGACGGTTAACATAAACCCACCACGACTCCTAATAACGGTCACAAGACAATGGTTAACACCAACCCACCATACTGTAGACGGGTCACACCTAGACCATAGGATAATAGTTCCCTTCAAGTCAAACCTGCAGCACCACAAGAGGTTTACACATTGATCACGGGGTTGTAGTTTAATCCCCGCATTACCACATGATATCCACTGCTCTATCGCGGGGTAGTGATTCCTGCAATGTGGCACGCTTACAAATATCTTGCCATGGGTTAGCGGTTTAATTCCCACATTATTGCATGCTTCCAAACATTGTATCACAAGATAGTAGTTATCCCGCAACACCGCAAGCCTTCCACATGACCACCATGGGGTGCAGTTCCCTGCCATACCGCAATCTTATTAGATGATCACTGCGAGTGTGCGGTAAAGACCCCTTTGATCTATCATGATAATCAATGCCGATGAAGGTTGATTCCTTCCATACTAAAAATGTCTTTGGGTGATGCGGATAGCTTGTTCACCCGGGATGCTCCTGCATCATACTACCAAATACTTTTTTACGGGATGTCTTTTTCAAAAAATATTTCTTGACGTGTTTATATTGTCTTTTATAAAGCACTTGTTTGGAAATATATAGCTATAAATTTAATGGTTCTATGATTGTATATAGTTATTTTTACTATAAAATATAATTAAAATTATGTAGAGAATATATAACATGAAAAGGGTTGATTTTTGATACATTGTCAAAATTCTTATAGAATTATTTTTTTATATATTTAATTTAAGCATTCATTCAATTTAGATTCAACATATATGAATTTAAGATCATAGTCTATATTGGTATTTTATGATTCTAAGTGCATGATATATTTTTTGTTTATTTTTAAAGTTAACTTTGATAACATAAATAAACAACACATCATTTGACAATTACTTATTATAATTTGAGAGATTAATGTACTCACAAATCTAGACCAACATAATAATTATAGGGAGAAGTGTTCTACAATAACAACAATAGTATTGATAAAAAATCAAAGACAACTAACATATATTTTAAAAATCTAAAACTATAAAATAACTCTTAAATAAATAACTAGTAAAAGCACCAAAGGTGCTATCAAATGGCTGATAGGGACAAATATTTATAGGCCTATCACTAAATAGTTTATATTTTTATTTTTATGGAAAGTCATTACATGTAGTTGTTGGTAGACAAGGCTATAAATACAATAAGAAATTTAATAATTTTTTTACAAATAAAAATAATTGAGTGGTATTAAATGAATAAGCACATGAAGTAAATCATAAATCGTGAATGAACTAAATTAATTCTAAGCACTCAAGAGATTAGGTGAACCGTGCAACACCTAAATAATGTAGGATAATAAAAATCCATGTTACTAATTTCCTATCGACCAAGCATTGCACAAAATAACTTTTAAAAATATATATGTATGAAGTGTGTATTTGAATCAACTATGTATGAAGTGTGTATTTGAATCAACTATGTGTGTGATTGAACTAACTTTGTGCATGAAACATGTTTAAAATTTGGTACATGTTCACTTTCTATGTGTGAAGTGTGTGTTTTAACTTTGACATTCATTTTGTGTGAATTGTGTGTGTGAAATTTAATTTGGAAATTCAATTTGTCTAGTGTGTGTATTTGAACTTCACCATGTTTTATAAATTTGGCACCCACTTTATGAGTGTGTTTGGAGTTTGGAATGTTTGAACTTGAGTGTTAATGCATGCTTGTACTAAATTTGTGTGAATGAATTATGTTTGAACATTGGCATACTCACTTTTTTTTTTATGTAAATTGTGTGTGTGTGGGAAAGTTAATTTAGGCATTCACTTTGTGGTGTGTGTTTTTAAAAAATAATTTTGGTATTCACTTTGTGTGGTATATGTGTTTGAACTAACTTTAGAATTTATTGTGTATCTATGTGAACTTAAAAGAACTTTTACATTTAGTTTTTTTAATTTATGAATGAACTTAAGCTAACACATTTTGTGGAGTGAATGAACTTCAACTATCACATTTTGTGGAGTGTATGAACAAACTTTTATGTTCACTTTGTGTAGAATGCAATTGAAAGATTTGAAATTCTTTATCTTGTGTGTGTACAAATGAGCCTTGGATATCATTTTGTGTAGAGTGTATGAATGCACTTTGGTGTTCACTTTGTGGAATGTGCTTGAAAGAACTAACATTCCTTGTGTGTGTGTGTGTGTGCACAAATGAACTTTGGATATCATTTTGTGTTCAATGTATGAATAAACTTTGATTTTCACTTATTGTGAAATGTGTCTACAAACAAACTTCAATGATGTTCATTGTGAGTCTATGTGTTTGAATAAATTTTGACTTTCATTGTGTGTGTGTGTGTGTGTGAATAAACTATGACATTCATTGTGTGCACGTTTGAAAGTTAACTTTGGCATTCACTTCATGGGAAATGTGTGTGTGTGTGTGTGTGTGTGTGTGTGTGTGTGAGAAAGTTATTTAGTATTGTCATTTAGTTTGTATGAAGTGTGTGCCTATGTATTTGAATGAAATTTGTCACACTCTGTGTGTGCATGCATGTGTCTATGAATGAGCTTTGGCACTCACTCTATGTGTGTACAAAAACACTTATGTTCACTTTGTGTCAAGTGTATGTGTGTGTGAATTAACTATGGTTTTCATTGTGTGCGGGTGGGTAGGTTTGAAAGTTATCTTTGGTGTTCATTGTGTGTGCACATGTTTATGTGAATGAACTTTGGCATTCACTTTATGTATGTAAGATCAACCAACACTCATTTCATTTGTTCTCACCCATAGTGTTTTCATTAAATAAAAATAATTTAAAATTGTTTTAAAAAGTACGTCATAATAATTCATCCTCTAATTAAGGAATCCATAAACAAAAATTTAGATATATGATTGCATATTGAATTTTTTTTTTTTAAATCATTTTTAAATATAAATTTAAATGTTATCACTCACTCTTAAATTAATTTAAAAAGGAATGTTATAATAACTAAAATTTACGAATATGATTGCATATTGAGATTTTTTTTAATTATTTTTAAATATAAATTTAAATATTATCACTCACTTTTAAATTAATTTAAAAATGAATGTTATAATAAATCAATCCACCAAATGGGAAATTGTTAGCTAATTTTAAGGAGTAGATTAATGCATTAGAAAAAAATAATTTTCTAGAACTTACTAAAATAAATTTATTCCTTAAATTGTATCATTTATTTTTCTTCTTTTTCCTTTTCTTTTGCAGGTTTGAGGGGAGAAGCTCTCAAGAGATGTTAAAGAAGATCTGCATATATCATTCTCATCCATCTTCTAAGTACTATCTTAAAATATACTTATTTATTTAACATAAAATATATTTAGTTATTTAATTTTTTTATGTTGAAGATGAGTTCTATAATAATTTGATTTTTCAAGCATTATGCATGCAGGATTTCTAGAGTTAGAAGGAGCAAAGGATTGGAAGAGATAGGGTTTCTTTCAGAAAAAAAAAAAGGGAAAGATCATTAATTCTCTACAATTATTTTTAGATTCTAAATAAATAAAAATAAATAAATTTTTGATAGATTTCCATTAAAATAAACCCTACTTTTGGTCTCTCATTATTTCTCTTAACCAAAAACATGGAGAGAATATCAAATTTAGTGAAAAGCATGTCAATATTGCAAAATGCATGCCCCAAGATTAATTTTGTGAACCATTGCAGTAGATTTTTCATATTTACATTTTCAACTGTTTCAATTTGTTTTCTTTGTGGGCACCCACTACACTCCCAGCCATTTAATTATGCTCATTCATTCTCTCGTTCCACTACCCCCATGCATTGAATTTTATTTTATTTGATTTTATTTTTTCTTTTTCTTTTTTTTCTAATTTTATGATTTTTGGTTGTTTATATAAGAATTAAAGCTAAACCATTAAAAATCCAAACTAACCATTATAAAGGTTAATTTTAAAAGAAATAAGAACTATATATTTTAATAGTTAATTAATTTTATTTCCACTAAAATCAAATTATGCTTTACCATTAGAATTCAAGTTAAAATAAAAATAAAAATTGTGCATATTCTATTTAACTTTGTCAGTTTATGTAAGAACAATAGTTAGATTTTAGAAGTACAAAAAAAAGTAAGTTTCGCATTTATTTGGAATGAATTAGAATGTAAAAAGAAACTATCAATAACATATTTGAGCGTAAAAAGAAACTATTATTGAATCAACACATGCCTCAGATAAGGGTATCTTATGATGGTTACAACCACATGCTCTGAAAATTTTATAGGACTAGCCAAAGGCTGAAACAAATGTGCGTATCGGAATCACTATCACAATTGCTATGCCATGGGGAAGCTCCAACAGAATCTTAATTATTACCTACAATTCCAAGACAAAATCATTGCAATTTCTGATATGAAAACATAAAAAAATATGATTACGTGTGATTATAATTTATAGCAGAAAAAATGATGGTTAAAGAAGATTTACCTGTAAAAAAATGTCTACACTCTGGCTTTAGTAGAAGCATTCTTTGCTCTTTATCAACTGAGTAGATTGAAACTATAATGGACAAAACATTGACTGCACCAGTTATAACTGAAGAGTGAGTGAGGCATCGTTTTTGAACCCCAAAGTCTGAAAGAGCATAGGAGCATAAAACATTGGCATTGATACCAGTAAACTGTTGAAATAATTGCAGATAAATTGTTATGATAAGTTGAGGTCTGTTTCTAGGATTCATTTCCAAAAATCTACATTATTACGGCTAACCTTTCTTTCTAATTTCTACATGCAATATAAACACATTATTTCTAACAAGATTCTTTTGATTAGATAACTACAGCAAAAAAGGAAATGTTCTAAATATATTTATAGGCACAATGGATCTATTGGCAGGCTATTCCCACCACTAAAGGCATTACGAAGTTTTTTTTAAACACTTATCATTCATCCCGTGAAGGTGATACAAAAGGCATATAGTAGTTACATGGATTTATTGACATTCTGAGATGCACGGTCTCTAAGCCGAAAACAACAAGGGGCAACTTAGAGGCGTCGGCCTTACCAGGGTGACCCTCATGGTCTTTGGAAAACCACTACATTTTCATTTGTAGGAATAAGACCTTAGGATGGCAATGGAGGTAAAATATTGCAGGGATAGAGATAATAACTTCAACATGCAATGATCTCTATGAATATATTTAGGATACTATTGAGAAGATCGTATATTACACAAGCAAAAAGAGGTGAAGGGTGGCAGATCTGACTTAGGATAGATGAGGAGAGTGTATGAGAGGCATCGACCTCTCTAGGCCTATCCTTCATGGTCGCTCCTAAGCCAGAAAGAGGTGTTAATAAAGGAAGAGAGTATGGCTCTCTCTATTCTTCATAATTTTTTTGGGTTCTTGTAATATAGAACAAATTTTTTTAGTGCAGAGCTTCAGAAGAAAAAGAAATGACTCACCAAATATGTGTCCTCTTTGGCAAGAACGTGAGCACCAAAATTCAATGTATGTTTTCAGATTGAGTCTAGACGTTCTTTGTGTAAAATTCAGCAAAGAAAGAAAGATATAATGCATATTCTGGTGGAAAAGAGACAATGTATGTAACCATCTGCCACACTAAAAATGGTGCTATTGTTTCTGTGTGGTTTCATCTACACAGGCACCGAATAGAATGTGCTCATGCCCCTTCCGAAATAGATGCTTTTAACTCTCCACACAAATTGTGGCTACTCAAAATAGTGATGCATTTAACTCTCCACACAATTTGGGGCTACTCAAAATAGCCATGCATTTAACTCTCCACACAAATTTTTGGACCACAAAAAAAGGAAGGACTACCAAAAAAATTAATTTTTATAAGGACTACCAAATTTTTTTTGACAATTACAAAATGTGTACACATATAGAATGGCTTATCAGCCAAAAAATAAAATAATTCTTAAATAACTCTAAAATAAAATAAAATAACTCAAAACTATATCTTTTAAGATATTTTAGATTAATATAAAATTAACTACTACACTTTTTTTATATTAATAAATACAAATAAAAATAAAAGAGGGAGATAATCAATTCTATATTCTAGAAAGGGGAAATATCTAGAAACATATGACTATGCGCTTAGGTTACTTGTTGGCAAGGAAATTCACCGAACCACGGAAGGAAATCAACAAAGAAATCCACCTGGCACCAACGAATAAAGTTGGCAGTTAGAAAAGATTTGACTTCATCACAATTGCACGTCATATTGCTTTTCTGACACTTCATTAACACCTGATCTCTGTTCTATGCCTTCACTTGCAAGTTTGTTTCAACAAACCCGTGTTGTTTTAGTGTTTCCTTAAAATACATGCAAACGTGTTGAGTGTTTGTTGTTTTATCGGTTAAAATTGTTGGCCTGTCCTATTATTAGCACTTGCACCCATAGGAGGTTCCAGCAATACGTCGATAGGAACAACCAACAAGTTTAAAAAAAATTTATGGCCTGATAAAATTATCCGAGCATTATAATGCTCACATATAAAAATCTATCAGCTAATTATTATTAGCATTTGCATTTCGCACTTATAAAAGGTTCAAGGAATACGTCGATAATGTTCATATATAAAAGTTTACATATAATGCTCACATATAAAAGTATATGGGCTAATTATAATATTTTATTATTGAAATATTGATGATAAGGATGGCAGCAGACAAGGTCTAAATTTGACAATATGTCCTGTTTGTGAAGTTTTTTTTTTTTTTTCATCTCTTGCAAATTGTCTTTCAAATATTGAAGTTTATTTATTTTAGAAATTAAAAATATATATAAAAAAATAATTATATAGAAATTTTAACATTTACTAAAATGACTAAATAGCAAATTTAGACCCCACCAGATACTTTCTTCATAGACACTAATACTGCTTGAGGAAGAAAGAGCAGATTACTTTATGCGCAAGAAATGAGCAGAAGTCTATATAATACATCTCAGACAGTAAATAAACACAATAAGGAGCTAGTGATTCAACGCAACCATGAAGGCATATGCAATCATATTTACCAAAATTTCAATAAGTTTGTTAATTCTGGTTCATTTTTGTGTGGCAGATGTGGGCACAGCAACCTTTTATGGTCCTCCTTATGTTCGTAAGTATCATTTTTCTAATGAAACATTAGAAATTTGATTATAATATAATATAAATAAGTCTACCAGTTTTAAAAAATTCATGACATACCAATTCCAAAGAATCAAGAAAATTCAGGTGAATTGAAAAGTGATAATCAACAATAGGAACATTAGAGAAACTGAGGTTGTGGGTTCGAATAATGACATAATTTGTTGTCTGCTGAAAGGGTTGCGTCGCAAAAGAAAGAGTGCTATGATAGGAGAGGAGGAAGATGAAGAAGGGCACATTACTAAAAATCTTGTTTACACAATACTGATATGAAGTGTGAAGACCTAATGCTCATACGTTCTTTTTATTTGGATTTTGCAGCATCGTCGTGCTATGGATACAATCAGGCCCAATTTCCAGCAGGCAATCTTTTTGGAGCGGCGAATGACGCAATTTGGGACAACCAGGCAGCCTGCGGAAGGAAGTACAGAATAAGATGTTTGAGCGGAACAAGTAATGAGAGAATAAATCCATGTAGAGAAAGATCACTTGTCATAAAGATTGTTGATTACTGCTCTTCCGCTGGATGCGATAATGGAGATGCAACTTTCCATTTATCTGCCGCTGCCTTTTCTCACATTGCTCATTCTTCTGCTAAGAAAATTAACGTCGAATATGAGCAGTAAGATTCCATCTATGTATCATTTACAATTATGAAATTAGGATCTGTTCATGTATGACTGATCTTTTAATGTTTTTTTTGTTTCGTTTTTGTATGTACAGAGTGTGACGCATCATACTTGGTCACAAAGTTCCGGTAAAACCACTCATCTACGTCCATCAAATTTAAAGCCAATCCATCTACGAATGGGTAGTGCGTATTTTTACCGTGACACACCATGACACCACCATTCGTACATTTGTATAATGGAGATCTACACTGTAATTAAATATTGGGAAAATAAATGAAAATTCTTTTCGTACATAAGTGGATTTGTTGCTCTGTTCTCTCTGCCAGTTTTAACCTTTATATGGGAATTTGGGGCTAGATTAGCAATAATAAATAGAAAGATTATATAACTAAATATTTGTGAATTTGAGTTTATGTTAAAAAATTATATACAGGTTTTAGGTAAGAAGCTCACTTTGTAAGATAAATAGGAGATCCTACTTTTAAGTTTTCAAATTTATAGGGACACATTTTGGTGGGGCTAGAAGCTTTCCAATATGTTAGTGTTGACTTTTTTCCCCTTATGTTTAGGGTGTATATTAAAACCTAGAACAAAACATGGATAAATAAGAGTTCTTACTTTTAAGTTTTCAAATTTAAGGGAGTAAGTTTAGGGTGGGGCTAGAAATTTCTCCCACAAACTTAGGAGATTTTGCTCTAAATTTAGATTCCTACCAATATGTTAGTGTAAGTTTTTTTTTCTTTTTTTAATCTTGTGTTTAGGGTGCACCACAAACTTAGGAGATTTTGCTCTAAATTTAGATTCCTACCAATATGTTAGTGTAAGTTTTTTTTTTTTTTTTTATAAATTTTAAATCTTATGTTTAGGGTGCATATACTAATACCGAGAACAAAATATGAATAAACACGCATATAAACAAACAACAAACATCTTATTCTAAACTTAGATACACCTCAATTAGAGCAAAAAGAGAATAAATAAGTGATCAAAAATAATAAAATATTTCACTAACACCCTCTTGTTATCTTGGATGTGCTCAAGATGTTGTTAATGGAGACGTGTGGTTGCTCTTTCCAAGAATCTAGTAGCATGTACTTGCTTTGCTTCCACTTTTTCATATGGAGAGCTTGAGAGTGGTTCTCTTTATAGATTTTTGGTTGAGATCATGGATAGTTGAGATTATCTCTTAGATTGGAGGGCCAGGATTTAATGATGGAGGGATTAGATTGGTTCAAATGGATGGATAGGATTGAAGATGTTTTTAGATTGTGATTGGGTGCTTCCACAATAGTATGTTTCAATTGTGGGACTAGGCAACAAAACGAGCCCAAGGAAGAAAAAAATGAAAAACACTTCCAATGAAAGTCCTTTGACTTTTGAATGAAGCCTTACCTTCATTCGAAGGTATTTTTATTGTTTTCATGTTCAAAAAGGCAAAGGATAGGTTAAATGAAGGTATCTTCAAACGAAGGTACCTTTGAATGAAGGTACCTTCAAACGAAGGTCCTTTGAATGACCTTTTTTTCACTTTTTTCTCTACAGAAATTTCTCTTTAAAAATTTGGATTGGACCATCAAAATCAATCACTGAGACATGAAATGTTGCAGGATCATAGCCCTTGAAATAAGATTTCCAAAAAGTATAATTTTGAATATATTTAATTTAATTATTATATTTAATTTTTATTTTTTAGTGATCATAGGTTTTTCACCAAACATCAAGGTCTTTGTTCCACACACATGGAAAATTTTAAAACTAAAGAAAAAAAAAATCTAAAACATATCTTTTCATTATGTGTTGATGTCCTTGATTCAACAACAAAAATTAATTTGGATATATATATATAAAGAAGGAAGACAATTGGGTTTGATGATTTTAAGGGTTTATCTTGATCCTCCTTTCATGGACATTCAACCAATTAGAGAACTCTACTAGAAATCTTCTATCACTTGGAACATAGGGGAAGATTGGAATTGTGTGAATTTGTTGATCAATTAAGTCCAATTATGCTCAAAACCCTAATTTTGTAAAATCACAAATAAACAAACAAATTACAGAAAATAATCGCACATAGAGACATCAAATGACAATCAAATACATACCAAATTTTGAAGTTTGGTGTGTGAAAAAGTTGGGAACTAATGAGTGGGCGCCCTAGTCTAATGTACCTGCTTTTGTTAGGATCTCTAAAGAATGTCTGCAACCTATTCCCACTGTCACAAAGATTTCACTGCTTCAAAATCCAGAGCAATTTAATGAGTGGGAACCCAAGTCTAAGCCCTAGTTTTCTTCTCAGATTTGCAATTCTGACAGTCTATAATGCCTTCCTACAACTCCAATTCTTTTGCTTTGGAAACTTGTAATTTGCACTCACAGAAAAGTGGGTTGGGGGTAGTGGTGTTTAGAGGCTTGCCTTGGTTAAGCCCCCAAAGAGAAATTCAAGTCTTCCGAACACCATTGTCAGATAAAGAGTGTGTATCCCTACGGGATTAAGGCAAAATTCAAATGATAAATGATTAAAAGCACAATAGATGTCACATTGATGGTGTAGATCTCATGGAAGAAAGATGCTTCTTTCATGCCATGAGGAGATGGAGTCACATCTGCATAAACAAACACAATAACAAAACAACACTGCTCTGCAACACAATGATATCTTTGAATCACCATAACATAAGCTCATAGATCAAAATGCCCATCTAGTTTACAAATGAATCACTAAACATGCTTATATATACAACTAAACAACTTTCCATCAAGAAATTCATAATTCAAACTTGAGGTGTCGACATAGGACCTAACAATGGTCATACAACTGACACATAAAGATAGGCGCTGATCTAAAATAGGGCACGGGCACCCAACTCCTCCCCCTATTTCAGGCAGGATTTATGTTAAGCTCATCCCCTAGGTCCCATTTATCATAAAACTTAGGGGTTTCTTCACTGGAAGTCACCACTAACATGCAAGATGCTCTAAATACATTCCAAAGGACTTAGGAGCTAAACCTTAGGAGGGAAAAGCCCCCAAGGGAACATTTTTTGACATAACATTTAGCCCCTGGCGCTTTAATGTATGTATAAATACAAGGCCAATACAGGCATTAAAGTATGGTCAACAAACACAACAAACACACCAAGCACGAAGAAGACATGCCAATCACAATGAAGATAGTAACAAGCACACAAAACATGGAAAAGACAGTAATAGTCACACAAAACATGAAGAAGACAACATTAAAGACACACAAAACACAATGAATACAGTGAATGTAGTGATTATTTATTTTTCTTTTTCTCATATATATGAAATACAAATGCAAGGAAAGTAAACACACAACCCAAATTAGGAGGAACTCATTGCCACTAGTCTTGAAATTGCATAAGGGGCACTAGACACACCAAACAAATCTCAAAGTGTAGGAGAAGCTCATCGCCACCAGTATTGAAACTACACTTGAGAACAAACATGCCATACAAATCCCAAAGCATGGGAAGAGCTCATTGCCATCGGTCTTAAAACTATGCTTGGGAACAAACACACCATACACACACACATGGAAGACATGGAGAAAACATAGCAAACAAGCAATGGAAGAAACATATTTCTAGGTTTGCAGCCATCTTAGGCACATTATAGGCACACACCAACAATTGGGCTTTGCCACAACAATCATCAAAGACACACTTAAGGGTTAGGATAGTCTTAGATCCACCTCGCCTACTCGAAGGACTTTTAGAAAATGATAGGATGTGTAATCTCCTCAAGAAATACACCATCCCCACCTCTGTAGAGGGCTTAAATTATTGTAATATAGAAATGAAAGATGTGCACTCACTCAGAGATACAACATCCTACCTCCACAGAGGGCTTCAAACACAATTCATTAGTACCAAAATCATCAAATAGCTTACCTTATATATGCCCCCACCTTAAGGTGTTGATATTTGTAAGAGTCAATGTGACTTAGCAAGCCAGGATCACCTGTAATCAAGACAACCTTCCACACAAAGATGACAAGAGAAGATGCTAAAACAATGGAGCAACTGTATTAGACTGTCATATGAAGTACAATGAGAGAGCCTTGCTTATAAAGGCAAGGTGAGAGCTAGAAGGGTGGAGTGAAAGGTGGAGTTATTCCAACAACATGGGCTAATTAGAGGATAATAATTAATTGCACATGTGGAGGATAAGACAACTCACTCCAACTATCAACAACTCAACACACAACTAGAAATACCTAGACATCTAGAAGACTCACTAAGTCAACTTAACATGTGTGAATTATATATTCACACCAACACCCCCCATTAAGTACAACTTAGGGAGTAGTTGACTAAAACAAAGATGGATGGGTCCCGGCTACTAGGCCATTTTAGGTACCCATGTACAACAAATCTCAAGTGGAGAAAAGGAGAAAACCTCATGGGAAAAAACTCCTCTCCAAAAGTGAGAATGCATGAAATAATGAATGATGTGATGGATGGAGGACTCAAGACCCCCCAAGGAATACATCCAATACATATATACAATCAATTACCCCCCCATAGGAGAGCAAGTGTGAGACTATAAGTCCCCCCCACAATTAAGTAGCTCCTGTGCCGATGGTGAACGTCCAAAGAAGAATGTTGAAGAGAATCCAAAGCTTGCAAACAACATTCTTCCCCTTAGGAAGAAACAAGTCCAAAGGCTGATGTCGAAGAAACTCCATCCCAAGGTATGAGGGAAAAAGCCTCACGATGTATGATGTCTCTGAAAAGTGCTCAAGTGTCCATATGTCAGAACCAAAAGATGCCACATGATCAGGTGCTGCATGCGACAATCCAAGACAAGATGAAAACTCAAGACCATCAATCTCCAAAGATAAAGAATCCTCCGAATGATGCTCAAGATTCTCTAACTTAGTGCCAAACTGTGACAAGTGAAGAGGAGAAGATGATGCCTGCTCATCCGAAGTAGAAGATTCAACTCCTTCAAAGAGGAGATGAATATCATCAATGATGTCCTCCAAGTCATCAAGATAGGACTCATGAAACAAGTCTGCAATACCTATCAAGTGCTCATCCAAAAAACTTGTATCTGGAAGACAACAAATATCCTACTCAACTTAAGTGGATGAAGCTCTATCAATACCAATCTCTAAAGAAGCAGGAGAAGGAGGAAGCTCAAAACTAGTCTCAGGAACCAAAGTAGATGCAAGAACACCAAGGTTCAAGTGACCAAACTTCTCCTTAGAAACATGATTCACACTTGCTGCATGAGTGTGAATGTCAACCAATGGATCTACATCATCATCAGAAACAAAATGGGAGAAAGTATAAAGGTGAGATGCATGATCAGCCATCCCAACAGCATTAATATCTCTGCTCTCCAAGTCCCGTATGATCACAGAATCAGGAGTGAACTCAACTATCTTCCTTGCACTAGAATGAGTAATCTGATAGATGGAAAGGAGATTGGTTGTCAAGGAAGGTACACACAACACATTGTTGAATGTACATGAGTCACCAACATCAATTTTTCCTTTACCACTTGCATGCATGTATGTATTGTTACCCATCAAAATAGGTGGCGAAGTACATGACTGAAATGAAGAGAACATCCCATGTGAAGATGCCATATGATGAGAAGCTCTAGAATCAAGAAGCCATCTCTCTGACTATAGACTTGTTGATGCAAAGAATGCTTTTCCTTTTCCTTTATCTATCCAATTTGCAATGCCTGATGTTCCTGTAGATGTAGATGATGATTGTGGCGAAGAAGAAGACTTGGGTAAAACTATTGTTGATGGAGAATACTCAATGTTATGTTTTTAAAGAAGTTGTGACATCTCTTCAAACTTTTTCTCATAACACTTAGTTTCATCATGACCCAATTTCTTGCAATAAGAACACTTTGGCTTCTTCTTCTTATTTGACTCCTCTTTGGAAGAAGAGTTAGGGGTTTTCTTTGATTCTTTCTCTTGCTTATTAGACTGTGAATCCTTGTGTTTCTTTTCCTTATTATGTGAAGCCTTAGGATCTTTTGTGCTTTGTGTTGCAACTAGAGTCTGTTTTCTAGGTGACTTCAATGTGCCCATGTGTAGTAGCTTGGCTTGTTCTCTTGTGAGTTGTGCAGCAAACTCCTCAAGTGAAGGCATGGTAAACTTAGTACCAAAGGCATCCATTGTAGCATAAAAGGTAGAAACATAAACTGAATATGCAGGACCCAATTTTGCAAGAATAGATAGAATCAATTGTTCATCTTCTTTCTCAAGACCACTTTGTTTGAGTTGCAACCTGAGAGACTTAAATTTGGTGAAGAAGTCTTCAATTTGATCAAAGTCTTGAGGATTAAGGGTAATTAGCTAATTTTCTAATTTGAACCTTCTTATTTTATCTTGCTTGCCAAATAGATTGTCTAGTGTTGTCGATATCTCATTTGGTGTAGTACAAGACTCAACATGAAACCTCAAATCTAGAGAAATAGCAAGACAAAGTGTGCCAAAAGCCTCATCTCTTCTATCTAACCATTTTCTTCTCTCAGTAGCACCTGTGGGTTCTGGATCTGTGCCTAAATTTATTCTATGTAATTTTTGTTTATACAACACAAACTCCATGTTTTTCTTCCATTCAAGATAATTATATGGAGTTAAAAGTGGAAATTGAGGCACATCCATGATGAAAAAGAAAGACAACAAGACAACAACACCCCTTTACTATGTAAGAGAGCCCCCCCAATTTGTTTGTGGCACTTTATACTTATTGCATTTTACAATTGTCCTCAAAGGACCAAAATTGGGAAAACAACCAAAATCTCTTAAAAAAAGAAATCCAAGTGAGATTTCAATCACTCACAATGATATATTACAGCAAACAAATCCTCTCAAAACAAATTTCACCTCCTCAAGTTTCAAAATGCCCAAGTTATCACTTAGATGCCAAAAAATTAACAAATGAAATAGAAAACACCTAGAGCAAAAATTGAGAAAAGTGCATGGATGGTTCTGTAGAGCTCCTAAATACCTTTCCAATGCCACTTGAATCGTGAAAATTGGAGATCATGGCAAAGAGTTATGAGCTCAGGAGCCAAAAACAAAGATTTGTCTTTGACCTGCAATAAATGCTACCAAATAGAAAAATCTAAGAAAATTTCTAATACCACTATGAAATGCTCTCTGTCAGCTTTCTGTTGATATCTTGTTTGCCCAATTTCGACACCGTGAACAAAAGTTGTGCAAAAAAGAAAAAAAGCCCTATTTTAGGGCTTTTAGGGGCAAAACAGGCCCTCTAACAGAATATTCTCTTCTCTGGGCAGAATATATTGCTGCAGAAACAGAAAACCACCAATTTGTCTTTGAAAACCACTTCAGGGGAAAAACCACTGTCACAAGGTCAAAATCGCCAAGCAGAAGACAGAACACCCGTGACTATGTACGGAATCCGTCTGGGAAGGTCGAAACCACTCTCGGAAGAGGAAACTACCAGTGCTCTATGGCAAAACCACCTTCCTAAAAAACACCTGTCTGGTCAAAACTGCCTGCTACATACAAAAACTACCTCTGTGGAAAAAACCGCCAATGAAACAAAAAAGGCTAGTTTCTGCTGTGGTTTTAAGTAATAGTTTTTGTTTTGGAAATATTTAAAAAAACATTAAAAAAATTAAGTGGGGTCAATGCCCACGTTGGCCGGTGGGGCCCGAGCTAAAGGCTCCCACCAGACTTTTCTACACTTGCGAAGAATAATGGATGACTGTGATTTTACTATCGATGTCAAATCTGATTTAACACTGGAATATCCGTTGGATATTAAACTGCCAATGTTTAAGATTTAAGGACTATCGGTTGACCACTAAGTATGTGGACTGCCGACATGGATCACAAACTCCACTGACCACAAAAATGCCAACGAGATCTTCGAAAGTTGATTGCCACAGTTTATGTCAATGGTGATTAAACTGGAAATGTTGGCGATTTGAAGACAAGACCGCCTATGACATAAGTCACCGATGTCAAAACCAAAAATAGGCCATTGAAGAGAGACCGTCGACTTGTATTACGGCCAATTTTAGGAGATGACCACCTGGTAAATACCTCAAGACTGCTGAAATGACAGTCGAAAATGATGAGAAACCACCATCGATTGTTGTTTAGCACAGCGACCGTTGAATTGGTCGCTGTGAGATCTTGACTATTGGTGGAGACATGTTGCCAAAGATCTGCCACTGGGAAGAATATAGTGGCTGCCGACGGATTCCGCTGAGATCCGGCAAATGTTGCAAATGTTTGTTGTTTGAGACTACCGGTTGTATCTTTAAACTACAGCCAATGCAAAATAAGCCACCGAAGAACAACAAACCATCAAGGATTTACCTTAACCACTGATGTCTGGACTACCACTGGTGTATTTCAAGATCATCAGAATCAAGCTTATATGCCGAGGACGGTTATAAAAACCTGCAAAAAGATTTAAAAATGCTTGCAAAACTCTTAAGCTAGGCCGTGGGATCTTGACCCAATTGGGGTCTACCAATCCACTTGGCCCTGTTTGCAGTAGGGAACAGGGGCCGACAGGTACTTCTTGTCAGTACCCAGTGTTTTTTTGCTTTTAAACAAATCTTTTTAAAAAACAAATACAGTCCACAACAGAAAACAAAATATTTAGCCTTTGAATAAACCAGTAAAAAAAATTTACCAGTACAGACAGTATGACCTAGATCTAATGATGTAGTAGATGCAGACCCTGCACAGTGCTGACGCAATGACCGTACGGGGTACGAATTTTCACCAAAAATCCAGAGGTAAAAAAAAATTTTGCCAAAATTTTTGATGACAAAATCCAGCGAATGAACAGGTGATCTATACAGATTTGGCTACTCCAGATGCAATGGCGATGTCTGATTCGGGCCAAACTGCTCTGAAATTGCTGGTACCTCCCGGATCACGCCAAAGATTCCCAAATTGAAACCCTCGTCAATTTTACTTCTGATGTCCGATTTGGATGAAACAAAAGGCAATCTTAACTATTTTGGCTGCTCCGGACGCAATGGTGAAGTATGATTTATAGAAACACACTCCAAAATGCACCTGCAATACAAGGGCAAGAAGGGGAAACCCTCACAAAATTGGGATTCAATCAAGTTTTTCTGATTCTCCAAGTCATCAATCGATGCAAGAGAAGAGCATACTCAACCATCAAGATCCACCATGAATTGCACTCAAGATCTCTCTAATGAGGGAAGGGAATTGCAGATTAGGCTCTAATACCATGTAAGAGTCAATGTGACTCAGCAAGCCAGGATCACCTACAATCAAGACAACCTTCCACACAAAGATGACAAGAGAAGATGCTAAAACAATGGAGCAACTATATTAGATTGTCATATGAAGTACAATGAGAGAGCCTTGCTTATAAAGACAAGGTGAGAGCTAGAAGGGTGGAGTGAAAGGTGGAGTTATTCCAACAACATGTGCCAATTAGAGTATGATAACTAATTGCACATGTGGAGGATAAGACAACTCACTCCAACTATCAACAACTCAACACACAACTAGAAACACCTAGACATCTAGAAGACTCACTAAGTCAACTTAACATGTGTGAATTATATGTTCACACCAACAATATCAAGTATCAATATCAAGCACGTTAAGGTAGAGAGAAAACACACAACGGAACATGATCTCTCGCAAAGCCCATGCCCCCCATAGGTGACATGTACTTTATGATTGCCAAATGTTCCCACAAACACATAATTTCCTGAAATAAAAGGTGTTAGCATCCATATAATCATGTTAAACAACAATGCAAGGCTAGATCCAAGATAGACAAAGTGCACGGAGTAGCAGTATTGTTATGTTTTGTAAGTGCGATATGACAACATCAAGAGTATCATATGGAGTGATTCTACTTGCCAAGTGTCAGATAATATATGTCAAACCTGTCTTCATGTATGGACTAGGTCCATTTCTTATTTCTCGCTAAAGGGACACTAGGTCTGTATCAGTATTATATGTCTTTCGTCATTTTCTAGCTAGGTAGTGTTGAAATGCACAAGACAACTGAGAAGGGGGTGAATCAGTTGTCTCTAAAACTTTAATCACTTATGAACACATCACATGCTCAATTAATGTTATTAAGATTTAACTATGAAACCATTAAACAAGAAGCTTGACACAATAACACATCCAATACATGAGACACCAAATTTTTATGTGGAAAATCCTATAAGGGAAAAACCACGGTGGGTATTAGCCCATAGAAATAAATAAGTTATAGCAATACCAAAAAATAGAAGCTCGCTACCTTAGGGCTCACTGCCCAAAATGCTCACTACAAAAGTTAGGGCTCACTGCCAAGATTGGCTCCCTACCAAGGGGTGGCTCACTTCCAAGGGTTGGTGAACTGATTTGATAGCATCTACTCCATGTCTGGGTTCAATTCCATTGAAGCACTGTATAACTCCTCTTCTCTACTCTTATTACACCTTTGCACTTATCTTCACATTTTCACACTAGAACATCTTTTTCGCAACTTCATTACATGTTTTTATACACTTCATTAGCCTTGGAATGTACATCAAGGTCAACATTACATTCATCAATCATTGGAATAATCTCCAAGGTCAGCATTACAAACATACATAGAAATAGATCTAGACCTAAACAAAATTATCTAAGGGAAAGATGTATGTGGATCATGTTATGCCTTAGTTGGGACTCAAATGCAATCTTCCATACCATGAAACACTTCCACAAGCTTCGATGTATCTCCACAAGTAATGAAAACAACCAAGCTGGCCAAGACTAGTGTTAACATTAAATCTTCTAAGCACACTCTTCATCCATGATCCAAATTTCTCTTTGCAAACCAATCCAAAGGTACGAACACAATCAGGAGACATCCACAAGCACATTGTAATCACCAGGAACAACCGCACAATCTCTAACCACTCTATCAAGAAGATTCTTCAAACCGGAGCACATAAACAACACTGTCAGCTACTGTCATAAAGAAAAGATTGCTTGTGGAACACCAAAACATGAACCATTTGAGTTGAAGGCACTTATCATCATTACAAATTTGATTCCAGAACCACAGACTGAAATACTTAAATGTAGAGGAATGTAGACCATAATACATTCTCCCTATCATCACCAAATATACAAAAAAAGTAGTTTTCACTCTAGTGAACATAACTCACTCAAATCTTCATACCAGAGGCCCAAACTTGGAATATAGAATCTTCAGACATGTATCTAAATAACTTATAATCTACAAACAAAGCTATTCATTCTACAAGAAATGTCTAGAAATCTACTAGACTATTCTGGTGTATCAGGACTACTTATTATCTTCGATACTTAACTCATTACAAGTAAGCATCAAAACAAAAGCACAGTGTACACCAATGACAACACAGATATGTTGACATCAATGACAACACCAGTTAGGCACATACTTGCAACAATCTCCCCCTTTGTCATTGATGGAAACATATTATGTGAAAAATAATAAAGACCATCAAGACAAGATACTCCCCCTTTCTTTTTATACATATGCACTCTTTTTCCATCTGAGTTTTTCACATAATTTCTCTCCCCTTTGACATCAATGGCAAAGGGCACATACTTGCACTCTGTTGCTCTGATCAAACTAAAATTTTTTTATTATCAATACTTACTGCTTATTATCAAGAACTTATGTCGGTAACATTTATCTACTCCCCCTGAGAGGTAGCTCTCAAAACATCAATCTAGATTAATGACAAAGGCTCTAGGTAGCATTGGATTGATGCATTCCTATGCATCTTAATTCAGAATAGGAGGGGTAATAAACCCTAACTTTTCTTTGAGATACTCAAAGGTATCTTTAGGCAGAGGCTTAGTGAAAATATCTACAATCTGATCCTTTGTGGACACATATTCCATCTTTACTTCATTCTCTGTCACCTTTTCTCTCAAAAAGTGATACCTTATTGATATATGCTTTGTTCTTGAGTGCATCACTAGATTCTTTGAAATGTTTATAGCACTTGTATTGTCACAAAAGATTGCAATTAGATCTTCATACACAACTCTTATCTCCTTCAAGGTCTGCTTCATCCATAACACCTGAGTACAACAACATGCTGCTGCAATATACTCTGCTTCTGCAGTTGACAAGGAGATTGAATCTTGATTCTTGCTCAACCATGAAACCAATCTATTACCCAAGAAGAAAGCACCTCCACTTTTACTTTTTCTATCATCAACATCTCTAGCCCAATCTACATTTGTATAAGCACTAAGAGTGAAATCATTATCGTTTGGATACCATAAGCCATGATCTGATGTGCATTTCAAATACCTCAAGATTCTCTTGACTGCCATCACATGTGACTCTCTAGGATCTTCTTGAAATCTTACCATAAGACATATTGCATGCATTATATCAGGTTTGGTTTGAGTTAGATAAAGTAATCCTCCAATCATAGATCTGTACCTTTTCTGATCAGTCTTAGGTGATTCATCAGTTTTTCTCAACTTGCATCCAATCACCATGGGAGTGCATACTAGTTGGGAGTCTTCCATCCAAAACTTCTTCAATAACTCTTTCACATATACTTAGACTGAGAAATGAAGATTCCTTTATCTAATTGAATAATTTGCAGACCTAGAAAGAAATTCATTTCACCAAACATAGACATTTCAAATTCATTTTGCATTTCTCCTACAAACTTCATGCACATACCTTCATTTCCTCCAAAGATAATGTCATCAACAAAAACTACAACAATCAGTATTTGATTATCATTGATTTTGAAATAGAGATTGCTATCTGTAGTGCCTTTACTAAACTATAATTGTAACAAATATTTGTCTAACCTTGCATACCATGCTCTGGGGGCTTGCTTTAGTCCATACAATGTCTTCTTCAATCTGCACACCATATCACCTTGTTTTGATAACTGAAGCCCTTCTGGTTGCTCAATGTAAACTTCCTCTTCTAACTCACCATACAAGAATGCAGACTTCACATCCATCTGATACACTTTGAAATATTTGTGAGCTGCAAATGCCAAAAATATTCTGATTGCTTCAATCCTAGCCACTGGAGAAAAAGTCTCTTCAAAATCTATTCCTTTAGTTTGAGAATATCCTTTTCACACAAGCCTTGCTTTGTTTCTTACAAATTCTCTATTTTCATTCAGCTTGTTCCTGAAAACCCATTTGGTTCCAATGAGATTCTTATCAGAAGGTCTAGGAACCAATTCCCAAGTTTGAGTCTTCTCTATCTGCATCAGTTCTTCTTCCATGGCTTTTACCTAATTTTCATCATTGCAAGCTTCATTCACAGTTTTTGGTTCAACCTTTGAAAGCAAACAATAATTCACTTGTTCTTATGTAGCTCTTTTCCTTGTCAACACCCCTTTGTTTTTGTCACCTATAATGTGATCTTTAGAATGATTAATCCTTATATACCTAGGAGTCTTGACAACACTTTCCAGAGCCTCTTCTTCATCCTGACTATCTTCTTGTTCAACTTTTTCTTCATTCATTAGAGCCACAGGTTCATCTAATTCATAGCAACTCAAATCTGATATTATTTCCTTGTCTTCATCCACCTTCAAATTAGCACTCTCAACAATCTTTTTTAGTCTCTTATTGTAGCACTGGTAGGCCTTACTCTTGGTAGAGTAACCAAGAAAAATTCCTTCATCACATCTAGTATCAAACTTGACTAGTTCTTCTTCTCTTCTGATATAACATTTGCTACCAAAAACTTTAAAATACTTCACTATAGGAACTCTTCCATACCATAATTCAAAAGGAGTTTCAGAGCTATTACCTATGACTTGAACTTTGTTTAGGATGTACATAGCAGTGTATATGGCTTCTCTCCAGTACATATTTCTGGTAGGTCAGCTTCCTTTAGCATAGTCCTAGTAGCCTCTTGAACTGTCATGTTCTTTCTTTCAACAACTCCATTCTACTAAGGAGTCCTAGGTGCAAACAATTGTCCCCTTGTCCCTTTTTCTTCACATATAATATTGAATTCATTTATGTGAACTCACCTCCTCTATCAAACCTTAAGCATTTGATCCTCAACTCTAACTCATTCTCAATGATTGCCTTGAACACTTTAAACTTGTCTAGGGATTCAGATTTTTTATTTAGAAAAGTGACCCAAGTCATTCTAGAATAATCGTCAATAAGCAACATAAAATACCTACCACCTTGTAGACTTATTGTTCTTGTAGGACCACACAAATTTGTATGTACTAGCTCCAGCAATCCAGTAGAAAATTGTTCTTTGCTTTTGAAACCTGTTCTTGTTTGTTTCCCAAATTGACACTCCTTGCATATGGTGTTGGCAGGCTTCACAAGTTTAGGCAGATCTCTTACATCTTGTGCAGAGCTTATCTTCACCAAATTGTCAAAATTGATATGACACATCCTTCTATGCCACAGCCAACTCTCATCTATCTGAGCTAATAAACAATAATCATTAGTTCCTCTTAATTAGTAAATGTTACCTCTGGTCTTCTTACCGGTAGCAATCACTATTCCAGATCTTTCCATGATCTTGCACCCATATTCTTTGAATCTCATGTCATAACCTTTTTCACACATGTAACCAATGCTAAAGAGATTATGCTTTAAACCCTTCACATATAGGACATTATCAGTGTTGTGCTTTCCATCAAAAGAAATAGATCCTTTTCCACAAATCTTACCAGCTACATTATCTCCAAACCTAACCAGTCCTCCATTATATTTTTCCAAACTCACAAACTTGCTTTTGTCACTAGTCATGTGATGTGAGCATCCACTATCAACTTGAACAGCCAAAGCACTTTCTTCCACTAGTTTTTCTTCCTTCACATAGCTAGCAAGATTAGTAGACACGGGTTCTTCTTTAATTGCAATAAACAAGCATTCATTTGCACTAGTACTAGCATCATTAGATTCATCATCTGTCACACCTTCATCATCAAGATCTCTAACATAGTAGCATTTCTTTGGAACCCTAGGTCTATTCTCAAATCATTTTCTATTCCTTTTGATTCTCTCAGGACATCTAGAAGCATAGTGACCAACCTTATCACATGTAAAACATTTAAAAGGTAATTTTCCTTTAAACTTACTGAAACCTCTTTGCAGTCTGTCAACAAAGTTGGCTTCAATTTAATCAAGCTCATCATCAGGTTCCACCTTGTACTTCTCAGCTCTAGAGATCTTCTTTGAAGTAATGGGTTTGAAAGCAGTCTAAACCTTCAGTAGAGCATCACCAAACTCTCTCATCTCAAAGGCTGTAAGCTTTCCAAGCAACTAATCCTTATCAACTTCTTGTATAGTCATTACTTCTTCAATTGCAACTACCTTGTGACTGTAGGACTTAGGTAATGACCTAAGAATTTTCATCACAACTTCCTTCTCATCAATAGTTCCTCCCATACATTTTATTCCATTGACAAGTTCATCAACCTTTTGCATGTAAGCTAGTATGTTTTCATATTCGCTCATCTTTAAACCCTCATATTTCGCTTTCAGGCCCTACAATTTGGCTCTTTTTACAGATTCATCTCCTTCATACAGATTTTTTAGCATTTCCCAGACTTCATTAGCAGAATCTAGATCGATGATCTTTACCAACTCAGTGTCAGACAGGGCACTTAACAAAGCATCTCTAGCTCTTATATTTAACTCATATTCTTTGATTTCATCTTCAGTTGTTAAACCATTCTGAGGCATGGAATACTTTGTCTCTGTCACTTTCCATACTCTATAACCAAGACAAAGGAGATGGATTTTCATTCGTACCTTCCATAAAGCATAATTTGTCCCATCAAACTATGGAGCTTCCTTCTTAAAAGACATCCTGGATTGACCTCAAGTTGTTAGGCTTACCTCCGAGGAACCTGCTCTGATACAAATTGCTAAAATGCACAAGACAACTAAGAGGGGGGGTGAATCAATTGTCTCTAAAACTTTAATCACTTATGAACACATCACATGCTCAATTACTATTATTAAGATTTAACCATGTAAACATGAAACAAGAAGCTCAACACAATAACACATCAAACACATGAGACACTAGATTTTTACGTGAAAAATCCTATAAGGGAAACCACAGTGGGTGTTAGCCCATAGAAATAAATAAGTTATAGCAATACCAAAAATAGAGGCTCACTACCTTAGGGCTCACTGCCCAAAATGCTCACTGGAAAAGTTAGGGATCACTACTAGGATTGACTCACTGTGAAGAGGGTTGGTGAACTAATTTGATAGCATCTACTCCATGTCTGGGTTTAGTTCCATTGAAGCACAATATAACTCCTTTGCTATACTCTTATTAGACCTTTGCATTTTTGCACCAAAACATCTTTTTCACAACTTCATTACATGTTTTTATACACTTCATCAACCTTGGAATATACATCAAGGTTGGCACTACATTCATCAACCATTGGGACAACCTCCAAGGTTGGTATTACAAACATACATAGAAATAGGTCTGGACATAAAAAAATTAGCTAAGGGAAAGATGTATGTGGATCATGTTATTCCTTAGCTGGGAATCAAATGCAATCTTCCATGCCATGACATGCTTCCACAATCATCGATGTATCTCCGCAAGTAATGAAAAGAACCAAGTCAGCGAAGACTAGTGTTAAAATTAAATCTTTTAAGAATAGTATTCATCCACGATCCAAATTTCTATTTACAGACCAATCCAAAGGTAGGAACACGATCAAGAGACATCCACAAGCACGTTGTAATCACCAGAAACAACCGCACAATCTCTAACCACTATGTCAAGAAGATTCTTCAAACCGAAGCACATAAACAACACTGTCAGCTACTGTCATAAAGAAAAGATCACTTGCAAACCACCAAATCATGAACCATTTGAGTTGAAGGTACTTATCATCATTACAAAGTTGATTCTAGAACCACAGATAGAAATACTTAAATGCGGAGGAATGTGGAGCATAATACATTCTCCCTGTCATCACCAAATATACAAAAAAAGTAGTTTTCACTCTGGTGAACATAACTCACTCAAATCTTCATACCAAAGGCCCAAACTTGGAATATAGAATTTGTAAACATGTATCTAAATAACTTCCAATCTATAGACAAACATATTCAATCTACAAGAAATGTGGAGCAATCTACTAGATTGTTCTGTTGTATTAGGAATACTTATTATCTTCAATGCTTAACTCATTACAAGCAAGCATCAAAACAAGAGCATAGTTGACACCAATAACAACACAGATATGTTGACATCAATGAAAACACCGGTTAGGAACATACTTGCAACAGGTAAAACCACTAGAGGAAGGTAAACAATAAATCAAGAGAGGAGAAACAAGTGCCTTAGGGACAGTCACCACCCACAACGTTATGTCCATAAAACACAATGCACAACAATGAAAATAGAGGAGAAGCAATATAGAAGAATGATGATACAAATAGAAGAAGGGTCGCAATAGAGGCAGTCTCCCGATATCCTTGACCTTATGAGAGTATCAAGGGTCATCCTAGGAGGCCTAAACAACACATAACATAGCACGGGGAAAACACAACATGAGAGGGGAGGTCACATCAATGAGCTAATAATGCTACAACATAGGTGACTACCAAGGTTAGAAATACTTATCTGTAAGGACAACCTAAATAAAGGTTGTCAACAATCAAATCATCATCTTCTCACTCTTGAATGTTAGAGGAAAGTGGAACATAAGCTACCATAGCCCAACTTTTATTCTTGTCTTCAAATTGTCCATTCTTAAAGTCTTCTTGGTTTGATTCAATGTTAGTGAGATTTTTTCTTATTGAGATGTGTTTCATTGGGCAAATGGTTGTTTTCTCTTCCTTGTTTCTCTTGCTTGTCTATTTCTTCTTGTCCTATTGTTTTCTTCTCTTAGCTTTAGAATCTGGAGGACTAATGAGTTGGCACCCAAGTCCAAACCCTAGTTTTCTTCTCATATCTACAATTTTGATACTCTATAATACCTTCATGCAACTCCACATCTTTCACTTCCAAAAATTGTAACTTGCAATCATAGAAAAGTGGGTTGGGGGTTGTGGCGTTTAGAGGCTTGCCTTGGTCAAGCCATGGAGAGACATTCAAGTCTTCCAAACACCGTTGTCAGATAAAGAGTGTGTATCCCTGTAGGATAGAGGTGAAATCTAAAAGATAAATGATTGAAAACATAATAGATGTCACCTTGATGCTGTAGATCTCATGGAAGGAAGATGCTTCTTTCATGCCATGAGGAGATGGAGCCAAATCTGCATAAAAAAACACAATAACAAAATAGCACTACACTGCAACACAATGATATCTTTGAATCACCGTAACATAAGCTCATAGATCAAAATGCTCATCTAGTTTTCAAATGAATCACTAAACATGCTTATATATGCAACTAAACAACTTCCCGCCAAGAATTTGTAATTCAAACTTGAGGTGTTGGCATAGGACCTGGCAATGGTCATACAACTGACACATGAAAATAGGCCTTGACCTAAAATAGGGTAGGACTAGGGCACATGTGCCGAAGTCCTCCCTGCCTATTTCAGGTAGGTTTTATGTTAAGCTCATTCCCTAGGTCCCATTTATCATAAAACTTAGAGGTTTCTTCACCAGAAGTCACCACTAACATGCAAGATGCTCTAAATGTGTTCTAAAGTACCTAAGAGCTAAACCTTAGGAGGGAAAAGCTCTCAAGGGGACATTTTCTGACATAACATTTAGCCCCACTTTAATGTATGTATAAATGCAAGACCAATACATGCATTAAAGTATGGTCAACAAACACAAAAAATAGGCCAAGCACAGAGGAGACACGCCAATCACAATGAAGACAGTAACAAGCACGCAAAACACAGAAAAGACTAATAGTCACGTAAAACATGAAGAAGACAACATTGAAGTCATGTAAAACACGGTTAATGTAGTGATCATTTCTTTTTCATTTTCTCATATATATGAAATGCAAATACAAATGCAAGGAAAGTAAACACATAACCCAAATGTAGAAGGAGCTCATCACCACCAATCTTGAAACTGCATAAGCGTCAATAGACACACCAAACAAATCTCAAAGTGTAGGAGAAGCTCATCACCACCAATCTTGAAACTACACTTGAGAACAAACACGCCATAAAAATATTAAAGCATAGGAGGAGCTCATTGCCACCAGTCTTGAAACTATGCTTGGGAACAAACATGCCATAAACACACGCACATGGAAGACACAGAGAAAACACATCGAACAAGTGATGGAAGAAACCTATTGCTAGGTTTACAACCATCTTAGGCAAATTATACGCACACACTAACGATTGCGCTTCGCCACAAAAATCGTCAAAGACACACTTAAGGGTTAGGATAGTTTCAAATCCATCTTGCCTGCTTAAAGGACTTTTAGAAAATGATAGGATGTGTAATCTCCTCTAGAAATACACCATCCCTGCCTCCGTAGAGGGCTCAAATGATTGTAATATTGAAAATAAAAATGTGCACTCGCTTGGAGATACAACATTCTACCTCCATAGAGGGCTTCAAACATGCTTCATTAGTACCAAAATCATAAGACATATTACCTTATATATGCCCCCACCTTAAGGTGGTTGATATCAATTACCAATATCAAGCACATTAGGGAAGAGATAAAACACACAAGGGAACACGAGCTCTCACAAAGCCCATGCCCCCTAGAGGTGACATGTACTTTATGATCGCCAAATGTTCCCACAAACACACAATTTCCTACAAGAAAAGTTGTTAGCATCCATATAATCATGATAAACAATAATGCAAGGCTAGATCCAAGATATACAAAGTGCACAAAGCAGTAGTATGTTTTGTAAGTATGATAAGACAACATCAGGAATATCACACGAAGTGATTCTACTAGCCAAGCATTAGATAATATATATCAACCCCATCGTCATGTATGGACTAGGTCCATTTTTTGATTTCTCACTAAAGGGACACTAGGTCCATATCAGTATTATATGTTTTTTTTTCATCCACCAGCTAGGTAGAACTACTAGAGGAAGGTAAACAATAAATCAAGAGAAGAGAAACAAGTGTCTTAGGGATAGTCACATAGGAGGGTGCCCCCAAGTCACCAACTGCAACGCTATGTCCATAAGACATAGCACACAACAATGAAAATAGAGAAGAAGCAATATAGAAGATTGATGATACAAATAGAAGAAGGGTCACAATAGAGGTAGTCTCCTAATATCCTTGATCTTACGAGAGCATCAAGGGTCATCCTAGGAGGCCTAAAAAACACATAACATAGCACGGGGGAAACACAACATGAGAGAGGAGGTCACATAAATGAGCCAATAATGCTACGACATAGGTGACCACCAAGGTTAGAAATACTTACCTATTAGGACAACGTAATTAAAGGTTGTCAACAATCAAATCATCATCTTCCCACTCCCGAATGTTAGAGGAAAGTGGGACATAAGGTACCATAGCCCAACCTTTATTCTTGTCTTCAAATTGTCCATTCTTAAAGTCTTCTTGGTTTGATTCAATGTCAGGTGAGATGTTTTCGTGTTGAGATGTGTTTCATTGGGCAAATGCTTGTCTTCTCTTCATCCTTTCTCTTGCTGGTCTATTTCTTCTTGTCTTACTATTTATCTCTTTTAAAATAGTGTCTTATTCTTCCATAGGTTTTTGTGTTTTAGAGGAGGAAGCACCATGGTCAAATCTCATTTGTCTCGGTGAAATGTTTTGCTCTCAACGACTACCTCCCAATCCTTGTAAGGATGGCGGGGGAGGAACCTTAGCATAGGGTCCTTTTCCTTTTGGTTTAGGATGCTCTTCAAATGCAGGTTGTACATTTAGATTGTTGTTTCTTGAATAAAAGGATTGGCCACTTGATGTAACAATTGTGTTTTGTAGTTTCTATAGCTCAAAAGTTAAAATTTGTCTACCGTTCTGGTTCCAGTTCGGATCATTCCCAAAAGTAATCAAGGCTAAATTTTTTCTTGTAACCAAAGGTTTATACCTATTGCGAGGAATAGTATGCACTTGTCTATTCAAAGGAAATTTTACACAGTTATAAATTGTTGAAGGGACAACTTTCATAGCCTTTAACCATGGGTGTCCTAATTTTATGTGAAAAAGGTTAGATATGGGGACAACATCAATAATTGTTCTATGGATTTCTCAAATACAGTAACCAATAAAGATATCTTCCTAGAAGTGTTTATAAAGGTTCCCTTATGTGTCTTAATCATCATGTTTGAAGGGTCATAGAAGCCTTTGTATCAAACCATGTGAATAAAGAAATTCTTTCATTGCCACATTGGTCATGCAATTAGGATCAATAAGGGTTCCATCTACAGATTTCCCATTATCTACACAGTGATATAAAGAGGTCCTTCAGTATCTCCAATTATTCTATCATGTGGTGTAAACACAATTTCATGTTCGGGGACCTTTCTTTTCATGTAAGGCCTAAGAGGGAACCTAGTGCGATTATTGCGATTACAAGCCATGTATATATTGTGATTAGAAGCCATGTGTATATGTTTTCAAATCAATTTGAAATCATATTTTAAAATATTTCAAAAGTTATGGAAGAAAGAAATGTAAAACTATATGTGAAAATGACCTAAAATGTTTGATTTTTTTAACTTTTTTCAATGCAAATAAGTGAAAGAATAGGTGTTGTAAGGAAATTGATAAAGGGAATAAAATAATACATCTAATATCAGTCCAATAAACCAAAAATATCCTTCAAAACACACCTTTGATGCAATATTATAATGATGACAAGCGAAAACCTAGTGAAAATACACCTAAAATATGCAATTTTTCACCAATTTTCAATGCAAAAGCCTAATAAAAAGGGTGTTGTGAGGAATTTCAGGAGGGGAAGAAGACTATAACCCTTATAATAGCCAATTAATGTAGCTAAAATCCTTCACAACATACCTATGATGCACTTCTAAAGAGATGATAAGGCCAAATCTAGTGAAAATGCAAGGTTTTCAAACCCTAGACATGAAATTTTGCAAGCCACTATGATGAAACATTGAATTTAGAAATAATTCTTAATGAGTGTTTTAAAAGGGTAGTAAAATCTAAAACAATATTTTGACTACAAACCCTAGCTAATGCAAACCTAGGTTATATGAAAAAATGCACAATTTCATGCAATTTTTAACAAACTTAGGCATGAAAATGCAATGTAAATGAATGATGAATGATGAATTTATGTAAATTAAATCTAATCTAATGATCTAATGATAGGAATTATATGAAATTAAATAAAAACTAATTCAAATTATTTGAAAATGCAAGCTAAAATGCCAATTTTTGCAATTTTTTTCAATTTTTCACATTTTTTGTAATTTTTCAAATGCAATAAGATGAAAATTAAATGAATGAATGAAAGTTTAAAGTACAACACTCAAAAACATGAAAAATTCATTAAAAACTTACGTTCACCAAAATGTTTAAGATAAAAAGAGGGAAGACAATTGGGTTTGATGATTTTAAAGGTTTATCTTGATCCTCCTTTCACCACTAAACATTCAAGGACATTCAATAGAGTAGAGAAATCTACTACAAAACTCTTGTCACTTAGAACATAGGGGAAGATTGGAATTGTCTGAATTTATTGTTCAATTAAGTCCAATTATACCCAAAACCCTAATTTCATAAAATCACAAACAAACAGACAAATTATAGAAAATGGTCACACACAAAGATATCAAATGACAATCAAATACATACCAAATTTTGAAGTTTGGTGTGTAGAAAAGTTGGGGACTAATGAGCGGGCACCCTAGTCCAGTGTACCTACTTTTGTTGAGATCTCTGAAGAATGTCTACAACCTGTTTCCATTGTCACAAAGATTTCACCGCTTTAGAATCCGGAGGACTAATGAGCAGACACCCAAGTCCAAGCCCTAGTTTTCTACTCATGTTTACAATTTTGATAGTCTATAATACCTTCCTGCAACTCCACTTTTTTCACTTCCAAAATATGTAATCTCTAATCACAAAAAAGTGGGTTGGGGGTTGTGGTGTTTAGAGGCTTGCCTTGGTCAAACCTTGGAGAGAAATTCAAGTCTTCCAAACACCATTGTTAGATAAAGAGTGTGTATCCCTGTGAGATAGAGGCAAAATCTAAAAGATAAATGATTGAAAACCTAATAAATGTCACCTTGATGGTGTAGATCTCATGGAAGGAATATGCTTCTTTCATGCCATGAGGAGATAGAGCCAAATCTGCATAAACAAACACAATAACAAAACAACAATGCATTGCAACACAATGATATCTTTGAATCACCATAACATAAGCTCATAGATGAAAATTCCTATCTAGTTTACAAATGAATCACTAAACATGCTTATATATGCAACTAAACAACTTCTCGCTAAGAATTCGTAATTCAAACTTGAGGTGTCGGCAGAGGACCTAACAACGGTCATGCAACTGACACATGAAAATAGGCTCTGACCTAAAATAGGACAAGACTAAATCACAGATGCCCAAGTCCTCCCTATTTTAGGTAGGATTATTTTAAGCTCATCCCCTAGGTCCCATTTATCATAAAAATTATGGGTTTCTTCACCAGAAGTCACCACTAACATGCAAGATGATCTAAATGCATTCTAAAGGACCCAAGAGCTAAACCTTAGGAGGGAAAAGCCCCTAAGGGGACATTTTCCAACATAACATTTAGCCCCTACTTTAATGTATGTATAAATGCAAGGCCAATAAATGCATTAAATTATGGTCAACAAACATAGCAAACACGCCAAGCATGGAGAAGACACGCCAATCACAATGAAGACAAAAATAGGCACGCAAAACATGAAGAAGACTAACAATCACGCAAAACATGGAGAAGACAATATTGAAGACATGCAAAACACGGTGAATGCAGTGATTATTTCTTTTTCATTTTCTCATATATATGAAATGCAAATGCAAATGCAAGGAAAGTAAACACACAACCTAAATGCAAGAGGAGCTCATCGCCACCAATCTTGAAACTGCATAAGGGCCAACAAACATGCGAAACAAATCTCAAAGTGTATGAGGAGCTCATTACCACCAATCTTAAAACTACACTTAAGAACAAACACACCATATAAATCCCAAAGCATAGGAGTAGCGCATCACCACTGGTCTTGAAACTATGCTTGGGAATAAACATGCCATACACACACACACACACATGGAAGACACGAAGAAAACACAACAAACAAGCGATGGAAGAAACCTATTGCTAGATTTACAGCCATCTTAGGCACATTATAGGCACACACCAACGATTGCACTTTGCCATAATAATCACCAAAGACACACTTAAGGGTTAGGATAGTCTCAAATCTACCCCGCCTACTCAGAGGACTTTTAGAAAATAAAAAGATGTGTAATCTCCTTGAAAAATACACCATCCCCACCTCCACAAAGGGCTTAAATGATTGTAATATAGAAAAGAAAAATGTGCACTCACTTGGAGATACAACATCCTTCCTCTGCAGAGGGCTTCAAACATGCTTCATTAGTACCAAAATCATCAAACAACTTACCTTATATATGCCCCCACCTTAAGGTGGTTGATATCAATTACCGATATAAAGCACATTAAGGTAGAGATAAAACACACAAGGGAACACAAGCTCTTGCAAAGCCCATGTCCCCTGGAGGTGACATGTACTTTATTATCACAAAATGTTCCCACATACACACAATTTTCTACAAGAAAAGGTGTTAGCATCCATATAATCATGATAAACAATAATGCAAGGCTAGATCCAAGATAGACAAAGTGCATGGAGTAGCAGTATTGTTATGTTTTGTAAGTGTGATTAGACAACATCAGGAGTATCACACGGAGTGTTCTACTAGCCAAGTATTGGATAATATATATCAACCCTGTCATCATGTATGGACTAGGTCCATTTTTTCATTTCTTGCTGAAGGGACACTAGGTCCATATCAGTATTATATGTTTTTCGTCATCTACCAATTAGGTAGAACCACTAGAGGAAGGTAAACAATAAGTCAAGAGAAGAGAAACAAGTGCTTTAGGGACAGTCATGTAGGAGGGTGCCCCCAAGTCACCAACTACAACGCTATGTCCATAAGACACAACACACAATAATGAAAATAGAGGAGAAGAAATATAGAAGAATGATGTACAAATAGAATAAGGGTCACAACAAAGGTCATCTCCTAGTATCCTTGACCTTACAAGAGTATCAAGGGTCATCCTAGGAAGCCTAAACAACACATAACACAGCACGGGGGAAACACAACATGAGAGGGGAGGTCACTGTAAGGAAAAAAATCATGCACAGCCTCCATGAGCATCCCTATGATGATTCAAATCCTTGTCACGTACATGTAAGCATGGAATAAAGTTTTTTAAGTAGCAAGCCTCTTGATGGCATGCCCTCTTTCATGTCTAGTGTTATTTCTTCCTTGTCGATTTCCCTCTCTCCCTGTTTGCGACACTTTGCGACACTTGTCAAGTTGCATTTTCTAAGATTTCAACCTTGCTTCTAAGCCCTCTAAGTGTCTTGTAGGTGAGTTTTCACCCATCCCCTATGTTTTTCATCTTTTTCACATCCTAGAAGCCTTTTAGAGGTCTCCCGATCCATCTCCCACTTTCAATTTTTAGTTTCATCAAACCAATCTAAATCGCCCCCTATTATTTCTAGATCTCCCCCGAGAGATCCTGCTAATGCAAGTGGAGATTTGGATTCTTCCACATGACTAACTTGTTTCTTGATGCAGAACCCCTCATTTTCTTCCCTTCTTTCATCTCCCAGCCTATTTTCCTACATCTAACCTTGTCTGGTGAAAGGGGCGACATTGTCATTTTTGCAGCCGCAAAAAAACTTGAGTTTCTCACTTGTTTTTGCTCCATATTCACCCATTTTTATTCCAGTTTGCATGGTGTTTTATCCTTGATATAGACTTAACTATTTCATGCACCCACACATGCATAATTAGTTCTATTTGATCTTAAATTAACTCTTCAATCAATCTCATGCATTCCCTCACCTCCATTTTCTCTCTAGTGATAAGCTATATTTGCTTCATCACTCTCCAATTAGCTGGGTTTACTAGGTAATCAACCTTGTTAACTCCCCAATCATCTTTGTTAACTCATCAATCAAAATGAGTTAACTCTTCAATCAATTCCTTCTTCTAAACCTATAAATACACCCCTCCCTCAAGCACAAAGGGAGGCAAATCCATTGTGCACACAACTCTTGCCAATTTTACTCTCCAACTTAGCATTCAAATGCTATTACAGTACGAAGGTGCCTTTTGCTTTATTTTTTCAACCAAGTAGTGTCATGCTACTTCATTCTATGTCTTTGTATTCAATCCAAGCTCTCATTGAGCTCATACAAGCTTCATCAAAGCTTCTTTTTGCTTCTTCATGTCGCTTTGTTGTCAAGAGGATCACTTGCTGCCACAAAAGGATTTGAGGTTGCCTATTACAAGGATTGTTGAGGGTAATGGAGTCAACAAATCTTTGTTTCTTTCAGGTTCCTTCATTGTTTTCATTCAATTAATAGTAATTAGAGAATCAAATTTGCTCTCGGGAATAGTAAAACATTGCTTTTTCCTTGATAATTAGATCTTGCATGTTAGATTAGTTGCTTTCATATCTCTAGATCTAGTTTGTTAGAAAAAGTATTTTCCCTTTTCATTAGATTAGTTTACTTCAAAATCACCAAAAACACAAAAAACATAGGTTAACATTGCATTGGAAAAGTCATATATAATTGCATACATATTTCCCTTTCATAGATTAAAAGCAAGATTTTATTTCCAAAATACTTTAAAAAATAACATAAAGACATTTTGCATATCATTTAGCTTGCATGCATATAGAAACCCCTAGAATAGACAAAATCACAAACCCTTGATTCCATCACGAGGTAACCAAAGTTAAACAATCCAATCAAACCCTCGATCCCGTCACGAGGTAGAAACAAGTCGAAACACAAGTCAAACCCTAGGTCAACTAAACCCTAGGTCAAAACCTTAGATCTAGTTAAGGTTAGCAATCACACAACTTCCTCTATCCTAATTTAGGAATGTGCTTAGGAGCAAGAGGAGAGTGGGTGGGGGCTATCCATGACAAGATCCAAGAGATCCATCCACAACCACAACAAGAAACATTCGTTCTACCACAAGGAGACCCATTTGTCCTCTTGTTAGAAGAAACTAGACAATGCCAGATATAACAAGAACTCTTGCAACACTTACAAAGACAAGGGGACATCAACGAGAATAATCACTTACCCACATAGAGGTGGAATCTTAGAAATCCAAATAGAAGAAGATAAACTAGTGACCCTTCAGGTCATAGGGTTATCTCGACTACAACAACAATCAAATGAAACATACAACAAAGGCCACAGTCCTTGCTGACCCCTCTACACAAAGTCCAGCTCTCCAATGAGCCAAATGCCTGCCGTGTCTCACCTCCTCTCGACTAGCTAATTCCACATGAGCGAGAGTGATGTGGTGGATCACCTCGTGGCAAGGAAGGAAAGGGTCTGTGTGCATGCTGAAACCTAACCTGACAGCCCCAGGCAACCGGAATCATGATTTTGAGCGTACATATTTTGGTGAAGTTGACATGAAGGGAAGAGCCTCTTGGTTATGATGTTTGTGTTCCCATCTCAAACATCTCAAAATAGTTAACAAAAACTTCAAAAAAAATTGCGTCATTCTTCATAGTCACTTTTGCCACTTCCGCTTCTATCGCTTATGCCATCATTCATTTAATTTATTCTATGGTGTCTATGGCACCCCCAAATATGACAAAACCTGACTTAAACCAAGGGAACATTCCCTCAAGAGAACCAGAAACTCCATCATTTGATAGGTATGTGTTGCCGCATCCTAACACGCCAATCACCAACTATTATGATTACGAAGATTCTGACTATGAGAAAGATCAAAGAGAATCTAGGCACTCTCTATCTTTCAACAACCTAGCTTGTGGAAATCAACCCAACCATACCAAATGCACCGCATAAAACTAGAAGGGTGAGGTTGGAGATACATCGACCTGAACAACCTTCCACAAGCACATCGAATACCCACCTCAATGATGGATCAAACAAACATTAATCAATGACAGATCCCTAGTGAATATAGTTCCTTTCTCCCTTCTAGAGAGGATGGGCTATGGACACACCAACATCACCACCTCAAGAGATATTCTAAGCGGATATGATAATCTAAAAGGCGGCCACCATAGGTAAAATTACCCTTCTGGTAACTTTGGGACCCAAGATTATTCCAACAACTTTATATATCATAGACAAGGACAAGTGATATAACTTGATTCTTGGAAGTCCATGGATACACAAAATGAAGGCTGTGCCATCCACATTGCTTGAAGAAACTTGATTTTTACACTTAGGGAAAGTATGTCACAAAGGGAGATCCAAAACCTTTCAGTATGTTAAAATCAAACATGCCAAACAAGTGTATAGGTATCCCCATAGACTACAAACTCCCTACCAACAAGTTGACCATCCCAAATCCCACACTTCAGTCCATATGCATCAAGCAAATGGAAGTCCCAGAAAAGACCATACATGTTGCAGAAATTAAAACGCTTGAGAGTGAGCCATTACCAAAACAAAAGGAAATGGTTCCGAAAGATAATACTATCAAGATCATGGAGTTGATAGAGAGAGATGGACCACTCCAATTTCGCCTAGAGATACTCATGATCAATATCTAGGAGGCTTACAAACTCTTTCCTTGCATAGGGGAAAAGCCTCATAGAACTAAAGGACCAGTCTTTCAAACCACCACATTAGATCTAAGAAATGTAGACCCACATGCTTTCTCAGATGCAAAGGAAGACATGATGGAAGGTTACACACCATAGTCACCACTAAATGTATCACGTGTCCCTGAGACACCAAAAGAGACAGAGTCATATGAACCTCTCATGCCAATGTAGGATTCACATCAACTAGTGATATTCATGGAAGAGGCGCATTCTATCGATAATGAATCAACCAATGTTATAGGAATGCTACCTAGGATGTTCATGGTAGCACAACCATGCAAGAAAAACCAACCACTTCAACCTCGGCCTAATCAAATGAACTTGGTGAATGGGAAGCACCCCAGGTACAAATAGAAATAGTTGAAAGACTTCCCGACGAAGATGAAGAAAAAAAAGGTATCTTTCACAAGGAATGGAAGATGAGAGTGATAGTTGGTGTTGATGACCCTGTCAGTTTCAAACTCCCAAAAGTTATATCAAATATGCCATGGACTTGAGACTAGAACCAAATAAGAGGACAAGTATAAGCTTTGTCCCTCCTGATGAACAAAGGGAGCCACAAAATCCTCTTGACTTGTTCCAATTATTGCAAAGAATCCAAGAAAGACCAGATGTGAAGATCTATATGCAAGAATAATTTGACCTATTAGCAGAGTTACTGAGTTGTGATGGAGTTCTGTATTGGACCCCTTCCCATCAACAAGCCTTTCGATACCTACTTCATCTCACAATGCCAAGAGAAACCACTGAGTTTGTAGAAATAGATTCAAATTAAAAACCTTACAGAATAGGAGAACTTGTCCTAAGAAGAGGAAGCACGAAAAATAAAAAGAGAAGATGAAAGAGAGCTTTTTTGGAAGATTGGAAAGGTCCTTACATGGTTAAAGAAGACATCAGAAATGGCACCTATCTCTTGTGCATGATGGAGGGAGAGGAATTTGGCAAAACATTCAATGCCTTTAACCTCAAGAAATATTATGTCTAAAACACCCAAAAAATCATAAAAACATAAATACAAAAAAAAAATTATAAAATCATCAAAATGTCAAAAACAATTTGTTTCTTGCATTTCTGTATCATTCTGTTCATATTGCATTACTATTAGTGACTTTTTCTTATACTATTTTCTTTTTAGTAAGGAGTCTAATGTTGTCTAGATATACGTCATCCTTTTAGGACCTAGAGATTCCTCATTTTTCACAAATTGTCATTATCCCCCTTCACTCCTAGTGATTCTAATCAAAACCTAGCTCTTAGATTTACATTGATCCCAGTCTTAATGAGTCAAGATGTTAGGTCTAAACAAAGTCAGTATTCAAACCTACAGTGTTTAAAGGAAGCTTACAAGTAGACCTTCCCAATTCTTCCCTAGTAGTAAAGAAGTCCAACCAGATTACAAAAACTTTAGGTGGCGCCTAGCCCCTTATCTCTCTTGGCCAAAAATGTCAGGAAGATCAAAACTCTAAAGGAAGCAATCTAAGATATGAGTGAATTAAAGAATGAGTGATCAAAATAAGAGTGTCAAAAAGTGAGAATTGAGAGATCAAAGCATTGCATATCAAAGTCCCAAAAAACATTCATTTCTTGAAAAGTCAAAAATCCAAAAAAAATGAGAAAAGTCAAGTGAGGAAAATACAAAAAAAAGAAAAAAAATTAAAAAAAAAAAGAGATACAAAAAAAAAGAGTGAAAGAGAGAAGATTGTTGAATGTCTGTACTCTCGGGTGGAGATAAGTCTAAGATCGAAGCCTCAAGGGTGACATTCTAACAAAGAAATAAAGGTACAAAGCACACAAACACACTAGCTGAGCAAAACCGAAGAGTCTAGTGGTCTCTAGGGTCATCTTCTATTTAGGGACCCTTGTTCTTTCCCCATTTATCCTTTACCCTGGGTCTATCTTGCTTGCCATCTATGATCTAAGTCTAGCGAACACCAATACAATTTACTACTCATCTAAGTTGAAATCTTGTCAGCTTGTCTTATCTAGATAGGGATCAGTGTTTAGCCTTTAGCGAAGCCTAGAAATGAGAAACACTCCATATTCATTTCCACTCCCCACTTGAGTTTCCATGAATCCCATCTCACAGCCTTGGATAGATATCTTATATTAGGACAACTTGCAATCCCCTGAATTCAAAATTGTATCTGAGAGCAGTCACATTGTTTGTTCCACATTGCATTCATACCAAAATTAGAAAAAGAGTCTCAAAGCAATAAAGTCAAATGTCATATCTCATGACATTCAGTAGAAGTAAATGTTCATTTCAGAATTTCTTGTGTTCTTGCATTATCATATCATAAATTGCATCTCATTTTAATGTCAAAAATTTACAAAAACATGTCATTGTTATCATACTTGCATTAGTAAAGAGTTGAAAAGGTCAAACATAATAAAAAAGTCCAAAAACCTCCAAACATGCACAAGAGATGAGTACTAATCCGATGGAAGAAAACCATAAGAGGATAAGCTGTCATAATATATGTCCGAAGTTCACATACAAGAGTACCAAAGGGCTAAGACAAAATGTTGTAAGGGGGCATGAGTTTAAGAAAGGAAGTCAAGGGTGGTTTCCTCCAACGGAACCCTTAGGACTTCGGCTCCTCTGTCTATGGGTACCACTCGTCGCTCCATGAGACCTATAAAAATGAGGTGCTCTGATGTGAGCATGTGACTGTGAGGGCCCCACCATGTTAGCATCACGCCATCCAACATTAAGGTAGGCCATCTCTTAGAGTACCTGGTTCTTGCCCTTAAGCATCTCAACCTAGGTCTTCAACTCTGTAGTTATCTGGCACCCATGGTAGATAGGAGCAAAAATGTCAATGTGTCACCCTATAGCTAGGGGGACACCAAGATCATCTAAAAGATTATCACAAGTCATCCTAGTGAAGGAAGAAGCTAATCCAACATTGACCTCACGAACAAAGTCCCTCCACTCTTTGATGTTTCCTGAAATAGCAAAATTGAAAATAAGACCAAGTCAGTTCCACATAAAAAGAGAAAGGACAAGAGCACAAAAAGTGAATAGGTGAAACTTATGTGGATCACTAGGTTGCCGATCAGGGTCAAGCTAGCACATCACCTCATCTGAATGAGGGGCTTGAGGAATAATAGGACCCTTGGAGATATCAGGAACATCATCCGAATCATTAATGTCACCAAAATCCTCATCTTTGGGGAGGGCCTCGTCTGATGAATCATTACTATCTAGAACGTAGTCCTCATCAGTGGACTTTGAGTCAACATTCACAACCAAAGATCGAGAAGGAGTCCCTCTCTCTCCCCTCCATCCTCCTCTAGAGACCCTAGTAATGAAGATGCCTGGAGTCAAAGGAGTCCAAAAAATGTTTTTCTATCCAATCTCACCCATCTCCTGAACGGTCCTGTAACAAGTAGACAAGTTGGGGGCAAGTCCTTGGGGACATCCCCACCAAACTATTGTAAGACATGATCAACTCAATGAGCCTCAACCAGACCATTGTGGTCTATGATCTCAGATACCTCATGACAATGCACTCTGATCTCGTCATCTTGGGCCCAAGCTCCCTCCATATCACGATAAGGATCAAAGATCATGTTCTCATGAGTAAGAGTAGCAATAGTGGATAAAGTAGCATCAAAGTGACCAACATGCATCCACCTCACCGCTCTCGGTAGCCATCTATCTGGAAGAGGAATAAGCTTCTGGTAGGGTTTCATATGCTCAAATATCCATGCCATAATCAAAGAAGAGTAGTTAAAGGCTAGAGCCCCTCGCCATGAAATTTGATAGAAATCTTTGTAAACCATGGCCAAGATGTTAGGACCCCAAGCGTAAATTGTGTCCTCCTCAATCTCATGAATGACGGGTTCCCAACACCATCTCAGATGAGCTGAGGCCTTGTCTCTTGACAGCCTTGAGGCAATCAATCCAATCAAGAACCTTCTCAAGAGTGGGGGGCAAAGTCATGGCACAAAAATAAGCTGAACTCCTATCTGATCCCCATAAATGTAGTCCAGGAAGCCTTATCCTTATAGGACTCACTAACTAGAAGAGACAAAGGTTGACCTCTCACAAGAACCCCAAGTATGTGATACACATCATATAGAGTGATATTCCACTCTCTAAAAATCTGTGGGAACCTGAATGTGTTTTTGTCTGCATACCAGTAAGTCAAAATGTCACAGCAAATGCAAGATACAAGATGAATCACAGGTACATGACAAACTCTAGTAAGCCCTGCCCTCTTTAGGATAGCATGATCCTTAGTACTCAATGAAGTAAACATCCTTGGGAGCCATCGCTGCTCTCGGTAGGCGTTCCATTAGATATGCATGTCCTATAAAATTAGAAGAGAACTTTAGATTAGATCTCATAAACTCATAAAAATCCCTAAAAATCATAAAACTACAGAAAACTTTACACAAAAAAAGTGTATAAACCTTTAAAATTGCAATAAACAAGTAAATATAGTGACCAAATCATGTCAGATCAGAGTGAAAGGAGCATTAAACAACATCAAATGCAATCAAAAATCAATCCAATAGGGTCGCCCCTGGGCAACCCAAGTGTTTTTCTAGATCTCCCCTAGGAGACCCTACTACTTTTCAGGATCTCCCCTGGGCAACCCTGCCTGGCAAAAGGGGCAACCCTAAAGGAGGATCCCTCAACTAAAAACTGCTCAAAAAACCTTATTTTTCAACCAATTTTAGAAAATAAAAAACCAATCTTGCTCTAAACGATGAGATGAACACAATGCAGCAGAGAAAATCAACAAAAATAGACAATTCTGAGAGATTTTTCACAAAATACAAGCTAGGATTTAGAGAAGGGTTTTTCATTGATTGCATACCCGATTCTCTGCAGCTAAAGAAGAGGTGGCCATCTTCGCGATCACCTCGACGATATATTTCTAATGATTGCTCACATGAATGATTTCGTCCCCATTTCACTCTGATCTTACAATTTGGCTTGCTTTGTTTGCCTTTAGCTTAGTTCATTTGTGCATTTTTAGATTAGTTCTTTGCTTTTATGCATCTATTTCGTGCATTGTTTTGCGTGCTTTCATCCCTACAGGTCCAAACTAACAAAGGCAAGCAACTAGTTGAACTCAAACAATCTATGGTAAGTTTGTCATTTCAGTTTTCATTATTTACTTTGATATATTTAAATTTTGAACTAATACTAGTTATTGCAAGAAAAATTGACAACAGGTAAGGCCTAGTTCAAGAACGGTACCTACCTTTCATGTAGACTACTGTCCCCGAGAGGGCAAATATTAAGCACAAAAATCACGCACAGCCTCCACAAGGATCCCTATGATGATTCAAATCCTTGTCACGTATATCTAAATGTGAAATAAAATATTTTAAGCAGCAAGCCTCTTGATGATGTGTCCTCTTTCTTGTCTTGTGTTATTTCTTCCTTGTTGATTTCCCTCTCTCCTCATTTGCGACACTTTTTGACACTTGTGACATTTGTTGACTTGCATTTTCTGAGCTTTCGACCTTGCTCCTAAGTGCTCTGAGTGTCTTATAGATAAGTTTTCACATCTCCCCTATGTTTTTCATCTAGTGTACCTCCTAGAAGCCTTCTAGAGGTCTCTTGATCCATCTCCTGCTTTCAATTTTTAGTTTCGTCAAACCAATCCAAATCTCCCCCTATTATTTATAGATCTCCCCCAGGAGATCCTACTGACACATGTGGAGATTTAGATTCTTCCACATGACTAACCTATTTATTTTGCAGAACCCCTCCTTTTCTTCCCTTCTTTCATCTCCCAGCCTATTTTTCTGCATCTAACCCTGTTTAGCCTGAATCTCCCCTAGGTGACCCTATCTAGTGAAAGAGTCAACCCTACCATTTTTGCAACCATGGAAAAACTTGAGTTTCTCACTCGTTTTTACTTCATTTTTGCCCCTTTTTCTTCCAGTTTGCATAATTTTTGATCCTTGATATAGAGTTAACTATTTCATGCACCCAAACATGCATAATTAGCTCTATTTGATCTCAAATTAACTCTTCAATCAATCTCATGAATTTCCTCACCTCCATTTTCTCTCCAATGATAAGCTATATTTGCTTCATCACTCTCCAATTAGCTGAGTTCACTAGGTAATCAACCTTGTTAACTCCCCAATCATCTTTGTTAACTCATCAATCAAAATGAGTTAACTCTTCAATCAAGTCCTTCTTCTAAACCTATAAATACACCCCTCCCTCAAGCACAAAGGGAGGCAAATCCATTATGCACACAACTCTTGCCAATTTTGCTATCCAACTTAGCATTCAAATGCTCTTATAGGACGAAGGTGCCTTTTGCTTTATTTGTTCAACCAAGTAGCATCACACTGCTTCATTCTATGTCATTGTGCTCAATCCAAGCTCTTATTGAGCTCATACAAGCTTCATCAAAGCTTCTTTTTGCTTCTTCGTGTCGTTTTGTTATCAAGAGGATCACTTACCGCCACAAAAGGATTTGAGGTTGCCTATTACAAGGATTGTTGAGGGTAGTGGAGTCAACAAATCTTCATTTATCTTAGGTTTCTTCATTGTTTTCATTTAATTAACAGTAATTAGAGAATCAAATTTGCTCTCGGGAACAATAAAACATTGCTTTTTCCTTGATAATTAGATCTTTCATGTTATATTAGCTTCTTTCATATCTCTAGATCTAATTTGTTAGAAAAAGAATTTTCCCTTTTCATTAGATTAGATTACTTCAAAATCATCGAAAACACAAAAAACATAGGTTAACATTGCATTAGAAAAGTCATATAGAATTGCATACATATTTCCCTTTCATAGATTAAAAGCACTTTTATTTCCAAAATACTCTAAAAAATACCAAAAAGATGTTTTGCATATCATTTAGCTTGCATTCATATAGAAACCCCTAGAGTAGACAAAATTGCAAATCCTTGATTCCATCACGAGGTAACCATAATTAAATAATCCAATCAAACCCTCGATCCCATCACGAGGTAGAAACAAGTCAAAACACAAGTCAAACCCTAGGTCAACTAAACCCTAGGTCAAAACCTTAGATCTAGTTAAGGTTAGCAATCACACAACTTCCTCTATCCCGATTCAAAAATGTGCTTAGGAGAGAGAGGAGAGTGGGTGAGAGCTATCCGTGATGAGATCTAAGAGATCCATCTGCGACCACAACAAGAAACATTCGTTCTACAACAAGGAGACCCATTTCTCCTCTTGTTGTTAGAAGAAACTAGACAACGCCAAATACAACAAGAACTCTTGCAACACTTACAAAGATAAGAGGACATCAACGAGAACAATCTCTTACCCACATAGAGGTGGAATCTTAGAAATCCAAACAGAAGAAGAGAAAATAGTGACCCTTCCAGTCATTAGGTTATCTCAACTACAACAACAATCGAATGAAACATACAACAAAGCACACAACAACAAAGGTTGTAGTACTTGTTCACCCCTCTCCGTGAAGTCCAACTCTCCAATGAGCCAGAGTCCTGTTGCATCTTGCCTCCTCTTGACTAGCTAATTCCACGTGAGTGAGAGTGATGTGGCGGATCGCCCCATGGTAAGGAGGGAAAGGGTCCTATTGTGATGTTCACAACACGCCCCATTTTACTCCTTAGCAAAATAGGGACCCCTGTTGTGGCTTTGCTTTTTGCTTCTATTTTGTGGGTATGTCCTTGGTGGTAAGGGAAAAGAGAGTGAAATTTGCAAACTTTGATAAAATTAGTGAGAAAATACATTTTGAGTGCCAATGCATGGTATGGTTGGATTCCTTGTCGAAAATGAGCCAGGGTTGCTTTTTGAATCATCTAAAAATTTGCAATATTTTTCAAGTTATGCCCATTTTGGTAAAATGCACTATCAGATTTAAATACTTCAAAGTTTCAAATATTTCGTTAAATTGTTTCTAAATGTTTCAGCGGCTACATGGAGCGTGCCAAGTGTCACATTCTGCATGAGTTTCCTAGCAGTTTCAAATAGTTTCAACAGAGTTGCACAGAAGGAGACAAGTGTCACCTTCCGTAATCACCCCTTTAATTTTACACCATCCGCGGGCTTTAAATGGTTTCTAAACAGTTTCTTAATGTTTCAAACGAGCAGCACGGAGCGTGACACATGTCACTATCTGCAAATCCTTCAACAATTTTTGAAAGTTCCCTAAATGTTTCAACAATCGCGCGGAGTGCGACACGTGTCGCTCTCCGCAGGTCCCTCCAAAGGTTTCCGCATTGTTTCTTAAGAGTTTCTAAGTGTTTCAATGGCCGCACGGAAGACACCACGTGGTGCCTTCCGTGAAAGTTCCAAAAGGTTTCCAGAGTCTCATGGAACGCACCATGTGGCGCCTTCCACGAGCAAGTTTCAAAAGTGCCCCAAATGTTTCTTAAAGGTCGCAAAGGTCATGCGGAAAGTGACAAGTGTCACTTCCCGCGAGAGTCTTAAGGTTTCAAGATAGTTTCAAACAAGGCACGGGTGGCGACAAGTATCTCCTTCCATGTAGTGCAACAGTTTCATAGCCCCTCGTGCGGAACGCGCCACGTGTCACTCTCTGAGGGCACCGTTTCTTTAAGTGGGATATAAAGGGCCGTTTTTCGGTCGAACACAGTTAAATCAGTGGACGATTTTCAGGGCCCACCAATGTGGTTTTCAGGCGTCGATAGGTGACAGACATTTAGCAATAGGTTTTTTTTAGGGTTTTTCGACACATTTTTTACCCTACGCTTGCATCATTTTTGGTCTATGATAGTTGACCTGATAGTTTTTTTTTGACACAGTTGCGCAGTATGAATGCATTTTTTGCAGATTTTGACGTGATAGTCATGATTTTGGCTCAGCCCCACTTGGATCTAACAGGATTTTATTTCTCATTATTTAATAATCAATGGTACTTATTGCTGGTTTATTTTTGTAGGTTTACAGCTGGAAGGAGAAGCTGAAACTTAATGGCAATGATGTCCTGGGAGGAGAATCAGATTTCAGAAGCAAAGAGAAGATAAGGATGAAGTGCAGAAAGTCAAGGGACATCAATGAGAAGACCCAAAGGTAGATAAAACATAATGACAAGTAGGTTGCAGAATTTACTTCTGAACTGCTAGGGTTTCAGAAAGGGGCATATTTTCACCCAGATTTGACACATATTTGGAGATATTTTTGGGAGATTAGTTCACCTACATTTAATGTTGTAACCTAGGGTTTGAACCATGACTTAACCATTAGGGTTTTGGGTTGTATTGAGGACAATCAAAAAGTCTATATATTGTGCCTTGATACATTGTAATACTTACACAAGGGCTACATAGAGATTTGTAGCAGTAGGAATTTGTAGAAGTAATATTTAGAATAGAGGGACCTTTTAGTTTAGAAGTAGAAGAAGGAGGTTGCCTGTGTCTGTAGTAAGGAGTGCGTGGAACATCTGGCTTCCTTATTGTATCTGTAAAGCTTATAAGTTCTCTATAATTTGATCAATGAAACTAAGAGTCATTCCAACATTGTAAATCATGTGACTGTTTGTTTCTAATACAATAGAATCTAGAGTTCTGCATCTATCTTCTGAGTGTTCTCCTGCTCTTCTTTGTATTTTGAAATATTTTCTTTGAGAGCTTGCAATTTTAAATGTATGTTTGTGAAAATGCTCAGAACTTACATTTAAGGTTTTTACTGTGGATTTGATCAAATTGTTGTATGATTTACATAGTGCATAACAGAACAATTAGATCCTTCGGTAGAGTAAATGAGGTTTAGATTAGATCTTTCTAACTTTTCCCAACCCATCTGAAATATTTAGTTGAAAACGTAGAAATTTGAAGGAAGTTTGTCTCATATTTGAAGAAGCATGAACAAAAGAGTTAAAAGTAGACAAGTTTTCATAAATATATAAAGAGGAAGGCTGCAATAATTCAAGACAACCATCTAAAGCTTTGCAGCACAGTAACACTTTTATGCAAAGGAATGAAAAAGTATTGACATATCTCATGATCTTTTTGCATAGTTTGAGTCCAGTAAACCACAAAGAAACCCTAAACTACGTAAGGCCCCTTCAACATTATAGCTTCACATTGACCAACTGAATTTGACCAATAGAACCATTATAGACTTGGGATAAAGTGAATCTTAAATGATTCCTTCTTATTTTTCAAGTATAGTTTCAGTTCATTATATGTGAATTTTAACTTATTGTTATGATTGCATCAAAACAATCACCAACAGTTTTCTGGCACTAGAAGGAGGGCCTGATTTGGTTTAGGGTTAAAATTCTGAGTTTTAAATGCTATATTCTGAGATATGTTAGATCTCATAAAATTTCAAAAACCTAAAAAGTTGAAAATAGGTCCCATTTTCAATGGACTCATATGGGGACAGTTTTCAAGTTAACAGTCCTTTATTTTAGGGAGCTTTGAATGAATAGTTTTATTCTCAAAGTTTATCTAATTTTGGTTTGTCCAGTTGTTGCAGGGTACACCAGACTATTAAACACAGTGAACTTAAATGTTTAACATTCCTCACTAGGATAGATTCATATTTGAAAGGACTAATTTTTTTCAGATGTGTTCAGGGCTGAAGACTGGCAGGAAAAGGAAATTTTGGAGCAACAAGCTAATACAGCACTAGGAACTAATAGGTGGTTAGAAAATACAATAGATAAATCAATTTTGGAAGGGAATGATAATAGAGCATCTTTTCTTAGGTCATATTATGGTGGGATTGATAGTAGGTCTCTACTTCCTAATACAGGAAAAGGGGAGTGCAAGTATAAATCTTTTAAATCTTGTAGAGAGGAAACCATTTGTCAGGATAAGGTCTTTATTGCTGATCCTAATGCTTTTGGTAAAGACAGTAAAATGTCTTTCCTTGAGTCATTTTATGGAAAGGAGAAATGTGGACAAATGAAAAAATTAAAGTGCACTAAAACTGATGAGATCCTTACTATAGAAACCAGTGAAGTCATAGAGGAGAAAGTAAATCTTGATCCCATGACTAGCTTATTTAAATTAAATGACCAAGTTCAAGATTGTTGCAGGTCAATAGAATCAGACTCCACACAGGATGATAAAAGTGAGTCATCAGAAGAACAATTTTTGAAAATGAAGAATACTGAGGATCATGCTATTGCTATGCAAAATCAGACATCACCCCAGTAGCATTTTGAAAATAAAATAGGGGAGTATTCCTGTCAATCTAAAGATGTTGTCCCGCCTTTACTCTCAAGTGATTTAGAAATGATTAATTTTTGTATATCAGGTTATGATGATCAAGATACTCATTTAAGTGTTGATGTGCAGGAAACTAATGAGAGCATTGAGAGGTGTGCTGAATTTGAGGATAAACTAAACATCCGGAATGAAGGGACAAAGATGGATAAAGATGAAGAAATGATACATCTTGAGTCATTCATCTTTCAATTTGAAAAAGTAAGACAAGACATGGAGCTGGGCAATGAAAGTACAAGGTTAAAAGGAGGACCAGCTATTGATAAACAAACATGTCCTAAAGAGCTAAAAATACATCAGGTTGTCTCTTTCCTTTCCTCAGTAAATCATGATAAATGTTACTTTGATTATGGAAATTTAAGAGCTAGGACATGCATGTGGATTAGTCATGAACGTGATGGGCTACCCCAATTGCTGATAGTTGAGAGCTATTCTGATAAACACAATGAATTTAGAATACAAGATTTTTTTTCAGAATTTAAAGAAAAATTTTGCTAAGATAAGAACCATAACTAATATCCTGTTACTCCTGCACAATCTAAAGAAATATGCAAGTAGGGGTGTTTTTGGGGTCTTTCCTTGGGTTTTGTTTGCCTTGTAGAGGCTTGTATATAGTTTGGTAGGGTTGTTGTTTTATTTCCTTTTCTTTTCTTTTGCTGTTTTCTTCTTTTGTTGTTTTCTTTTTCTGTTGTTTCTCTTTGTAGGTTAGCTGTTTGTATAGTTTTGTTTTCTGTTTATTGTTTTGTTTTAGTTTATACAGTGTTGTTTGTACAGCCTGTTTGTATCGTTTTTTCCTGCTTTTTGCTTTTTGTACAGTTTGTTTGGTTGGTTTGTTTGTTGTCTCCTCAGCAGGGATCTTTATTTTACTTTAGAGTATTAAGGAGCAAACTAGCAACCATCCAAAATAGTATAAATTTAGGATATTCAGGTTAATTATTTACAATTTACACATAACTTGTTGTGACTGTGATGAATGTAGAGGGTTATTTATCTTCTGAAATTTCGTATTCAATAAATGTGATTGAGAATTCGAGGCAAGTTTCTCACGATGACACACCTAAAATCCTTGGGTTTGTTGAACCTACTAGTGTAGATATTAGGTGAAAAATCAGAGGTCACCCTTGCTACCATTACAATTCTCAGCTTAATTTCAGCAAGTGTCCACTCCTTGCATCATGAAGCTACAAATTGCTACATCTTGTGAAATCTCTTTCAAAATTAGAACATAAATAAATAAATAAAGTGGATTATACTAAAAATTTAGATTAAGCCATCTAAGTAACTCTACTGGGGCTATAGATGCTCACTGGCAGTGGGGCTCTACTTAGGAGAATTGTAACGATAGCTTTGTCGGGGCTATGGACGCTCGCTAGTAGCAAGGCTCTATCCGGTCGGCTATGAGGGAATATCCTCACCTATGTAGGCTAATATCAGTCACTGGTTTGTTCAACCGATCTTCAAGATGAGGCTTATTAATCACGTGCACACAATTAAACTGAAAACAAAAATTCATGCACCCTTATTGAATGCCTTAGGTCTCAAGTTGAATAATAATTTACAAGATGGATAGTCAGAAGTTATGCATTTAATTCATTTAGTTTTCTTGGAGGCCTTAAATTTAGTTGTTTTGTTTGGTTGCTAGTTGTTGTGATGTTCACAACATGCCCCATTTTACTTCTTAGCAAAATAGGGACCCCTGCTGTGGCTTTGCTTTTTGCTTCTGTTTTGTGGGTCTGTCCTTGGTGGTAAGGGAAAAGAGAGTGAAATTTGCAAAATTTGATAAAATTAGTGAGAAAATGCATTTTGAGTGCCAGTGCATGGTATGGTTGGATTCCTTGTCGAAAATGAGCCAGGGTTGCTTTTTGAATCATCTGAAAATTTGCCATATTTTTCAAGTTATGCCCATTTTGGTAAAATGCACTATCAGGTTTAAATAGTTCAAAGTTTCAAATGTTTTGTTAAATTGTTTCTAAATGTTTCAGTGGCTGCGCGGAGCATGCCAAGTGTCACATTCCGCATGAGTTTCCCAGCAGTTTCAAACAGTTTCAACAGAGTTGCGTGGAAGGAGACAAGTGTCACCTTCCGCAATAGCCCCTTTAATTTTAAACCATCCACGGGCTTTAAATGGTTTCTAAATAGTTTCTTAATGTTTCAAACGAGCAACACGGAGTGTGACACGTGTCACTATCCACGGATCCTTCAACAGTTTCTGAAAGTTCCCTAAATGTTTCAACAGTCGCATGGAGTGCGACACGTGTCGCTCTCCGCAGGTCCCTCCAAAGGTTTCCGCATTGTTTCTTAAGAGTTTCTAAGTGTTTCAACGGCTGCACGGAAGACACCATGTGGTGCCTTCTGCAAAAGTTCCAAAAGGTTTCCAGAGTCTTGTGGAACGTGCCACATGGCGCCTTCCGCGAGCAAGTTTCAAAAGTGCCCTGAATGTTTCTTAAAGGTTGCAAAGGTCGTGCGGAAAGTGACAAGTGTCACTTCCTGCCAGAGTCTTAAGGTTTCAAGATAGTTTCAAACAAGGCGCGGGTGGTGACAAGTGTCTCCTTCCGCGTAGTGCAACAGTTTCATAGCCCCTCGTGCAAAATGCGCCACATGTCACTCTCTGAGGGCACCGTTTCTTTAAGTGGGATATAAAGGGGCATTTTTCGGCCAGACACAGTTAAATCAGTGGATGATTTTCAGGGCCCGTCGATGTGGTTTTCAGGCGATGATAGGTGACAGGTGTTTAGCGATAGGTTTTTTTTAGGGTTTTTCGACACATTTTTGACCCTGCGTTTGCATCATTTTTGGTCTGTGATAGTTGACCCGGTAGTTTTTTTTGACACAGTTGCGCAGTATGAACGTGTTTTTTACAGATTTTGACCCGATAGTCGTGATTTTGGCTCAGCCCCACTTGGATCTAATAGGTTTTTGTTTCTCATTGTTTAATAATCAATGGTACTTATTGCTGGTCTGTTTTTGCAGGTTTGCAGCTGGAAGGAGAAGCTGAAACTTAATGGCAATGACGTCCTAGGAGGAGAATCAGATTTCAGAAACAAAGAGAAGATAAGGATGAGGTGCAGAAAGTCAAGGGACATCAATGAGAAGACCCAAAGGCAGATAAAACATAATGACAAGTAGGTTGCAGAATTTACTTCTGAATTGCTAGGGTTTCAAAAAGGGGCATATTTTCGCCCAGATTTGACACATATTTGGAGATATTTTTGGGAGATTGGTTCACCTGCATTTAATGATGTAACCTAGGGTTTGAACCATGACTTAACCATTAGGGTTTTGGGTTGTATTGAGGACAATCAAAAAGTCTATATATTGTGCCTTGATACATTGTAATACTTACACAGGGGCTACATAGAGATTTGTAGCAGCAGGAATTTGTAGAAGTAATATTTAGAATAGAGGGAACTTTTAGTTTAGAAGTAGAAGAAGGAGGTCACCTGTGTCTGCAGTAAGGAGTGCGTGGAACATCTGGCTTCCTTATTGTATCTGTAAAGCTTGTAAGTTCTCTGTAATTTGATCAATGAAACTAAGAGTCATTCCAACATTGTAAATCATGTATGACTGTTTGTTTCTAATACAATAGAATCTAGAGTTTTGCATCTATCTTCTGAGTGTTCTCCTGCTCTTCTTTGTGTTTTGAAATATTTTCTTTGAGAGCTTGCAATTTTAAATGTATGTTTGTGAAAATGCTCAGAACTTACATTTAAGGTTTTTACTGTGGATTTGATCAAATTGTTGTATGATTTACATAGTGCATAACAAAACAATTAGATCCTTCGGTAGAGTAAATGAGGTTTAGATTAGATCTTTCTAACTTTTCCCAACCCATCTAAAATATTTAGCTAAAAACATAGAAATTTGAAGGAAGTTTATCTCATATTTGAAGAAGCATGAACAAAAGAGTTAAAAGTAGACAAGTTTTCATAAATATATAAAGAGGAAGGCTGCAATAATTCAAGACAACCATCTAAAGCTTTGCAGCACAGTAACACTTTTATGCAAAGGAATGAAAAAGTATTGACATATCTCATGATCATTTTGCATAGTTTGAGTCCAGTAAACCACAAAGAAACCCTAAACTACATAAGGCCCCTTGAACATTACAGCTTCACATTGACCAACTGAATTTGACCAACAAAACCATTGTAGACTTGGGATAAAGTGAATCTTAAACGATTCCCTTTTATCTTTCAAGTATAGTTTTAGTTCATTATATGTGAATTTTAACTTATTGTTATGATTGCATCAAAACAATAACCAACAGGTCCGTGTGTGCCGAAATTTGACCCAATAGCCTCAGGCAACTAGAGTCACAATTTTGAGTGTACAATCACATAAATGAGCCAATAATGTTATGACATAGGTGACCACCAAGGTTAGAAATACTTACCTATAAGGACAACCTAATTAAAGGTTGTTAATGAACAAATCATCATCTTCCCACTCACAAATGTTAGAGGAAAGTGGGACATAAGGTACCATAGAATTTTTATTCTTGTCTTCAAATTGTCCATTCTTAAAGTCTTCTTGGTTTGATTCAATGTCAAGTGAGATTTTTTCTTGTTGAGATGTGTGTCATTGGGCAAACGCTTCTCTTTTCTTCATCCTTTCTCTTGCTTGTCTATTTCTTCTTGTCTTACTATTTATCTCTTCTAAAATAGTGTCTTGTTCTTACCTAGGTTTTTATGTTTTAGAGGAGGAAGCACCATGGTCAAATCTCATTTGTCTAGGTGGAATGTTTTGCTCTCGACAACTACCTCCTAATCATTGTAAGGATGGTGATGGAGGAACCTCGGCATAGGGTCCTTGTCCTTTTGGTCTAGGATTCTCTTCAAATGCGAGTTGTTCGTCTCTTGTTATTTTTTGAATAGAAGGACCGGCCACTTGATGTAATAATTGGGTTTTATAGTTTCTATAGCTCAAGAAGCTAAAATCTGTCTATGACTCTGGTTCCATTTTAGATCATTCCCAAAAGTAATTAAGGCTAAAGTGTTGTCTTGTAACCAAAGGTTTATACCTATTGCAAGGAATAGTATGCACTTGTCCATTCAAAGGAAATTTTACACAGTTATAAATTGTTGAAGGGATAGCTTTCATAGCCTTTAACCATGGGTGTCTTAATTTTATGCAAAAAAGGTCAGATATAGGGGCAACATTGAATAATTATTCTATAGATTTCTCAAATACAGTAATCAATAAAGATATATTCCCAGAAGTGTTTATGAAGGTTCCCTTATGTGTCTTAATCATCATATCCGAAGGGTCATAGAAGCCTTGTATCAAACCATGTGAATAGAGGAATTCTTCCATTGCCACATTAGCCATGCAATTAGGATCAATAAGGGTTCCATCTACAGGATTTCCCATTATCTTCACAGTGATATAAAGAGGTCCTTCAGTATCTCCATTTGTTCTATTATGAGGTGTAAACACTATTTCAGGTTCGGGGACCTTTCTTTTCATGTAAGGTCTAGGAGGGAACCTAGAATTATTGTTGCGATTAGAAGCTAGGTGTATATGTTTTCAAATCAACGTGAAATTAGATTTTAAAATCTTTTCAAAAGTTATGCAAGAAAAAAGTGCAAAACTATATGTGAAAATGACCTAAAATACTTGATTTTTTCAACTTTTTTCAATGCAAATAAGTGAAAGAAGAGGTGTTGTAAAGAAATTGATGAAGGGGATAAAATAATATGTCTAATATCCCAATAAACCAACAATATCCTTCAAAACACACATTTGATGCAATCTTATAATGATGACAAGCCAAAACCTTGTGAAAATGCACCTAAAATATGCAAATTTTCACCAATTTTCAATGCAAGCACTCAATAAAAAGGGTGTTGTGAGAAATTTGAGGAGGGGAAGAAGATTATAACCCTAATAACAGCCAATTAATGTAGTAAAAAGCCTTCACAACATGCCTATGATGCACTTCTAGAGAGACGATAAGGCCACATCTAGTGAAAATGCAAGGTTTTCAAACCCTAGACATGAAATTTTGCAAGAAAGCCACTATGATGAAACACTATAGTTAGAAATCAGTCCTAATGAGCATTTTGAATGGGTAATAAAATGTGAAACAATATTTTGACTACAAACCCTAACTAATGCAAAACTAGGTTATATGAAAAAATGCACAATTTCAAGCAATTTTTAACAATTTTAAGCATGAAAATGCAATGTAAATGAATGATGAATGATGAATTTATGTAAATTAAATCAGATCTAATGATAATGACAGAAATTATAGGAAATTAAATGCAAGCTAAAAATGCTAATTTTTTTAATTTTTTTCAATTTTTCATTTTTTTGTAATTTTACAAATGCAATAAGACTAAAATGAAATGAATGAATGAAAGTCTAAAGTTCAACACTCAGAAAGGTGCAAAATTCATTAAAAACTTGGGTTCACCAAAATGTTTAAGATAAAAAGAGGGAAGACAATTGGGTTTGATTATTTTAAGGATTTATCTTGATCCTCCTTTCACCACTAAACATTCAAGGACATTCAATCAAGTAGAGAACTCTACTATAGATCTCCTATCACTTGAAACATAGGGGAAGATTGGAATTGTGTAAATTTGTTGTTCAATTAAGTCCAATTATGCTCAAAACCCTAATTTCATAAAATCACAAACAAATAGACAAATTATGGAAAATGATCACACATAGAGATATCAAATGACAATCAAATACATACCAGATTTTGAAGTTCGATGTGCTAAAAAGACAGGGACTAATGAGCGGGTACCCTAGTCCAGTGTACTTGCTTTTGTCAGGATCTCTAAAGAATGTCTGTAACCTGTTCCCACTGTTATAGAGATTTCACCACTTTGGAATCTAGAGGACTAATGAGTAGGCACCCAAGTCCAAGCCCTAGTTTTCTTCTCAAATCTGTAATTCTAACAGTCTGTAATGCCTTCCTGCAACTCCACTTCTTTCACTTATGAAACCTATAACCTACAATCACAGAAAAGTGGGTTGGGGGTTATGGTGCTTAGAGGCTTGCCTTGGTCAAGCTCTAGAGAGATATTCAAGTCTTCTGAACACCATTGTCAGATAAAGAGTGTGTATCCCTATAGGATAGAGGCAAAATCTAAATGATAAATGATTGAAAACATAATAGATGTCACCTTGATGGTATAGATCTCATGGAAGGAAGATGCTTATTTCATGACATGAGGAGATGGAGCCAAATCTGCATAAACAAACACAATAACAAAATAACACTGCTCTGCAACACAATGATATCTTTGAATCACCATAACATAAGCTCATAGATCAAAATGCCCATATAGTTTATAAATGAATCACTAAACATGCTTATATATGCAACTAAACAACTTACCACCAAAAAATTCATAATTCAAACTTGAGGTGTCGGCATAGGACCTAACAATGGTCATACAACTGACACATGAAAATAGACCCTGGCCTAAAATAGGGCAAGACTAGGGAGTGGGTGCCTAAGTCCTCCCCCTCTATTTCAGGTAGAATTTATGTTAAGCTCATCCCCTAGGTCCCATTTATCATAAAACTTAGGGGTTTCTTCACCGAAAGTCACCACTAACATGCAAGATGCTCTAAATGCATTCTAAAGGACCCAGGAGCTAACCCTTAGGAGAGAAAAGCCCCCAAGCGGACATAACACACACACACACACACACACACACACAACAAAATACTTGTGTTACTAATTTATGTTTAAAAATTTATAATTTTATCTTTTCTATAAAAAAATAGTATGCGTGATGAAATAAATGTCAATTTTTAAAATATTGTTTTAACTAGAAAAAATAAGTTATTAAAAGTTAGTAAAAAAAAATTACAAATTATTTTTAAAATTTAAAAATATATATATATAAACTACACATGAAATCTCAAAAATTATTAATTCACATCATCTACAAATTCTTAATGGTTTAGTTGCTATAGGTGATAGCAAGTGAACATTTGATTTAAAATATTGATTTCAATGTCCCACTTTGGCCAAAAAGTAAGGCACACTATTGTGGGATCACTCGATTAGGATTGTCTTTATATGAATCACTAGGATTAAGAGATGTGAAAGGGAAATGGATGGTGGGGATTTAATATTAATTTGACTTTTATCTTTTAGCTAGTTATAGAATTCATTTATGGATGGGAAAGGATTTGATTTCTTTATTCAATAAAGTGGGACCTTAGAGTAATTAACTAAACAAGTGCCATGTAGTGGCTAGTACCTGCCATTTGTTTGTGTATGTATAAGTTTTGTAGTAGAAGTGACAGATATGATTGCATTGTAACTCAATATTGTAATATAATATACTATACAAACATTAACCCATGATTTGTATTAAAACGTCATTGTTATTTCTTGAGTGGTAGTTGTTCCTGTTGAGGAAGGAACTTGTAGATCACCCGTTGCAACAACCCTGATTCTATATTATTATTGTTGAAGTTGTTAGAAGGAGATTGAACAATTGAGATGTCCAGGAGGTGTCAATGGCATTGTTCATTCTATTGTTTGTAGTATCTCTAGGAAGAGAGACATATAGTTGATAATTAGTTGAAGAACCTACAAGAAATTATAGATTGTTCTCTATCATTGTTGTTGAAGAGTGCAAGGCATTGTTTCTTAGTACTTCATCAGAATTGTACATTTTAGTGCATCAAGTGAGGAATGTTCAATGTTTGAATTCCTACATTTATAATCATTGCAAGCATCTTGCAAGATATTGACAAGGTTGTTATAATTTGTATTAAATTTTGAATGAGAAATAAAATTAGGCAAATGATGATTGAATTGACTAAAAATGAGCTTACCTATATTTGAAATCATGTGATTGCAAATGTGCTTGCATGCCTCTAAATTTTTGTATGAGAAATTAGTTTTGGCATTAATGCCTTTGATAGATATAGCTGCCTTATCATAAGCATATGCAGCATGTTCTGTTGTATCAAAAGTACCTAGCCATTTACATTGGTTATAATTGTAGCCTTGGATTTCTACTCCATAACAACCATTTCCATGTCTTCTAACACCTATATATTTTCCATCCTTTCTTGAAGTTTTGAAGTTTGTAGGACTAATTGTCCAACCTATAGTAGGTTGATTATTTCTCACATAGTCTTCATAGGTGGCTTGCTCTAGCAATTTCTTTGTCATCTTATAACCCAGTTTTATTGTTGTTGTCAATTGTAATAAATCTATCTAACCACTATTTCATATGCAATTAATTGATTATTTTGATATCCTACAAAAGTAATGCGGCAACAAATAAGACTTCTTAACATTTGGCAAAAGGTACAGATAGCTAAAAATATTCTTACAATATAATAAGAAACTTTTACAAGTTGGAGGAGAACAAAAAAAGAGTGGAGGAAATATACATTCTAACCATCTAATAAATAGTCTGTATCATGACATAGAGAAATAGAGAACTTCAATTACATGTATGTGGTGAATAACAGATACAAAAATAAAGAAACTATATATTAATTGTAGCAAAAATATGCTTCAACATCTGTAAAAAAGATTATAATATTTCAGAATACCTACTTTGCAAATGCAAGATAATCATTAACATGAGTATCATGAACCGAAAACATAGGTTGCTTGACATTTTATCCATCAATTGCATCTAAATATCCGTACGGTTGAATAACAGTTAGACTAGTATTTAGGCTTTCTTCAAATATTAGGTAGTCTTGTATGTAATCAAAAGCAATTTTTGTTAATAGAGTAGATTCTTGCAAGGTGTCCACGGCATTGGATAAAAAGATAGTAACTACTTGAGAGAAGTATAACATCCTAGGGGAGTCTTGACAAATTTTGTGAGTAGTGAATACTTTAAGAGCATCCTCCACTTCTTCGCAATCTATTTTAAACAATTTTGCCAATAACACTCAATTGAACTTTCCATGTTTTGGGTGTTCCCATTTCTTAACAGGAAAAATAAAACTATTTAGGATAGATGATATGCAATGCATAGTTATTGAAATGAGGAGCAATAGAACAAGATGAGTAAGATGCAAATGGAGACTATTACAAAATGACCAGTTCTACCAATGAAATAGATAGCTACAAGGAATATGAACAGGTCAATTATTACAATTACAAAGCTCCATAACAAAGTTTCATTGTAAAGAGGGTCAGCCATCATGTTATCTGTTACAATTGCCAGTTACAAATGCATAAGTACAAAGATGAATAGAAACAACATATTTTGAAATAAGTATGAAGATATTGCAATGAACATATAAATAGCTACTTATAGTCACATGTTTTAGTCTAACCTTTTCATACAAGGAGATTTTTGTATAAAGTTGACATTTTTGGAAAGTAGACTCAGAAAATTTTCCACCATGTACGTGCAACATGGGCTTGAGATTAGGTATAATGGGTATCTAAGAATCATTGTTGATGTTAGGTTAACAATTTGAAATGCACTCATATCATTTTGAATATTTTTTAGTAACTAACTAATATTGAATAAGATTATCAAGCACTAAGTCATTAGCAAGACATTTGGTGTGAGCACTGAGACAGTCAGTCTTCTTTGTAGTTATATGTTGCTGCACTAATTCAACACTGAGATTGCCACTGATTCATCATTGATGAATGGAAAATATCAAAATATGTGATTGCATTTGCATGTTGAAATTTTATGAATTATGAAAATGGAAAAACCATAAAGTAGATTTGAAATTATAAGCAATTTTTTCTTTCTACATGACAAATTTTTTAACGACATAAAATCTTTGTATGGCAGAGAATTCTTGTTTAAATTGTAGAATATTTGATGGAATTTTTTAGCACAAGTTGTGGGTAACATTTGGTTATTTGATTTGAAAGATTGTTTTTCTTAAAATCTCAATATTACCAAGAGACTATGCCAATATCTTTAAGAAAAAAATCAATCGAAGACACAAGTAATAGAGAAGACAATCCATTGTTTTCATTAATCTGCACAGAAACAAAAAAGTACTAGTAGACCCAACAAATTACAGTTGTAATCCATGTTTAGTGGTATTTGCCTAGTCATCGTGGAATCTAAATTTGAACATGGCACAAATTACCATCAATCAAATGAAAGGAAGACTTCACAGCCCACAAACTCGTTACAATTCTACAATCACTTCTGCCATAGAACAGGTGTATTTGTTGAATGCTCAAAAGTCTAGTCTTGGATGTTCCGTCTATTTTTGTATGTTTACTTGCTGAGTAGTGTAATTTTATGTTTAAAATACTATCGCAAGGAGGGCATAAATTTGATCATTGTATGCTAGTATTTAGGCATTTTTTCCGTAAAATACAATCAATATTTTCAAAAGACTATTAGACGAAAGGAGAGATTTCTGACAAACTATCAGTATATATATAGAATTGTGATTATATATATTTGGTTTATATATAATTTTACATATAATATGGTATGTAATAGTGTTTTAAGGGCACCTTCGAATGCATAAAGTCTATCATAAAAAAATTGCTTGATAGGTAGGGTCACCCATTGAATTGAATCCCTCATCGCAAGAATGTAATTGTAGATTTACAGTCTATCTGACATTATAAACTAGCAATTTGCAACCATACGAAGCTTAAAGGAATACGTTGATAGGAACAACTGACAAGTTTAGAAACTTTCCCGCGTGAGATTTTTTACGGCCTGACACAATTTTCTGAGCACTATAATGCTGACATATAAAAGCCTGTCGACTAATGTTTTTCAAACTTTTCCTCCATGAATTTTTGTCCAATGTGAGACATTTTTCTGAGCACTTAAATGCTCACATAACTAAAAGTGATGAACATTTAAGAGGATAAACGATATAAATGGTTGAGTTTCAAAGAATTTGACTTTCATCCTTCTAAACAAAGTGTTTTCAAGAAAGTTACATTGTGCATCATACAAAAGTTGTTCAAATCTCATCTTACCAAAGCTTTGCACTAAAAAAGTTGACAACTTTTCTACTTTGTTTGGAAGGCATAAAAAAAACTTTAGAAAAGGGGATAAATATCATGAATCAGAATTGCAGCCCTCAAAGATCATAAAACTTGTCGGTAAAACTAACTATATAGTATCAACCAAAGGGATTGCTTCAACCAATATGAAGAGGAACTCAGATGAAAAACACACAAAATTTACCTCAAAATATGCAGAAATAGTTGTCATAGGTCATTCAAATTGATCTCTCTTCTTCTACTTGAACATATTTGACACCATTTTAAACAACTATTAAATAGAAATCAAAACATCCTACCACACCATGTTTTAGCCATTTTAAACAAGTATTAAATAGAAATTAGAACATATTTGACACCATTTTAAACAAGTATTCCATAGAAATCGATATCAGAACATCGTATGATAGTCATTCTTTTATTTTGTGAAGAAACCATCATTACCTGTAAACACCGTTGGTAGAGGAAGTGAATAAACAGAGCCAAATTACACAACCTTTTCAAGCAGCCTCTCTACCTTTGCCTTTGCTCTAAGCAGCAGTGGATGTTTTCATGAGATGTTCAAGTTTCAAATGCCCTCATAGATGGCTATGCAAAATTTCTTCAGTTGTAGAAGAGCGTTAGGTGCGTAGCAGGGTCTAATGAAAATCTAATTTTATGAAGGCTAATTATTTTTTATAGGCTTTGTATTGGGTGTCATAAATATTTTTTTGACTTGTATTTCATTTCATTCCGTGTATTATGGTACTGATTTTTTTCATTTTATTATAGATTATGAGAATTGAATCTTTTAGAGATTGTTTGGACCACTTTTTGATCATTTGATTGGACATATAGACAATTGATGTCTTTTCTATACGAGTTGCCCATGCTTCAAACTAATAGAATTTGACTTTTACAAGTTACAATTCATTTTATTTGATTTTGGCTACCCAACAATAGATAGATTTGATATTTTCCAATGGATACATGTTGAATTTATTGGATCTTAGGTATGGTCCAAAGTCATGTTGTATTCATTGTTCCTTGCATCGATTAATGTGAAGGCTGCAATAAGAGGCAAAAGTCTCATAGCCAATCATTTTTTTCCCTACACTACAAACTATAGTGTCGACAAAAATTAAAGAATATGATTCATCCATAGTTCACAAGACTAATGCAACAGTTTTGCATATCGAATGCATTAGTACACGTGCCAAGGTAGGTACTAAAAATAAAATTGTTTAATTAATTAATGATATGAAGATGAAGGAGAATAGATTAATTAAATAAATATGATTTAATTAATTAATTTGATGATGCAAGAATGTGAGTGATAATCCTAACTAACTAAATAAGACTATTTTGTTTAATTAATTAGTTCTAAGATGATGAATGTTAAGTTGTAATGTTAAGTGAAATCTAGGTGTCTACATTTTGCCCCTCTTTAAGATGGTGTTGTGACTAAAGAAGCAATACAATTTCAAAGAAAGTAGATATAAGCATTCAGTGGGATGACATTGGTGATAATATGCCCCGAGCACTACAACTTTTATTTTAGGATGGATTGATAACTGGCCTGATTAAGTCGATTAGTTGAGATTAATTCATTGGATTGATTGAATAATATTGAGATTGGATTTGATGCTTCAATGCTTGGTTAGATTTTAGATCCAAAATGTCAATCTTGATTTTAGATGATTTAGATTAGGGATGCCCCCTTGAGAGGATAGGTAGTTTTAAATAATATGGGTGTGCTCTCGAAATGGATGAAAACTATGTTAGTAACGATGCGTAGGAATGAATAGAAATGAAAGATGTGGATAGAAATGGATGTTAATGATGGATGAAGGGATTGGAGATAAAAGATAGAATTAGTTAAAAGATGAATGTTAAGGATGAAAAGATTAAAGAGTGAATAGAGGAGAGGGATATGTAAAGGGATCAAGTGGAGGATAAGTACATGCTAAGAATGAGCAACATAGCAATTTCTTTAGCATAGGGTAGTATGCACCATGGTATGGTGAACCATGATGGTGTTGTGCCATATGCATGAAAGATTGGCCCAAAAAGAAAAGGCCATAAGCATACATATGTGATACGACACCATGATATGAATGATCATGACATGTCATAGTTGTGATATGATGCAAGGATTTCTATAGATATAAAACAAAATGATAAAACACACAAGCAAGCACAAATTATGAATAGACAAATAAGATTTGGCCCCTAGTCAAGCTAAAAACTAAAGATCGACTGATGATGAATCATGATGATAGTTGTTAGGAAAGGTGTCTCAACCTTGCAACTACAAAAGGTTTATATTCTTCCCAATTTTGGTATTTTCGAATACCCTTCATCTTGAAGAATGGTTTAAAATTTTTAAAGTTTCCAAAAGGGGCTGAAAATAATAGAGCCTACTATTTTTAGTAACTCTACATTTGAGCATGGATGGACCTAGAATTTTCCCAAAAGGTGCATAACTACCAAGTAAAAATCTTGGGTGAGTTTAAACTCAAGATCATACCTGGATTATAAGATATTAAAGTTTTCAATTTTGAAACTCCTAGAAAAGTTTCCAACTCATATTTGAGGCACTTAGAGGTCCCTAAATGCCCTGAAAGTTATCGTAACTAGCAAAGTGGTTATAGTGTAATATATCTCTTCATGAGCTTTCTAACACATCAAATAGTTTGTCAATTGGACACCCAGATCGAAAGTTATGGCCTCTGAAAGTTGGGCCTCCCATTTTGGGAAATGTGAAAACATGTTTGACAGTTAAAAGAGCTATAAAGGGGAGAGTCACACATGTTGGTGTGTGATTTGGCACATCACAAGGCATCTTTTATTAAAGATAATTTGGGTGCCACTTTTGGGTGGTTTTGGCTCATGGTTTTGTAATTATCGTTGACTGTTTACTGTATTGTATCTCCTATATATCAAGAACTTGAAATGGAGGTTGTGAGTAAGAATCTTATAGATGTTGAGTTGCCTCTGAATCTCTGGTTGGTTATACTCTTATGAAATCTTGCTCTGTAAATATATTTCTTGATTCCTGAATAACATATTGGGCAGCTTTGGAGTGTAGGGTTTTCTCTTGAAAGGGTTTCCCCACATAATTACTATGTTTTTTTATGATTATTATTTGTGTGAAATATTTCTATAACTATTGTAAACATCTGAAAATTTTTGCATATCCCTCCCCCCAGAATGAGGCTATAATCTCTAAACATCACACTCAATAGATCTTGCTCATCAAACACATCTGCAACATCCACACACTTCACTCTGTCACAAATCTTCACTGCCTTTGCACAGCAACTACTGCTATCTTCATCATGCTTCCACACAAACACACACTCACTTCCACCCTCACATATATATCCTCGCACACTCTCATGTACACTCACACAATTCTCAACAAACAAGATCTTTAACAGTTTATACCTTCCACAAACTATAAAATCTTTCTCCTTCATCAGCCAAGATGAAATGTGTGAACATGAAACGTGCAATGACCACAACAAGTTGGCTTACAAATGATATAGAAATGAAATGCGGTTCAAGCCAAGTGATAACTAGGACATATTCTTCCTTAACACATTCTTGCAAGCTGGCGCACACCTCAAAACATCCAGTGGGATCATTAAAACACATCAAGTCAACCCAACAACCACTTATCCTTCCTCAAAGTAGCTCTAGACCTAAAGCGGTACTGGAGAGACCAATTAGCACAATGTGGATCACTTCACAAGCAACCTAAGACTTGCACAAACCTTCTCAAATAGTCCTAAAGATAGTGAGAACTAGATTGCATAAAAATATGAAAATGAAAGCATGAAAACAAAGTTTATATCTTCCTATGCAAATCTAAGCTCCTCCCGAGGACTTATCACCCATAAGCCCTAGCTTTACCCATGACTAATGCTTTCAAATGTGAAATGCTCTTAAACACTAATGCAATTTCAACATAACCTAGCTACAATGGATATAATGGAGAGAAAATTTTGCATAGTAAGGTTACACTAAAATTGGATGATCAAACAGCTTGTGGAGGCTTGTATTTATAGGAAAATGGTGGGGGATTTTGATCCAACAGTGGAGATTGATTGTTGAGATCAAGGGATGAGATTGATTGTGAGATGGACAGCTAGGATTTAATCAACAAATTTGGAGGGTGGAGAATAAAAATGAATCTTTTATTCATTTTAAGGAGGATTTAGCATTAAATGTGATTTAGATGGATGAGGAAATTAAAAATTAATTTCCTTGGGATGAGATGGAATTAAAAATTTCATTTTATGTGGGGATGTGCAAGTCGTGTAACACATGCACATTTTGGGGGCCTTACATTTGTAGGCTAAAAAAGAGGAAGATATTTTTGCATAAAAATGGTAAAGGTGAGTTGGAAGGGTTATGAATATTTTGCAATTTTTAATTTGTGGGTGTGGGAAAAGGTGTTAATCATGATTTAACCAAGTTAATCAAGGTGATTAACTTAGCTAATGTGGCTGGAAAAAATTAGTGAGTGGGGTAATCAAGGTTTAGGATTAATTAAATAATGATTTATTTAATTAATCCAAGTCTAGTGGTCATGTAGGCTAGGGTAGCTAATTCAATAATACGTATTTAATCAACTAGGTTAGGGGTAGGCTAATTAGTAGGCTTGATTAATCAGATAAACATGATTTACCTAATTAATTAGGTTTAGGGAAGAGGGAAAATTAATTAAATAAATATTTGACATATTTATTTAATCAGTTGGATGATGTTAGTAATGTGTAACTATTGAATTAATTAAATTAATTCAATTTTAGGGATGAGTGAATGATTTAGGGGTAGGATGAAATAATTAATTAAATAATAATTTAATTAATTAATTGGATGAAGAATTAGTGTTGTGGATGATGTCGGAGGATAGTTACATGATTAAGACATTTTTAGGTGTTTACAATTCCTTCCTCTGAAATATATGTTTTATTTTTAGTGCAAACAAATAGATATTGAACCTAGCATCACTTACAATCAATGAACACCTAGTCTTGAGATAAAACATTGAAAACCCAACTTCTGGTGCACTTCAGCACCTAAAACCTAAAATGAAAAAACATACACTAACTAAACTCATCCTCCAAACAGCAACGCCACACGATGTAATGTGGTGAAATGCAATGGATTTTATTTTCTCCTCCAGACAATCCTAATTAGTAATAAGATATGTCTTTTCTCTGTTGATTCTGAAGGACCTCTATGGTACACCTTATCATCTAAAACTTGGATATATCATTCTTCTCATATGTATCTGACTATCCTTCAAACTACAGCATCACATATTCTAATGCGGAGAAATGTGAAGCATTCCTCAAATCCTCTCTGACTGCACCAAGACTAAATCACTGTCTTCACACTATGAGCTCTAGAATCTTTTGTAGTAATTGCCAAGCTCTGAAATTAGGAACATACAAACGTCATTTTTGTCTTTGACTAACTTCAAAATGGCAAGGCCATACCTTCAAATGCAAAGGAATGTGGAGCATTCTCCTAAGCTACTTCAGTGCAAACTCTAGTGCCTTGGACTTCTTGAACCTTCCTTTCAAAATAGAAGCAATGCTTTTCCTTGGGAAACAATGAATACCATGTTCACCATATCAAAGACTTCATTCACAACATTTTACAACAACAATCACACCTCTTTTCATCAAAACAAGAATCTTCAAGTTAGCATAAGCTTTGTTTATGAACTTTAGAAGATAGGGTACAATTGTGTACAAACGATACTAATCCAATCAATATACATAGTACATGACTTCCATCAACTTGCCCTTTACTTCACAACTTCTCTGATCCATCTTAGATCATCACTCCTTTGTCTTCTTCTCTGATCACCATAGCATACACTCATCACTTTGCTTCTCTGAACATCACTGATCAGCACATCATAGCACTGCTAACATCATCAATTTCACTTCCAACCTTCATCACTGTTGATATCAATCCTATCCATCACTGAACATCACACTGTTGACATCAATGACAGCACATATTCAACAATTTCCCCCTTTGGCATTGATGGTAACACTTAACCTGATATGCAAAATTCTCCCCCTTTGACATTAAGGACAAAGAGCTAGTGGTCTTCCTCTAAACTGATCTTCCTCTAGTACCCCCTTTGTACATTTCTCTTGATCTTCTTTCACTGCTCCTTACCTGTCAGCTCCCCCTGACTGATGCTTCTCCCCCTAAGAGGTAGCTTCCATCAATCCAGGGATAAAGATATGTCTTGAACTGCTCCCCCTAGACAAATGCACCATCTATGCATCTAGTTAGAAAGAGGGGCAATAACCCCTAACTTCTGTCTAAGATACTCAAATGTATCCTTAGAAATTGCCTTTGTAATGATGTCTACAACTTTATCCTTTGTAGGCACATACTCCAATCTGACCTCTTAGTTTGCAACCTTCTCTCTCAAAAAGTGATACCTGATAGGTATGTGCTCAGTTCTAGAATGCATCCCTAGATTCTTTGAAATATTGATGGCACTTGTATTGTCACAAAGAATGGGAATGAACTCATCATATACTACCTTGATATCCTTCAATGTTTGTTTCATCCACAACACTTGAGTGTAGCAAGCTACTGCAACTATATACTCTACTTTTGTTGTTGATAAGGACATTAAATCCTACTTCTTACTAATTCATGAGACCAACTTGTCTCCCAAAAAGAAATCTCATCCATTGGTATGTCTTCTATCATCAACACTGCTAGCCCAATCTACATCAATATAATCACTAGAGAAAAGTCATCACCCTTTTGATACCACAACCCATGTTTTGGAGTGCTCTTCAAATATCTAAATATTCTCTTGACTACCTTCACATGTGTTTCTTTAGGATCTGATTGAATCCTTGCAACCAAACACACAGCTTGCATAATGTCAAGCCTTGATGTTGTTAGGTATAGTAGGCCCCCAATCATAGACCTATACAGAGTTTAATTAGCTTTAGGTGACTCATCATCTTTACTCAAATGGCAACCAGTTACCATAGGAGTACTCAATTGTTTGTAATCTTCCATGCCAAACTTCTTCAACATTTCCTTGACATACTTTGCTTGAGATATAAAGATACTACCATCTGATTGAGTAATTTGGAGTCCAGGAAATAAAGATAACTCACCTAACATAGACATTTGAAATTCTTTCTTCATCTCTTCTACAAAACTTTTTACACATCTCATCACATCTGCAAAGGATTATGTCATCAACATACACAGCAACAATTAGAATTTGTTCACCTTCAATTTTAATGTAGAGATTACTATCTGTGGTACCTTTCTTGAAACCTTGCTGAAGTAATTACTTATCCAACCTTGCACACCAAGTTCTAGGGGCTTGTTTGAGACCATACAGGGCCTTCTTAAGTATGCATACCATTTTTGGGTCTTTTGATAACTGAAATCCATCAGGATGCTCTATGTAGACTTCTTCTTCTAAGTCACCATTCAAAAAGGTGGATTTGACATCCATATGATATACCTTGAATCCCTTATGCACTACAAATGCAAGAACCATTCTGATAGTTTCCATTCTTGCCACAAAAGAAAATGTCTCCTCATAGTCAACACCTTCAACTTGTGAATAACCTTTGCAAACCAACCTTTCTTTGTTTCTGACCACTTCTCCATCTTCATTCAATTTGTTCTCGAATAACCATTTTGTACCTATCAAATTCTTGTCTACAGGTATTATCACCAACTCCCAAGTCTAGTTCTTCTTTATATGATTTAGTTCTTCTTCCACTATAGCATGTATCCATCCTTCATCCTTTCTAGCCTCATAAAAAAAATTTAGGTTCTACTCTTGATAGTAAAGAAAATATTACCTGTTTATTTGTTCTTGCAAATCTTATTCTTGTCTAAACTCCTTCATTTTTGTCTCCACTGATCTGATCTTCTGAATGATTCTTCTAAACATACTTGGCAGGGGTCTTGGCAGTCTTCTCTTGAATTTATTCCTTTTCTTAAACTTTTTCTTCTTTTGTGTAGGTAGGTTCATCTAACCAACAGTCTTCTCATATGTGATATTATGTGACTCTTCATCCACTCTAACATTTGCACTCTCAACTATCTTCCTCAGTCTTTTGTTGTAGCACTTGTAGGCTTTTCTAGTAGTTGAGTATCCAAGGAAAATATGAACATCTACTCTTGAATCAAACTTTCCCAAACCTTCTTCATCTCTTCTGATGTAACATTTGCTTCCAAAAACTCTAAAATACTTGACTGATGTTGGTCTTCCATTCCATAGCTCATAGGGTGTCTTGGTGTTGTGTATTCTTAGTTGTCCTATGTTAAGAATGTAGACTGCATTATGAATTGCTTCTTTCCAATATATATCAGTTAGCTTAGCTTCACTCAACATGGTTATGGCCATTTCTTGAATAGTTCAATTCTTTCTCTCTACAACACCATTTTGATGAGGGGTTCTAGCAGCAGAATAGTCTCTTGATTCCATGTTCTTCACAAAATTCTTCAAACTAATTGGTGTAAACTCTCCACCTCTGTCAAACCTTAGACACTTGATCGTTGCATTCATTTCATTTTCAACCATGGACTTGAATATCTTAAACCTACTAAAAGCTTCTAATTTTTCCTTCAAGAATGTAACGGATGCCATTCTAGAGAAATCATCAATGACCAACACGAAATATCTCTCACCTTGTAGAATCTTTCTCCTAGTAGGTTTGCACAAGTCAATATGAACCAACTCCAATGGCCTTGTAGTAGAATACTCCTTAGTCTTGAAACTTATCTTTGTCTGCTTCCCAATTTGACATTCTAAATTGCATATGGTGCTTGCAGGCTTGATGATCTTTGGCATGTCTCTAATAGCTTGCATGGAGTTGATCTTCACAAGATTGTCAAAGTTGATGTGCCCCATCCTTTCGTGCCACAACCAACATTCATTTGTTTGTCCTAGAAGACAAGTCCTTTCATTAATTCCCTTTAGATTATACAAATTTGCTTCTATCCTAGATCCATCTACTACCAATTTACCAAACTTTTCTCTTCTAATCTCACAGCCTTGATCATGAGATATGAGATTGTATCCTTTGCTACACATCTAACTTACACTGAGAAGATTATGCTTGAGACCTTCTACATAAAGAACATCATGTGTTTTAGATCTTCCATCAATACTTATAGTGCTTTTTCCACTAATCTTTGTAGATGAATTGTCTCCAAACCTGACTAATCCACCATTTCGCTTACCCAGATTGATGAATTTGCTCTTATCACCTGTCATGTGATTTGTACATCCACTATCTATCACCCAGAGATTTGTTTGCCCTTGAGGATGAAATACTATTTGGACAATCATTGAATTTCAACTCCATTGTTTGTCCCTTGTATTTTAGAACAATCACTTTCCTCTACTTGCTCAATGACATCTATCAACTGAGATTCTAATTTTGCCAACCACTCCTACAATATCTTTCTATATGTCCAACATTGTTGCAAATTTGACATACTACATTGACATCTTCTAGTGAAGCAAGGGATTCTTATAAGATTTCTTTTATTCATTTTAGACTTGTAATCTATAACTTTATGACCAAATTTGTTGCAAATAAAACAATACCCAAAGAAAACATGATTGAACATGTTCATGGAGAATTGCCTTGTATGAAGAGATCTGCCTTGAGGCATGATGAGATCTGCACATTCAGTATCATCTAGACTTCCAAGCTTTGTCTTCTCTAACTCCCTTTTGAGTGATAGAATTTCTTTCTCAAGTCTTGTACATTCTTTTGTCTTAGCTTCAATCAGAGCTCTTTGTTCTTGATTCTCTTTCCATGTACAATCCAAGTCTTCAAGGGCAGAGTCTATATAAAAGAAAAAGACATACTTCAAAGTCTATATAATAAATCTCAATGTTGTTTTAGTTACACTCAATTTCAACAAGCATTACATTTTGTTCATTATTTTGTTGATCTTTAGAGCTGTTAATGTGTGATCTTGATCTCTGACATGCACTAGTAGTTCAAGTGATGGGGAATCCATAGTGGTTGGGATTGTAGGTACACTTGGAGGAGAGGGGGATCCATCATGAGGAGTGGAACAAAAGGAAGAACTAGTTGGTTCCTTGCTTTTTCTAACCACTCTCCAACTATCAGTCATAATGTCTTTTCAAGAAGGGATATCATTGGAGGGTTGGTCAAGCATAGTAGTGGAGGTAGAGGAAGGGGACAAAGAATCAAAATGCATAGGAGTATGAGATACCTTATGAGAAGGAGGAGATTGATTAGGTGATTAGCTAGAAGAAGCTAAAGGTGGGGATGAGAAAGGCAACTGAAACAATCTATTTTTCCTATTGAGATAGTCTCATATAAGATTGCCTTCTTTCTAGCAAAAAAGCATGGATTGACTTGTTTAAATAAACTATTGGTTGTTCCATTTCAAAACTAGGGCATATCAATTTAATGTTCTCTATCCATGGACTATTTAGATCAATTTCCACACAAACTCTAGGGTGAACTCTAAGGCTGAACAATTTATTTGAGTTATGTTTGCACCAAATAAGTCTACAAAGTTGAGTTGCAATTCCTTTCAAAAATAGACAAAGGCCAAGTTTAAATAACTCTATCCACATGGGGTAGTCTAAGCGAGGAGGACCTTCGGGATAGAACTCAATGTCCCAAGCATGAAGGTAACATACTTGTCCACAAATAACCCATGTGCCATATAAATATACATAAAACATAACTTTTATCATGACTCTTATGTTTTCAATCTCCCAACCCCTAGGGGAAAGGACCCCTAGTTAAATATATGAAAAGAATAGTAGTTGAGAAATAATAAACTAGTAAAAATTTAATAAGGAACCAATACTTGTGCACATATACATGTGTAACAATACACTTCACATGTCACATAAAAGAAACAACCAATCTATGGTGACACATAAGATGAGGGATAATAAGTGCCTTGGTGGACATGTTTCGGTCTAATTTTTTTTTTTTTAGTGTTTTTGGACAACTTGGTGAAAATATAGTTGATAAGGCTACATGGTTGATACCCAAAACTCCAAACAATAACTTTAAGCTCCTAACTAAGATACAAAGATATATTGAAATTTTCATGAAAATCTGATGTACCATTTAGGAGCTTGATGTGCATGAATGAAGTTAGGGTGTGCTTATTAAGTCCTCTCCCCTATTCTCCAAATTTATAAAAAAAATATTTATGTTGAAATCCCTCTTAAAAAATAATCTCCAAATTTAGAAAAAAAAAAAATATTTATGTTGGAACCCTCTTAAACACTAAAATAACGGTACTTGACATTCAGCAACAAAATCCATTAAGGAGTTGGAATTCTAAGGATTTGCCTTGCCCTTCAGTTCGATCTTTGGAGTCATCTTTGGTGGGTTTGTTTATTTATTTCTCCCTTCACGACTCCAAAACCTTGGATGGTAGTGTCCGCTTCTGCTTCAGACTGAATATCTCCCAAATCATCTTCCATGGCTCTAGACTTGGGGATGAAAACAACATTCTTCGTTCCATCTGAGCTGCTAGGTAAATGTTGTTCTGATCCTGCCTTTCTTGCCGCTTCTTTCAGCCGCATTTGTGCACAGTAACAACTGGACGTCTATGGCAGACTTAGGGTTTGGACTAACTCTCAATAAAGCTTTTTATGCCACAGAAATTAGTCCTTATTGCTTCTATTTTCTGCCTTTATAAAAATCCTGCACATAAACCCTTGTGGAAGGCAGCAGATTTGGGGAAGTAAGGCAAATTGTCTTGCCCTGTTCGAGCCGGTTCTCCTCCTCCCCATGAAAGGAAATGCGGGCGCTAGTTTTAAATGAACATACAAAATGAAAATGAAGAAGATACCTCTAAGATTGGTAGCTTCCTCAGATCGTCACAGCATTAAAAACTCTGAGACGCGGTTGAAATCTGCTACAGGAAACGTTTTCCTATCTCTACAAACCTTCTTTCTCCCAAACACCAACTCCGAAATAGTTGACATGCACCATCCTCTTAAAGTGTGATGTTGACTAAGTAGGAGACAAAAGCAACAATTAAGCAACTAAGCTGGCTAATGATATTAGATAAAAAGGATGATAGTAAAAATAACATGCGTTGAGATGATGATGTTAGACAAATAAAGAATAATAATAGAAAAAAAGATGGAAGGAACAAATGACAACCAAAAATTAACCATGCTGAAATTGAGGAACAAATGTATGACAAACAAGTGGACATTAAAAATAAAGGTAACTTTGATAATATAAAAAAACAATACATCATTTGACAAATGCTTATCTCTCTACTTTAAAAGTTAATGTTGTTAAGAAAATAAAGCAGATAAAAGGATTTTTTTTGTCACCAAACAGCAATTAGAAAAAAAAGATAATAAAATTCAGACAGAGCAAATATAAAGAGACACCAAGAATTACGTGGTTAAAAGCAAGGTATTTGTCTCCTATTATTAACAGCAGCAAATACATGAAGTTTCATCAATAGATCAAATGTTTCAATCCTCAAATATATGCTCAATTCTTACAGATGAAGAGTTCAAAAATAGGGGAGGAAAAGGTTTAGTTGACTGTGTGACTATTGGACTTCACACAACTAATATATGTGTCCACAAATCTAAACCTACAAAATAATTAATAAAAGAAAAGATCATTTTTTTAATATACACAATTTTTGCATTAATATAATGAATACAAATGAAAATAAAAGAGATAATTAATAGTAAATTCTAGAAAGGAGAAATATCCAAAACCACTCTACTAAATTATCACTCTTTCAATGTTGATAAGGGTGTGGTTCGGTGGTTAAGTCACTTGGTTGTAGTGGCGGCCACCAGAGTTCAAACCCCCGTTGTGGCCTCACCGGTTCATCGCTGGTCACGTTAAAAAAGTTTAGCAAGCGCAAAATAAATAAATATCACTCTTTCAATATTTAAATGGAGTTTCTTTCGATAGGGACCACAACAGATAAGCAAGGACCACTGGGACCTCAGAGGGATATGACTAGCTCAGCTTCGACCGCAGAAGCTTTGATTGAGGAGACTAGTCAAATCTTCAGTGAAGACGAAGGTTTTGGCTTTTCGAACGATAAAGAGATGGAACCTGAGCTAGTCAACTGCACTACTGGGGAAATACAGGTAGTATTGGCAGGGCCAATGGATGATGATCAGGCTACAACTGGTGAGGCTTCGGATGGGGATTGCGAAAAGAACCAACATTTACCGTCAGAAGATGTTGGGTCTGCAAAGAAGCTAAACCAGCAAGACAATCCTCATCAGGCGAGTGAGTTGGAGGTAGTTGGTGATGTTGCTCACTATCCCTCACCTTTAAGGGAGGAGGAAGATTGGCTGAACTGGGATGAGGACACCCCTCTGCGGGACATGATTCAAATAACTAAAAAGGGTCTCAAGAGCAATGTGGAGAAAGATGCTGGATCTAAAGATTTTTCCAATGACTTGCTGCAGGATAATGAGACCTTGAGAGCTCTCCTTTGAAAAAGAATAGAGATCCCGCAAGTGAGCAGATTTTTCAAGTCCATCACAATTCAAGCAAGAGGAGAGTGGAATACTCTCCTAGAAAGACATGAAGATCCTAATGTTGAACGTTAGGGGTCTTAACGCCCCTAACAAAAGAAAACTCATCAATTTTCAAATTGATGAGGAGAAAACAGACAACATATTGTTACAGGAAACAAAACTGTCGGCAGATCTGTGTGAACATATTCTTCAAAGTTGGAAAGCCTGGTCCTTTAAGATGGTGGCTGCTCGAGGAGCCTCTGGCAGACTTGCTATAGGGTGGAGAAAACATATTCAACCTCTGGAAGTGATAGAAAAGAATGACAATTTCCTAATAGGTAAGTTCCCCTCATTCATCTATGGGTCAGATCTTTGGATTCTTAATGTATATGCTCCAATTGATTTATCTCAGAAAAGACATGTATGGGACAGCTTGTCAGTGTGACTAAGGTTGTTGAAATGGAATCTTTATATTTTGGGGGGCGATTTCAATTCCATTGTAGATGAGTCTGAAAAATCAGGGGGCATTTCTCATCCAAATAGATCCCAGAAAGAGTTTAAGGAATTTATTAATAAAAATCTTCTGATAGACTACATTCCCAAAAATGGTAAATTTACCTGGACGAACAGAAGGAAAGGCTTTTTGAGCATAGCGAAATGACTGGACAGATTCTTTTTGTCTCCAAAATGTTTTAACCTACCAGTCAGATTTGAGACAGAGATTCAGCCTCTGTTGGGCTCAGATCATTTCCCGGTCAGTCTTAACTTTGGAGCTAATCATTTCCTAACAAAAAGAAGTTTAGATTCCAATCAATGTGGTTTAGAGACATGACTTTTATTGAAAAAATTAAGTTTTGGTGGATGCACATCCCCTTTGTTGAAGGATCCCGCATGTTCCAGTTGGTCAGTAAATTAAAATTGCTTAGGCCCACAAGGTCATGGAATGGAACAAGGAACAGTTTCATAATAATTTTGCAGAAAAATCAAGAGTGCAGAAAGATATGAGAGCTCTAGCAGATCTCATTATCAAGGATAGCATGGACCTCTCCTCTTTTCAACGAGAGAAACAACTCAAAGGGGAGCTCGAAGAGATTTTGAAAAGAGAAGAAATATTCTGGAGGCAAAGATCGAAAGAATTATGGCTGAAAGAAGGAGATAGAAATACATCCTTTTTTCATCTAGCAACCAAGGTGCAAGAGGGCACAAATTATATCAAATCAATTCAATTGGAGAATGGTCAAAGTTGTAACAAGCCAACTGAAATTCTTTCTTCAGCTCAAGTCTTTTTCAGAAATCTTCTAGCCAGCTCGAATCTGGAGGCGGACAGGGATCAGACTATCTACAATTTTATTCCCAAACTAGTTAAAGAGGAGCATAATAGGGACATTTTGAGAGAATTATCCTTAGAGGAAGTCAAGGCAGCTATTTTTTCTCTAGCGGGGGAGAAAGCGTTGAGGCCGAATGGCTGGATGGGTGTCTTCTTTTAGAAATGTTGGGACACAGTAAGTAGAGATGTTTTTTTAGCTATGGAAGAATCTAAGAAAATAAGAATGTGCTTAAGGAAATGAAGTCTACCTGCATTATGCTCATCCCAAAATCTACCTCTCCTCAAACTTTTGAAGACATTAGGTCGATTTTGCTTTGTAATTTTATCTATAAAGTTATCTCGAAGGCTTTGGCACAGCGGCTTTCCTCTTTCTTGTCGGAGCTGATTTTAGATGAACAGGGGGCTTTGTTCCAGGAAAAGAGACTCAGGAGGGCGCCATTTTAACTCATGAAACCCTACACTTTGTCAATCAGGACAAAAAGACAGCTATGGTGGTCAAGTTAGATATGTCCAAGGCTTACGACAAAGTTGAATGGAGTTTTCTGTTAAATATTTTACTTAAATTAGGGTTTTCCAAAGAAGTGGTCAAGTGGATTCACTCTTGTATTTCAGGCTTTCAAGTCTCAATTCTCATAAACGGCAGGGAGACGGGATCTTTTGAACCCTCGAGAGGGTTGAGACAAGGGGACCCTTTATCCCCATATCTATTCATTCTTATGACAGAGGCTCTCGCTTGGTCAATAAAGGCAGCTAAGAGACGCTCAGTTTGGAAAGGAATCAAGCTCAAAGGGATACAAGAATCCTTCACTCATGCACTTTTTGCCGATGACACAATTCTTTTTGGCAATGCCTCCATTCAAGAAGCTAGAACCATGATGAGTATAATTAATTATTACTGCCGTGCCTTGGGACAATTGGTAAATTTTAAGAAGTCCATGGTCTTCTTTCAAAATGTGCCGCCTCGTCTTCAAGATGAGATCCGTAATATCCTTAATCTAAATATTCAATTTTTACTAGGAAGCTACCTTGGGCTACCTTTGTTTAATGGTAGATATAGAAATGATCTTTGGAGCAAAGTGATTAGAAATATGAATGCAAAGTTGTCCAACTGGAGAGGTCGTAGATTGTCTCTGGTGGGTTGAATTGTGATGATAAAGGCTGTGCTTGCAGCTGTGCCAGTCTACATGATGTCGATCTTTCACATCCCAAAAGGCATTGCCACCAAAATTGATGGAGCATGCAGGAAATTTTTGTGGCAAGGATCCCTACAAGAAAAGAAAATACATTTGATGGCCTGGGACAAAGTTTGCAAGCCAAAAGAAGCAGGAAGGGCTGGAATACTCAATCTTGAAACTCAAAACCAAGCATTGGGTGCTAAGTTGGCATGGAACATGTATGCAAAGCCCAATTCTCTATGGGTAAAACTTATGAAGGCAAAATATCTTGATTCCTTGGATAATGAAGGAATTTTCACAGTGCAGAACCCTCCCAAAGGGTCAACAATCTAGAATTTTCTAACAAAAAGTAGAGACATCCTCCAACCCAATTTGACATGGATAATTCACAATGGTGAAAAGGTGGATTTCTGGCATGATTCTTGGGGAGGGGGGCTGGTTTTGGCAGAAAGGAATAAGCTAACAGAAGCTAAAATCTTTCTTCAATCTAGCTGGGGAGTAAAAGTTAAAGATTACTGGACAGTGTCAAGAGAAGGTGCTTTAGGCTCAGTAGCCTGGAAGAGTTTACGCGGATGTAATTTTCCAAGGATCCAAAAAGTGCTCCTCAGTAAATTACTAAGGGAGAAGTTGGTCATTGTCTCAAACAAGGAAGATGAAGTGGTCTGGACGGCGTCTAAATTGGGCGTTTACTCAGTCAAAGATGGCTATAACTTCTGCATGCAAAAAGTAACATCAGAGTGGCCTACAAAGTTGTGTTGGGGAAATGCCTTACTACCTAAAGCAGGAGCCTTTGCGTGGTGTGCGCTTCACAACAAAATTCTTACAGGAGACTGAATTAAAAGGCTGGGGCTTGGTTCTAATTTTCCCTGTGTGTTATGTGGAAGAGACGATGAATCTACGAATCATCTTCTTCTATTATGCCCCTTTAGTAGAGAATGTTGGTTATGGTTTTTTAGGAAGTTAAATTGGCTCAACCTGATGTCCAAATCATTGGTGCTAATGTTTAGGAATTGGCCTCATTCTTTTGCTAACTCATACGTAGCTTGTCTATGGGATATAGGTCCCTTGATGATCATATGGCATATTTGGTGGGAAAGAAACCTTTGAATTTTTAGGAAGGAGGCAAATTCAGTTTTTCAGATTTGTGACAAGCTAGAGGTGGCACTATCAGACCTAGTGATTACTTACCTCAGACACTCTAACATTGGCAACTCAGTATGGACTAAGTGGGATGCAGCAATTATCCCATCTTGGCTGTTAGTTAGTAATTTATATCCAGGCAATCTCACAAGGGCTCCTAAGGCCACCTCAAAAAGAGAGCATGTAAAATGGATTCCACCCTCCCCTTCTTTTGTCAAATTAAATTTTGATGGTTCATGCAGAGGAAACCCGGTCCATCCGGCACAGGATGTGTCATTAGAAATGAGCATGGATCTTTGATAGTAGCCAAATTGACTAAAATACCTCCAGGTACCAACAATGAGGAGGAAGCTTGGGCGTTAGTACATGGGTTACAACTGGTGGCTGAAAAAGAATTTAAGAATGTTTGGATTGAGGGCGATTCACTGATAATGATCAATGCAATCAAAGGAAGAGGTCTAGATAACTAGAAACTCAATTACATTCTCCAGTAGGCTGACACTTTTCTTAATAGGTTAGATAATTTCCTCATTTCACACACTTTTAGAGAAGGCAATAAGGTGGCGGATATGTTAGCAAACATAGCCGTTGATCTTGATAGCGCATATGTGATGTTTCCACCTGGTGATCAAATCAATTCAAATTCTTTGGCTAATCTATTGTCAGTTGAGATGGATGAGGTGGCAGGTAGTTGAGAGGGTAGATAGTCAGCTGGATGGTCTTTGACAGGATGGAATTCTTTGAAAAAGCTATCCTGCTAAGATGTGCTGCTTAAACAGCTCATTTATGGTCAATTTTCTTGGCATGAGCATTGGAGTGTAAGGCAGGTAGTAAGCTAGGCAAATTTTTTTTGAGCTGGCATCACCCCCTGACCTGAAGTCCGTCTTATTAAATGAGGGTTATTTCCTTTTGCTCAAATTTCTGACAAAGTCCGTAGAAGAGGATCGCAAGTGCCCATGAGGGAAGGTGAATCCAGTCGGTTTTGGCCCTTTCAGTTTTTATGAGGACAGGTGGAGATTGTGAATCTGGATTTAGATCATGCCTCATTAAAAGGAGGTGACCAGCTCTAACTGTCCTGAATAAGTGGATTTTTTTGGAGGCACAACGGCTAGCCTTTCTTTGACGAGGTGGCCAGGTAAAGAGCACGTTGCAAATCCTTATGGCAGTTTTCTCATGGAAACGTACATCATATCCTGTCAACTGCGCCCTTTGATCTTGTGATGTCATAGATGTCCTTAGCCTATTTAATTCTGACATAATGGCATTGTGTTTAGAATATTTACTACATTTGGTGCTATTGGGGGGAAAAGGAAGTTTTTTCTGTGCTATCAGCAGTTAGCCTACGTAGCTCTGCATCTCCCTCTTAAGCCCTTCCTTCTCTGTGCTCATCCCATCCTTGTGTTTCTCTACCCCTCAAGGATAGCCTACATGGCGGATACATGTCTTAATCAGAGAATGTTTTTTCCAGCTCTTGATTGGGAACCTGAGATCAGAGGGTGGGTAAAGTCGTTAGATTTGATGACCTTGCTTGATAAGGACTGCTCCCTCTCCTAGTTCGCTGTTAGAAACATAGTTGGCCATGCATGGATAAGAGGGTATGAGGGACGCGTGCTCAATTTCTCAGATGTGGTGTCACAGCTACTTTCCAACATAATGGATCTGGTTATGGATGGTGAATTTGTCCATGCTCTAGCGGTTGACTTATTTTTCAAAAACATTTATACTGTGGATAGATGGGAAGCGGTGATCTCTAGCTACCAAATGGACCAGGGGGATGCTCTTATCGGTGGCCTATTCAACCTTGCGGCTTTGCGAACCTCTCCCCTGCAACAAGCAATATACAAGGCTTTACAAGCCAGTATTCTATCCCTGAGTAGCGGAGAAATTGATGTGGTGCTACGATCTCACTGTTTCCTACTTACCAAGAGAAAAACGGAAAGGATTAAGGATGTGTTTACGGCCATTTGATTCCTATGGATTCATGCTCCTGATCTCACCCCAGGAATGCCTAGATATGCCTTGGAGGACCCTGACAAAGGTGCCCAGTCTTCTGTGGTCGTAGAACTGGATGAGCTTATTTTTCCTGCAGCTCCGGTAGTGGCTTGAGGTGGTGGTGTTGGGATGTGGTTTTGGTGTTTTGGGGTGGTGACGGGATGTGTCCTTGGCGATCTGTTGTGGATGGGTGGTTTGGTTGGCTTTGTCTTCTTCGTTCTTTTGGTGGCATCTATGGGTGATTTTTTTTTTTTTGTTTTGGCACGTGGGCTCTCCTTTGGTCTTCCTGCGTGGAAGCGGCTTCAATGGTGTCTGTTCGGGTGACTTTTTCAGCTTTGTGTTTTTATTGTTAGTTTTTGTGATGACTTTGACCGGCTGTGGTTTCTCTGTTATGTTTTATTTCTCTGGACTAGGCTTCGGCCATGACTATTGTAATTTGTTTAACCTATCTTAATCTACGGGTGTCCTCTCCCCCTTTTCTGTTTTTTTTTTTTTTTAAATTACATTTCATAGCTAAAAATGATAAATGATTATCTTACTTTTATTAATCAAAATTTACCTTTAACCATTAAATTAAATAGGATTCAAATAAGAAAACTTATAACCATACATTTAAGTTATCTCCCAATAGAAGGCTATCAGCACGGAAACTCACCCAATCACTGAAGCAAATCAACAACGAACTCCACCAACGATAAAAGCATATCAACGACCACGAGATTCGGACGATAACAAGAGATGCAATATGCATAATTGAATGAACAAATTCCAATGACATCATCACAATTGTATGTCTATGGATTACTTTTCCTTAACGATTAAGTTACACTTTATTAATAACTGATGGATTTCTGCACCTTACCTTTGCTTGTTAGTAGTTTCAACAAACGTTTTTTTTAAGTGTTCGTTGTTTTTATTCGTTGTTTTTATTGGTCCAAATGGTTGGCCTACAAAAATTTCATTTCTTTTTATTGATTTAAAGATTGAACACCATAAAAAATGAAGTCGGATTCTTTAATGGAAGGCATCAGATACCTTCCTTAATATACATTCTTGCTTATTGCTTTCTTGCCTCATGTAAGAAAGCAAGAATAGAATTTGCAATAATGCTTAACAAAGCGCGAATAGAATTTGTTTGTAAGATATATGCTTCAGCTCTGTTGCGACTTTATTTTTTATACTCTGCTTTGTTTTAATATAAAAAAAAAAATATTTCTTCAGAGTTTATACAATAAATTTCAGATATATGACCCTCTGATTCAACCCAACCATGAAGACATATACAACCATATTTGCTAAAATTTCAATAAGTTCGTTAATTTTAGTTAATTTTTGTGTGGCAGATGTGGGCACAGCAACCTTTTATGGTCCTCCTTATGTCCGTAAGTATAATTAGCCTAACAAATCATTTCACCAATACCTTTTATTTTACGTTTGATTATAATATAAGGAGCTCTGATTTGATATTCCTCATTAATGATCTTGACGTCGGGTGTAAAGGGTGACTTAAAAGCTCATCTTATAAGGTGTTGCCTATGTTGTGACCATCAGCAGTTTCAAAATTTTCACCACGTTTAATTATAAATTTCTCTCTTTATATATAAAGAGCTTCGATTTATAATTCGAGTTACTCATCTGGATGATTAGAAAGAATAGCTTGAAACGTAAGCTGGCGAGAGGTAATCATTTAAAATAATTTCCCCATGCTTTCTATTGTACATTTGTTTACATAAAGACTCCTGTTTGCAATCTTATTACTTAATTCATTGTCTTCATTTTTTTTTCTTTCATGGTAGGCCTGTTAATGGCAAACCATTTACCTTCAATCAAGAGGAAGAGCCGAAACGGTAGATGAGTTGTAAACTTGACTTTGATTGAAATAAAATAGACAAACTGTAAGTAAGTTGGTAAGGCTGTCAGCTTGCAAAACAGAGGTCGTCGGTGGGTTCAAATAATGACCTGATTTGTTGTCTGTTGAAAGGGTTGAGTCACAAATTTCCTGGTAAAAGAAAGGGTGCCATGACAGAGAAAGATCACTTGTCATAAAGATTGTTGATTACTGCTCTTCCGTTGGATGCGATAATGGCGATGCAACTTTCCATTTATCTGCCGATACCTTTTCTCATATTGCCCATTCCTCTGCTAACAAAATCAACGTCGAATATGAGCAGTAAAACTCAATCTACATATCATTTACAATTATGACAAACGAAATTTTACGTGAACATGTATAGTGTTGTACTGGGCATTTTGTAGGCGAAGAGGATTTTGAAATTAAAATCTGTTCATGTATGACTGATCTTTTAATGTTTTTTGTTTTTATTTCTGTATGTACAGAGTTTGATGCATCAGACTTGTTCACGAAGTTCCAGCTGTGCGCACCAAAAGCAAGATCAGCAACATTACAATTCTTGCGTTTCTTAATTGTAGATCTACAGTCTGGAATTAAATATTCCAAGGGAAAATAAATGAAATATTCATTTCATACAGAAGTGGATTTGTTACTCTGTTTTGTTTGCTTTTTTAAACATATAAGTAGGGTATTATTTTGTAGCATAAACTTTATATGGGGTTCGGGAGTAGATTAGCAATAATAAATAGAAATTTTATATAACTCATAATTAAATATTTGTGTCTTTGATAAGAGGCAAGAATTATTATTTTTTGGTGTTTTGGACCACTGACACATGGTCAACAATGTTTGACAGTTGGCATCTGATTCAAGATGGATGGCTTGAACCATTCTGCACCTTTGCACAGTTGTTTAGTTGTCTAGGCATTATTAGAAGCAAGGTATAAGGCTAATGTGTGTTGCGCCCTAATAGACATAATGAATAATTATTTCTTCCCCGTGTGTGAGATGGTAGGAGGAGAATGAAGGGACGTGCCAATCATTATGAAATGACTAATATTTTTTTTGACATTATGCATCAATATAAGATAAACTCCGATAAGGCATTGCATCTTCATTTCCACAACAAATTCGAAAATGGTGGAGGCAAAGAGTAGTGAGAATAGGAAGGGCAAGAAAAGAGTGAGAGATGAGGTAAAGCAGATAATCAAACAACAATCATGTAAAAGCGAGGAGGATGCTAGTAGGGTGACAAAGAACTTTGCAAAATACATGGAAAAGGAAATTTATAATCATAACTTGGTGGAGTTTGCAAATGATATGAATGGAATGCCATGTGTTGGTTTGAGAGGAGCCATGGGTTCACTACTCCTTGACCTAGACAATCTATAGGCAAAAAGAATATGTTCAACGTTGCATAGGCACTCAATTGTGCAATAATGCTTTTATGCTTCATGAAGACATTTCAGGGGTCAACAACCAAAATGAATTTTTCCATGACTGCTATTTAGACCCCTTCCATCATCTCATGGATGGACTGGGAAAACTACACAAGGGCCTAAAAGAAATTGTAGATGTGCTTAATGTGGAATTGATTGTTGGTACGGTTTGGGTTAATGAAAATTATTGTGACTCTTTGGCTTTAGAGGAAGAGTTGAGTGATGTTGTTAGTGATGTTTAAGCTTATGTAGTTTTCCCCCAGCAACTATGTTTTATCTTTTCTCTATATGCACTTTTTGTATATGTGTTGTTTCTATTGAACCTAGATATAATTTATAAAATGATAAATAGAAGGTTTTTAGTTATCCATGACAGTTAATGTCTTTCGTGAAGAATCCGATTTACCATATGTAACCAGAATTCATGTCCTTATACCATTTGTTGTGGCTCCTTAGTGTCTAACTCAAGATATTATATTATATAATATATATTTGTGAATTTGAGTTTATATTAAAAATTAAATAAGGGGCTTTCAGTAAGAAACTCATTTTTTAAGGTAGGGATTTTTGGTAAGGAATTTACTTTTTAAGGATTTTGTACTATGCTAACAGGAATAAGACACATAAGGTGCCTATACCATGCCAATGGGAGTAAGGCTAGACCACAAGATTATAACACTCAATGATCTTGCATTTTTATAACCTGTTCAATAGCTGTATAAATGTAGCTTATAACACATAATGATCTTTTCTACAACTTGCAACCCAAGGGCAAGAGCTACATACTCCACTACATTATTTGTGTAGTTGACCTACAACCTATAAGAATGCATAGTTTTATCTCTCTTGGGAGAGAACAATGTCACACCTATTATAGCTCTACTATTACAGCTCCATAAAAGCAGAACTTTCATATTTCATCTGATTCTTGTTCCTCTTTTAAAACTTTAGGAACTTAGGGTTCCTCATCATGGATGTCATATTTCCCTCATACAATCTTCTTTAACTTAACATGGGGCTCAAACTCCCATTTATACTTATATGTATTTCCCTTATCTAGATTGTTATTAGGCATATCTCTAGGAAATTCATCCATTTCCTAGTTAGAAATTCATGTATCCTCTTCAATAAAAATAACACAACTAATATATCTTTCTATTTTAGTATGGAGTTTAATATGGTGTGATGATATTGGCTCTACATCAATTTTTATTTTAGCTTCATTTCTAGTTCGTACAATCATATGAATCCAATCTAAAGACCAATGCCCCTAGATTCTAGTTGTAAAGTCTCTTGATAAACATATTCCAAACATAGCAACGAGATCTATAACAACTCAATTTCTTTAGAAACATACATTTCTCCAAGACAATCATGTAGGTTAAGGCGAATGTCTATAAGTATTCCTACTATTTTGACTTGCAGTAGCTTGGGTCTCAAGTGTTGAAGTCGCCAACAAGACTCATAGGAGCAAAAATATTCTACAACACCAAATAAGCTTCCACACATTAGATAAGAAATAAAAATGCTATATTTCCAATACTAATAAAATAAAATACAATGCAATGGAAATAAATGTACATAGAGAAACCTTGTATATATGTGCAAGGGTGAGACATATGACAACATGTGATTATTAAAAGTGTCATGATCACATGACTTGAGACACACAAAAAATGCCTTAAGTAAACTTAACCAACTAGGTGGGAAAAGGACCCAGAAGAGAAATTGGTTAGGGAATAGATGTTGGGAATTAAGGTGTCTCAACCTTGGTAATTCCTTGTATTATTTCATTATATTTATTTATTTATTGCCTATTGTGTAATTAGGATGCAAATCCTATGTTGTCATCTTGTGGGAATTGGCACGGTGATGTGTCATCCTACATGAAAGACGACAAGTTGTAAATTTGTTCTCACATGAGGAGACAGGCATCCCACTTAGTGGTAGGAATATTTTGCCATGTGTCAGCATCTTGGATGTTGTGTAAGGGAATATTGACCGAAACAGTCATGACAGATTCTTATAACAGTTCTATGACATGTAAGAGCTAGAAATGGAAGATTCTATGACAGGTGAAGAAATGTGTTGAGAAGCATCTTTGAAAAAGGCATCTTTGGGTGCCCCAAGGAGGGTTATGACATGTTGTAAGAGAATATGCTATTTATAACCTGTGTATGATAGATTTTCTTACAACTATAAGTTATGACAGCTATGACAGATTCTATGACGGTTGTAAGAGTTGTAAGAGCATCTGTCATTACCCAAATTAGGAATAGGTGACCTCTTTGGGATGGGGTGAATTGACAAGTGTCAGGAACATCCTACAATGTTGGACAAGTATCGATAGGCATGGATTTTTGGCCATAAGGCCATGTTGGACGCCCATCCCAAGTTGGACTTATTTTTGCCTTATATTTTCTTTATAAATAGGTGCTTTGTAGAGATGTATTATGTGATTGACAGGTACTGTTATGCTACTAAATTGGGGTGGGTACAAAAAGTTGGGGGGCCAAAAAGTGGCCAACTTTTTTAAAAATTAGTAATAACGAGAGCGCGTTATGTGCTGCTATATATATATAAAAGCAGCGTTCTATTTCATTATTTCACAACAAATTGCAAGAAACCTATAGCTTGAAGAAAGAAAGGAGCGCGCTTGCATTATTTGAGGTCCAATCGTCAGCTATTTCTCACGATTCATCATCAAAATGATACCACGACGTTGGGGAAATCAAAGAAGTAAGTTTTATTTGCTTTCTTGTGTGAATTTGTTGCTAAATAGGTAGGTTAAAATAGTTTTTGATGTAAATTTCTTAAATTTATAGGAGTTGATAATGCACCTCCTCCTCCTCCTGAAAATCCACAAAATCCTCCAACAAATGAACAACAAATACCTGCTGAAGAAGAACCCCAACCACAAACACCTCCATTTATTCTTGAATATGCCCCTAGAACACAAGAAAATCTAATGGGGCAAATTGAAAATAATAAGAAATAAATTGAAGACATAATTGCAAGGTTAAAAGAACCTACAACTTCAACCTTGCATGGATCCACACTTGTTCAATCCCTTGAATCTATATTATCAAATGTAGATTCAATAAGCAAGCAAATCAGTAGTTGGATAGAAAAGAGGAGAGAATTTAGAGAGTATTATGCTGACAAGTTATCATATGAACAAGTGAAAAAGGAACAAATTACAAAACTTGACTTGTGTTGTATTTTCACAGACCCACAAACAAATGAATCTCTACCCCTTACAAGTAAGAGGTTCCCTATCCATTGGTGTAACAACCAAGTGATAAGGGACAATTTTGCGCAGAGGTGGTGGATGGTTTTTGACCATCCTCCATGCAACAATAATGAGGTCCCACAATATTTTTTGAGGAAACTCTACTGCGAGTTTGTCAAAAATAAAGTGCTAAATTATTTTGATATGCGAGAGTTCCAGGGTAGAGGTATGGGGTCAGCACAAGATAGACCAGGGGCACATGTTGACCCATAGCAGCCAGTGAGATGAGCACTCACAAGACCAGCCCATGAGCATGACTCTATCTCTTCCATTGTGAAGGAGAGTGTTGAGGTCGAGGCACTTCAATCCATTAGTGCCTTGACCCAGAGCATCTTACAGCATGCTAATCCTACAGCACAACGTGGGCCAGGGGAGAGTTCAAGTATAGTTCCACCCCATACTTGTCAGACTTGTAGGTTAGCATGTGGTTATGACCCCATGGATAGTCATTACGTAGGTGTACAGGCTACATCTACAGCTGAGTAGATGGTGATGACAGATGCCTCCTGTGTGAGACTTTCAGGCTTGATACTCAGGTAAATCTTAGCAAGTTCATTGAATTTAATTTATTGAATTTTATTTTTGAAATGCAAGATTAACTAATTTAGTTTCATGATTTTAATAAAATTTTAGGGTCATAGCGTTGATGCAGTTTTCAATGGTTCTCCACCTACTTACTACACTACATCATCTATTGTTGGGGTATGTAACTAGTAAACAATTATAAATATTACATGTGAATTGCATCATTATATGAATGGTATTCTAATATCTGATTTTGGATGTTGAATAGGTTAATATTGGAGATTTTACGGCAACACTTGCCAGCAGAGGTGGACTTCAAAGCTTCACGGAGGTAATAAAATAAATAGTTTAATGAATGAATTGTACTTACTAGATTTTTGTATGTGACTTGTGTGCTTTATTGTGTGTACTTCCATGTTTAGGTAAACGTGTGTGTATGTTAGGAGCCATGATTTGCATCACTATTATAGTTTTCGTAATTGAATAATGTTGTTTTATTTCTAGATGATGCAAGTTATGGAGACACCTCCTAATGTTCATAGGGCAATGGAGCATGGTGTGTCCTTTGTGATTCATAGCTACATGCCATTGACGGGGTTATGAGGCAGATTAGTAAATTTCAATTTACATTCAATGTTATAGTTGTTTATTTTTGAAAACTCAAAAGATTATTGATTTGAAATTTAATTTCTAACTAGATGGTTTCTATAGGACATGACATCACCATAGCCTAATCCTGCTACTAAGGCAAGTGAGGAGACAGATTATATGGTAGCGGTAAGTGATTATTTTGTTAAATGTTTCATTTTTTATAACATGTAATTTCTATATATTAATGTCTATACTTTTTATTATAACAGCTACAGATGCACAAACAACTAAATAGGAGGAGGAGCCCTTGGGTTCGTAGTAGACCACCCACATACACGTCTCCATCCCCTAGAAGATCAAAGGCTACTCGTGATCTATTCTCTTCACCAGCGATAGGGGAATGACTTTTTATTGTGTTCCTTTATTGTATGCCTATATGGCATTTGTGGACATATGTTTTGTATTGCATATAGTTGACATTGTATGCCAATATGGCATTCTTGTAAGCCTATATGGCTATTTTGTATATATGTTATACTTATATCGACAGATATTGATGTATGCCTATATGGATATTTGGTTAATACAAATCATTTTTATTGATGGTGTCCATACTTGCATTATAAATCCAAGTTTGAATGGATATTTGTAGATGGTTACTTCAAATATTTAAAGTCCAATTGTATTTAGATAGGATATTTGTTGATCCAATAAGCCAGCTATTGTTATTCAAGTATCACTTAAACCTCATTTTGGAACTAAAAGATAAAAGTTGTATTTAAAATAAAAATGACATGTTGAACAAAAAATATTCATATTCTTTATGAGTTGCTCAATTGAAAATATTCAAATGAGTATGCTGATCCATATTCTTTATGAGTTGGTCAATTAAAAATATTTCTTAATTTCTTGTTATTATACATATTGGGATGCAAAGAGTATGTTTGTTGTTTTGAATAAGATAGTCAAAATCATATGCTTATGAGCACTTGATGACCATTGTGGTTATTAAAGGTAATTCCTCTTGCATATAAGGTGAGGTTATGAGATTACATTGAGTCTTACCTAATTTTAGTATGCAACATAACATTGGGGCTATAGGATTCCATAAGTCATCAACAATCAAGGTTCAAGGTTGTCATTGAAGTCAAAGGGTCAAGGTTGTTTGTCATTGATGTCAAGGTTGATGCCATGATGTTGATAAAATGATACAGTGATTTAAGGTAGGTGATGGTCATGAGGTGCATGATGTTGTGAATATGGTTTTCATGATAAGGTCTCTCAATTCATGTTGACGTTGCACAAGACAAACATGGTTCATATGATGCAAGGTTCATGTTCATGGTGGATGTGGTTTTGTTCATGCAAGGTTTTGTTGTGAATATGGTTTTCATGATAAGGTCTATCTTGGAAGGTTGATATTATGCAAGGTTCATATTCATGGTGGATGTGGTTTTGTTCACGCAATAAGAAGTTAGAGAAGACATAAGCTTTCATAATCATAATCTTATTGATAGTTAGGGTTTACATATTGGGCATTAAACCCTAAAAAGAATCTACTTTTCTTAAGACTTTAAAACCCTCAATTGCCCGTCATGTGTAAAGTGCACTTTTGTTTTAATTTAATATTGACTTATAATTAGAAGTGACTATCACTTAAATCAACCTACTAAAGGGTCTTTAAGTCATGAGTTCATCGGCCCTTCAACCTAACTCAACTGGCATCTCTGGTAAACTCTCATAAGCTCGAGCACCATATCATAATCGAAGGTCATATTTAATTGATATGAGGGCGAGAAAAAGGATTGGAAGTTTAGTATTTAAAAGGAATTTGGAATACAAACAATCATCTCTATGCAGTTGAATTTGATGGGCATGCCTTTATAAAAGGCTAAAAGATAGCTTTATGCAAGATATCATGGTATTTGTAGTGTTTAAAGATTGAAGACTAGTTAGTGTTTGTAGCTCGGACTATTTTGGCATGTTTGGGTATGAAACAGGACCATGCCTATCATAAACATACCCATCCAGATGCATAGGAATTGTCATTTTGGCTACACAAGGAGAAGAAAAAAAGTTACACCCCTTTGCAACTTTACACTACCTCCTTTTGACAACTTTTGGGGCAGCAGAAAACCTTTCACCATGGGCAAATGCCTCAGAGATATAAAAAACTGAGAGAGGTTATTGTAGACGGACCCTACATGATCATGTTTCCTTAGACAGAATGTATCTAAGTGACATGGTTTCTGAGTAACATCTTGTCAAAGATTGCTACCTTTTTGCACTTTGGACTCTTTAGGGATAAAACCGGTACAATGTAGCTCGGACTATTTCGGCATATTTGGGTGCAAAATAAGACCATGTCTAGCCTAAATTTACCCATTCAGACACGTTGGAACTGTCAGTTTGGCCACACAAGGAGAAGAACAAAAGTTACACCCCTTTGCAACTTTACACTGCCTCCTAACGATTTTTGGGACAGTAGAAAACCTTTCACCATGGGTAAACGCCTCAGAGATATTAAAAACTGAGAGAGCTTATTCTAGAGGGACCCTATGTGATCATGTTTCCTTAGATGGAATGTATCTAAGTGACACAGTTTCTGAGTAACATCTCATCAAAGATTGCTACATTTTTGCACTTTAGACTCTTCAAGGATATCGTCGGTACAATGTAGCTCAGACTATTTTAGCACGTTTGGGTGTAAAAAAGGACCATACCTAGCCTAAACATACCCATCTTGATGCGTTGAAACTATCAGTTTGGTCGCATCAGGAGTAGGATGAAAGTTACACCCCTTTGCAACTTTACACTATCTCCTTCTGACAATTTTTGGGGCAGCAGAAAACCTTTCACCACGAGCAAACGCCTCAGAGATATAAAAAATTGAGAGAGATTATTGTAGAGGGACTCTAAGAAACATGATCATGTAGAGTCCCTTTACAATAACCTTTCTTGATTTTTTATATCTCTGAGGCATTTGCCTGTGGTGAAAGGTTTTCTACTACCCCACAAATCGTTAAAAGGAGGTAGTGTAAAGTTGCAAAGGGGTGTAACTTTCATCCTGCTCTTGATGTGACCAAACTGACTATTCTAATGCATCTGGATGGGTACATTTATGATAGGTGTGGTCTTTTTTTCCACCCAAACATGTCGAAACAGTCTGAGCTACATTGTACCGATGATATCCCTGAAGAGTCCAAAGTGCAAAAAGGTAGCAATCTTTGACGAGATGTTACTCAAAAATCTTGTCACTTAGAAAAATTACGTCTAAGGCAACATGATCACGTAGATGGAATGTTTCTAAGTGACACAGTTTTCGAGTAACATCTTGTCAAAGATTGTTGCCTTTTTGCACTTTGGACTCTTCAGGGATATCATTGGTACAATGTAGCTCAGACTGTTTCGGCATGTTTGGGTGAAAAAAGGGACCATGCGTAGTGTAAATGTACCCATCCAGACATGTTGGAACAGTCAGTTTAGTTGCATCAAGAGCAAGACAAAAGTTACACCCCTTTGCAATAGCAAATAAAAAAATACAAACCTTACAAATTAATGTGCATACTTACAACTCAATGTAACGTGACTTTACAAAATCAATGTGAATACTTACAAATTAATCCAATGAACCATCTGGGTCTACTCTACTCTTTATTGTGTCAAGTATGGCTTCATGGTCAGACTCACGCACCTTGCACAAGGTCTTGTTCAAATGTCTACCCCGATACTGTATCAAATGAACATTGTATGCCATGACAAGGTTCGAGTAATGAAGAATCTTCCAATGCATGTCAAAGTCCTAAAACAACCAAACATTAACACTCTTATGTGGGTACCTTCTAAGCCATGTTCCAGTAATAACCACTGAGCCTGTAGGGTATTCGATGTTTTCTCCATCTGTAACTAGGGCCTTCAATTTCTTTTTGGCCTCAACACAATAACATAAGTAATAATATGTTCCCTCTTTGTTATCTTCATTTGTAATAACTGCATGTAAATGCCCTACATTGATATGTGTAGCAAATTAGATGAAATTAGTCAACATTACGAAAACACTACAAAGTAAGATGACATTAGGAATTTCAAAAACTATGCAAATAGATATATTATCTAGTTGAACTAGATTTGATATGTGGTCAAGGTCAACTGATGATTCCATCTGTGTTAGTTCCAGTGCCATTGGGGGTCAATACGTGTCAAGTGGGCTAAGATAACTTAACTACCATTCGTCAACCCACTCCTTTGACACGCACTCATCCTAGGCTTAAATTGTATAGGAAGAACAAAAGCATGACATCTTTCGCATATGGATACTCCATGAACCTACAATTGAGCTTCTAAAAGAGTGCATCTCACTTGATCCTGTCAGTGTAGAATAGTCCTCATATGTTGCAATGTTAGTATCATCTATCAACCAAAAAAATTTACGAACTAAATACTTACCTTCATTACCTGGACCCATGGACGCATTACACCACTTGACGATCGATTTTGCATCTGTCAACTTTGCATTGTCTTTATACTTTAACTCTTCTTGTGTTATGGCTCTTTTGATACATGGTCATGCACCATCATGCTCCCCCTTTCCATGCCCGACCTCACAAAAGTTCCACATATGTTGAATACAAGTAAAATTATGCCTCCTTCTCAGCCAATAGAAATTTTGTGAGTTGTTGAATTGTGATGCACAGTTATCCGACCATATGATATGCTGACTGAACGATATGCCCCTCCTAGCCAAATCATTGTAGAACACCTAAAAGCAACCTTGCATGAACTCCATAGAATATGTGCGATCATCACTAATATAGAAATTATACTCCCTTATGATCTTTCTGTCATCCTCTGTACTATCATTTGCATTAATCAATGCGATGTGCACAAATATAGAAACCTATGTGGAGTTGTAATATTGTGATTGCACCTCACACTGTGGCTGTAGACTATAGTTCTCTGTAAATTTGATGACAAACAATGCTACCAACTAGAAATGTGTCCTTGCATAACTTGAATTGCAAGTCCAACTATCGAGCTCTATGTGCATGTCTTGCATACTCATACACTATGATGTCATGGAATATAGACATAAACTGATACACTGGAATCTTTTCAATAACCAATTCACACCTTTTTGCTTCTTTACAATCTTTTGTATTGTATGCCATTGTTTTATACTTGTCGAACTCTACTAGTTCGTTTCCAACCACATGTGTTCTTTCCATATGTTCACATATTGGCAAATATTGCAAGTCACCGCAATGATGACATGTGCCATCCAAGCATAATTTCTTGTAGAATATTTGACCTTCCTCTCTTTCACATAAAATTCTTGATATGAAGTCTCTTGAAAATGTTGGTGGGGCATGTATGCCACAACCCTGCAAAACATTGTTAGTATGCAAATCTAAACATATAGACCTATAAACATCAAAATGGTTAGAAAATTCAATATGTAATCTACAACAACAAGTAGTGTGTGTGTGATTTATCTTGACATAGAAAGATTTTAGCATTTCAAAATATCTTTGACAAATTTTAATTTGAGGATACTTCTCTAGAAATTTACCATAAAATTGTGTTTGATTCTCATCCAAAAAATGCTTTGGATGTGGCTCATGGTTCTAACTACCAATTCTCCTTCTTACCACATCCCTTTGATTCAGAGATACCCTTGTGTAATTCTTTCAAAAGTCTTCAATTAGTGATCTCAATGCTTTAACAATTGGTTTATCTTTTCATGGTAGTCTCCCCGAGAACATCCATAATTCATTGGCATTAGTGTCCTCAATTCTTTGGCGTCTTTCAATGGCTCTTGATAAAGTTTTCCTATTAATTCTCAATTCTTGACTCGTCTTTCTAATGAGCTGAGTTTTCCTTATTTGACTACTTACTATAGTCGATGTAATCACACGTTGTGTTGCACTACTATCTTTTGTGAGTGAGGTGTTACCCACACTCTCATACGCACTCATTAGATTCTTGACAATAGATTTTTCACTTGAAGCCTCTGATGTTCTCAACCCAAGAATATTCATGATGGACCTATATTTTATACTTCGTATCATTTCAATGAATAGTTGACATCTTGCAGTCTCATTTAACTTTTCAAGGAACAATCTCCAAATCTTATGAGCATATCTTCTACAAGTACATTTTGGAATCTTACCTTCCATTGGCTGCAAAATATTCTCATCAATATCAATCAAATACTTTGGCTTTGTATGCAAAATTCTAGGTGGTGTTAAGTTAGGTAAATTCATCTCAACATTAGGAATTTCATCAATATTTAAATGAGATGGGCTAGATGGCATACCTTCGATCGAAGATGGAATAGATGGCATACCTTGAGGTTGAGGTGGGAACGATGTCATACCTCCTTCATCACATGTGAGTGATGATGTACTCTAAACTTGAGATGCGGTAGATGGTGTCCCTACATGTTGACTTGCGGTAGAGGACGTGTCTCCAACTATGGTATTCAAATCTCTCATAGCATGAAGTTTTTGCATTCTTCTCTTTGTGCTGCGAATACCATATCTCTTTGTGATGGTTGTGGTTCCTCTTCAATTGGCATGTCTTCATTTATCATGTCCAAATTCCTCTTCTCACAAAGTTCCCTCATAGCCACTGCTTTCTTTGCATTCTTAGCTTCTATCTCTTCCTATGTTGGTTTAATTCTTGATCATTTCCTCGGCATGATAGAGAATTTGTCTATAGCATGATAAAGAGACCAATATTAGTTCCTAAGAAATGAATCCATACAAATAACTAAAATATATGTCATTCAACCCTTCATAGTAAATGTACATACAATCATCATGTAAAAGAGTAAATGTCACTCAACCAAAATAGGTACAAAGCATACAAAGCAAATTATTGCAGCCATACAAAGTATTATTGCAAAATGTTATTGTAGCCATACAAAGCATTATGGTACAAAGTTCACTCCAATCCTAGATGAGGATAAGGTCAAAGGAGAGTCACCTATTAAGGCTACAAGTGAAGAGTACATGGGAATTCATGCTTGAAAAGGTTGAGGTAGACCCAATTTGACATGTTTGTTGTTACTAGGGCTACTAGGATTTGGAATTGAGAAGGTGTTTTGTTGGTACTAGGGATACTAGGATTTAGGTGGCTTGTGAAGGAATAGACAACAATTGAAGAGTGTAGACTTGAGTTAGGGTTTAGAATGGTTGTGTCTAAGTTCTTGAGGGGTAAAAGGACCTCTAGTAGCCTTGTTAGATTTTGAAGTATTGAAGACCCTCTTTGTGCCTTTGTATAGGGAGATCACTTGAGAGGAAAGCTTATGAAATTTGAAGAAACTATTGGTATGAGCCCTTTGGATTGAGTTGAACCCTACCTCTGCATCACATACCTAGGATTGTCATAAAAATCATTAGACTAATCTCTCTACTTTAGGGTATTGAATGGTATATAGTTGATCAAGGTAACCACCATCATGTGCTAACAAAGGACAATTAGGAGATTTTGAAATATTGTTGTGTCATGTGCATGTACAAATCATCATGAATAGGTGCATAAGGAATGACCTAGCCCAAGATATGTGCATACAAATCATCATGTCATGTGCATACTTGTATGATCTTGGCACCTATTCATTTGTATTTTAACTTGTTAATATGACAAGATAATAGTGAGATTATATTTTTATTATGTTGTAGGGATTTATTCTTGTATAGTTTGACATCATGTTATGTTAAGGTCTGTATATTACACATAATTATTAAAGAGCCCAAGTGTAGAAAATATACATGGCATCATGTGAGATTGTAGGTTGCTTTCTTGATTGGGAATGTGTCTATTTTAAACATGTATGATAAAGCATGATAAAGTAATTCAAATAGAATTAAGGAAAATGTAAAGAACATGCATGTAAAGACTTGACATACCTAAAAAATGGAGATTTGAATGGAGAGAGTACCCAATCATGTAGTGTTTTTTTCTTCTTGCATCAAACTCCTCAACAATTTGAGTCTTTCACCACTTGCTTCCTTTTCAATGTTAAATTGAATAACACTCATATAATTAGTAACAACAATACTATTAACCAATCTATAATGTTAAATTCCTAAAATTGAATCACAATTAACATTGCAACACTACAAAAATTGAAACTTGAGTAGATATATATCAAATTTGGTGTGAAAACTATGTTATTTCCTCCTTCTCAAGTTGGTAAAGTAGAAAAGGTGGTGGAAAGATCATGCAAAGGTGGTAGAATATGTAAAATGTGCATGTGAACTTCCCAACAGCATGAAAGCACTTCTTCTTTGTCGGAACACATGCATAATCAGCATGAAAATAGAGCATGTGGGCCTGGATCACGAGGCTCAATATTTTTTTACCATTTCTATAGCAGGACAAAATGCAAGCGCATTTTAACACACTCACGTTTTGTCCTGCTATAGATTGATTCATAAATATTTGTGCCTATCTCACCTTCGATAGCACCTTTACAATATCTCACCTTTAGTTCCATTAGCTCATGTTCTATATCTCACTTATCTCTCCCCCTCACCTCTCTACCTCTCCCCTCTCTATGTCTCTCAGTCATTCCTTGTCTACCTCTCCATCCATCCTTAGCCATCTAGGTCTCACTTAATCCTAAACCCTAAGGCCAGCTATCCTTATTCATAAACCCTCAATGGGCTTGATACTATACCTTAAACCCTAATCCCTTATCCCTAAACCCTCCAACCCTATCCCTAATCCTTATACCCTCGACACTCTACTTTAACCCTAATCCCTCAACCCTCAACCCTATCCCTAAACCCTCAAACCTCAACCCTCAATGTCAAACCCTAATCCCTCAACTCTTAACTCTAATCCCTCAACCCTCAACCCTATCCCTAAACCCTAAACCCTAAAACCTCAACCCTCAACATCAAATCCTAATCCCTCAACCCTTCACTCTAATCCCTCAACCCTAAACCCTCAACACTATACCTTAAACCCTAATCCCTCAACCCTAAACCCTAAACCTTATCCCTAAACCCTAATCCCTCAACCCTCAACCCTAATCCCTCATCCCTAAACCCTAAACACTATCCCTATTCCTAAACCCTCAACAGGCTTGATACTATACCTTAAACCCTAATCCCTTATCCCTAAACCCTCCAACCCTATCCCTAATCCTTATACCATCGACACTCTACTTTAACCCTAATCCCTCGACCCTCAACCCTATCCCTTAACCCTCTAACCTCAACCCTCAACCCTCAATGTCAAACCCTAATCTCTCAACCCTTAACTCTAATCCCTTGACCCTTAACCCTATCCCTTAACCCTAAACCTAAAACCTCAACCCTTAACCCTCAACGTCAAATCCTAATCCCTCAACCCTTCACTCTAATCCCTCAACCCTAAATCCTATCCCTAAACCCTCAACACTATACCTTAAACCCTAATCCATAAACCCTAAATCCTAAACCTTATCCCTAAACCCTAATCTCTCAACCCTCAACCCTCAACTCTAATCCCTCATCCCTAAACCCTAAATGCTATCCCTATTCCTAAACCCTCAATGTGCTCGATACTATACCTTTAACCCTAATCCCTTATCCCTAAACCCTCCAACCCTATCCCTAATCATTATACCCTCGACACTCTACTTTAACCCTAATCCCTCGACCCTCAACCCTATCCTTAAATCCTCAACCCTCAAACCTCAACATTCAACCCTCAACATCAAACCCTAATCCCTCAACCCTTAACTCTAATCCCTCGACCCTCAACCCTATCCCTAAACTCTAAACCCTAAAACCTCAATCCTTAACCCTCAACGTCAAATCCTAATCCCTCAACCCTTAACTATAATCCCTCAACCCTAAACCCTATCCCTAAACTGTCAACACTATACCTTAAACCCTAATCCCTCAACCCTAAACCCTAAACCTCATCCCTAAGCCCTAATCCCTCAACCCTCAACCCTAATCTATCAACCCTCAACCCTAATCCCTCATCCCTAAACCCTAAATACTATCAGTATTCCTAAACCCTCAATGGGCTCGATACTATACCTTAAACCCTAATCCCTTATCCCTAAACCCTTCAACCCTATCCCTAATCCTTATACCCTTGACACTCTACTTTAACCCTAATCCCTCGATCCTCAACCCTATCCCTAAACCCTCAACCCTTAACGTCAAACCCTAATCCCTCAACCCTTAACTCTAATCCCTCAACCCTAAACCTTATCCCTAAACCCTCAACACTATACCTTAAACGCTAATCCCTCAACCCTAAACCCTAAACCCTATCCCTAAGCCCTAATCCATCAACCCTTAACCCTAATCCATCAACCCTCAACCCTAATCACTCATCCCTAAACCCTAAACACTATCCCTATTCCTAAACCTTAAACGGGCTCGATACTATCCCTCAACCCTTAACCCTTAAAACTTGAACCCTAAAACCTATCCCTACACCCTCGACACTCAACACTATATCTGAAACCCTAATCCCTTAACCCTCATCCCTAAACCTCAACCCTAAATCCTTAAACCTTCAACCCTAAACCCTATCCCGAATCCCTCTATCCTTGACACTCTACTTTAACCCTAATCCCTTGACCATCAACCCTATCTCTCAACCCTCAACCCTCAACTCTCAACATTAAACCCTAATTCATCAACCCTAAACCCTAATCCCTCAAACCTAAACCCTATCCCTAAACCATCAACCCTCAACACTATACCTTAAACCCTAATCCCTATCCCTCAACCCGTAACCCTTAAAACTTAAACCCTATCCCTACACCCTCAACACTTGACACTATATCTTAAGCCTTAAACCCTCATCCCTAAAGCCTCAACCCTCAATCCTTAAACCTTCAACCCTAAACCCTATTCCTAATCCCTCTACACTCAACACTCTAACCCTAACCTCAACATTAAACATTAATCTGTCAACCCTAAACCCTAATCCATTAACCCTAAACCCTCAACACTATACCTTAAACCCTAATCCATCAACCCTAAAACCTAATCCCTCAACCCTCAACCCTAAGCCCTATCAATAAACCGTCAACCTTCGACACTATACCTTGAACCCTAATCCCTCAACCCTCAACCCTAATCCCTCATCCCTAAACCCTAAACTCTATCCCTATTCCTAAACCCTCAACCCTCAACACTATACCTTAAACCTTAATTACTTGTCCCTAAACCCTAAACCCTATCCCTCAACCCTTAACCCTTAAAACTTAAACCCTAAAACCTATCCCTAAACACTCGACGCTCAACACTATATCTTAAACCCCCATCCCTTAACCCTCAACCCTAAAGCCTCAACCCTCAATCGTTAAACCTTTAACCCTAAACCCTATCCTTAATCCCTCTACCCTCAACACTCTACTTTAACCCTAATCCCTTGACCATCAACCCTATCCCTAAACCCTCAACTCTCAACATTAAACCCTAATCCGTCAACCCTAAATCCTAAACCCTATTCCTAAACCCTCAACCCTCAACACTATACCTTAAACCCTAATCCATCAACCCTAAACCCTAATCCATCAACCCTAAACCCTATCCCTAAACCCTCAACCCTCAACACTATTCCTTAAACCCTAATCCCTTAACTCTAAACCCTAATCCCTCAACCCTAAACCCTAAACCCTATCTCTAAACACTCAACCCTCAACAAGTTATACCTTAAACCTTAATCCCTCAACCCTCAACCCTCATCCCTAAACCCTAAATGCTATCCCTATTCCTAAACCTTCAACCCAAGACACTATACCTTAAACCCTAATCCCTTACCCCTAAACCTTAAACCCTATCCCTCAACCCTTAACCCGTAAACTTTAAATCCTAAAACCTATCCCTATACCCTCAACAATATACTTAAGCCCTAATCCCTCAATCATCAACCCCATACCTTAAACCCTGAAGCCTACACCCTCAAACCCTCATCCATAGACCATATTTAACCTCACCCTTATATCCTAAACCTTGAATATTTTACCTCAACCCTATACTTAAATTAAACCTAAACCATACATGCTCTCAACCCAAGTCACCCTATGCCTTATATACCCTCAATCCATATCATAAACCCTAAACCCTAATCCCTGCGCCTTACACACTTAATCTTATACACTCAACAACCTGAATATTAACCCTCAACTGTAACCCTCAACCCTCTAATCTCTACCCTCTACCCCTTAGCTATTACTTAAGCCCTAATCCCTCAACCCTCAACCCTCAAAACTATACAGGCTTAGGTCCTTATATACACTAAACCCAAAACACTTACATACATACATACATACATACATGCATACATACATACAGACAAAGATGCATGCATACATGTACATACATACAAGCATGCATACATGTACATGCATACATACCTACAACAAAAGATATAAACATCCATGAAACATACTTATGAAAGTTGAACATATCTCATTCAAAGGAAAACATAATGCGAGCGTGTTAGAACGCGCTTGTGTTGTGTTGAACTGGGAAAACACTGGCAAACATGTAAAAAAGAAAAAAAACACAACATAATGCAAGCGCGTTATAACGCGCTAGCATTATATTGTGCTTTGGGAATCCCAAGCCTTGGGCTTGGGATTTGCTTTGGATTTCCAACCCAAAGGCTTGAAGTGCCTTTGCAACATCCACAGACGTTTTTTTGTAAATTCTACAAGATTTAACATAATTTTGTTCATGCTAACCCTCAGATTTGCACGTGTTTCAAGTTTAAACAAATTGAACACCTGGTAATGTTAGGCTTTCTCTTAGCTATTTAATGATGTAATTTTTTTCACATTTTGACAATGTTAAGCCTTTCATCTTTAATTTCTTTTGTTTGTGTGTCTAGTTTTGGGCAAAAACCACTGTTTGGTCTTTTTCTCATTGTAAATTAACCATTCATTGAAATTTCAAAAAAAAATACATATTTAGAAACTAGACTCCATTCTACACATATTAAAAAAAAAATGATTTTCAATTAGTTTTCAAAATTTATAGGGGTAGCACGGCCAAAATTCTATTTTTTAGGATGTGTCCACTTTGAAAATTAGTTAAAAATAAAATATTCATCAAAAAATTATCAAAAAAATCAAGCATAAACTACATATTGTCAGCTAATTTCTCACCAAAGAGATTTTAAAAATACCAAAAAAAAGTTAACCTTTTGAGGGAGCCACAAAACATGCTATGTTATTTTTTTTACAGAAACAACACCAATTTCTATGGCTCCCTCTTTTGAACCCCTTAATCTATACCATTTTCAAAAAAAATAGTAGTTTAGAAAATAGACTTAGAGCACTACGAACATTGTTTTGGTTGCATCTCCAAATTTTGAGTGTAACTATGCTCAATTTCTCATCCAAGGCCAGCATTTCCTAATTTTAGAAAAAAAGTGGCCACTTAAGACCCCTTTTTATCCCCCCATCTTCTTGCACTTACCCATTGTCTCTAGATACAAGTGTCGAAGACTCCTGCAAGAGCATTGGCTCTGTAACTATATTGTAACTTTCATTGTTTATGGAATACATTTGAGCTATGTTTTGGAGGGTGGGGTTTTTCACCCGTAAGGGTTTTCCCCACGTATATCTTGTCTCTCTCTTCTTCTGTCTTACATTCTTGTGTATGTGTTTGCTGCAATATCTCTGTTAGTGGGTTATTAACACTGTAATTGTAAAGATTAAAAGGAATTTGCACTCATCCCTCCTCATTAGATTAGTGTAGGAAGTGATTTCCACACACCTAGCTTCCTTTTAGTTGGTATCAGAGCTTGATCACCTTTGGTCCTAGTTGTTGGGTATGGGTTTTTTGAGCTAATCCTAGGTTGAGTGGGAGCTTTGTGCAAAGCATTATGTAAACTTATTGCAGGAAATGAGATGGTAGGCACATCTAGAAGATTAGAGGTGGAGAAATTCAATGGCACTAATTTTGAGTTATGGAAACTTAACATGGAGGACATGCTTGTTGATCGTGACCTATGGGAAATAGTATCCAGTGTAAAACCAACTTGCAATGGCACAAGAAGATTGGGCTCTCAAAGATTGGAAGTTTAAGGGTCTCATAAGACTTAGTCTAGCTGATTCTATCCTATTAAATGTCCATGAGGAGAAGAGCACAAAAGACCTTTGGAAGAAGTTGGGTGATGTTTATCAAGCTAAATCCCTGGTGAAAAAACTTTTTTCTGGGAAAGAAGTTTTATTCTCTAAGGATGGAGTATGGAGGATCGGTTACAGATCACCTGAATGCTTTCAACATGTTAGTTGCACAATTGACATCTGTTGGTGTGAAGATGGAGGAGGAGGATCATTGTATGACCTTAATTTGTTCTTTTCCAAACTCATGGGATCATCTTGTGATGGATATTGGGAGCACCACATCCACATTCAAAATGGATGACATGGTATCTTCATTGTTATCTAAAGAGATGTGGAGAAATTCTTCTGAGGCAGCCAAAGAGGCTCTTGCGGTTCGTGGAAGACCCAAGGAGAAAGGGAGAAAGAAGGACAAGAAAGATGAGAAGGGTAGATCCAAATCCTGTGGGAGATCCAAATCTCCTAGAAAGTCCAAGGCTCTCTATTGGAACTATGGAAAAACTGGGTATTTCTAAAAGGAGTGCAAGGAAGAAAAGAAAAAGAAGAAGAATGTCCTAGATTCATATTGTGACAAATCTCAAGATGACGGTGATGCCTTCATCGCAGCCCTGGCCACTCATGCATCTAATGATGTGTGGTTGATTGATTCTGGTGCATCATTCCACATGACCTCACATCGACGCTGATTCATGAATTATGAAGAGTTTGATGGTGGAAGAGTGTACCTAGGTGACGATTCTCATCTGAAGATTGCTGGTCATGGAAGAGTCTCAATCTAATTCTCTGATGGATGAGTGAAGGGGATCACTGGGGTTATGCACATCCAAGGCCTAGCACGAAACCTACTTTCTGTAAGTATGTTGAATGATGCAAGTTGCAGGTTATCTTTTCAAAGTATGGATGAAAGATGACTAGAAGATCTATGGTGCTTGCTAAGGGTACTCAGAGAGGTACTTTGTTTTAGCTGGAGGCATGCACTTCATAGTGCAATAGTTCTTCTGACTTGAAGAAAAGAGCTACAGTCACTTCATCCCCACCATCTAAATGAGCAGTGAAGAAATCTGTTGTAACAGTTTCTGATGGTAGTGCACATGCTTTGGAAGTTAAACTTCTTGCTGAAAAGACTATGTTATGGCATTTGAGATATGGCCACATTGGTGAGAAGGGTCTACGAACCCTAAAAAATAAAAACTTCGTTGAGGGGTTAAATGATTGTAATCTCAAGTTTGACTTTTGTGAACATTGTGTATATGGAAAGCAAAACCCTATTCAGTTTTACTCTAGTTCTCACAAGTCTTCTAGTGTATTGGATCTTATTCATTCTGATGTGTTTGGTCCTATTAATGTTCCTTCAATTTCCAAATCTATATACTTTATATCTTTCATAGATGATTACAGTAGAAGGACATGGGTTTATTTTATCAGAAGCAAGACTAAAGTCTTTAGTCAGTTTAAAGATTTTAAATCTTTTGCTAAAAATTAGACTAGTAAAAAGATTAAGTGTTTGAGAACTAATAACGGTGGTGAGTTTTGTTCAGCAGAGTTCAATAAGTTCTATAAAGAGCAAGAGATTGAAAGAAATAAGACAACTCCATACACCCCACAACAAAATGGAGTTGCAGAGAGGATGAACAAGACACTGATGGAGAAGGCTAGGAGTACGCTTAGTGGAGCAAGCCTTAAACAAAAGTTTTGGGCTGAAGCTGTAGCCACTGCCTGCTATCTGGTAAATAGATCTCCTACATCAGCTCTTGTTGGTAAGACACCTATGGAGGTGTGGTCTGGTAAGAAGCCTTCAGTTAGACATCTTCATGTTTTTGGTTGTGAGCCATATGCACATGTGCCTAAAGAGAAACGGTCTACATTAGAGAATAAGGCTGTTAAGTGTATCTTCATTGGCTATGGTGTCGGTGTGAAAGGATACAAGCTTTGGGATCATGTGGTTGAAAAAGTGTTGTATAGCAAAAGTGTTATATTTAGAGAGCTAACATCTTCTTCCATTGTTTTATAGCTAGAACAGACAGAAAAGAAAGAGGATGTGGTTCGATTTCCTTCTACCCCTAAGAAGACTGATCCGACAGACCCTATGAGACCTAATGATGAGGAGAGCTCTAGTAGCTCTGAAAGTTTAGAAGAAGAAGCAGAACCTCAACCTCAACCATTGAGGAGGTCTACACGAACAAGGAAGCAACCTGATAGGTTTGGTTATTCATTGCTTGATTCTAGTTGTGCTTTTGCCTTGTTTACTAACACTAATGAGCCTAGAACTGTGAAAGAGGCTATGGGCATGAAAGATGCAGGTTCCTTGAAGGAGGCCATGGAAGATGAGATGGCTTCTTTGGAAAAGAATAAAACATGGGATTTGGTGTCTTTACCTGATGGACGGAAACCTATTGGATGCAAATGGGTGTTCAAGAAGAAATTTGATGCAAATGGCAATGTTGAAAAGTACAAGGCCAGACTAGTTGTGAAGGGGTATTCACAAGTGGAGGGAATTGATTATGGTGAAATTTTCTCTCTTGTTGCAAAGCTGACATCTATTTGGTTCTTGTTATCTCTTGTAGCATCTTATGACTTAGAGGTGGAGCAAATGGATGTGAAGACAGCATTCCTTCATGGTGATTTAGAGGAAGAGATTTACATGTCACAGCTAGAGCATTACATAGAGAAAGGTAAAGAAAATTTGGTTTGCAAGTTAAAAACGTCTTTGTATGGTTTGAAGCAGTCTCCTAGGATGTGGTTCTTGAAGTTTGATGCCTTTGTGTTGTGAATTGGATATTTGAGATCAAAATCTGATCATTGTGTGTATTACAAGTGTGACAATGATTGCATTCTCATTATTGCATTGTATGTTGACGATATGTTGTTGATTGGGAATGGTAAGAATATGATTTCTAATGTGAAGTCTTAATTGTCAGCACAATTTGAGATGAAAAATCTAGGGGCAGCCAGGTACATTTTGGGAATGGAAATCAAAAGAGATAGAGCTAACAAAAAACTTTGGTTAAGCCAGAGTAAGTATGTGAAGACCATGTTGGATAGGTTTAGCATGGCAGATTGTAGACCATTGTGTGTTCCTATTTAATTGGGGAAAAAGTTGTCAATTAATGATTGTCCAAAATCTCCTAGTGAGGTTGAGGACATGAGTAGAGTACCTTATGCTAGTGTTGTTGGTAGTTTGATGTATGCTATGGTCTGCACAAGACCATACATTGCCCAAGCAATGGGAGTCCTTAGTCAATTTATGGCTAATCTTGGATGGGTACATTGGGTTGTAGTTAAGCAAATGTTTAGATATTTGAGGCGTACTTCTGAGTATTCCATATGTTATCATGGTAATGTTATAGGACCTTCGTATTCAGTTTGTATTCATGGATTTGTGGATTCTGATTGGGTGGGTGACATTGACAGTAGGAGATCCACCAGTGCCTATGTGTTCACTATGTTTGGTGGTGCAATTAGTTGGATGAGTAAGATATAACTTGTGGTTGCTTTGTCCACGACAGAAGCTAAGTATATGGCAGAAACTCATGCTTGCAAGGAATCCATTTGTCCTAAGAGATTGTGTTCAGATATTTGTGTTGATGCAGGACATATTACAATTTGTTGTGACAGTCAAAGTGTGATTTGCTTAGCAAAGAATCCAACTTTCCATGCCAGAACAAAGCATATTGATGTACAGTTTCACTTTGTGTGAGACATGATAGAGGATGGGAAGGTGAATTTGGAGAAGGTAGACACTTTGAAGAATGTTACGGATGCATTGATGAAACTAGTGGGCACAGAGAAGTTCAGATGGTGTTCAGAGTCTATGGGCTTCTCGGCCTATAGCAGTTAAATCTTGTTAATTCCATTGGCTCTTACAAGGTGTTCGACAAGTGGGAGAATGTTGGGAATTAAGGTGTCTCAACCTTGGTAATTCCTTGTATTATTTCAGTATATTTATTTATTTATTTCCTATTGTGTAATTAGGATGCAAATCCTATGTTGTTATCTTGTGGAAGTTGGCACGATGATGTGTCATCCTACATGGAAGATGACAAGTTGTAAATTTATCCTCATATGAGGAGATAGGCATCCCACTTAGTGGTATGAATATTTTTCCATATGTCAACATCTATGATGTTGTGTAAGGGAATATTGACCGAAACAGTCATGACAGATTCCTATGACAGTTCTATGGCATGTAAGAGTTAGAAATGGAAGATTCTCTGACAGGTGAAGACATGTGTCAAGAAGCATCTTTGAAAAAGGCATCTTTGGGCACCCCGAGGAGGGTTATGACATGTTGTAAGAGAATATGCTATTTATAGCCTGTGTATGACAAATTCTCTTACAGCTATAAGTTATGACAGCTATGACAGATTCTATGATGGTTGTAAGAGTCGTAAGAGCATCTATCATTACCCAAATTGGGAATAGGTGACCTCTTTGGGATGGGGTGACTTGACAAGTGTCAAGAACATCCTACAGTGTTGGACAAGTGTTCATATGCATGGGTTTTGGGCCATGAGGCCATGTTGGACACCCATCCCAAGTTGGACTCATTTTTGCCTTGTATTTTCTATATAAATAGGTGCTTTGTAGAGGAGATGTATTATATGATTTACAGGTACTGTTATGCTACCGAATTGTCTCCAGATACAAGTGTCAAAGACTCCTGCAAGATCATTGTCTCTCTAACTGTATTGTAACCTTCATTGTTTACGAAATACATTTAAGTTGTATTTTGGAGTGTGGGGTTTTTCACCCGTAAGGGTTTTCCCCACGTATATCTTGTCTCTCTCTTCTTCTGTCTTACATTCTTGTGTATGTGTTTGCTACAATATCTCTGTTAGTGGGTTATTAACACTATAATTGTAAAGATTAAAAAGAATTTACACTTATCTCTCCTCATTAGATTAGTGTAGGAAGTGATTTTTGTACACCTAGCTTCCTTTCAATAGACTCATTCACACCAATACTCCCCTTAAGTTCAACTGAAGGGGGGAAGAATGAAGAAAAATACTCAAAGATAAGTCCTAATAACAAGGCCTAATGAGGTACCTATGTAGAAAATATCTCTCACAAATGGAGCAAATGAGAAAAACTCATAGGAAAAATATCCTTTCCAAAAGAGAAAATGTGCATGAAGGAATGAGGACTCAAGATGACCCCCCCAAGGACAAACTTCCTTCACCCCAAGTATAGATCACAAGTGAAGATAACGAGGTGATACCAAAGGTTTAGTGAAGATGTCCACAAATTTCTCCTCGGTAGGCAAGTACTCCAAGTTGAGAACACCATCTTGGATGAGATGTCGAATAAGTGCAAGTGGATATCAATCTACTTAGTTTGTTGATGTTCCATTGGGTTGTAAAAAATGTGTATGAAACTCTGATTATCACACCAAAGAGTAGTGGGGTGATTAAGAGGAAAGCCAAACTTTGTCATCAATTGGTGAAGCCAAAGAACCTCTTAGCTAGTAAGAACTACTCCTCAGTACTTAGCCTTTGTAGATAATAATGCAGTAGTTGTCTACTTCTTGCAATACAATGCAATCAAACCAAAACCAAGGCAATAGACAAAATTAGAACTAGGCTTCCAATCATCAACATCACCAACCCAATCTAAGTTAGTGATGTCCACAATCTGAGAAGTTCTTAATGTGTAGTGAATGTCAAAATGTGAAGTACCCTAGATATACCTCAAGATGCACTTGGTTTCCATCCAATGACTCTCATGAGGATCTTGAGAAAAATAAGAGACAAGATCAATGACAAAAAATATTAGGACAATTGCGTCAAGTACAAAAGACTACCAACCAATTGCTGATACTAGTAGATAGTGTGACACATAATTGAAATGGAGTGAGGGTAGATTTGCAATTATCCATGCCAAATATCTAAATTAAATCAAGAGCATACTTCTACTAAAAAAATAGAAATACCCTCATAAGAATTAAGAACCTAAAGATTAATAAAGAAATGTACAAGCTCAAGATCAATCGTATCAAACCACTCCACCGATGCTCTATGAACACCTTGAATCATGGAGGTGGAACTGTTGCAATTATGTGCCTAATTGGTGTTGTCATTGATGTCAACATATTTACATTGTCATTGGTGTCAACTATGCCCTCATTTTGTTATTTTCTTGTAGATGTTGAGGATATTGAGAAAATTAGCTCATCCGGCAGAAACAGTGAGTTGTAATGGAAACAGTGTATTGCATATAGAAAAATAGTCCAGAAGAATGCTCCACATATTTTGTAGAATGCATATCTTTGTCTGCAGATTAGAAGTTATCTAGAAGTCCATCTAAAGATGCTATGCTCCAAGTTTGAGCCTCCGGTATGAAGAATTGAGCGAGTTATGTTCATTAGAGTGAAAACAGCTTTTTCTATATGTTTGGCAATGACAGGGAGAAAGTGTTATGCTCTGTATTCCTCTGCATTGAAGTATTCTAATCTGTGGTTCTAGAGATAAGTCTAAGATAATTTTAAGTACCTTCAACTCCAATGGTTCATGATTTGTCCATCTACAAGCTATCTTTTCTTTATAACAATGGCTCGCAGTGTTGTTCTTGTGCTCTAGTTTGGAGAATCTGATGGGCAAAGTATTTGGTATTGTACGGATGTTTCTGATGATTATAATGTGCTTAAGAATGTCTCCTGATCATGTTCCTACCTTTGGATTGGTCCATGGAGAGAAATTTGGATCATGGTTGAAGAAGGCTCTTAGAAGACCTAATGTGCTCACCAGTCTTGGCCGACTTGGTTGATTTCATTATTTATAGAGAAGCTTTGAAGATTGTAGAGGTGTGATGTGACATGGAAGATAGCATTTGAGTCCTGGCTAAGGATCAATGTGATCCGCATACATCTTTACATATTTTCCCTTAGTTGATTTTGTATTAGGTCTAGACCTATTATGTGTATGTTTGTAATGTCGACCTTGGAGATTGTTCCAACGATTGATGAATGTATTGCCAGCCTTGATATACATTCCAAGGTTGATGACTTGTATAAAGACTTGCAATGAATTGCGAAAAGAAGTATGAGTGTGTGAATATGAGAAGATAAGTGTGAAGGTTTGAAAGAGCAGGGCAAAGAAGTTTATTGTGCTTCAAAGGAACTAAACTCAGGCATGGAGTAGATGCTACTTAATCAGTTCACCATTTTGGCAGTGAGCCAACCCTTGGCAGTGAGGCACCTCTTTGGTAGTGAGCCATTCTTTGCAGTGAGCAATTTGGGCCATAAGCCTTGTAGGCAATGAGCCTCTGTTTTTCAGTATTGATATAACATATATTTATGTGGGCTAACACCCACTATGGTTTTTCCCTTTTAGGGTTTTCCACATAACAATTTGGTGTCTTCTGTGTTGATTATGTTATTATGTTGAGTTTCCCATTTTATGCTTTCATAGTTATATCAGAATAAAAGTAATTGATAAGTTGATGTTCATAATTGGTTAAAAGTTTTAGGACAACTGATTCACCCCCCCTCTCAATTGTCCGGTGTAGTTCAACAATTGGTATCAGAGCCAAGTTCCTCAGAAGAAAGCCTAACAGCTTAAGGAAGATCTAGGATGTCTTATAAGAAGGAAGCTCTGCAGTTTGACGGGACAAATTATGCTCTTTGGAAGGTATGAATGAAAAGACATCTCCTTTATATCAGTTATAAAGTATAGCTAGCTACATAGTCACAATTTGTCATGCCTGAAGGTGGCCTAACAACTGAGGATGATATCAAATAATATGAGTTGGATGTCAAAGCAAAGGATGCTTTGTTAAGTTCCTTAAGTGACTTAGTGTTGACAAAAGTTGTGGACCTTGAATCTGCAAATGAGGTATGGGAGAAGCTGAAAAATCTGTATGAAGGAGATGATTATGTAAGAGAAGCTAAGCTATAGAGCCTAAAAGTGAAATATGAGGGTTTGAAGATGAATTAAGATGAAAACATAACAGCCTTTATGCAAAGAGTTGATGAAACTGGAATAAAAGGTATGGGAGGAACTCTCAGTGATAAGGAAATTGTGATGAAAATTCTCAGATCACTACCGAAGTCCTACAATCACAAGGTAGTTGTTATTGAAGAATTTATGACTGTGAAAACTATTGACAAAGATCAGTTACTTGGAAAGCTTATAGCCTTTGAGATAAGAGAATTTGGTGATGTCTTGCCAAAAGTTGAATCAATTTTTAAAGCCAGTACTTCGGAAAAGATTTCTAGAGCTGAGAAATGTAAAGTGGATGATGACTTTGATGAAATTGAAGCTAACTTTGTTGATAGGTTGCAAAAAGGTTCCGATAAGTTCAAAGGTAAATTACCTTTCAAGTGTTTCTCTTGTGGTGAAGTAGGACATTATGCTTCCAAATGTCCTGAAAGAATTGAAAGAAATAAGAAAAGATTTGAGAGTAGGCCTAGAGTTCCAAAGAAATGCTACTATGTTAGAGATTTTGATTATGAAGGAGTGATTGATAATGAATCTGATGATGCTAGTACCAGTACAAATGAATGTCTATTTATTTCTATTAAATAAGATCCTATGTCTACTAATTCTGCTAGTTGTGTGAAGGAAGAAAAACCGGTTGAAGAAAGTGCTTTGGCTGTTCAGGTTGAGAAGGGTAAGGATGAATGGATTATTGATAGTGGATGCTCATATCACATGACTAGTGACAAAAATAAGTTTGTAAGTTTTGAAAAGTATGATGGAGGATTGGTTAGGTTTGGAGATAATGTAGTTAGTAAGATTTGTGGAAAAGGATCTATTTCATTTGATGGAAAGCATAATACTGACAATATCCTATATGTTAAGGGTCTGAAGCATAATCTTTTGAGTGTTGGTTAGATGTGTGACAAAGGATATAATCTAAGATTCAAAGATAATGGGTGCAAGATCATGGAAAGCTCCAGAACTGTGATTGCTACCGGTAAGAAGACAAAAGGTAACATCTATCAGTTAAGAGGAACTAATGATTATTGTTTATTGGCTCAGGCAGATGAAAGTTGGTTGTGGCATAGAGGAATGTGTCATATAAACTTTGATAATCTAGTAAAGATAAGTTCAGGTCAGATTGTGAGAGGTTTACCAAAACTTGTGAAACCATCTAATACAATCTGCAAGGAATGTCAGTTAGGGAAGCAAACAAGAACAAGTTTCAAGAACAAAGAGCAATCCTATGTTAGTTTGTTGGATCTAGTGCATATAGATCTCTATGGTCCTACAAGGATGAGAAGTCTACAAGGTGACAGGTACTTCATGTTGCTTATTGATGATTATCCTAGAATGACTTGGGTTACTTTTCTAAAAGACAAATCAGAAGCCCTAGAGAAGTTCAATTCTTTCAAGGCAATGGTTAAGAATGAAATAGAAATAAAAATCATATGCTTGAGGTCTGATAGAGGAGGTGAATTCACATTAAATGAATTCAACATTTTCTTTGAAGAGCATGGGATAAAAAGACAGTTGGCTGCACCTAGGACTCCTCAGGAAAATGGAGTTGTGGAAAGGAAAAATAGGATAGTTTAAGAGGCTGCTAGGACAATGATGAAGGAAGCAAATCTGCCATAATTCTTTTGGAAAGAGGCTATTAATACTTGTTGTTTACATCCAAAATAGAGTTCAAGTGAAAGGTAATAGTACTCAAACTCCTTATGAATTGTGGTATGGAAGAGTTCCTACAGTAAAATATTTCAAAATCTTTGGAAGCAAATGCTATATCAAGAGAGATGAAGATCTAAGAAAGTTTGATGCAAGGTGTGATGAAGGAATCTTCCTTGGATACTCTACCAAGAGTAAGGATTATCAGTGCTACAACAAAAGGCTCAAAAAGATTGTTGAGAGTGCAAATGTGAAGGTAGATGAAGGCAAGGAAAAGATATCAGACATGAACTACTATGAACCAGGTGAACCTGTGACTATAATGAATGAAGAAAAAGATGAGCAAGAAGACAGTCAAGATGAAGAAGAGGCTCCAAAAAATGTTGTCAAGACTCCTAGGTATGTAAGGATCAATCATTCTAAAGATTGGATTATAGGTGACAAAAACAAAGGTGTGCTGACAAGGAGAAGAGCTGCAGAGGAACAAGTCAATTACTATTTGCTTTCAAAGGTTGAACCAAAGATTGTGAATGAATCATGCAATGATGAAAGCTAGGTAAAAGCCATGGAGGAAGAGTTGATGCAAATAGAAAAGAATGATACTTGGGAATTAGTTCCTAGACCTGCTGACAAAAATGCTATTGGAACCAAATGGGTTTTCAGGAATAAGCTGAATGAGAATGGAGAAGTTGTAAGGAATAAGGCAAGTCTTGTATGCAAAGGATAGTCTCAGATTGAAGGAATAAATTTTGAAGAAAATTTTTCTCCTGTAGTGTGGATTGAGGCAATCAGAATATTTCTAGCATTTACAGCCCACAAAGATTTCAAAGTGTATCAGATGGATGTGAAGTCTGGATTTCTGAATGGTGAGTTGGAAGAGGAAGTTTACATTAACCAACCAGAAGGATTTAGCTTATCAGATCAAAGTGATTTTGTATGCAGATTGAAGAAAGCTTTGTATCAACACAAGCAAGCTCCTAGAGCCTGGTATGCAATTTTGGATAAGTACTTATTGCAGTTAGGGTTCAATAAAGGTACTGTTGATAGTAATCTTTATTTCAAAATTAATGGTGATCAAATTTTGATTGTTGAAGTCTTTGTTGATGATATTATCTTCGAGGAAATGAAAGCATGTGTATGAAATTTACTGGTGAAATGCAAAAAGAGTTTGAGATGTCCATGTTTGGTGAGATGAATTTATTTCTAGGTCTGCAAATAAACCAATCAAATAAAGGAATCTGTTGCAAGTATGGGCCTAACCGGTGTTTTCATTGATGTCAACATACTCCTGTTGCATTGATTATAAGGATTGGATGAGCTGTGTGTTGAGGATATTGAGAAAATTAGTCCTAATTAGGAAAAGAGAAGAACAGTGAAGACAGTAAGGTAAAGATCCCAGCTAAGATTAATATTAGAGGATGCGCTTCAAAGGGTTTGTAGATATGTATCTTAAGATGATCCAATAAATATTTTAGAGGTCCACATGAAGCTCTAAAGAAGTTATGGCCACTTAAGTAAAACTAGTTCTGGCAAGTGTTCAAAGGTGACAGAGTGACACAAACAGGTCCGGTGAGAACTGGAAATGAAATATCTTATTCTATGGATTTGGTGGAGTATTTAGGAAGTCAATTTGAATTGACAACTCAATTGGTTAGTGGTCTGGAGGTCCGCAAGCATCTATTCCAATATGACAGTGATGACAGACTATGTTCTTAAGGTTCCGGATGAATGAGAGAAGAATTTCAGCAAGCAGTAGTGTGGATGTTCTTGGTGATTCAGGCAAGCTTGTGGAAGTCTTTGGTGTTGGAAAGAGACACGTTGTGGCTTCATGAGTGTTGTCATTGATGGAAACAAAGTCCTTCCCACACATCTGTAGGACATTGTGTGTCTCTACCGGAAGTCAGATTGAAAAAGTGTTGTGGTTTGATAAGCAAGAACAGAGCATGCAACAAGGACAGTCAGGTCTGGATCTCTCAGAGAAAGTATCTCAGTAAAGTGCGGACATGGGGAATTCAAGAGGAGTATCATGACTAATATATTCTAGAGATTGAGCCTCCGGTGATGAAAGAGTGAAAAGATATAAGCACCTGAGTGTTGGGTTCCTGTTTGATAGAGTAGACTGAGGAAGACCTGACTGGCAAAGCATCAAACCTTAATCTAGATGAGATATTGATGGTGATCAAGTTTCTTGAGGTATCATTCAGGATTGGCCGACATGATTGATCACTTCTATAAGCATCTCCTTGATACGCATCACTTGATAAGCAAGGATTCAGCCGACAGATCAGAGTTTGGGAAAATATTGACTATTCCGGATGCCGAATAGAAAGGTGTTGAAATCATTGGTGTGGATATATATACCAGATGCATTTGGATGTGAAGGTGCAGTGTGTAAGTTGTGAAGTACGAAGAAAAGTAGAGAGCAGTGTGAAAGTAGTAATACAGGTCCAGTATGTGATAGAACAGCAGCACCAAAGAAGAGGAAGAATGAAGTGCAGTAGATCAGTGTATTGAGCCTAACCGGAACTAAACCTCAGCATATATGGATGCTACTTATCAATTCAAGTATCTTGTTACTTTCCCTTTACCTTGTAGACAGTGAGTCTCTTGTAGGCAGTGAGCCTCTTGTGAGCAGTGTGCTCGAGCAGTGAGCCCTAATTAGCAAGTACCATCTTTGTATTTCTATTCTCCTAATAGAGAACACATTCTTGGGTTAGTCACCCCGTGGTTTTTCCCTTAATAGGGTTTTCCACATCAAAATCATTGTGTTATGTGAATTGACTTTGTTTTTGCTTTCATGATTGTGGATGCTTATCTATTTTGATGTTGCACTAGTTATTAAAGAAGAATATAAAGTTAAGTTAATTAAGATAACTGATTAACCCCCCCTCTCAGTTATCAACAATTGGTATCAGAGCCAAGTTCCTCCAAACAAAGCCTAACAGCTTGAGGAAGATCTGGGAATCTCAATGGATATGTATGGTATGAGGGAACAACTTCAGTCTACCCTAGATGATCTTGAGTAATCTCACTCTGAAGTCAACAACTTGAAGGAAAGACTCAAACAGGCTGATGATTTCATAAATGAACCAAAAGAGAAACTGAGTATCTCTATGAAAAAGAGAAAGGAACTACTTCAGCAATTGGCAAGTCAAGATGAAGCCATTGATACTGTTGATGCATAAATCTGTGGGTCTAATCTAGCAGCAACATGGGAAACTCTGAGACGTGAGAATGCTCCTTAGAGTGACCTCCAAATTTTAAGGAAGCTGGCTCTTCCGTTCTTCCAGTAGGGTTTGAGAAAAATGTCAAAAAGAAAACTGAGATTGCAAAAAATAAATACCTAATCTAAGGCGATCCGCCAGATTTGAAACTATTATTTGCACAGTGTCTAAACTTTGAAGGATTTAATTGGATTTAAAAAGCATCAATGCATGATTAAAACCAGTTTGAGAAACACATTAAACAGAGGCAGAGAAACAAAGAAATTAGAGACAAGAACAGAGTAAACTCATAAATGCACAGAACACTGTCTCATATTTGAATGAAAGAATAAATTTACAAAGGCAAAATTGTTGCACAGAATAAACTATTACAATCATCATGAAAAGACACTACAAAGGCAAGAAGAAACTCTGTCTGCTGCTCCAACCCTCTGATCTGATAAACTTGTAGAACTCTGAACATATCTAAAGAAGAACCTCTCGAATGTATCCAGAACTCCTCCCGAATGTGACCCAGATGTGGCTATTTGTAGCTTGAAATAAGTCAACAAAATCTCAACAACCTCTCTAAAAATCTACAACTGACTCCCTGAAAATTCGGCACCAAATCCGGCACAAATCTGTTATTTGAAATTGAACTGAAGTGGCCACTGAAAATCTTAACTGAACTGCTGTTTCTATTTTTCCTCCATGGCTAGAAAAAATATCTCTGTGCAAAAAAGAAAACTCCCACCGCTATTTTCCTGTAGCTTGCTCATAAAATAAAATGGTTGCTCACATTTAGGGTTTCACTTTCATCTCTCATGAATTTATTCCATTGTAATAAAGTCTCATTTTAATATTTTGCCCCACGTCATATTTTTATAAAGATAAATCTTTATTTAAGAGCTGAACTTTTCGGTGGCTTCATAGAGGCATAATAAAATATTCTTATGAAAGGGTCCCACCATTTGTATCTAATAAGAAATGAGGCAATTTAAAATGAAACAAAACCTTTTTATTTCCCTGTGCGCGGGCTGCTCCACGTGGTGGCTTCCGCTGAATTTTGGTTGCTTTTTAAAGTTGTTCGGGTGCCGACGAGTGGCAGCCTCCGCATAATTTTGAGTTACTTTCTTTTAATTCTAGTGCAGCCACGTGGGGTTCTTTGCTTCTCTTAATTTCCTTTTAAAAAGCTTGAGTGGTTCCCTAAAAACTCCCGTGAATCATTAATGCAACTTAAATAAAATATTCATCTTCATAAGAAAAGGGCCCCACTATTTAATATAATAAGAAACTTATATTAAAGCCTCAGCCTTTTAATTTCCTGTGACACATTTGATGCATTTTAATTAAATGAGATAAAGCATTGTTTCTCCTGTGCGCGGACTCCACGTGGTGGCTTCCACATGACTCTTCAGTTTCTTTTTCATTGTCGCGGACACTTCCATTTGGCAACCTCCGCATAACTTATTTTTGCTTTCTTTTAATTCTGCTGTGAGTTTTCTTTGATGGCTGCAAAAAGTTTCCTTCTGTATGTGGCTACATTGAGGAGGATATAGGGTCTCTAATGATTCTAATATAAATGTTGAGCCCATTCTTGGTGACACAGGCAGCGGCATTAAGTTTTTAGTTCCATCTCTCATTATGAAGACACTTCATCCTATGTGCATCCTTGAACCTATCTCAATCATTACTGCAAACTGTTGAAATTATATTAAATCTTATGAAATGAAAGTTTTGAAATGGTGTGAAAACTTCATCACCAGTTCTTGGTGACTGACTCAGAAAATAGGCCTGCCTATTTGAATCCATAATCTCTGGTTTTGCAAAATTAGTGCCTTGATCATTGGGCATAGAGTCACATTCTCTAAAACTAAAACATTTATAACTGAACAAATCTGAAACTAAAAATGTATGAAGATGAACTAAAACACCGCTGACCCAGAATACTTCCCACCACTGAAACTAACACTAAGCACACAATTGAAACTACCCTTTGAAACACCATTTTGCCTTGCAACTGAGACTTATTGAAAACAAAACTAACTGAAACTGAAACTAATACTACTGCTGTAGCTTATTCTAAACATTGAAGCCAAATCACTGACAACTGAAACATACATGAACATGTCCATTCACTGGAACAGAAAAATAGCTGCCATGTCTGATTATGTTGCTCCAATTTATCCACATCAAACTAAAAATGAACCAAATAAACTGTATAAAGAAATACAACAATATTTTGTACCTTTTTACTTCTCTCCACTCAGGTGAGTCTCCTTTTGCTTCAAAACACTAGTCATGCTGATCAACATGTTGTTCTTGTTTCAGTGGAGGGCGGGGAGGGAAAATAAAACACTAAAACTCTTTCCTCTGCTTGCAACTGAGAGATTCTGCCAACTGAACTTTATCAATGACCTTTCTTACAATCTCTTCCATAGGTTCATAACTCAAGATGGCATCAAAATGAGGCATACATGTAACAAGACTACCCAGAATAGTCTTGAATCGGATAGGAATTTCATTGTGCAAGAAAAATGGTGTATAGCGGGGCTTAGAATGTGACAACCCTATATGTGATTCTCTATGCAACTCTACATTATTCCATCTATCTCTTGATACCACCTTATCATGGATCTTTCCTTGCTTCAGTGGGTCTTCATCAAAAAGAAGACAGTAACCATCTTCAAGAATTAAAAACAAGTCAGCTCTGGCACCATCTTCTGTTTCAAAACTTCCTCCATGATCTGCTACAAGCCTCACAAATGAACCTTACACTTTCTCAATTGCAAGATCTTCTGCATCAAGAATCTGATAACCTTGTTGCAAAAGTGAGAACAAATCCTCATCATGTCCCAAATGTTGCTCATGCATCTCTGTACCTTTCTTCTGCAGTTGTGAAACTTCATTGCAATAATAAAAACACTCATCCTTTGAAGATTCTAGTATAATATCATTTGCAGCCTCTTCCTCAAAATGAGATATAGATGCAGTGCCAGTCTGGACCTAGTACTTTTCAGCCTCAAAACCCTTCTTGTAGTACTTTTCAGCTTCTAGAAACCTCACCTCATAAGCATCTTCTGAATCTGATTTAAGATTTGACAATAACTCTGGATCTCCAGAAGAACACACATGAGCCACTTTCTTGCTTGTAATTTGATTCTTGATACTTGATTTTTCTTGAACATCAAAGTGTCAGAGAACCTGGTCAATGGCTTCTATAGGTCAATTTGCAGCTATGGGGGATTGTAGAAGATAATTTTCAAGACAATTGGGCATTCTCTAGATATATTCATACTATTGTTCATAAGAATCTTGAGGTATTAAACATAAATTAGCATGGTACAGGTTTTGTCCTTTTAACTCATTGATCTCATGGGAGAGGGTTTTAATTAGTTCTTTCACAGCACTCATCTCCTCATGAATTGTCAAATCAGCCGGGAGGGTGGGTGGACTAAAATTTGTATGCATCTAGTTACAAGAAAGAACTTGAGATAGGCTATTTGCATGAGGCATCATCTGTTCTAAGGGCAGGGGAGGCAGTTTACTAGACAATATGAGGCTATTTTCAGCCTTAATGGCAAGATCATATGACTGTGGCAGAGTTTCACCCCCCAAAGATTGTATCATGACAGAGATCTCAGGGTCTAAAGCCTTTAAATAATACAAGAAAGCAAAGACTGGAGATGGCCTGATATCAACAGAGAATTTCTTCCATACCTTATCTATCACAACTCAATATTTTTGAAAAGTGAATTATTATGTGTTGTAAGATTTGTTGTTTGGAATTTTATTTTTTAAATTTTAAATTTTTGAGACCCTTTTACTTGTGCTTTAACTTGACCCTGGGAGTCCTAACTAGGTTAAAATCAACCCTGGGTTATACCCCATGGGTCTAGGGTCACTTTTGACTTGGGTAACCCTTGGTTAACCTCCGTATGGTCACCTTAACTTCACAGTGAAGTTAAGTGACGAATTTGGAGGCATGGGAAAGATAGGATGAGTGGGACCAACATTCAAGCCCATCCTTTCTCCATTTTTAAGACTTGAAATGACTCCATGGTCCACCAATAATGGAGGGGCTTATCTTCTTGTTCCCTCACTTTTGGTGAGAGTCCCCATGAAGTGGTGTGGTCCTTCATGAGTGGAGTTATTTTTTAATTCCACTTAGGATAGTGGGGATATTTTTTAATTCCACTTGGGATAGTGGGGATATTTTATTAATTCCACTTGGGATAGTGGGGATATTTTTTTAATTCCACTTGGGATAGTGGGGTTATTTAAATATTACAATCCCAAAAAAATAAATTTTTAATTCATCCACTATGAATTTAAAATTCACAAATAATGTGAGCCCTTGATCTCAACTCTTGATCCTCACCTTCCATTTCATTTCCATTTCTCTAAGCAATTAGGGAGATAGGATTTTTGTAGGAGAACTTGATTCTTGCAGGGGAACTTCATTCTTGCAGGAGGACTTCAGTCTTGCATTCTTATCATGCCTAATTTCCTCTAGGAAATCTTCTTCTAGCATCCTCCTAATGCCCAATTCCTTCTCTATTCTCCTCTTCATAGCCTCATAATGCCAAAATTATTCTAGCCATCCTATATCCTCCATTCATTATCCCTTGCTTGTAATCATAGAGAGATTGTTTTGTTTTTGAGAAGGGAGATTTGGAGAGGAGGCCGGAAAGGAACTCTACATCAACTTCATCCATTAAAGGGCTTTTTAAGGTTAGATTTCATGGCTTTTCCTTTGTATTTCTATTTGTTGCATGAAGGATGTGTGAAAATTATTTATTTGCTTGTGTTGTAAATTTTGTTATTGTTGGAAAATTTTATTGGGATGTTGACAGAGCTTCTTCCACTTGGGAGAAATGCTCACAATTGTGGGGTAGGGGAGGAGTGATCCTCCTCGAGTGCATGCCTTGTTTCTTTTGGGATGTTGAAAGTCTTGAGGGCATTTGTGTGACTTTGAGAAATTGTGTTATTTGGCTTGAGAATCAAAATATGAACTCCTTAGAATCTTTGTTGGCAAATTGGCTTGAGGCCATGAGAAGGAAACTGTGTTGAAATTTAATTGAAGGGTGACACTCTAGAGTTGAGTGTGTCCACTCTCCTACCCCTCTTTAAACTCACAGTGGATGAGTTTTGTGTTATGTAAATATCTATGGGTCTATTTGTGTTTTTGTGTGTTGTGCTTATCTTGTTGTGAAGTGGTGTTGAGCTTAAAGTGGAGTTGAAGAGTTTTTCTATTTTGGGAAATATTTTATTTTCCTTTACTCTTAAGGAAGCTTGGTCTTCTAATAGTTTCATCCTTGTTGATTTTACAAGAGGGGAACATTCTCTCTCTTTCGTTGTATAATTTGGTATTTTAGAGTTGTGAGAAAATCCTCCTTTAATGTATTGTTAGTTGTGATTTTACAGTTCATTAAGTTTTACCATTTAGAAATGAGAAGAGGAAAAGAAAATTTGTTTTTAATAGGTTATTACAATTGTCTAGTTCCTTCTTCTCCTACTTGCAAAGTTGAGAGTTAGTTGATGTCTTAATTAAATTTGTAAATGTATTATTTCTGTGCAAGCTTAGTAGAAATATTAGTTTTAAATTTTGTTATAAGTCAAGTTGTAATTTTGTTACCATGAAAGAAATGAAATTTGGGTTGCAGTATTGCTTTTGAAATTACCGCCATCTTGAGGGTCTCTTCCTAGGATGGGGACCATTTCACTTTTTACTATTTACTATTTATTTTTACTATTCACTTTTCACTATTTACTATTCACTTTCCACTAATCACTATTCATTTTTACTATTCACTATTTACTTTTACTATTCACTTTTCACTATTCATTTGAAGGCAAACTATATGTAGTTTAAAACTTTTGACTTGAAATAGAAATTTTAATCGAGGAAAGTGGGATTTATTTATGCATAATGTATAATACGAATTGAATAGATGTTTAAACTCAGAGTTGTAATTCAGAAATACATTGTTTATACAATTACAATCTAAAAAAGAGCATAGGTAAATATATTTTAATTTTAAGGAAGAGTTTCTCAAAAGTTTTAACAATTATCCCAAATTAAATGACAGGAAAATGAAGAGGAAAGTATGATCCCTTCATTTACAAAGGACACTGAAAATAAACACAAACAAGCCATCACAGGCATTCCATGAGTGGCCATTTTAAACTCAACTGTAGATTTAGAGAAGTAGCATTAGTATGTGAGTTTCTAATTTAGTAAATCATAAATTCACATCATGAGATTAGTATACATTTATGTCATATTACATGGAACAAAAATATATATATGGGAATAGTATCTTCCATTAGAGGAGTTGTTTATAACAAATAAGACCACTTGTCCAATTGCATAAATATGACTATACGTTCATAACATGCTTAGCCTAGTATTGATAGGGCTAGAAATGTTGCAAGAGAGGAACTTGCGAAGTTAAATATATAAGTTTTCTTCACAAATATGTGTTTAAGGATTCAAGTGTTTGTACATAAATTAAAGTCTGTGATTTACATTTTCATGACTATTATATGGTACTTTCTAATAGAGGAATTAATTTAGCATTTTCCTTATTATGTGATAATTGGTTTAATTTTATGGTGAGAACAACATCTCTCGATTACTCAAATGTTTTGAATTGATCAATCAAGAATTTTATTGTTCCCTTTTGAGTTATTCTAATTTTTCCTCGCAAATAGCTAGGTAAACTTTAAAAAAATGTCTAAAAACTCAACAAATCACAGTGTTCAGTTTTTACAGTACCTCTGTGTCATGTTTACGGGTAATGCCGTTGTGTTGAACCAAGTACCTCGCGCCTAACATAGCTGTAACAATGACAGCTAGGCACCGTCCCTCTAAATCATCAGGGAGAAATAAGGAACATGTATAAGTTAAATCCGCAGGAAGGGAAAATCTCCTCAGATACCTGACTAAAAAGATTAAGAAAAAGAAAAAGGTGAGACTATAAAAAAAATTGTTGTAGGACAATCAACGGGAAGACATCATCGAGGAAATATGCGTGATAGGTAAATTAATCACACTTGAAAATTTAAATGCCAAACACTCCCGGGAGGTGTGTTTGCAATATTAGTTTCTTTGGAATTCCGTCTCTGTATCATTTGAGTGAATGGGCAGTCGGCGAAGAACTGTGTACCAACCACAGTTACATAAACATAGTGCAAGACAGAACTACATGTTCGCATTCGTCATGTAGATCACATCCGAAGGAGGGGGCCTTGATCCTATGGATACAGGGTATGTAGGCAGTCTGGACGGCGAAGGATGCCCCCGGTACTCAGGTCCCCTGGATGTAGGGAGTCCTACAATTAGCATCGTGATCTTAATTCTCTGCATAGTGATTATTGAGTTGTGTTAACATGAGATTGTTAAGTTAATTTTGTGCAGATGATAAGGATACAGTTAATAGAGGAGAAGCAAGCTATCGAAAATGAATGCAAGATGTAATGCATGACTTGAGGTATGAACTGACCCATTGTTCTTTTAGGTTATCTTACATAATGTACCTTCTCTCATAATGTACTCTCTCTTCACTAGATTTAAAATTGGTGATCTTTTAAGAACTTGATGATTCTAGGAAACTAAATTTCAAGTTTCATCGCATTGCTATAGCATACATTAAGCACTTATGGAAGAATTTCACATTTCCTACATCTGTCAGATCAAAATTTTTATTCATTGGTATTTTTGAAATCATAGTTTAATGTTATTTGATTTAGGATGAGTCAGGTCCTTACATTATCAAATCTTGAATTGAAATCATGTATGGGCTCCATAGGGTACCTCTTAATTGTAATCAGGTTCTAGGTGAGAGTGCTGACATCTGTCCTATCTCTAAACTGATTGTAGATGAGTTCCCCAAGCTGATCCCATCCAGTGATTGAACCAGGTAGCAAGCTTCTTTACCATTCTTTTTCTTTGCCCTTGAGGGAAGATGCAAGCAATAGTAGGGCATGATTCTCAGTTGTGACATTATGAACAGTGCATATATTTGCAACATCTTGAATGTGATCTTCAGGGCAAACTAATCCATCTCCTACAAAGTGAGGCAATGCCTTCCAGGCTGTGTCAGGAACTTGACCCTGTGCTGGAGAACCAAAGGACTTGAATCCCAAGTCACAAAGGGTAGATCTCTTTGAATATTTAGGTGCACATATATACCAGGGGTTGCCATGATTTGTAGGGGCAAAGATTCAAGAAAAATTCACCAATAGAGTCACCAGATGGATGATTCATGCTCCTATGAGCAGATGTTTCTATGATTTTCCATCAAAACCACAAAATGCAAGGCAGAGATTCTTAAAAAATAAAGAACAAAGTCTTTGAATCGAGTCCCACCGGGCGTGCCAAAAACTGTTGATGCATAAATCTGTGGGTCTAATCCAATAGCAACATGGGAAACTCTGAGACGTGGGAAAGCTCCTCAGAGTGACCTGCAGATTTTAAGGAAGCTAGCTCTTTCATTCTTCCAGTAGGGTTTGAGAAAAATGTTAGAAAGAAAACTGAAATTGCTGAAAACAAATACCTAATCTAAGGCGATCCGCCAGATTTGAAACTATTATTTGCACAGTGTCTAAACTTTGAAGGATTTAACTGGATTTAAAAAGCATCAATGCATGATTGAAACCAGTTTAAGAAACACATTAAATAGAGGCAGAGAAACAGAGAAATTAGAGACAAGAATAGAGTAAACTCATAAATGCACAGAACACCATCCCATATTTAAATGAAAGAATAAATTTACAAAGGCAAAATTGTTGCACAGAATAAACTATTACAATCATCATGAAAAGACACTGCAAAGGTAAGAAGAAACTCTATCTGCTGCTCCAACTCTCAGATCTGATAAACTTGTAGAACTCTGAACATATTTGAAGAAGAACCTCTCAAAAGTATCCAGAACTCCTCCCAAATGTGACCCAGATGTGGCTATTTGTAGCTTGAAATAACTCAATGAAATCTCAACGGCCTCTCTGAAAACTATAACTGACTCCCTGAAAATCCAGCACCAAATCTGGCACAAATCTGTTATTTGAAACTGAACTGAAGTGGCCACCAAAAATCTTAACTGAACTGTTGTTTCTATTTTTCCTCCATGGCTGGAAAAAATATCTCTGTGCAAGAAAGAAAACTCCCACCACTATTTTCCTGTAGCTTGCTCATAAAATAAAATGGCTGCTCACATTTAGGGTTTCACTTTTATCTCCCGTGAATTTATTCCATTGTAATAAAGTCTCATTTTAATGTTTTGCCCCACATCATATTTTAATAAAGATAAATCTTTATTTAAAAGCTGAACTTTTCTGTGGCTTCATAGAGGCATAATAAAATATTCTTATGAAAGGGTCCCACCATTTGTATCTAATAAGAAATGAGGCAATTTAAAATGAAACAAAACCTTATTATTTCCCTGTGCACGGGCTGCTCCATGTGGTGGCTTCCGCTGAATTTTGGTTGCTTTTTAAAGTTGTTCGGGTGCCGACGAGTGGCAACCTCCGCATAATTTTGAGTTACTTTCTTTTAATTCCAATGCAGCCACGTGGGGTTCTCCGCTTCTCTTAATTTCCTTTTAAAAAGCTCAATTGGTTCCCTAAAAACTCTCGTGAATCATTAATGCAACTTAAATAAAATATTCAGCTTCATAAGAAAAGGGCCCCACCATTTAATATAATAAGAAACTTATATTAAAGCCTCAGCCTTTTAATTTCCCGTGACACATTTGATGCAGTTTAATTAAACAAGATAAAGCATTATTTTTCCTGTGCGCGGACTCCATGTGGTGGCTTCCGCATGACTCTTCAATTTCTTTTTCATTGCCACGGACACTTCCATTTGGCAACCTCCGCATAACTTGCTTTTGCTTTCTTTTAATTCTGCTGTGGGTTTTCATTGATGGCTGCAAAAAGTTTCCTTCTATATGTGGCTGCATTAAGCAGGATATAGGGTCTCTAATGATTCTAATATAAATGTTGAGCCCATTCTTGGCGACACAGGCAACGGCATTAAGTTTTTAGTTCCATCTCTCATTATGAAGACACTTCATCCTATGTGCATCCTTGAACCTATCTCAATCATTACTGCAAACTGTTGAAATTATATTAAATCTTATGAAATGAAAGTTTTGAAATGGTGTGAAAACTTCATCACCAGATACAAATGAAGATCTGAAGGAGAAAACTAAGTTATGTGAAAAACTATCAAAAGAGGTCATTATGGTAAGACATGAAATGGAATCAAGAGTTATGAAATTCACCCAAGAAATTGAAGAGAAAAGAAAAACTGAAGATGATCTAAGACAATCTCTCAAGGAGAAGTTAGAAGACTACCAAAAAATGGATAGAATAATCAGGCATCTAGAATCTGAACTTGAAGAAGCTAGAGATAATGAAGAACAACTTGAGAATCAGATTAACACTCTTAAAAGGGATCTTCAAACAGCAAATGAATACAAAGAGAAATTCAAAATAATCTCTGCTCAACTTGAAGTTCTTCTTCAAAGCCAAAAGAGGGTAGATGACAAGCAAGGCTTGGGGTATGAAAAAGGTGAAAGCTCTAGATCCGGTCAGAAGAACTCCAGATCAAAAAATCCAAGAAACAGGCCTAGAAGACCTTCGGTAAGGCAACCAAATGCTCAAAGATATCCATCTTTCAATGGATACTGCCACAACTGCAATAACTTTGGTCATAAAGCAAATTAGTGCAGAAGAATAATGAATCAGACTAATTCATCCTTCTTTGGATAGTGTTTCAATTGCAAAAGGTATGGTCACCAATCTCATGACTGTAGAAATATGCAAATAAACAATTCATTCAATGGTAGGTGCTTTGCATGCAATAGAATGGGACATATGGCTAACCAATGTAGATCAAGAGGATATTAGTCAAATATGCAAAGAAGTGTTGTTTTCTACAAGTGCAATAGATCCAATCATATTGCTAAATTCTGCAGAAGTAAGAATCAGGACAAAAAGGGTCCGGTGCATCATAATCAAAACCAAGACAAAGGAAAAGGAAAAGTGAATGTGGATGAAATTCAAAGGAAGATGAACAAGACTTGGGTAAAGAGGAGCATAGAAAATGCTGAGGATGGATCCGCACCAGAATCTGGTGCTGATATTCCTTCTGGAAACTAAATAAATGAGCTCTGGCTTAGGGGGAGTCACAAAAGAAAACAAGTTCCCCCAGCCAATCAATTGGTGCCTAAAATTGGCACATGGAAAGTTGTGGATTAAAGGGTTCTCAGAGAAACATCTAAACAAGCCTTGGTAAAGATATGAAAGATCCACAAGAAACTTTGAAGAGGTTAATCATCCAAGTTCAATCCGGTTTAATAGTCATCTAGTAAATGTTGAATTCTCACAGTGTGATCCGGTATGATTCATAAATGAAATATTTAGATCTATGGTTAGATGGAATAATTGGGGAAAGGGAGATAGATTTTTATTTTCCACCAAGAACCATTCTAAGTGTATCCCAATGATCCAAAAAGATCTCTCTCAGAACAAGGAAAACAAGGCAAACGAAATAACCTAAGTTGTGCATTTATTGCAAAATGGAATTAGGGTTTGCACAGGAATAAAAGGGTTCTTTTGTTCATCATTTGTACATTTGCATTTGAGAAGAGAAGAGAAGGAGCTCTACAACAAATTATCTCAAGCCTCTCAAAGATCAACCACAGAAATTAATTTATCCAGCAATTCGATTCGGCTCATTTCATGAACCCTAAAAGCGTAAAATGTATTTTCTATTCTTGAAATCTCTCTCTGAATCTTTTGAAAGATGGTTACTCTGAATGTTGTGAAGATCACTGATAGGCTGCATCCCAAATTCAAGAAATATCCATACAAATCCCTAGAAGTTGATCCCCTAGGCACCTTTTCAAGCATTCAGCATGGGGTTTTGCATGTAGAAGTTGTTAGGGCATATATTCATGCAAACATTGAGGAATTTGGGGAATCCAAACTAATGGATATCTATCACAAACAATTAATAGATGATTCCTTTGAACTCAAACCTCAGTACAAGGCTATTCAGGTTAAGCATTTCGGACAATACATCCATTTCCCCTGTTTTGTAGAAGATGAGTGGGTCCGGTATGTTTTGAGCAGAGTGCATGACAACTTCATGTGGTTAAATAGACCATTTAAAATCACAAAAGATGCTATTACGGTGGTAACTGGTTTGCACTCATCCGGTGGGTTACCTATCCTCAAATCGGTCAAAAATCAAACTGTGAGTGAGGCTACCGGATCAAAATTTGATAAAAGAGCTATGACAATAGAAGATATCACTGATCCGGATATCAAGTTTGCCTCCATGATAATTGGCTACAAGATATATCACTCCAGTAGGGAAAATTTAGTACCCGGAACTATAATTTACACTGCTTATCAGATGCTAAGAGAGAATGTTGACTATGATCTTTGTGAGCTGTTCCTGAACTAACTGTTAGAGAATTTGCAGAAGATAAAGAAAGATAAAAAGAATTCTTTCAAGTATGGTAGATTGATACTTTGCTTATTCTTCTACTATATGAATGAGCTACCCGGATCTAGTGGTTGGATATGGCAAAATGATAGACCTATTGCCATACAAATCAGAGATTATTTGCATGGAATAGGTGATGCCAAGGCACAGAATACAGCACTATGGGGCTACTTCAAGAACTTTTAGAGTATGATGCAAGCAAGAGAGAGAATCCCCCAATCTCTAGTGGAAAAATACAAAGATACAGTGTGCTTCATGGTGGATATTGATCAATGCCTAATGGAGGCAGTGGAACCAAGAATAGTATGGATCATGTCAATGGGGTATGAAGCTGATGAAAAAATCCTAGAGTTGCACATTTAGCATCTTTTGAGTCAGTCCAAGGACCCTGAGGCAGAAAGGTTTAGAACCTTTGAAGAGTTGAGTGTAAAGATTCATGTGGAGCTTAGACAACCGGAGATGAAAAGAAAAGTGAGAAAAGAAGTAGAGAATGTTGCCAAAAGGTATGGCATTTCAAAAGATGCACTCGATGTAAACAGAGAGAAGATGGAAAAGGTAGAGAAAGAGAGGCAAGAAATAGAAAAAGAAAGTGCTCTGATGCAAGTCCCCCTCCCGGACCAAATCCTCCAAAAGCTCTGCACCTACCACCTCCAAGAGCCAAAAAGCATCAAAACTGAAAGCCCAGACATCCGGAAAGGCAGAGAAAAGAACAAAGAAAAAGGCAACAAGATCCTACACAAGTCTCAAGGATGATGAAGAGACAGAGATAGATGAGGAAGTCAAGAAAATAAAGAAGAAGAAGAAAACATCCAGTGAACCCTCTACCGGTTATAGCAAGGAAGAAGAACTAGAAGAGTTTGTTGAAAGGCCTACTCTATCCATTGATGATGTAGTCAAGGCAGTTACTGTGGATGGAAATCTGCAACCAATGACAGAATTCTATGATGAGTATAATGACGTAGATAAAAGGATCTTGGAAGAAGCCACAGTTAAGTACTTGAACATATATAATAAGGCATTTATTGAAATCATCTCTCTAATTCCCAAAAGTTTAGAAAAGGAACTTGAAATGAGAAAGGAGAATGCAAAGGCAAAGGATATGGAGATCTGAGAACAAATAGCTATTCAACTTTATCCCTCCATCGCTCCAAAGCAAATGAGCATGATCTTCAAAGATTGCAAATATGAGTTCCAGAGCAAAGCCAGAATGAATAAGCTTATGCTCGGAGAGACTGATCAGGTGGCCAAAGAGACTAAAGACATCCTTTGGAATGCCTATAAAAGATTCAATATTCCTGTTATAGAGGACTTAGGTGATGAACCCTCTGTCATGGATGATGAAGGACTCAGAACATCAAAGGAAGATCCTATAGAGAAAAATGCAGAAGTTTCAAAAGAAATAGGTGAGGAGAAAACTAAGGACCTAGATTCCTCTATTCTGGAAGAGGAAGTCCAAGAAGAAGTAAATATCTCTCATCTGGATTCCCCTAAAGACTCCGGATCTAAAGGAGAAGAAAGATTAGAGGAGAAAACCAGTCAAAAAGAAGAAGTAAAGGAAAGGGGAAAAGACCAAAAAGAGAAGACCCCAGGAGATAGTTCTGAGACTGCAGAAGGAAAGAAGACTCTGTCTCCAGCAAGAGACACTGCAGAAACTATCAAAGATTTCTTGACCAAAGAGATGATCGAAATTGATGAATCGGAACTGCTTCAAGGTCCATTCAATTTTGATTCCCTCTCCCCAGTTCAAACCATGAAGATAGCATCCTTGGCTCAAGCAAAGGCAAAAGAAAAACTTCTAAAGTCTCACATGGAGGACTGTGAGCTAATAGAAATTGCATCCGGTGTATTGGAAAAGATCATGCCATCCTTTCAAAAGGATCCTTCGGCCTCCACATCTGGTAATCTAAAGTCTCTTGTAAATTTTGTTCATACACATTTTGATTCCTTGGAGAAGTCAGTAGAAGAAAAGGTCCGGAAGGAGATTTTGGGAAAGAGATTCTCTAAAGTACAAGGACTAATAACCAATGATAGGAGAAATATGGATATTAGGATAAAGAACTTAGAAAATGCTCTTAAAGATGGTGGAGAAATATATAAATTTTTTCTATCCTAGTCCAAAGTAACAATGGATATTGAGAAGAAAGTGAAAGAATAGGAGGATAAACTGTCAAGACTATCTCAGAATTTTGATCCTCTTACCACATCCATAATAAATCAAGAGTGTCAGACTATTGTAGTCTTAAATGAAAATAAGAAACTTGAAAAAGAGAAAAAAAATAGAATAAGCAATTTGAGTGAACTTAGAGGGATAATTATCCCTAAGTTAGAAGCCATGCATGAGGCCCTAAGTGATGCTCAGACCACAGCCCAGACCAGTGATCTGACAGATCTAAAGAGGGTAGATGCTTTTGTATTCCTATTGAGTGGTCATATCTCAATTTTGGACAGGATAAAGCAGAGTTGGGCAACAGAATTTGTCCAATTCAAGACAACTTTTACAGATATACTTCAGTAAATGTAAGTATGCTATGTATATATATTTGTGAGGCAAAGTATAGATTGTTTTTGAAAATTTTGTTATGCAGATCCTACCCTTTTCCATTGATGTCAAAGGGGGAGTGAGGAGCAGTGAAAAATGAGGAATCCAACTAAGAGGGAGCTCCAGAAAAGTGTACATAAGAACAAGAGCATCATCCAAGGGGGAGTATACTATAACACTTAGTCATTTTTCACTAAGTGTTGCCATCAATGCCAGAGGGGGAGATTGTTGGCAAGAGACACGTTGTGGCTTCATGAGTGTTGTCATTGATGGCAACAAAGTCCTTCCCACACATCCATAGGACATTGTGTGTCTCTACCGAAAGTTAGATTGAAAAAGTGTTGTGGTCCGGTAAGCAAGAATAGAGCATGCAGCAAGGTCTGACAATCAGGTCCGGATCTCTTAGAGGAAGTATCTCAGTAAAGTGTGGACTTGGGGAAGTCAAGAGGAGTATCATGACTGATATATTCCAGAGATTGAGCCTCTGGTGCTGAAAGAGTGAAAAGATATAAGCACCTGAGTGTTGGGTTCCTGTTTGATAGAGTAGACTGAGGAAGACCTAACCGCAGAGCATCAGACCTTAATCCGGATGAGATATTGATGGTGATCAAGTTTCTTGAGGTATCATTCAAGATTGGCTAACATGATTGATGACTTCTATAAGCATCTCCTGGATACACATCACTTGATAAGCAAGGATTCAGCTAATAGATAAAAGTTTGGGAAAATATTGACTATTCCAGATGCCGACTAGAAAGGTGTTGAAATCAATGGTGTGGATATATATACCAGATGGATTTGGATGTGAAGGTGAGGTGTGTAAGTTGTGAAGTGCGAAGAAAAGTAGAGAGTAGTGTGAAAGTAGTAATTCAGGTCCGGTATGTGATAGAACAGCAGCACCAAAGAAGAGGAAGAATGAAGTGCAGTAGATCAGTGTATTGAGCCTAACCGAAACTGAACCTCAGCATATATGGAAGCTTCTTATTAGTTCAAGTATCTTGTTACTTTCCTTGTACCTTGTAGATAGTGAGTCTCTTGTAGGCAGTGAGCCTCTTGTGAGCAGTGTGCTCAGGTAGTGAGCCCTAATTGGAAAGTACCATCTTTGTATTTCTATTCTTCTAATAGAGAATACATTCTTGGGTTAGTCACCCCGTGGTTTTTCCCTTAATAGGGTTTTCCACATCAAAATCATTGTGTTATGTGAATTGACTTTTTTCTTCTTTCATGATTGTGGATGCTTATCTATTTTGATGTTGCACTAGTTATTAAAGAAGAACAAAAAGTTAAGTTAATTAAGATAACTGATTCACCTCCCCTCTCAGTTATCAACATTTGGATTGTGTCCAGTTCGTGTTGGTGGTCCACATTGAAGATTGATCTTGTAATTGAAAAATTACTTCTAGATGATGATGTTCTTCCTAAGTCTAGCCAACTACATGAGTTACACATCCTACAGATGATCTTGTTGATGTTCTGTGAAGAATGGCGTGTTCCTAAGGAAGATTGAAGTCTCAGATCTATGTGGCCGACAGTGTCTTGATCCACATGAAGTCCTTTTTTAATTAGTCATGTTGTATTTATGTATTTGCTCTACAATGTATGCCGACTTGGATGATTATCCCTAAGTCGATGTCTTGTATAAATAAGGAGTTGTAAAGTCGTTTCAAAAGTATCTTGTGGAGATGAGAGTGTGGTAGAGAGGAGCAGAGAGAAAGGCAGAGTAGAAGTATTGAGATTAAATGGAACTGACTCAAGCATAGTGAAGATTCTATTCTTCAGTTCAAGTATGTAATACTTATTATTCTGTAGACAGTGTGTCTCTTGTAGGCAGTGGGCCTCTTGTGAGCAGTGTGCTCAAGCAGTGAGCCCTAATTGGCATGTGTCATTTGTTCTTTCTATTATTTTAACAGAGAATACAATCTTGGGTTAGTCACCTCGTGGTTTTTCCCTTAACTGGGTTTTCCATGTCAAAATCTTGGTGTCATATGTGTTAATATGTTACTACTCTTGAATTGTTGCATTATGTTTCCATGATTGATTTATTATTATGCTACTGAATTAAGAAAAGGATTTAAGTGATTAATTGCAAGAAAGTTTTGGACAATTGATTCACCCCCCTCTCAGTTGTCTATCCTAAATCTAACAATTGGTATCAGAGCTAAGTTCCTCTAAAAGAGCTTAACCGCATTAGGAGATCTAGGATGTCGTCCTACAAGAAGGATAGTCTAAGGTTCAATGGAACCAATTTCACTCTTTGGAAAAGTCGCATGGAATGTCACCTACAATGTATTGGAATGCAGTATTGGAACATGGCTTCAAAGAAGTATGATCCTTAACAGAATGGTCCGCGTACCATAGATGAAATCAGAGATGCTAAAAACAATCTATAGACTAAAGAAGCTCTTCTAAGTGCCTTATATGATTCACAGCTGACAAATGTTATTGATCTAAAAACTGCATATGAGATTTGGCAAAAATTGGAACTTGTACATGAAGGAGACAAGTATGTTAAATGTGCCAAGCTACAGAGTCTTAAAGGAAATTTTGAAAACCTGAAGATGAGAGAAGATGAAAATATCACTTCATTTATGCCAAGAGTAAATGAGCTTGTTTGTGGCATTAGATGTGCTGGTGGAAACTTGGATGAAGATGAGATTGTTGGCAAAGTTCTCAGATCCCTCCCTGATTCTTACAAATACAAGGTTGCTGATATTGAAGAATTTAGATCCTTTTTAGGTATCACAAGAGATCAATTGGTTGGTAAATTAGTTGCATTTGAATTAACCGAGTTTGGAGATGCCCCCACCCAAGACTGAATTTGCATTCAAAGCTAGTGCCTCTGTAAAAGGGAAACAAATGTTTGATCTGGGAGAGAACTCTTCAAAGAAACTATCATGGTATGAAAAAGAAAGAAAAGATCTAGAAGAAGATGAAGCAGAAGCTACTCAACTTGAAGCCCTTATTGAAAAAAGACTACCAAGAGGATCCGGTAAGTATGAAGGGAAATTGCCTTTTAAATGTTTTAACTGCAATAAAATTGGTCATTTTGCCTCAAGGTGTTCAGAAAGATTTTCAAGGCCAAATCCTAACAGATCAAGGTTCTAAAAGAAATGTTACTAGTTTCATGAAGATGATAATGAAGGAGTAACAGATGATGAATCAAAGACAGGAAACAAATCTGGAAATGACTGGGTGTCTATTGCCATCAAGGAAGAAGATCCAATGCCCTCTGAATCTGTCAATCATAAAATTGTAGAAAGAGCTCTGGCTGCCCAAGTTGAAGAAAAGGATGATTGGATCATTGACAGTGGATGCTCTCACCATATGATAGGTGACAAAAATAAGTTCATAGATTTGGAAAGGTATGAAGGAGTGGTAAAATTTGGTGATAATTCTGCTGGCAGAATCAGAGGTAGAGGAACCATTTCTTTTGATGGAAAGAATAAAACCAGTAATGTACTGTATGTTGAAGGTCTGAAGCACAATCTTCTCAGTGTTGGATAGTTGGTGGACAAAGGCTATGATCTCCGATTCAAGAATGGAAAATACAAGATCTTTGAAAGTTTTGAAATAGAGATTGCATCCGATACTCAAACAAAAGGTAATATCTTCCACTTTGTTGGTACTGGTAAAAGTTGTTTATTTGTTCAAATTAATCAGAGCTGGTTGTGGCATAGGAGAATGTGTCATGTGAATTTTGATAATATCATCAAGATAAGCAACACTCAGGCTATAAGAGATCTTCCAAGATTGGTAAAACCTACTAATAGTTTGTGCAAAGAATGTCAGTTGGGCAAACAAAGCAGAGTCTCATTCAAAAGCAAGGAACAATCTTCTACCGGATTATTGGACTTAGTTCATACTGATCTATGTGGTCTGGCAAGAATTAGGAGTGTGCAAGGTGATAGATACTTCATGTTATTAATTGATGTTCACTCCCAGATGATGTGGGTGACTTTTCTAAAAGAGAAATTTGAGGCTCTTAAAAAATTCAAAATATTCAAGGCTATGGTAGATAATGAAACCGGTTTGAACATAAAATGTCTGAGGTCTGACAGAGGTGGAGAATTCACATCTAGTGAGTTCATAGAATTCTATGAGAAACATGGGATAAAGAGACAATTGTCTGCTCCAAGGACTCCACAACAAAATGGAGTAGTGGAGAGAAAGAACCAGACCATCCAAGAAGCATCTAAAACCATGATGATGGAATCAAATGTTCCCCAAATCTATTGGAGAGAAGCTGTAAGCACTGCAGCCTATACTCTTAATCGAGTACAAATCAAAAGCAATACCGGTAAGACTCCTTATGAACTTTGGTTTGGCATCACTCCCACTGTGAGGTATTTTAGAGTCTATGGTAGCAAATGTTACATTAAAAGAGATGAAGATCTAGGCAAATTTGATGCTAGAAGTGATGAAGGAATATTCTTGGGTTATTCTACTCAAAGCAAAGCATACCAGTGTTATAACAAAAGATTGAGGAAGATTGAAGAAAGCACAAATGTGAAGGTTGATGAAGGTATTGAAAATCCCTCAAGGTTTTATGAATATGATGAAGATGACCAGAATGATGTTTTTGTTCAAGAAGTTCAACCCCCTTCTGAAACTCAGATTTAGACTGATCTGATGAATCAGGAAGAAGAGATAAGTTTGAATGAACCTATTCAAGAATCAAAAGTGCGAGAAACTCCCAAAATTCCCAGGTATGTAAGACTGAATCACTCTGAAGATCAGATCATAGGTGATAAAATAAAAGGTGTTCAAACAAGAAGAAAGATTACTCAAGATTTAGAAGAGTATTGTCTGATTTCAAAGATTGAACCTAAGATAGTGAATAAAGCATGCAATGATGAAAACCAGACTAAATCAATAGAGGAAGAGCTTATGCAAATTGAGAAATATCAAACTTGGGATCTTGTTCCCAGACCTGAAAACAAGAATGTGATTGGAACCAAATGGGTCTTCTAGAATAAACTGAATGAAGATGGTGAAGTAGTCAGAAACAAAGCCAGATTGGTCTGCAAGGGTTACTCCCAAGTAGAAGTAGTTGATTTTGAAGAAACTTTTGCTTCAGTGGCAAGAATTGAAGCAGTCAGATTATTTCTTGTTTTTGCTGCCTTCAAGGATTTCAAAGTATATCAAATGGATGTCAAGTCTGCCAACTTGAATGGTGACTTGGAAGAAGAAGTTTACATTGAGCAACCGGATGGATTTCAATTGTCTGATCATGGTGATATGGTCTGCAAGTTGAAGAAAGCACTGTATGGACTCAAGCAAGCCCCAAAAGCCTGGTATGAAAGATTGGATAAGCATCTTTTGAAGATTGGTTTCAACAAAGGTAGTGTTGATAGTAATTTATACTTCAAAATTGATCATGAAAATATCTTTATTGTTGAAGTGTTTGTTGATGATATCATTTTTGGAGGAAGAGATAGTATGTGCAAAACTTTTGCAAATCAAATGAAAAGTGAATTTGAGATGTCCATGTTTGAGGAAATAAATTTCTTCTTAGGTCTACAAATCACTCAAACAAAGAAAGGAATATTCATTTCTCAGACCAAATATGTGAAAGAATTGTTGAAGAAATTTGGGATGGAAGAATAAAAACCAATGAGTACTCCCATGGAAACTAGATGTAAATTGAGCAAAGATGATGACTCTCCTAAGGCTGATTAGAAAAAGTACAGGTCAATGATTGGAGGACTATTATATCTCACTCAAACTAGACCTGACATTATGAATGTTGTTGGTCTTGTTGCTAGATTCCAAGTTGATCCTAGAGAATCTCATGTCATGGCAACCAAAAGAATTTTTAGATATCTAAAAGGGACAGTTGAGTATGGATTGTGGTATCCTAGAGATCATGATTTTTCTCTTCATGCATATACAGATGCGGATTGGGTAGGAGATGTGGATGACCGGAAGAGTACCAGTGGTGGAGCATTCTTTTTAGGGAAGAGATTGGTTTCTTGGCTAAGCAAGAAACAAGAGGCAATATCTCTGTCCACTGCAGAAGCATAATATATTACAGCAACAGGTAGTTGCACTCAAGTATTGTGGATGAAGCAAATACTAAGATATATCAGAGTGGAGTAGGAAGAACCTATCACAATCTTCTGTGATAATTCAAGTACAATTAACATATCAACAAATCTGGTGTTGCATTCAAAGACTAAACATATATCCATCAAGTTTCACTTTTTGAGAGAGCAAGTGAACAAGAATGAAGTTAGATTGGAGTTTGTACCTTCCAAGGATCAAATTACAGATATTTTTACTAAACCTCTACCTAAGGACTCTTTTGAGTATCTCAAGGACAAGTTAGGGGTTATTACCCCTCCAGTTCTGAATTAAGGTGCACTAATGTGCATCAGTCCAATGGATCTCAGGGTCATATCTTGTGGTCTGGATTGATGTTTGGGAAGCTATTACTCAGGGGGAGCAGCTGGTATGATTTTGAATTGATGCAAGTATGTGCCCTTTGCCATTGATGTCAAAGGGGGAGAGAAGACATGTGAAAAACAAGTAATTACTAATCAAAGAGGGAGCAGGAAAGGAAGAGAAGACATGTCAATGGTTGTTGTTGATAGGGGGAGTTGTGATAGTGAGGAGTTCTTGTCTTGATGGTTAAAATAGTTTTTCACATCATATGTTGCCATTAATGACAAAGGGGGAGATTGTTGCAAGTATGGGCCTAACCGGTGTTGTCATTGATGTCAACATACTCCTGTTGCATTGATGATAAGGAATGGATGAGCTGTGTGCTGAGGATATTGAGAAAATTAGTCCTAATCAGGAAAAGAGAAGACCAATGAAGACAGTAAGGTAACGATCCCAGCTAAGATGAAGATCAAAGGATGCACTTCAAAGGGTTTGTAGATATGTGTCTTAAGATGATCCAGCAAAGATTTCAGAGGTCCACATGAAGATTTGAAGAAGTTATGGCCACTTAAGTAAAACCAGTTCTGGCAGGTGTTTAGAGGTGACAAAGTGACACAGACAGGTCTGGTGAGATCCAAAAATGAAATATCTTGTTATGCAGATTTGGTGGAGTGTTTAAGAAGTCAATTTGAATTGACAGCTCAATTGGTTAGTGGTCTAGAGGTCTGCAAGCATCTATTCCAATATGACAATGATGACAGACTGTGTTCTTGAGGTTCTAGATGAATGAGAGAATAATTTTAGCAAGCAGAAGTAGTGTGGATGTTCTTGGTGATTCAGGCAAGCTTGTGGAGGTCTTTGGATTGTGTCTAGTTTATGTTGGTGGTCCACACTGAAGATTGAGCTCGTAATTGAAGAATTACTTTCGGATGATGATGTTCTTCCTAAGTTTGGCCGACCGGATGAGTTACACATCCTACGGATGATCTTGGTAATGTTCTGTGAAGAATGGCGTGTTCCTAAGGAAGATTGAAGTCTCAAATCTGTGTGGCCGATAGTGTGTTGATCCGTGTGAAGTCCTTTTTTAATTAGTCATGTTGTATTTATGTATTTGCTCTGTAATGTATGCTGACTTAGATGATTATCCCTAAGTCGATGTCTTGTATAAATAAGGAGTTGTAAAGTTGTTTCAAAAGTATCTTGTGGAGATGAGAGTATGGTAGAGAGGAGCAGAGCGAAAGGCAAAGCAGAAGTATTGAGCTTAAATGGAACTGACTCAAGCATAGTGAAGATGCTATTCTTTAGTTCAAGTATGTAATACTTATTATTCTGTAGACAGTGTATCTCCTATAGGTAGTGGGCCTCTTGTGAGCAGTGTGCTCGGGTAGTGAACCCTAATTGGCATGTGCCATTTGTTCTTTCTATTCTTTTAATAGAGAATACAATCTTGGGTTAGTCACCCTGTGGTTTTTTCCTTAACCAGGTTTTCCACATCAAAATCTTGGTGTCATATGTGTTAATGTGTTTCTACTCTTGAATTGTTGCATTATGTTTCCATGATTGATTTATTATTATGCTGTTGAATTAAGAAAAGGATTTAAGTGATTAATTGCAAGAAAGTTTTGGACAACTGATTCACCCCCCATCTCAGTTGTCTGTCCTAAATCTAACAGAATCTTCATATCTCAGTCTAAGTATGTGAAAGAGTTGTTCAAGAAGTTTGGGATGGAAGACTCTAAACCGGTATGTGCTCCCATGGTGACTAGATGCAAGTTGAGAAAAATTGATGAATCACCTAAGGCTGATCAGAAAAAATACAGATCCATGATTGGAGGATTGCTTTATCTAACTCAAACCAGACCTAATATTATGCATGTAGTTTGTCTTGTTGCAAGGTTTCAAGCTGATCCAAGAGACTCACATGTGATGGTAGTTAAGAGAATACTGAGATATTTAAAAGGTACTCTAGATCATGGCTTATGGTATCCAAAGGACAATGATTTTACTCTCAGTGCTTATACAGATATTGATTGGGCCGAAGATGTTGATGATAGGAAGAGTACAAGTGGAGGTACCTTCTTCTTGGGTAATAGATTGGTCTCATGGTTGAGCAAGAAACAAGATTCAATATCTTTGTCAATTGCAGAAGTAGAGTATATTGTAGCAGCATGTTTTTGCACTCAAGTGTTATGGATGAAAGAGAATTTGAAGGACATAAGAGTTGTGTATGAAGATCCAATTGTAATCTTTTGTGGCAATACAAGTGCTATAAACATTTCAAACAATCCAGTGATGTTTTCAAGAAAAAAGCACATATCAATAAGGTATCACTTTTTAAGAGAGAAGGTGACAAAGAATGAAGTAAAATTGGAATATGTGTCCACAAAGGATCAAATTGCAGACATCTTCACTAAGCCTCTACCTAAAGATACCTTTGAGTATCTCAGAGAAAAGTTAGGGGTCATTACCCCTCTTGCCCTGAACTAATATGCATAGGAATGCATCAATCCAATGGAGCTCAAAGTGTCATTCTTTGATCTGGATTGATGTCCTGAAGGCTACCTCTAAGGGAGAGTAGCTAGATGTTTCTCATAAAGTAAGTGGATCAAAGCAGCATCACGCAAGTATGTGCCCTTTTCCATTGATGTCAAAGGGGGAGAGAAATCATGTGAAAAAATCAGGGCGAGAAAGAATGCAAATATGTAAAGAAAAAGGGGGAGAATCTTGTCTTGATGGTCTTTTCAATTTTTCACATCATATGTTGCCATCAATGACAAAGGGGGAGATTGTTGGAAGTATGTGCCTAATCAGTGTTGTCATTGATGTCAACATATTTGTGTTGTCATTGGTGTCAACTATGCCCTCATTTTGTTATTTTCTTGTAGATGTTGAGGATATTGAGAAAATTATCTCATCCAGCAGAAACAATGAGTTGCAGTGGAAACAGTGTATTGCATATAGAAAAACAATCCAGAAGAATGCTCTACATTTTCTATAGAATGTATATCTATGTCTACGGATTGGAATTTATCTAGAAGTCCATCTAAAGATGCTATGTTCTGAATTTAAGCCTCCATTACCATGAAGAATTGAGCGAGTTATGTTCACCAGAGTGAAAACAATTTTTTCTGTATGTTTGGCAATGACAGGGAGAAAGTGTTATGCTCCGCATTCCTCTGCATTAAAGTATTTTAATCTACAGTTCTAGAGATAAGTCTAAGATAATGTTAAGTAACTCCAATGGTTTGTGATTTGTCCATCCACAAGCTTTCTTTTCTCTATAACAATGGTTAGCAGTGTTGTTCCTATGCTTTAGTTTAGAGAATCTGATGGGTAAAGTGTTTGGGTATTGTGTAGATGTTTCTGATGATTATAATGTGCTTGTGGATGTCCCATGATCGTGTTCCTACCTTCGGATTAGTCTGTGGAGAGAAATTTGGATTGTGGTTGAAGAATGATCTTAGAAGACCTAATGTGCTCATCAGTCTTGGCCAACTTGGTTGATTTCATTATTTGCAGAGAAGCTTTGAAGATTGTAGAGGCATGACCTGACGTGGAAGATTGCATTTGAGTCCCAACTAAGGAGCAATGTGATCCGCATACATCTTTACATATTTTCCCTTAGTCAATTTTATATTAGGTCCAGACCTATTCTATGTATGTTTGTAATGTCGACCTTGGAGATTGTTCCAACAGTTGATGAATGTATTTCCGACCTTGATGTACATTCCAAGGTTGATGACTTGTATAAAGACTTGTAATGAATTGTAAAAATAAGTATGAGTGTGCGAATATGAGAAGATAAGTGTGACGGTGTGAAAGACCAGGGCAGAGAAGTTTTATTGTGCTTTAAAGGAACTGGACTCAGGCATGGAGTAGATGCTACTTAATCGGTTCACCATTTTGGCAGTGAACCACATCTTTGGTAATGAGCCATTCTTTGCAGTGAGCAATTTGGACAGTGAGCCCTGTAGGCAGTGAGCCTCTATTTTTTGGTATTGATATAACTTATATATTTCTGTGGGCTAACACCCACCGTGGTTTTTCCCTTTTAGGGTTTTCCATGTAAAATTCTAGTGTCTTCTATGTCGATTATGTTATTATGTTGAGTTTATCATTTTATGCTTTCATGGTTATATTAGAATAAAAGTAATTGATAAGTTGATGTTCATAATTGGTTAAAAGTTTTAGGATAACTGATTCACCCCCCCTCTCAGTTGTCTAGTGCAGTTCAACAGGGACTACCTATGAGAAGGAAGTCATCCACATGTACAAAACATGTATCAAAAGATCCTCTACATGCCTTTGAGTGTAAATTATTAGATAGGAATGGCAGCGTGGGAAACTAGAAGCAAGTGACAAATTGTCCATCTTATCATACCAAGCCCAAGGTGCTTGATTGGGACCATAATGTGAATGGAAAATATTATAAACAAGTGAAGAATACTACACAAAACCTAGAGGCTACTCCATATAGATCTTCTCATGAAGATCACTATACAAAAAAAACACTCTTCACATCCATCTGGTAAACTAACCATCCCTATGATGTAGCTAAAGAAAGTACAAGATGAATAGAATCCATCTTGGCGACAAGAGCAAAGGTCTCAAAAATTAATAATAAATGCCCTCAACCTATGAAAAGTTTTTATCCATAAGACATACCTTGTACTTATCAATGGACCCATCTACTGCATATTTGGTTATGTAGACCCACTTATAGTGAACAAGATTTCTTCCCTTGGGAACCAATACAAGATCCCACATATGATTCTTCATATAAGAAGAATACTTCTCTACCATAGCATTGTCCCACTCTAGAATATCTATGACATCTAGAAACCTCTTAAGATCGTCTAAAAGAGCATGACTCAAAATATTGATACTTTTTGTCTACAAATGAGTGTGGTGAGAATCTATAGGATTACCGACCATGGTCTAGCCTCCTCAAGAGTAATGCAAGCCCAACAAGGCAAAGACTATGAACAAGGAGGTGGTGGATTAGGACTATCATATTCATTATACTCAAGAAGAAAAGAGTCCTAAAGAGATGAAGAAGGGGTAGTAGGAAGTGATGGAGAAGCAAGTGATGATGTATCCATCTATGTGAAGATCTCATCAAACTAGACATCTCATCAAAATAAGATATCTCAAGTAAAAAAATTTAAACCTATAGGCCTTTACGTCCTCATAATAGCCACCAGAATTAAGGGGGTTAACTATTGTCTCCATAGCCTTATGTTGACCATCCAAAATGAATGCCCAAGACTCATTACCAAATACTATGAAGGAAGAAACATTAGTCTTGTTATGGGTCTAAGCCTCCTTGAGAGTCATATTCTACATTAATTTTGGGGGCATATGGTTCTGAATGTAATCAACACAATTCATTAAGCTTCAACCCAAAAATTGGGTGCCATATTATTGGACTAAATCATACAATTGGCCATCTATTGTAAAGTTTTATTCTTTTGTTCAACCACACCATTATTGTTGAGGAGTGTAAGGAACTATGTGATGATCTTGAATACTATGCTCACTATAGAAATCTTGAAATGTTTGGTTAACATACTCCCCCTATTATTCATGTGTATCCACCTAATAGAAAGACAAGACTACTCCACAAATGCTTTGAAGGTCTTGAAAGTGGTGAAGAACTCACTCTTGTACTTCATATAGTATATCCATATGCACTGTGAGAAATCATTAATAAAAGTGAGCACATACTTGGCCCCTTAAAAGATGGAGCTAAAAATGACATAAGATCACTATAAACCAAATTGAGGGTTTCCTTGGCACGAGAGGCCTTAACCTTAAGAAAGGGGTCCTAATGATGTTTATCAAGTACATAACCTCAACAAACTCCCTCGGTGCATGAAATCATGGGAAGGCCAATCACCATATCTTGTGTGCTCAACTACTGAATATACCTATAGTTCAAATGACCAGTTCGTGTTGAGGAAATCCTACTCAAAGAATTGACATGTGTAATGAGGAATAATCTTGATGAAGATTCTAAACCTATACAAACAAGATCCATGATCAACACTACATAAAGCAACAACAAAATCATGCTCATATAGCTCTTAAATGACTACATCATGTGGTGTGAACTCAATTATATTTCCCTTACCAATATGAAAAATCTAATAAAGAAAAATAATTTTAGAAAAAATATTTAGAACCAAGAGAATATCTTGGATGTACCCATTTACAAATTCTGTTGTGCCTTAGAATCCTAAAATCAAAATCTGTGAAGAGTCACCCACTATAATCTAAGAAGTATTGCTCTCAGAAAATGAATAAAGAAGATGTTGATATTTAAATCTACACTTTTGTGCATTTCTATACCAACATGGAAAATTCTATGAACGTGGGATGCAGGTCATAGAATAACCTCTAGATTATGAAACTAGTTCTTTATATGATTTCTCAAGGAATTCTAGGCAATAGTGTGGTGAAAAGGGAAAAGGAAAAAAAGTAGAGATCCTATATTAATAAGCAAGTTATTTGAAAATAGACTTAAAACTATCATTTAACTGAGCATAGAATTTGTATCACCTAAAACATGTTTCTTCAAATAAATAATAAAGGACATGTGGCATGATTATCTTTAATTTAATAACTACATATATGGTGAATACAAAATTAAGGCCCAAAACAATTCTAAAATAAATAAAACCAATATAAGAAGAACCATAAAATGGCACAGCAAGGTGAGAGTTCTTATTTGTGAATATCTAAACTTATACTATAATCATGTGAAAGGCCAAAAGTGCACAATCACCTTTCATAACAATTTACAAAATATAACATTAAAATAATACTATTGCCTACCTTGAAGTCCTAAAAGACAAAAAGGTAGGATTCTCTTATCACTAGTTTTATTTTTTTAGAAAAAGATGCTATTACAGAACACAATATGAATATGTATAGCTCAAAAGAGCATGAATCCATTAGAATTTGAAAAATGCATCTTGTAAAATAGCTTCTTTTGAACAAAATGGTGTTCAAAACACCAATTCTGAATAGAGAAATTGGTATCTGCTCCCCTCCTCAACACTTAGTCATTCTTATCCCTCTAATGAGTATCTCTATGAATTGCATCTAACAAATCCAAAGGCTTTTATTTGTTGTGCATGATCGATACCCTAGTCAATGGTGTAATTGTGAACATGTGTAATCTTGTTATCTATTTAGAGAGTGTTGTTGTGACACCTATATCTTTTAGGTACTTTATTTTTTCCTCTTTTTGGTGGGCCATGTAGTTGATGAGTCATGTATATCTGACTTATGGCACAATGCCTTGGATTTGTTAGATTGACAACCTTTTGAAGATGCACCCACCATTAATCTGTAATAATGATCAATGGTTCTATGATTAGAAACTTGAAACTCTATATTTTAATTGAAACAAAAAGGGGCCCACTTCATAATCCACCTTGTTTCCCTTCAACCAATGGTGTGATAGTAAGAACTTGCTATACTAACATGCTCTGGAGGTGCACTGTGAAGACACATGGCATGCAGTTCTTTCTTTGAAGGGTAATGGGAACCAAAACCCACCTTTCTAGCAGCTTAGGAAGTTCCAGCCAATGGCGCAACATTTCCAAGTTTTTAGGCTAACAACAATTGGATTGTTGCACATGTGATTGGATTGTCAATACAATAATCAATCATTTGGTGATTACCACTATCTTTTTCCTTTTCACCCTGCCAAACTAGGACCTACTTGTGTTGACATGCTCATGATTGAATGATGGCACAACATTTCCAAGTTGTCAAACTAAGAATAATTGGAAAGTTGCACACATCATTGGATATTCATAAAAATGATCAATAATTATGTAATCATAACTATTTCTCTCTTTTACTTTACTAGACTAGGACTTGCCTATGTTGATGTGTACACTACTGACTAATGGTGCAATAGGAAGGGGTGTCGAAATTGACAACTTCTAAAATGTGTGCCCTCTATTGGATCCTTAACATGGTCAACAACTTGGACCTATTTGTGTACCTAAAAAGAAAACCTATGGAGCATTTGAAAATCTCGTGATACATAAAATTAAATAAAACAAAAGCAAAAGAAGGCTAATTTTCTTTTCACCTGATGAAGAAGTGTGACAGAGGAAAAAAAGGATATGAATGCAAAAACTTAAAATTGACCCACCAGGGCAAATGGAGAGGAAGGCTCTACAATTATGTAGACTCACAAGGGATCCTCGCATGCGAGGAAGAACCCAAAAGTTGGTTTTGTTGGTGCTTAGAAATTATCAAAACTTTAAAATTTCAAAATTTTATGTGATCAAAAGAGTACTCACATCTTTTCAAGGGTATCCTGTAATGGCTCCCATTTTGTATTGGTTAGGCACTTCATCTTCTTGAAGGCCTAAAAGGCCTTATCTAATTCAATCATATCTCAATGAAAGACACCTTTGATATTTTCTACAACTTTTATTTAGAATTCTAGTTGCACTTGAGTAGACAAAGGATTGCTTCAATATCCTCAATTATTGGTATATGTGTATAGCCCCAAAAAGATGTTTGGTCCACCTATTTGCTTATGAGCATCACCTTGAATTCTTCTTCTTATAGTATAACATCATTTTCTAGGAATGGGGAAGGTAAACCTTGTTGAACCAATGAAGTTATATGTTCCCACATCCCTTTCATGACTTTCTCTAAAGTGGCTAATTGAGCCTGACACTTTAGAGTAGCCTTATTTTTGCTTAACACTTCATTTACTTTTATTGCCATCACCCTTCTATTTTGTATGTCGATTGCTATCATATTTTCATCTACTAGGTTACAAAGCTTGTTTGTGAGAGCTTGAGATTGAGGAACTTTTGTAGTTAGATAAAATATTGCCTCATCCACCTCATCCTTCACCTCTACACTCAAAAATTGAATGAAGGAAAATCAACATTGAACTCAATTCCACCGCTATCTCTATAATTGTTTTCTTATAGGGTGAATACAATTTCTTCACAAGGGGTGTAACATCTGGTGAATGCTTAGCTAGTTGAAGTCTTGCCTGTAGTTTCTAGATTGTTTATGTATGATGAACACTGGCATACTTTAGGTTTGTTAACTATTTATGCAGCTTAGTGGCATTAGTGATTTTCCCTTGCTAGCACTCCTCAATCTTTTCAAGTTTCTACCTGTGACCTTCTAGTGTCAGCTTGACCTTAACCAACTATGATTGTATTGTATTATACTTCATTTGTTCCACTTGCAGTCTCTCCCTAGGAGCCTGTTGGCAACATGGTCAAGAGACACTACTAATATGATGGTGATATGATGTTGTCATTGATGGTAATAGTCAGATATGATTGGGAAGAAGTCTTGAGACAAATTGTAGACAATATTTTTGGTCCACGAAGAATGACTTAGTCAAAATGACTACGTGTTGGCAGCTTACTGAGTTAGTGACAGAGATTTGATTGGTACTCCTCCGTAGATGCAAATTCTCATATGCGGTTCTAGTATGTTACACATAATTGTTTGATGTTGCTATACTCCAAGTTTCATGTTCTAGTAATCTCTGGAAGCTACACCATGAATTGCTTAAGTTTTGATGAACAAAGTTCAGTCATGAATAGTGCAGACTACCTGAGTATTTCAGTCTGCATTCCTCCGCTATTGGTTGTTTTGATTTGTGGTTTGTAGGTGTTGTAAACACATGTTAGGAGTATCCAATTCCATATTTATAGAGGTTTACCTGATGATTAATCTACAAGCTTTTAAGTATTGGCACTCAGATTGACAATGTTTCATAGTGACAAAGTCAGTAGTTTAGAGATCCACATTTTGCCCCATAAGAATATTATGACTCACGGTTCTGAAGGTATGTTGGGTGATGTATAATGAGTGTTTGACATGAATTTTAGAGTCCTATGTGGTCCACATTAGAAGTTGTGGTATGATAGTAGATGTGGTCAAGTACTTAAGGGTGAAGCTGACATGCAAGTTGGATTGATATGCGGTAAAGATATATTGTTTGGATCATCATTCTAAGTGGTTCTATAATAGGTCCACACCTATATGAAGGTTCTTAAAGGATTGTATAGGTCCACATAGTTGCTTGTGTACAGAGGTCAAGCTGACTAAGTATAACCTTTTGTGTACACATTTCATTACTGGCAAGCTGACCCAGTTTTGAGTTAGATCTTGTTGTGGATATAAATACTTGATGGATTTTGTTGTTAAGTGATGTGACAACTTGTTGAGTTTGTGTGTGTGTGATCTAACATAGTTTTTGTGATCTGTAAAGTGCAGTAAGAGTGCAGAGGACAGCAGAATAGAGTATATGTGAGCAGAGCAGAGAAACAGAGTAGTCATCATGAAGAGCTTTGAAATTGTATTTTGAGCTATCAATGGAACTATATTCCAGCATTTAATAGATGCATTTATAACAATTCTTTATTGGCAGTGAGCCATTCTCTCTTCTCTTCTATCTTTCCTTCTTAGTGGGCAGTGAATCCACTTGGATAGTGAGTCCACTTGCAGTGAGCATTTCTATGTAATATCTTGTAACCAGTTATAATATATCCTGAGATAACACTCACCATGGTTTTTCCCTTTTTTGGGTTTTCCACATAAAAATCCTAGCGTCTATGTGTTATGACTTTATGGTTGCTCTTCCTATGTTTATTTTGCTTTCATGTTATTAAATTTGGTAAATGGGTTAAAGAGTATGTGAAGAAATGGTTTTATAGAATACTAATTCACCCCCCTCTCAGTATTCCTTGTGTTCAATAGAGCCCTAGCCTATAATTCTTTATTCAAGCTCTGGATTTCGTTGTCTTGAGATTTCACCTCTGCTCTTAACTAGTTGATGGTATCCTTAATTCCTATGATCATTGCTTACTTCTCCAATTTTTGGCTCATTTTGATAAAGTTAGTTGTGACCAAATTTTGTTTCTTGCATGAGCTCTACCTTGTCTTCCAGCTGCATGTACAAAGTAGTCTTCTAGCTACATTAAGCCTTGCAACTTGTCCATGTTTAGTGTCATATGTTCAATCATTAATGATTTTTGAGCAACGTCATACAATGACTAAACATGAGTGTGATTTAGATCTTTTTTCTCCTTTTAGTCATCCTAGCTTTATAGGGAATGGATGAATCCACCAACAAATAGGGAGCCTCAGAGAAGGGCATATGAAAGGGTGACAGTCTGTCAAGATAATTCAAGTAGTGCTCCAAAAGGTAGTGGTGGCCCAACCATGAGCATGGAAGGGGAAAAGGATGGGAGATGGAAGGTGGGATGTGCAAGCAATGGTGTAACCTAGTCAGATTTCTATGGTGTAAGTGGAGAGGATGATAGTTGAAGCGTAATAATGGGTGAAACTACAATGATTGTAGAAGTAATGGGTGTTTCATATCTCAAGGTGGTGATTGAGTCATGGGGATGGATGAAGTTACAATATCAATCACAACTGTGGGTGGTTCACTTGTGAAGGGTGGTTGAATAGTCAACACAATTGGGGAAACTGATTAAATTATCTAGGTAGATAAAGTAGGGATAGTAAGAGGAGACTAAAGAGAATAAGAAGAGGGAGAAGAGGTACATACCTATGTAGCAATGGTGGTTGGGATAGCAGCAGCCTATGGTGATACTTGAGGATCCTCCTCTTGGTCTAATCCTTCTTGGAGTAACAATCTTCTCCAGGTCCTTTCAAGCTCACCAAATAAAAAATACTCTAATCCTTGGCTTAGAGTTGTCTACGTAGTAGTTGTAATATATTCTATTTCTAGTTTGCTAGGTTCTTGACCTACATGGGTTCCAGATGGATCATGGATTTTTTTAGTGGTGAATCTTCACCAATTGGAAATAGTTAAAATCAAGGCTTCAAAAAATGGCAAATATTTCAAGCTATAAAGGTGACTAAATCACCTGATTTTTAGAAAAAATTTAATTTAGTCTTAGTTAATTCACCAAAGAGCTATTTTTTTACACTAATAAATTTAATTATTTTGGCAAGTAAATTATGCATGATTAGAGCTTATTTACCAGTACTTTATAATATAGTTAAAAATCTTAATCATATTCACCACTACTATTATATTTCCACCATTAATTTAGGGGCAATATCGCTAGTATAATAAATTATCACATAATTTTAGGGATATTTTTAATTTCAATACAACTTTTATTCATTACCGTTGATTATAGTTTGATTTGAGGGCTATTATTAAATTTTGCGGGATAATGAGCACATGCCTTTTAAAAGGCTTGCTGAGCCCCGAAATTGCTTTTGGGCCATACGATTAAATCTAATTGTATGGCCCAAAAGCAATTTCAGGGCTCAACAAGCCTTTTAAAAGGCATGTGCTCATTATCCCATAGAATTCAATAATGGTCATGATATCAAGATTTAACCGTGCGGCCCAAAATTTAGTTCTATTTTTAAAGTGAGATATTTTTAAAATTTTAAATTTTTGTGTTCTCGAATGCATTCCTAATAATGTAATTATGCTTGGTGGTGAGGGGTGCTGCCCCTCAATCCTACCTGTATCGCACTGTTATCCCTAGACCCCGCAAGGGGCCACTACCCCCTTGACCCCGCCAGTGGCTACCGCCCCCGCGCCCCTGCTTCAACATTTCAAAAAACAAAAAAATATATAAGGGGACTGCACCGACCAACTATGCAAATTTTTAAAAGAAAGATTCACCATTGTAATTAATTTATTTAGTGATTATTTGTTAGGATTCACCATTGTAATTATTTTTTTTACCAATTATTTATCAAGATTCACCATAATTTTATAAAAATTTATAATAATGGGCATAAATTTGCCAAGAAAATTAATATTTTTTTTTAAAGGAAAGATTCGCTAGGAAAATTATAGCACTTAGCTAGGATTCGCCAGGATTTTATAGGTTTTTAGGGGGGTTCCTTAAAGTTATTCCTAAGATGGATGAAGTTGTATGGAAACTTTGTGTTTCTTCCAATGCTTGTTGGAAGGTATGTGGTACTTGTTGGTGTACTTGTGTGAGTTTTACCCTAGATCTCCTAGATGTTGAAGATGATTGAGCCAAATGGGTAGGTTCTTGTGATGTCTATCCTTGAACAACATGCAATCAAGTGGGCCATGGGGCATGACTAGTGCTCAATTGCACTGGCATGTTAAAATCTCCTTAATAGAGTCATTGTCGGCCTCTATTCCTGATGTACTATGAGCTTCTTCGTATGGGTTCTCCTCCATTGGTGTCATACCTCTTCTCAGGATATTGCCCATGTCATAGCTTGAGATTGGAGATGCATGTTCATAATCCTAAAGATGCTCCCAGGTATCATCTATTTCCACTTGTCCATATCCCTTCTTTGGTTTGGTGACCTCCTATCTATACCTCCAGTAGGCTTAGATTTTCTCCTTGCTCCACTCTTGATCTTGTAATAGCCTAAAATTGGCTCAGATTGAATTAAGTAAATATTCTGATATTTATCTTAATTCTTATTTTCTTCTGTCAATTAAATAAATATTCAAAGTTTATTCGATTGATTCATTATCCTACAAATTAAATAAAATCTTTTTATTTAATTGAAATCCCTAAATTCTTCTAATGTCTCAAATCCTAAATCCACCTCATCAATCCACCTCATCCTTCCACATCATCCCTTCCACCTCACCATGTTGCACATATAATTAAATATTCTTAATATTTAATTAGCTAATATCCTCCAAAATCCAAAATTGAATTCTTAATTCAATGTCCCCCATTATTCTCCACCAAATTGAATTCTAAATTCAATGTTCCCCATTATTCTCCACCAAATTGAATTCTAAATTCAATGATCCCCATTATCCTCCACCAATTGAATTCTCAATTCAATTATTCCCCATTATCCTCCACCATGGATTCTTAATCCAATTGTCATAACTCACTATCCTCCACCAAGGATTCTTAATCCAATTGTCATAACTCACTATCCTCCACCAAGGATTCTTAATTCAATTGTCATAACTCACTATCCTCCACTCTAAATTTTTAATTCAACTATTATGAATTAAAGATTCACAAATAATGAGGACCATTGATCTCATCAGTTGATCCTCACCCTCCATTGCATTTTCAGAGGATCTATAAATAGAACCCTCTTCTAAGCCATTTGGAAGACTTATTCTAGCATCAAATCTATGCCCAATTTTCTCTAGGAATCCTCTTCTTCTCAACTCTCTTCTTCATACCATCGTAATGCAGGAATCATTCTAGCCATTTCTACTTGTCATCTTGAGGAACCGAAGCAAGGAAGCAAGCTCCCTGAGGGCCAACCTTCATCATTCAAGATCAAGAAAGAATAGGCGACCAATGGAAGCTGCAGAGTAACTAGTTTTGTAAGTTTGTGATTTGTTTATTCAAGCTTGTTATTCACATTTATTTCATTGTTGTTTGGGTTAATTTTATCTTAATTGATCAATCTAATTTTTCCCATTCATAGATCTTTTAAGGCCTTTTGCAAGCCATGTGTCATGATCTAAGAGAGATTGAAGATGCACTATGGTGTGTAGAAAGACTCCCAAGGTGGGAGTGGCTTGGCTAGGAGCTCAAAAATCTCCACATACACTCTAGAGGAGTCCTTTGTTGATCATTTCCTAACCTTGATCTTGGGTTGACTCTGATGAGAAAATGTTTTGTCCCAACAATCATCAATCATGTCCAAGCCCAAGTCTACCAATTTTTAACTTAAGAGTTTGTGGGAACCTCTTTTGACAAGGGTGACCTCCCCGAAGGAGAAAGGGATTTCATAGAAATCTTTTTTCTTCCTCCCTACAACATATTCTACATCTAGTTGTTGTGCAAACTCAAGAGTAGGTACTCTTCTCGTAAGGATCTTGGGGAGTCAGAAAGGTTCCCTTCTAAAGCCATAGACCCTTATCATTATGTGATGTTGACTAAAATACCAGTCATAAGGGCACTTGTTGTTAGTCATTATCCCTTGATGTATTGGACTCAACCACATGAGGTCACCATAGTTCAAATCTACAAGAGCAAGGCCTAGAAAAACCTCCACAAACTCATAATAGTCTAAAGTTTTACTAAGCATATGCATCCATACTAACACTAGAATCACCTTTTGTGCATCCATAAAATCATCCATGATAGAAAAATGCATGTTTTGTTCCAGAAGAATTCGGCATTTTGATAGACCATGAGATGCACTAGGAAAGAGGAGTACTTGAACATTTGCTAGGAGCTAACGCTACTCAATTGATAATATAGCATGTTAACTATGACACTTGCAAGATTGAGCTTGAAGTCTTGGTCCTGTTAGAAATGAAGGTGCAAACCACACAATGGCAGTCTGATTCAAACCTTATTAATGTCCTCTAAATAATGTAGAATCAATAGATATTGCAACAGAAATAAAACCCACTACACAGAAATAACATGAATTAAGAACTGAACACATAACATAGTATGTAACGTGGAGAAAACCCTTTCAGGTAAAAAAAAACTCCACCAAGAAAAGAGGCTTCAAGTTGTATTATCTTCAAATATGAGATTACAATACATGCACTTCCTCTTCTTCTTCAGTCTTCAATCCAGTAGCGCTTGTTACTCTCAACTGTACTAAAAATGTAGTACAAATATCCTTATAAAATAGGGTTACATTTTAGGGCAAGAAAACTAACAAATATTGACTGTTAGATCTATGACCTAATGATGAACGGTCCAGATTTATAATGACAAAATATAAATAAAATATGGTTTTAGGGGCACTGCCTCCAGACCCCTCGTCGAGGGGATGATTGCCCCCAGACCCTCACAGGGGGGAAATCCTCATACAACCCCCTATCATGGATGAATTAGCATTAGGTACCGGATATAAACATGCAGCTGAAACAAGATCGTTGATGATGAAACCTCTCATCCCTTATGGGTGGTTTATAAACAATAATAGGAATAATAAATTACATAGGATTTACAAGGTTGATGGCACCTTAATCCTAACAAGTCCGAGGAGATACTTTTCAATTTGTGTAGGGCTCCCAGTTGGAATTTGTGGACCCTCTTATCATCATTCATCCCAAATATGAACACCAACATGGAGAAAGCATCTCATACATTTTCTCAGAACTCACCGAGTATAATAGGCAACTTGGGTAACACAATGTTCCCCTCTTCTTTATTTAGCTCTTTATTGAGGAACCCTAGTTGGTTGTTCTTCATGTCCCATGTCTTTTTCAATATATTATAACTACAATGGAAGGCATCTGCTAAATAATGGATGTGAAACATATCTCCGATGTTAGTGGCACTTATCATCACTTGGATGAACTTTTTCCCAATATGACTCCCCTTTCTACATCATAATACTCAGATTAGACATGTACAAGTTTTGGGAAAGGATTCACCTATGAAACCATGTATCATGCCAATGTATAAGTCCAAACCCTTATTCCAAAGGTTTGGTGTTCACCGACTTGTATTCTTTCAAGTATCATTCAATGGGTTCCTTCTTTTAGCACCATTGATAGAATAGAGTTGAAAATATTGTCTACAATGTCCAGCACCAGTGACAGGTCAATAGATTTCCCTATTTTGGCTACTTTGACATTGCCAATTAGGAATGTAGCCTTTGGTTGTGTTGGTACCAAAGCATATGGTTTACTATTTTGGAGGTTAGGTGATAAGACAACACAAGGCCGAGTAGGCATGTTTCTTCTCTTCCTCATATGTATGATGTATCTAGTATCCTCTATTGCAATTACCCAAACAATTATCTTTGATCTTACTAGAAAATAAGAGAACAATAGCAGTTTGAGTAGCCTAAACTCAAAAGCCTTTGATTTTCAAGGTTTCAATAATTTTGAATGGAAGAACCATCCCTCTTTTATAGACCATTTCCTTGGTATAGATGCTCCATCATTAAATGGTACATTACTTCATGCTAGTGAGCTCACACTTCAGCGTTTATTTTCCTTGCTTGCACAATCATATCATCATGTCATCTCATGATTTTTATCTCTTCACTAGATACATGATCTCATTGTTAGGACTTATCATAACTTGAAAAGCAATGATAACCTTTCAACTACTGTTACTTGGTGAATTATAAGCATAATGGTTATTTTGTAATGATTATTTTATTCAACTCCATTAATGGTGGGTAGTTGCCTATTTTTTAGAGTGATATTTGCTAGATTTGGGAGCCTCTAGAATTAAATCTTGTTGCGACACTTGGTTTAGAAGTACATGACCTAATCCCTAATGCTCAAAGACTTACAACTTTGTGTTTTTATCAAAATCTTTTAGAGCACTTTATTTTTATTTCCATTAGAATGTTTCTAAATTTTTGTACAAGAATTTTGAAAATAGAATAATGGTCATGTGGTTGAAGGACCATAGAAACATCAATAGAAAACCTTCAAGGGAAGGTGTTAAAACACAAATAAAAAAACTATAGTACATATATATAGGAAATTTTTCGTGTACCTTAATTATAATGCTTTAGGTATATCCCATTGACTGGGATATCAAGGAGTTTTCCATCCTTATCCATGAGGTCAAAAGAGTTAAACCCTTTGCATGCTACAATGGTATAAGGGCCACCCCATAAAGAATCAAACTTTGAATGCAACCATGACTCAACTACTCTCTCTTCCCACTTAAGTACTAAGTCTCCTACCTTGACATCAAGGTTTGAGGAGCATTTTTCAAACTAGTGTTTGATTATCTATTGATGTTGAGCCATAAAATTTTTAGCAACATCTCTTTTCTCTTTGAGTTTTAATAGTTTCATAATCCTGACCTCAATTGCTCCATTTTCTTCAATAGCTAAACTCTTGATCAGTTACAGATCTAGGGGTTCTATGAATATGAACAAAACAACTTTTTTTCCATATACTAGTGCATAAGGGGATGTTCCAACTATCTTCTTTGTAGTGATCTAATCATCCCATAAGGCTAATTTCATATTTTGGTTCCCCTCTCTCTATTGTTATTCTTTGATCTATTTTATTAATCTAATCAAGTTCTTTTTGGTTGACTCAGCCAAACCATTCCCTTATGGGTAATAGTGTGATGATCTCTTTAGATAAATTCCATACTTTAGAGTAAATTCAAGGATTTTGGCACCTACAAAATCCTTTGCGTTATCATATATTATGGTTTGGGATACTCCAAACCTGATAACAATATCTTCCAAGAAGTTGAGGATGACGCATTTAGTGGCCTCTTTAAGTGTGACTACTTCAGTCCATCTAGTGAAGTAGTCTGTAGATGTGAGGATCCACTTATGACCTATAATAGAGACTGGGTTGATCATCCCAACAAAGCCTAGACCCACTGGTCAAAGGGTTCTTCAACTAAAATCAGCTTTAAAGGAATTGTAGTGTTTCTTCTTTTTCCAGTGTATAGTTGACACTATGGACATCTTCTAACCCATTCATGGCAATCAACAAACATGGATGGCCAAAAATAACCAACATGAGCAATCTTAGTGGTAGTTGTGGGAGCCAAGAAATGTCCTCCTGGTGTTCCCTAATGAAATTCAAGTAATTTCTATCTCATATCTAGAAATACATCTCATTAAAACCCCAATAAAACTTATTTTGAAAAGGAATTCATTAATTAGGACAAAAGAGACACCTTGTAGCTTGTAAGATCCTTTTAGACTAGGACATGTTCCTTGGATATTCTCTAATTTTCATAAATTGTATCCTTTCTTTGATCCATATCCCTGGTGGAGTCCTTTGTCGATCGTTTCCTAGCTGTGATCTTGGGTAGACTCTAATGAGAAATTTTTTTAACCCAACTAGTCATAAAGCTATTGAGATCATAATCCCAATAGTCATCTATCATTTCCAAGCCCAGGTCTGCCATTTGTGGGATTCTCTTTTGACAAGGGGGACCTACCCGAAGGAGAAAGGGATGTCATAGAAAGCTCTTTTCTTCCTCCCTACACCATATTCTTCATCTAGTTGTTGTACAAACTTGAGAGTAAGCTCTCTATTGGTAAGGGTCTTGGGGAGTCAAAAAGGTTCCCTTCTAAATCCATATACCCTTATCATTATGTGATGCTAACCAAAATACCATTTGCAAGGGCGCTTGTTGTTATTCATTAACCCTTGATGTATTGGACTCAAATTCATGAGGTCATCATAGTTCAATTCTACAAGAGTGGGGCCTAAAAAACCTCCACAAACTCATAATAGTCTAAAGTTTTACCAAGTACATGCATCCATTCTGACACCAGAATCACCTTTTGTACATCCATGGAATTATCCATGATAGACAATTGCATGTGTTTTTGGAAGAATTAGGCATTCTAATAGAACATGAGATGCACCAAGAAAGAGGGGTACATGAGCGTTTGCTAGGAGCTAAAGTTTCTCAATTGATAATATAGCATGTCAATTATGGCATCTACAAGATTGAGCTTGAAATCTTGGTCTCAGGAGATAGTTTTTAATTTGTGTAGGATTCCCAATTAGAAGTTGTGAACCCTCTTACCATCATTCATCCAAAATATGAACATCATCAAGGAGCGAGCATTAATCACATTTGCTTGGAAGTCACCGAGTGTAATAGGCAACTTGGGTAACATGTTGTTCCCCTCTTATTTCTTCAGCTTTTTATTGAGGAACCCTGGTTGGTTGTTCCTCATGTCCCATGTCTTCTTCAAGCTATTATAAATACATTGGAAGGAATCTCCTAAATAAGGGATGAGCAACATATCTTTGATGTCAATGGAACTTATCATCACTTGGATGTTAGAGAAGACATGCACAAGTTTAGGGTAGAGATGCACCTGTGGAACCATGCATTGTGCCAATGTAGAACTCCAAACCCTTATTCCAAAGGTTTGGTGTTCACCCACTCATATTATTTCAAGCATTCTTCCATTGGTTCCTTCTCTTAGAGCCTTTGTAGCCTTTAATAGAACAGAGTCATAAATATTGTCTACAATGTCTAGCACTAGTGATGGGTCAATAGATTTCCCTATTTTGGTTGCTTTAACATTGCCAATTAAGGATGTAGTGTTTTGTTGTGCTAGTGCCAAAGCATATGATTTAATATTTGGAGATTAGGTGGTAGGTCAACAAAGGGCCAAGTAGGCATGTTTCTCATCTTCCTCCTATGCATGATGTATCTAGTATCCTTTATTGCAATTGCCCAAACAATTATCTTTGATCTTACCATAAAACAAGATCACAATAGCAGTTTGAGTAGCCTGAACTCAAAAGCCTCTGATTTTCAAGGTTTCAACAACTTTGAATGAAAGAACCATCCCTATTTTATAGACCTTTTCCTTGGTATAGATCTGCTCCATCATTAAATGGTACATGACTTCATGTTGGTGAGCTCACACTTCATCTTTTATTTCTCTTGCTTGCACAATCATATCGCCATGTCATCTCATGATTTTTATCTCTCCATTGAATACATGATCTCATTGTCAATACTTACCATAACTCAAAAATCAATGATAACCTTTCAACTACCCTTACTTGATGAATTATAAGAATAATGGTTCTTTTGTAATGATGATTTTCTTTAAATCCATTAATGGTTGGTAATTACTTATTTTCATAGTGATATTTGCTAGATTTGGGAGCCTCTAGCATTAAATCCTATTGTGACACTTGGTTGAGAAGTAGGTGACCTAATCCCTAATGCTTGAAGGCTTATAGCTTGTGTTTTTGTCCAAATCATCTAGAGCACTTTATTTTTATTTCCATTAAATTGATTTCAAACTTTTGTAGAAAAAATTTGAAAATAGAATAATGGCCATGTGGTTGAAGGACTATCCAAAGAGCAATAGAAAACCTTTGAGGGAAGGTGAAGCCACACATGTGAAAACAACTATAGTACATATATATAGTAAAATTGTTGTGTACCTTAATTATAATGTTTTTGGTATATCCCATTGACTAGGATATCAATGAGTTCTCCATCCTTATCCATGAGGTCAAAAGAGTTAAACTCTTTGCATGCTACAATGGTAAAGGGCCACCCCATAAAGAATTAAACTTTGAATTCCACCCTAGCTTAGTTGCTCTCTCTTCCTATTTAAGTACTAAGTCTCCCACCTTGACATCAAGGTATGAGGAGCATTTGTCAAACTAGCATCTGATTATCTATTGATGTTAAGCCATCAAATTTTTAGAAGCTTCTCTTTTCTCTTTGAGTTCTAGTAGTACCCAACCCCTGACCTCCATTGCTCCATTTTATTCAATGTATAACCTCTTGATCAATTGCAAAGTTGTAAGTTTTGTGAATATGAACAAAACAACTTCTTTTCCATATACCAATGCATAACCTGGGGAAGTTCTAATTATCTTCTTCAAAGTGATCTGATCAGCCCATAAGGCTAATTTTAGATTTTGGTGCCACTCTCTCTATTGTTATTCTTTGAGCTACTTTATTATTCTGATCATGTTCTTGTTTGTTGACTTAGCCAAACCATTCCCTTATGGGTAATATTTTTATGTTGTCTTTAGATAATTCCATACTTCAAAGTGAGTTCAGAGAGTTTGGCACCTAGGACATACCAGAGTGAAAGTTATCCCAAACCTTGTAATGATGTTATCTTTGAGAAACTTGATAACCACATTAGTATTGTAGTTCTTTAAAGGTTGTGCTTTCATCCAGCGGGTGCAATAATCCATCATTATTTGGATGAATTTATGACTTGTAGAAGAATTTGGGTTAATTACACCTACAAAATGTAAGGCCCATTTGGCAAATGATCTTTCCTCGTACACTAGCTACAAAGGCATAGCTGGGTTCCTTTCTCTAGAAGCAGTCGTTTAGCATGCATGATAGGTCCTAGCATGCTGATGAGTTTCATTAAAGACATGTAGCCAATAATAACCTAATCTAAGAATCTAGCATGTTTTTGAATCACTTGAGCCATGTCCCATGCCATATTTACCATGAAATTCCTGAAGGACCTATCTTGCTTCTTGTTTAGTCAAACATCTTAAGTAAACTCCTTCAAAATTCTTTCAAAGCAAAGTTCCATTCTTAATCATGAAATTAGCATTTTTCAATCTAAGAGCTCTTCTCTAGGTGGAATTTAGGCCTTCTGGGAATTTTTTGTTCAAGAGAAAGTGTATTATATCCTTATACCATTCATCCTTGGTGCTAGATTCGACAATATACTATTGACAAATTATTTGAGGATCAAACTTAGCCAATTTTTTGGACAATATTTATCCTCTTACGAGTTTCATTTGTTGGATCTCCAAGTCAAATTCATGTAAAATCACCATCCATTTGCCTCTTCTTTCTCCCAACTCACTTTGCATTAAAAGAGACTTCTAAGCATGGTCTAGGACAATTGCAAAGATTTTACTCCTAAGGATGTAATGCCTAAATTTTTCAACTGCTCTCACCAAGGCAAAAGCTTGTTTCTCTAAGTAAGGATACCTTACTTTAGCATTCTTAAAAGGGGAACTCATAAAATCAATGGGTCTTTCATCCCCAGTCTCCCTCCTCTGCGTAAGCACAGTCGTGCATGAATGTTCAGATGCGAATGAATAAATATAGAATGGTTGTAGATAATTTGGACTAATCAATACTAGTGCCTCAATGATGGATTTCTTGATCTGAGCAAATGCTAATTTAGCTTCCATGCTCCATTCAATCTTTGCTTCCTTTTTCATCATATCATTTAATGGTTTAACAATTTCAGTGAATCTTGTTATGATCTTCCTTACAAAATTTATCTTTCCAAAGAAAGATCTCATTTCCTTTTTTCTACCTAGCATGGGCAATTTCAAAATAGACTCTACTCTTTCTGGATCAACTGAAATTCCTTTCTCAGATATGATATGGCCTAACAACTTCCCTTTAGTAACCTTGAAAATACACTTCTTAGGGTTCAGCAATATGTCATGTTGCCTGCACCTTTCTAAATATCTTTCTCAAATATGTGGCATGGTTATTTCTATCCTTGGAGAATACTATGATATCATCCATATAAATTCAATGATATAGTTACCCACTAGATCATCGAATGTCATGTCCATTGCTTGATGAAAGCTGGCACTAGCATTTATCAAACCAAAAGGCAACCTCTTGTACACAAACGTTCCCCATTTAGTGGTGAAGGTTGTCTTCATTATGTCTTTGTATCTTACAAGAACCTAGTTGTACCCAAAATATCCATCCAGAAAGGACATCATTTGGGACCCATTCACAATTTTTAGAACTTTATCTAATGATGGAAGAGGGTAGTTATCTTTTTATGATGCTTTATTTAGGTTTTGAAAGTCTACACATAACCTAATTTCACCATTTTTCTTTCTAAAGGGTACTAAATTTGCTACCCATGTAGAATGTCTTCCTAGAAAGATGATCTTAGTAGCTAGCAACCTCTATACTTCTTTAAAGATCAAGGGTTCAATTAGAGCATTGGCGGGTCTCTGCTTTTGTTGGAAAGTCTTTATGTTTGGTTTTAGAGGAATTATATGATTAATAATAGAGGTATCAAATGTTTTCAGATCTTCATATCCCCAGGCAATAACATCCCTATAATATTTCAACTCTTGAATGATATTCTTTTTTTCTTCTCTACCACAAGTTTTCCCAATGAGAATATTCATCTCCCTTCCAACTTCCTCTAAGTTGTAAGTCTCGTATCTACCGCCTTCAGAATCGAAAGGATGTTTCTATTTAGCTCTTGGATTTGAATCAAAAATCCTTTATAAGGCTATCATGCCTTTCGATATGGTATTGGTCTTCAGGCTAATTACCCTTCCATCATCTTCTTCAAAAGGTTCCCTATTAAATTCATCTACAATTTGTCCTTCAAAGACTCCATAATTAGTAATGAACTCTAAGATATGCTGATCATCTTGAAAAACTTGGAAGTTTTGTATATTTTTTGGTATTGCCTGTGCTGGGAGTAACTCTAAAGAAAATCTCCTCAACCTTGAAAGGGTCATGGGTTTGAAAATACTAGCACCCATTGCAAGTGCATCTGAAATGTGATTCCTCCTCCTTGGAATTACTTTTATGTCAAAAGCTTCAAAATCTTCAATGCAGTTCAACACTTTGTTCCTATAGGCTTCCTGCCTTTTGTCGTGGTAATCATATTGACTCCTCACCTACTTTACCACTAATTCAAAATCCCTTTGTACCTTTAGACATTGTACTCCTTTCTTGTGTCCAAAAATCAATCCTCTGATTAGTGCATCATATTCAGTCACATTATTAGTGCAATTGAAATGCAATTGATAAGTTGTCAAAAATGCTTTGCCTTTGGAACTCACTAGTTCCACTCCTATCCGAGATCCTTGTTTGGAATGGGACCCATCAAATCTTAAACTCCACATCTGATCTTCTGATGATAGTCATCCCTTAGGAATTGGTTTTGTGCTATGATTTTGTTAAACAAATATATTTTTGACCATCGGGGCAGCAACACTTGGCTCCTTTTCACTTTCCTTTGAAGAATGAACTTCTTCAATTAATAGAGTCAAGTCCTCTTTAGATTGAGTAAGGTTGACTCATCTTTCTTCCCATAATTTTTTCTTGGGTGTGTTTATTTCTTCCTCTTTTGTAAAAAACAACATTAGTTTGCCCATCTGTAGGTTTAATGGGACCTACATCTACTTCTTTTGTCCATGTATCAACATTTGTGGTTATCACTTCTTTAGCACTACTTTGTTCAGCTAGTAACTTTGCATTGTTAGAGGCTTTATCATTTATTTGTAAGGGTCATGGATGTCATTCCCTATGGCCACAATAGTAATACATATTGCACATGTTAATTCTAAATGATTGCAATGGTGGATCCAACACTAGTTTGGGAATAATAAATCGTTGATATTGATATTGTCTCCAAGCATAGTTTGATCTATTTCTAGTTTCTATGAAAATTACTCACATTTTGAGTGTAAGTTCAAACCTCTGATTTCCCTATTATCTATGGTGTCTTGAGAGAGCACAATGGTGGTTAGAATTTCATCTACCCTGTAAACACCTGGCTCAACTTTAGTATAGGCAACCTCGCTATGATGATTATATTCAATTATCATATGTTTCAATGTGGGTTCACTTTCAATTCTAATTTCCTCTCCAAGGAAGCCACAGATGGGAAAAATTAGTTGCAAAATATCCATTCAAGCTCTTAGACCAATCCCTACTTAACAACATTCCATATGCTTTAGGAATATTGAACACTTGAATATCAATATTGTTAGATTCAGGGCATACAACTGAGAGGGGGGGTGAATCAGTTGTACAAAACTTCCCTCTTATTAAACATTGCATTCACTTAGCAGTATAACAATAAATCAATCATGAAACATAATGCATTTAACTCAAGAGAAGAAACACATCAACACAAGAGACGCCAAGATTTTAACGTGGAAAACCTGGTTAAGGGAAAAACCACGAGGTGACTAACCCAAGATTGTATTCTCTGTTAGAAGAATAGAAAGAACAAAATGGCACATGCCAATTAGGTCTCATTGCCTAAGCACACTTCTCACAAGAGGCTCACTACCTACAAGAGACACACTGTCTACAAAAGAATAAGTATCACATACTTGAACTGGTAAGTAGCATCTTCACCATGCTTGAGTCAGTTCCATTTAAGCCCAAAACTTCTACTTTGCCTTTCACTCTCCTCCTTGCTACCACACACTCATCTTCACAAGGACTCATTCCAAATGACTTCGCAATCCCTTATTTATACACGACATCAACTTAGTAACAAACATCTAAGTTGGCAAACATCCACAAGAACATCTGTAGGATGTGTAACTCATTCGGTCAGCCAGTCACAGAAAGAACACCATCATCCAAAAGTTATTCTTCAATTACGAGCTCCAACTCCAATGTGGACCACCAACACGAACTAGACACGATCCAAAGACCACCATAAGCTTGCCTGAATCACCAAGAACATCCACACTTCATCTACTTACTAAAATCCTTCTCTCCCTCATCTAGAACCTTAAGAACACAATCTGTTGTCACTATCACAAAAGAATAGATGCTTGTGGACCTTAAAACCATGAACCAATTGAGTTAATACTCCACAAAGACTTCCTCAACACATCCTCAAATCTGCAGAATAGGATAATGCATTTTCAGATCTCACCAGACCTATCTGTATCACTCTGCCACTACTGAACATCTGTCGGAACCGGTTTTACTTGAGCAGCCACAACTTCTTTAGATCTTCATGCGGACCTTTGAAATCTCTAGTGGACCACCTCAAGACACATATCTATAAACCCTTTAACCCGCATCCTTTGATACTCAACCTATCTTGGGCTTTTATCTTGTTGTCATCACTGTTCTTCACTGTTCCTGATTGAGACTAATTTTCTCAATATCCTCAACACACAGCTCATCCAATCCTTATCATTAATGCAATAGGAGTATGTTGACATCAATGACAACACCGATTAGGCCCATACTTGCAACAAATATGATGTTGTATCCTAGGGTCAGAGAATAACTGGATATGAACATCTTTAAGCTCTTCTGTCACACTGACTTCTATTTTATCGAGTTGGATTACCTTCTTCTGGGTGGGGGTTGGTGTCATTCCTAGCTTTTTACACACTGAATAGGGCATCACATATCCAGATTCTCCTGAGTCCACTAGGCAATTATGCAAATTCTTTCCAAATATTCTTATGTCGAGAAAAAATGGAGGCAAGTCTAATTTTCCTCTATACATCATTCTATAGGCATCAATGATGGCCACTACCTTTGCCTTTTCTTTGAGTGCATTTGGTTTGTCTAGAAATTTTATCAAAGCCTCCCTCTGATTAGGACAGTTTTGAAGAGCGTAAAAAATTGACATGTTGGACTTTGTTTTCTTGAGATCTTATGTTATATCGTATTTCATATCTATAGGTGTATGAGATTTTGTGAGTATTGTTTAGGGTAAAATTGGATTTTATTAATCTTTTGTTATTTAGATGTTTAAATCCACCTCTCCACTAGACATTGAAGGATCTGGGTTGAGTGGTGAGCACTATCATACCCTAGGTCACTTGCAGATGTAGGGAAGCTTGGATTAGGGAATTAATTATCAATTATTCCTTCTCTTATGTCTAATTGACCATTAAAACCCTAATTACGCAAATATGGCAACAAATTGATGAAAGATGAAAAAGCTCTTGCAGACGGGAGTAAAATAACAAATCACAGAATACCTATTTTTGAGGTTCCAAGGTAGAACAGTCAGGGACTAAGGTGCGGGTGCCCAAGTCTAAGGTACCTACTTTTTCAGAGAATCTGGACCTCCTTCTGACACTGATCAGCCCTGTAACTTCTATTTCCTGAAATATGTATGCGGAGGAAACAGTTGCAGGCACCCTAGTCCTGGAAGTGCTCCTTTGTCTGATTTTTCTTTAGATCCTGAATCCTTGATGCCTGCTAATTCTTCCTGCAACTCCACTTTTCCCAAATGCAGCACCTGTAACCTGCAATCACAAGACTTGGTTTGGGGGTTGTGGTGTTTAGAGGCTTCCCTCAGTCAAGCCTCAGAGGACACTTAAGTCTTTGAACACCATTGTCAGACAAAGAGTGTGTGCCCTTGTGAGGCAAAGGCAAAAACCAAAGGAATCAATGATAAAAACACAATGATATGTAACCTTGTAGTGAAGCTCTCATGGAGGAAGATGCTCTTCATGCCATGAGGAAATTGATGCTCAAATCTACAAATATCAACACACAAAACATACAAGTCTGCTCTTGCAACACAATAGAAAGCCTTGAATCACCTTGAGAACACTTGAATATCACAATTGCCATCTAGTTTACAAATGAATGCCTAATCATGCTTATATATGCACCTACAAGCATTCCCACCAAGATTTTAAAAATCAAACTTTATTGTGTCGGCAAAAGAACCAACTAACGGTCACTAACCGACACCCAGAAATTGGGGATGCCCTAAAATAGGGCAGGACTAGGGTGCGGGCACCCAAGTTCTCCCCCTATTTTAGGCAGGGTACAGCTCAAGGGGTCCTCCTAGGTCCCATTTGTGATGAAACCCAAGTCTCATTCCATCGGGATGCTAAAATATGAACTAAAATGCCCTAAATGTATGCTAAAGACTTGGGAGCTAAACCTTATGAGGGAAAAGCCCCCAAGGGGACATTTTCCAATTTTACAAGTATCACAGGATTCAACCTTGGTTTTCCTTCTACTTGAGCTCTAAGTGGTTGTGGGTTATTACTAGGTTTGGGATCATGTGGTCTAGGTCCATTGCTAGGTGGGATGCCTATGGTAAAAGGACCCTTAGCTTTGTTTCTCAAGAAGTAATTCTTCTTTCATAGCTAAAAGGTCTGGACATCATAAGTTTCATCAAATGGTTCATTATCCTCTTTGAATGGGAAGACATAAGTATCCAGGACCATGGTTGTATTTACGTTACTATTGTTTTCTTGGACTACGTTGTAAGAGGTTTGTGAGTCCGCATGTGCAATCCTAGCCATCTTTTCATTTGAGGGCAATCTAGTTCAGAATGGTCTGCTATATCATGCAACCTACACCAATTAGCCATAAGGTTTAACTCAGCCATGTTTACTGTATTGGATGTATTAGCAACCCCTTGGTTTCCCTCGTTTGGACCATTGCCTATGTTTGTTACTCCCTCGTTGTTAGGTCTTGTATTCCACTACCTGTTAAAAGGTCTTTGGCTGTAATTCATGTTTCAGTTTTGGAACATACCTTGGTTTTGAAAGTTGTTTTAACTTTGAGCTTGTGGGGGATTTAATCTAAACTAAGTGAGCTCGTTTGTGACTTGGGATAATGTCTTTTTTAGTGCTTCTATCTCAAATGTCAAATGCATAGTCTGGTTCATACTTGATTGTCTCACTTGTACATTTGCTTGAACGTTGTTTTGAGATGCATGAGTCATGGCAGGTTTCTCAAAGAATGAGTTCCCACTATTTGTAACCAGTATTTGATGGTTGTTCTAGCTTAAACTAGGCCAAGTTATTGTAGGTGTTTCATACGTCTAATTCGTTGGTTGATGCATGGCTAGAGGTATTGGGTTCAGCAATGGCATGTTACTAGCCAAAGCATTGTTTATTGCAAGTAGCTAATTTGGTCTTCCTAGGTATCCCAAAGAAGGCATAGATCCATTAATCCCTCCTAGGGAAGGATCAATCTAGTGTTGTAACTCAATGGCCAACTTGTATGTTTTAGTCAAGGTGTCTATGTCTACTGGGGTTTGAGTCCTTCTCAGGAATAAACCAATCAAAGATGGGTCAATTGCTTTTAAATAGATTTGAATGGTTGTATCCTCTGCAATTGTGTATGGTGCATGTAATCTCGTGTACAACCTCTGAAACCTAGTGTTAAACATTATTAAGGGTTCATTTGTTTCCTTTTTACATGTGGTGAACTGATGGTACAAGATAGTTGGATCTACATACATTCTCAATTGGCTGATGAAAGTTTCTTCCAACTCATTTCATGAAGATATTGAATTTGAGTGATGGCTCAGATACCAACTATATGCAAAATCTCCTAGTGAATAGGGAAACAACCTACATACTACATCTTGATGGGCTATCTACAATCGAATTGCAGCATCTTTAAAATCTTGTATGTGTTCTTTTGTTGTCTTACTTTCCCCATAAAAGTATTTTGCACAAAACTTTTCTAGGTTCCTAGGAAGCTCATGAATTCCTCTAGGCATAGTCTCTAAAGGTGAATTTTCTACAAGAAAGAAAGCCATTGGTTGAGGTAAGATAGGTGGTATAGCCGGGTTAGCTATGGGTTGTTGATTTTATGAAGAGGCAAATGATTGATTGTTATGTCTTCCTCTTACACTTCTAGCTTTAGTAGGAAACCCTAGCTCAAAGAAATCCCCTTTGTTAGGTGAAGATCTCAAAATTCTCCTAAATCTTTCAGGAGAAAAGGAGTTTATGTGTTCTAGTTTGAAGTTCTAATGAAATGAATTCAAGGGCCCTCCATCTAGCACCAGTTTTGTTAATGGTCCTTTTAACACACATGCAACACAGGCAAGATGTGATTCAACCTACCTCACCTAAAAGGATAATTGACCCAAAAAGGATCAATTATCCCCAAGGTCTAGAGAGTTGAGTCACAATGATGTTGTGTAAGCACAGGGTAAATGCAGATAGTTTAACAAGGAGCCTTGGTTTTTTTTCTTATCATTCAAAGCTAGATCAGATTTAATTTATATTCTACTGTTGATTTAAAGAAAGCTCAAAAGATTGTAAGAAATGCAACAAAAGATTGGTGCAATGCTTACATTTATGCTTTTATATTAACAAATCTATCTGAGAAATTCACTAATTGTAGTATTAAAATTAGTTATAAACTCAATTGTTCATACCACCAATGCAAGATTCAAAGGATTTCAATAAGATAACATGAATTTTATTTTGATTACTGTATTCCACACACAAATCAAAAATAGAATTCAAAATTTAAGCTCAGATTCATAATTTCTCAAACAAGTAAGAAAGTAAAGATTGAAGTTAAAGCACTACACTAGATGCATGAAGACGAATCCAGAGAAATTAATAGCCATCTTGTATTAATTTCTTCAAATTCAAGTACAAGATATAAATCCAGCAAGGACACACTTGTGTAGACACAGTAAAATGACCGTGTCATCGAATCACTTGCATTTCGTTACTTGTCTCATCACCTACATTACAACGTTAATTAAATAATCTAATTATTTAATTAATTTTCATCAAATTCTTCTAAATCTCCTAAATTCAACATTAATTAAATAAATCCTCTTTATTTAATTAATTAAATTAAATTCCTCTATATTCTTGCACAATTAAATAATTTTTAATTATTTAATTAGATCATTATCCTCGTTCCAAAAATCACATTCACATTAATTAAATAAACCCAATTATTTAATTAATTCAACAAATTCCCTCTTATCTAAAATTAAATAATTCTTAATTATTTAATTAAATCAAAATTATTCTTCCAAAATCATGCACAACAATTAAATAAATTTATTTATTTAATTTGCTTTTAAATCTTCTAAATTAAATAATTCCAATTATTTAATTACTTCTTCCAAAATATCTTCTCTAAATTTAAATAAATCAATTATTTATTTAAATTGCTTTTTCTTCTAAATTTGAGTTATCTCTAATATAACTCAAGCTTTCTATATTTAATAAAGCAAAATATCTTCTTTTCTCATGCAAATCTCTTCTTCTTGTTTTAAATCACTTAACTGATTGCTTTATTCTTTTAATTGATTTATCTCTTCAGTTAACTCATTCTTCTATTCTTGATAACTCCTCTCATGCAAAAGCAAGCAAGACACACGTCTTCTTCTCATTCGTTGCACATTCCTCAACTTATCTCCTTCGTTGATTCTTCTGAATTATCTGGACCATTGATCGATCTTCCTTGAAACCTATATAAACCCCCCTCATCTCCTTCATTGAGTCTCTCTCTTCGATCGTATTCTCAGGCATACTTAACAGAGCTTTGAGCATACACAACGCGTCGATTGAGCACACTATAACGATCTTTTGACATTGATCTCTTGAGCACATACTTGCTTGTTGCAGCCATGGCTTTGCAACTACACTGAGCAATCCACATATCTCCAAAAGGGAACAATACAGGTTTTGGTAAGAGCTTTCATTTGTCTTTGATTTGTGATTTATGGCTTTTACTTAGATTCATTTCTTTTATGTTATTGGGTTCTTTAGTTTTACTTAGTTTAGATTTAATCTATTTTTCCATATACACATTCTGGCACGCCCGGTGGGACCCACTAATCCCTTTGTTTCTTTGAGAAATTTGTTTTTTGAAGTCACAGTACGGCACAGCGCAGACGATATTGCACAGCGCGTCTGGTAGTATCTCTAAGCGCTCTTGCAGGAACAGTTCAGCGCTACTAGCGGCACGGCTGCGCTTCTGACCGCGCAGAGCAGCGCTTTCGGTCACATAGAGAAGCGCTATTGGCGGCCTTGTTAAGCGCTTCTGGTTAAAAATTAGGTTTTGACTTTATTCACGGTGCTTTTGCAGGGTTTTTCTCTCATTTTTAGATCTATGATTTTGGTTGCACAAGCTGTTGTATTTGTCTTCCAAACTTGATTTTTGATATCTCGTAAGCTGATTTATTTAGGAGTATCCTTAAGTTCTGCTAATCTATTGTGTTGACCCATTTTCTGAGTTTTCCAGATTTCACGACCTAGATCTATCAGATATCATTATCCAGACGGTAGATCCACCATGAAAAGTCATTTTTGCCTGGTTATTTTGACAAAAACTAATATTTTCTATATCTGAGACAGTACAGCGCTTTTGGCTACACAGTATCGCGCTTTCGGTTACACAGTGACGCGCTCCTGGTTATTTTACAGCGCTTTTGTTATTATCGTTGCACGCTTTTGGTATTTATCGCAGCGCCTTGGGAAACACAGTGAAGCGCTTCCGGTTATTTTGCTGTGCCTCTGGTAATATTCTGTTGCGCTTCTCGTCTGTCTTAAAGTGCTTTTGGTTTACAGTGAATCGCTTCTGGTAAGACAGTAACACGCTTTTGGTTCAAGCTAATTTGTTTTTTGCTAACTTGTGAAATTTTTGGTGGAACTAACTCACTTGTTGCAGCTTCTTATTACTCACACAGAGCCAATAGGTGTTTTCTTAATATGTTCATGCAGGACGAGCATTGAAGACCCTTTTGTTTTATCTCACTAAGTCTTAGAAACACATTGCATGCTTAAAAGGAGTAATTGAACAAATCTTTTTTGCAAATCTAAGTCTTAGGAACATACTGATTGTCTTAAGGGACAATGGACATGTATGAACAAACACCTCAATTTTCTAAAGGACAATGGACATGAATGCCAAACACTTCATTTCATAAGGGACAATTTACAACTACAATCGTGTGTGTGCATAGCTTAGTTGCACCTTATTTTTCTTATAACGGGACAATTGAACCTTTGTTTGACGTGATTGCTTTTACTTTTTTGTACTTCCTTTAGAAGGGCCTGCTTTTGGATTGCGATTCATCCAAAAGGGACGACCCTAAGCGGAGTTTTCCTTTGAACCGCTATATAAGAGGGATAAGGTGAAAGCCAAGTCCTAACCGACGTCAGCCTTACCTTGTGGTGCCAAACTGAAAAGAGGTGTACTAGCTCTTTGTGGAAACGGTTTTCACATTGAGCAAAGTGTTTGAAACTCTTAGTAGGATTGGTTAAAGCTTTTAGTAGCTTGTCGCATTGCTCGTAAGGCATTGGTCCCTCAAAGTCACTAAGAACCAATTTAGATAGAGACTACCCAACCTACCTCCGAACATTGCGGTAATCATCAGTGCAAGGGAAATCGATTTAAACCCTTAAGATACTCACCATTGGCTCCCTTGAGAAGAGATAGTATTCCCTTGGACATAAAGCTCTTGTGACCTACTTGAGCTTTCCAAGGGGAGGGTGAGATATCCCTACCTATCGTCTCTCGCAAAGATACTAAATATCTGACACCTTTATCGAATGATATTTTTATCGACGGAGTATTAAGCTGTGAGCTGATCTACTGCAATGAAACCTTGTCTCTAGGGATAAAAAGTGCTTGTTATTGATTGCAACTGTATTAGACCTATGGAAACATTGGGCTTGTTTAGAGCCTTGAACATACACTATCTGTTGTGTCAGTCCTTGTGCCTTTTTTGACCACTTGTTTGCTGTGTTTTCTCTTGCCAAACCAATCCAATCAGAAACAGAAAAATCTTGCCTTTGAAAAAACATCACACTACTTCAGCGCCCTTGGTATAACAGTAGCTCGCTTTTGGTCACTGTAGCTCGCCTTTGGCATAGCAGTAACTCACTATTGGTAGTTCAGTCCATCGCCTCTGGCCCATAGTAGCACGCTTTTGGTAGCACAGTCATGCGCCTCTGGTCAAATAGTATAGCGCCTTTGGTCCAGTACTTTGTGCATCAGAGTTTGTCCATTTCTTCAAAGCATCTCACAGATTCCCAGCATTACATTGCGTCCTAAGTGTATCCCATGGTCACCACTAGGCTACAGCAAACTATGAAGTCTAGGCAAGTTATCCCTAAGAAGCACACGTCACCCCCTCGCACACCACAATCAGGTCGTCTCAACATTACTCCCAAGGTGACTCCTAGTACACCCGTGGCAAAACCAATCAGCTCTCCAAACATGCCGCACATAGATGAACCAAGCAATCCTCATGAGGATAGAACCCCTTTGCTAAATGCACCGCAGTATACCACAGGCTTGCCTCTGGATTTTGTCCCACAAGGTTATATCGTAGATCAAGCCCCATCTCAAGAAGAGCAACACTTTGAAATAGGTCAATCCTCTCAAGAAGATGGGCAAGATCTTGATGAATTAATACAAGATCCTAGAGCTATAGCTGCCTTTGATAAAATCCTTAGTGAGAACCAGGATCATTTCTTTCACTTGCTTGCAAAGCAAGGCGCCAAGTTACCTCAAGATTTTGATGTGTCCACTCTCAAGGAGAGCAACAACACCCAAGAAACCCTACAAGTGGTGCAAACCATGTCCACGGTGACTACGCCCTTACCTACTCAAGGCTCGCAGTATAGGAATCCCCTTTTCCAAAATCCAACAGAGGAGAGGCCCATATCACCACTTTTGACTCCTATGGAGATCTATCAAAACCAACAAGAAACTCTCCAACGTCAAGCAGAGTTAGCTAAGAAAGCCACCTTAGCTCGATCAAATGTGCAACCACCTCCTAAAGTGTCCACCCCAAGCGCAAGTGGAATCTTGGTTACCCCATCACGCATAGGTTTCCCACCCAATTATAATCCGGGGAACACTTATGTAGCCATGCAACAAGGGTCTCAACATATGCCACCTCCTATATCATCACACCTGCATGTCTCTCAACCAATTGGAGTCACGCAGCCCCAACCACAACATTCTTCTACTCTCATCCTCAAGCAACCCCAACCATCGCAAATCACTTCTACCTATGTTCCTCCACCACAACATTCTTCTACTCTCATCTTCAATCAACCCCCACCGTCGCAAATCACTTCTACCTATGTTCCTCCTCCACAACGTTCATCCACACTCAACTTCTTTCATACATTGCCTAGCCACTCTCAACATTCCCAACATCAGGTTTCCCAAAGCTATGTACCACCATCACAACCTAATCAAACACACTTTAACTTTCCTCCCCCCAATACTTTTCTTCAACCATCGCAAAGCCAACATTCTTACCTAGCGCCACCTCCACCTCTGCCTAATCAAGGCCTCCAATTCCAACCCAATCTGAAGCAATCGTACAATCCATACAATCCCAATCAATCTTATGACCCTTATAATACCACTGCGCATGGCTCACATTATAATCTTCCATATGGGCAACACCAACCACTTTTTGGACAACAGGAGATGTTACCAACCCCTCCCACGACTATGGAATTAAAGATTGCGGAGGTGCAACAACAGCTATCTGATCTTACGTTTGGCCACACCAAAAAGACCTTCTCTTTAGAGGAAGTGTGCCCTTATCCTTTTGATCGGTCATTACCAATGATCCCTTTTCCTCAAAATTTCACTATTCCAAAGTTCGATAAGTACAAAGGAAAAGGTGACCCAAAAGACCATCTTAGGGAATTCTATCTTGCTTGCTTCGAGGTCTCTCACAACGACACATATCTTATGCGTCTCTTTCCTTGCAGTCTTGGAGGTCAAGCAATAGAATGGTTCTCACACTTACCCACGGGTATCAAGTCTTTCAACGAGCTAGCAGAGAAGTTTGCCACCCATTTTTCTTACAACGCAGAGCATGAGATTTCCATGACGGACCTATGCAACAATAAACAGAAAAATGGTGAAACTTTCATTTCTTTCCTTCAACGATGGAGACAAATGGCTAGTAAATTCCCTTTCAAGATTCCAGAGAAACAGCTTGTTAGCATATTTGTGCAGAACCTCAACCAAGAGTTAGGTTTCCATTTACAAATTCTTAGTGCTACAACCTTCGATGAAATCACATACAAGGGTATCAACATTGAGAAGGCCCTCATTGCTAAGGGTGTGGTCAAAATCTTTAAGGAGACGAAAGATAACACTTCGCATCAACAATCGAACGATAAACCCAAATATTGGAACAAGAACAAAAATGTGGTCAATGATGGGGTGGTCGATACTAAGCATGTCCAAACGTTGCAAACACCGCTGCAACTCTCCAAACCAAGTCAAGCTCCACCTCAACAATAGCAGCAACAAAGGCAGCCTTATCAAAATCAACAACGACAACAGGAGCGGCCTCAACAAGATTATCCTCCGTGACATCAATTTACTCCTTTGGGAGTGCCCATCCAATCAGTCTTACAACAAGCTTTGTAGAAAGGGCTCATCACCTTACCTGATGCTCCTCCTTATGGAGAACCTGTCTACAAAACTGCACGTTACAGAGACAATGAGTATTGTGAGTTCCATCGGAGCAAAGGTCATCGAACTGCATCTTGCATGAAGCTTAAGCACCTCATCCAAAACCTCATCGACGGTAATCAAATCACCTTTGAGAATGAATCACCACCGCAACACACAAACAAGGATCTCGATATGTACAAAGAACCCTTCCCTCATCATGGTCCACCTCCTCCTCAGGATAGAGGTAAAGGTATCAATCACACGTCCACGTCTTTCGATTCCATTGTAGGTCGTTTTGAGGAGAGTCGAGTGTCTACCCTCACCATCAAAGGCAAATCTATGGATTGTGCTGTTACTACTCGTCGAGGTCATGTCACCATTCGTGCTCCTACACCTAGACTTCCGGTTCAGTCTGATTATAATCTTGTAGAACATCTAGGGAGAACACCAGCACAGATCTCTATTTTGGACCTTATACAGTCATCACCTGCACATAGAGTGGTGTTAGAAAAAGTCCTCCAAGAGTCTTATGTTCCTAAAAACATAGCGGTCATGGATTTCCAAGCTATAGTGGGTAATATTGCTTCACCTTACAACATAGTCTTCTCTGAGAAAGACCTCCCCTCCCATGATCCATGTCACAACGACGCCCTGCATATTGAAGTTCTCATCCATAAGCGCAAAATCAAACGCATCCTCATAGATGGTGGTGCTGGTCTCAACATCTGTTCTTTAAAGTTACTAAAGCAATTGGGATACTCTAAGGATCACGTCAACACTAATCATAGCATTACAATCAAGGGGTATGATGATGCAGAACGTCATTCCGAAGGTGTTATTCACTTGCCTATACAACTGGGCCCTGTCATGCTTGAAACTAGGTGTCAAGTCCTTGATATTGAGCTGCCTTACAACATTATTCTTGGCCGCCCATGGATCCATGCAATGAAAGCTGTCCCCTCCATGTACCATCAGTCCCTCAAGTTCCCATACAATGGTACGGAGATCACCATCCTAGGAGATCCTAATCCTTTTGAATTTTGCCGTGTCTTGCAAGGAAGCTATAAGAATTGCAACCAAGTACCTAAAAATGACAAAGCCCTTGAATCCCCTCTCTATGTTGACCCTGAAACTCTCACGCAAGCCTCTACAAGTGAGCCTACACCCCTCCCCAAAATCACAGCTCGCGTCCGAGATATAGGCTTTGGCACTTATCATATCTCAGAATCTTGTTGTGTAGGGCGGATGCCTTTATCTCCAAAATCTTACGGCAATCCACCCATTGCTAAAGTTACCAAAAAAGCTACTATTCCTCCCCCAACATTCCTAACCCAATTCCAACATGGGCGGTTACTGGAAGAGGAAACTATTGAGGACATCTCTTCTTGGCTCTACAAGGAGAAAGAACCAGTCACGATACCAGTCAAGCAATATGGCAATGGCTTAAGGATAGTGAAAAACATGGGCTATAAAGGCAAAGGTGGCCTTGGGAAATAGAATCAAGGCACTATGGAGCCCATTGTGGTAACAAAGAAGCTAGACAAGAAAGGATTAGGATTTGGTAAGAAGGTACCACGCACCTCGGACATCGAGTATATCCTCGACGAGGTAGCTGACACTTTTCCTGCCGATACGACGTCTACAGAGGATATCACCGATGACTCTTCCCTCCACATGACCAATCTATTCACAGAATCCTCCATTTTTACACTATCCTCCGTATCCTTAACTTCCACCACCAGCACCCAGAATGTCACGCTTGTCTACCCTGAACTTATCGATTGGGACCAACAAGGGGCCCCCATTATAGATGTATTTCAGAATGACGAAGCTCTAGCTGAGTTCATGGGACTTCGGGAAGGTATCCCTTTTGGCGATCACAAGGCAGGTTTTGTAATGGAACTAGAGCCCACAGCTTATTTTGGTGAGAATGCCAAATCCTCCAGTCACAAAAGTGCAAATAAAGAAAGATCGCTAGGTGAAAACCACACTGTGGCACCTCCTGATCATAAAATAGTAAAAATAAAGGACGTATCCAAAGGTGAAAACCCAACTGTGGCACCTGAGGATGGAGGATTTGACCTTCCCTTACCATCTAAGTACCAAGAGAAATCAGCTTTACTAGTGGAAGATTCTACAGAGATCAACCTGGGTACAGAACAGAATCCAAAGACAACATTTCTAGCAGCATCATTATCTGATACAAAGCACAGAAATCTTAACAACTTCTTCTTGCAACGAACCATCAACTTTGCATGGACCTACGCAGATATGCCAGGGCTAGACCCTAAGCTGGTAGTTCATTATCTCATAGTTGATCCCAAGGTGAAGCCAGTCAAACAGAAGTTGAGAAAGATGCACCCACAGATAGCTCTCTTAGTGAAAGTGGAAGTACAAAAACTATTAGATGTAAAGTTCATACGACCTATTGACTATTCAGATTGGGTCTCAAACATTGTACCTGTATCTAAACCTAACGGGCGCATCCGCATGTGTAATGATTTCAGAGATCTCAATAAGGCATGTCCTAAAGATGACTTTCCACTACCAAACATTGACATTATAGTGGACTTGACAGCAGGTCACGAGATGCTTTCTCTCATGGACGGTTTCTCGGGTTATAATCAGATAAGGATAGCTGAAGAAGACCAACATAAAACAACCTTTACTTGTCCTTGGGGCAATTATTGTTGGTGTGTCATGCCGTTTGGTCTGAAGAATGCAGGAGCAACCTATCAGAGAGCAATGACAGTGATATTTCATGACCTCTTTCATCACATCATGGAAGACTATGTTGATGATATACTAGCTAAATCTTCTCGGGCGGATCACATACAGGTCTTAGGATAGATCTTTGATAGACTTGAAAAATACCAAGTAAGACTCAATCCAAAGAAGTGTGTATTCGGTGTAACATCAGGGAAGCTATTGGGATACATTGTATCTCGTAGAGGCATCGAAGTGGATCCAGCGAAAGTAAAGGCTATAGTGGAGATGCCTCCACCCAAGAACCTAAAAGCATTAAGGAGCCTCCAGGGAAGGTTACAGTCCATCAGGCGTTTTATATCACAGCTAGCAGATAAATGTCAACCCTTTCAACACTTGCTCCGAAAGGATGTCTCGTTTCGATGGGACAACAAGTGTCAGGCAGCGTTTGATCAACTTAAAGAGTATCTAGCTACACCTCCTGTATTGGTTCCACCAGTTGCAGACAAACCTTTGATCTTATACATCTCTACTACAAACTCGGCCCTAGGGGCCCTGCTAGCACAGAATGATGACACAGGAAAGGAGCATGCAATTTATTACATCAGTAGAACCTTGGTGGGATACAAGCTCAATTATTCACCAATGGAAAGGGCTTGTTTAGCAGTAGTGTTCGCCTCCCAAAAGTTGCGACATTACATGCTGAACCAACACACAAATCTGATAGCCAAGATTGATCCCTTGAAGTATCTACTAGCAAAAGCAGCTCTCACAGGCAGACTAGCTAAATGGGTCATGATCCTTAGTGAGTTTGACATTGAATACACAGATCGTAAGGCAATCAAAGGACAAGCCCTCACGGATCAACTAGCAGAAGCACCTATGAAAGATACACATCCTATGGTAGCAGACTTTCCTGATGAGAATCTCTTCGCTCTTTCCAACTCCATAATGTGGAAGTTGTACTTTGACGGTTCTTACACACAGCATGGATCAGGAGCCGGCATCTTATTTGTTACACCTCAGAATGACTACATTCCAAAGTCATATCGGCTAGCATTCCCTTGCACCAACAACATAGCCGAGTATGAAGCACTCCTTATAGGTCTCAATACAGCAATTCAATGGGACATCACAGAATTACAAGTATATGGAGACTCACAGCTAGTCATTCGCCAAGTCACAGATGAATACCAAACAAAAGATGAAAAGTTGGTCCCCTACAAGCAACTAGTGGATGCCTACAAACCACATTTTTCTACCATCACATTTGAGCAAATTCCAAGAGAGCATAACAAAGCTGTAGATTCTATGGCTTCTGTAGGATCACTGATTGACATGCCTGCAAATACATAGAAGTGTGAATTCTTGATCGAGCAATTGTTGATACCAGCCGTCGATGTTCCTGTTACTGAAATCATCTGCAAACTTGTTGGTCCCAATTCCCCATGGTACGAAGATATCTATGAATACCTCAAGAACAATACCTTTCCCCCTGACCTATCATCCACCCAACACAAAACCTTTATCCGTGGATCCTCTCGTTACATCATTCTGGGTGATACACTATATCGTCGGAGTCTCGATGGTATCCTCTTACGATGTCTTAACGCGGAAGAAGCCGAAGTTACCTTACGAGACATACACGAAGGTGTCTGTGGCGCACATTCTACCAGTCCTAATATTGCTAAGAAGATACTCAGAATAGGTTATTACTGGCCTACAATAGAGCAAGATGCTGCACAGTTTGCTAAGAAGTGTCTACAATGTCAGCAGCATGGAGATTTGATTCACGCACCAGCTCATGAGTTACAACCTGTGACAACTCCGTGGCCTTTTTCTCAATGGGGTCTCGACCTCGTAGGACAAATCCACCCTTCCTCCTCCAATGGCCACAATTTTATCATTACCGCCACTGAGTATTTCACGAAGTGGGTGGAAGTCATTCCTATGACCTATATCACCGGTAAGCAAATAGCCAAGTTTATCCTAAACTACCTCATATGCCGGTATGGTATTCCCCAAGCCATTGTCACTGATAATGGGAGACCATTCAAGAACCAAGATGTTCGTGCCTTATGCATACAATACAATATCCAACATCGCTTTTCAACTCCCTACTATCCGCAGAGTAACGGCCAAGCTGAGGCTTCCAATAAAGCCATTCTCAAGATCCTAAAGAAAACGGCCAATGAAGCTGGTCGTGATTGGTACTTGCAACTCAATCCTGCCCTATGGGCCTACCGCACTAGTATCAGAACACCAACTGGCGCCACACCATATGCCTTGGTCTTTGGCTCTGAAGCCATCCTACCTATAGAGGTCGAGATCCCATCCCTCAGAGTATCCATGCAGGACCTGATCGGCGGAGATGAGTATCGCACTTCCAGATTAGCTGAGCTTGAACTACTAGATGAGAGGCGCCTTGCGGCACTTAATCATCTCCATGTCTATCAAAACTGCCTCCGGCGTAATTACAACAAAAAGATCAAAGAAAGACGGTTTCAAGTTGGTGATCTTGTACTTAAGGAGAATCAGAGAAATCAAGCAGATCGAGAGAAGAAGGGTAAGTTTGAGCCTAACTAGTTAGGTCCCTTCATTGTGACAGCAGCATATGGATCGGGAGCTTATACTTTAGCTACACCTGACGGCATTCCTCTAGATGAGCCACTTAACAGTGTCCATCTCAAGAAGTTCTATGCCTGATCCTCAGAGTATTCCCACAAAAAAAGCAAAAAAAAATCAAAAAAAAGCAAAAAAATCAAAAAATCAAAAAATCAAAAAAAAATCCATCCTCTGGTGAAAACCTGTCAAACAGGCCCTATGCGTAGAGTCAGCATCCATCGTCTATCAAGTCCTGTCCACTCCTTGTCCAGTACGCGCTTCATCCATCCACCCATAATAAAACCATTGACTTTGTTTGCATTTCCATCTCCCTATCTAGTATAGCTTGGAAATTTGTCAGTGTCCATCGTCGTCTTCCCATGTCTTGGTCTGGGTCTACAGTTAACACTGTCTTGTCCTAGGTCAAGTCTTTCTGTATCTTCTTCAGCAGTCACCCCTACAGTTTCCTCTACCAGAATGGGGGCAACTCTTTCCTTAGCTTCGGTCTAGGATTGGTTCCTTGTTCGTGGTTCACAGCACATACTTCAATCTTTTCTCATTTCCACAGGTAACACCCTTTAACGGACACAGAGTTCCTACGATAAGGCTGTTATCTTCTCAACACTTGTTCTACATCATCACATCAACCAAAACTACATATCATCATTTCAATCTTAAGGTACCTTGATCCCATGGATATGGGTATGTAGGTAGTCTGGAATACGAAGGAAGTATCCAGTACTCAGGTACATAAGACCCCCTCCTTTCACCTTGGCCCCGTTCATCACTCTATCCAGAACTACATATTTATCACGTTCATCTTTCATCGTAAGTGTGCCTTGATCCCGTGGATACAGGGTATGTAGGCAGTCTGGAATACGAAGGATGTATCCAGTACTCAGGCACACACGATCCACCATTCTCCACCCGTTTCAATCCATTAGCACTATCATCCTTCTAGTCTTCCGTTTGTCAAAATCCATTCACCTCGACTTGCCTAACTCAAGCAGCAAGCTAGCGCATCCTTTCAAAGCAGTAGTTCTTCACAAACTTGAAGCAAAGAGGCCTACTTCCAGAGTCATCTACTGTCCTGCATACCGATTGCCAACATCAGCTAAGTACCGCTTAACCAAGCCCTAGATCAACAAGCTTGTCTTCTGCGATGTGTTCCATTGTCGAGACCAACACACGCGTCTCCTGCGACATGTGGCATTTCCTGCAGCAAGATATTGTCTTTTTAGGTAGATAGCCCCCTTTAACGGACACAGAGCTCCTACGATAAGGCTGTTATCTTTCCTATCCATTCTATCCTGAGCAACCTCTTTGGCAAGAGAAAATGTTGGCTGTATGTTTGCTTTGTAAGTTAGTCAATTTGTGTTATGGTTTATCTTTTGTTCCCCATTCCCATACCTATTCAAAGCTACCTTGATTTATCTATAATCTCGGTATGTTGCGATGCAGTACGGATTGGGGGCATAGTCATTGCTTTCTGTGTGCCATGTTTGAGGAATGATCTTTAGTATCTTTCTTAGCATTCTGTTTATCTTGTGTGTGTTACGTCCTAGCATCTTACATATTAATATTTCTTCTTGCATTTACATGTATTGAAGTTTATTTTATGTTCAAGACTATGGCTTATTCGCATGTTCCAACAAGGTGATATTATGTCTAAGGGATCTAGGTTCAAACCGTTTGCTTGCAGAGTCAACGTCCACGCACTCGGATATTACTGCACCTTGGTCTTTTATACCCTGGTGGTGAACTATCCACGTGCTATATCAAACTAAGGATTGCTCTTTATATACAAATGCGAAGCCATTGCAACAAGCTCCTTCATCCATTTCCGCATCCTTTATATCGCTTTCATTACAGTCATCGATCAACAGTCTCCATCTCCTCCTGTTCTCCTCTCTGGTGCATATCTGCAAAACCCACATGTCAGATATCACTAGTCATCTCATCTATATCATCATATATCTCTATCATCATACATCTATAAGCATCATATAAACCGCATATGTCATCACATGAATCCATAATCATACATACATATCATCACATCCATAACATCAAGGAATGCATACACAAAAGCATGAACAGCATTGAGTCGAACAGATCATCATGTATATATATCTCATGTAATGGTCATCATAATACAAAGTGTCTGTGTCTACATCAATAATACAAAATGTGTATACATCCAAATATACACCAATATAGTACATCAAGGCTATCAAGAGCCCTCAAAATATACATCAGAATGCACGCAGGCATCTGTCCAAAATGATACAATATGATATAATATACATGAATATGCCCTAGTGGGTAGAGCTGCCCTCCTGATGTGGCCCCTGGCCTCCCCCTGTGCTCGGTGGAGGTCCCCCTGATGGTCCTCCTCCTCCCCCTAGTAGCAAAAGTGGCCCTCTGACCGAGGACGCTGACTGCCCTGTCCTCCGGGATCCTGATGCCCCTGACCTGCTCCTATCCCTATAACTCGGTGCCTGCTGAGCTACCGGCACCGCACCCACATACAGCCCCCTGTAATACTCTGCCTCCCGGCCAGCTGATACCAGCTCACCCTGCACTCGGACGAGCTCACTGTATAGGGTCCTCTGATCGGCACCCAGCGCACGGCGTGCCTCCTCTCTCTCCCGCCTCACTCTAAATAGTGTGGCCTCTGCTGTCAGCCGTAGCTGTACCTCTGCATCTCTCTCTCTCCTGGCCTGTGCTACCGCCTCGGCGTCTACTGCTGGTGCGGCCGGCGGCTGCATCTATCCCTGTGCCTGTGCATGTACCTGGGCCTGCAGCTGCCTGTATGCCTGCCCATGTGCCTGTAGCTGTGCCTGCACTTGTGCTAGGGCTATTTGTGCGGCTGTGGCTGCCTGTGTCTGTGCCTGGGCTGTGGCCTCTGCCTGTCTCACCTCGGCCCGCGCTGTATCCCTGTCTCTCCTCAGTCTAAGCATCCGGAGCTCTAGTCGAGTCCTCCGGGCTATCTCCTCCTGCAGCAGTCGCTCGGCCCTCTGCAGATCAGTCTCTACAACTAGGCCCAATGCCTCTGCCATCTCAGCATCCTCCTGCTGGCCACCTGCCTGCTGTCTGGCTGCCCTGGCCTGCCGCCTCATCCTGGCCTCTCCGCCAAGCACTAACACCTCTCCCACTGCCCCTACTACACCTGGTGTAGTCAATCTCATCGGCCTGTGTGTCTGCCAATACTGATCATAGTCTGGCAGTGTCCCTGGGTCTGCTAGCCCAGAGTCCCAATCCCATATCACAGGGATAAGTCCCCGCACCTCTGCTAACGCTATCGCCACTGGGATCACTGCGTCCCAGTCTCCGGTCTCTCTTCGCGTCCTGGCATGTGTGGCCTCCCCCACTGGTAGCCCCTGTGGTAGGCCAAACTATCTAAGTACCCGCTCAGGAAGATATCTCTCTATCATATATGTCCGTCTACCGAACAGATAGCGAGCCTGTCTACAGTACATGAGCTGCTCGTGCTCATCCGGCCACTCCTCGCATAGTAACCACGGCCTCCATATAAAGATGTCCATCTCATCTATCTGCCGCCTCCAGTAGCTGACAGATCCCATCCTCCGGTGTGTCATCACCCTGTCGTACAAAAATGCATATGGCTCCTCCTGTCTCGGTGGCACTGCGCCATGGGTCGGATGACTGGAATATGCTCCCATGCCCACACCTGTAATAGAGTCACCCCTGCTGAGAGGCTCCTGCCTCTCCTGTATACGCAGTAATGCATATCGTGATACAGCTGGCCTAACACGTAGGGTCCCCACGCATACTGTCTGCCGTGAGTGAACATCCCCGATAGTACAGTCCCCCAACCTACTGATAATCCTCTAGATCTCCGGTCCGGGCACAGGAAGCCGCCAATCAGTGATGCAACTATCCAACGGATCCTATCACAAAGTCTTGGGACGTCTGCCTATCGGATCTCCCCGTCGTCTATCCACAGGTCGTCTGTATAGAAGACCTCCTCCAAGCCTGCCTCGCCCCTTGCCAGGTCGAAGTCCACAATCTCCCCGTCTATCCGGATCCGCAGGATGCGATATACATCCTCCAGTGTCACTGTAGCCTCCCCTGTCGGGAAGTGAAACGACGAAGTCTCACTGTGGTATCTCTCCACGACCGCTGTCACTAGGGTGAGATTCGCCCTAATGTGTGTCAGGTGTGCCACATGCCATAGCCCGGCATGCTCCAAGAATGCATCCTCCTCCCAGGTCAACTGAACAACCTCGTGCGCAATCGCGTGGTGTCGTTCCCGCGACATCAACGGTGGCAAAATCCTCTGCATCCATAACAAATCACGTGTCAGTTCTTCCATAACCAAATCCTCATAATCCTATCTACCCCTGGACTCTGTTATGCAACCCCCAACTTGCCCTTTCCTCTTTGGCAACCTCACTCTTCTACTTGCATCCTAGCTTTTTCTGCTATTCAAACCAAAAGCGCTTAGTTTTATACAGACGCGCTGTCCCTCTCTCCCAACCGCGCCTTCCTGTTCAACCAGCCGTGCTTTGATTTTTGAACCAAATGCGCCTTGTTTTTCCAACTGTGCCATTCTGCCATACCAACCGTGCCACTCTGTCATACCAGACGCGACGCGTTTTCTTCCCCTTCCCCCCACTTGCGCTGCACTGCCTAACCAAGCGCACTACACTGCCTAGCCAAGCGCGCTACACTGCCTAGCCAAGCGCGCTGTGGGATTTCCCAACTGCGCTGCAGCACGGACACTTAATGCCAAAAGCGACGCAATTTTACCACATGCGCTGAAGGCGACTACCACCCGCGCTGCGTCGCGCCGAAAGCGCTGCAACCCTATACCAAACGCGCTACAACTTCCTAAAGTGCTTTTGCTTGACATAAGCTGACCTGCCTAAATCTAGCCCTAATCTACCCCTAATCGACAAATTCAAAGGGGGTTTTCGATCACTTACCGCTGCCGGAGCTCCTGCTGGCCTCCCGTAGGTCCGCACCAGCTCCGCTCGATGTCTATGCACTGGAATCGGCATCTCTCCGCGCTGTCTGCTCACCTCTCTCTCAAACTAAGTTTAGAAGCTCTTCTCTCTAAATTTAGAATCTCAATGGGTGCAAATGAGGATTGTGGTCCCCATGGGACCTATTTATAGTGTCCCCACGCTTGGTTTTCTTTCCCACCCCATTTTCTGCTTTTCTTCCCACCTGGTCTCACGATCTTCTAGTCGAGCGTCAACACCTTTCCTCTGTCGCTTCCCTGTCTTCCCGCTCGAGGGGGCATACGCTGGGGCAACTAGCTACACTAGGGCATAAAAATTGTATCACCTCTTCAACAATTAATTTCTTTGACGCAACGCTACATGCTGCATTGCATCAAAGAGGGGCAAAATGTAGACACCCTAAAATGACCGTGTCATCGAATCACTTGCATTTCGTTACTTGTCTCATCACCTGCATTACAACGTTAATTAAATAATCTAATTATTTAATTAATTTTCATCAAATTCTTCTAAATCTCCTAAATTCAACATTAATTAAATAAATCCTCTTTATTTAATTAATTAAATTAAATTCCTTTATATTCTTCCACAATTAAATATTTTTTAATTATTTAATTAGATCATTATCCTCGTTCCAAAAATCACATTCACATTAATTAAATAAACCCAATTATTTAATTAATTCAACAAATTCCCTCTTATCTAAAATTAAATAATTCTTAATTATTTAATTAAATCAAAATTATTCTTCCAAAATCATGCACAACAATTAAATAAATTTATTTATTTAATTTGCTTTTAAATCTTCTAAATTAAATAATTCCAATTATTTAATTACTTCTTCCAAAATATCTTCTCTAAATTTAAATAAATCAATTATTTATTTAAATTGTTTTTTCTTCTAAATTTGAGTTATCTCTAATATAACTCAAGCTTTCTATATTTAATAAAGCAAAATATCTTCTCTTCTCATGCAAATCTCTTCTTCTTGTTTTAAATCACTTAACTGATTGCTTTATTCTTTTAATTGATTTATCTCTTCAGTTAACTCATTCTTCTATTCTTGATAACTCCTCTCATGCAAAAGCAAGCAAGACACATGTCTTCTTCTCATTCGTTGCACATTCCTCAACTTATCTCCTCCGTTGATTCTTCTGAATTATCTGGACCATTGATCGATCTTCCTTGAAACCTATATAAACCCCCCTCATCTCCTTCATTGAGTCTCTCTCTTCGATCGTATTCTCAGGCATACTTAACAGAGCTTTGAGCATACACAACGCGTCGATTGAGCACACTATAACGATCTTTTGACATTGATCTCTTGAGCACATACTTGCTTGTTGCAGCCATGGCTTTGCAACTACATTGAGCAATCCACATATCTCCAAAAGAGAACAATACAGGTTTTGGTAAGAGCTTTCATTTGTCTTTGATTTGTGATTTATGGCTTTTACTTAGATTCGTTTCCTTTATGTTATTGGGTTCTTTGGTTTTACTTAGTTTAGATTTAATCCATTTTTCCATATACACAACTGGAATTACAGGATCTGTTTCCAAAAGAACTATCTCCCCTAAACTTGAATGTTGTAAAAACTAACTAATTTCCTGAAACTTGAAAATGCTAAGTACGGATTGATAGCCTAATTCTTCAACTAGCAGACCATTTTGACAAAATAGGTCCTTCACTTATATAAGCGCTCAAAAATGCAAACTTCTATTAAAATGCATGTAATGCTTTGTCCTTGTTTTCATCTCCACCAATACATGAAATCAAGAAAGCAACACCAATTAAAGTGTTGCATATCTGCATGCATGTCTAATTTTGACTTTTCAACCTACATATCATGTGCAAAAATACTGGCGCCCAAGAAAAGAAGAAAGTTTTGAAAGTTTGGTGGGGTCAACTTTATAAAACAATGAATCCCTTTTTACAAAGAATTTAAATAAAGAATCTTTCTAAAGAATATTCCTTATAACAAAAAATAAGACTAATTGGAAGTAGATGCCCTCCTAGAAGACTATCCTCACTTATACTCTGCAAAATTTTCTAGAAGCAACTCAAGTAGCTCCTCATCAGGCCCGTACATCCACTCTATTCTGAACTTGAATACATCAAACTTGTTGGAGCCTTGTTCATATTTCTTTTCCAACTTCCTGAGGTCTACCATTGCAAGTTTGAAATGAGCCTTCATCTCTACAAATTTATCCAAAATGTCTTCATTTAACGTTGAAGGGGCAATCAACAAGTTATGCATTTTAGTCATGAATGCTTCCTTTACTTTCTCCTTTGTATCAATTCTACGTTTGTTGGGCAAGAACACCTCTAGGCCAACTACTACATTAATGAAGACTTAAAAAATTGCCATGAACTCAAAAATTTCCCTTTGTAGGGATATTAAACCAGGAGCAAAATGTTGGAATTCAACAACTCTTCTCTATTCATTCTCCTTATTTATTTCACCAATTTCAAACTTTTCTCTAATTTCTCCCTTTTCTCATTGGCCTCCACCATAAAAGAACTTAGATTATCTTTTGTTTCACACACTTTCCTATAGAAGAGGTAATGATCATCAAAAATAGCAAGAGCCTCATTCAAAAATTTATCTTCCCACCTATCTACCACAATTGACTTTTGTTTTAGGGTCTGTAGGGCATCCACCTCTTGTTTAGACATAAAAACTAGCACGTCTATGATTGCTTGTTGCTGAGTAATTGGGGTAAGCAAGTCTTTGACAAATATCTTCATTTGACTCAGTTGCATTTTCAGATCATCTTTAGCCCTTTTATCTTTCTGCATTCTCTCCTTCACTATAGATAAAACTAAATCCAAGGATTTTATTTGTTCATCGTAGGTCTTCTTAGCCAAATTTACTCTTGTAATCTGATAATCTTTGGCTAAGAGTTCCATGTCATCTTTTTTAGCTATAGGAGTTGTAATTTCTACAATCCTTTCCCCATGCTCATTGACTTTGATAGAAGATAAGGTCCTAGGCTTCTTCTTTGACTTCTTCTTGTTCACCTCTACCATCATATCTTGCAGACTTAAAGGTTTAACAACTATTTTTTGCCTCTTTTGTAGGTTCAAATTTAACCATGAGGGAACAACAAGAGGTGGTAGCTGATTATGCAGTATTTGTCTATCAATTTGCTACTCTGCACAACTGCCATCTTTATTTTCAGTCTTCTCTTCTTCCTCAATCTTCTCTTCCTCCTCAATTTTCTCTTCCTCCTTAATTGACTTTGTTATTTCAGCATGTTTCTCTTGCTATTCAATAGTTCTAATGAGCTCTTGTTGTTCTTCAATAGTCAAGACATGCTCCATTTTTTGTTGTGTCTTGTCCACATCATAAGAAAAAGTATGAGTTGAGGTTTCTCTAGGGTGATCATCTTCTTTCAATACTTCCTTTGTTGGCTCAAGGATAGCCTCTTCTCAAGTTGAAGGCATATCCACCCGATCACTCTATGTGACTTGCTATTGCTCTTGATGCTCTATATCTTCTTCATTTGCAACAATATCTTCCTCTTGATGTTTTTCATCTTCCTGTTGAGCATCCTCTTTAATAACCTCCTCTTGACCTTCATCTTCTCCTTCACCATCAAAGATATCAATAGGAACATTTGGAGTGAGAGGCTCATTTGACTATACTTCTCCTTCTTTCATAGGGGAATTTTCTTTTGTTTGATCCTGTTTACCCAAGGTCTCAGCTCCCTCTCCCAAAGTTTATCCTAAAGTTGGCCTTGGTGGAATGATTTGTGCTTATGGAATAGCACCCAGGCCAACTACAACTCTTGCATCTATAGTTTTCTTTGTAATAGAAGCTTTTATAAAAGCATTCCCTAACATGGATGCCAACTTCTCAGGAGACACGATATCAACTAATCCTCTCATTTTCTTTGGTGGGGCTTTTGGACCCTTCTAATACACTTTAGGCTTAGAAGCTAAAGGAGAACCTATGTCTAAAATTTTTTGTCTTTTATATGCTTCTATTTTTGAAGCAGGGGTTTCTTTCCTCCTCTTGCCTTTACCTTCTATTGGAGGTGGCTTGGAGTTCTGTAGTTTGAGATTTAGCCACTCATTGTTGCATTGTAGGACCCTTGCACTGAGCTCTCTCAATGATATGTCTTCTTTCTGGGACCAATCAATTGCATCCAACCTCTTAGTGTCTATGGTGTCCAACTAATATGTTGGATCCAAAATGAGCATGTCATCTGAGAATTCTTCAGATATATCATTTCTCAAACTGAATTCTCTTATCTGAAAAGTAGTGAGCCTTGTATATTTCTTCTTTCTCACTTCAAAATCATCCTTAAAATTGGCCCAAAAGTCTTCAAGGGAATTAGGTGCTCAAACCCCATTGTAGGAAACAATTGCTTAAGTCAGCCAGTGGGATCAAAATTATCCCTTGCCTCATACAGTTTCATATTTAAAGCATCAAGCTCCTCTGCCACTATCTTGGCAACCTGTATGGATGGGCATTTGTAAAAACCCAAATCAAATGGATACTTGACTCCATCTTTATTTTGTCAGACAATTTGAGATTTACTTCACTTATTTGTCAAGAAAATTCAATCAAAATTAGCCTATCACTGCAATGTCTAGGCAACAGAAAGGGTGTTATCTTGAAACCTACAAATGTATGTAGATTTGGGGAATTGAATGAACCATTCTCCCCATCCTCTTACAAGCTCCATGGATTTATCTGACATTCTCCATCCTATATCTCTCGTAAGCTAGAGGATTATTGCATATAAAAATGCATCATTAATTCTCTTAAAGTGTTTCTCAAATTCTTTTATTTCCAACTGAGGGAAGAAATCCCAAACCTTATTCTACCCTAGACCTCCTTTGACTCTCACTGTGGTTAAACCAGGAAAATCACCAACTCTAGCTGCTACATACACAACGTAGGAGGTAACGTAAAACTTTTTGGTGTTGGTGACTAACATTATCTACTCATGAATGTAATATGAGACCATTGCTCCCTAATCCAAGTGTATCTCACCTTTAAGAATAATATAAATAAACTGAAACATTCAAGTCTCATAAGTTATAGACGTCTATGTCATATTGCTTTATTGAATCTGCAATGGTTAAAGGGCTAACCTACCCATAAAATAGAAGATCAAAAGCTTCTCTAACCATGGGAGGTGTGATGTCTAATACTAGGTTTCCATTTGAATCCACACATCTCCTGGTTTCTAGATCATAGTAATGATCAATTGTGAGAATCAACTCTGGGCATTGAACAGCTTAGGGAAATCTTGCCACATGAGCTAGGCCAGATGCATCTATCCTCTTAGAACAAGGTGTGGCATCTGGTGAAAAGGTATAAGTTAAACTGCACCAAATCAATGTGTCTGAGATATGTGTATGTGATGTTTGCTAGTTCACTTTTGAACTTAGATACTTTAGAGATACCTTGAAACTTATACTTCATAGTGACAGGTGGTTCTCTCTTGGTCTTTTGTTTCTTCTTCTTCCCTGTCTCTTCAGCCTTAGTTGAAATAGTCTTTTGGTCAACATCCTCTATAGATTTATCAAAGTCTGAAATGGTTTCCTCACTTACTTCAGTAGCTGCTTCAAGTTCTAACATTTAATTGTACCTAAAAAAGACATAAGAGGGAGTAAAAACCAAAGAAAGTCTAAATCTACATAAAATCATGATCATTTTGTGTGTTTTGCCAATTTTTTGGTTTTCAGGTCCATTTCAAACTTTTAGACCAAATCCAAATGTGCTCTCGGGGCCCAAAGTCCCACTAGGACTCTATTGCTTTATTCTTGGGCCTCAGGTTAGTTAGTACATGTCAATTTTTAGGTCATTTCTATCTTGTAGCTTTAGGGTCTAGAACTCCTCTCAGGGCCCGAGATTTTGATCAGACTCTCTATGAGGAACTGTTAATTTGATAGCGGGACACGAGGCTCTTATAGGTTTTGGGACATTTGAGATTAGAGCCAAAAATCCCTTTGGGACCCAAGGTCCCGAAGGAACTTCATTTTGGAAGGTTTTCTATGTAAGAGGAGTCCGCGTGTAGGAAGCGGGACTTCGAATGGATTTTGATTATCTTAATTCAAGGCAGAAAGTGCAATCGGGACCCAGAGTCCCACTCAGACCTTATTTTTCTATCATCTAAGTCAGACACTCCTATGGGGCATGGAAGCGCAGGCGAACATGGGTTTTTGGGTTTCAAAAGTTTAGGACCAAAAGTCTCGTCGGGACCTAAGGTCTCAATCAAACTTTTCTTTCAACGACTAATGCTTTAGGAAGCAGGGCCTCAGGAGAATTTAGGATTTTGGGTTCTAAGGTGTTAGGATCGTAAGATCCTTTTGGGACTCAAAGTCCTGATCAAATATTCTACTCTGACAAATTTTCCTAAGTTTTTCTAAGGCGACTACAGGGAACGGGGCTCTGGGCAGATTTAGGACTTTTGGTTCTATAACCTCCTAGACCCAAAGTCCTTTCGGGACCTGAAGTTCCAATCAGATTTACTTACTTATCAATTTATGTTGGCTAGTAGGGGTGGGATCACAAACAAGTTTAGGTCCTTTTACATTGAGGTCAAATATCCTTCTGGGACTCAAGGTCCTGAAAGGATATGTTTACTAAATTTTCACAAAAAATAACTATATTTTGAAAACACAAAGCCAGGGTTAGATTTCCAACCCTAGAGTCTATTTATTCAAACCTACAACTTAAAGTAAAACCTAGCTAGGAAGGAAAAACAAATAAAAAATGACAAAAAACCCTAAGCTAAAACAACTACATAACCAAAATTAAAACCCTAAACAATGAATTAAAACCCTAAACTAAACCAAAATAAAACACTGATAGCAAAAATAGCTCAAACGAACCAAACTAAACAAATAAAATAGGAGAGAAAGATAAGGAATGGGAATGAAACCCCCTTACCGGGAAACAAGGGCAACCAAGGGATGAAGAACAAGGGAAGAAAATGAGAACAATGACCTCCAAATTCCAAAATCTTTCATTCCATCAACCCAAAATCCTTTAATATTTGTAGGTTTGAACGCAATAAGATTTATGGAGCTCTAGGAGTTAAAAATCATGAAGACACAAGCATAAAATAAGGATAAAACATCAAGCAAAGGATTAAATACCTTTGTATTTAATCCTTCATACCGCAATAAATGTGGTAGGTCATGGGAGAAAGCACGGTGGGAAATCAAACTTTTGGACTAAAGTCTAAAAGGTCTGAAAGGTCGATCAGGGCTCAAAGTCTTGACCGTACTTTCTAGAAAGAAGCCTGATCCAAAATTGGACCCAAGGCCTAGGATTTCGAGAGTTAGAGAACTCCCAAAACTTTCACAAAAACACTCAAAACACTTGTTTTTAAAAGGACAAAAATGCCTAAGTGAAAACGTAGGGCTTGAAAAGAGAAAACAAAAGATAAAAGTAAAACAAAGAATGAAAGAAAAGAAGAATGGGGCCCCTAACTGGAAAACAAAGGTGGGGTGTGTATGCAGGGCATAACAAGTTTTATGGGAGAATCTTATTTTTATGTTTCATTAATTGATGATACCTCTAGATACACCTAGATATATTTTATGTGTGCTACTCCTAAATTTTCACTAAGTTTAAGGAATTTAAATCCTTAGTTGAAAAACCAATAGATTATAAAATAAATATGTTGAGATCTGACAATGGTGATGAATATTGCTCGAGGGAATTTGATGAGTTTTGTAGGTGTGTAGGTATTGTTTGATAAAATACTACCCCATATACACCTCAACAAAATGGGGTTGTAGAGAGAATAAAACTCTAATGGAAAGAGCTAGAAGTAAGTTGAGTGGTACACAGTTGGATTAGTGGTTTTGGGCAAAGGCTATAAGTACTACCTGTTATTTGATTAGTATATCTCCTTACTTAGCTCTTGTTGAAAAAATACCTTATGAAGTGTGGATAGGTAAGAAGCCTTATGTTTCATGTTTAATGCTTTTTGGTTGTGTTACGTTGGAAAATGTCCCCTTGGGGGCTTTTCCCTCTTAAGGTTTAGCTCTTGGGTCCTTAAATTGCACTTAGAGCATCTTGTGTGTTATTCTTGACTCCCGATGAGAAAACCATGAAGTCTTATGGCAAATAGGACCTAGGGGATTACATTTTGATGAATCTTGAACAAAAATAGTAGGATGGACTTGGTTGCTAGCGCCCTAGTCCTGCCCTATTTTGGGTCTGCCCTAATTCCAAATGGTAGTTTAGTGACATTATTTAGGTCCTATGCCGACATCTCAAGTTTGAATTATGAAATTCTTAGTGGGAATCTTTGTAGTTGCATATATAATAAGCATGATTAGGTTTCATTTACAAACTAGGTGGAAATTAGATGGACATTTTGATTGACAATCTTATGTGAAAGTGATTCAAGGCATTCATTGTGTTGCAGAGCAGTACTTTGTTGTTATTGTGTTTGTGTTTGCATATTTAACTCCATCTCCTCATGGCATGAAGAGCATCTTCCTTTCATGAGATCTACACTTCAAGGTGATATCTATTATGTTTTCAATCATTTATCATTTGGATTTTTGCCTCTATCCCACCAGGATACACACTCTCATCTGACAATGGTGTTCAGAAGACTTGAATGTCTCTCCAGGGCTTGATTGAGGCAAGCCTCTAAACACCACAACCCCATCCCACACTCCTTTGTGATTGCAGGTTATAGGTACCGAGTTTCATGGAGTGGAGTTGTAGAAAGGGAGTGGCAAACATCAAAGATTCAGGATCTAAGAAGCAGAGGACTCCGATGAACATTCCTGGACTAGGGTGCTAGTCCCTATGTCCTCAAGTTTTCTTGAGGTAGAAACAGAAGTTGCAGTGCAGATCAGTGTCGGGTGGAGTTCCAGATTCCATGATGAAAAGTGTACCTTGGACTGAGGCACTAGTCCCTGTGTCCCTGACTTTTCTACTTTCCAGATTTCAAAAAATACTGAGTTAAATATCTATTTCCTTCACCTTTGTCTGATAGGATTTGTCATGATTTGATAATTTTCTTAATGTTTTGCATATTTAGGGTTTTAAGTGAAATTGAGCATTAAATTGAGATATTGTTTGACACATCCAATATTCTACATCTGCCCAAGTGGCAGTCCAACCTGATAGGTGAATCCTCTTGCACAAATTGGAGGTTCAACTCAATTAATATGCCCTTGGAATATTTTGTGGGAAAGGAGGATTCCACATAGACCCTTGAAACTCAATCAACAATCCCCTTTTTTCATATAAAACAAGTTGCCACAACCCAAATTTTGACTGACTTACTTTTTACTTGCACATAAATAGTAGTTAATTTTGCATGAATTAATGATTTGACATTATGTGAAAATGTCAGGATAAATCAATGATATCATGAGTTTATGTTTATATGATTAGAAATTACACGTGATTATAAGGTGTCATGATTATTTATTCATAAGATTTATGGATTGACTAATGATGCACTAATCTAATTTGGTGATTGCAAGTTATAACCAGGAAACAGGTTTTTCCACCCTCTGAGAAAGAGAGGGAGAGCATCATCAAAGAGAAGAGAATAGACGTATGGATAAGAACAGATTGTTTTCCATCCAAGTCTCATGCTTTCACAATTTAGTGAACCTTCATCAAGTATGGTAAGTTATGTTTGACCAATTGGTCTAAGTTTGGTTCTGACTCAACAAATCGTCAATTGTCAACTACATTCATTAAGTTAAGGTTATTATTGAAAAATAAGTCAGATTTGAACATGACCATCGACAAGGAAATGGTCAATAGTCATTTTTTCATTGTGTGATATGAATATAAATTTATATTATTGGAACTAATAAATACTAGTAGTTAAACTACAGTTTTATTAATAGAAATTCCTGATTGGAATTCTATTATGTTAATTTATCTATTTTGATGTTAAGCAATTTTGAGAGGGGGAGAATACCTCAACCCCATTCTCATATCTTATCATGTGTTAGAGACAACATGAGTATATTTTATATACACTGATATTCTGTTGTTAAATATCTATTTAATATGAACTATTAGTTAAGACAATTGTTTTGTTATCGATGATCTTTTAGGGAATGTGGTGTTGTTGCAACTTAATGCAAAACCACTTCATGTGCTTGTGGTCACTTGACTCCTTTCCTCCACGTTGGCTATGGGGAGAAAAGAGGAGTTCGCAAACAGTTTTGGAGTGATCTTTATGACTAGTAACTCCATCATCTTTTTTGCATGCCACTGTGGAGAGTAAATAGGGAGAAATGCAGGAGGAAGCCATGGTTATGGAGAAGTGTAGCGGAGAGTAAAGCCTTTTAAAAGGCTATATCGATGAGGAATCATCATCATGGATTGGGGGTGAGATCACTTAGCTTGAATGCTAAGTGAAGAGCCATCAAAGCCGTCAAGAAGTGGTAGGATTGTGAAAACATAGAGTTTAGTTCGCAGGAAGAGTCCACAAGGAAAAAGAGAGATGAGGATAGCGTGTTACATAGAGAGATTTGTCAAGAGTCTATGGGGAAATATGTAGAGAAAATCATAGAGAGCTTGGGTAGTAGTGGGATACCGTCGATGTTGTGACGTAAGATATCTCTCAAAAGTAGTTAAATTTATTATTAAACTATAATATTCCATTTCTATATGAATATACAGATATATGTTTTCTTATAACAAGGTTAATAGAGTTATACAAAGTAGTGTTAATGGAGTTTGAATCTTTGAGAAAAAGAGAGACAGTATAAATGTTATTGTATAGTAGTACTAAAACAACAAAGGATAATCAATAAATGTTATAGTTTGTAGCAAGAATATTATGGTAGAAAACTTTGCATGCCATCATTTGTGTTATTGAACCCATTGAGAGTATATATTATAAACCTTGTTGCTTTGATAGACATAGAACTATGGAAAAGTGTCATGAATATCATTGTTTATCCATAGGTTTACGATCTGTAGAAAGTTGCCACTTAGCTTTGTAGACTCAAAGAAACATAGGTTGCTTTTAGCTATCAAAACATCAAGTCTGAGTAGAAATCTAGCATATAAAATGCAAAGAAAATATTATTTCTTTTATCACTTTTTGAATACAAACTATAGTGGCCATTTTCTATTAATGCCACAGTGCTATAACTAGATAAGTTATATATATATAAAGTGCAGAGACTGAACTTTATGAGAACTCAGATATAAACTTAGGAGTCAAGATGAGTAAATTTAGAGAGTGGTAGATTCACATTTTCCAATGTTTTATATGTATAATTTTTATTGCTTATAATCGAAAGCTAAGTTGATAGATATTCACTTATATAGAATATATAAATGATATTGATATCATTGAAAACACCTAAGTATAGTGATTTAATATCACAATTGCATTAGACAAATAATGATAAGTATTATCATGATATGCAAAGGATGTTATATATGAGTCCATAACCTACCCTAGATCAAAAGTTGGTGGACTTAAGAAGACCAAGAGGTCAAAAATATTATATTATTATTTTAGACTCAAACCTATATAGGTTGAAACATTGAACTTAGTCGAAAGCTTAGTTATGATAATGATAGTATTCATTAAGATCTTATGTGAATGAGGATATACCTCATGTACTATGTTTATACATGTTATGAGAAATGTGATGCTCAAGTGGTCAAGAGAAGACTAGAGGTTATTGTTTCCAGGTTATATTATTATAAGTTTTACCCTTGGAAAACAAGAGTATTTGATTTTTCAATGAGTTGGGATAGAGAAATTAATTCCCTAAATTTGACCTAGAAGGGTTGAGAAAACTTGAAAACTCGTAAATTGGTTATAACATTGAATTAGTCTATTGTTTAATTATGGTCAACAGTGAATGGTCAAGAAACCATAGATCAAGACAAGTATAATTTAGGAAGAGTCTAAGAAGCACTTATGATAAATTGAATGATTTCTTTTTAAAGTCAAAAACTTGATATATTACACAAGAGTGCTCAATCTTTGGGTCATTGAGTAGAATGACAAAAAGTCATGGACCCTAGTATTTACAAGTATGCAAAGAGGGACTCTATAGAAGGTTAAAGTCACCTAAACCCATATATTGCATATATCTGAGATTAAGGATTAAATTCTAAGTCAGATTGACTAGGATTTGAGTTTAGTCAAGACAATTCATGTCTAGAGATACTAGTCAAGCAAGTCAAACTGTAGGATTTGGTAGTTTCCAAGTCAAGTTAGAGGTGTGTGAACACACAACTACATTTATTACAAACATCTATTTATAGAGAAACTTTGGCCAAAGATGCATTTGTCTCTGCATGCATTAGTCGACTCACCGTGTCTAGATAGCATAACCTATTAGAATGATCATACTTAGCTAAAAGATTGACTAGAGTTGTATGGTCAATTGAGTTATGTAGGACATAACACTAGAAATCATATGGAAACCTATTGGTTCCTTATGTCTATACTCTTCATGAAGGGTAGGGCCACCTCTAGATGGAAGAGGAGTGGGGGACCGTCGATTTGTCATTGGAGGAAAAGCACTTAGATGATGCTCTCCCTCTATAGTAGAAGACTCGTCGAGACTTGTGAGATAGATACCAGATTCCAAATGCAGTATACTTCATGATATGACTTGTGATTTTCATACTTATGTAAAATTATTCATATTGCCAAGTGCAAATTATTTGTCAATGTAAAGTGAAAAAAATTCACTATGATTTTATCTTTAAATATATTGTAATTTCAAGGTTGAAAAATATTCAAGAAAGATATACATTTAATGTGATTATGCCAATGTTAAAAAAATCACTCATGGTTAAACATGTTCTTTTACTTTCTTAGTAAATTTTTTGAGTAATTCCAAGTTGTATGTGTTGGTTTGTTACAATATGGTATCAAAGCTACCAAGTTTAACACATGGACCTAGGAGCTCACTACAAGAAAACTTGTCAATATTCAGCATATTGGCTAATGTTTAGTTTTATGCTAGAATGGCAAGGAGAAGAACCAAGAAAACTGCCAGGAAGTCTATTCCCCAGAACTTACCCAAGATAGTGGTTTAAGAAAGAACCAACTGAGGAGGTAAAACTCCAAGGACATATTAACTATGCTGAGGGTGCATGGCTGAAAGACTCTAAAACTTTGGCTGATGCACTTAAGCATATTTGACTAGAAAAGAAACAACACAACAAACTAGCTAAGAAATCCATTGTCCCTACTCATGTAGTTAAACTGAGTAAATTGTTTGCTACTCGCAACATGTCATGTGGGTGTGGTCGTGATGCCCCTGCTTTAGAAAAATAGGTATTGGAGGAGTACCTGTGTGTACATCCACCCTCTAAGTTTGTTTACTAGATTTTGATGGGGAAGAGGAACCTGAGGAATGTCCTTTAACTGACAGTGACATGTAGTCTTGTTGTGTTATCTATCTAAATAAGGATGTATTTATACCTAGAATAAACTATAATAAAGATGAGATTGTTTTGCACAAACTTATTATGAATAGATTTAATGATTAATTTTGAATTAATGAGATGCATTATTTTTGAATTCTAATCTATAACTTAATAAGAATATTAGGTGTTATTTAGAGTATCATCATGGTTTGAACTCGAACAAATCTTGGAGATAGTCAGAGAGAGTCAAATCCTTCCAAAAACCCAATGACTAAGTTGGATCAAATATTGACCATGTTGAATGAAACAAAGGAAAGGATTGGAAACCTAGAATAGGAAGTAAGGGGACAAGGCAGACCTGAAGGAGAAAAAGAGGACTCCCATGTAGGGGATGATGATTATGTCCATGAACCCATTTCTCATAGTGAACGAAGGGATGATGTTGATAAGACTAAGTCTCAAGAAGAATGGATAAATAGACTTGCCTTAGATTTGTCAAGAGATATGAAGAAAGTGATGCCACCTAAGTTTAATGGAATAGTAGTGGTTATGCTACAAAAGCTTGGTTGACAGAGATGGAAAAGAATTTTGAGATCAAAAACTACTCTAAGATAACCAAGGCAGTATAGGGTGCCTATCAATTGGTAGGTGAAGCATCCACATGGTGGATGAACAAGAAAATGGAACTTGGGCTAAGTTCTCTGAGCTTAACCTACAATCAATTTGTGGCCACATTTTGACAGATGTGGTTACCATAGCTTTTCTTTGACCAAAAGCTAATAGATTTTCAAAATCTACGACAAGGAGAAATGTTAGTGGTTGAATATTGGGAAAAGTTCACCTGTCTCTTGAAGTATGTGCCACAATATCAGAAATATGAAAGGTTTTGAATTAGAAAATTCATCATGGGTCTGAATGCCCAGATAGGTGGAGAAGTGGATGTGCATGGTCCTACCACTATGGACCAAGTTTTTGAGAAGACAAATAAACAAGAGCAAAAATTGAAGTCAATTTCTTCATATCGCGAGAAGGATCGCAAGAGGTTTAATAAGTCACCAGCTTCTCAACCTTTCAAGAAAAGGAATGGAAAATAGGATGTGAATAAGAGAAGTGACAAGGGCTTCAAAAATAATAGGAATGGACCCAGAAATGAGAAGAAAAACAATACCAATTTCTGGAAGAATGATAATAATTCAGGCAAACCTGCTAAAAAGTGAGGACCTCTTGGGGGATGTTTCTCTTTTGGTGGAGATCATTACGCAAATCAAAGTCCAACCAATAACCAAGGATTTCAACAATGTAGTAATGCATTACCAACCTAGCAAGAAGCTTTTCAATAGAGGAACCATGTGGCATTGGAAAATTGTCAGGTGGAGTACCAGATTACTCCCATAGAGATGATAGGTACTTTGTTTGGAGTTCCTATTTCTATTTTAATTGATACTGGAGCAACTGAAAGTTTTATTTCTCCAAGCGTATTAAATTATTATTTTTTTGAAGAGTTGGATATATGGCTAAATCCTAGTTAGTTCAATATGCTAACCAGACTAAAGCTTAGGTAGAGCAATGCCTATTTGAAGCCAATATTGATCTTCCTATTTTTTTCAACTGAGGTGAATTTGTTTGTAGCCCCCTAGGTTCCTATGATGTTATCTTAGGGATAAATTGGCTATGGAGACATAGGGCCAATGTTGACTATTTTGCAAAAATAGTTGAGTGTCTAGGTGATGTAGGAAACAAAGTCTATCTGCAAAGCACACAAAGAGAAGTCAAGATCAGACCAATCTCTATTATACAATTGAAGAGGGCTAGGTGAAAAGGATGTCAACTTTTTGCAGTCAAAATGGAACAAGTAGAAGAGGACCCTAGTAAACAAAAGGTACCCATGAATTTCCTTTAAGATTTTTAGGATGTCTTTCCAGATGAACTTCTGGGGTTACCTCCGAAGAGAGCTTATGATTTCTCTATTGATATAATACCTGGAACTGAGCCGATATCAAAGGTGTCATATTGTATGACTACTATGGAGTTGATCAAATTAAAATCCTAGCTTTAAGAGTTGTTGGATAAAGGATTGATTAGACCTTGTGTCTCACCTTGGGGACCATCTGTGATCTTTGCCAAAAAGAAGGATGGAACCTTGCATCTATGTATAGACTATCGTATGCTCAACCAAGTAGCGATAAATAATAAGTATATCCTCTACCATGTATTGATGATCTTTTTTATTAGATGTGGGGCACAACATTTTTCTCTAAGATTGATCTATGATCTGGATATCATCAGCTGAGAATAAAAGTTGAAGACATTCATAAAACAACTTTTAGAACAAGGTATGGACATTATGAGTTCACAGTTTTACCTTTTGGACTTACAAATGCCCCTGCAACATTCATGAATTTGATGAACAGTGTTTTCTAAGATTGCTTGGATAAATTTGTTCTAGTGTTTCTAGATGACATTCTTATATATTATAACAATGAGGAAGAGCATTTGCGGCATCTGTGGTTAGTTCTGCAGCAGTTGAGGGAACATAAGTTGTATGGGAAGCTTTCTAAGTGTACTTTCTTTCAAAAAGAGATACAATATCTAGGACATATAATATCAGCTAAAGGAATTTTAGTAGATCCTGCGAAGATCAAAGCTATACTTGAGTGGCATGTGCCAAAGAATGTGCATGAAATGTGCAGTTTCATGGGGTTAGCTAGATATTATAGGAATTTCATATTGAACTTTTCTAAGATAGAAAACCCAATCACTTCGCTTCAAAGAAAAGTAAAGTGTTTTAATTGGTCATAAAAATGTCAAGATACATGTAATTAGTTAAAAGAGAGGTTGACAAGTGCACCAATATTGAAAGTTCTTGATTCGGAAAGTCAATTTGTTGTAATCACTGATGCCTTAGGTGAAGGTTTAGGAGGAGTGCTTATATAGAATGGGTGAGTGGTAGCTTATGAATCTAGAAAGCTGAGAGCATATGAGCAGAATTATGCTCCTTGTGACTTAGAGTTAGCAGTAGTTGTGCATGCTTTGCAAGTGTGGCAACACTATTTGCTAGGAAATCCTTTTGAACTAAAGTCGGACCATCAAGGTCTTAAGTATATATTTTCCCAACCTCATATGAATGCTCGACAAAGAAGATGGTTGAAATTGATATCTGACTATGACTTTGAGATAAGTTATATCAAAAGTAAGGAGAACTGAGTAGCAGATGCTCCGAGTCGACGGAGGCATATCTCTTCAATTGTCTACTTCAAGGATTTAGTGTTACAAAATTCTATAGGTGATGAGTACTATGAGAAAATTAAGTAGACTCCCACAGTAAATCCCCAAGACTTGAGGTATGATGGGTTCTATTTTGAACTAGATGGGCTTTTAAGATACATAGCAGGGATGTATATTCCAAACTCTAAAGAATTAAGAAACCTTGTGTGGAAGGAAGTTTATTCTGCACCATATTCAGGTCACCCTAGAGTAACCAAACTCCTAGCCGATGTGAAGCCTCTTTATTTTTGGAAAGGAATGAAGAATGACGCTGCAAGTTTTGTAGCAAGTTGCCTAGAGTGATAGAGAGTCAAGGCTGAGCACCATCATCCAGCAAGACTTGTGTATCTAGATGGTATTCCAAAGTGGAAGTGGTGGGTCATTAGTATGGACTTTGTGCAAGGTCTCCCAATGTCTCAAAATAGACATGATGCTATTTTAGTGGTGGTGGACAAGCTCACCAAGGTAGCTCATTTTATACCTGGGAATCTAATGGATGGAGCACTAGTTATAGCTCACAAGTTTGTGCAAGAAGTATTAGATTGCATGGAGTTCCTGACAAAATTAACTCAGATAGAGATGCATGCATGAAGTCAAGATTTTGGAAAACTTTATTTTCAGCACTAGGAACTCAATGCAATATAATCTTGGCTTATCACCCTGAAACAAATGGTCAAACTGAGAGGGTAAATTAAGTTCTAGAAGATTTGTTGTGGAGGTATTACATGGATCAACAATACAAGTGGGAAGAATATCTACCACTTATGGAGTTTGCATATAACAACTCCTATCATTCTTCTATTACGATGGCTCCATTTGAAGCATTGTACAGAAGAAGATGTTGAACTCTTATAAGATGGGATAAGCTAGAGGATTAGATTAGCATTGGTCTATAAATGTTATCAGAAATGGAAAAACAGATCAAGCTAATCAGAAATAGATTAATGGAAGCAAATGATAGACAGAAAAGTTACGCTGATACCAAGCGTACACCAAGGCAATTCTCAGTTGCAGAAAAAGTTCTTTTGAGGGTCAAACCTTAGAATAGTTCCATAAAGTTTGGAAAGTCTTCCAAACTAGCTCCTCAATATGTAGGACCCTTTGAAGTCCTTGAAGTGATCAATCTAGTTGCCTACAAAATCTCTCTAGCACTAGCTCTTGCTAGGATGCACAATGTTTTTCATATTTCATATTTTAAAAAGCATGTAACAAGTGATAATCATATTCTTTATTGGAATGTTTTACAAGTACAGGACCTAGGAGTGGTCATGATCGATCCTCTCAAGGTGTTCAAAGTTTGCAAGCTCTACTTGCGTAATAGAAAGGTTACATAGTGCAAGGTCCAGTGGGACCAGTATGCAGAGGATAGTGCCACATGGGAAGATTATCGTGATTTTTATTACAGATTTCCTCATTTGTTTTAAGCTTTTAAAAGTTGAACAAAAACTTTATTTTATTATTTTATGATACACTGGATCATTGAGGATGACGAATCTTATGGGAGGAGATATGTCACACCCCAAATTTTGACTATGACTTACTTTTTACTTGCACGTAAATAGTAGCTAATTTTGCATGAATTAATGATTTGACATTATGTGAAAATGTCCAGATAAATCAATGATATCATGATTTTATGTTTATATGATTAGAAATTAGACATGTACTTATAAGGTATCATGATTATTTATTCATAAGGTTTATGTATTGACTAACGATGCACTAATCCCAGTTTGGTGATTGTAAGTTGTAACCAGGAAACAGGTTTTTCCACCCTCATAGAAAGAGAGGGAGAGCGTCATCAGAGAGAAGAGAATAGATGTATGGATAATAATAGATTGTTTTCCATCTAAGTCTCATGCTTTCATAGTTTAGTGAACCTTTGTCGAGTATGGTACATTATGTTTGACCAATTGGTCTAAGTTTGGTTCATACTTGACAAACCATTGATTGTCAACTAGATTCATTAAGCTAAGGTTATAGTCAAAAACTAAGTCAAATTTGAACATGACTATCGACAAGGAAATGGTTGATAGTCATTATTTCTTTGTGTGATATGAATATAAAGTTATATTACTGGAACTAATAAATAGTAGTTGTTAAACTACTTTATTATCAGAAATTCCTAATTGGAAATTTTCTATTATGTTAATTTATCTATTTTGATGTTAAGCAATTTTGAGCTCCTGGGGGGAGAATACCTCAACCCCATTCTCATATCTTATTGTGTGTTAGAGACAACATGAGTATAAATTGTATAAACTAATATTTTGTTGCTAAATATCTACTTAATATAAACTATTAGTTAAGCCAATTGTTTTGTTGTCAATGAGCTTTTAGGGAACGTGGTGTTGTTGCAACTTAATGCAAAACCACTTCATGTGCTTGTGGTCACTTGACTCCTTTCCTCCATGTTGGTTATGGAGAGAAAGGAGGAGTTTGCAAACAATTTTGGAGTGGTCTTTATGACCAATAACTCGATCAGCTTTTCTGCATGCCACCATGGAGAGTAGATAGGCAGAAATGCATGAGAAAGTCATGGTTATGGAGGACTTTAGTGGAGAGTTAAGCCTTTTAAAAGAATATATCAATGAGGAATCATCCTGATGGATCGGGGGTGAGATCACTTACCTTGAAATGTGCTAAGGAAAGAGCCAACAAAGCCATCAAGAAGTGGTAGGACTGTGAAAACACAGAGTTTAGTTTGCAGGAAGAGTCTATAGGGAAAGAGAGAGGCGAGGACAATGTGTTACATGGAGAGCTCTGTCAAGAATCTATAGGAAAAATGCAGAGAAAAGAATAGAGAGCTCAGGTAGCAACGGGATACCGTCAACGTTGTGAGATAGGATATCTCTTAAAAGTAGTTAAATTTATTATTAAATTGTAATATTCAATTTCTGTATGAATATATAGATCTATATGTTTACTTATAACAAGATTAATAGAGTTATACAAAGTAATGTTAATGGAGTTCGAATCTCTGAGACAAAGAGAGAGTATAAATGTTATTATATAGCAGTATTAAAATAATAGAGGATAAGCAATAAATTTTATAGTTTGCAGTAGGAATATTATGGTAGATAAATTTGCATGCCATCATTTGTATCATCAAACCCTTTAAGAGTATATGTTATAAACCTTGTTTCTTTCATAGATGCAAAACTATGGAAAAGTGTTACGAATATCATTGTTTATACATAGGTTTACAATATGTAGAAAGTTGACACTTAACTTTGCATACTTGAGAAAACGTAGGTTGCTTTTAGCTATCAAAACATCAAGTCTGAGTAGAAATCTAGCATATAAAATGCAGAGAAAAGATTATTTCTTTTATCACTTTTTGAATACAAAGTATAGTGGCCATTTTTTATTATTGCCACAGTGTTATAACTAGATAAGTTATATATATATATAAAGTACATAAACTAAACTTTATGAGAAATCAGATATAAACCTAGGAGTCAAGATGAGTAAATTTAGACAGTAGTAGATTCACATTTTCCAATGTTTTATATGTATAAGTTTTATTGTTTATAATCGAAAGTTGAGATGATGGATATTCACTTACATAGAATATATAATGATATTGATATCATTGAAAACACCTAAGTATAGTGATTTAATATCACAATTGCATTAGACAAATAATGATACGTATTATCATGATAAACAAAGGATGTTATTTATGAGTCCATAACCTATCCTATATCAAAAGTTGGTGAACTTAAGAAGACCAAGAGGTCAAGAATTTTATATTATTATTTTAGACTCAAACCTATTTAGGTTTAAATATTGAGCTTAGTCAAAAGCTTAGTTATGATAATGATAGTATTCATTAAGATCTTATATGAATGACGATATACCTCGTGTACTATATTTATACATGTTATGAGAAATGTGATGCTCAAGTGGTCAAGAGAAGACTAGAGGTTATTGTTTCCATGTTATATTATTATAAATTTTACCTTTGGAAAACAAGAGTATTTGATTTTTCAATGAGTTGGGATAGAGAAATTAATTCCCTAGATCTGACCCAGAAGGGTTGAGAAAACTTGAAAACTCATGAATTGGTTATAACATTGAATTAGTCCATTGTTTAATTATAATCGATAGTGAATAGTCAAGAAACCATAGATCAAGACAAGTATAATTTAGGAAGAGTCTAAGAAGCACTTATGATAAATTAAATGATTTCTTGTTAAAGTCAAAAACTTGATATATTACACTAGAGTACTCAATCTTTGGGTCATTGAGTAGAATGACAAGAAGTCATAGACCCTGTATTTGCAAGTATGCAAAGAGGGACTCTATGGAAGGTTAAAGTCACCTTTTTGGCAAGAGCCACTGCTATGAAGACAAGATGAGTGTTGTCATTGATGGAAAAAATATAAGGAGAACACATCAGCATGACATGAAGACATAACTCTGGAAGTTCATTTGTGATTAGGAACAAGGCACAAGTCTGGAAAGCCCTAAATTGGCTAAGTGTTGGAAATGTTTAGTTATGAGACATAAAAAGGATCAGTACTCCTCTGCAAGTGAAGGTATGAAGATGTGGCTCATGTATGATGTTCATAGTTATCTATTGATGTTACATTTCAATAATCAAGTCATGACTTCCTCCGAAAGTAATCTGATGAAAAGACCAAGTCCAGGTCTACAGAAGTAAGACAGAGACATTGAATAGTGCTGAGTAAATTGGTCCACATTCATCCACATTAGCATGTTTTATTCTATGGTTCTGAAGTAAGATAGATATACATCATGACTATCAGAATCCAAGTTTGTAGCTCTAGAAGTGCAGCAGATCTTATTCTATAGGCTCTCCAATACCGGCATCCAGTATAACAGTGTTATAGTGTGACAGGGCAACAATTCTAAGGTCTGCATTTTTGCATATAGATTTATCTTGTTCTGTGAAGTTGAAGACATATCAAGAGATCAATAATGATTACTAAATGTGATTCATGAAGTCCCATTTGGTCCGCAACATAAGTTGTGATGTGACAGAGGAACCTATCATATATGTTATGAAGGAACAAGCCGACAAGATGGTTAATTCCTTATGTGGAGAAGAAATATGAGCTGGATGATAAATGTAAGAGGTTGTATGATTAGAGACGACACATATGAATACATGTGCATGATGGTTTGGATCCACATTGAAGATTTAACAAAAGAACAAGCCGACATGATATAACACTTGTTATACACATTTCACAGTTTACTTGCCAACCTGATCATGAGAAAGATTTAGTTGAGGATATAAATAGAGGATGGATTTCAGTTTTTGATATAGTGTGTGTGTGTTCGATGTGATGTATATATATGCAAAATATGCAAAGATAGAATAGCCACAGCAAATAAAAAGAGATCTTGAGCATATGTATGACCAGAGCATAGAAACAGGGGCAGACTAAAATGAAGAGTTTTGAGTCAGTGTTTATGAGCTTAATTAGAACTATTACCATGCATATGTAGATGCAATCACAGCAGTTCATCTTTGGTAGTGAGCCACCCTTCTTCTTCTTTCTTCTTCTAATTGGCAGTGAGCCTTTTCTTGAGCAATGAGCCCTAAGGCAGTGAGCCTTTTTGTAATTCGGTATTGTGCTATAATAATATATTCAGAGCTAACACTCTCTATGGTTTTTCCCTCTTAGGGTTTTCCACATAAAAATCTTGGTGTTCATGTGTTATGTCTTCATGGTTACTGTTCATTTGTTTAATCTGCTTTCACATAATTGAAATTGGTAAATGGATAAAAGAGCAAGTGCATAAATGGTTTTGTAGAACACTGATTCAGTCCCCCCTCTTAGTGTTCATTGTATTCAACAGTTGGTATCATAGAAAGGTTCCTTAGAAGAAGCTTAACAACTTGAGGAAGATCTGGGAAGGTGTTCTCATGGCAGCAAAAAGGTATCTCACTTAGCCTGAAACAAGTCATCCTAGTAGCATTATGATTGGTTATCATGTTTATGTCAACAATGAACAATTTGAAGCAGCTCTAAAAGATCTTGACAACTCCAAGGCTGATATCAAGGGTTTAGAGGAGATTATCAAAGAAGTTGATGATTGCATTCTAAAATTAAAAGAACATATCAGTAAGTCTTAGGAAAGAAGGAAAGAATTATGTGAGCAACTAAAACAAGCAAGTAAATCCACAAAGAGTCTTCTTAGGGTGATTGAAGAAAAGGCCAAGAATGAGGAATGTCTGGATCAAATTATGAAGGACAAGTTAAAGGAATGTGAAAAATTGGGGAAAGAAGTTCTACTCTTAAATTTTGATCTAGAAGTAACCAACAGCTACAAGAAAAATTCAAAATAAGCTCTGCAAAACTTGATGAGTTGCTAGCCAATCAAAAGTATCCAGATGATAAACAAGGATTGGGATTTGAAAAGGGAGAAAGTTCAAATTCAGGACAAGTCAGAGGTAGAGATCATCTGGTAAGGAATCAAAGAAGAAGACCTAAAGGATCTCTGGCCAGACAACCAAATGCTCAAAGGTACCCATCTTTCAATGGCTATTGTTTTAAATGCAATAAGTATGGTCATAGGGCTACTTAGTGTAGAAGTAGAATAAATCAAAATGTTCCATCTTTTTCTGGTCAATGTTTTCATAAAGCAAATGAGTGTAGAAGTGTGTCAAGAAATGTGCCAAACTATTCAAGGAATGGTCAATCTTTCAATGGAAAATGTTTTGCATGCAATAGATTTAGGCATATGGCTAACCAATGTAGATCAAGGCCAAGTTTAAATGTCAGAAGAAATCAACGTCAGAGAAATGTTGTTTGTTACTATTGCAACAAGTTCGGACACCTTGCTAGATTCTACAAAAGTAAAAATGTGGAAAGAGATTATCCTACACAATAGAGGAAAACAAAGTAGAAAGATGTTAAAGGCAAGAATAAAGTTGATCCTGTGGAAACCAAGAAGGAGATGAGTATGATCTAGATCAAAAAGGGTGTGAATGAGGTAAGGATGGATCTGTACCAGCATCTAGTGTAGATACTTCCTTTGAGAAGTAAATTGAGAGCTCTGGCTCAGGGTAGGAAAGTTAAAAATCTAAATCCCCTAGCCAGAAAGTTGGTGCTGGAATCCAGCATAGAGATATGTGATGGAATCTGACAAGATAAATCCTCTAAAAGAAAAATTGGAAGAGAATAAGCTAATGCAAAATATTGTGGAGCAATTTTAATTGAATGTATCTATCAAAAGAGGGACAGACAGCTTTTTGGAACAAGCATTAATGATAATTAGGTTAAGTCATGCAGAGGATAAAAGGGAACCAGTTTAGTCTCAAAATCACTTTACACTCGAAGCTATCAAGTGTTTAGAGAGATTGAAGCAAAATTTGAGCAATGACAACCAAGATTTGAAGCATTTGGAGAAATTCAAAGAAAGGGAACCCTAACATAGTGGAACAAGGTATTTTCATTGAAACCCCATTTGTGAATTTGTTAAAGTTCTACAATGGCAACTCCACAAGTCGTAGACATCACTGAATGACCCCGGCCTAAATTTAAGAAACACCCATGTAAAGCAACAGAAGTGGATCTGATGGGTGTGTTTTCAGTCATTCCTCATGGAGTTCTGTATGTTGAGGATGTTAGGGCATATATACATGTTGCTCTAAACGAGCACAGTGACGGGAGATTTGTAGAATTATTTATGAACCATCTAAGTGATGATCAATATGACTTGAAGCCAGAGTATAAAGCCCTAAAGGAAAATAAATTCATCCAATATGCATACTTCCCTACTTTTGTAGAAGACGAATGGGTCTGATACATGATTAGCAGAATGCATGATGAATTCATGTGGCTAAGACAACCCTTCAAAATTAATAAGGAAGCAATCAAGGTAGTAACTAGATTGAACTCCACCAGAGGCATGCCCTTGCTAAAGGTCGTCAAGAATCAAACTATCTTAGAAGCCACTAGAGCTAAATTTGACAAAAGGGCATTAACAATCAACGATATTATAGATCATGGTGTGAGATTTGCCTCAATAGTTTTAGGCTACAAGGTCTACTTCTCCAACTAGGAGAACTCTATTTCTGGCACGACAATTTATACTGCTTATCAGATGATAAAGGAGAATGCAGATTATGACCTATGCGAGTTACTACTAAATCAATTAATGGAGAACCTTAGGAAGATAAAGGAGAGCAAGAGTTACCCTTTCAAGTATGGTCAGTTGGTCATCTGTTTATTCTTCTATTTCATGAATGAGCTACCCAACATGAATAATCTATTCTAGACAAGTGATAGACTAGTGGCTGTACAAATTAGGGATCACTTGAAGAGTCTAAGAAGTTATGATGTGCAAATGGTAGCATTGTGGGGGTATTTAAAAAAATTTCAAAGCATGATGCATTCTAGGGAAAGAATCCCTAAGGGAATTGTTGAGAAATACAAGGATACAATTTGTTTCATGGTCACTAAGGATCAATGCTTAATGGAAGTTGTGGAACCCAAAACTATTTGGGTAATGCCCATGGGATATGAGGTATATGGATAAATACTGGAAAACTATGCCTAGCATCTGCTCAGCAAACCTAGAGACACTAAAGAACAGAGGTTTGGGACTTATGAAGAACTAAATTTAAAACTTCATGTTGAATTCTGAAAACCTGAAATAACTAGAAAAGTTAGAAAAGAAGTGGAAGAGATTGCTGCAAAGTATGGCATCACTAAAGAATAATTGAATGAATCAAGGTAAAAGGTAGCAGAGAAGGAAAAACAAGAAGAGGAATAGGTTAAGGATCTGGAAGAGTCCCAAACGAAACAAGAAAGACCCAAAAGAACCCAGAAAACCACAAGAAGCACTGCAACTTCCTTTGGACCCACATAATCAATAAGTGTGGAACAACCACCAAGAAAATACACTAATAAAGAAGCAAAGAGAAAGAAGATGAAGGGGAAAAGACTATATATCAATGTGGGTGGAAAGGACGAAGAAGAAATAGAATTAGATGAGGAGATAAAGAAGATGAAAGCTGAGGCAGTCAAAGCCATAGGAAAGTCCTCCAAAAAGGACAAATAAAAAAAAAGGCAAAAGGTAGAAGAGCCTTATGTTGAAAAGGCTGCAATATCTCTTCAAGATGTACTAAAATCTGTCACAGTTGATGGGAACTTGAAGCCCATGATTGAATTTTATGATGAATACAATGATACGAATAAGAGAATCTTGGAAGAAACCATAGTAAAATACTTAAACATCTTCAACAGGGCCCTTACTGAGATCATCTCTGATCTCCCTGTAAGTCTGGCCAACATTTTGACCATCAGAAAAGAGACTGCCAGGGCAAAAGATATGAGATAAGACAACATGTACTAAAAAAATTATGTCCAGAAATTACTCTGGAAGAAGAAGACTTGATTTCTAAGGAAACCAAGGATAAGTTTAGAACCAAAATGAGGATGAATTCATTAATTATGGGTGAGATTGACAAAGTGGTAAAAGAATTAGAGGAAATTGTTTCGGAAGCTCAAAAGAAATACAATCTCCCCACCACTTATGACAATGAAGAAAATAATGTTGGTGCTAATACATTTGTTTTGGAAGTCAACATTGAAAAGGAGACATATGAAGTTGACCAAATAGGTGAAGAAAAGGAAACTCTTGCCTCTCCGGAATATCAAACAGTGGACAATACTATTGGAGAGAGGACTGCAGAAGAAGAAATAACAACTACACAAACTAGTTCCTCTCTAGCACATCAAATTGAAAAGGATTTGATAGAGGATGAATAGAAGGAGGACACAAACAAGGCCATGGACATTAGTCCTTTGGAGCAGGAATAGAAAAATGATCTCCGGTGCAGCAAGAGACAATGTAGAGGTAGCAAAAGAATTATTGGAAAAGGAGGAACTAGTTCTAGATGAGCCTGAGTCAATCCAAGGTCTAATAAACTTGGATATAATGTCTCTTCAGATGCTCAAGTTGGCTTTAGTGGCTCAAGCCAAAGCAAGAAAAGAGATATTAAAGCCCCACATTGAGGACAGTGAACTCATAAGTGAAGCGTCCAGCATCTTGGAGAAGCTGATGCCAACATACCAGAAGGATACCTCTTTGTCTGCTTCATGTCAACTCAAGGGACTCCTACACTCTGTAAGTCTACACTTCGAATCCCTTGAAATATCTGTTGAAACAAAAGTTAGACAAGAGTTCAATAAGAGAAGATTAGATGAGTTGTCAAAGTTGAGAGCTTAAGATAAGGTTCAATTAGATAATGGGATACAAAGTAGTCAAAGTGCTATTGTAGAAGCTGGTGATATATATATATAAATTTTGTCTATCATGGCCAGAAGTTACAAAGAAGATAGAAGAAAAGATTAAGGACTTGGAAGAAAAAATGTTGAACATCTCTAAGTCTTTTGATCTAGCAAATGAATCAATCAGTAACAAAGAAGTTCAAGTCATCAACATTCACAATGACTTGAATAGTCTAATAAATCAGAAGTATCAAATTAAGAGTAGAATGGGACAATTGAGAAGACTGATCAGTCCCAAACTAGAGTCAATGACTAAGCTTGTAGCTGAAGCATAGCTTGCTGCACAAACTGCCACACCATCAGATTTGCAAAAGGCGGAGACTCTAGTTTTTCTACTCAGCGGACATATACAAATTTTGGATGGCGCTAAAAAGAGATAGGATGTTGAGATAGCACAAATAAAGAACATCTTTAGTGAGATTCTTCAGCATATGTAAGACATAGTAGAAGACTATACTTGTAAATATGTGGTAGAGTACATAAAATTTTGAAGTCTTGACAAATTTTGGTTCTGGAACACACCATTTGCCATTGATGTCAAAGGGGGAGAAGACGATTAGTGAAAAATGGATAAACATATCAAGGGGAGAATAAATATAGAAGTGTATATAGTAAGGGGGAGCAGATTTGAAAATGAAGCATTTTTCACTAAGTGTTGCCATCAATGCCAAAGGGGGAGATTGTTGGCAAGAGACACTGCTATGAAGACAAGCTAAGTGTTGTCATTGGTGGAAACAAGATAAGGAGAACACATCAACATGACAGGAAGACATAACTCCAGAAGTTCATTTGTGATTGGGAACAAGGCACAAGTCTGGAAAGCCCTAAATTGGCTAAGTGTTGGAAGTGTTCAAGTATGAGATAGAAAAAGGATCAGTACTCCTCTGCAAGTGAAGGTATGAAGATGCAGCTCAGGTATGATGTTCATAGTTATCTATTGATGTTACATTTCAATAATCAAGTCATGACTTCTTCCAGAAGTCATCTAATCAAAAGACCAAGTCTGGGTCTACAGAAGTAAGACAGAGACAGTGAATAGTGCTAAGTAAATTGGTCTGCATTCCTCCACATTACCATGTTCTATTCTACAGTTATGAAGTAAGATAGAGATAGGTCATGACTATCAGAATCCAAGTTTGTATCTCTAGAAGTGCAGCAGATCTTATTCTACAAGCTCTCCAATATCGACATACAGTATAACAGTGTTACAGTGTGACAGGGCAACAATTCTAAGGTCCACATTTTTGCATATAGATTTATCTTGTTCTGTGAAGTTGATGACATGTCAAGAGATCAATAATGATTGTTGAATGTGATTCATGAAGTCCCATTTGGTCCACAGCATAAGTTGTGATGTGACAGAGGAACCTATCATATATGTTATGAAGGAACAAGTCAACAAGATGGTTAATTCCTTATGCGGAGAAGAAATATGAGTTGGATGATAAATGTAAGTGGTTGTATGATTAGATCTAACACATATGAAGACATGTCCATGATGGTTTGGATCTGCATTGAATATTTAACACAAGAACAAGTCGACAGGATATAACACTTAGTATACACGTTTCATAGTTTGCTTGCCAACCTGATCATGAGAAAGATTTAGTTGTGGATATAAATAAAGGATGGATTTCAGTGTTTGATATAGTGTGTGTGTGTGCAATGTGATGTATATATATGGGAAATATGCGAAGATAGAATGGCCGCAACAAATAAAGAGAGATCTTGAGCATATGTATGAGTAGAACAGAGAAATAGGGGCAGACTGAAATGAAGAGTTCTGAGTCAGTGTTTATGAGCTTAGTTGGAACTATTACCATGCATATGTAGATGCAATCATGGCAGTTCATCTTTGGTAGTTAGCCACCCTTCTTCTTTCTTCTTCTAATTGGCAGTGAGCCTTTTCTTGAGTAGTGAGCTCTGGGCAGTGAGCCCTAAGGTAGTGAGCCTTTTTGTAATTTGGTATTGTGCTATAATAATATATTGAGAGCTAACACTCTTTGTGGTTTTTCCCTCTTAGGGTTTTCGACGTAAAAATCATGGTGTTCATGTGTTATGTCTTTGTGGTTGTTTATTTGTTTAATCTGCTGTCACATAATTGAATTTGGTAAATGGATAAAAGAGCAAGTGCATAAATGGTTTTGTAGAACACTAATTCACCCCCCTCTCAGTGTTCATTGTATCCAACACACCTAAACTCATTTATTGCATATATCCTAGATTAAGGATTAAATTCTAAGTCAGATTGACTAGGATTTGAGTTTAGTTAAGACAATTCATGTCTAGAGATACTATTCAAGAAAGTCAAACTGTAGGATGTGATAGTTTCCAAGTTGAGTTAGAGATGTATGAACACATGACTAAGTTTATTGCAAACATCTATTTATAGAGAAACTTTGGCCAAAGTGATGCATTTTCCTTGGCATGCATTAGTTGGTTCACCATGTCTAGATAGTGTAACATGTCAGAATGATCATACTTAGCTAGAATATTGACTAGAGTTGTATGGTCGATTGAGTTACGTAGGACACAGCACTAGAACTCAGATGGCAACCTGTTGGTTCCTTATGTCTATACTCTTTGTGAAGGGTAGGACCACTTCCATATGGAAGATGAGTGAGGGACCACTAATCTATGGTTGGAGGAAAATCACTAGTTGATATTCTCTCTCTGCAGCAGATGACTCATCGAGACTTGTGAGATAGATACCAGATTCCAAATGTAGTATACTTCATGATATGACTTATGATTTTCATAATTATGTAAAATTATTCATATTTCCAAGTGCAAATTATTTGTAAATGTAAAGTAAAATGATTTCACTATGATTTTATCTTTGAATATATTATAATTTCAAGGTTGAAAATATATAGGAAAGATATACATTTAATGTGATTATGCAAACATTAAAAAAAAAATTACTCATGGTTAAACATGTTCTTTTACTTTCTTAGTAAATTTTGTGAGTAATTCCATGTTGTATGAGTTGGTTTGTTACATTGGTTGTGAGGCTTATGTTCATATGCCTCAAGAAAAGTGATCTAAACTAGATCCAAAAGATTAGAAATGCATCTTTGTAGGATACAATGAGAATGTAACAAGTTTTAAGCTTTGGAATCCTCTAAACCAACAAATGATTTATTCTAGAAATATGATTTTCAAGGAATTTAGAGATTTTTTAGGTTTTAAACAACTAAAGGAGAAATATGAGAAGAAAATATTGCATTTTGAAACTAAAATTGAGAAGCAAGAAGATGCGCATGTGGAAGAACAGATTGATGGATCATATGATGGAGAGGAAGAAAAGGGTTCAGATGAGAGTTTAGATGAGGATGTACAAGCATAGCCCCTATTCCTACCTTGAGAAGATCCATGAGATAGTGGAATCCAATTGATAGGTAAAGCATACTAGATTTTCATTGTGTATTTGCTTTACTAATTATTGATGATTAACATAGATCTTTTAGAGAGGCTCTCTCTTTGAATGATAGTGATTCTTGGATGTAGGCCATGCAAGAGGAGATGATCACCTTGGATAGTTGTGACACCAATGATCTTGTGAGTTTGCCCAAGGAAAGAAAGTTCATTGGTTTCAAGTGGGTGTATAAAAAGAAAATTAGAGAAAATGGATGGTTAGAGCAATACAAAGACATACTAGTGGCCAAGGGCTACTCCTAGAGAGGGATTTGATTTTGGTAAATTTTTCTCTCTTGTTGCTAAGTTAACTTATATATGATTCCTATTATCTATTACTATAGCTTGTGATTTTGAGATTGAGCAAATGGATGTTAAGAATTTTCTTGCATGGGGATCTTGAGGAGGAGATTTATATGTGACATCCTAATGGTTTTTTTGTGAAGGGGAAGGGTCCTTTGGTTAGCAGGTTGAAACAGTCATTGTATGGTCTAGAACAGACACCTAGGATGTGGTACCAAAAATTTGATGCCTCTACATTGAGTTTGAGTTTTATTAAGAGCGAGGAGGATTATTGTGTTTATGTTAAAATTATTGATGATCAAGTTCTAATGTGTGCAAGGGATAACAGGTTCTATGGGAAAATCTTAGTTTTATGTTTCATTAATTGATGATACCTCTAGATACACCTAGATTTATTTTATGTGTGCTACATCTGAAGTTTTCACTAAGTTTAAAGAATTTAAATCCTTAGTTGAAAAACAAATAGATTATAAAATAAATATGTTGAGATCAGACAATGGTGGATAATATTGCTTGAGGTAATTTGATGAGTTTTGTAAGTGTGTAGGTATTGTTCAATAGAAGACTACCCCATATACACCTCAACAAAAGGGGTTGTAGAGAGAGAGTCAAAACTCTGATAGAAAGAGCTAGAAGTATGTTGAGCAGTACAAAGTTGGATTAGTGCTTTTGGGCAAAGGCTATAAGTACTACTTGTTATTTGATTAGATATATCCTTATTTGGCTCTTGTTGAAAAAATAACTTATTAAGTGTGTGTTGGGACTTTAAAAAAACATGTCCCCAAAATACCGCATTTTGCCCCCAAATTCCATCTAAAATCCCACTTTATTCCTCCACTGTTGAACCTATAGCTTATAACTGATCAGAGATATCTTCCATAGGTTTTCATATGTTTGCCTTTTGAAAATGCAAGATAGGAAACCCAAAAAATGACTAAGTCCAAAAAACTCTAAGTGTTTCCTTGTATTTTCACCTCTGCGAAGTTTCGACCTTTTGTCTTCTTCATGGAAGACATCGAGGAGAAGCCCCGAAATACAAAGTCCAACAGATCTGCTTGTTCAAAAATTTTTGAAGTAAAGCAAACTTTGGGGATTAGAGGACTTCGCGTTGTTCTCTCTTCTTCCAAGAAGGAGAAATGGTGAAGGCTTGAGGCTCGACCCCCAACGCCTTCATATCTATACATTGGCGGGGTCGGGGCTCTTCTCTTCCCTCTTTTGGATCTTATAAGCTGCAAGGCGGAAGGCCTGACCTCCAAAGTCCAATTTTTTAGAGGTTGACTTCCTAGCCTTCCTTGATATGTATATCGCCCAAAAAACATGCAAAAACGTGACAACTTCTAGGAACACAATAAATGTGAAGTGGGGTTTTTAATGTGGTTGGTGGAGTTGGTGAGGTTTTCCCTCCTATTTTGCCCTTAGATCAGATTTGCTCATGCTATAAATAGATGATCGAAGCTCTTTTCAAAGGGTTGGTCACTGAACCAACTGTCTGGTTTGGAAATGCCTAAGGATAATTTTAGGGCATCAAGTAGAGGAAAATGTCTGGGCAGTGAATGAAGGAATACATCTAATACAGCATAGGAAGGATTGCAATGCACATTTTCATGCAGTGAGATGTCTCCATGGTTGTTTGTAATAATTCTGGGGAATGCATTGTTGCAGCTGTGTATTTTGCCTTCACCACATTTGTTGGTGCAATTGTAATAGGATTTGATAATGTATGACAGCATTTAAATCAATATAAGCTTTGTGTTGGGTCATTTCTCTATTGCAAGTGGGTTATCATATTTTGGCTTTGCATAAATAAGTATGTCTAGTGCATGAAGTGTAATATTAAAAATGCATGTGAATATATTTTAGTTTTCTATTGAACCATGTTCAGCCCATTTCTTTCCTCTTTATTGTTTATGACTTAATTTCCCAATGGAGTGGGCACCAGTCCATATTGGAGAGGGACCAATCACTCTTTAAAATCAAATAAATCATTCACCTGTAGTTTAGGGAAAAAACCATCCTTCCTATGCATGTACATTTGCACAGTTGAATCAACTTAATAAAGAGGCCTGTGCAACTAGCTTTTCTTGACCTAGTGACAGCTTTGGGCGTCAAGTGTACATTGGGTATGGATGTGTTAGTTTATTTGTGTTTTATTTCATGCCTCTAGGAATATCCCTCCTAGGTCTAGTTGAGCCTGAAGTGCAGAGGAGCATACCCACTTCTGTTAATTGGCCAAAATCGTCCTTGACTTGTTGATAAACCTCTTTCAATCACCTTGACAACACCCCTAGCCTTGGTGATAGTGAAATGTTTTAAGGTTTTGGGTTACTTCTATTTTGGGGCCCAACATAATGGCACCCATGCCGGGGAAGATACTGTTGGGTTGAAATCAATTGAAGACTATGCTGGTGAGCTAAACCCAGAATCAATTTTTGGCCTTGAAGATTAATCACACTTCAAGGATTTCCTCTTTGGAAGAGGTGGTGACTCTACTGTCAGAACAAAAGTTTTTTTCTACTGCCCCTTGGTTGTTGTTGATGATTTGAATGCTCCATCTTAGTGTGCAACAACTAGTGAAAGAAAGGTACAGACGATTTCTTCTTTTCCTACTTTTGGAGTTTGTTGTTCTTGTCATGTTGAAGGAACAAAATTTGTATGCCTCAATTTTTTGCCCAGCATTATAGGATGTTTTAGTCATGGCCAATTGGTACAAACATGGATGCCCTAGGGATAGTCCTTCACAAACATCTTCATATATATCAAACCCTAGAAACTATATTGGTGTGGATTCCCATGACTATCCTAGCAATGCATATTCTAGTCATGGCTCTACATGTTATACAAACCCAAACTTATATGCACCCATGCAAAATTAGAATGACTTAGCAATGAAAGGGTATGAAATTTATAAAACTAAACAACTGTTGGAGTCATTATTGCAACAAGAAGAAGAAACAAAAAATTAGATAGGCTACTAGAGTCTAGGATTCAGTCCAGTGCATTCCCTACTACCCCTAAAAATCAGTTTGACCAGTCCCCTACTCTTCCCTTAGATCCTATGTATGATCAGCTAGACCTCTCATGGGTTGATTACAAAACAATGAGTATGCCAACCAAGGTCTACAAACAGTTTCCCAAGTTTGATGGGTATGATATTTGGTAAGGGGAAACACATGTTGATGCATTCTCAAAATTCATGGAAGAACATCAGTTAGAGGATGAGGACATGTGGATGAGGTTCTTTGCTAGGTCTTTGCATGAAAAGGCAAGAGAATGCTTCCAAAATTTTCCAAGGCAATCCTTTGCCTCATGGGATGAACTTGTGGCAGCATTTGAAAAGGAATTTGTTAAGGGTCTTGACCCTGTTGATCTTGTCATAGAGCTGGAAAAAATTAGGAGATAAGAGGGAGAGTCAAGTAGAGATTTTGGTCATAGGTTTGTTGTTTCCCTTTCCAATATTTCAAATGATTTTAGACCTAACATTCCCACTTGCATTAATATGCTTTTTGAAGCATATGAAACTAGATTGAGTTATGTGCAGGAAGATTTTAAAATAATGAGTATGCAACAAGCATATTTGTCCCTAGACTCCATGGAGAAAATGAGAGATGACTACATAAAGGGTTTGTTTCCCACAAATGTATGTGGTGCTGGTAATAAACATGTTGATTTGAATAGCAACAGTCTGGATACAAACAATCAAATGAATGCAACATCAGATGATAATTGTGTAGTCAGAAGGGTAGAAGTGGAAGGGGGTGCATCATATGACAGTGATGCAGATGATGAGGATAGTATATGTACCTACCTTCAGTTGGATAGCTCATCAAGTGAAGGTGAGAATGATGAAACAAATGGTGATTTCTAGCCTACTGCTAAAGTATGTGGTTCAACGAATAATGAGGATGATGTGTACAATGATGAACAATCAGATGGATTAGCTTCTATGGCTGAGTATGAAATCTATGCACAGGTAAATGAAACATGGGATGAACAAGAAACTTGTTTCTTTTTTGATTTGATTCCCTTCTTTGTTCCTATTTGTGATGAGGTAGTCGGTGCTTATTTGCATGAGGTAGATGTAGAAGTGGTTGTACATGAGGATAATCGAGCAGAGACGGTTATTGGTGTAGTCATGGAGTTTCACTGTGAAGAGCTTGCTCTACATTTTGAGGATGGTGATCATGTGGATGCATATGAGAACCTATTTTTGTGGTGCAAGGTATGTTCTCTTCCTCATGCAGAGTGTGCTTCATCTCATCCACAAGGAAATGGAATAAGAATGAATGTGGAAGAAGAAGTGTGTTATCAATCAATTTGTAGTAGTGAATATGACACAGCAAGTTGCTAGAATGGACATAAAATAGAGAGATAATTGGAAGAACATGGTTCTTCATTTGAGGTGCCTCATGATCTTGATTTATGTGTTGATGTTTTGAATTGCAGCCTGAGTCATGCTTATGATTCAAAAGTTGAAGGTTGTAGCAACACATGAAAGTTGTGCTCAAGAGCTTGATGGAGTTCCAAATGAATATGAATGTTTCCACTTTAATGTGGAAAATTTGTTAGCTTTTGAATGTGTTGGTGATACAGTTGAGGTTGAGTCCTTTATATGGGACATTGATGTGAATGAGCAGCAAGGTGTGTTTGTGCCAAATGTGAACAGATGGTAGCCCAACTCAAAGGTATACCTGAGCTAGAGTCTTTCCAATTTGTTCTACAAGATGAAGTGTCTTCTCTTGTGGATCAACAATGCTTTCAGGCACAGTTTTCTTTGCCATGTGAATTGGAGATATTTTCTTTTTCCCTCAATTTGCATGAAGAGGTTAGCAAAAGTAGTAAGGTTTTAATTGGTGATGGAGATTCACTACCATCTATGTCTTTATTTTCTAGTCACCTAAACACTAATTTCTCACCCCTTTTTGAGAACAAACATGATGAAGTATGGAATAAGTCAAGCACTTGTTTCTTATGGTTTCCATACAATAGTAATTTCATTGGTAAGGCTAGCCTTGGCTTCATAAACATTTGTTATAGATTGGTGCATGTTGAAGGTTATTTTTAGTTGTTGCAACTGGGTGAGAAGTACAAATTTGGTTTGAGGGAGATCAACTCCTTGATCCATCTTGTCTTTGATAGAGGCAAGTAGGTTCAGTCACTTGGTGCAGGTTTGACCTGCAACATGTTTAAATTTTGAATACAATCATCTTTCCTTTTGTGCCTTCATGCTTATGACTGTATGCCTTATATATATGTTTTTGTTGTTTCCCCTCCTTTTTTTGTTGGTTTGCCTAGAGATCTAGATTCTCATTATACTACTTCTTGGCACACATCCCCAACTAGAGCCACTATTGGGACTTAACAAAAACCTATCCCCAAAATGCCCCATTTTGCCCCAAATTTCATCTAAAATCCCACTTTATTCCTCCATTGTTGAACCTATAGTTTATAACTGATCAGAGATATCTTCCATTGGTTTTCATGTGTTTGCCTTTTGAAAATGCAAGATAGGAAACCCAAAAAATGACTAAGTCCAAAAAACTCTAAGTGTTTCCTTGTATTTTCACCTCTATAGAGTTTCGAAAGTCAAAGTTTTGACCTTCTATCTTCTTCATGGCAGATGTCGGGGAGAAGCCCCAAAGTCTGAAGTCCGACAAGTCTACTTGATCAAATTTTTTCTAATTAAAGCAGACTTTAGGGATCAAAGTCATGGTGTTCTCTCTTCTTCCAAGCAGGTGAAATGGTAAAGGCTCGAGGCTTGACCCCAACGCCTTCATATCTATACATTGGCAAGGTCAGGGTTCTTCTATTCCTTCTTCCAAATATTATAAGCTGCAAGGTAGAAGGCCCAACCTCTGAAGTCCAATTTTTTGGAGGTCAACTTCCTAGCCTTCCTTGATATGCATATCACTCAGAAAACATGTAGAAATATGACGACAACTTCTAGGAATGAAATAAATACAAAGTAGGGTTTTAATGTGGTTGGTGGAGTTGGTGAGATTTTCCCTCCCATTTCACCCTTAGATCATATTTGTGACAAGGGTCGATGTACCTTGGCATTTAATCATGTTTTTCATGTGTTAAATCTAGGGCTATGTCCTAGGATGTCTGCAATAAGGAACTTTATAGCCAACAATCCTGTAACTAATCCTACTAATTTGACTACCCTAAGGAATTACTGTTGTTAATTATCTACTATGAAATGAAATTCTGAAAACACCAAAATAATGCTAAAGCAGGAGATTACTGAAAAGAATCTATTCTAGTTCACACAAAGCTGGAAATATGCATTTATCAGAAAACAACTATTTAAATAGTAATTGACCTATCTTATGGAAGCAAGAAAATGGTACTTCTAATGAAAACTACAAATGAGACAATGAAGCAAAGATACTAGCCTCCTGTCTATTGGTGGGAGTGGGCCCTTGCTCCACACCTTTAGAACCAAAGGTTAAACAAGGAACTCAGAATAGAAATGCAATAACACAATCTTCCTTTAATCCAGTTTCATCAAAGTACATTGTATTCAAAAGTATATGCTCTATTCTGAAAATGAAATTACAATAATACTAATAGCAAAAATCTATATATCTTTCTGTTGTTCCTATCAAAATGTATATTAGTCCAAGTGACAAGATATCTTTTGAAACTAACTATTCTATCTATTAGTTCATCTTTGAGATATAACCAATCTCTTATTCTAACTAAGACATATAACTGTCCAACTAAAAAGTATAATCATGCAAACTTGAAAAGGCTTTAGTGGTACTAAAGTTCCATTAAATCCAGAGTTTTAACTTAAACAATAATGGGCAACGAGGCCCTGAAATATAGGTCATAAACAAGTCTTTGAAACTCATGCAAAATAAAAAAAGGGGGATCAGATCCCTAGTAAACAATTGGAATCTTAACGGGAACACCTTGGTGTTGGATGCTCGTAGATTCCGTAGCATTGCAGTCACCTCCAGAGATGTAGGTTATCAACAGCACTAGAGACTCTGTACTGTCACCAGCAACTCCAAAGATTGTGTGATGTTGCCAGTAGCTTCGAAGATGCATCTATGAATCCACTAAGGCATGGATCCAGAGATCACCACCTCCTTTGCTCTCATGCTCCATAAAGCCTCCAACACTTTGGAAAATGTTGGAGTCCAATGTAGTGTTCACCATATCTGGCTCTGGAGATAATTAGGACTACCTCTGGAGATCTTCAAAATTGCTTTTTTCCTATTTATCTATACCTGTGAACCCAAAAAGATATTGTTCTACACAATTTCATTAATTTACTACAACATAAGTCCTTTCATCAAAAATAATAATCTTCAATAATTCATCTTTTATTAGTGTAATTAAAACAAGACTTTATAGTTTCTATAGTGCAGAATACTAGGGCGGGTAGAATGGAAAGATGGAAAAAGGGAGTAAAAAGGTATGTTTATCTAAGTGCTACCTAGCACTCACCAATTTGCTCATGCTATAAATAGATGATCGAAGCTCTTTTCAAAGGGTTGGTCATTGAACCTGTTAGTAATAATTTATGTTGAAGGTTACAGGATGTGCACCTCCCTAGAAATCCAAAAAATTTCCTAAGTGTTGGACCTTCTCAGTGTTTTTCAACATCATCATGATATTTTGAAGTAGGGGGTTGTCATCATCATCATGTTCTTGATTGTCACCTTGATATTTCTGTGAGGGTCATTTCTCATCTTGACCGGCTATCCTGTGAGGTCATCATGTTTTGCTAACCTGACTTTTATGTGCGAGGTGATATTTTAACATCGGGTGATCTTGGTCAACATCATCCTGATGTTGGCGCTGAGAAATTTCTAAGTATGACCCGATGTTCTGGAGGGTCATCACATTTGAATATCGGGTGATCTTTGTTAAGATCACCCTGATGTTATTTTATCACCTTATGTTTGTTTTACACCAGGATGTTGCTGACGTCATTCATGCATCAGGGTGATATTGGCTAAGTCTCGTGGCTTCATCATTTTCTAAGGAAGGGGTGATATTTCCAAATATCAGGTGACATTCAAACATCACCCCGATGTTCCATGGAGCTACAGTGTAACCCGATATTCTTGCGGAGGGTGATGTTCTTAATATCAGGTCATGTTTTTAATATCGAGTGATATTCAAACATCACCCCGATCTTACAGTGGAGCTACAGTGCACCCTCATTTTTCTACGGGGGGTGATATTCCAAAATATCAGGTCATCTTCCTAATATCATCCTTGCCCCAATGTCCTGCTGATGTCATCAAGGTCCGGGGGGATCATATTTCTAACACTAAGTCATCTTATGGAGATCCCCCGATATTTGCAAATATGATGATGACGTCATCCAGATATGAGGAGGTGCATGATAGGCAGATATGCTGATGATGTCAGCAGGATATGACGGTGACGTCATCAGGATGATCATCGGTGAGACATTTGCTATCGGCTAAGCAGGAGGATCTTCCTCCAGTGCATCATGTTGTGCTGATGAAGGTGAATATCAGGTTGATATTTCACATGAAGGTGAGGTTGGTCATCAGGATGATTTTCAAACATCAGGGTGATATTTTATATCAGGTGATGCGGACGGCATGATACTTTCCCGCAAGGTGATATTTTCTGTGGGGTGATTTTTCACATCAGGGTGATGTGAATTATCAGGGTGAGCTCAGCGGGTGGTTCGCTGATGTTAGGGTGATATTTCGAGTATCTGAATATCATGCTGGAGGATGATGATGATGGACTTATACTAGGTGCCATCGGGAGCAAAATCACCGACATCATATATGCTCGTGACCTAGTATATAAAGTGTTAAGGAGGGTTGCCGCGGGGTGCATGTGGGATAATTAGATCCTGCATGATTTGAAATATCAGGATGATACGTTTTGGCAGGAAAGGTTTGCAATGCATAGTATGATGTTTTTCCCAAGGCCGCAGGTTGGTGCGCCATTAATGGCGGATCTTACAGGGTATGGGCGATGGCGTGGACGGATCTAGTACCCGACTAAAGATGTGAATCCCTAGGCGGCGATGCAGGGCTCGAGGTTTCTTCCTGTCTCTTCCTCTGCCTACTGCATTCAATGCGTGGAGTGCCATTTTCTCAATGTACTGTATCTGGCAAATTTTCATCTGCCATGTAATTAATGCTGAGAACCTTCCTTGCTGTATTTAGCAGGTTGTGTTTCTCATTTTGTTGGTTGTTGAAAATTGGACATATTTGGGCTCTGTAATAAGATACAACTAGTTCTGGTTGCTCTGTGTAGGTGACCTTGTGAGTTTATGTATCTCTTATTGTTTGTCTCATGCATGAATCTATTGATTTCATGATTGGTTTTATATGAATAATGTTGTTTTTTGCATGTGTTTTGTTATTCTGTCTCCAGTATTGCATGTGTCCTTCTGAATCTAGATATCTAAGGGATGTCTGGGATTCTAGAATATAGAATTCCTATATTGAATGCTTGATCTTTTAACTTCTGCTCAAGGGGTAGATTAAATTGTTTTCAAATTAAGTGTTGGGAAAGATATACTGCAATAGGGATGCCATAAGTAGAGATGACTTGACACTCTGTTCTGGGAGGTATTTGTAAGGTAGATACCACAACATCCCCTTGAAATCCAGTTTTAGTGTGTTCATGCTAATCGTTCACAGGTGTATGTCTACTGACTCCAAGCCTTGGATAGGCACCAATCTAGCTCTGCATTGAGATTACATACCAGGGCCTAGTTTTGCATCCAAACACATAAAATCAAACTCATACTACCAATCAAACCATTAGGACTATAGAAGTAGTTTTAGGATCCAAAGTCCTCTGATTCACAACTGAACATAAGCCCAAAGCTAGCCCCTTTGCACTTATCTCACAGTTTTGGTCTTCATATAGGAGGATTTATCTGCTTTATGTCAACATCCCAGTTACCCATAAGCATATCTCAAGGATGTTGAATAGGGAATACCCCCTAGGTTTTGTAGAGCCTGAAGAAGAAGAGGAGATAAAAATAGAGTCTATCTCCTACACTGCTGGCCCCTGGCCTAGAGATCCTGTTGATCACTGATGGCTACCTTGAAGGAAAATTTGGGAATGAGCATCCAGTCAGGGAAAAAACCAACAGAACCAATTGTTTGGTCTGGAAACACCTAAGCATGATTTTAGGGCATCAAGCAGAGGAAAAGGTCTGGGCAATGAATGAAGGAATATGTCTGATATAGCATAGGAAGGATTGCAATGTGCATTTTCATGCAGTGAGATGTCTCCATAGATGTTTGTAATGATTCAGGGGAATGCATTGCCACAGCTTTGTATTTTGCCTTCACCACATTTGTTGGTGCAATTGTAATAGGATTTATTGATAATGTATGACATAATTTAAATCAATATAAGCTTTGTATTGGGTCATTTCTCTATTGCAAGTGGGTTATTATATTTTGTCTTTGGATAAATAAGTATGTCAAGTGCATGAAGTGTAATATGAGAAATGTATGTGAATATATTTTAGTTTTTTGTTGATGCTGGTTCAACCCATTTATCTTTTTTTTATTGTTTATGACTCAGTTGCCCAATGGAGTAGGCACTAGTCCATATTGGGGAGGATCAATCACTCTTTAAAATCAAACAAAGCATTCACCTGTGGTTTAGGGGAAAAAACCATCTTTCTTGTGCATGTACATTCGTACAGTTGAATTTGCTTAATACAAAGGCATGTGTAGCCAGTTTGTCTTGACCTAGTGACAACTTTGGGTGTACATTGGGTATGGCTGTGTTAGTTTATATGTGTTTTATTTCATGTCTCTAGGAATATCCCTCCTAGGTCTAGTTGAGCCTGAAATGCAGAGGAGTATACCCACTCCTGTTAGTTGGCCAAAATTGCCCTTGACATGTTGATAAACCTATTTTAATCACCTTGACAACACCCCTAGCCTTGGTGATAGTGAAATGTTTTAAGATTTTGGGTTGCTACTATTTTGGGGCCCAATAGTGTGGATAGGTAAGAAGCCTTTTATTTCATGTTTCATGGTCTTTGGTTGTGAGGCTTATGTTCATGTGCCTCAAGAAAAGTGATCTAAACTAGATCCAAAATATCAAAAATGTATCTTTGTAGGATACAATGAGAATGTAATAGGTTATAAGCTTTGGAATCCTCTAACCCAACAAATGATTTATTCTAGAAATGTGATTTTCAAGGAATTTAGAGATTTTTTAGGTCTTAAACAACTAAAGGAGAAAGATGAGAAGAAAATAATATGTTTTGAAACTAAAATTGAGAAGCAAGAAGATGTGCATGTGGAAGAATAGATTGATGGATCATATGATGGAGAGGAAGGAAAGGGTTCAGATGAGAGTTTAGATGAGGATGTACAAGCATAGCCCCTTACTCCTACCTTGAGAAGATCCATGAGATGTTGGAATCCAATTGATAGGTATAACCTACTAGATTTTTGTTGTGTATTTTCTTTATTGAGTATTGACGATGAACATAGATCTTTTAGAGAGGCTCTCTCTTTGGAGGATAGTGAGTCTTAGATGTAGGCCAATGAAGAGGAGATGATTGTCTTGGATAGTTGTAGCACCTATGATCTTGTGAGATTGCCCAAGGGAAGAAAGCTCATTGGTTTCAAGTTGGTGTATAAAAAGAAAATTAGAGAAAATGGATGGTTAGAGCAATACAAGGACATACTAGTGGCCAAGGGCTACTCCTAGAGAGGGAGTTGATTTTGGTAAAATTTTCTCTTGTTGCTAAGTTAACTTATATTTGATTCCTATTATCTATTGTTGTATCTTGTGATTTTGAGATTGAGCAAATAGATGTTAAGAATTTACTTGCATGGGGATCTTGAGGAGGAGATTTATATGTAACATCCTAATGGTTTTGTTGTGAAGGGGATGGATCCTTTGGTTTGTAGGATGAAATGGTCATTGTATGGTCTAGAACAAACACCTAGGATGTGGTACCAAAAATTTGATGCCTTTGCATTGAGTTTGAGTTTTGTTAGGAGTGAGGAGGATCATTGTGTTTATGTTAAAATTATTGAAGATCAAATTTTGATCGTTGTCTTATATGTGATGATATGTTGTTTATTGGTAACAACAAGATGATGATTAGGGAGCTCAAAACATAGCTTTCTGGAACATTTGATCTGAAGGATTTGGGGGCTACAAAATGCATTCTTTGTATGGAGATCAATAAGGATCGAGTACACATAAAGCTTTGGTTGATTTAGAGTATGTTGCTACCATTTTGTAACACTTTAGTATGCATGGTTGTAAACTAATGAGCATTTCATTTCCCATTGGCATTAAGATTTCTTTAGATATGTGTCCCAAATTAGATGATGATTTTGTGGTTATGTCTAACATGCCTTATGCTAGTGTTGTTGGTAGCTTGATGTATGGAATGGTTTGTAATAAACCAAATATTTCCAAGCAATGAGAGTTTTGAGAAAGTTTATCTCTAACCATGGTAAGAAGCATTGGACTTATGTTAACAAGGTTTTTAGATATTTGCAAGGGAATTCTAATTATTGTTTGTCTTATTATGGTATTGATAATATGGATAAGTCTTTGAACATACAAGGTTTTACAAATGTAGATTGGGCAAGTGACTTGGATAGTCGAAGGTCCACTAGAGGTTATGTGATTTGGTGGTCTATTGAGTTGGATGAATAAGAGGCAGCCCACGGTCGCTTTGTCCATGATCAAAGTAGAGTATATGACTGCTACACATGCCTATAAGGAGGTAATATGGTTATAGAGAATGTGTTCAAGTATTGGTTTTGATTGTAAGGTGGTTAAAATTAGAAGTGATATGACCAAAGTGCTATTTGTTTGGTGAAGAACCCCATGTACCATGCTCATACTAAACATGTTGATGTGTAGTACCATTTTGTTGAAGAGATGGCAAAAAATGATAAGGTCGTGTTACATAAAGTTGACGCTTGAGAAAATACTGTAGATTTTCTTATGAAACTAGTGAGCATGAAAAAGTTATTTTGGTATAGAGAGGCCATGAGACTTACGTCTCCTAGAACCAAATTTAGTTTATTTGATTTCCTATGCTATTGAAATGTGAATATCAAGTGGGAGAATGTTAGGAGTTGTGATATTAACTTTGCAATCTGAAGACTGTACTTTAATTTAATACTTTAATAGTCACTTATTATTTTATGTATCTCTGAGGAACATGGAGAGGGAGCTTGGATGCCCTACATGAAGAGAAATATTTTTTAATTAAATATTATTTTCCTAGGAACTTGGAATATTCTTTGCAAGGTGGCATTGAGTGGGGAAGCTTAATTTGGCTTATGACAACATCTATGACAACATGGCTATTTTAGTCAATGACAACATCTATAATAATTATTATTGAGAGCATGTAAGAGGATATTTTAAATAAGGTGTGTTATGATAGTTTGTGATAGATTCCTTAAAAGGTGAGAGTTTCATACTATTCTTGGACATTACACATGTGTGAGGGGTGTGAGAATTTGTGAGCTATTTTTAGGTCTATTCGTTCATTTTTGGCACCTAGTTTTGACCCATGGTATTATCTAGTTTACAATACCATTTATGGTATCTTGTATTGTATTTGCCTATATATTGAGGTTTTGGGATTGTGGTTTGTATGAGAAGTTGTAGGTACACAAGTGTTGCTAGATTACTACTAGAAAGAAGAGTGAAGTGTGTTGTATATTTATAATTCCGTTTGTGAAGATTAATACATACTTGGTGCTCTCTTTTGCTAGTGGAGATTTTTCTCGAAAGACTTTCTCCACGTAAATCTTGTGTTGCTATGGTTTGTTGATTTATGCTTCCACACTAATCTTTTATGGTAATCAAGTTATTAAGAGATTGATTTTAGATTTGCAAACAATTTGAGAAGTTTTTTATTGCAGTACTTTCACCTTATTTCTCAACATAAATTTTAGTTGTGAAAAAATGAGAGGCTTAATGAAATATGATTATACATATTTCCTTCCCTTCTTTTTTACATATTTTCTTCCCTTTTTATATATATTTTTAACATATAGTAGAAAAAATTAACAACTACTTAAAATAAGAAGAAAATTTAGAAAACATAAAACTGCTAACTAAAAAAGCTTTTAGAAAATTGAACAATGACTACTAAATAAAATTAACTACTTAAGAGCATTCTCAAATATCAACTAACATCATCTCAATATCTTCTCGATTGAGGAAAAGCAACAAGCTTTTAAATTATACAAAAGGTTGTTAGATAGTTCTTATGGTCTGATGGAAAGGGGATTAAAAAGAGATACTCTGTCAAATGGGAGTGGTGTTGTTTGGGGATGGATCAGGGGGGTTTGTGATGCAGGAGCATCCAGGTCCATAGGCAATCCTGCATCACCCAAAAACATTTCAGTTTGTTTTTTAGTTTTGGTGTTTGTCTTGGTTTGCGTTGGTGTTTTCAGGCATCTCTCAATAGCAAGAATCCAAAGATTTGATCAAAATTGCAAAGTTCAAATTTTTGCCAGTTTGTTGTTTCAGAGGCTCCGCAGGTAGTTTTCAAAAATTAATTCTAGAAAACCTGTAAGAGCTAGAGTAAAATCCTTTTGCAAAGGCATCCTTGGAAGTACCATGTTCAATGTGCAAAAAGAATTAGAGTAATATATTTCACATTTTGGGAAAAATTAATGCTGAAAGTTGTCAAAAAATGTGTTGACAATTCACAAAAAGTTTAATAACTATTTATTCTCGAAGTTTGGATCAAAATCCTTCTGCAATGAACCTTGGGGTATTATTCCAAGCATGCTTGTTGTTTTTTGTGCGAAATGGAGTAGTTTGAATTTTTTGCATGTCGACGCTTGGTTCTGTGCATTCAAAGCATCAATTTTACATTTTCAAGGTATCAATTTCATTGTTTTATTATTGGCTAAGCTAAAAGGAGATTTTATTAATTAATTTGCAGCCTTTATTCACCACTTGGGTTAAAAATCTCATGCACCAAAATATGGAGGCATTTGAAATGGTTTAAAAGATAAAAAATAGTTTTAATGCCAAAGAATGAGGCGAAACACCTCACTAAAAGCTTCCTCAAGATAGAAAAGTCAGATTTGAGGTGTTGAAATGAAGTCTTTTCTGATATTTAAAAGAAATCTGATTTTATATGCCAAAATACATCAATTTAAAGACATTGTAGAGAGGTGTTAGAAATAGGCTTTTAAAAATAGAAGACATACCTGGCCACTTTTTCAAACTTCTAATGCCTCTTTCAAAGGCTAAAAATGTCAAAATTTTGAAGCACCCTAGCAGAGGAGAAGGCTATAGGAAGTAAAGGAGTCCACCAAGGGAAGAGAGAGAATAGTGTAGGAAGAGGCGTTAAAACTCATTTCAGCACCATTCCTTTGTATCTCATTTTTTTATTATTATTTCTAAGAGGAAGGGGATTAAAAATGCCTCTTTTAGAGGCTCTAAACAATTTCATGTGTGATAGAGGAAAATTTTAGTGCCAGCAAAGATTTGTAACGCCTTTTAAGAGGCAAAAACTTATAGGAATAAGGGTGAGTGGCCTATTTTGGCAAGGGGTTTTTGATGCATATTTTAAGATGTTAAAATAGAGAAATGGAACACCACTTAGAGGCTTCATGAGGGATTATAAAGAAATATATTTTGGCTGAAAATATATGACAGAAAATGTAGACAGAGAAAAAGGAGTGAGTGCCTAGGGTGAGAGGGGCATGAATATGGGCAAAAAGAAGCTTCCAAAGGTACATATATGTAAGAAGAGAAACAAGAACAACAATTTGAAGGAAGTGTGGAGGTGCTGGAGTAAGTGAGTGTAGAAATAAATGTGTGTGAGAGAAGCTATGAAGGCAAAATGCATTATTTCAGATTTATGTATGTAAAAGAACTTTGTATCTTGATTGTTGAAATGAAATATCAATGTGAGTTGTATTTGCATTTCCTTTATGTGGATTTGAATTTGTGTGAAGAAGGTCATCTTGCTTGAAATGTTGCAGATATAATGGTGTTCGTTCAAATAAATTCAAGAATGTGTGTTTGTTGGCAAAAATGTTGTGAGTTGTGTGTGTATGGCAGAGAGTCTATGCATGTGTTATTGAGCAGTTTCTTGTGAGTTGTGGGTTATGGCATGCATTTGGGAGTCCCACTTGCATGGTCAGAGTGGTATAAGAGCCAGAAGGTCTTGAGAGTGTAGAGTCTACACCAAGACCTGTGAGTGATGAATGGTGAAGAGTGAAGTGGTGAATCCATGATAGAGAGTTGATTCTATGAGAATCATGTTGGTTGTCCTCCAACAAAGATAAAGTTGGGTAGAAGGTGTACAAACTTCTTCCACTGAGAGAAGGTGGGTAGAAGAGGTCTTGGAAAGGTGCATCTTCCAAATTCTATTGGGTAGAGGATAGTTGTGTGAGTGTGAGTTTTGTTGCGAGTATGAAATAGGACCTATAATTGCAGAGGTTTAATACCCTAGAGTTGAAGAGAGTGTTGCAAGTGAAGTCTTGTAACTGGAAAGGGAATGTGTGAGTCTCTAAGAGAAAATGTGGAAGATTGCAGCAATTAGCAAGATATCTTCAAAGAGGACAAAGATGGTCATGAAGAGACGAGTGAGGATTTTCTACATAGAAAAGTTAAAAGAAAAGTACATGGATAGGTGCATAGCTATGGCCTATGAAGATTTGGCAGAATTTGAGGCTAGAATGGATGCATTTGAGATTGAGAAAAGCTGAAGGAAGGAGAAGATTGTAGGTGAAAGAAAAGTTACAAAAATTGTGAATGAAAAAGCAGTAAAGAGGAAATAGAACAAGGTAGCAGCAAGACAACATGAAACAAGGTTGAAGAAAAAAGAACCTACAGTAGTTGTGGGTAAAAGAAGATGTGAGAAAGAATGTCATAAAAGTGGCATGAAAGAGAAGAAGTGTTGGCATTTGATTATCATTGATGTAAATAGTAGTTGGAGATTGCATTGAAGACTGTCTACATTAAGTTGTCATTGATATCAACTATGTTTATGATACATATTATATGGATGACATGCACAAGAAGTATTACCCTTAGATACAAGTATTGTAGAGATGTTGTAGAAGAAGATTATTAAATATTTTCTCTCTTGCATTTTAAAGTTGTTAGGACATTGATCCAGTATACTTTAGAATACATAGTGTATTTTCATAAGAGTTTTTGGTTACTCTGGATCCAAATTCTACTCCGCACTTTACCGCTATTGAAGATATGACATTACGGATTTGAGGATGGGAAGATAATGGTATTTTGAATATATGTTTCAAAGTTCATATCATTTGAACTTGCAGAAGAGTATTTTGGTTTAGCAGTTTGGAAAACAAAGCTTCTATGCTTAACAATCATAAAAGAGAAAGTATTTTGCTCAGCATTTCTTTGCAGTTATAGATAAATCTTTGTGGTTTGGACTGAAGGTATATTTAGATATTTTACATGTTATATCCAAGTATCAAGTGTTTTGGATCTCCGCAAAAACATTTTTACAGTATTGAAAGATAGAACAGTGTATCCAATCTAGTTAAAGGAACAATTCTTCAATTTTCTATCACTGGTTGTTGCATGAAGTTTTGAAGACTAGATACTTCAGTAAAATGGTGTATGGATTATTTCAAGAAGATACATTGTTGAAACTCTAGTCCACATGGTGTTTTTGGCTTCTTCCCAGTAGTGTGAAGATGAACAGTTAGCAGTGTTTGTGTAGACAGTCTGGTTTATGTTATGTGTGGTGGATCCTGATCAATTACTTTAACATTGAAAGGTGTGTAGTGATATTCTTTGAATTCTATCATGAGATGTTGAGGTCCGCAACTTATTTCCTTGACATATTGTATGTGTTGAAGTTGACCCTTGAAGAATTACACGTTTCATCTAAAGGTGTTTATGATGCCAACCTAATCAATGTTTTGAAGTGTTGCAGAGGGTATTTATAGGAGATCTAAGTCATTTTTGAAAGGGTGGAGTGCAAAAAATTGGTGTGAAAAGGATGAAGTGTGTGAAGTTAGTTTGATGACATAATTTGAGAAAAAAAAAGAGGACTGCAATATCAGCATAAGTCAAATGTTTTCCATACAGCAATTCATGCAATTGTTAACTCTGTAATTCTTACATCAGATAGTGATTCTGCAAGGAGTTGTAGCTTCCTTGGGAGTGACCCTAAAAACTATATTACAGAGTAGTAGCTTCCTTGGGTTGTATCCCTAAAACAAAGTTGTAAATCTTTATAACAATGACGATTATATATTGTGAGCTAGCACTCACCCTGGCTTTTCCCATTTTGGGTTTTCCATGTAAAAATCTTGGTGTCATTGTGCTATTTGATATGATGCATGCTTTACTTTCAGTTCTTCAAGTATTTTGATTTTAATCTAAAATGAAGTAGTTAATTTTTGTATAGATTGATTCACCCCCTGTTGAACACCTGGAATACTGAGAGGTGGGGTGAATCAATATTCCTTTAAACCATTCAAACATTAAATATCCAATCCATTTAGCAGATTCAATTATAGAAAATGAAATAAGACATAAAGCATGTAACAACCACACATAACACATGAACACCAATATTTTTTCATGGAAAACCCAAAATAGGAAAAAACATGCTAAGGATTAGCTCACAATATATTATAATAAAGTAACCGGTTAAGGTTGATACAATCGGTGGACTCACTATCCAATAATGCTCAATGTAAGTGGCTCACTTCTAAAGTACTCACTATCTTGAAAGAGAGAGATGGAAGAAATAGTGGCTCATTGCCAGTTTTAAACTGTTATAATTGCATCTAATGTATGCATGAAATACAATTCCACTGAAAGCTCAAAATACAGATACAAAACTCTTCACACTGATCTGAAATATAACACCACTTTGCTCTACATTTGCTCAATTCACATTCATAAGCACTTGTATCTTCACATCACATATGTGGCATATCCATCATGAGAACAATCTTCCTTAAATATATGCTTTACCCATAGCATCAATTAAGTCAGCCTAATTGGATATAATGTGCAAAATATACAGTATGTAACTTGTTAGCTCAAGACTCTCCACACATGCTTCTTGCCAAGATCCAAACCTTAGAATAATTTGAAATAGGTTGGTATGGACCTAAAATAGCTCCCACTTAGCTCCGCTACACTTATTTAATCTCTGCATAACTTTACAACTATTAGGTCAGCTCCATAGAGGACCTATTATAAAATTTTGCCAACTTTACATTCACATCCTACCACACAGACCTCCAATATCATGAAAACTAGAATATATCATATATGATCGCTATCTGTGAACATCTTCTTGGAACTACAAGACCAAAGGCCTATCCATGGAGGAATGCAGACTCTTTAACTCACATGCTCTGTTAAGGAAATAACTATAATTTGTCAGGACAAACTTTTGTCATTCACAACTTTCATATTGGAGATCACAAACAAATAAAATTGTGGAATTACATACTCTAACAACCAGCAAACACATATTAGAACCACAGAACTAGATCTTCAACATCGGATCAATGCGGACCAAATTACCAGAGCTCTATAACTTAGAAATGCTAGAACTGACACTTATCCAAATTTCATCATAGGGTTCTTTACCGGATCAACCCTTCTTGCAAATTCATAGGGTTCTTTACCAGATCAAACCTTCTTGCAAATTAGTCTTCTATAGAGGATCAAACCCTCTTGCAAAAATATCAATTATCCAAAATGATCTGCACCTTACCAAAATGCAATGTTGAATAATGTTGACATCAATGACAACACTGCAACGTATGACTATATGCTCATGTTGCCAACAACAGCATTAATGACATCTCCTCATTCTTCCAACACCCCCCTCTCAGTCTCTGGATGTGTTCAAATAATTGGTATCAGAGCTAAGTTCCTTTCAGAAGCCTAACAGTTGAGGTAGATCCTGCATTTGAACACATGTAACCAAAAGCAATGCCTAATAATATATTTACTTCAGAACCGGATCTAGAGTCTATGAAACCTGAAGATTGGGACTTGGATATAGATGAGGTAGACCTTGAAGGAGAACTCTGGTTAGCTCTTAATGATTTGGATGAAGCAAGAGAACTAAATATGAAATATGAGGTTATGCTTTAAAAATTAGAAGAGAGAATTGACAAACTAAAGACACAAGATGGAAAACTAAAGGAGGAAATTAGCAAACTGAAAACTCAAATAGAAGAAGAAAAGGGATGTGGGGTTAACATAAAAAAGGTAGAAGAAATAATCTCTAATTTAAAAGTCAAAATTGAAGAAGACAAGAGGATTGAAGATTGTTTGAATACCAAGCTCACTGAGAAAGTAAATGAATGTTCAAAACTTGAGGAAGAAGTTGTCAATCTAAGAAAAGAACTTGAAAAAGCAAAAGAACAAATTGACAAGGGATTAAAACTAAAAGAAGGAACTGTAATTCTTGATGAATTAATTAACTCTTAAAACCATCAAAAGAAAAATCTGGTCTTGGTTTTGAAAAAGGGAAAATTCCTATAACTAGTACATCTACAAACTTATATGATAATTTCAAAGCAGAAGGAAAATCTAAAATAAAAAAAGAAAGAGCTTGCACTGAAAATCCTACGGAGAATGCCTCCAGAGATCTAAATGAAGATGGATTTTCTCTATCCAGAGATAAAGAAGATTCAAAGGTCCTCCACCTGCTCCTACCAGGTACTCTCAAGCTTTCAATGGCAGTTGCTATGCTTGTAATAAAATTGGTCACAAGGTTGTTGAATGTAGGAGCAAGATGAGTTAGAATTCATTTAGACCCCCAAGGTACAATGTGGTGGACTCTCTTTTATTTCATGGTTATTATTTTTCCTGCAATAAATATGGACACAAGGATGCTGACTGTAGATCTAAGGAAAGAAGAAACATCATGAGAAAGAATTCCTTCACATCTCCCAAGCATAATGCTAGATTCTCTCATTCCTTTTATGGATACTACTTTGCATGCAACAAGTTTGGTCATAGGGCTATTGATTTTCAATCCAAGGCAAAGTACAACAATTATGTGAAGAAAAATACCAGTGCATCATCAAAATACAATGAGTTGTGCTACAAGTGTAATGGTTTTGGACACAAAGCAAAATTCTACAAAAATGGTTTCAAGAAACCATCTGGTCAGCATAAGGAGGTGGCAGAAGAAGAGAAAGTCAAATAGGTATGGAGAAAGAAACCAAAGAAGACTCGTGACATAAGGCTGGAAGACATATTGCTTCTACCTAGAGCAGAAGATTTCATTGTTGATTAAAAGAAAATGGCATGGGCCAAGGGGAGAAATTCATTGTGTCCCATGATCTGTTGAGGCTTCTCTTAACAGAAGCAGGTCATACAGAATAACTGACATGAAACCTTTTAGGAAGGACATGGGCAAGGTAATGAAGTTTCATTTCCCCAAAACTCTGGAGAAAAATATTTCAATGTGGCAGATTGCAGAATGATTTAAGGTTTTAGTGATAGAGTATCTACCAAAAGGAAGTACATTTATGGCAAAAAGTTGGATCTATTTATGCGATTGTCATGTGATTCAATCTCATTCTGCACTTGAAGTTTCTGAAAGATATTTGCCAAGGAGAAAAGGTGCACTTGAAGTATTTGATATCTTGGAGCAGCAAAGCATAAAAGTGAAACCCTAGCAGCAAATTTTAGAGGTATTCTTCATACTACTTAACCCTAATTCTTGTTGTCATGGTTGCTTATGATGACTACCTCTTTTACCCCTTAATTAATCAATATTGCTGATGAACCCCAACCAAAATTTAAGAAACATCCTTATAAGGCAATGGAAGTTGACAATAATGGAGCATTATCTAATGTTCCCACATTTGTGGTATACACGGAAGATGTTAGGATATATATTCACACAAAATTGGAAGAGATAGACCATGTCACATTTGAAACCCTAAGGCATAAACTGTTGGATGATGATGATACTCATTACAAACCTAAGTATGCCAATATTGAAGCAAAATGATTAGATGTTTGGAAATATTTTCTGGATCTCTGTGATGAGCACGACTAGGTTAGGTATATCCTCAGTAGAATTCATGATGAATTCATATACCTTGACAAACCCTATCAAATAACGAAAGAAGCTATTAGGGTTGTAATAGGGCTATGTTCTACTAGACCCATACCACAGTTGAAATCAATCAAGAATGAAAAGGTCACTTAATTAACAGGTGCCAAATTTGACAAGAGGGTTTTAACAATTGATGATATTATTGACCCTAGTGTGAGATATGTAGAAATGGGTATTGCATACAAAGTGTATTACTCCAACAGAGATGGATCTGCAATTGCTATAGCCATACACACTACCTATCGGATGGCTAAAGAGGGTGAGGATTTTGATTTGTGTGAAGTTATGAAGGATCAATTACTAGAGAATCTAAGAAGAACAAAGGAGACAGGATACAACTTTAAGTATGGTTCCTTGATCATTTGCTTGGCATTCTATTTCATGAACAAGTTACCAGGATATAAAGGAAAAATATGGCAACAAGATAGGCTTATAGCAGCACAAATCAAAGAATATATGAGAATCTTTGATTCACAAAGTTATAATACTATCTTCTAGGGTTTCTTCAAAAACTTTCAAACTAAAATGCACAAAAGGGATAGAATTTCTTCTGATTTGGTCAGAAAATACAAAGATGACATAATATTTCTTGTGGATAAAAATTGTTGCTACATGGTAGTAGTTTAGTTGAGGACATCATCGATTCCCAATCTTCCATATGAAGTACTTGATCAGGAAGTTAAGGCTTATGTTGGGATGCTGCTAAGTCAGCCTAAAGGCCCCAAAGGTGAGAGATTTGGAACATATGATGAGATCCAAGACAAATTATGCAAGAAAAAGGATGAGGAGGATGTAGAGAAGAACAAAGAAAAGCTATTCAAGAGGTTTGGTATCCCACTAGGTGTTTTCACTGCTCAGAATGTTGTAGAACATGTTGTGCCACCTACCACTATGCATTCAACACCAAGAAGGTCAGGTAGATCTACTTCTCAATCTACTACCTGTGGTCCACAATCTACCTCCTCTACAAAGACAACCTCTACTAGACAGACACATGTTTCTGAGGGTCAAACACAAATGAAATCCAGGGCAAACAACCAGAGAATAAAGAAACCACTATAAAGGAGATTGATAGTGATAAAGAAGAAGTAATTTCAAGCAAGAGAAGGGAGAAAAGAAAAAGCAACCAAGGGTCAAGGTGAAGGCCAAAAGGAAGAAGAAACAAGGTATTGAAGCAAGTGCAGAAGAAGAAGAGGAGCCAACTTCCCCACTCAAGAAGAAGAACAAGAATAGTGTCACCCATGTACCAACACCTCCTCCTGGAGAACCTATGTCTCTAGATGCAGTCTACAATGCCATTATTTGTTTCAATTTGTTTGATAAAACTATGAAACTTCATCCAAAAGCTTCTTTTGAGGATGAATCCACTATTGAAAAAGCAACTACTATGTATATGATGAGATACAAGTCTCTTGATGAAATTCTGCCCAAAGTACCAGAAAGTTTACAGAAATATCTAAGAAGGGATAGAGGAGTTATTGCCCTAGATGAGGAACTTAGACAAGAAGATTTGGATGAAGTTGGTGTTGTTGCTAGTATGGGCCTAACCGGTGTTGTCATTGATGTCAACATACCCTTGTTGCATTGATGATAAGGATTGGATGAGTTGTATGCTAAGAATATTGAGAAAATTAGTCCTATCAGGAACAGCGAAGAACAGTGAAGATAGTGAGGTAAAGATCCCAACTAAGATGAAGATCGGAGGATGCGCATCAAAGGGTTTGTAGATATGTGTCTTAAGATGATCTGGTAAAGATTTTAGAGGTCTGCATGAAGATCTAAAGAAGTTATGGCCACTTAAGTAAAACCAGTTCTGGCAAATGTTCAGAGGTGACAGATTGACACAGATAGGTCCAGTGAGATTTGGAAATACAATATCTTGTTTTGCATATTTGGTGGAGTGTTTAGGAAGTCAATTTGAATTGACAACTCAATTGGTTCACGGTATGGAGGTACATAAGCATCTATTCCAATATGACAGTGATGACAGACTGTGTTCTTGAAGTTTCAGATGAAGGAGAGAATGATTTCAGTAAGCAGAAGTAGTGTGGATGTTCTTGGTGATTCAGGCAAGATTATGGAGGTCTTTGGATTGTGTCCAGTTTGTGTTGGAGGTCTGCATTGAAGATTGAGCTCGTAATTGAAGAATTACTTCCAGATGATGATGTTCTTCCTAAGTTTGGCCAACCGGATGATCTTGGAGATGTTCTATGAAGAATGGTGTGTTCCTAAGGAAGATTGAAGTCTCAGATCTGTGTGGCCAATAGTGTGTTGATTTGTGTGAAGTCTTTTTGTAATTAGTCATATTGTATTTATGTATTTGCTCTGTAATGTATGCTGAGTTGGATGATTATCCCTAAGTCGATGTCTTGTATAAATAAGGAGTTGTAAAGTCATTTCAAAAATATCTTGTGGAGATGGGAGTGTGGTAGAGAGGAGCAGAGCAAAAGGCAGAGTAGAAGTATTGGGCTTAAATGGAACTAACTCAAGCATGGTGAAGATGCTATTCTTTAGTTCAAGTATGTAATACTTATTATTTTGTAAACAGTGTGTCTATTGTAGGCAGTGGACCTCTTCTGAGCAATGTGCTTGGGCAGTGAGCCCTAATTAGCATGTGCCATTTTGTTCTTTCTATTCTTTTAACAGAGAATACAATCTTAGGTTAGTCACTCTGTGGTTTTTTCCTTAACAAGGTTTTCCACGTTAAAAATCTTGGTGTCATATGTGTTTCTACTCTTGAATTGTTGCATTATGTTTCCATGATTCATTTATTATTATGCTGTTGAATTAAGAAAATGATTTAAGTGATTAATTGCAAGAAAGTTTTGGACAATTGATTCACCCCCCCTCTCAGTTGTCTGTCCTAAATCTAACAGGTGCTTCCTTGTCTAAAGAAGAAAAGGAGAATTTGATTTAAAGACAAGCCCAAGAGCTTAGAACAAAACATAGAGTAGATACTCTTATGTAGAATAGAAAGGAAGACGTTGAAAAGATTACAAAAGAAACTAAGGAAATTACTCAGAAAATACTTGGTGAGGTAAGAGAAATAGAGAAAGTGGAACAACCACATGAATCACCACCTCAATCACCACATCAAGTTGTTACATCTTCTCCGCAGAACACAAAACATGTTGAAAAGAAGAAGGATGATGAAAATGTGCAAGGAAATGTAAACACCTCTGCTGAAGAAAATGTTGAGTCTACTCCATAGAAAAATGTTAAGAAAGGTAAAGAGGAAGGAAGACAAAGTGAGGAAATTTCTGAGAAAAAATGAATGAGTTGAAAATACTACAGACAATACTCTTCCTCCTCTGAAAAACACTGAGGATTGTGCCAAGGACAAAGAAAATAAACATGTTAACAATTCCCCTTCGAAGAACCTAGAATCACATAATATCATCAATTCAGGAGAAGAGCAAGTGAGTACAGATGCAGGGAGCTCTACTCATGACCCTACGGACTCCCCAATTGATTCAATCAAACAATTATTGGCACAACAAAGGCAGGTTCATCATGTTGCTTCTCCATAATTATTTTAGCTACCTATTCTAGATGGACAAAATAATTTATCCAGTATTTCTCCTCTACATAAGCTTCAACTAGGAAATATATTCCAAGCTATTGTTTAAGAAGAAATCTTGTAGTCTCAAGTGGAAGGAAACGAGCCTCTAGAAGATGCAATGAGTGCCATTGAAAAGGTAATATCAGACACTAAGAGGGATGCTCCCCTGACTCCCATTCAACAGATGAAGCAACTATTGGAGTCTTTCAACAATCACTCTGCATTTTTGGAGAAAGAAGTTGGGAAAAGGGTATTGGAACAAATAAACAATAAGAGATTGATGGATTTGTTAGACAAATGTTCCAATGCACATAATATGTTGGCAGATAGTGTAAAGAGCATTCAAAATGCTCTGGAAGAAGCAAAAGTATTATATCAATTCTGCCTAACTTGGCCTATGACAACAAAGGGTCTAAAAGACCAAATTGATGGCCTTGAGTTGCAAATATCCAATATTTTTGCAACATATGAACTTTTAAAGGATAAGAATGGAGAATTAAGGGCTGAAATTGAAAAATCGCATCCACTTATCAAACAACTTCAAAATAAAAAAGAATAGATCAAGGACCAAATAAGTCAGCTAAGAGAAAATGTTAGCTTGAGAATGGCAGTGCTGACAGGAATGCTGACAGAATCTAATAAGGTACTCCATATGGTAGTTGCACCATCTTTAGTAGAACAAGCAGAAGAGTTGTATCTGCAGATCATTGGGCAGGTGTAAATACTTACCTCTGCTAAGAAACATTGCAACTTTGCACTACTGCAACTGAAATCTATATACAAGAACATCCTTCCTACTAGCAAGTAAGGCTCATTTTTATTATATCTTGATGTAATGTACATATGCTGAAGAATAGAAGAATTTTGTGTACATAGATCTAATTATGGGATAATATAAGATACCTCTTAGGGGGAGCATGCACATATAAATGATAAGATCAATTTTGAGATAGGGGGAGAAGTTTTGATCAATGTATATAGTGCACCCTTTGCCCTGTTGGAATAAGGTGCAATTAACCTTGTAAATTCCAATATTGTATTTATTCCATTTATTATTTCTAATTTGTAATTACCTATAAGGGAATGAGGTAGTTTCACTGGCAGTGGTAATTCCAGAGCTACCAGCGGTAGTTACAGAGTGATATTTACTGTTGGCAAATGTAAAACTAAGAGGTAAATGAGGGTAGGCATTTCCCTTGAGGAATCTACTATTTTTGGCATGTATGACAACTTGTCATAATGTGGTGTCAGTGGATTTATGGCAGCTGCAAGTTGTCATAAGATTCCATGCTTCTATGATGCATATGACACTCATTATTAGTTGTAAGTTGTTATCTTTAGCCCCAGATGCCCATCTTGGAAAGATTTATTATTGGCGGTATCTATGATGGTTATGACGTGTCATAAGATGCTTTTACATGCTATTCTTGGACATGGGTGCCCAACTTTGCATGGGTAAGTTTTTGCCACTTTGAGGTTGCATGTATGATGACATTTAATGCTTGCATGTGGGGGAATCTTGGAGAGAGAAAGTGGATGCCTAGAATGGAGAGAAAACTTTTTTATAAGTATTTGCCACTGTATTTGTTGCTGTAATATAGATTTTATGTACTCAGGTGCTGTCAGAATGTTGTCAAGTTGAAGACTGGTGGAGAGAGTTCTTGATTTGTATTGTACAATCTTTTTCAATTTAATACAAACTTGTGCCTCTTTCCTGGTGGTGTTTTTTACTCGCAAGGGATTTCTCCATGTAAACATTATGTTGTGTGTTTAGTTTTTTGTTTTGATGTTTCTGTGTTGCATAGTTTCAATTTCATGTTACAATCTCCATTGATAATACATAGTTAAAGATTATAGAAATTTATATTTGAATTAGATTTCCGTTGAGTAGTTGTGCTTTCATTTCTAACATTTGGTATCAGAGCCTGGCCAACTTTGACTCTTGGGTGGTAGTGTGGAAGTTGTAGCTACAATGGGAGATTTGGTTGTGTTTGTTTTGTAGATCTTGAGTTATTATGGTTGCATCCACCATTGCATCAACCTCTCATTCGGACATTGAGAAGTTCAACGGAACAGGGTATGAGCTGTAGAAGCTAAAAATGGAAGACTTGTTGGAAGAAAGAAACAAGTGGTTGGTTGTTCAAAAAGAGAAGAAACTCAATGATGTCTCTTCAGATGAGTGGGATAGACTAGATAAAAAGGCATGGGGAACCATCCATTTGTGTCTATCAAACTCTGTCATGTTGAATGTCGTAAAGGAAGAGACAACACATAAATTGTGGAATCAATTTGGTGAGATTTATCAAGCCAAGACTATGGTAAATAAACTCTATTTAAAAATAAAATTATTTTCCATGAAAATGAGAGGGTGATTCAGTTGTAGAGCATTTAAATTCTTTTAATTTGATGTTGAGTTAGCTTGCACCAATAGATATTGATGTTAATGAGGAAGATAAATGTATCTTTTACTGCTTTGTTATTTAACTAAGTCTTGGGAGAATGTTATACTGACTATCATTGCTAACCTCGTAGATCCCAAGTTGGATGCCCTTGTTACAATTTAATGTCACAAGAACTAAGGAAGAAGAGTTTGGATAGTTTAGGGGATGCTCTCAGTGTCAAGGGAAAGTCTAAGGAAAGAGGACCAAAAGGAGATCAAAAAGGGGCTAAGGACAAGTCCAAGATCTGATCTAAGACTCTTGGGAAGAGGAACAGAGTTAAGTGTTGGAACTGTGGTAAAAGGGGACATGTGAAGGAGTGTAGAAACCCAAAGAAACAGTGGGAGAGTGATTCGAATAAGTCCTCGAATGCAAGTGAAGATGTTTTACTTTCTATATATAATGTCATTCCTAATGATCACTGGTTGGTTGACTCAAGATGCTCGTTTCATATGACCCCGCATAAGGAATGGTTTTCCACATACGAAGAGTATGATAGAGGTAATATCTACCTTGGAGGCAACTCAACATATCTGATAGTTGGGAAAGGCAGGGTATTATTGTGTTTCAATGATGGGAGGATTAAAACCCTCCCTGGTGTTTTGTATGTTCTTGGATTAGCTAGAAATCTGATGTAGGAGCATCCGGAAGCATTCAGAACAATTGAGACAGTTAACAATAAAGTTGCAGAGGACAGAGAGAGCAACCTTGGAGAATTCTACATTTTACCCCATTTACATATCAAGGGCTGCGGAGCTGGACTTAGAATCTAGACATAGTCATTGATAACATATCAAGAATTTAGATCATTTGGCTTTCAATTCAAAGATATCGCTATCAGAAGATTGATTATTCTTACAGAGCAAAGCCGACAGTGTTCAGTAAAGTCTAATTGGTGTGCAGAGAAAATATGTGACTAGCGGAGCAAAAAAGGGCATTGTTCGATGAAGTTTAGGACCTAGCCAACCTTCAGTGAGATCTGCACGAAGTTCTATACATTTGTGGAGTAGTGTCTTATGTTTAGGCCCGACCTATTTTGTGTACACGTTTCATACTAGCTATTGCAATTAGGCTGACTTGATAATGATTTGAAAGCTTGCAGAGGATATAAATGAAGGATAACGATTTGTCACGAAGCAACAGTGACAAAATGAATGATTATGCGAAGACATAAAGCAAATTCATAAGTGTTTAGATCTGAAGAAGAAGCGGAGGTGAAGTAGAGTGCAGAGCATAGAACAGAATAGGTTGCAGAGTAGAGAATTGAAGAGTTGGCGAAGGAATCATGAAGTAATGATATTATTTGCAATCCCTAGGTTGTGGCCTAGTATCTCTAAAGCCCTTGAGGCATGTGTAATTTGATTTGAAGTTATAATATAAGAAAAATAAGCTTTTAAGGCTGGATTTTTTTTCCTGTTAGGGTTTTCCCAGGATACATCTTGTGTTATGTGTTCATGAATACCTTTTATCTTTCTGTTGATTAGTTGTTAGCTTTCGTTACAAATCCTTTATGATCTTGTTGTTAGTTGTTTAAGGTTGCAAGGTTGGATAGCCCCTCACTGGACCCTCCTACCTTGACTACATCAAGTGGTATTAGAGTTGGTTTCGAATCTGTTGGGCTGGTTGCGAATCTGTTAGAAGGTGGCAAATTTGATGAAGTGTTGTGTGAAACCCTAGAAGAAATAAGTGTCATCATGGAAGATGATCAAGGCAAGAAGGATTCAGGTAAGATTTTCAAAATTAAGTTGTTTATATGATTCATTTCAATGGGGAAAATTGGAAAGAGGATGAAGAAAGAAAATGAAACCCTAATATGTGAAAAAGATATTTTGGAAGATGAACTGTGCGAAATTAAGTAGTATAATGCAAAATTGTTGGAGGAGATGAAAGATCTAGGAGTGGACAAGTTTTATGCCCTTGAAGAAGAACTGGACTTGATATAAAGAGTAGAAATGAAGACCTAGAAGCAGAGCTGAAATTGTTTGAGGATGTTGAAAAGAAATTTACAAAACTAGAAGAAGGATTTAAGTTGTTTTATAAGGTTGAATAGAGGAACAGAGATATAGAAGATGTCCAGTTTGGAAGAATTGAAGAAGGAGAATAGTTTGCAAAAAAATGAAATATCAAAATTAAAAGAGCAGAAAGATCAGTTAGAACAGTCACTTATAGCATGCAGAAAAGAGAATGAAAATCTAAAATCTAAGCCTGCATTTTGTGATGTTTCTTGTGATACTAATGATTTATGTGATGTTGTAGAAGTTGCTTTAGAAGGTGCAAATGAAAGTAGTAGTATGACTAAACCTGGAGTTGTTGGTGATGGTATTGGTTTCAAAATCATACAAAGAATGGGATATGAAGGACAAGGATTGGGAAAGTATCAGCAAGGAATTACAAAACCTATTGAACCAGTAATAAGATCAAGAAGTGAAGGTCTTGGATATGACAGAGGTAAGGATGTTGTTGCAAATTCAAACAAAATAAACCAAGGAAGAGAGGTATGTATTGTTCACATTGTAATAGACATGGGCATGAAAAGGAAATGTGTTGGGATCTATACCCTTGTAAGTTTTGTGGATTAAGGAATCATTCTGAAAGGATGTGTTGGGATAAAATGAGGAGGAGAAGATCTATGGCAGGTTGTATACAAAAGAATTATGGATGGATTGATGGACAAGAATGGAAACATGTTACTTGTATGTTCATAAGACTATATAGATGGAAGCATTCATATGTTGGAAGAAAAGAAGGATCAGGATACAAAGACAGAAGACCTTGTGCAAAGCAGAATAAGGATAGTAATTCATTCTACATAGGGAGAAATGATAGGAGTCACAAGTCTTATCATGATGAAGGATACAAAAGAGATGAAAGAAGATTTGACAGAAGACCATTTAGAGGAACCTGTTTTCAATTTTGGAGTAGAAAAGAATCAAGTAGTGAAAATCAACAAGAATCTGTTACCGGAGAGGCTAATGAAGGAGAAGCGATACATAATTCAAAGACAGTTTGTGCAAAAGAAGAAGAGCATGTTGATACAAAGATAGTTTATGCAAAGGAAGGAGAAAATTTTGAGACATCAGATTTGATAGAGAAACTAGAAGAAGGAGAAGCATTGATCTTAAGGAGATTTGTGTTATAGAATAGAGGAAGTGGTGCAAAAGAAAGTTTGTGTGAGACCTATCAGAAAAGAGAAGTTCTTAGAAAGAGGGAATGACAAGATATTCTACCAGAGGAGAAATTTTGTGTATCGGAGTAAAGCAAATGTGGATAAAGAAATAGAGAAAAGTATTGAATCAGTATATGCAGAGCAGAAAATGTAAGATTCTGAGGTGTGTGAGAGAAACTATATCTAAGATCAGGATTGGAAAGTGTTGCAGAGAAGTTTAGGAAGTGTATTGATTGGATCAGAAAGTAACTTTATTGTTTCATAGGATGCATGAATGAATTTGATTGAAGTAGACATTGATCTTGAGGCAACTTGCAGAGAAGACTTGCTCAGACCACTGATCATTGAGGCAGTGTAAGGCTTGCAGGTAGATCGCCGAACCTAGACCATGATAAGATGAAGAATTTGAGGCAACTTGCAGAGAAGACTTGCTTAGACCACCAATCATTGAGGCAGTGCAAGGCTTGCAGGGAGACCGCCAAACCTAGACCATGACAAGATGCTGAACTTGAGGCAGTTTTGCAGGGTGGACTTGAACAGATTGTTGACTTAGAGGTAGTTGCAAGTACCTAAAGATAGATCACCAAACCTATTTGATTTTGGCATAATACAGGCCAAAGTGACAAGGCTCACTTTTCAAATAACCCTAAGAGTCTGATGTAGGAGCATCTAGAAGCATTCAGAATAATTGAGACGGTTAACAGTAAAATTGTAGAGGATAGAGAGTGACCTTGGAGAATTTTGCATTTTACCGCATTTGCATATCAGGGGTTGCAGAGTTGGACTTAGCATCTAGACATAGTCATTGATCACATATCAAGAATTTAGATCATTTGGCTTTGATTCCGGAGAGATGTCGCTATCAGAAGATTGACTATTTTTACAAAGCAGAGCTGACAGTGTTCAGTAAAGTCTAATTGGCTTGCAGAGCAAATCCGTGACTTGTAGAGCAAAATGGAGCATTGTTTGATGAATTTTAGGACCTGGCCAACCTTCAGTGAGATTCGCATGAAGTTTTATACATTTGTGGAGTAGTGTCTTATGTTTAGGCCCTACCTATTTTGTGTACACATTACATACTATCCGTTGCAATTAGGCTGACTTGATAATGATTTGAAAGCTTGCGGAGGATATAAATGAAGGATAATTATTCATTATGAAGCAGCAATGATGAAATGAATGATTATACGAAGACATGAAGCAAATTCATAAGTGTTTTGATTTGAAGAAGAAGCAGAGGTGAAGTAGAGTACAGAGTAGAGAACAAAATAGGTTGTAGAGCAGAGAATTGAGGAGTTGGCGAAGGAATCATGAAGTAATGTTATTGTTTGTAATCCCTAGGCTGCAGCCTAGTATCTGTAAATCCCTTGAGGCATGTGTAATTCAATTTGAAGTTATAATATAAGAAGAATGAGCTTTGAAGGCTAGGTTTTTTTTCCCTGTTAGGGTTTTCCCAGGATACATCTTGTGTTATGTGTTCATGAATACCTTTTATCTTTGTGTTGATTAGTTGTTAGCTTTCATTGCATATCCATTATGGTCTTGCTATTAGTTGTTTAAGGTTGTAAGGTTGGACAGCCCCTCACTAGATCCTCCTACCTCGACTGCATCAAAATCTGATTTCAGTTTTGAAGTTGAATGATTTGGGAATGCATGTAACTTTTGACAATCATGGCTACAGATTGGTGAGAGGGACCTTGGTGGTAGCAAAGAGGAAGAGATTGGGAAACCTATTCAATCTTGAAGCCAGTATAGTTTGTATTGTCTCTTATGTATCTGAGGCTCATACTAAAAATACATGTATGTTGTGACACTGGGTCACACAAGTAATAATATTTTGAAAACTATTAAGAATAAAGATTTGTTGGACGGTTTTTCTTATTCTGATGAGCACTTTGATTTCTATGAGCATTGTGTGTTTGGTAAACAAAATAGAAAATCATTTCCTTTAGGAAGCAATAGAGAAAAAGAGAAGTTAGAAATTATTCATACGGATGTGTTTGGGCCTGTGGATAATAATTCTATCAAAAAATCTTGTTATTTTGTCACCTTCATTGATGATATGTCTAGATTTACATGGATTTATTTTATGAAACACAAATATGAAGTCTTCACTAAGTTTAAGGAATTTAAAGTATTAGTGTAGAACCAATTAGGATTGAAGATAAAAATATTAAGATCTAACAATGGAGGGGAATATTGCTCTAAGGAATTTGATGAGTTTTGTAAGCATGTAGGTATTATCAGATAAAAGACAACTTCGTATACACCACAGTAGAATGGTGTTGCAGAAAGGATGAACCAAACAATCATGGAAAGGGCCAGAAGTATGTTGAATGATGCACAGTTGGATAAATGCTTTTGGGCAGAGGTTGTGTGTACTACTTGCTACTTGATAAACATATCTCCTTGTAAGGCTCTTGATTCGACACCTTATGAAGTGTGGATAGGTAAGAAACCTTCTGTTTCACATTTAAGGGCTTTTGGTTGTGAGGCTTTTGTTCATGTGCCTAAGGAAAAGCGATCTAACTTGGATCCAAAAGTTGAAAAGTGTGCATTCATTAGATATGGTGATAATGTCAAAGGTTATAAGCTTTGGAATCCACTAACCTGTAAGATTATCTTTTCTAGAGATGTTATTTTCAAGAAACTTAGAGCCATTTCTAAACCTAAGCAGCCAAAAGAAAAAGATGAAAAGGTAAAGAGAGTGCACTTTGAGTTAGAGCAGCAAGATGCAACTCATGAAGAAAAAAATGATGGATTGGGGGGTGAAGAAGAAGAAGAAGACTCGAGTGGTTCTGATGAAGATGAATTTGTTGTTACAGAAGAAGTTGGTACAGATGATCATACAGAAGAACAAGTTGAGACTCTTACTCCACCCTTGAGGAGATCCACAAGACAACAAAATCTAGTTGACAGGTATAGCCCACTATATTTCTATTGTGTATTTTCTTTATTGAGTACTAACAATGAGCCTAGATCCTACACGGAGGCTATTCTTTCAGATGATAGTGAGTCTTGGCAGTTAGCCATGCATGAGGAGATGATGGCTTTAGACTCTTGTAACACCTGGGATCTTGTTTGTTTGCCCAAAGGAAGAAAGGCCATAGGTTGTAAATGGGTCTTCAAGAAGAAGTTTGGAGCATACAGGTCATTGGAGAAGTACAAGGCTAGACTGGTAGCCAAGGGGTACTCCCAAAGAGAGGGAGTTGATTTTGGTGAGATTTTCTCTCCTGTTGCTAAATTGACTTCTATTAGATTTATTTTATCCATTGCTGCAGCTTATGATTGAGAGATTGAGAAAATGGATGTTAAGATTGTGTTCTTGCATGGAGATCTTGAGGAAGAAATTTATATGCAACAACCAAAAAGTTTTGAGGTAAAAGGAAAAGAACATTGGGTTTGCAGGTTAAACAGGTCACTTTATGGTTTAAAATAGTCCCTTAGAATGTGGTATCAATTTGATTCATTTGTGTTGAAATTGGGTTTTGTTAGAAGCGAGGAGGATCATTGTGTTTACATTCATTCTATTAATGATTCTATACTAGTTATTGCATTGTATGTTGATGACATGTTATTTTTTAGCAATATTAAGGGACTGATCAGTGAGCTTAAAGCCCAACTTTCAGGTGCATTTGATATGAAGGATCTTGGTGCTACTAGGTATATTCTGGGAATGGAGATTAGAAGGAACAGAGGTAATAGAAAGCTTTGGTTGTCACAAAGCAAGTATGTGAATACCATTTTGCAGAGATTTAGTATGCATGACTGTAACCCAGTTAGAGTTCCTTTACCCATTGGTGCTAAGCTTTCATTAGATATGTGTCCAAAGATTGAGTATGATCTTGAGGATATGTCTAATGTGTCATATGCTAGTGTTATAGGGAGTTTGATGTATGCAATGGTTTGTACTAGGCTAGATATTGCCCAAGCAGTGGGAGTTTTGAGCAGATTTATGTCTAACCTTGGTAGACAGCATTAAAATTATGCAAAGAGGGTGCTTAAATATCTTGCAGGTACTCCTGATTATTGTTTAGTTTACTTTGGTATGGATACTATTGATAAATCTTTAGATATATGGGGTTTTGTTGATTTAGATTGGGCAGGTGACCTGGATAATCAAAGGTCCACTAGTGGCTATGTGTTTACTCTATTTGGAGGAGCAGTGAGTGGGATGAGTAAGAGGCATCCCACAACTTTGTCCACCACAAAAGAATATGGTTGCTACCCATGTCTCTAAGGACACAGTTTGCTTGAGGAGACTGTGCACAGGAATTGGATTTGATTGCAGGATCATTCAGATTGGTTGTGATAGCTAGAGTGCTATCTGTTTGGCCAAGAATCCTATGTATCATGCTCATACTAAGCATGTTGATGTTTAGTATCACTTTGTTCGAGAGTTGGTTGCAAATGGATAGATTGAGCTGAAGAAGATAGACACTCAGGAAAATGTTGCAGATTCATTGACCAAACCGGTGAGCATAGAGAAGTTCGTGTGGTGCAGAGAGGCCATGGGCCTTATTTCTAGTACCTAATTATTTCATTCAATTTCTTATGGGTTGATTTACAATGTATAATGTCAAGTGGGAGAATGTTGGAATAAGGTGCCATTAACCTTGTAAATTCCAATATTGTATTTATTCCATTTATTAATTGTAATTTGTAATTATCCATAAGGGAATGAGGTAGTTTCACTAATAGTGGCAATTCTGGAGTTATCAGCAGTAGTTACAAAGTGTTATTTACTGTTGGCAAATGTAAAAATCAGAGGTAAATGAGGATAGGCATTTCCCTTGAGAAATCTACTATATTTGGCATGTATGACAACTTGTCATAATGTGGTGTAAGTGGATTTATGACAGCTGCAAGTTGTCATAAGATTCCATGCTTCTATGATGCATATGACACTCATTATTAGCTGTAAGTTGCTATCTTTAGCCCTAGGCAGCCATCTTGGGAAGATTTATTGTTGGTGGTATCTATGACAATTATGATGCATCATAAGATGCTTTTTCATTCTAGTCTTGGACATGGGTGCCCAACTTTGCATGGGTAAGTTTTTGCCACTTTGAGGTTGCATGTATGATGACATTTAATGCTTGCATGTGGGGAATCTTGGAGAGAGAAAGTGGACAACTAGAATGGAGGGAAAACTCTTGTATAAGTATTTTCCATTGTATTTGTTGCTACAATATAGATTTTAGGTACTCAGGTGCTGCTGGAATGTTGTCAAGTTGAAGACTGGTGGAGAGAGTTGTTGAGTTGTTGTATTGTACAATCTTTTTCAAATTAATACAAACTTGTGCCTCTTTCCTAGTGGAGTTTTTTACCCGCAAGGGTTTTCTCCACGTAAACATTATGTTGTGTGTTCAGTTTTTTGTTTGGATGTTTCTGTGTTGCATAGTTTCAATTTCATGTTACAATCTTCATTGATAATACATAGTTAAAGATTGTTGAAATTTATATTTGAATCAGATTTCTGTTGAGTAGTTGTGCTTTCATTTCTAACATGCCCTTGATGTTAAAGGGAGATAAGTTTTAGCGTGTGTTGCCATCAATGACAAAGGGGGAGATTGTTGGCATTTAATTGTCATTGATGTCAACAGTAGTTGGAGATTGCATTGAAGACTATCTACATTAAGTTGTCATTGATATCATTAATATCAACTATGTTTATGATACATATTATATGGATGACATGCATAAGAAGTATTACCCTTAGATATAAGTATTGTATAGATGCTACAGAAGAAGATTATTAAATATGTTCCCTCTTGCATTTTCAAGTTGTTAGGACATGATCCAGTATAGTTAAGAATACATAGTGTATTTTCATAAGAGTTTTTGGTTACTTTGGATCTGAATTCTACTCCGCACTTTACCGCTATTGAAGATATGACCTTGAGGATTTGAAGATGGGAAGATAATGGTATTGTGAATATATGTTTCAAATTTCATATCATTTGAACTTGCAGAAGAGTATTTTTGGTTTAGCAATTTGGAAAATAGACCTTTTGTGCTTAACAATCATAAATGAGAGTATTTTGCTCTGCATTTCTTCGCAGTTATAGATAAAGCTTTGTGGTTTGGACTGAAGGTATATTCAGGTATTTTACATGTTATATCCAAGTATCAAGTGTTTTGGACCTCCACAAAAATGTTTTTGTAGTAGTGAAAGATAAAACAGTGTATCTGATCTAGTTTAAAGGAACAGTTCTTCAATTTTCTATCAGTGGCTGTTGCATGAAGTTTTGAAGACTAGATACTTCAGTAAAATGGTGTATGGATTGTTTCAAGAAGATACATTGTGAAACTTTGGTCCGCATGGTGTTTTTGGCTTCTTCTCGGTAGCGTGAAGATGAATAGTTAGTAGTGTTTGTGTAGACAGTTTGGTTTTTGTTATGTGAGGTTGATCCTGATCAATTTCTTTAACATTGAAAGGTGTGTAGTGATGTTCTTTGAATTCTATCATGAGATGTTGAGGTTCACAACTTATTTCCTTGACATATTGTATGTGTTGAAGCTGGCCCTGTAAGAATCACACATTTCATCTAAAGGTGTTTATGATGCCGACCTAATCAATGTTTTGAAGTGTTGTGAAGGGTATTTATAGGAGATCTAAGTCATTTGTGAAAGCGTGGAGTGTGACAGATTGGTGTGAAAAGGATGAAGTGTGTGAAGTCAGTTTGATGACATAATTTGAGCAAGAAAAGAGGACTGCAATATCAACATAAGTCAGATGTTTTCCATACAACAATTCATGCAATTGTTAACTCTATAATTCTTACAGCAAATAGTGAGTCTACAGGGAGTTATAGCTTCCTTAGAGTGACCCTAAAAACTATATTCAGGGAGTAGTAGCTTCCTTGGGTTGTAGCCCTAAAACAAAGTTGTAAATATCTATAATAGTGAGCATTATATATTGTGAGCTAACACTCATTGTGGTTTTTCCCATTTTGGATTTTCCATTTAAAAATCCTGGTGTCATTGTGTTATTTGATATGATGCATGCTTTACTTTCAATTCTTCAAGTATTTTGATTTTAATCTAAAATGAAGTAGTTAATTTTTGTATAGATTGATTCAACCCCCCTTCTCAGTCTCTGGATGTGTTCAACAAGAAGGACCTGATTGCAGCTAAAACATGTATTCTCAAAGGCATGGATATGTTGTTGGATGAGAGTGCAATAGAGAAGGGTAAGGATGAAAACCTTGTTTTAGGTAACATCATCTTGTTTGCAAATAAGGAGGAAAGCAAAGGCAAAGAAGTGGAATTCTTCAAGGATAATGAAAAATAAGAAAATAATGAGTTTGCAGTAAGAACATGTCTTTTGAAAGCCATGGAGAACGAGATGAAAGAGGTTGCAGCAGAAGCTGAGATGGACTTTGAGGGTCCTATATTTGATGAAGAACTAGGTGAAGGTAGTTCGAAGATCTCCTATTGAAAGAGAAGATGAAAAAGATAAATATTTTATTTGAAGGACAAATAATAGATGAACAAGAAGGTGCAACAGAGTGTGAAGATGAGATCCTCATGCAATAGGATGGAGAAGAAAAGAAAGAGATTGTACTAGCATGTCTTGTTAGAACAAAGGATGAGGAGCAAAGTGAAGCTACAGTGCAAAGCAAAGCTGAAGCAATAGAGGAGAAGAGGTTAGTAAGGTATTACTTGATGTTTTTCATTTTTATGATGTAGATGAGAATGACTTGCATGTAGATGAAGATATTTCAGCAGTTGGACTTGTTAAAGATATAAAAGAAGAAAGAGATGAAAGAGTTGTAACATTATGTCTTAGTGAAGGCATGAAGGGGCTGGTGAAGGAAGTTATAGCTGAAGATAAAGGAGAAAATGAGGAAGAAGATGTGAGCAGAGAATTTGTAGCAGCAGAAAGGAAAAAGGTAAGTTTTAATTTCCTTGACTGTAGTGATGATGAAGTACATGTTGATTTGAATATAGGTGAGATGGTGATAGGAGGAGAAGATGATGATGTAGAAGAGTGTCAAGAAGAAGTGTATGCAGAAGAGCAGATGGAAATATTTAATTCCATGACATAGTTTATGCAGACGTTGCAAAGAATGTTGAGGAAAACTTTTGGTGAAGGAGGACGGACTATGGTGGGTTGGAGCCCACAAGAAGAAGGAAGAGGGGAAATAGAAGTAAGGAGTAGAAATGGTGGAGCAGGTATTACACATATGGTTCCAATGGTTGTATTGTTTATCATTGATGTCAACACTGTCACAAGGTTGTCATTGATGTCAACACTATTATGAATGTATAATAGTGTTCATAGTTGGATGTAATACTACTGAAGAAGATATATAGAGATACACTGAGATCAGAATTAGATGCATATCATGCTCCTGAAGAAGATACATTGAGATGAGAATTAGAAGTTCATATCATGCCTTATTCATTGCAGAATTGAGTATGAAGTTATATTTAGATGGCAATTAGAAGCATCAAGAAGACACATTAATATGGGAATTAGAAGCACTAAGATATGGTACTGATGGACTAAGATATGTTTTATGCTCTCTTCTACTATCCCTAAGAATGCATGTGTTAATGCGAAAAAGATGTAGCCTTTGGAAGTTGGTGATAGTCTTTATTTCAGACCTTTGAAGATTGTTTGGGAAATTGCTTAGCATTTCCATCAGTTTGGTTTTGAGCCTTTACGGATTGGAATATAGATTAATGTAATGACAAATATTGTATATTCCAAGTTTTATGATGTATGGACTACCAGAAGTATGTTTTGCAAAAGATAGAGTGAAGATAGTGTTGCTTCTGTGAAGACAATCACTACATGGAAGTAGGATGCTCCGCATTCCTCTGCATTTGTAGATTGGGCAAGTGCAAAAAGATGGGGGGCCAAAAAGGGGTCTTAAGTGGCCACTTTTTTTTTCTGAAATCAAGAAAAGTTGGCCTTGGATGAGAAATTGAGCATAGTTACACTCAAAATTTGGAGATGCAACCAAAACAATGTTCGTAGTACTCTGAGTCTACTTTCTAAACAACTATTTTTTTTAAATGGTATAGATTAAGGGGTTCAAAAGAGGGAGCCGCAAAAATTGGTGTTGTTTCTGTAAAAAGAACATAACATAGCATTTTTTGTGGCTCCCTCAAAAGCTCAACTTTTTTTTGGTATTTTTAAAATCGCTTTGATGAGAAATTAGCTAACAGCATATAGTTTATGCCCGATTTTTCTAATAATTTTTTGATGAATATTTATTTTTTACTAATTTTCAAAGTGGACACATCCTAAAAAATAGAATTTTGGTCGTGCTACCCCTATAAATCTTGAAAACTAATTGAAAATCATTTTTTCCTTTTTTTAATATGTGTAGAATGGAGTCTAGTTTCTAAATATGTAATTTTTTTGAAATTTCAATGAATGGTTAATTTACGATGAAAAAAAGACCAAACAGTGGTTTTTGCCCAAAAACAGACACACAAACAAAAGAAATTAATGATGAAAGGCTTAACATTGTTAAAATGTGAAAAAAATCACATCATCAAATAGCTAAGAGAAAGCCTAACATTACCCAGGTGTTCGATTTGTTCAACCTTGAAACACATGCAAATTTGAGGGTTAGCACGAACAAAATTATGTGAAATCCTATAATATATGGAAAAACACGTCTCTAGACATTGGGAAGGCACTCCAAGCCTTTGGGTTGGAAATCCAAAGCAAATCCCAAGCCTTATTCTCAAATTAAAACATAACACGAGCACGTTATTATGCACTCGCGTTATGTTTTACTTTACATTTTTTCCTTTTCTACAAAAGTTTGTGCACTATTTGTCATGTTTGACATAACACGAGCGCATTATAACATGCTCGTGTTATGTCCCCCTTGAATTTTTTTATGTTCAAGGTTATTAATCATGTATGTATGTATGTATGTATGCCTATATGTATGTATGTATAGTGTCGAGGGTAGAGGAGGGTAGAGATGGGGGTGAGCCAGATAGGGGAGGAGAGGGGTGGATAATGATTGATTGATTAAGGTTTAAGGTTGAGGGTTGAGGGTTTAGGCATAGGATTTAGAGTTTAGGGATAAGGGATTAGAGTTTAGGACCTTGAGGGATTAGGGTTTAGGGTTGAGGCTTTAGGGATAGCGTTTAGGGTTGAGGGTCAAGGGATTAGGGTTAAGGTAGAGTGTTGAGAGTAGAGGGATTAGGGATAGGGTTTAGGGTTGAAAGTTTAGGGTTGAGGGATTAAGGTTTAAGGTATAGTTTTGAGGGTTGAGGGTTTAGGGATAGGGTTTAAGATTTAAGGTTTAAGTGTTGAGGGTTGAGGTTTTAGGGATAGGGTTTATGGTTTAGGGATAAGGGATTAGGGTTTAGGGTTTAGGGATTAGGGTACCATAAATTATAATTAGGGATTAGGGTTTATGGTTTAGGGACTAGGGATTAGGGTTTAGGGATGTACAATTAAGGGGTACCATAAATAAATTGGAATTTAGGAAGCGTTGAAAAAATTTTGTGAATCATCATGGGCTGGAGATTAGAGATTTTGTTGTGTTCAAGTACATATCCAAGTCATAATTTAAGGTTAAGATATTTCAAAGAACAAGGTGTGTGAAAAACATCAATGCTCTTCGGCTTATGAATACCAACATTGATATAGATAAAAGATGACCTCCTTCTAATAGAGTATGTAGTTCAAGTCAACCGATTGGTAGCAAGTTGTAAAATGAGTTGGTTTAATGGGCATTCCTCCTTCTTCAAAGTTATGTTTGGAGACTTTACACAAAAACTGGTAACTCTATTCATTATTTTTCATTCTTTTATTTCCTATACACTGTTAAGAACTTGTAAAATCTGTGTAATGTGTTTATGGCAGCACATTCCTCCTGCATTTGTTTCACAATTTATAGACAACACAGACGAACATATGGTGTTACAAGGCCTAGGTGGGCAGGAGTGGGATGTACAATTAGGGGGTACCATAAATAAATTGGAATTTAGGCAGGGTTGGGAAAATTTTGTGAATCATCATAGGCTGGGGATTAGAGATTTTGTTGTGTTCAAGTACATATCCAAGTCATATTTTAAGGTTAAGATATTTCAAAGAATAGGGTGTGTGAAAAATATCAATGCTCTTTAGCTTATGAATACCAACATTGATATAGATAAAAGATGCCCTTCTTCTAACAGAGTATGCAGTTCAAGTCAACGGATGGGCAACAAGTTGTCGAATGAGTTGGTTTAATTGGCGTGCCTCCTTCAAAGTTATGCTTGGAGACTACACAAAAACTGGTAACTCTATACATTATTTTTCATTCTTTTATTTCTTGTACATTGTTAAGAACTTGTAAAATCTAATTGTGTAATGTGTTTATGGCAACGTATTCCTCCTGCATTTGTTTCACAGTTTATAGACAACAGAGACGAACATATGGTGTTGCAAGGCCTAGGTGGGCAGAAGTGGGATGTACAATTAGGGGGTACCATAAATAAATTGGAATTTAGGCAGGGTTGCGAAAATTTTGTGAATCATCATGGGTTGGAGATTTCGTTGTGTTCAAGTACATATCCAAGTCATATTTTAAGGTGAAGATATTTCAAAGAACAGGGTGTGTGAAAAATATCAATGCTCTTCAGCTTATGAATACCAACATTGATACATATAAAAGATGCCTTCTTCTAACGGCGTATGCAGTTCAAGTCAACTGATGGGCAACAAGTTGTCGAATGAGTTGGTTTAATGGGCATGCCTCCTTCTTCAAAGTTATGCTTGGAGACTTTACACAAAAACTGGTAACTCTATACATTATTTTTCATTCTTTTATTTCCTGTACACTATTAAAAACTTGTAAAATCTAATTGTGTAATGTGTTTATGGCAGCGCATTCCTCCTACATTTGTTTCACAGTTTATAGACAACACAGACGAACATATGGTGTTGCAAGGCCCAGGTGGGCAGGAGTGGGATGTACAATTAGGGGGTACCATAGATAAATTGGAATTTAGGCAAGGTTGAGAAAATTTTGTGAATCATCATGGGCTGGAGATTGGAGATTTCGTTGTGTTCAAGTACATATCCAATTCATATTTTAAGGTTAAGATATTTCAAAGAATAGGGTGTGTGAAAAATATCAATGCTCTTTAGCTTATGAATACCAACATTAATACATATAAAATATGCCCTTCTTCTAACAGAGTATGTAGTTCAAGTCAACCGATGGGCAACAAGTTGTCGAATGAGTTGGTTTAATAGGCGTGCCTCCTTCTTCAAAGTTATGCTTGGAGACTTTACACAAAAACTAGTAACTCTATACATTATTTTTCATTCTTTTATTTCCTGTACACTGTTAAGAACTTGTAAAATCTAATTGTGTATTCCTCCTGCATTTGTTTCACAGTTTATAGACAACACAGACGAACATATGGTGTTGTAAGGCCTAGGTGGGCAGGAGTGGGATGTACAATTAGGGGGTACCATAAATAAATTAGAATTTAGGCAGGGTTGGAAAAATTCTATGAATCATCATGGGCTAGAGATTAGAGATTTCGTTGTGTTCAAGTACATATCCAAGTCATATTTTAAGGTTAAGATATTTCAAAGAATAGGGTGTGTGAAAAATATCAATGCTCTTCAGCTTATGAATACCAACATTAATACAGATAAAAGATGCCCTTCTTCTAACAGAGTATGCAGTTCAAGTCAACCGATGGGAAGCAAGTTATCGAATGAGTTAGTTTAATGGGTGTGCCTCCTTCTTCAAAGTTATGCTTGGAGACTTTACACAAAAACTGGCAAATCTATACATTATTTTTCATTCTTTTATTTCCTGTACATTGTTAAAAACTTTTATAATCTAATTGTGTAATGTGTTTGTGGCAACGCATTCCTCCTGTATTTGTTTCACAGTTTATAGACAACACAGATGAACATATGTCGTTGCAAGGCCCAGGTGGGCAAGAGTGGGATGTACAATTAAGGGGTACCATAAATAAACTAGAATTTAGGTAGGGTTGGGAAAATTTTGTGAATCATCATGGGCTAGAGATTAGAGATTTAGTTGTGTTCAAGTACATATCCAAGTCATGTTTTAAGGTTAAGAATTTCAAAGAATAGGGTGTGTGAAAAATATCAATGCGCTTCAGCTTATGAATACCAACATTGATACAGATAAAAGATGCCCTTCTAACAAAGTATGCAGTTCAAGTCAACCGATGGGCAACAAGTTATCGAATGATTTGGTTTAATGGGTGTGCCTCCTTCTTCAAAGTTATGCTTGGAGACTTTACACAAAAACTGGTAACTCTATACATTATTTTTCATTCTTTTATTTCCTATACACTATTAAAAACTTATATAATCTAATTGTGTAATGTGTTTATGGCAGCGCATTCCTCCTGCATTTGTTTCACAATTTATAGACAACACAGACGAACATATGTTGTTGCAAGGCCCAAGTGGGTAGGAGTGGGATGTACAATTAAGGTGTACCATAAATAAATTGGAATTTAGGCAGGGTTGGGAAAATTTTGTGAATCATCATGGGCTGGAGATTGGAGATTTCGTTGTGTTCAAGCACATATCCAAGTCATATTTTAAGGTTAAGATATTTCAAAGAACAGGGTGTGTGAAAAATATCAATGCTCTTTAGCTTATGAATACCAACATTGATACAGATAAAATATGCCCTTCTTCTAATAGAGTATGCAGTTCAAGTCAACCGATGGGTAGCAAGTTGTCGAATGAGTTGGTTTAATGGGCGTGCCTCCTTTTTCAAAGTTATGCTTGGAGACTTCACACAAAAACTGGTAACTCTATACATTATTTTTCATTCTTTTATTTCCTGTACACTGTTAAGAACTTGTAAAATCTAATTGTGTATTCCTCCTGCATTTGTTTCACAGTTTATAGACAACACAGACGAACATATGGTGTTGTAAGGCCTAGGTGGGTAGGAGTGGGATGTACAATTAGGGGGTACCATAAATAAATTAGAATTTAGGCAGGGTTGGGAAAATTCTGTGAATCATCATGGGCTAGAGATTAGAGATTTCGTTGTGTTCAAGTACATATCCAAGTCATATTTTAAGGTTAAGATATTTCAAAGAACAGGGTGTGTGAAAAATATCAATGCTCTTCAGCTTATGAATACCAACATTGATACAGATAAAATATGCCCTTCTTCTAACAGAGTATGCAGTTCAAGTCAACCGATGGGAAGCAAAGTTATCGAATGAGTTGGTTTAATGGGCGTGCCTCCTTCTTCAAAGTTATGCTTGGAGACTTTACACAAAAACTAGCAACTCTATACATTATTTTTCATTCTTTTATTTCCTATACATTGTTAAAAACTTTTATAATCTAATTGTGTAATGTGTTTATGGCAGCGCATTCCTCCTGTATTTGTTTCACAGTTTATAGACAACACATATGAACATATGTTGTTGCAAGACGCAGGTGGGCAAGAGTGGGATATACAATTAAGGGGTACCATAAATAAATTGGAATTTAGGCAGGGTTGGGAAAATTTTGTGAATCATCATGGGCTAGAGATTAGAGATTTAGTTGTGTTCAAGTACATATCCAAGTCATGTTTTAAGGTTAAGAATTTCAAAGAACAGGGTGTGTGAAAAATATCAATGCACTTCATCTTATGAATACCAACATTGATACAGATAAAAGATGCCCTTCTTCTAACAAAGTATGCAGTTCAAGTCAACCGATGGGCAACAAGTTATCGAATGAGTTGGTTTAATGGGTGTGCCTCCTTCTTCAAAGTTATGCTTGGAGACTTTACACAAAAACTGGTAACTCTATACATTATTTTTCATTCTTTTATTTCCTGTACACTGTTAAAAACTTATATAATCTAATTGTGTAATGTGTTTATGGCAGCGCATTCCTCTTGCATTTGTTTCACAGTTTATAGACAACACAGATGAACATATGTTGTTGCAAGGCCCAGGTGGGTAGGAGTGGGATGTACAATTAAGGTGTACCATAAATAAACTGGAATTTAGGCAGGGTTGGGAAAATTTTGTGAATCATCATGGGCTGGAGATTGGAGATTTCGTTGTGTTCAAGTACATATCCAAGTCATATTTTAAGGTTAAGATATTTCAAATAACAGGGTGTGTGAAAAATATCAATGCTCTTCGGCTTATAAATACCAACATTGATACAAATAAAAAATGCCCTTCTTCAAACAGAGGATGTAGTTCAAGTCAACCAATGGGCAGCAAGTTGCTAATTGAATTGGTTTAATGGGCATAGGCCTCCTTCTTCAAAGTTATGCTTGGAGACTTTACATAAAAACTGGTAGTTCTCTATACATTATTTTTCATTATTTTATTTCCTTTACACTGTTAAGAACTTGTAAAATCTAATTGTGTAATGTGTTTATGGCAGCGCATTCCTCCTGCATTTGTTTCATAGTTTATAGACAACACAGACAAACATATGTTGTTGCAAGGCCCAGGTGGGCAGGAGTGGGATGTACAATTAGGGGGTACCATAAATAAATTGGAATTTAGGTAGGGTTGGGAAAATTTTGTGAATCATCATGCGCTGGAGATTAGAGATTTCATTGTGTTCAAGTACATATCCAAGTCATATTTTAAGGTTAAGATATTTTAAAGAACAAGGTGTGTGAAAAATATCAATGCTCTTTAGCTTATGAATACCAACATTGATACAGATAAAAAATGTCCTTCTTCTAACAGTGGATGCAATTCAAGTCAACCAATGGGTAGCAAGTTGTTGATCTTGAATTGGTTTCTGATGAAGAAAACAATGATGTTGTTGAAGTAATGGAAGAAAATCAAAATTGTAAGTCTAATTTAATTTATTTCAACTTTCAAAGAAGGCATTTGAATTGTAGCTTTACCTAGAGGATTGGTATAAAAAAAACTTAATTATGTTACAAGCCTTTCTTTGAAGAACCCTGGACATTATGGACCCTATCATCTAGAAAAGCACATGACAGTGAACTCTGCCCCACCTTTCAAATTAGATATTTACCTTTTTATTCAATGAAAATAAAGTCACGAAATGTAAATTGACCATGCATACTAGTAAGATCAAATTCTTTGCCTTCTATTCTTATTACTCTTACTTTATTAAGAGAAGAGTGTCAAAAAGAATGGGTTTAATTGTAAGCTTACATAAGGCAAAGCAATTTTGTTATTACATTTTTATGAGGGATCTCTAATAGTCTAATATAATGCAGTCTTCTATAATATGAACATCTACATTTGTGTGAATGCTAAGCTTTAATATAGTAGAGTATTAAGTCAATGCAATCAGCTATTTATTGGGTTAAAATAACCTAGTTTTTGTAATGGTTTGGGAATGCAGGAGTTGCCAAAAATAGGTGAATGTCCTCTATAATTACCAAGAGAAAAAAGTTTAGTAGTTCTTGTGGATAGAGCCAGTAAACAATGGGAGATTATTTGCCTATTTCATAACAATATACCTCCCCTAAGTGCGGGGTAGACAGCAAGAAACATAGATTTATGTTTAGAGTTCATATAGATCGAAAGATAAAATAAGGATCCTTCTGAAAGAACTTCTCGGAGGGAAAATACAAGCCAAAGATAAAAGGAGAAAATTATACAAGAAAAGATCTTCATGAAGATTGTAATATTTTGTTTAAAACAAACAAAAATTAGTTAATTAAAAATAGAAAATCAAGAAAGAAACGGTACTAAAATGTATAGTTACTAATATCTATTTTTAAAAGACTGATTGATTTTTATGGCCAAAGTTGTTTATTTTATCTAGTTGATGGTTTTAATTACACCCAAGTTATACATTGGGAGCAGATGTGTGCACATTTTTATGGCCCCAATTTAAATTCAAGCAAATAGGTGGAGAGAGTATGCTAATCTTTTAAAAAAAATCTTAATAAAAAAATGTTCACTTAATGTTGATCAGGGGTTCTGATTTCAACCATTCGTTTCCCACTATGGATGTACCCCAATGCAAAGCTTTTCTCATAATGATCATCCTTCTGATTTCAATTGTTAATTACTCACTGTGGATGTACCATACGTAAAGCTTTTCTCATAGTGTGTACACCTATTGGCATAATGAACCCCAGACGGGCCAGAAAAACATGCCATATAACATTACTAACATTGAAAAAATTCATAGCCATTTTTCTGACATATTCTTGCAACTAAGATATCTTTAAGAGAAGAGTGTCAAAAATGATGGGTTTAACAACCTAACATAAGACAAAGCAGTTTTGTTGGGTTTAGGGATAGGGTTTAGGGTTTAAGGTTGAGGGATTAGGGTTTAGGGATTATGGTTTAAAGTATAGTGTTGAGGGTTGAGGGTTTAGGGATAGGGTTTAGGGTTGAGGGATTAGGGTTTAGGGCTGACGGATTAGGGTTTAATGTTGAGAGTTGAGGGTTTAGGAATAGGGATAGCATTTAGGGTTTAGGGATGAGGGATTAGGGTTGAGGGTATACAATAAATAAACTAGAATTTAGGCAGGGTTGGGAAAATTTTGTGAATCATCATGGCTTAGAGATTGGAGATTTTGTTGTGTTCAAGTATATATCCAAGTCATATTTTAAGGTTAAGATATTTCAAAGAACAGGGTGTGTGAAAAATATCAACGCTCTTCAGCTTATGAATACCAACATTGATACAAATAAAAGATGCCCTTTTTCTAACAGAGTATGCAGTTCAAGTCAACCAATGGACAACAAGTTGCTGAATGAATTGGTTTCTAATAGGGAAAACAACAATGATGTTGAATCAATGGAAGAAAATCAAAATTAGGGTTGAGGGTTGAGGGTCGAGGGATTAGGGTTTAGGGTATAGGGTATAGGGTAGAGGTTTGAAGGTTGAGGGATAATGTTCAAGGTTGAGTGTCCAAGGTTAAGTGTAAAGGGTATATAGGGTTTAAGGGTTTAAGGTTTGAGGGATTAAGGGTTTAAGAGTTGAGGGATTAGGGTTTAAGGCATGAGGGTTTAGAGACAAGGTTTATGGTAAAAGGTTTAAGGGTTGAGGCTTTAGGGCTAAGGGTTAAGGGATTAGGGTATAAGGTATAGTGTTGAGGGTAGAGGGTTTAGGGATAGGGTTTAGGATTTAAGGTTTAAGGGTTGAGGGTTGAGGCTTTAGGGATAGGGTTTAGTGTTTAGGTTAAGTGAGACACCTAGATGACTAAGGACAGATGAAGAGGTAGACAAGGAATGACTGAGAGACCTAGAGAGGGGAGAGGTAAAGAGGTGAGTGGGAGATAGAGGTGAGAGATAGAGAGGTGAGGGGAGAGATAGAATAAAATGAGAGAGTGAAGTTGACAACTTGAGGGAAAGATGGGTAAGGAGGAAGGAGAGAGGTAGAGAGGAAGGGAAATATCTAAAGAGCCCTAAGAGATATGCAAGTGAGAGACCTACAACCTAGGGAAAGAGGGGTGAGAGAGATGGGGTGAGGTAAATAGGGGAGGAGAGGGGTGGATAAGGGTTAAGGGTTTAAGGCTTTAGGGTTTAAGGGTCAAGGGTTTAGGGTTTAAGGGTTGAGGTATTAAGGGTCTAAGGGTTGAGGGATTAGGGTTTAAGGTATACTATCGAGGGTTGAACCCTAATCCCTCAACCCTCGACACAATACCTTAAAACCCTAACCCCTCAACCTTGGGGTTTAAGGTATAGTGTCTAGGGTTGAGGGATTAGGGTTCAACCCTCGACACTATACCTTAAACCCTAATCCCTCAACCCTTAGACCCTTAATACCTTAACCCTTAAACCCTAAACCCTTGACCCTTAAACCCTCAACCCTTATCCACCCCTCTCCTCCCCTATCTGCCTCACTCCCATCTCTCGCATATCTTTTTCACCCCTCTCCCTAGGTTGTAGGTTTCTCACTTGTATATCTCTCAAGGCTCTCTAGATATTTCCCTTCCTCTCCACCTCTCTCCCTCCTCCTTACCCATCTTTCCCTCAAGTTGTCAACTTCACTCTCTCATTTTATTCTATCTCTCCCCTCCCCTCTCTATCTCTCACTTCTATATCCCCCTCACCTCTACCTCTCCCCTCTCTAAGTTTCTTAGTCACTCCTTGTCTACCTATCCATCCGTCCTTAGCCATCTAGGTCTCTCATTTAACCTTAAACCCTAAACCCTATCCCTAAGTCCTCAACCCTTAAAACTTAAATCCTAAACCCTATCCCTAAACCCTCAACCCTCGACACTATAACTTAAACCTAAACCCTATCCCTAAAGCCTCAACCCTCAACCCTTAAACCTTAAACCCTAAACCCACTACCCTCTACACTATACCTTAAACCCTAATCCCTTAACCCTCATCCCTAAATCCTCAACCCTCATCCCTTAAACCTTCAACCCTAAACCCTCTACCCTTGACAGTATGCCTTAAACCATAATCCTTCAACCATTAAACCCTCTACCCTTAAACATTGGGCAAAATTTTGCAAAAAAGAAAAAAATGCAAAGAAAACAATAACGTGCTCACGTTATAGCGCAAGTGCATTATGGTTTTGTGTTGCCGAGCCAAAGGCTCGGCAACACCAAGCCATAATGCGAGCGTGTTATAACACACTCGCATTATGGCTTTTTAAAAAGTTTTAAGAATTTGGCCACTTTTTGGCCCCCCATCTTTTTGCACCTACCTAATTTGGCTATGCGGTTTTGAAGGTATGTTAAGATTCCAGTGAAGATGATAATTCCAGAGATTCAGATCATTTACCCTTCCACTGTGAAAGTTGTGCATGATAGAGTATCGGTATATGTTCTGACAGAGTAAGTTGGTGCTGAAGGATTGTTGGAATGCTCTTTATTCCTCCGCAAATGAATGATTGCCCTTGCAGTTTTGATGACATGTTTTTCGATGTGTATTATATGTTTATTTTCAATTTCAAGGTTCTTGGTGGTCCGTGACTCATTTTTTCAAATGATAGCATGTTGCATTGTGTTCCAGATGATAAAGTGTTCTTAGAGTTAATGATTGAAGTTGTGCGGCACAATTCTTTGTTGTGTGGTGGCAAAGAAGTGTTTGGGGATGTTGTATGAGTCATGTGGATTCATCTGGAGAAGTTTCACAAAGATCTTTCTTATTTCCAGTACCGCACAAGATTTTTCAAGTTGATGTGATCGTTATACTTCAAGTCTTCATGTGTTCTCCTTAAAGATGACTTATTTCCAAATAAGAGGAGTGTGCGGATGTAATTCCTTGGTGTTTGAAGCTGTGAAGGATGTTTTGGACCTAGTTAAGCAAGTGTTGGGGTCCACAAGGCTTGGATCTTCTGTTGGTGTAACGTGTGTGTTCACTTAGGACCTATCTTCTACATGTTTCACATTGTGTGTTGTCTGGCCGACTTGTAAATATATTTTTTATATTGTATCTAGCTGACAAGCTATGTAATCAATGAAATATCATGTATAAATAGCAAATCAAATTGAGTGAGTGTGATTACAAGTTGATTGCAAAAGGTTTGCAAGCAGATAAAAAGTAGAATAAACATGCATTATTGATGTGCGACTGAAGGAGAAAGAGTAGAAGTTGTTGAAGCTGTTCAGATTCATCTTGAAGACATATTTGTGACAGTGATCAAGTATAGAGTTTGCTTGACTGATTAGATCTTTAGAAGAAAGTGTGAAGAGGCAGAAGTGCAATCATCAAAAGTGTGAGTTTCAATGTCAGTTTTCAAACAGTAGAAAGATTGTCATAATGTAATCTTTTGTAAGTGTGTTCTCATTTCAGGGAGTAGTAGCTTCCTTGGGAGTGACCCTAAAACAAAGTCATTAGGTAGTGGAAGGTTCCTTGGGAGTGACCCTAAATCAAAGTTACTTAGGGAGTAGCAGCTTCCTTGGGTTAAAGCCCCTAAAACAAAGTTAATTATTTGAGCTTCATATATTGTGAGTTAATCCTCATCGTGGTTTTTCCCTTCTAGGGTTATCCATGTATATATGTTGTTATGTGTTGATGTGCATTGTGTTATTATTTCATGTTGATATTGTGATGCTTAAGGTTTAATTTGCTTTGGATAAGTTAAAGTTGTTGAAATTGAAAATTGTTAGAATACTGATTAACCCCCCTCTCAGTTTTCTTGTGTGTCTAACAGAAGGATGGAAAATGGTCCAGTCAAATGCTAGAAGCAAAGAAAGAAGAAACAATCAATGGTAAATGTTCCAACGATGGGGTTCATTGTAGATTGTTCACAATCTGGAAGGATGGTTTAGCATTAAACTCCACATTTGTGAGTGTATGCTCACAAACTTCTTACTTGATGTGTTTGATGCAAGAGCATCCAGGTCCACAGGTGATCTTGCATCGCCCAAAAATATTTTAGTTTGTTTTTTAGTTTTAGTGTTTGTTTTGGTTTGTGTTGGTGTTTTCAGGCATATCTTAGTAGTAGGAATCTAGAGATTTGATCAGAATTGTAAAGTTTAAATTTTTGTCGGTTTGTTGTTTTAGAGGCTCCGTAGGTAGTTTTCAAAAATTAATTCTAAAAAATCCATAAGAGCTAGAGTAGAACCCTTTTGTAGGGGCATTCTTGGAGGTACCATGTTGAATGTGCAAAAAGAACTAGAGTAATATATTTCATAGTTTGGGAAAATTTAATGCCGAAAGTTGTCAAAAAATGTGTTGATAATTCACGGAAAGTTTAATAACTCTTGATTCTAGAAGTTTGGATCAAAATCCCTCTGCAGGGGACCTTGGGGTGTTATTCCAAGTATGCTTGCCGATTTTCGTACAAAATGGAGTAGTTTGAATTTTTTGCCTACCAGCACCTGGTTCTGCACATTCAAAGCACCAATTTTGCATTTTCAAGGTATCAATTTCATTGTTTTATTATTGGTTGAGCTAAAAGGATATTTTATTAATTAATTTACATCATCACTTGGGTTAAAAATCTCATGCACCAAAATATGGAGGCGTTTGAAATGGTTTAAAAGAGAAAAATTAGTTTTACTGCTAAAGAATGAGGTGAAACGCCTCACTAAAAGCTTCCTCAAGATAGAAAAGTCAAATGTGAGGCATTGAAATGAAGTATTTTCTGATATTTAAAAGAAATCTGATTTTATATGCCAAAATACATCAATAAAGACATTGTAGAGAGGCGTTAGAAATAGTCTTTTAAAAATAAAAGACATTCCTGGCCACTTTTCTAGACTTGTAAGGCCTATTTCAGAGGCTAAAAATGCAGGAATTTTGAAGTGCCCTGATAGAGGAGAAGGCTGTAGGAAGTAAAGGAGAGAGTCCGCCAAGGGAAGAGAGAGAATAGTGTAGGAAGAGGTGTTGAAGAGAGAGAATAGTGTAGGAAGAGGTGTTGAAACTCATTTCAGCGCCATTCCTCTGTATCTCTTTTTTTTATTATTTCTGAGAGGAAGGGGATAAAAAATGCTTCTTTTAGATGCTCTGAACAATTTCATGTGTGACAGAGGATAATTTCAATCCTAGCAAATATTTGTAACGCCTCTTAAGAGGCAAAAACTTATAGGAATAAGGGTGAGCGACCTGTTTTGGCAAGGGGTTTTTGATGTAAATTTTAAGATGTTAAAATAGAGAAATGGAACACCACTTAGAGGCTTCATCAGAGATTAAAAAAATAAATATTTTGGCTGCAAATATATGACATAGAAAATGTAGACAGAGAAAAAGGAGTGAGTGCCTAGGGTGAGGGGCATGAATATGGGCAAAAAGAAGTTGCCAGAGGTACAAATATGTAAGAAGAGAAGAAGGAACAACAATTTGAAGTATGGAGGTGTTGGAGCAAGAGAGTGCATAAATAAATGTGTGTGAGAGAAGTTATGAATGTAAAATGCATTGTTGTAGATTTGTGTATGTAAAAGAACTTTGTATCTTGATTGTTGAAATGAAAATATCAATGTGAGTTGTATTTGCATTACCTTTGTGTGGATTTGAGTTTGTGTGAAAAAGGTCATCTTGCTTGAAATGTTGCAGATGTAATGGTGTTCATGCAAATAAATTCAAGAATGTGTGTTTGTTAGAAAAAATGTTGTGAGTTGTGTGTGTATGGCAGAGAGTCTCTGCGTGTGTTGTTGAGCAGTTGCTTATGAGTTGCGGGTTATGGGATGCATTTAGGAGTCCTACTTGCATCAGTTTGGGACTTAAGGACTTGAGAGTCCAGGGTGTTGCTTTGGCTACAAAATGGATTATTAGGTCCTTGGAAGGCAATGAGCCTTGGAAAATCTTGGTTAAAAACAATATTGTGAATGTTGTGCCATATAAAGCAAAAACTTGGAAAGGTTTGCATTTGCATGATATCTTATTTGGGGTATTTCAAACTAAACCTTTGGGATCTGTTGTCTTTCTTAGCATTTGGAATGCCTCGGAGCAGGCTAAGAAAATAATTAACAATAGAGAAGCTTTTGAATTAAGGAACAATGTGGTGTTGGGGCATAGGTCCATTTGGTGGAATGTTGTTCACAAAGGTAAACCATTAGCACTGTTGCAAGGATGCTCTACAAAAAAATGGAATGAACATGGGTTGTTTGTTTTTAAAGAATTGTTAGAGATGAACAATTTGAAAACCTGGTTGCAAATTAAAGAGGAGTTTGGGTTGATTGAAGCACATAAGAGAACTTTCTCCACTCTGTGTAAGGCCTTTTTATGCAGGCTCTCTCAAGATATAACTATTCTTGGGGAAGATTGCATAGAGAAGGTTACTTAGAAGGATGGTTCTAAATTTTTGGGAGTTAATTCTAAAAGAATGTATAAGATGTTGACTAACCCTCAAGCGGTATTCAAGCATATAAACAATCTTTGGAATTTTACAATAGATCAAAAATTATTGTCTAAAACCTTTACTGTTATATGGTCTAGAAATATTGAACCCCAAAAAAGTTGTTTTAGATGGCTTCTCATCCTAAAAAAACTGGCATTAGGTTTTGACAATAATATTTGTTCTATGTGTAAGGTTGTGGAAACTTGTCAACATGTGTTCTTTGATTGTGAATATGCTAATTCCATTTGTTCTATTTTTATGGGGAATATTGCTAATTGGAGCCCTAGGAATTGTATTAATTGGAAGGAAATTATTTGTGGTTTCGTTAGTGGTCTGAATGGAAAAGCTAATAAATTTTGGTTTCTTTTATCAACTGAGATCTTATGGTTTTTGTGGAAGATGAGGAATGAAGAGAGATCTTAAGGCAAGAAGAGATTACTCACTGAGGCTACTAATAGACTCACTAGTTTTTAAATGATTGAACAGGTTGTTATGACATTGGAGCTGCTAGTGGACAAGTTTATGGAGATCATGGATGAAGGTACAATGATATACAAGGAAGACATCAAGAAAGTGGACTTTTGGCCATAGGATCTAAGGAAGGTAAATGAGAAATTTCACAGTGAATATCTTGATTTTCAGAACCTCTATTGTAAGCAACATCAAATTGAAAAACTAAGAAATGAAACACATAAGTACCTTGAGATTACCTTTCAAAATTACAGTGTGAATAATAGTCGGTTAATAATCTCTCCTCCTATTGGTAGCTTCAAAGGAATGGATTCATACAAAAACAATGATAATAGGGTCTATGTAATGTCACATGGTAAGTGATAGCAGGAGGATCAACTGAAGGACGACAAAGGAGAGCTGAAGACAAATGAAGAATATGTTGGAACAGATAGGGATGATAGCTATGAAGAAGAGGAGAGATATGAGGAGGAACAATAGGGAGCAGAGGAACAACATGATAAGATATTAGGGATGCAAATAGATATGGTGGATACAAATAGGGAGGACACTAGTGCAACTAATACAAAGAATGAAGATATGGAGTAGTAGGGAAGTGGAAAAAAAATAGGGAATTCAAAAATATAATGTTGGTTTTTTTTGTAATCAAAACTATAAAACTGTTTATGAGTGTATATGTTGATACTTTATACTGTTATGTTTTGTATATTGGTCTTATTATAATCAAAGTAGATATTATGTAATAGGTCCAACATTTTTGGATTGGATGGTACAATACTAGTTAGATTCTGAAGTGGCCTTCTTGACCACTATTTTGTAAGTTACTACTTTACTAAGTATATTGGTAAATGATCTTCAATCTAAAAAAACAATCTTTTAAAGTAGTATTATTTAGTAAGAAACATGAAGAGGGTAGCAAGGGTGGGCCTAGCATTTCTATTAATCTTACTAAAAGTGAGAGGCTAATGCACACTATTCAAGAATCCTTAATCACATGCAAAAGAGCTAAACTCAAAAATAAGAAAAGAAATAGTTTCCAAACAAATCCATGGTATGATGAAGAATGCAAGTCGACATAGAGGATGCTAAAAAAACAACAAATAGAATAAAGGAAAACCAAAAAATGTATGAACTAACGAGAACAAAAAAATGAAGAAAAAATAAGAACTAGAAGGAAGGAGTTGATCTACTTAGGGAAACATAAACCAAAGTGATTTTGGAGGGAGCTCCGTAAGAAAAAAGCACATACAAAGAACAATGTAATACCAGGTCAATGGTTAGAATACACAAACAACTATATGGAGGTGAAAATGAAAAATATGCACGTACAATCATTGTCAATGAAGAATCATTCATGACAAGACATCATACAAGGGATTAAAAAAATTGCAACAAAGACAACCTTCAAGCAAAGCATTTAAAGTGGGAAGCTGAAATCCTAGCACCTCAAATCAAATAAATTTTCAATGAGGTCATTCAAAATGGTTTCTTGATAGAATGGACAATTAGCCTAACCATACCTCTGTTCAAAAGTGGATATGTAAACAATCCCTCAAACTATTGAACTATCATGGTCAACCCTCTTTTTGTAAATATTTTTGGGAGTATGATAGAATGCAAACTTAGTAGTTGGGTAGAGAAACATGGAAAGAGGGCCAAGGGACAAGCAGGTTTTAGACCCAAACATTCAACCATAGATCATTGTCACACTTAAACACTTAGTTGAAAAGGTTTAGGACAAAAAATAAGCTATGAATTGTTGCTTTGTGGACTTCAAGAAGGTTTTTGACACAATTGTTGGGAGCAAATTATGGAGCAAAATGGAGGAGCTAGGAGTGCCAAAACATTATAGGGCAATAGTTCATAGATTATATGAGCAAGTCAAGGCTAAATGCAAGCAATGTTGTCCAATATTTTGGGGAGTGGTATAGGCATAAAACATGGCTATCCTCTATCTCTGGCTTTATTTGGACTATATGTTGACAAGCTAGAAGATTGGATAAACAAATATAAGGGGGAGGGGATCCACTTGACCATGTGGTGAAACTCTTTCTTTATGTCAATGGTCTAATTCTAATGGTAAAGACAACCCAAGGTTTGAGAGACCACTTGCAAGCTTTATAACTCTTTTGTAGAGACGTAGGGATGTAGGTGAATATCAACAAAACCAAAATTATAATTTCAACTTTTAGTTTGAAGGAGAGTCTGTTGAAGTGGTGTCATAATACAAGTATCTTGGCCTTGACTTTTATAGTAAACTCAGTTGGGACACATGCAAGACAAAAAGGATGCAAGGGGATGGAGGGCTCTTTATGTGCTTCAAAATAGGTGTAGAAATCCGAAGTTGTGGGATTGGAAGACCACCAAGGTCCTATTTGGTTTACTTGTCACAATGGTGGTGTTGTATGGCTACAAGTTATGGGCTAGTGGAACATTGAGTTTGAAATGGAGATAAATAGAAAAGATCCAAAAGCATCTAATCACTAGCAATTTCAGGATTAAGGCTTTAGTTTGCTATGAAATTATCCTTGCATAGATAGTAACTTTCCCTTTAGAAGTAACTGCTATGACTAGGTTACTATGTTACTTGAAAAAAATAGAAAACATGAAGATTGATAGGTGGCCTGGGGCTACAAGAGATAAAGAGTTGCCTAAAAAGAAGAAAACATGGATGAGACAAAATCACAAATGGATGAATAGATGGGACATCAACCTAAAAAAATGCCCAAACCTCAACAAAGACTTAAACAACTATGCAAATAAAAAGTTTAGAGTAGTGATATAGGAAGAAAGCAAGTAGAAAATGACAACATTATATTACAAGGTTCAACCTGACTTATGAGCATTGCAAAAAAGCTTATATAAGGGCTAAAATCATATGTAGAGAAAATATCTCCATTGCTCAATTAAGGACTAGCTCCCATAGGCTTAGATGTGAGATAGGTAGATGGACGACATCTAAAGAAGAATGAGAAGAAAGGGTTTGTATTTTTTGCACCAAATGTAGTAGAAACAAAGGAACATTTCACATCTGAGCTAAATATGAGGAAACATTAAAAGTTGGCTCCATGGTAAAACTATTCATAGATTTTTTTTAAAGGTTTAGAAGAACTACTAATTCAAATAAGCAAGAGAAGAAAGCCTTCTAAAAGACACAACATATCCAATGAATCTTTGAGTGGTTGTAGAGGTTGGTACAATCATGGTCCCAAAGACCATTTTAATGTCATGAACATAATTAAAATCATTTCATTTTATTCATTCAATACACTTGTTTTGAGGAATAGCTAACCCTAATGCTATTTAAGCTTCCTACATATATGTAATTATATATAGGAACATATATTTGCTTGCTTGTAGAATTGCATAAAATTGTCCAAAACTAGCGAATGCATTTGAATTTGTTCGGAATTATTAGAACAGAACCGCAACCCTGTACACGTCTGGGATCTTATGTAAAATATGGATTAGTCCTATAGAGTATTAACAAGGTTTATTTTATTTATTTTATTTTTTGAAACAGAAATGTCAATATGATAGGAAACCCTGAAACACTTTCAACTGCGGCAGCATAATGGAAGATGCGGACACAAACCTTGCTCCACTCCACATTATACAGAAGCAAGGATTTTATGCTTCAAATATGCATATCATTTATTCAAGAGCAAAACTACTGTACAGTCAGCAACAACTCATCTCAATACTTGCAGAAAAGACAGTTTCGCCCACTGGGAAATGAGCTCCCTAGCTCTATACAAAGTTCTGTATGCAGAAACTCTAGGTATTTCTCTTGTGGTTTTCCCCCTTTTGATGATAGGATTTTAGTACTACATTTGAGGAATTTTTCTAGTGATTCAGATACAAATTCCAAGCAATGCTCTGGTATTAAGGCAGTCTCTTCAGTTGGGTCAGACTTTCAGGATGAATCAAAACCAGAGGATGATGCCAACGAGTATTCTGTGGCTGGTAATTCCAGAAGAATTTGCAAACTTGTGAAACTAGGTGAAGAAACAATGGAAACTAAACTCTCTGAGATGAATGTTAGACTATCCCCGCAATTAGTTATAAAAGTTATCAGAAATACATCAAGACATGCAAATTCGGCATTAAGGTTTTTCACATGGGCAAAATCTCAGTCTCAATATAGTCATAACTCTGCTGCCTATAATGAGATTCTCAACATAGCTGGGGGTAGCGGGGACTTTGAAGCAGTTGGTTCTTTGGTAGAAGAAATGGTAGCAAAAGGGCATTCATTGATGGAGAGGGCATTCTCATTTATGCTTTCCTGTCGTTCTATTAAGAGTGCCACTGAAAACTTGGTGAATACATTTAGTAATTTGGGGCATTTGGCTCGATTGGCTGCATTCCACAGTCTGTTATCTTTTCTTTATAGACAAAATCTTCTCGCGATTGCAAATTGGGTTTTACAACAAATGGCTGATAGAGGGCAATCTCTAAATGTATCTTATTTTAATGCCTTAATTGCTTCAAGATGTCTGCGGAGACATTTTTGGGGGGCCAAAATGCTTCTTGATGAGATGAAGAAATATGGATGCGAGCCAAATACAAATTCATATAATTACCTCCTAGGCACCTTATGCAAGATGGGAAAGATTGCCGATGTTTGCCAGCTGCTTGATTTGATGGAGAAGTCAGGCCACCAGCCGGATCCTATTACTTATGAGATACTGATTTGGCATGCTTGGAAAACAAATGAAATATATGGTGCTCTTGAATTTCTCAATAAGATGATTGCAGAAGGTTTAAGACCACGGTTTAGCACATATGCTGCTTTCATTAAGGGATACTTTCATACTAAACAGTTTGAAGAGGCCTATAGTTTCTTAGTTGAAACTAGTAAGAAGGATCCATCTGCAGATTCGATGAATTATATGTTACTTGCAAGCTTATTTGAGAAGTCAGGGATGATGCTTGAGGCCCAGAGTTTGTTGCTTAAAATGATTGAGAAGGGCCTCATTCCCAAGTTTTCACTTTGCAGGAAAGTCAGCACAAGTCTTTCTCAAAATGGAAAGCAAGATATGGCGCAAGAGCTCCAGTGCAAATTTACTGAGATCAGAAATACTAAGCAAAAGCACACCATGAGGAAAAAGCATGTCAAAAGCTAGCCTTTCAGATGACTCAACATGGTATTTCTTGTCAGATATGCGTACAAGAGACTATTTGAGTTTGTCAATCTGGAAAGTATTGCTCAGTGTCCAACTTTTACTGTCATGTGGATCCTGGGTGGCAATGAGTAAAATGAAGAAATCGCAAAAAATATTATAATCTATACTACAATTTAAGATGATTCTTGCTAGGACTTTCAGAGGATGCTGTTTCAATTGGGACATTCTACCATGGGAAAACCTACTTCTGGAGGCTTATGTTGTGTATTGTTTGCAAGGTAGCAGCTGTCTATTCATGCAAATGGCTCAGGTAGACACAGGATACGCCATTGGTTAGAAATAGGGCAAGCTTGCTATTAATTGTATACTTTTGAAATTCGACAAGCTTAAACATTGCTTTAATGAACTTAGGAAACTTTTTCCTTTTAGAACCAATGCAAGGATGACTTCTTTGATACTTTTGCATAAATAGGATGTCTGCAAATCAGTCAATTTTGCTAGTACATTCACAGATCCCAGGAGCTTCAGTAACATGCATCGGTTGGAGTGCTAAGGCAGCCTAGCTAAATACCAACATCAATAGCTTTTTGCACTCCATTGTTTTAATTAGAACACAATTATTTAGGATGAGTTATTTGCTGTGTCATGACTAGAGAAAAATTACAAGTCTATTAACGGATAAAGTCATAAACTGTCAATATTCCAGTTGCATACTCTTGTACTTAAAGTAGCTAATAACACAATGAAATTTTGGACATCACCATTTGATATTATTACCATCTGTCCTAAAATTCTAATATATAGCTCACTTGCATTCCCAGCTTGGACTTCATATAAAAATGAGTGCACACAGGCTTGACTCATCTTTTAGACATTTAATTTCAATTTTGACGTGGAACAAATCAAATGCTAATCCAAGGCCACCTAAAAACTCTTTTGAATAACTCTGGTAAATTTTCCCAACAATTTTTAAATGCTCTCTCTATTGTTCTTTTCAGCTATGGACTGTGATTCCAAACTTGCATATGTTAAGTATCCTTACTATTGCCATTTGCTCCATCTGCATATTTTCATTTTCCTCATGATACATGTAATGAAACAAATTGCACGATACAGGAAATATGCTGCAAATACTTGATAATACTTGAGAATAATAAGCCACTTCAAGGGGGCAAACCTCCAAAAGTCTCCAAGAAGAACACAATATGCAATATGATGATAATAAACTAACCACTAGCTCCTATATATACCCTGCTCATGCCTTGGATGTCACTTAGATTGACTTAGATAACTAAACATAATACCCAGGATGACCTAAATATCCAAATAAGAATATAATAATGATCATATAACTTAATTAAAAGTTAAAGTAGCCACAAGCCGACTACTCATAACCCTATGCACACTATAGGATTAAGGGTGTAGCATGCCCCTCCCTTCAGAGAAGCATTGTCCTCAACGTTGATCAACTATGGATGCTTCTGCACAAAATCTTCATCTTCCCATTTGGCATCTTCAATCGACAAATTCTTCCACTGTGTCAGAAATGAAGGCAAACCACCACAATATAGAAATCTGAAATTATATTGCAAATCTGAAATTAAATCCATAAAATGCTAAATGGAGATTAAAGGATGTAAAATCAGCAACAAGGAAATCAACAAACACATAAGAATCTCACAACACAGTGTTTACATAGAGAAAACCCTTTCGGGTAAAAGACTCCACCAGGAAAGAGGCCAAGTTGTATTATCTTTAAAAAAGATTACAATACATCCACTTCTTTCAATCTTGCATCCAGTCTGACTGCACCCGTGTATCTGTGAACATTCGTTCATCCTTTACACTCCTCAAGCTTCTATTAAATAGAAAATACAAGCTACATAAGAGCACATAGAATCTAACGTCATATTTGGGGAATTCAATAGGCTATTATTAGCCTCTTACATTTGTCATAATCCTCTTACAAACATATGGCGCCCAAGATATGCAAATCCCAATGCCCACCTTGGGAATAGTTAACAATAGGCTAAAAATAGCCTCTTACAGCTTACAGACTGTCATAAGATGCTATGCAAAGACGGTCCAATAATAGTTGATTCCTTACATGTAAGGCACTAATAATAGAAGATGCTTACACCTATCATAGGTCATCATTAAACTTGGACGCCCACCTGTCACCTTTAGTAACTCACAAAATAAAACTTACTTTTAATTGTCACTATAAATAAATATTTAATGCTGTCAATGGATCAATCATCTCTTATGAATGCATTTACAATACAATATTAGGAGTAATTAAATACATAGGAGTTACAAGGTTGATGGCACCTTAATCCTAACACATTGAATGAGATACTTGGTGATTGTCCTAGTCCTCAACTTCTTTGTGCGTGACAGGAGAATCAACTCTAGATCCAAGACAATTCTTCTCTCTTCATCTAGCTTTAGTAATATTGTCTGTGTAGGGATTTATTGACCAATCACCTTTTTTAACTAGGAAACATGAAAAACTGGATGTATCTTTGTCGTTGGAGGTAACCCAAGCTTGTAGGCTACACTGCCTATCTTCTATATAATCTAGTATGGACAATAATATTTTGGTGACAACTTGTTATTCTTTGTTTGATGCTTTACGGACATTTGCTTATAAGGTTGCAATCTTAAGAAAATCCAATCACCTACCTCAAAACTCCTTTTGCTACGGTGTTGGTCAACCAGTTGTTTCATTCTATTTTGTGTCATGGTCAAATTCTCCTTGAATCTCAAAAGTACCCGTTGTTGATGATTCATGCGGTCTTCCATAGCTTGAAATCTTGGGGTCACCTTCAATGATGATGTGATGGATGGTATCCATATAATGCCATAAAAGGGGACACTTTTGAAGAATTATGGAAGGAAGTGTTATACCACCATTATGCTAGTGGTAGCCAATCCACCCATTAAGTTTGCTTATTTGAAGTGAAACAACATACATACCCTTCCAAGCACTTATTGACAACCTCAATTTGCCCATTTGACTAAGGATGGTATGAAGAGTTGTGAGCTAATTGAGTACCCCAAACAAGAGAATAAATCTATCCAAAAGTTATTAATAAAGATAGGATTACGATCACTGACAATAACCCTTGGGGTACCATGTAACTTTTGTATGTTCTTCATAAATGCTTTTGCGACTGTACTTGTTGCAAAAGGATGGGGGATGTAGAGCACCAAGGACTGAGAAGAACACTTCACAAACTCAAGGAAATGACTCTCAAGGTTCACTGTTTTTGACAGAGATCAAACCTCTCATAAGGAAGGGTTTTAACTCAACAACCATACTTGTTCATGACACAAAAGGTGAGTGGACTTCAGGACAAATACTTAAAGATTCCTAACTCAATCTAATACTCTATCAAACCCACTGTGCAGGGCCTGCAGGACAGCAGTTTCTATTATGCATTCCATAGACAGTCACAGTACTAACTGCTCTGTTTGAATGACAGTCACAATAGCCTCCTTAGAATGGTCTCAACTAGAACAAACTCAATCTAATTTCGATGCTCCTGTGATAAGTCAACAACATACCAAACATACTAGTACCTTCCTTGTGATGACTGTCTTCAGTGAGGACAGACAGAGTCAGACTAGGCAGAATGGACTGGTTTCATAGAGGAAATTATCCTACCTTCTGTCACAGGATCATTACTAGATATAGAGCACCTTGTATTAGTGACAATGACTAGCATTTCACAAAGTTTCTACTTGCACAGTCGATGGTCACCATCTGGTTGCTACTGTTCTTCTCTAAGTCCCAACACATGGTTTTGTTGGGTCATCTACATAGCAAACTCAGCCCAAGCGATTCCCCTGCCTCCAACACCTTCACAAGCCTTTGACCTACCTATTATACAATCCATTCCACTGATCATAAACAGAAAAGATCAGTGGAATGAAGGGAAATCCATCGAATTACTCAGAAAGCCCTAACTTAGGGTTTAAGACAGTCTATGAGAAACCAGCGATTTCTTCCACCAAATCTACTGTCAAGCTTTCAATCAATGTTCAAACTAAAGATACTTCGACCTACTATCCATCCAAGATGCTATTGGACTATGACTATTCCGTACAGGGACAGGTACGGGCTGGAGACAGCAAGAAAATACAGAAATTGCAAGAGGACTGGAGTTTCCTCGTTTTTTTTTCACTTCAATCTTCATTCACATACAAAATGAATAGGTTCAAGGCTTTAAGAAGCTTGTCATGATCCCTTGGAGTAGTTGGAGGGCAGTGGGAACCGATGGAAGGTGTGAAACTGTTCTGCAACTAATTGCCAGTTGGCAACTGCCCTGTTCTGCAACTAATTACCAGTTGGCAACTGCCCTGTTTTGGACTGCACCGATTGGTTTAGGCTTAATGAAACCTTCCAAAACACTTGGTAATTGTATTAAACTTTTGTCAAGACTTGACATGCCTTTCTAACATTTTGACATGCCCTTTGCATGCCTTAACAAAGGTTTACAACATGAAATTGCATAACTGTCCCTAGGACTTCATGACTGCCTTTTACATGACAACCATAGATATTTGGACACGGTCCTTATTACATGGATTGGAATGGTCTTCAAGACCTTATAAAACTAACAAAACAAAATGAATAACAAAACAAGATATGATTCTCCTTGGTGCTCCTGCACCAATGGGATAATGCAATAAAATGGGCATTGTTGGTGAGGCATTCCACCATTGCCATGATGACACTCTTACCTTTAGATCTTGGATGAAATCCATAGAAACCTCTTCCACTGTTGGCTAAGAATAACTAAGGGCTACAAAAGACCAGGTGTCTTAACTGTCTTCCCTTTATTTCTTTGACATACCAAACATTCCGCTACAAATTTTTGAACATCATCTTTAAGCCCTTCCCAAAAAAAATCTTACTTGATTTGATGATATGTCTTCAAAAATCATGAATGACCCCCAACTGGAGAACCATGGAGCTCTTCAAGAATCTTGTGTTTGAGGGTGGAATTTTCTCATAGGTACGATCTCTCTTTATACTACAAAGAGTCTCCCTTCCAACAAAATTTATTTGAACTATTGGGATAATTTTGCAATTGTTGAATGAGACTCCTTGTAGCAACATCATTCTGCCACTCTGTTTTGGCTGCTTCAATCCAATCTTCTTGTAATATTGAAATGTCGCACAATAATGTCTCATTCTTCCTGGATAGTGCATTAGTGACAATATTTTCCGTCCCTTTCTTATAGACGATTTCAAGGTTATAACCTAACATCTTAGTGACCCATTTTTGTTGCTCTTCAAAAGATAACCATTGCTTCAGAAAATATTTTAGGCTATCATGATGTCTTAACTTTGAAGCGTCTACCCATGATATATGACCTCCATTGTTTCGTTGCATGAAGAATAGCTAGCATTTCCTTCTCATAAATGGGTTTGAGTTGATTCTTACCCTCTAGTTGACAACTTTCAAAAGCAATGGACCTACCTTCCTGCACGAGAACTAGTTCTATACCATTTCCTAAAGCATCGCACTCCACAATAAAATCCTTGGTGAAGCCTGGAGTGGCTAGATTTTGTAATGAGCTGCCCCTGTTTGTAATTTTTTTTTTAATTTTCTTAATTGTGTTATTTTTATTAGATTGTGGTCTTTCAGAACTAGACGGAAGATGCAAAAGTGGTTTTTTGGTTTGCATGTAATGTTTTTGTCAATATAATGAAAATATGAAACATGCAACTATAACCTAGAAAAACTAAAACCCTAATGCATTAAAGAACAAAGACACAGATCATAGAATCATGTAAAATGAATTATTGATGCATACCCATATCATATTTTTCAACTTCATAGGACTACTGTAGCTAAACCAGCTTCATAGACATCACAAATTTGCTTTCAACAACCCAGCAACACGTTTCTCCCTCTGTATGAGAGTTGCTAAGTGAAGAACCAGTCAAGGCACCATGAATGAGTGAGAAAGATAGTCTTCAAAGGGGGTGATTTGGTGAAGAACAGGTTTATGTACGGCACAGCTGTAGGATATTTTCATCAGCAAACAACACCAAAAATGCTCACAAACTGTCATTCGGTCCTTGGATATCTGCTGCCATAACGAACAATGCATCCATGCTCAAATATCAACATAAAACATTGCAATAAACACCCAGTTTTCTGTCACAAAGTTGTATGGCCCTAGCTGAGTATGTATGGCCAGCATGAAAGTGAAAGTGCAGTCCCAGAAAACTCCTTAAAACTCTGAAAACTGTCCTCAAAACCCTTACTACCAGCTGTTCCAAAAATCAGACATATTACCATAGTGAAAACTCCTCAAAAATGGTTTCATTGATGCACACATGAAGCCTCTGTATGAAGCTCCCAGCTACTCTCCTGATGCTGTCTCCCAAGCACGAGAAGATTGATCTTACAGGGGGCTATATCCCTGCAAAACCCTATTTCCATACCCCAAAGGCATGCTTCAGATTGCTCAAACAAATATGTTTTCAAAAAGTGTGAGAGAGACAAATGAAGTAAGAAAAAAACCTTTTATACTCTCCTTGCTCCCAACGCCCAAATAGGAGGGAATTTTATTATTTTTAAATTTGAAATAACCCCTTGTCTTCTCCATGGAGCGTTCACCCCTTCCTAGCACCTCAACTTTAAGTTATAACTTAAAGTTCGAAAAAGAAAGTTACTTTATTAATTTAAAGTGACCATAGCCAGTAAAGTATTATAAGTTAAATATTAAATTTAACTTATACTTCGAAACATAATCCCCCAGTTGCTCTTCGAAGTCCAATTGCAAGTGCTAGGTGCTCCAACTGACAGGCCATAAATAGTAAGTTGGCTAACGCCACCTGGTACCCCCTGTTTAACTTACTATAAATAGTAAGTCCTGGAATAACGGCCAAGATAGGTTCCCTAACCAATCTACTAGCCTACTAGAACCCTGGAGTAGGCTAATCATACCAACTCTCTAAATGAGCTAAGGAGGGGACATTATAGTCCGCCCTCCCCAGAATTGCTTCCCCTCAAGCAATTGCAGTGTTGGATGTTGGAGAATCTGTTTGCTTTCCCAAGTAGCATCCTCCTCTGGTAAGTCCTGCCACTTTACCAAGTACTCTGTGATCACTCTTCGCCTGATGGTCCTCTCTCTGAAATCAATCACTGCCTCTGGAACAAGTACCGACTTACCCTCATCATCCAATGGGGGCAACATTGCTGAAGGAGTCACATTATGACCAAGCGCCTTTTTGAGGCGAGTTACATGAAACACATTGTGCACTCTACTCCTCTCAGACAACTCTAGCTCATAGGCTACCTCACCAACCCTCCTGGTGACTTTGAATGGGCCATAAAAATGAGGTTTCAACTTCTCTGCTCCATTCTTCTTGAGAGTGGACTGCCTGTATGGCTGCAATCTCACATAAACCATGTCACCCACTTCAAACTCTCGCTCTATACGGTGCTGATCAGCATATAATTTCTGCTGATTCTGGGCATGTTGAATGGTTTCCCTTAAGGATCTCATTATGTCTTGGCTCTCCTGCAAGAAGTCCTTAGCCTTGGGCACTCTACAATCACTGAACAACAAATCAATGAAGCTTGGTGCTTCATACCCATACAAGGCCATGAAAGGTGACATTTTGATGGACACGTGGAAAGTGGAGTTGTAGCAAAACTCTCCCAAGTGAAACCATTTTATCCATCCCTTTTGCTGCCCTGAAACATAATTCCAAAGGTAGCCCTCCACCCATTTGTTAACAATTTCTATTTGGCCATCTGTTTGGGGGTGGTAACTAGTGCTAGGAGTCAACTCAGTACCACATAGTTTGAACAATTCTTGCCAAAACAAGCTCATGAACTTGTTGTCCCTGTCACTTATGATATTCTTTGGTACCCCATGAAGTCTAAACACCTCCTTGAAAAACAAATTTGCCACATGTAGGGCTGTATATCCTGCTGATATGGCAAAAAAATGGGCAAATTTGGTCAAATAGTCCACCACAACAAAGATACAATCCTTCCCTTGCACCTTGGGAAACCCTGTGATGAAATCCATTGAAACACAATCCCACTTTTGAGTAGGAATGGGCAATGGTTGTAGCAGACCAGCCGGGTATGTGTACTCATTTTTATTTTGTTGGCGCACTAGACACTCATGTACATACCTGGTAATGTCTTCCTTCACCTCCTTCCATGAGAATCTCTCACGGATTTGCCTATATGTCTTATAAAACCCAGGATGACCAGCCATAGGAGTGTCATGAAATGATTTGAAAATTTGCTCTTTCAACTTTGACTCAGGCACTAACCAAATCCTCTCCTTGTAGAAGATCAAACCATCCTGCACACTGTATTTGTCACCATCCAAAGTACCATCAAGAATGCTATTGGCAAGGTTGTTCTTTGCATAATCAACCTGAATATTTTCCTTCCAATTTGTTGCTAACTCAGAAAAACACATAAATGTGGTCTCCTAGATAGTGCATCAGCCACCACATTTCTTTTTCCCTTGACATATTCAATGTCAAAATTGTATGCTTGAAGTTTGCTAACCTATTTTTGCTATCTCTCACTCAAATCCTTCTGATTAAGGAAGTATTTCAGACCGTTAGGATCAGTTTTATCAATAAATCTGCCCCTAACAAGATATTGTTTGTGCTTAGCCAAGGCATGCATTATGGCTAACATTTCTTTATCATATATTGAATAACTTCTCTCACTTCCCTTCAATTTTCTACTCTCATAAACAATTGGATGCTTATTTTGCATGAGGACAGCCCCTATACCATCACTAGAAGCATCACATTCAAGCTCAAATGGCTTGGAAAAATCATGAAGTGCCAAAACAGGGCATGAGCTCATCAACTTCTTAAACTGATCAAAAGAATTCTGTGCTGATTCTGACCAAGAGAATGCACCTTTCCTAGTCAAATCAGTAAGTGGGGCAGCAACCTACGAAAATCCTTTCACAAACCTTCTGTAGAACCCACACAACCCAAAAAAACCCTTAAGCTGTGATAAATTAGTGGGTGGTGGCCGATCAAGTATTGCCTTGATTTTATCTGGATCCACATGAACTCCATCAACATTGATTATATGCCCAAGATACAACTCCTCTGTCATCCCAAACTCACACTTGGACTCTTTAGCAAAAAGAGACTCACTTTCAAGAACACCCAACACCTCATCTAAGTGTTTCAAATGCTCTTCCCATGATCTACTATAAACAAGGATGTCATCAAAGAAAATTAGAACAAACTTATGCAACTATTTGCTGAACACCCTGTTCATGCATGACTAGAAAGTGGCTAGAGCATTTGTCAAACTGAAGGACATGACAAGAAACTCGAAATGTCCAAAATGACATCTGAATGCAGTCTTCTTCACATCCTCCTCCCTGATTCTAATCTGATGGTATCCCGATCTCAGGTCTATTTTGGAGAAGTATATTGCACCATGCAACTCATCAATCAGCTCATCAATGCGTGGGATGGGATATCTATTCTTAATTGTTTTCTTATTAAGTGCCCTGTAATCCACACACATACGCATAGTCCCATCCCTCTTCTTCACCAAGACAACTGAAGAAGCAAATGGGCTCTTGCTTGGCCGAATGTGTCCCATCTCTAACAGCTCCTTTATGGTCTTCTCAATCTCATCTTTGAGTCTCTTGGGATGCCTATAAAGAGTAGTAATCACTGCCTTAGTCCCCTCCTCTAACTCTATCACATGCTCAATGCCTCTATCAAGAGGCCTACCTGGAGGAAGACTACCAAACACCTTGCTTCTTTTGGAAAGAAGCTCCTGTATCTCTGGTGGATAAGATCTCTTAAACTCCTCTGTAACCGTGGATATAATAACACACTCTGCTTCCCACTCTACTTGATCATGCCTGAAAAGCCTCTCCATTCATTTGAAAGACACCACACGTGGTCCTCCATTTGACAAACCCCTCAAGACCACAGTCTTCCCTTCTGATTTGAATTTCAGCTCCAAGGTCTGAAAATTAAGAGTAATATCTCCCAAAGAACATAGCCACTGAATTCTCATAACTGCATCTGTGTCTCCAATACTAACCACATAGAAGTCCTCCTTAACCTCATAATCCTGAAACTGTATACTCAACTGTGGGACCATCTTAGTGCAATTGATAGTGAAACCATTAGCTACCATCACTTGGAACCCACTCACCTCCTGTGTTTGAAGGCCTCTACGAACAACCAAGCCCTCATTATAAAATTATGAGTAGCTCTTGTATCAATCAAAGCTATCATTTGCTGCCCTTTAAGTACTCCTCTAATGCGAAGAGACTCATTTTTTTGAAAGCTATGGAGCTGTGCTAGTTTCACATCATTGTCCTCTACTTTTTCACTCTCTTCTGGTGCATTTTCCTCCTCACATTCCTCATAATCAGATTGCTGGTCTGATTTTTCTAATGCACTTTCTTCACCAGATTGGTACTCAATTAGGAGTGCTTTGCCCTTTGCTGAACATTTATGGCCTTTGGTCCAAGGCTCCTTGCATGTGAAGCATAAACCCTTCCTCCTAAGCTCATTTAATGTCTCACTATCAATCTTGGTATATTGTTTCTTTGGTTGTTTCGGTTCTCTTGTTATATGTTTTTTGTTCTCGTCTTTCTTTTGAAGAAAACCTTTTGACTGAGATTTGTTTTGTGAAGTGGAAGTGTTCATATCTCGAGCTTTCTTAATTGCTTCACGAAGAGTTGATGGATTGAATGCCTTGATTCATCCCTTCAAAGGTTCTGACAAACCATCAATGAAGAGAACAATAAATCTTCTGTCAGAAATACCTATCGCCAATACTGAAAACTGCTGAAAATCAGCCACATAAGCATCTACTGTACCCCACTATTTCAGCTGTGCTAGCTCCTTAAAGTGCAGTTCTGGATATTTTTTGTAAACCTCTCGATTATCCTTTCAGTGAACTCAGCATATGATGTGATCTATGCATGTCCCAATGTGATCATGCGGTGGTGCCACCATTCATGAGCAACTCTGTCTAGATACATGGCAGCATATTTTATAGATTCTTCTTCAGGCATAGGATTAAGAGTGATGAAGGTATCAACCTTTTGAACCCATGCACGAGCTGATGTCTTCCTGGAGCCATCAAAGTAAGGGAGACTGAGCTTCCCAAGCTTCCTACGCAACTCATTGTGTTGCTCTCTATTGCCCCTGTTGGGCATATGTCTCATCCTAACATCCGTATAATCACGGAGAGATATGTCACACTGAAAATCAGGGCCTACATCTACCCAATCCTGTTGGAACTGATCCTGCATTTCAACCAATGTGAGATCATTCCTTGTTGGTGGTTCGACTCTGGGTGGGAAAACTGGCATAAGAGGTCTCGCTACTGTTGCTTCCCGTTGTGGATCCTCTGCCCTGGGTGGATTTTGGCCATTCCTCTGATCCCCATTACCCCTGTTATTGACTGCCAATAAGGCAATTGCATCAGTCAACTGAGCGATGCGCTAATTTGATTGCTCCTAACTTCTAATCAGGGCATCTAAAAGAAGTGCAGTACGATCTGGTTCTGGATTTCTATTATCCATATTTTCTGAATGTGCTGATTGTTGTTCCTCTGTGTCAGAAGGCCAATGTTCATGGTGCAGGAGCACCAAGGCTCAATGCAGCCGTACATAGTTTTTGGTTTGTCAATTTTTAGTTTGCAGCTTGTGTTTTTGTTTTTGGAGTTTTTCGAGCATTTTGAAGGTGTTCGGCATTTTGTTCAACAGTTGAACCATTTCGTTGAACCTTGTGATTGAACCTCACTGTTGAAGTTCAATGGTTCAACGGGTTCATTCTTTTTGTGTAGTGGAGTTGAAATCGCCAATCATTTTGTTTGAGGTTGAACCTCATTGTTGAACCTTGCGTTTTGAACCGCTGTTGAGGTTCAATGTTTCAGCCGGTCATGTTTGTGGGGGATGAACCTCACTATTGAACCTTGCGTTTTAACCGCTGTTGAGGTTCAATGGTCCAGCGAATGGAGTAGTGGGTTTATCGGAGTGAGATGCCTATCGGGAGGAGATCGGAGGGTTAGGCCGAAGACACAGGTCTGGCCGATGGCACTAACCATTGGGAAGATAATGGATATCGGCAAGCAAGGAGAACGTTCCACCGATGGAGGCAGGTCTTACTGATGTGTGATGTCCATCGGCATGAGGGTGGTCATCGGCGGAGCCTGTGGTTGTGTCTCCGATCGCTTGGTGTTACCCCGATGGAGTGGTAAAGGTTGGTGAAGGCCATCGGCATGAGAATCACTATCGGTGAAGGATGTGGGTGTCACTCCGATTTAATTGTCTGTCCGATGAAGTGTTGCCGAGGCTTGTCATCGGTATGAGGCTTGCTATCGGCGATGGCTGTGAAAGTCACTCCGACAGCTATGTGTTACTCCGATGGAGTTGGACGTGAGTGCAAGGATTTCTGTCGGCGTAGCTTTAAGGCTTTAGGCCGATGCTTAGTGATCATGCTGACGAAGGGTGAAGACTTGGTATCGGTGAGACAAGGGATATCGGAGTGCATGGTTGTGGTTGTGCCGACAGTTTGAGTTGTGCCGATGGGGGTAGACAGGGGTCGTCGGCGGCAAAAGTGCCGACAATAGTTTACTAAGCCGTCGGATATATAAACCGCAGTGGCCGACGTGAACGGGTGCATGTGGGACTAAAAGTTCTCATGAATGTGAAAGTCAAGATATCTTGCCGTTACCACAGAACTGAACGGGCAGTTAGAATATGAACCGTTCTGGTGATCGAACCGTCTTGTAACGGACATGGAATACATTTAAAAAGCAGCATTCTTTCTGTATGAGGAGTTGAGCAGAAGAAAAATCGAAGAAGTAAATTTTGATGTGTGAAGCATTTTGATGTAATCAGAATTTTTGAACAGAAATAAAATATAGCAGTTCGATCATTTGTACATTCTGTTCTGTTTTCACTTTATCATTCTGAAGTAGATTAGTCTTTTCTGTTTTTGCTATTTTGTTTTCTTTTGCCAGCCATGACTCTGTTTTGATGATTCTTCAAATTCCATTGTACAGTATGGAGGTCATCAAACAGAGCCATGCTCTTTGTTTGTTTTTCTTTTGTGGGGTGGTCGGATCGCCGGTTAGAGGCAATGCATGCTTGTTCTAGGCAAGCTCAGTGAGGAGTCCGGCTAGATAAACAAGTAAGAAAAATAGATTTGCAGGGGTGGAAAAGTAGAGAGAAAGAAAGTGAGCACCAAGCAGTCCAGACCCTTGAACAGAGTGAGAAGGGTGGGCAATGGGCTCAGAAAGTTATGTGCCATTGAGGCAGTACCTTGGAAGCAGTGAGGACAATGTATGTGTCCCACACCAAGCAGAGAAGTAGAGTTTTCCATCTCTGTAAAGAGTATGTCTTTAGCACCTTGAATTGGTAGGAAGGCTAGTGTTGTCAAATGGTCTTGTACACCTACAGGATGCAGAGCAGGCAGCCTAGAGTCCTCCCTATCAGTTCATAAAGTTCTCTTTTTCTCTGTCTTTCTCTGTATCTCCTTTCTCTGTCACTGATGCTCATAGAAGTTCATTACCCATTGGATGGCAGGAAGATTTGAGCTCTGATACCACTATAATGAGCTGCCCCTGTTTGTAATTTTTATTTTATTTTCTTAGTTGTGTTATTTTTATTAGATTGTGGTCTTTCAGAACTAAACGGAAGATGCAAAAGGGTTTTTTTGGTTTGCATGTAATGTTTTTTGCCAATAGAATAAAAATATGAAACATGCAACTATAACCTAGAAAAATTAAAACCCTAATGCATTAAAGAACAAAGACCCAGATCATATAATCATGTAAAATGAATTATTGATGCATACCCATATCATATTTTTCAACTTCATAGGACTGTTTTAGCTGAACCAACTTCATAGACATCACAAATTTGCTTTCAACAACCCAGCAACACGTTTCTCCCTCTGTATGATAGTTTCTAAGTGAAAAACCAGTCAAGGCGCCATGAATGCGTGAGAAAGATAGCCTTCAAGGGGGGCGATTTGATGAAGAACAGGTTCAGACCCTTCCTAGAGGTGTACGGCCTAGCTGCAGGAAATTTTCATCAGCAAACAACACCAAAAATGCTCACAAACTGTCATTCAGTCCTTGGATATCTGCTGCCATAACTAACAATGCATCCATGCTCAAATATCAACATAAAACATGCAATAAACACCCAGTTTTCTGTCACAAAGTTGTATGGCCCTAGCTGATTATGTACGGCCAGCATGAAAGTGAAAGTGCAGTCCCAGAAAACTCCTTAAAACTTTGAGAACTGTCTTCAAAACCCTTACTACCAGCTGTTCCAAAAATCAGACATATTACCCTAGTGAAAACTCCTCAAAAATAGTTTCATTGATGCACACATGAAGCCTCTATATGAAGCTTCCAGCTACTCTCCTGATGCTGTCTCCCAAGCATGAGAAGAGTGATCTTATAGGGGGCTATGTCCCTGCAAAACCCTATTTCCATACCCCAAAGCCATGCTTTAGATTGCTCAAACAAATATGTTTTCAAAAAGTGTGAGAGAGACAAATGAAGTAAAAAAAAAAACTTTTATACTCTCCTTGCTCCCAACGCCCAAATAGGAGGGAATTTTATTATTTTTAAATTTGAAATAACCCCTTGCCCCTCCATGGAGTGCTCACCCCCTCCTAGCACCTCAACTTTAAGTTATAACTTAAAGTTAAAAAAAGAAAGTTACTTTATTAATTTAAAGTAACCATAGCCAGTAAAGCTGCAAGTGCTAGGTGCTCCAACTGACAGGCTATAAATAGTAAGTTGGCCAACGCCATCTGGTACCTCCTGTCTGACTTACTATAAATAGTAAGTCCTGGAATAACAACCAAGATAGGTTCCCTAACCAATCTACTAGCCTGCGGGAACCTTGGAGCAGGCTAATCATACCAACTCTCTGAATGAACTAAGGAGGGGACATTACAGATTTGGAGTGGTACACATAGCCTCCTTCAATCTCTCAAATATTGTATTAGCTAACTCATTCCATTGAAAAACATCTTTCAATAGAGCTACGAGAGGTGCTTCTATTCGGCCATAGTTCTTCACAAATCTTTTATAGTATCCAATGAGTCCTAGGAAACCCCTCAAGTTTTTGATGGTTTTAGGAATAGAACACTCCATCATAACCTTGATTTGTTAGGATCAACATTTACTCCTTCGTGAAACACTAAGTGACCCAAGTACTCCACCTCTTTGAGACCAAAAGCACACTTGGAAGGTTTAGCATAAAGCTAGTGATGGTTGAGAACTTGTAATGCTTGATCTACATGATACAAATGCTCCTCCCATGTCTTGCTATAAATCAATATATCATTAAAGAATGCTAATATAAACTTCCTCAAAAATGGCTTAAAGATGGAATTCATTTAACTTTGAAATGTAGATGGAGCATTAGTAAGACCAAATGGCATCACTAGAAACTCATAATGACTCTTATGAGTCCTAAATGGTGTCTTGGGAATATCTTCTTCATTACTTCAAAGTTGGTGATAACTTGATTTAAGATCAAGTTTTGTAAAAAAAACATAGTTCCATTCAATTCATCTAGTAAATCATCAATGACTGGAATAGGAAACTTATATTTGATGGTGTACTTGTTGAGCTCTCTATAGTTTGGACACATGCGCCAAGTGTCATCCTTCTTATGCACCATCACCATGGGAGAGGAGTAAGCATTTTGGCTATGCATGATGATACTTACCTCAAGCATCTCTTGAACTATCTTCTCAATCTCACGTTTTTGTATATATGGGTACTTGTAAGGCTTGGTGTTGGGTAGTTGGCTCCTTGGTACTAGCTGAATGGCATGGTCCTGATCCCTTTTCAGAGCCAACCCTTTAGGCATTTCTCCAAAAACCACCGAGTGATTATCTATAATTGCTTGCAGATCTAGCTAGGTAGGAGCATTAGACTGATAGGCTACTAATGAAAACAATTGGGCCACAAATCCATTAGCCCCCTTTTTAAGCATCTTTTGCGTTTGATGAGAGCTTGCCATCTATGGGGAATCTGCACACAACCCTCTTAGTTCAACTGTCCTGCCTTCTGAGTGAAATCTCACGAATCGCTGTTGGAAGTTCATCTCAATTGTTCCTAATGTAGGGAGCCACTCCACTCCCAACACTATATCTATTGCACCCATTGGAATAGTGAACATTGGGCAATCAAATCGACACTCTCCCATAGTCAATTGAATGCTATGGTATTTTTCCGAACAACTGATAGTACCTCCATCTGCAATTTGGACTTGAAATTTTGGAGTGGGAAATATAAAACAATTCAGACGAGTAGCTAACTTCTTGTTAATGAAGTTGTGAGTGCTTCCCGAATCTATCAATATTGTTACTCTCTCCTTCTTCAAGAAACCCACCACCTTGAGAGTTTGTGGTGTGCTAACTCCAGCAAATGCGTGACAAGAAATGGTTCGTTGAGTGTCTCCAATTCTTCATCTAACTCATTGTCGCCCTCTAATATTGATTCCTACGCTTCTTCCTCAATTGATCTTTGAATATAGAACAATTTCTATTCAGCGCATTTATGCCCTTGACTGTATTTGCTATCACAACTAAAACATAATCCTTCCATTCTCTTCTCTTCAATTTGTTGTGGAGTTAGCCTAGTAGGTTGAGGAAGTGACTATGTAGGAGAGCTTTTATATTTATGTTTATCAAACCTTGCCTTCTATTGGCCACAAACTTTTCTTCTATTTGTCTTGCTATAATCAGTGCTTATGTCATAGAATATGGACGAAACATACGTACCTCATATTTGATGTGGTCTTTTAAACCCCCTAGGAATAACTCTTTCAAATTTTCCTCTATGACATTCTCCACTCTTAAAGACAAAGTTTGGAATTGAGGAATATAATCCTTAACCATACTTGTTTGCCTTAACTTGGTATGTTGGTTGAAGTAGCTATCCATAAGATTGTCACCATAATGTGTAGTGAGTTCCGCTTTTTTCTTCTCTTCACATAACCAACGATACCGAATGAATTGGTCAAGATCCAAGTATAAGGATACCATTTCAACCTTTTGTTGACAAGGAACATGATGAAGATCAAAGAATTGCTCCATTTAACAAAGCCAATTGGTTAGATCTTTGCCAGTTGGCTTTGCCATCAAACTTTTGTATATCCATCTTTGGTGTGAAGTGCCTAGCCATAGAATTATTTAAGTGTTGATCCATCTTGAGATCTTATTCAAACCCACAAGAATCATGTCCCTTAGAAGCATCACCTTCTTCCCATTTCTTATTATGTGAATCTGCTCTGTTATAGTTCATACCACTCATAAGGGAATCCGTTTTTCTTGATAATGCATTGATCTCCATCTTCACTGATGAAATATCTTCTTTAACCTTGGTGATTTCATCCTTCATATCATTAGGAGCAATCTCCTCATTTTCTATATCATCCTTGTCTAGAGACTTTCCAGGTGTGATAGGGTTCTTTTTGCCTCTTGTGGCAGGTCCCACCATGATGCAGAAAAATAATTTTGCAGTAAATCATACAACACAAATTCAAATGATGTAAAAATTTGATTGTAACTTACTAGGGCCTAAATCTCACCTTGCTAAAAAAATCTCCAAGAAATTTTCTGATTTGCAGCCTTGGGAGCAAAATTAGTGGAAATCCTAATTCCATAATAACTCCTTGATTTCTGTTCCAAATGCCCTCAAATTTATATTGTAGAAGCTTCAACGTGGCCTTGAAAAACCCTTTAAACATCAGAAAAAAAATTGCCAAAAATGAGAGAGATATGCATTTCACAATTTGCCCGCCAATATAAAAAAAATTGCCTTATTTCTTGCTCTCTGGTTTCCAAGATCATGCTCTAATAGCACTTGTAATGAAACAAATTGCACGATAGAGGAATATGATGCAAATACTTGATAATACTTGAGAATAGTAAGCCATTTTGAGGGGCCAAACCTCCAAAGTCTCCAAGAAAAACACAATTTGCAATATGATGATAATAAACTAACCACCAGCTCCTATATATACCCTGCTTATGCTTTGGATGTCACCTAGACCAACTTAGATAACTAAATATAACACCTAGGACAACCTAAATATCCAAATAAGAATATAATAATAATCATATAACTTAATTAAGAGTTAAGGTAGCCAAAGATGACTACTCATAACCCTATACACACTATAGGATTAAGGATGTAGCAATATGCTACATGAAATTCTAATGTCTTCCCCACTTCAATTATCTAGTGCCTTTTCTCGCTGCATTTGGTCTTTTCTCTTTGCAACTCCTGAATCTCTGCCTGTGGCCTTTTGCTTCCCAGCCTACTGCCTGCTGTCTGCTGCATTAGTATTCTCCTCTCATATCCTTCTGGACTCTGCAAATAATGGTCCAAGTGTCTACCATTTTATCTGAAATATCGTTATCATCTTCAACAAAAAAATTCTTCTTTCTTTCCACTAACACAATCCTCTTCCCCCTTCTCTGCTGCCATTTTTCTTTTCTCTTGAACTAACTACTCCAAGGTCCCTTGCTCTTCTCAGGTGCTTCTCTGAAATTGCTTTGTTTCTTTTCCTAGGTGCTTCACTTAGATACTGCTGTATTCTTTAATTTTCTATAGCAGCTGCAACCAATCCCTTATTATTTTTTTCTCTTCTTGCATGGGTGTGGGCTCAAAAACTAATTATTTTTGCTACAAGTAAGAAGTATTCACACACCCATGATCTTCACAATGTGAGTCTATAGATGTTTATAAGTGTAAGCTGAGATCTAAAAGTGATCCATAAACTCCATGGATATTCCAAAGGTAGTTTCACCAACATGAATCCTTTATTTATTAACCGATTTCTCACAAATTATATGCCTAAAATTGAGCAACATGGAAGAATTATATTAAATTAGATGGGAAATATTCACATTATCTAACCTCTTTGTATCTTAATTGTTAATACTTACAAAAACATAGCATAAGACAAGTAAATTAAAAGAACAACACAAGGAAAAGATAAAATGAGATTTGCCCGGAGAAATCCAATGTGAATGAAAGCTCCAACAAAAAATCCTATCAAAATTAGTTCAAAGGCCTCTAAGAACACATCTTTTCTAGAGTTTTCTCACTTGCAACTAATATAGTGAACACCAATATGGTTTACCTACAATCACACATACCTTAAGAAACATGGCAATGGACTTCTACCTTACTTACCAATGACACTAAGACTAGGATGATTATAATGCAACTTCCTCAAGTGAAATCTCTTTAAGTCTTCCTTGCCTTTCCAAGAAGGAAGAATCTCCCTTCCCCCATACCTCAATGGGTGTATTTATGCTCAAGGATGAACTCAAGAGTCAAGAAGAGATATTGAAACTTCTACAATATGAAGAGAAAAAATAAGAACCAGTTGAACTTCCCAAATGAGTTTTGACTCTGCTAATTTTTCATACATGAGATGAGTTTGATCACAAACGAAACCGTCAGCTGCACCTAGTCCCATCAAACAGTTGAACCTGTAAGACCAGTGCAACCTCAGTTGAATCTGTTACTGATACTGATACTTAAACTTGTAGAGGCCATAACTTTTGTGCACAGACTCAAATGAGGTGATGTTTTAATTGAATGTGGAATATTTTTTTTAGAGGAATCCAACTATGTAAAAATTTTCACACTTCAGATAACTCTCTTATGCTGTTTTTTCCCCTGCAACAGGACTGCATTTTCTAGCTGTCAACCATCCAACTGTATCTGAATGTTGATCCAATAATTTTCGGATTAAAGATGTCCAAGTTAAATGCTGGGTTTATGTAACACAAGAAGATGCCCATTATAAAATGAAATATATTATTATTTGTTCTAAACAAAATCTCTACTTTTTCTTCACATTCTGCAAAATGAAACTGAAATTGCAAACTCCCAGTTAACTCACTTGCTGAAATGTATATTTATGCTTTGCAGTATCTTCCTCCTGTCAAAAAAAATACTGAACCTCTAGAGTTGGTCTTCATATTGCAGGAGTCAACATAATCTCAAGCAATGTGAATATTAGTAGTGCCCAAATTTGCAATTGGATATCTTCTATGTTTTTCATTTTTTTCTTTGGTCATTTCAAAGTCCTTGTATGCTGACATAGTTGATTACTAAAAAAAGGATTCTGTCCCATCCCACATTGTTTATTCATTATTGTAGATCTATAGCAATTGGTTTATGAGTATATGACCAGAAACAACTTTGCCACACTATTTTCCACCTCAAGTTTGTTGAGAGCATTGCTTTCTCTCCTCTCAAAAACTTGAGCAGTGGCATATGGAAACTGTAACTTTCATTGCGAATTTCTTCTATAAGTCTTTCATACTTCTTCCTTATTGGCGCTGGCTTCTTATGTTCTAGTATTTTACTGCAATTTTGCATCACCAATCAAATCTTCCTTTTGAGTTGTGTCACTAATCAAACTTAGATTGTACTTCCTCTCCAAAACTCGAGCAATGGCGTGTGGAAACTGTAACTTTCATTGCAAACTTCTTCCAAAAGCATTTCACACTTCTTCCCTATTGGCACTTGCTTCTTATGTTTTACTTGGATTCTGCATCACCAACCAAATCTTCCTTCTGAGTTGTGTCACTAATCAAACTTAGATTGCACCTTTATACATTGAAAATAATAAAGTTGCAACCATCAACAGGTATGCTCGTATAAGTAGTTTCAGCACTGTGCATAATCTGAGACATCTCTACTGGCAACACTGCTGAAGACATGTCTTGCTTTTCTGCAAGAGGCTCTATCAATTTTCTGTTGAGATCTTTTCCTTCCAAGCTATCTTGACTACCTTCTGCCCTGTACCCGATTTGCTGAAAATTCTTCTGATTTTAGTACAGAAGGGCCAAATATGAGTCTTCTCATTTCTGTAATTCCTTAAAGATTATAAAAGATTCCTTTTATTATCCTTTCATCATGACACAAGTGTTTGCTTCCCCATTGTAATAAATGGTCTTGTGCATTGTGCATTTATGTCACATGGCCAAGGCCTCCCAAGTAGCAAATGGCATACACTTATGGTATTGCATAGGATTTTTCTTCATCCATACACAGTTGACTTATTTAGATATCTCAGCTCTTATGAGTTTTTGTTTTCTTAGATAAAGTTGTGAGGGATCTAGAGGGTCCTCGCCCTTGAAACTTAAAGCTCAATATGTTGCAAACAAACATTTGGCATAAAATGATCAATAACTAGTGGCGAACTGTAATCCACTAATTTCATCTACTTTGACTATAAGATCTTACATTCTTTTGAAATTTGGCTTTTCTGTGTGACATATTTCCAGCCATCTAGCTGTGGAGAGATCTTATCTAGTTGGCATCTTCATAACCCTGGTTTCCTAGGAGAAAATCTACCTCTGCATTCTTAATATCTCCCCTTACATATTCCTTGAACATAGATCCCTCCCAAAATTTTAAGACTGGCAGCTTCGAAATACCTTCCTCCTTATTGCCTTTTTGAGGGGCTACCAGCTTGCTTCCTTGAGCAGTAGGAGATGTATACTCTTGATTTTCTACGATAATATTTTTTCCAAATCCTTCTATAATAGTAGACTTTCAAGGGAAAATTTGTTGAAGCGCTGCACCATCTTTAAGGCCTGAACATGCCTCAGCCGTAGCCTTCTTCATATCAGTAACCTTCTCCTTAATGTCCTTAGGTGGAGCCTCCATAGGATTATTGAAATTTGAAGATTCATTTTCCTGCCCCACTTCTTTCATTTTTCGTGTCCAGAGACATCTTTGTTTTATTCTTAGCAACCACAGAAGGCAAGGTTTCAGCCAACAAATCCTGCCTTGAGTAAGAGGTCAAGAGTTTCCCATTCTGCAGAGCAAACACAAATGTATTCTGCTTCTCAGCCCATGACACTTTACCGAAAGATTTTCTTATTCTGCCTGGACAAGAAACAGACAAATGCCCAATTTCAGAACAGATTGGAAATCTAAAAGCCAACTTTTTGTAATTAAGGCGCTGCTTCCATATACTATTTCCTACTTTCAGCCAGATTTTTGCTGGCAACCCCATCAACAGATCTATTTCTACCAGAGTACGTGCAAAAGTAGAAAGAGAAAACTTTTCAGTTTCAGAAGAAATGGTTACAAATTTTCCCAAAGAATTTCCTATACTTTTTTTTTTGTTAGAAGATTTTATGTCAAACCCAGATCATTTTTGCAACCCTATACAGGAGCATGAGTCTAAGCTGATACCTCTTTGGCTGAGAGCCAAGGACTGAGGGGTATCCATTCTGCCAAAGTCCCCTGGGGAACGATTTTCTATACTTCTCAAAGAAAAAAGAAGCCAAAAATGTAATGAAAGATTGGGCAACATTACCAAACTGACAAAGCCTTGAATTTTTCTGATAAAGGATCAAAATCAGGAAACCAGGGTTTAGCATAGAGAGCAGCATTACTCCATACCCAAGCACCCTTCGCCATAATCCCAGCTCTATCAGCTTTAGTTTCAAATACAGAAATTAAAAAACCTTGTGAATAAGGAGAAATCTTCATAGGTTCAGATAAAATGGGGAACCAAAATTTTGCTACCCATTTGTGTAAATCCTGCAAATTTGGCCAAAAATGGTTAAACCTACAAATTAGGGCCAGATCTGCATAAATCTCCGCTTTCTCCATTACCTCCCCATCCAGTTCTACCATTGGGACTTTTCTGCTGCTTTCACCATAGCTTCTGGAAATCTTTTGCCTCCCAGCAAAGCATTTACAGCAGAAGCAAAGCATGATTTCTTTACCTGCAAAGAAACTGGCGAAACCTTTTATTCATGCCCTCCACCTGTCACATCTGAGTATGAGCAGCCCTTATGGCTTCCAGAGCTGCAATCTGCAGTCTCAAGCACAGCAACCTTACAAGCTTTCACCTTTCTATCAAGCCACTGCTGCACATGGCCCTTCCATCTGATACCAAAACCAACTTTTCATGCCATGCCTTCTCTGTCTTGCTGCATATCCCATCCTTATGAGCAGCGGCAACCTTCAGGTTAAATGTGCTGCCAGACTTCACACTTGAAGCTCTGTTAGGATTATATGCCAGGGCAGACATCGCCTCCAGTAACTATCTCATAATTACCACCTCGTATGAAATTACATAATTAAAAAAAAGGATTTGGAAAGGTCTCCTATCCCGCTTCTAAACCATTTCCTTGCTTACAATGTTATATTTTAGCCCCTCCAGCAATAGCAATTTTGCAAATTCTTTCTCAACATCTGCATGTACTCCTGAGTATGCTTTTCCTTTCATGGTCCTTCAATTTCTCTCCCTCCTTGCTGTGGACATTGTAGGCCATTCAAGTGAGTAGTTCTCTCTACTTTTGTCATTATACTGGTCATCTCTGTGCTTGACTAAATCCATTTTGAGCTTTGCAGTTTGAGAGGACATTGAATATCCTACAAAAAAGAAACAAATCAGATCTTCTTTTGTCCTAGTACTCTGTCCTGTGCTTTGTCTTTAATATTTTGTTTGTCCTCGTTCTTCTCTCTGGTACATAACAAATATAATAAATGTTCTCTCACTTCATATTTTCAATTCCAATATTGAATTATGACTTCCAATCACTTAAAAAATTCCATCAATGTCCTATTTTTTTTTGTCAACGTAATGGCACATTTCATTCTATGAAACGAGTTGACTTCGAATTATGGTGGTATATGTAGCTGCTCCCCTTGTGAACATGGCTGCCATCCGATGTTGACCTGCATTATTTTTTCTGACAATCCATATCATATCTCCATGACAAATTGTTGCCTACGTTTAGGGTTTTGGTTGCTGCTTTCTTGTAGTTCTTGTCCTTGTTTTTTGTTATAATTTATGTGATGAATATGATGACCAGATTATCTATTCCAGTTGTTGGGGCTGCTAACTATAATAATGTCACTATGTGGACTGTTTAAGATTATTTTTGGCTTGTCAGCAGAGACCCTCACACCCAAATTCAGACTTGTACATTCAGCAGTCTGCTTCGTGAATACCAATTTTGTTGGATACTAAGTAATGTGATGTGTCTTAATGGTTACCTTTAAAATCTACTCGACCTGCTAATGGAGAATCACTCTTGAATTCAAACACTATCTACCTTAAAATTCATTGCCAATTTACATCTTCCAGACAATTTCTGCTTAAGCTCGACTCTGATCCAACATTTTTTGCTGGAGCCTGCTATCAATGTGGCACACATATTGTCTTTATGCCCTAGCATGATGGGGTTTGTTGGAATATAAGGTTTTGGCCCCAGTGGTTTCTCTGCGACAATGAATATTGCAGGAATTGAAAGTTTGAAAGAAAAATTGTCCTTCTGATTTGCACTAGAGACTATTTCATTGTTGTTTGCCGATGTGATTTTAACAAGGACAAAAGTTTTTCAAGGTAGGACCTGGTTTTATAATCTATTAGGACTTTTCATATGTTGCTGGACTATCATGTTGTATTATAACAGAGTTTCCTTCCAAAATGCCAGTTTGGAGCCATGATATGTTTCAGGTAAGTGGTGTTTGACTTGGTGGATATGTGTCAACCTCTGATTTTTTAATGTGCCGTACCTGTTTGTATATTTTTAAAATCTTTTTATGTGTTATTTTATTATTTTATTGTGTTCTTTCAGACTAGACAGAAGGATGCAGAAGGGGTTTCTTGTTTTGCTACAAATGTGTTGCCGGAACATACAAAATATAGCACATATCCAAAACCCAAAAAATATACAAGGAATGCAAGAAAAATATGAGAGACCCACTTTATATATCAACAAATAAAAAGGTTCTATCGCATACCCATATGCAGAAATACAACTTCATACAACTGCTGTCGCCAGACCAGTTAATGGGTGTGGCTAGAATGCATTAAATCTTCATAGAATGTGATGGAATGTACATACAATGTGAACAGCACATAGAAGGGCCTGAAACGCCACTACTAGGCCAAATAAAAAGCATACAATGAAAGGAGAGAGCCTCAAAGGACCCACGTCCTCAACTGGGGTTGGTGCGGCTATGGCTGGGAGTCCAAACTGCAGCGAATACTTCTGAGACTCTTCTCTAGCTGTTCTTATGCCCAACCATTCAAGTCTTTGGAACTCCATATCGATGGATGCAACCGATAATGTCATTGGCATATAACTGGATTGAACTTTCTCAATGGTGACCTTCATTTACATCTTACTTTCACATATCAAATTCTATTAGTTTACGTCACTACTGTCTAGAGCTGCAGGAAAATCTTTGCATTGGGTTGTTAATTGTTCATGTTTACATGTATTTAGAGCCTTTAAATATTTCACTAGCCTGGCAGTGCAAGCTTGTAAAGATACATGATTTTCATATCCTGCTAGTTTTTGAAATTTTTTCCAAGGGTTTAAAAGTAACTGAAGTTAAATTTTGTCATGCCCAAAGTTTAAAATGGGCAAAACACATAAAACAAAACCAGCATTTTCTAAAAACATAAAGCATTACATAATTGCAATGTGCAACACAGGCACATGTGTTGCCACCACATGTGATGCCATATGATACCGAACAAGTGCAGAATAATGGGTCGGCAGTGTAAGGAAAGGAAGAAGGGAACAATAATGTGTAAGATACCAAGTGATGCACACTTCCAAGTGACACACCTTACACAATGATGAAAGTATAATGGGAAGGATGAGGCACCAATGTGCTTAACGCCATGAAGGAATGTCATTCCCATGCCATCATTAATTAATGTGATCGCATTGAATAATTAAATTAGGCAGTGGAATCAAACTCATCGCTATACTAAAACATATACCAACATTTCCTTCTTGATAAGAAGTGTAGCCACAGGTTAACATGATTGTAAATTTTTGCTGACCTGTTTAACTTATAAGAAAAAGGTAGTACGCTGGCAAATGTTTGGACATGTTGACGTTTACATTCAAAAATATATTTGATAAGAAGAGACGATCTAATAAAATGTCATAAGTTTCATGAAACATCCTCATACAGTTAAGGGAAAGGGAAAGAGAGTAACATGTTCATCTAAAATTTTGCAATCGGGACAGTTAGAGATTCCTTCATCTTATACCCTATTGATCATCATTTTATACTCTGGTTAATTTATTATATACCAGTCAACAAAACATAATTCAAGGAACTAATTTATTAAGACATTTAATATAATGTATTACATACTAATTGTTTATTATATCCTTAAATTATATTTTGTAATCAATATAATATAAACTTTACAGTGAATAAAAAATGTGATTTTGATAATTAGATAGGTAAGTCCACATAGTACACAAAAGTTGTGGCACTTATATATATAATGTACTAAGATGTAATTGTTATGATTTGATTAACATCTTATTATAAATAAGTCATGAATCATATAACTCAAAATTAAACTCAAACATCATTTAACTTGTCTTACTATTTAAAAACCCACAAAATATCAATTTATAATTTTCAAATCAAATATATTTATAAATATAAGAACTCAATAAATTTAAACCATAAAACAAGATCATGTGCACCATAAGAAAAATGAAACCCTAAAAAGAAAGTACTATTTGATTGCATGGTTCATTATTTTTTGTTTGTTTTTATTGTGCTTGCAAATGCAAAGCAACTGCCATGGGAGGTTGTAGACCAGAAAAGACACAAGTGCCATGGCAAGGTGGAATGTTGGAGAAAGGGTTTAGAGATTGATGTTGGGGGCACGTAGCAACAAAAGAGAGGGGTATGGCGGTGGTTGGATAAGGTGTAATGTCCCCCACTTAGCTCACTCCAGAGGATCAGGATTAGCCTATAATTGACTTCCGTAGGCTAGTGGATGTGTGTAGGAAGTCATCTCAGTGACTTACTATTTTTAGTAAGTTGGGAGCTAGGGTTTCTATTTTTAGCAGGGCAAACATGACTGGACAGGGCATGAGGATTCGAGGTCTCGATACGGCTATAAACCTCATGTGGTGCGAAATGAATTAAATTAAAGATTTAATTCATATTTATTTATGAGACCGACATAAAATAAAGTAATGTTATAAAGTCACTTTATTTAAGTTATGACTTAAAGTGACCTTCCTAAGGATGGACGCCCTCATGTGGGTACAAGGTGATGTTTTAAATAAAAATGAATTAAAATTTCTCTCTTGGGCGTTGGAAAAGGAAGGCAAATAGACCAAAAATGACTTCATTTTGGTATGCTTGCTTATGTGATTTTTGCTCTGATATTGAGTTGCTCCAGCATTGGGGTGTTGAGCTTGGCTTTTTGGGTTTGAGCTTCGATTTGCAGAGACGGAAACCTTTGGAAATTCGCCTTTCCTCTTGTATGAGAGAGTGCATCAAGAAAGGGTTCGGGAGCTTCATTCAGGAGTTCCATTTGTGCTTTCAGGAAACACATTTTGAGGAGTTTTATGCATTGAATGAAAGTATTTTTATGAAGTTTGGTTCTGCAGAGAAGGAGTAACTACTGATCAGATTTAATGCTTTGGAGGAGAGTTTAGAGGTTTTATTGGTGCTTTAACTTGGGCCGTACACCCAGCTGCTGGCGGTACTGTTCATACTGGGCCGTACTCTTTAGAAGTTGCATTTTCTTCAATGTTTGGTGGCTGCTAACACTTCAACTGATGTCGACTTGGGTAGAGGAGTTAAACAGATCAGAAAAAGAGAGTTTTGGGAGGAAGTTTGTTGTCTAGTGTGGTTGGTCATCATTGCTGCAGGCGTACTTGGCTGATAGGGGACGTGGCACTGACTAATGGTCATTTCCTTGCTATTGTTTCATCAATCTCACTCAAATAGGGCGTCTATAGTCTGTTACAAAGTTGCAGCAGTCAGTATATGTATTGCTTGGGCCTTGTATGAGACATTGAAGTGATTCTAATGAAAATATATGCTGGTCCAGTTTCGGCAATGGAACGAAGTTGAAAATATCCAAGTGGGTATTTCATTTTAATTAGTTTTAGTATATTTTACGATCTGAGTTGTCTTTCGTTTATGCAAAATAGTTGTATATTTTCTGGGTTTTCCATATATGTTGCATTTTCTATGTTATTGTTGCAAAAACTGTACATGCAAACGCATGCAATGAAAACCTAAACTCAAACCAGCAAAACCAAAAAAAAATCAGTCAGTGCAAAATACATACAATGGGGTGTATGTTGCAGTGGTATCAGAGCAGAAAATCTTGCCATCCTGTGGGGGTAAATATGACATGCAGTTGAAAAATGAGACATGCGACCGTCAGACAGATACCCTTTCAGAAATACCAGGGCAAGGCAAGGAATTCAGGGAAGTGAAATACCACAATTAGTAGACCCTGAGCGACCAGTACCTATAGTTGATCCATTTGAAGAAGAGATAGTGGTTACAGCTACTGATGAAGATTCCTTAGTTTCGCGCACAGACCCATTTTCAGGAGAGTTACCACCAGATACAGAACACAGAAGAAATGGGTGACTAGGAGGTTGAGGAGCCTAGTTTACGAGAGATCCTGAATGTGCTCACCAGGAGCTTAGTGGCATTAGAGAGAGAGTTGAGGGATTCTCGATGGGAGATGATGCAGACACAGGCTAAGATAGGACACTCCCTTGCACAGCTACTTGATGGGTTGAATAACAGAGAAAATCACCGTGACAGGAACAGGTACAATGGTGACAGGAATAGGAACAATGACGGTGATAGACAGAGGAATAATCAGGGTGACAGGAGCCGGAACAATGATGGAGACAGGAATAGGCATAACGTGGGGGATAGACATAATGGTGACAGGATCCTAGGGGACAGGAATAATGGAGATAGAAACCATAATGGTGATAGACATAGGTTCAGAGATGATGAGGATGAGGCCTCAGTGACTCATAGGAGGGCTTCACAGTTTACAGCAGGAGACAGACCTGGCATCCCTACGTTTGTTCCCAGGAACCAAGCTCCTGAACAAGATCCCACATAGGTTTCAGGATGAGATTTTGAGGGATTGGAGAACCTCTAGTGTAGAATTCAGAGCAGAGATGACTTTCGCAGAATACTCTGATATTAGAATAAGGAATAGGCCTCGCAAAGGAGGTAGACCTCAGAACTAGGAGTTACAGAAGAAAGTGAGTAAGATGACACTTCCCTATTTTGATGGATCAGGAAAGACCACTGCTAGGGCTTGGGTGCAGAAGTTAGATAGTTACTTGTAGATCAGTCCTATGCCGAAGGAGGATGCCATCACTTATGCAGCATTGCATTTGGAGGGAGTAGCACACAAGTGGTGGAGTAACGGGAAGGTCACACTTGGGCATGATCAGATTACTTCATATGTAGAATTTACAGCCCGACTGATTGACAGATTTGACAAGGACCCGGAACAGCAGTTTAAGGAGTTAGCACAATTGAGGCAGACTGGATCATTAGACTCCTACATTGCTGAGTTTCAGGGCCTATCTGTCATGGTCCCAGATTTATCTGAGCGCAGATTAGTGATTCTCTTCATTGATGGACTATCAGACCCACTCCGTGGTTGGGTTAAGGGTTTCAACCCCGCTACACTCCAGGAGCCCATGAAAAAAGCCCAAGACATGGAATCATCAGTGTGGAGGAGTAAATTTCAGTCTAAGGGATCTTTTCATAGGAGGGATAAGGAGAGGGAGAAAAAACCATTCCACAGGGATGTGGATCAGCACAGGGATAGATCTAATAGGTTGACAGATGAATAGTTGAATAAGTACCGAAGGAAGAAATTGTGTTTTCATTGCAAAGAACCATGGGACCCTTCGCATAAGTGCTCACAGAAAGCTAAGGCCAAACTAATTGAGTACTACTCAGCTGAAGAATCACATTCAGAGGGATCAGATACAGAGTCAGATCAGCATTCAGAGTGTCGTGATAGTGGGGATGAGAGAGCTTCACACCACAGTGCTGATAGTGGTGGGTGTATTGCCCAGCTGTCAAGTTTTCAGAAGGTTGGTTCATTTAGGGTGCGTGATGTACTAGGTGGGCAGCGTATTATCACCCTTATTGATACGGGAGCCACTCACAATTTTATTGATGAGGGGTTAGTTGCTCGCAGAGGACTAAAAGTGGAAGAATTTGAAGGCTTTAAGGTGATGGTGGCCGACGGATTCAAAATACATTGTACCAGAAAGATTTCAGGGCTGAAAATCATCATGGGGGATTATGAGTTAGTGGATGACTTCTACGTGGTTGGCATAGGGGAAACATATGTAGTGCTTGGCATGCATTGGATGAACCAGTTGGAGGAGTTCACGATAAATCTTAAGAAGATGGAAATGAGGTTTGAATATAATGGGAGGAAAATATGCCTTAGGGGAATCTCAGATGGTGGGCCTAGAGCTGTATCACTAAGAAGGATGGAGAGACTCTTGAGACATGATCAGGTTGAGTGGGCAGCAGAGTGCCTTATTATGCCCGAATCTCCACCACAACAGAAGGACAGTTACCACCCTGATATTCAGAAGCTGTTAACCAAGCACAGTAAGGTGTTTGGGGATATACCACCTGGAGCACCTCCTGACAGAGGAATAGAGCACGTCATTGAGTTGGAGGATGGGACTAAGCCCATCATGATCACACCATACCGTCATCCAAAGAGGCTTAAGGATGAGATTGAGAAAACTATCAAGGAACTTCTGGAGATGGGACATATTAGGCCTAGCAAAAGCCCTTTTGCTTCTGCAGTTGTATTGGTTAAGAAGAAGGATGGGACAATCAGAATGTGTATTGACTACAGGGCCTTGAATAAGAAAACTATAAAAAATAGGTACCCAATTCCCAGGATAGATGAATTGATAGATGAGCTACATGGTGCCTGTTATTTCTCTAAGATTGATTTAAGATCTGGATACCATCAGATCAGGATGCAGGCAGAGGACATTGAGAAGACTGCTTTCAGATGTCACTATGGTCATTTTGAATTTTTAGTTATGCCTTTCGGGTTGACTAATGCACCTGCTACTTTTCAGAGCTGTATGAATCAAATTTTCAGGCAGCAGCTCAGGAAATTTGTTTTGATCTTCTTTGATGATATTCTAATATTCAGCAGGACTTGGGAGGACCACTTGAGACATCTAGAGGAGGTTTTGAGTATCTTGGAGAGTAATTCACTCTATGCCAAGGAATCTAAATGTGATTTTGGGATGACAGAATTACTTTACCTTGGCCACATTATCAGTGCAGATGGAGTCAGAGTAGATCCAGAGGAAATTAAGGCAATAATTGATTGGCCTCCACCCACAAACCTCACACAGCTTAAGGGGTTTTTTAGGCTTTGTGGGTTTTATAGACGATTTGTTAAGGGGTTCTCCCAGACAGCAACACCATTGACTGATTTGACGAAGAAAGGAGCCTTTGTGTGGAGTGACAGCCCAGCAATGCTTTGACAAGTTCAAACACTTGATTTCTACATGCCCGGTCTTAGCAATCCCTGACTTTGCTAAACCATTTGAGTTACAGTGTGATGCCTCTGGAGAGGGGATTGGGGCTGTGCTAATGCAGGAGAAGCACCCGATAGCTTTTGAGAGTAGAAAACTTCGGGGTGTGGAGAGGAGTTACTCGGTATATGACCAAGAGATGTTGGCCATTATGCATGCATTGGCCAAATCCAAGCAGTATCTGGTTGGGGGTAGATTCATAATCCGGACAGACCATAATAGCATCAAATATTTCATGAACCAAAAAGATCTAAATGATAGACAACAGAAGTGGGTTAGCAGGCTGCAGTCTTATGATTTTGACATTGAGTATGTCAAAGGGAAGAAAAATGTAGTTGCAGATGCGTTGTCCAGACGACCTCACTTGTATTTGGTTGGAGAGATCTCTGCTGATTGGAAGGATGAGATCATGGCAGAGTATGTTAAAGACTCCTGGGCTACGGGAGTCATTGAGGGCACCGTCAGAGATGAGAAATATTCTATGGTAAGTGATTTGATTATGTACAAGGATAGAATATTTTTGGTGCCCAATTCACAGTTTAAACAGAAGATTATCAAAACTTTCCATGACACACCAATGGCTGGCCATCCTGGATTCTTTAAGACATACAAACAGATTCGGGAGAGGTTCACGTGGAAAGGATTAAAGGACGAGGTACAGAAGTATGTTCGTGAGTGTCCCATTTGCCAGCAAAATAAGCATGAGCATACCTTTCCAGCGAGATTACTACAGCCATTACCCATTCCCGATCAGAAATGGGAATGCATCTCCATGGATTTCATTACAGGGTTGCTGAAGGTACAGGGTAAGGACTGCGTCTATGTGGTGGTTGACAGACTCACCAAATTTGCACATTTCTTTGCTATTTCAGTGACCTACACAGCTGCTCAAGTGGCTGATCTATTTTTCAGGGAGATATTTAGGTTACACGGGGTACCCAAGAGCATAGTCAGTGACATGGACAGTAGGTTCCTAAGCATTTTTTGGCAAGAGTTGTTCAGGTTGTGTGGTACAGAGTTGACTCCTAGCACTAGCTACCACCCGCAGATTGATGGACAAACAGAAGTGGTAAATAAATGGATCGAGGGGTACCTACGTAATTATGTTTCGGGGCAGCAGAAGGCTTGGATCAGATGGTTACACCTAGGGGAGTACTGTTACAATACTACACATCACATGTCCATTCAGATGACTCCTTTCAGGGCACTCTACGGTTATGATGCCCCTTGCTTTACAGATCTCTTGCTTGGTGACAGTCGGGTGCCTAAGGCTAAGGATTTTCTACAAGACAACCAAGACATTCTCAGGGAGCTTAAGGAGAACATGCAGCAAGCACAGAATCAACAGAAGTTGTATGTTGATCAGCACCGAGTGGAGAGGAGTTTTGAGGTTGGAGACATGGTGTACTTGAGGCTCCAACCCTATAGGCAGTCCACTCTCAAGAAGAGTGGAGTAGAGAAGTTAAAACCCTGATTTTATGGTCCTTTCAGGATTATCAGATGAGTGGGTGAGGTGGCTTATGAGCTTGAGCTTCCATCAGATAGCAGAGTGCATAATGTGTTCCATGTTTCCAGGTTGAAGAAAGCTCTTGGCCATAATATAGTCCCCTCTGCAGAGCTTCCACCCTTGGATGAAGAGGGTAAGTTGATCCTACTACCAGAGGCTATCATAGATACTCGGGAGAGACACCTGAGAAAACGGGTTATCAGAGAATACTTGGTCAAGTGGAAGAATCTGCCGGTAGAGGATGCCACCTGGGAGAGTGAGCAGATACTGCGACATCCAGAGTTGAGGTTGCTTGAGGACAAGCAATCTTGGGAAGGGCAGACTGTAATGTCCCCCACTTAGCTCACTCCAGAGGATCAGGATTAGCCTATAATTGACTTCCGTAGGCTAGTGGATGTGTGTAGGAAGTCATCTCAGTGACTTACTATTTTTAGTAAGTTGGGAGCCAGGGTTTCTATTTTTAGCAGGGCAGACATGACTGGACAGGGCATGAGGATTCGAGGTCTCGATACGGCTATAAACCTCATGTGGTGCGAAATGAATTAAATTAAAGATTTAATTCATATTTATTTATGAGACCGACATAAAATAAAGTAATGTTATAAAGTCACTTTATTTAAGTTATGACTTAAAGTGACCTTCCTAGGGATGGACACTCTCATGTGGGTACAAGGTGATGTTTTAAATAAAAATGAATTAAAATTTCTCTCTTGGGCGTTGGAAAAGGAAGGCAAATAAAAGACCAAAAATGACTTCATTTTGGTATGCTTGCTTATGTGATTTTTGCTCTGTTATTGAGTTGCTCTAGCATTGGGGTGTTGAGCTTGGCTCTTTGGGTTTAATTTTCGATTTGTAGAGACGGAAACCTTTGCAAATTCGCCTTTCCTCGTGTATGAGAGAGTGCATCAGGAAAGGGTTCGGGAGCTTCATTCAGGAGTTCCATTTGTGCTTTCAGGAAACACATTTCGAGGAGTTTTATGCATTGAATGAAAGTATTTTTATGAAGTTTGGTTCTGCAGAGAAGGAGTTACTACTGATCAGATTTAATGCTTTGGAGGAGAGTTTAGAGGTTTTATTGGTGCTTTAACTTGGGCCGTACACCCAGCTGCTGGCCGTACTGTTCATACTAGGACGTACTCTTTAGAAGTTGCATTTTCTTCAATGTTTGGTGGCTGCTAACACTTCAACTGATGTCGACTTGGGTAGAGGTGTTAAACAGATCAGAAAAAGAGAGTTTTGGGAGGAAGTTTGTTGTTTAGTGTGGCTGGTCATCACTGCTGCAGGCCGTACTTGGCTGATAGGGGACGTGGCACTGACTAATAGTCATGTCCTTGCTATTGTTTCATCAATCTCACTCAAATAGGGCATCTATAGTCTGTTACAAAGTTGTAGTAGTCAGTATATGTATTGCTTGGGCCTTGTATGAGACACTGAAGTGATTCTAATGAAAATATATGCTGGTCCAGTTTCGGTAATGGAACGAAGTTGAAGATTTCCAAGTGGGTATTTCATTTTAATTAGTTTTAGTATATTTTACGATCTGGGTTGTCTTTCGTTTATGCAAAATAGTTGTATATTTTCTGGGTTTTCCATATATGTTGCATTTTCTATGTTATTGTTGCAAAAACCATACATGCAAACACATGCAATGAAAACCTAAACTCAAACCAGCAAAACCAAAAAAAAATCAGTCAGTGCAAAATATATACAGTGGGGTGTATGTTGCATAAGGATAGACACAGTTACCAGTTGAACCACCATATGTCTAGGTTGAGTACCAATAATATATAGGACCACATAAATCATATGGTTATAGGCGAGTCACCTCTATTCCCGTTAGCGGGACACCCACCCATCCAGTGGTTTAATTAATCTTTTCCCCTAATATATAGGCCAAGTTTAGCTCTAAAATGAACCAATAGAAACTATCCCAAATAGGCCATTCATACCTCATTTTCTCCCCACCAGGCCATCTCGCTTGGGAACTAGTTATGGAATGAGTCCTTTTGTACCCAACTATCACCATTAAGAACCACTAGAATCCCTCGTCCATGTTCTATGTAGCATTATGCGCATAGCATCCAATGTGTTTAAAGAAGGGACACATTTAACTACACTTTATTCCCTACTCAATAGTATAGATCCCTAACCTTTTTCCTTTGGAAGCAACTAAAATGGAACTAGTTGGGCCAACCTATGGTGTATTATTGTGTCTATCCATAGGGCAACATCAAGCATTTAGTTCATTTGTCAATAGGAAATAATCATTAGAACAAACATCTTCATGCAAAAGCTTCCCATTTGTTAGCTCATAAGACCCATTCTTGGGTATTTATTAAAGTGGATAGGGCATCCTTGGCCTTCCCTCCCTTGACCTAAAGCATAATATGGTCTATTCAAGGGCCTATTATAGAGGGGGGCTCTTTCTCAATAGTTTGAATGGTCCTACTCAACTATCTCTCTCTGAGACATCTAGGTGGTATAGCTTAGCAAGATAAGAGCACCTCCCTAGAACCTCTGGCCTTATCCCTTGAATGATCCTTGATTGAAGACTCCACACTAACTATAGTTAAGCGTTGAGCTACGCTAGAGCTACAACTACAAGACCCCCACCTTCTATAGTTGTCATAGCCGAGTTGGGCCCTGGAATGAAATGCCCACCCTTAGTAGTTGTTTCCATTACCATCATAACCAAATGATTAAGTTGGTTGGACCCCAAACTATACCAGCACCTGATTCAATCGAATATTATTACTAGAGTTAGTACCCTACTATGAAAAGGGTGCCCTACTATTTGTAGGGTGTAGAACTATAGTTCTATTGTCCCTCCTTAGATAGTTGGGTCTCCTTCGAGCTAAGTGATCAATGCACCTTGATCATGAGCTTAGGGAAGGTATTTAGAAATGGGATCAAACTTGGGCATTCAATCATAGACAAGTTGATTGAACGATAGTCATATCATAGGGTTTTCTTTTGCGTAGACGTCTCATCTGGCCGACCCAATCAATTGGATTATTCAATAGTTTCACCTATTTCTTAGTGAAAAAAACTTAAACTAAGTCTTTTCCTTGTTCCTAGTTCATCCCATAATGGAATGAATCCACAAATACCAATAGCCTACCGACCTAGTCTAGCATGGAGCATTGACTAGATAGTAGGGTCATCTCCTAGAGCTAAATGAATCTCCACAATGAAAATACTTACTCGTGTTGATTCCAAAAGACTTCATACTCTCTCTAGAAGCAATCAAGCATGTTAGAGGTAGGAAAAAACCCCTATCCTCTATAGTGGTCAAGTGATTAAAACCTAGGTGTTGAAGTAGTTAAACACCTATAGAGCTTCTCCCTTTGGTCTAGTAAGGAAATATCCCCTTGCTTCCTATCCTATCTCCTATCTTTGATGCATATCCTCCCTTGAAGCTAAATCTTTGTTTAATGCCTCACCCCCTCCTTTATATATAGGGCTAAAACCTAAATCTCTACTCTCTCCTAAAATATCTCATTTCGAACCCATAGATAGTAGGGTCTCCCTGTATACAAGTTCTAACTACCAAATCATCATTAACATAATGAATTTTCTCTAGTATGAATTCCTAAAACTACTAATGAAGGGCTTGATGTAGCTGAAGTAGCAAAGCCATTAAACCCTACTACCTAATAATCTTAACCTAGCAAATTGAATATTTCTAAGAGATCGATATTGAACTCTCAAAGTTCAAAATCCTCTTATCTCTTAAAAATTGTCATATCAAAACTCTTGCTTCTTTAACTTGTAGGTTTCTTGCCCATTTATAGTAGGGATCCTAACATTTATTTGTCAAATCCACTATATAAGGTAGGGGTGATTGAAACTATAGTATCTTCCATTAGTGATCCCAAATTGAGTAAGCTCCTTTCCCCTTCATCAACTTTCCTAAATATCGGTTGAAACCACATGAATTGAATATGATTATCTCACTCCCCATAGGGCAAAACCCTCATCGAAAGAGCCTCACCTTATTGTCACCATATCAAGCAACCTGTTTAATCTCTTCTTAGTGACTATGTATGAAGGAATCACTTCCATTAGGATGAATGATGCGGTTGATGATCAAGAACCCAATGAAGGGATATGATCAAAGTAGCTCTCACAAACAACTGAAACAATAAATGAACTTAATAGGAAAAATAAGAAGAGAAAGTTTCTGAATGATTGTAAGTAAGATCACAAATTGTCCAAAAGGCCCAGTCTAGAATATTCAACAATATTTCTTATCGAATCAATAACATAAATATTTTAGACAAAACAATTCCTAATTTATCATAACTCCTATAGGAGCATGCAACATTACAAGACAACTTCACTTCAACAATTATAGGCTTACATGAACTAAATACGATACAAGTATGAACAACAACATGATACAAGCTAGATAGCCTCTCTTATAGACACATGATCACTTCAAGACTTCTAATCTAAAAACATGAACATTTACTAGACACCGCTATAGCCATAGATCTAACCACTCCTCCATACATGGATATCAATGACTAACACCAACAAAATTTGTAGGACTTGACCTACACAACTCCAATTCTAGACATGATCACATTTCTCACCAAAAGGAACATATTGATAACTTTATTTTGGACTAAACAACTCCAAATTCTTAGACAATGAAACTTCATCCTTATTCTAAAACTTGATGTCTAAATTCTTGGTTTGCATAGTATAAATAGAGGCGTAGGAGAAAATTTGGAAATCTACCTTAATGAAGCCACCTTAGGACAAACACTTAATTTAGAAGAGTCACTGCCAAGAGTTTGCCAAAAATTAGATGCTAAAAATAGAGAGAAAACACCACTAAGACGACACAAACAATCACCACCTATACACTTAGAAGGAATGCCAAAAATAAATAGGAAACACCAAAAATAAATGACTATCTACTAGTGCCAAAACAAGGAGATTTTCATATTTAAATGCTTTCTCAAAGACAATTGCCAACAAAAAGGACAAATGAAGAGATGCTCCTATTTCAATGAATAATATTCAAACCATTAGGAGAAGCAAGTTTAAAACAACACATTTGATCTTAGGTGATAACTTGGAGGAAAGAAACTTTCTCTATAAGTTCAAGCTCAGTGGGTGACCTTTCTCTGTCAGTGGACATGGAATAATTGAGAACCATGGTGGGAGTAAGCTACTATTATAGAGAAATTTTGTGCTTCATATTGAGGAGGGAAATGTATTATTCAATCTCAAAGCTAACATAGCATACTTGCCAAGTTGAATACCCTACCTTGTAACAATCCCCCTTGAAGGAGAAAGAGTTGATTGAGTGATCCTGCTAAATCACCCTTATTATCTTACTAAAACATGAGAAAGCCCTACCTCCCTACCCATTCAAGAGAAAGAATTGGTCCAAGAGAGTTGATCTATCAATTCCCCTACCTTAGATAGAGAAACCATTTGATTCATTCCCTCAATTTAGAAAGTTTTAACCATGTGCACCTGCCCCTAAAGCTAGCATGATTTATATTTCCTTTAGTTAGCACCATTGATGAAGGAACCACTAAATAATCTCCTAGGCCTGGGGCTAAAGAAAAGGTTAGAAGGGGTTGACCATCCGTATTAGGAATATTGGATGTAGGATCTACACCAATGGCAACATTAGATTTAGTATTCTCAACTTTAGGGATTGATGAATTAACATTCCTTGGCATATCTCAATTGAATTATTACTATCATTTGATCTTAGGACAAAGCATTTTTCTAGCTCTTGGGATAAAGCATTATCTTGGGATGATTGATGGATCCATAAGCTAAATTGTCTGCCCATTATATAGTAGAGGCTTCCGTAGTGGAAAGACTCTATATAATCAATAATGCATAGAAAATTCACCAAGATAGAGGTAGGGCCATTCCTACTAGGACTAGCATAACTAGTCAAATAGGCAAGTGGTGGTTTGTTTCCCAAGTTGCTTAGTTTTCGACATCTATTGATTGTTTAAATTTGATGGGCAAAGCTGCCCATTATATAGTAGAGGCTTCCGTAGTGGAAAGACTCTATATAATCAATAAGGCCTAGAAAATTCACCAAGATAGAGGTAGGGCCATTCCTACTAGGACTAGCATAACTAGTCAAACAGGCAAGTGGTGGTTTGTTTCCCAAGTTGCTTAGTTTTCGACATCTATTGATTGTCTGAATTTGATGTAACTCATGTTGCTTCAATCACTAAGATACTTGTTTGAGAGATGGGGATTCATGTGAGTTGTGTAGGTACTTACAAACACAATGAGGAATGGTTCAAAGAGCAAACCCAAGGTTTTTGCAATGAAATACTTATCACAAATGATCATGTTGAAGTAGGAGATGTGCTTTCTCATGTATCGAACCATCTACAATACTTAGTACTCAAATGGAATGTCATATTGGTAAACGTCTCGATATTCCTTGTGGAGTTATTTATGCACTAGTTCATATACAGAATTTTCCCTTGGGATGCCAACCCTTTCTAGGTTACAAAGGTACTAATCAAATAGTTGATATAATATTATAACTCATTTTTTCTAGGTATGGAGGACCATCTTCTAGATATTTTTGGTGGTCATGATACTAAAGAAATAATATCCAACTCATTGTCTATGAATATAGGACTAATTTGGAATCCTAAAAGTTGACTAGTATTAAGTAAAATTCCCCATTTTGAAATGCTAAGAAATTTGCACGACAGAAGAGCATTTAAACCATTCCTATCAAAGTAATCTATGCAGCTAAAGAAGCATTGAATAATGATCTAACTAGAACAATTAATTTATGTAATTAGAAAAATGTATTGTAGAAATTAAATTAACGATTATTCAAAATTACATATCCATTTTGTATTAGATCAGAGATCTATCTTATGATAAGAATTTTCCTAAAATGATATGGTAGAAAGCAATGTGTGACTTGAATGACATGATTAGTTCTATGGATTATGACATCCACCATTTTGACTCGAAGATGCTCTTAGCTCCACATTTATCTCTTGAAAAAGATATGTTTAATAATGGAGCTTGACTAGGAAGGAAATATCAATTTATTTTTCAATTAGGGTAGAATATAGGGTTAATGTAAATGAAAAAAACAAGCTATAACCATTTTTTAAGTCTACATAGAGCTTTAAAAAAGAATAGTGAATTAGAATAACTTGATTTAGGTCAAAATATTTCAAGAAAAATTGATCTGATTCTAAAAGTATCAAACATTCCTATTACTCGAGTAGTTTAAATACAATTTGGTTAATTGGGCTGAGGGAAAGTAAAGCAATGAATCTTGCTCTTGGCACCAAACTGGTATGGAGAATATATAATGAGCGTGAGAGGCTTTGGAGTAGGATACTTCAAGCAAAATATCTCAACAACAATGCTGACAACTTATTTCTTTGCAAACTGCCTAACGGTTCATGTATTTGGAATTTCCTAAAGGCCTGCTGCTCCCTCTTGAGGCTGGATATGGTTTGGAAGTTGGGAAGGGGTGATAATATTCATTTTTGGAGGGACGGGTGGCTGGAGGATTCCCTTCTTGGCTCTCTTCCCACATACTCTGCCGTGATGACTCATTTTGAAGCTGTTATTGGGGATTGTGCGTCTGACTATATCACAAGTGTTGCTCCTCTCAGATCTTGGTTGCATCTTCAAGCTCCGGTTGATGAGAAAGGCTGGAGAAAACTATGGTTAGAAGGTGATTCCCGACTTATCATTGATGCCTTGAACAATGGCCAAACTCACAATTGGCGACTTGCACTAGTGGTCGATGCAGCCAAGTTTCTGTTGAGAGATTTCGAAGATATCAGGATATCACATGTTGGCAGGCAGGGGAACAAAGTGGCCGACTGGGCTGCCAATGTGGGGGTTGGTCTCTTATCTAGGACTGGTTGTGCGTCAAAATCTTGGGGTGACTGTATTCCGTTCGAAGCATCCCTTCTAATTTTGGGTGACAGGCCTGGTTAACATTCTTGCAAGCAATTTTTATGTTTTTGTTGGATTCTCTATGTTCAGGGCTAGTGCATTGGTTTTTGTTGTACTCTGAGCTTTGACTCGTAGGGGCTTTCCCCATTATTCTTTCGGGTTCCTGGTCCCTGCAAAACCATGTTTTTTACACAAAAAAACATTTCTATTACTCAAACGTGGAAAATAATGGAATGTATGTTGTTGTAATTCTATAAGGATGGGAACCACTAGAGTAAAGATGGGACCTAATGATTCACAAAAATTGGTCCCAAAATAAGAAAATTCTATTTTAGATCAAACAATTTGATCAATATTAATGGATTGAGATATATTTCACATCAAATGAAGAGAGAAAATAAAGGGTTTGCAACAAAGTTTGTAGCCCCTTGTTAGTTGAAGATGGAGGTGATTGCGTACATACATTCAGGTCTAAAGGGCTTCGACATGACCAATGAATTGCATCTTCTATAGACATATGTAGAAAGTAAGTAGTTCTGAATCAAGGTACTGTATGACAACATAATAGTTCACCATGAAGGGTGGGCAAACATGCCATGTAGGAATGGGTGCCATTACCCCCTTGAGAACTTCCACCTACCTCAAATTCAAAGAGATGGGAGGGACTTACTATAGTTTAGTTTAATCAATCTAACCAAGGAACTAGCCTAATTGTTTATGACAAAGTTCTAACATGGTATCAAAGTCATGATGTCATAGGGATAGTCTTTTTATAGGTTATGAAAGAACTTAGATCTAAGTTTTTGGAATATTTGGTGAATGGTGGAGCTATTCTAAGCTCATCATTGTGTCTAGAATAGCCAATTTAGCTAGGATCTACTTTTATTTTGTGTAAATCAAGAAACCTAGAGCTTGCTAATTAGAGTATGGTTTTCTTTGAATTTGCAAGAAGTGAGCTTCTAAAAAATAGACCTCGCCATTGAGTCGAGAAGCATAAAAATTTCTAGAAACAACTATAAACTTAATATGGTTTTAATTTGTCCTTTGAGGTCCTTGTCCAAAATTTATTGGTTACACACAATTTGACGAGCCCCCTTTGACATCTTCTTGCAAAGAAACATTTTTAATTTGTTTTTTTATTAATTTTCATGTTTCCAAAAAAAACTCTATATTTTTTCAAAGAAAGATTAAAAAATTACAAATTTGAAAAGCCTTGCAACCTTTTTTCATAGTTTGTGGCTTATTAAAATAGGTTGCAGCCCTTTGGTGGGAGGTGTGGCCTTGATCAGGGGGTTCAAATGGGTTTTTGCCTTTTTTTTTTGCTATTTGCATTGACCTTCTCTGATCATGGCAACCCCTTTCATATGTAGTAGCTATACTTGGTGGTAGATCTCCATTTTAAGAATTATATTTGGTAGATCCAAAAATTAAGTAGATGATTTTGTAGCATAACTAATTTTGGCAGAAATGATAGTGATTTCCCTAAATCTGGGGGTACCTCAAGATCTAGAGGTCTCCTAAATTTATTTGGCAAACTTCTACATTTGACAAAGATTTTAGCAAAACTCCTAAATTTGGCAGATTTTGCTAAACTAGTGGAGTTTTTTAGTTGGGCTTCCAATTTTGGCTATGCTATTTGATTTTCTTATTTAAGGAAATTTCATAAGAATGGACATATCTTTTGCATTGGTTATCAATTTTGAGTTCTTATAGGCATTGAAAAGCTAGTTCCACATTCTTTTGTATGGTGTAATTTATTTATTTTTTGGTATAGTTTTTAAATTTTTTTAAATAAATTTCTTGGGATTTATATGTGAACCTCTATAAAGACTTGTAATCACACTAATTATAAAGTGTCATCTTCTATTTTTTAAGGGGGTTTTTATGCAATATTGCATTGTAATCATGCAATAAAGATAAAGTGGCCCTTCTACTTGTCTTGGGGGTTTCTTGTATGGTCTAAAAATAGGGGGTGCTCTTGTTCTTTTGCTTATGCTTGCATTCTAATCTGTGTTCTATCTTTTCTTGATTCATCATGGAGAATTCTTCCACTCTTCAACCTTACAACTACTTTGCATGGAAATATCAAATGATTAGATTGCTAATGACTAAGTGGTTGTATAGGATAATCTAGGGACTTGATGGTGAAGTAAAAGATGAGCCTCAAAAGACTAAGTTATTGAATAGTTGTGATGAGACCATTAGATTCTTGTGCTTAGATCTCTCCTAAGTTGTTATTTCACATTGAGGACCTTGATACACCTAAGGATAGTTGGATGAATTATCGTGTGTATTTGGACAAACTAGTGAGGTTCAAGGTCACTCATTGGAAAATGAGCTAAGAATTCTAAATCCATACAATTTTGATAACATATAGGACTTTATCACAAAGTTCAAGTCACTAAGAATATAGTTGAAGGCATGCAAAATTAAAAAATTGGATACATATTTGATATTAAATGTGCTCTCTAAGCTAGGTCGTAACTATTTAGTGTTTTGTCTACCATCTATGTTACGAAGGTTGCCTTGGGGAGTGAGTTTTAAATACCTTCTTTTGAGGATTTATCTGTGAAACTACTAGAGAGAGATAATCTTATTCAAATGGGTACCTTGGAGTCTTCAAAGTCACAAGCCTTGGTTATAACCCTAGTCATAAAAGATGAGAAGATTTCTAGTGGCAAAGAGAAGAAAAAGAACAAGGATTTTTCTATGCAACTCACTAGAGAGTAGGATAATATTATTCAAATGGGTAACTTGAAATCTTTAAAGTCACGAGCCTTGGTTATAATCCTGGTCAAAAGATGAGAATATTTCTAGTGGAAAAGAGAAGAAAAAGAACAAGCCTAAGAGGAAGAACACTCAAAAATCTGCATCCACTTCCATAGAAGAACATGAAAATTCTTCTTACAAAGAGAGCACATCATATAAGAAGGAGAATGCCTCGTGTGTATATTGTAAAATATTATGGAATGATGAACATTCATGTTATATAAAATAGATTGACAAGTTAAATAATCTTTTGAAAAAGAATAATATCAAATTACCTTCAACTTTGTCACAAGGTTCATCATCATCATCTTCTTCTAAGTTTGAGGAGCATAAGGGTAAGGACCTTCTTGTTATTGTATATTCTATTTTTGGGTGATGGATCCTTAACTCTGACAGTGATTGTGATTGATAAGGAATGCATTTATTTATGAAATCAAGCTTCCTTTTTCCTTTCTTTTTATTCTTTGAATTTTTTTCTCATTGTATTTTTTATAATGGGACCCCCAATCCTAAACCTATGCAATTAGTAATATGCAAGAGCTCATCACTGAAGATTATGAAAGGGTGAGTAAGGGTACTCCATACCTCTATCCCTACCCCCACATACTTAAACAAATGTGAGAACTCACCGTCGAAGGATAGAGAAGGAAAAAGGAGTGGATATATTAACTCACTTGACTTGAATGACTTTGTATGATGCAACCTTTGTCAACACAACTCAATAATAGGACATCTCTTTTAGACTCTACTCTTGATGAGGGAAAAATAGGGAGATTCACTTATAAGCTTCCAGGGTAAAAGATCGAAGGCCCATGGTTAAAGCCTAGTGGACAACATTATCAAAGAGATTCAATTTGGTATTATATGCAAAAGGTTTAATAATGATAGGGATTTAAGAGTATGTAAAGAATAATCAAACAACATAAACAAAGATAAGACAATAAACAACCATTTTAAAATTGTGACAACATATATGTGGTGTATATCTCCTAATATAACCATTATTCAACCATCATATTACAAACAATGACTATATATAAATTATTATACAAAGAGGGAGGAATATGAGGCATTGGTAGAGACATGATGGTTCACATTCCCATTGCAACTATCATAACTACTCACAACTATCAACAAAGAGTCAAGTGGTGTGGCAGTGTTGACATGGAGTTATGACTTGCATTTTTGAATATAGGTGCTAATTAGGATGAAGATCTTTCTAACAAAACCATGAAAACTATCGAGCAATACCCAAGATTTGTAGTATGTTCTACTAACCCAAATCCTCTTGGATTAGTCATCCCTCCTTGAAGAGAAATGGTCCACATTACAGGAAAGTGCAATAAAAGATGTGGGAACATATTTACAAAATGTGCTTTTGTGAACCATTTTCCCTAAGAAGAAAATTAATCTAATTTGATGGTTTGGAAGAGAGATATCTCTTGTTGTCTTGTCTGTTTGACCCTAGTATTGATGACTTGATCCAATTATACCAGAGTGTTGCATTATGGATTGATCTTTGTTTATAAAGGTGTCTACAACATTTGCATAATCTAACAAAGGTGGAAAGTATGGATGCAAGAGTTGTGTGCTGAAGACTAGATGCAACCCAAGGTACGTAGGAATATTAAGCTCAAATGTGTTATCTCCTACTTGGTGATTGTGTAGGGCCTATACTAAAGTGGACAAAGCTTATGGTAAGGTCTTATCAGTCTTTCCTTTTACAAGTGTAGCCATACTTGATTATTGACCTTAAAGGTGTGTAGTGACCTATGCTTTGCATGATATAGCTTATACATTGAATTATCCCATTGCAATGGTTTACACTTTCTATTGAATATGCTCAATTAATTGAACAACCTTGTCAACTTCCTTTTGAGCCAAAGGAGTTGTTATTGATGGAGGAAGAGGATAAGCTACCTTAGTGGGTGCCAAAGGTTAGAAACCCAAGCACTTGTGAAAGGGGTTGTGTGTTGTAGATTTGTGTTGAATGAAAGGTAAATTTTCATCCCATGTTTGATGCTTCTTTGAATTGTACACTCTAAGATGTAGTATCATCCTATTCACCACTTCTATTTGTCCATTAGTTTGGAGATAGGATGTGGTGGATTTGTTCAACTTTGTATCTAGCACAGACCAAAGTGTTTTCCATAAATTTCTTAAGAACCTTGTTTCTCTATCTAAAATAATAGTTTTTTGGATTCCAAAGTGTATATAAACATGCTAAAAATAGAGGTGAGTTGATTCTAGAGCTATGATTGTTTTCTTGGAAGGAATCAAAATTACCATCTTTGAGAATCTATTATGTGCTACAAAAACACAATTATTACTATGCTTGGTTGTAGGGTGTCCTAAGAGGAATTCCATGGAAAAATATTCCTGTTGTTCTCAAAATCAGCTACGCTCATTTTGTAGACAACCCCACGAAACTTGTCCGTTTCGTGAAACTACACTCTAAGATCACAAATCGAGAAAAGATGTTCTTGTTCTCGTGCGAGGTCATTTGACGTTTTTACGACGCTCCCTTGAATTAATTTCTCAATGAAGGCGAGGAAAGTTCAAGTCGTAAATTGGTCAAGGTGTTAATTTTATTCTTTTTTAAATTTGGTAAATTTTGACTCTTGATATGCAAGAGCAGCAAAATTTGCCGCTCTTACATATCCCTTGAGTATTTTTGTTTTTGATGTAAAGCGGTGGAATTCGCCGCTATTACATCGTTTTTAGTTAAAAGTGCGAAAGCGGCAAATTCCACCGCTCTCGCATATGTCGGGTGAATATTTCCTGCATCGGCGGCATTTTTTGCCGACTTTGCATATTAGTCAACAGCGATGCACGAGCGTCCGAATTTGCCGCCCGAACGAGATCTTCGGGATTTTGGTGTCGGACGCCATTAATGGCCACTCGTGCCAGGCGTTCCAACTCCGTTTTTGACCTTTTAAAAAGCCTTTTCTTCTCATCATTCGACACTCCTTATTCACAAGACTCCTACGCGACTCGCTCGACGCCTGTTCGATCTCACCGTTCGCCGAATCGCCGACTGATCTATTCTTAGGGT